>JARCGZ010000007.1:10643750-11972500 GCA_029784005.1 Lenwebbia sp. NSW1173648
CGGACTACTTTACGAAATGGGTGGAAGCAATTCCATACAAGAGTATTAGTCAGAAGACGGTGATCAAATTTATTGAGGAAAATATAATTCACCGATTTGGTTTACCGGAGTCAATCACTGCGGATAAAGGGACGGTGTTTACTGGAAATGAAGTTATGGAATTTGTGCAATCAAGAGGAATTAAGATGCTACATTCCACACCATATTATCCTCAAGCAAATGGGCAAGTCGAAGCTACTAATAAGGTCGTGATTGGATTGATTAAGAAACATTTGGAAGAAAATCCAAGAGAATGGGATAACTTGATGTCGGTAGTGTTGTGGGCATACCGAACATCACGAAGATCAAGTACAGGCGTCAGTCCATATATGCTGACCTACGGACAAGAGGCAGTTCTACCGATGGAGATAACCGTTCAATCATTACGAGTCCAATTGCAAAGTGAGATGTTGCCAGAAGATTACAGAGATTGGATGCATATAAATTTGGATGAATTAGATGAAGTCAGGGCAGCTGCTTTGGATCAGTTGGTTGTACAAAAGAAAAGAGTAGCCAGAGCTTTTAACAAGAAGGTTAGGATCAAGCAATTTGCTGTCGGGGACTTAGTATGGAAAGCAATTTTGCCATTCAATCTCAAAGATAGAGAATTCGGTAAGTGGTCATCAAACTGGGAAGACCCATATCTAGTTACCGAAATGTTCAGTGGGAATGCATACAGATTGATGGATGTCGATGGAAAAGAACTATCTCGTTCCATAAATGGGAAATTCTTGAAGAAATATTATCCACCAATCTGGGAAACACAAGGAGATTAATTTATTCATCAAAAGCGGAAATACATTCTGATCTTGATTACAAAGGTTTTCAGATCTTTAACAAGTTTGAGATTCTGGGTTACAAGGTTGGAATGTAATGCAAGATCATAGTGGAGTTTAGATTGCTGCTCTTTGAGATGTTCTATGCGACGAGAATGGAAGCGGACAGCTTCAAGCTTTTCCCAAGTTTCCTGTAACAATCGTCTGTACCTGTCTGAAGAAACTTCGACCATGGACTTGACACGGGAAATTTCATCTTTAATTATCCTGCGTTCCGCACGGTTATGATTGGAGAAGAAATTGAAAAGCCGACGTGTCATCTCAACATCTTCTTTGGCATGGAGGCAAGAGTCCTGAGCTTGAGCATATGCTTCCTTAGAATCGCACAATCAGGAAAATTCTTCCACAATTTGGAGCTTAAGAGTCTCAGCTTCCACAATGATAGGTTCAAGGCTCCAAATTTCCTTCACATTGTGCTCAAATTCATCGAAGCTGGCAGGGAATAAGGAGCACAGTTCCCACACTAGGTCCAAGAAATCAGAATCCGCAGTTAGGAATACCTTGGACCTGAAAATGTCCGTCAGTTTGGTAATTTCTAACCTATGCTTATAATTCAGTAACAAAGAATGATGTCCCTGGGATAGCAGTTCATGTAGCCCTTTCCATAAGGATCGATCATTTGTAGGCAATTGGATAAAAAGTTGTTCATGGTTAAAAGAAATGAAGAACAGTTGTCAAAGCTGGGATCATGATACATTTAGCAGAAAGTTTACCTTCATGTTGGCCATTAGAACGTCTATATGATCGAGACCAAAGAGGCAACTGAGATGAAGAACCATGTGAAGACATCATGAGCAAGATGGCAAATGTACAGGATGAATCGTGCAATTTGGGCAGTTATAAATAGAAAGGATATAGAGCAGATCATGGGTAGTGGCATGCCAGAGCTTTTCTCGGATAATTAGAAGAAGTGGAAGAACATGGCCCATAAGTGGAGGAAGACGGTTACCAGCATTGCCGCCAAAAAATTCTTTTGCAAGAGAAAGTATGCAAAAGTCATTGAGGATTATCGGGAAGCCTTATCATTAGATTCTTCGTTAATCATTGAGGATTATCGGGAAGCTTTATCATCGGGATTTTTGTTAGTCATTGAGGATTATCGGGATCTTTGTTAGTTATTGAGGATTATCGGGATCTCTGTTAATCGTTGAAGATTATAGAGGAGCAGATGTTAGAATTCGGCAAATGAAGCAAAAGAACATTTGAGTCAGAAAGAACAAGATTTTCATTTCCATTTCCTCAACAGAGTCTTGGCTTCATTTACAAAAGAGCGGAGCTCAAATTCTAAATTAAAATTTTGTTCCATGAGCTCCGCCCTCTATTTCTCACAAGTCTTGACCGACCCACAGGTGGAATCGTATTCTTTCCTCAACTCCCGACACTTCTCCACCTTTCGTCTAACTGATGGACAAAGATGACGCATCTTCGCTTCTTGCTCCATCATTTGGACCTCTACCTTCTTCAATTCTGCCTCAAGCTCTGCTCTTCTTTCTGCTAAGTGGTGAAGTTTGCTCTCTTCAGCTTTATAACTGTCGTAGAACAAGTGGGTATCTGCACATTTGTGGGTTATTTTATCTCGAATGGCTTGACCTCGCTGTTCTCCGAAGAGAAGATGTGGAAGACGATCTGTGTTAATCCTGATGGTGTCCACAGCACCCACAAAACCAACGGCGAAGATATCACTTTTGTCTTGGAAGTCTTGGGAAAGCATAAAAGAAGGATTACCAGAACATACTTCCTGAAAGAGAGTTCTTGCTCGTCTCTCTCTCTGTCAGAGTCGGTAATCAACTTCCCATAGCCAGACTCTAATAAGTTAAGAAGTTCAGTCCATTTAGCCTTGGCCACTTCCTTAGAAACTTTAGAAAATGATGCCGGGTCTATAGATTCTGGAGGACAATCAGCAGTGGAGGAGCCAGAAAGATCTGTGAGCAGCATACTTTCCACTTCAGCTTTCTCCTCAATAGATAAGAGAGTTATCTCAGTTACGGCAGAAGGAGCTTGTGAAGAAGATGAGCTCGCCATAAACATTCTTTGAAGAGGCAGAGTGATAGTTGAAAGCTGAACAAGCGGCAGAGGTACATTAGTTGATGGGCCTTCAAGAAATTCCCCATCAGGAATCAAAATTCTTTTTGATGCAGATGAAGGCTCATCAGTACCTGTAAACACAGCTATGAGTGTTAAAACAATAGTATAAGGAGCATTCACCATTCGGTAAAGTGAAGACAATATTTACCGATAGAGGTTGGAGATTTTCCAGTCTGAGGAGAAGATTGGTCATCAGTTAATTCCTTTTCCTTAAGTTTCGAAGCCTGGATTTGCGTTGATGCAATAGGAAGTTCTGTCGAAGGAGCAGGAAGCACCAGTACAGGGTCAAGGATTGTTATATCATCATCAGGAGCATTGGCAGAGGGGGAAGAAAGCAAAGCCGCTTTCGATCGGTATATCTTAAGAGTCTTCCCTGAGTTATATTTAAAAGAAGAAAAGCACAGATTAGTATTGGCAAGTATGCTCATGATTGGTAAAAAACTTTAATATGAAAGTTACCTTTTGGTGTATGCGGTTTTATCATGGCACGAAGTGTGCGACTGACAGGTAGGCCGCTCGGTGAAGCACTTTCAGGAGATGATAAAGAACGACTGGTAGCTCTTTCTGTTGCGGGCTTCTTCGGCTCCTTTTCTAAAGCAGGCAATTCTAAAGTTTTTCTCTTTCTTCCTGCTGTGAATGAAAACAGTTAGACATAACCAAATACCGAATGAAGACATACATTGAAAGAAGGAGAGCAAACTAACCTTTAACATGCTTTGCTGGCTCAACGGGAGGAATGTCTTCACCTTCGGTTGATCGAGGAAGTGCTAGAGTAGCCGTCTCTTTTATTTTCAAAAGAATCATGTCCAGCGACTCTAAAAATACAGACTTCCGATAATTCTTCCACCAGAAGTTGAATTCTTCTGAAGAGCGATCAGCGTCTGCGACAAACTCGGTAACACGGAACAATCGGTATATGTCCCGAATCAGTTTGTTCAGTTCAGTGAAGTTTTAGCTGTCGCCTAGCTTGCAGAATACTTTGTTGATGGAAGAAAAGGAAAAGGTATAGAGAGCCGGGACAGGAATCCCTTGAACCAACCCAAATTGTCTAGCACAATACTGGGGGGAGTAGATTTCAAAGCCGGCAACGAATCTACCTTTTGTTGAAAACCTAACAGGAAGGTCAACAGAGGTTAGAACGACTTGCCAGAAATCACTCTTATTTTTCTGAAAAGAAGGAAGAGATGATCTGAATTGGGGAATAAGAAAAGGAGAAAAAAAGAATTGTTTCCCTTTGATTGAAAAAATTTGGGAAACATAGAACCGAAAATAAGATAATTGTCCCGCTGGAACATGAATCAACTCACGGCTTAAGGGACGACAGACAGGATGATTCGGGATAGAAACCGAAGGAGGTTGCGTAACTTGATTCTTGGAAAACCAAGAAGGAAAATAGAAGGCTGCCCAGGCTTGGAGAATCCAGAGAGGACCACCATAGACTCCACCAATTTCATCTGAAGCAAGGGAGGAAGCAGAGTGGGCTAAGCCTCGGTACAATAAGGATAAAATGGTTTTCCCTAAAGATAGGAGAGTTCTCGAAGCCAAGGCGGAAGCTATAGCAACGAAGTCTTTTGAGACTCTCACAATAGGATGGCAAAAAAGGAATTTACAAAGCCAGTATAGGAGGAAAGCAGTGTGTTCCTCGTCGGTAACTTCACCCTCTTTCTTGAAAAACTTACTGATAAAAGCCCCGTAGGCTAGTTCGGAATCAGATAACTTACCGAGTCCTTGGTAAGAATCTGCAGACAAAATAGATGGGTCTGTGCCTAAAGGACTAAGACTAGTAAGGCAATGGATGTCAAGCAGAGTTACCGACATCGGGGAAAAAGGGAAAAAGAAACAATTGGTTGAAGCTGACCAAAAACAAGATAGGGCACTGACTAGCTCATGGTTCAGATGATAGTCAAAACAACAAAGGCGCAAGGCATTATGAATCGAAAGCCCATCCCAAAGAGAGCCCTTGGAAGGAAGAAGTCGAAGATACCATTGGTAAAAATTTGGTTCAAAATCAGAAAAAGCCCTAAGGCGAGAAGGACGGGAGTGCCAATTGTAAGTCAGAACAGAAGAGTGGTGGATTGGAAGTACCTCGGTTTGATGGCGAGGGAAGAAATCAGAGAGATTTGCGGGAATTGAAAACTGATTGTAAGCAGCAGGGCCAAGGATATAAGAATCCTCGAAATCATTCTGCACCGAGAATAGGTGCCGTTCATCGTTGAGATCATCGGAGTCTCTGAACTTGTGATAGCGTTCTAGGACATTTGAGGCGAGAAAAGAGGAAGCTTGAGCCTTGGGAGCCATGGTGTTTGATCAAGTGCAGGAAAAGGCACGAAGAAACGAAGAAGTGAAAGCGCAAGGCAATAACGAAGAGGATGAGTTTCTGGAAAAAGTGCGTCTGAAGGCGAGAGATCAGATTGTGTGGGGACATCTAATATATGTACTAAGTTGATACGAGGAGGAGTTGAAAAGGCAAGTGCGCGAAACGAGGAGGCAAAATGGCGCTGGAAGCAAAAAGTAAGTGTCTTGTCATCTTTAGCATTTAAAAGAATTAAAATTCTTTTAATTCTTTTAAAAGGGGGCATCTGTTGACACCAAATAATAATGAGTTACCGAAGTGGCTTTAGTATCACCATTTCTCGAAAATCGGTAAATCGGGAACAGTAAGAAGTTCGGTAAGTTATCTGAAACATACCGAAATGTCCAGAAGTCTAAACCCGATATTCGGGAAGTAAGAGAATAGGGTCATTGATTTTCAAAATTCGGTAAGATTCTGGACATATCAAAACTGTAAAGAGTTAGCAGTAAGAGGAGTGCGAAGTCGAAAGAAATCGTAGGACGGCCGAACTAGCCATGTCAGCAAGAAGTTACGAGCAAGAAATCCGGATAATGGGTGCGAACAGGTCACGACAATTATTGGAGAAGGTTCAAATTTGAAGCCATGTTGACAGTTGAAGATCAAGTTTTGGCGGATAAAACGTGGGCAAATGGGAAGTTATTAAAGGCGCCAAGATTCAAAGTTTGAAAGCAAGAAAATAACCGACGGACGGTTATAGAAAGCTGAAGAATAACAAATACTCGAAAGAGAAGAGAAGAAGACAGATCAACACACATCCAAAAGAACTCAAGTTTTTCTGCACTTTAACTTCCCTGTACTCTCTTTTCTAGCATTTAGAGTTTCTGCAATTCCAGCTTATTTTAAAGCTTTCTACTGCTTTCTTAGGAGTATTGTAACGTAGCCTGAATCTTTGTTGATCTCAAATCCATATTCGATCCACTGATTTCCTACCCATTTCATTTCTATCTGTGTTACTTCGTGTTCTCACTAAAATTTCCTTTCGAGAGTTGAGGCCACAGAACCCTCTTAATAAAAACTGAAGACTGAATTTCGGTGAAAGATATTCCTTGTTGCAAAAACGAGCGAACACTAGGTAAAGTAGAATTGTTGGCCCCCGTCTCCCACCTTTCGGTGAGATATTTTATCGTAGGGCGATTCATCCTTCCCCAAGAAATTTCTCGAGTCTTACATCATAAGAAACGTGAAAGAAGCTTCTTTTAAGAAAGCAGCCAGTTCTATTTTTCCTTTCGTTGGTTAAGCCGCTTTTTCTATTAAGGTTCGTAGTAATTCTGGTTTGACGCTATTTAGAATCGCTTTCTCACATTGAGAAATTCTGACTAGCGGTATTTCATCACATTGAAATACGATTGTCTTGCTTCAATGAAATGACTTCAAATAGTATGAGTTTGTGGATTAAGCTTCAATATTGTACAATTACACCATGAATTGTCCACCTTTGGATGACCAATAATCGACGAAGTGAACTAGTTGGATAAGTCTCAGCCAATGAATGTCGATTCGTTAGCATTTCCCTATCGAGATGACACCATCCCTGAAGGTTCCTTCTAATATTCACTTGACTAGGGGAAGGCATAGAAAAGTCTGGAGTTACGGTGTTCCAGGAAGTTTCCTGGATGTGCAATGGTTCTGCTTTTGATAAGAAGTGGAAGACAAAGATGGTTCAAAAGGCAAGAAGAAGAAGAAGAAGCTGCAGGGGAGACCTGGGCGTTGATTTTTGTTTTGTTTTGTGGAAGAACAGAAACTTCAAAGAAATAGATCAATTTTCGCTTTTCCAAAACTATTTTCCGAAAGAAATTTCTCCCACTTGAACTCATTGCTTATATAAACAAGTTCACTCGCAACTACTCTGTGTCCTAGGAAAGGTAGAGAGGCAGTGAGAATGCATCCCAAAGTGTATCAGGCTGCAAAGTCGGGAGACTGCGATTCCCTCAAGGCAATAATTTCAGGAGATGGAGAGGAGGACCTTTTCCACCAAACAACGCCAAAGGAGAACAACATCCTTCACGTTGCTGCTCAACACCAGCAACTACATTTCATTGAACACCTCCTTCAATGTCCATCAGGACCGTCCCTTCTTTGGCAGGGTAACTACAGAGGAGACACTCCCCTACACCTTGCTGCTAAAGTGGGAAGCTGCGGAGCGGTCCGAGTCTTCACGGATCTGACGAAATCGCTGCATTGGGTTGTTGAAAACGGACAAGTCGACGCATGCAAAGAGCTACTTCGAAAGCCGAATTCGCATAAGGATACTGCGCTGCACTACGCATTAAGAGGAGGCCATCATTGGGTGGTGAAGTTGCTGATTCAAGAAGATCCTCAACTGTGTGATATTACTAATGCTGCCGATGAGTCCCCGCTGTATCTTGCAGCAAGTAGAGGACTTCCTTGTACCGCCGAGCTGATTTTAGGTGCTTTCTCGTTGTCCTCCTCTCATAAGGGCCCTAAAGGTTTGACAGCTCTGCATGCTGCTGTGTATTGGTCATCGACCTGTAAGTATCACAAGATTCTAAGACCAATGAAACAAATTTTAACGTTAGTTCTCTCTCTCTCTCTCTCTCTCTCTCTCTCTTGCAAGGCTTCTCTTAGGTGAAAGTGCTGGTGTTAGCAGTGAAGGCCACCATCTATACTAGCATTTTTCAAATTCAATAATAAACACAACGGTTCCATAAAATGCAATTTTAATAGCTATGTCAAGATGCTAAAAACAGTCTAGATAATGACATCTTCCTATTGTATTGGCAAAGGGTGGTCGAAATTCCTGGAGAAGAGACCAGAAGTGACTAGAGAAGGAGATGATTTGGGGTGGACTCCTCTTCATTATTTTGCTTCCTGGGATAACGTCGAAGCAGTCAGACTGCTCCTGCAACACGATGCTTCTGTAGCATATATCGCAGACAAAGAGGGGCAATCGGCTCTTCACGTTGCAGCATTTCTGGGCAAAGTGAATGCCATTGACGAGCTTCTTAGATCCTGTCCTGATGCTGCTGACATAATGAACGACAAAGGGCAAACGGCTCTTCACGCCGCGGTAATCGGCGGACGAGTAAATGTAGTCAAGTACATACTTGGGACGCCAGACCTAGAGGATCTTATCAATGAACAAGACGCGGATGGAAACACGGCGCTGCATTTGGCTGTGCTTCACAAACAGTACAACATCATATACAAACTTGCACGAGACAAGAGGGTGGACCGTTTGGCTACAAATAAGGATCATTCGACCGCCATCGAAATCTTTGATGCTCATAAAGAGGTATGCTTGCTTGAACACTATATAGTTCGATTTGTTCAGTCGCAGTAATTTCTTCAGCATCGCTTAGAAACCAAATTGAAATCTTTTTGCGTCAACTTGTTTTTCTTATTCATTGTTTGAGCATAACTAAGTGAATTTTTTGTGGTTCATTCAAGTATACGAGTTGGATGTGTATACTAAACAATGACGGTGCGTTTGTCTCCCAGAAAATTAATTATTTAGAAAAAATTTCCCTAAAAATAATCCCTTGTATCGCTAATGAAAATGAATGAATGAATTTTTTTTTATAATCCACCAAATTTTTTTGACATATATTGTTGTCGATAATGAAAATATTTTTTATTGATTAATTATTTTAAGCAGTGTGATGATCATTTTCAACAAAATGTTTGCTAAATCATTTTTTGCAGTGATGGCCATCATCTTTCTTCACATTTTGTGTGTGTGTGCTCATAAGGAGGTATGCTTACTTGAATACCATAGGGCTTGATTTGTTGACTCGCAGGATAATTTCTTCAGTATCGTTTATAAACTGTGGCCTGGGTAATAATCATTTGAGGTGCAAACAAACAATGCGATGGAAGTCTTTCTGCGTCAACTTCGCTAGCTTTTTTTGATTGTTTAAGCATATCTATTATATTTACAAATTTTCATAACAAATAATAGCATAGATAGCATTGTAGAGTCACACATGAAAAAGTGGCTAGGATTGAAGTGATTTCATACGTTATAGCTAACTAATATGAAGAAAGATGGGTAGAACTGAACATCGTAGATGAGCTACATATAAAAAGTTTAATTCCCTCCCACTTCACTTAACATTAATTAGCACACTAACTATGACATTTATTGAGAAAAGTATCCAAAAAGCCCTAAACCTTTTGCATTGGTCCCAATTTAGTCATAAAACTTTTAGTTGTGCCAATTTATTCGTAAACCTTTTGTTTTTGTGTTAATCCGGCCAAAATCACTGATGTGGACGATGGTCGTCCTACGTGGCTCTTGCTGGCAAGGCGGCTCCGACGTGGACAATTTTTAAATGACTTTTTAATATAATTTTTTTCTTTTTTTTTCCTACATGGCCCTTGCTGGCAGTGATGTGACCCATATTTGGGCGATGGCCCTCGGCCCTAGCCCAAGGCCGCGATGCCCTCGCCCAGTGCTGGCGAGGGTCGCCGGCCCTCTATACAACAAATAAAACAAAGTAAAAAAAAGGAAGAAGAAAAAAACCAAAAAGTTACTAAAAAATAAAAAGTATTTACAAATATTTAAAAATGTCCACATCAACGCTGACCGTGCTATGTAAGATGATCGGTGTCCATGTCAGAGGTTTCCGGCCAAAATTGACCGGATTGACTCAATTGACACAAATGCAAAAGGTTTAGGACTAAATTGGCACAATTGAAAGGTTTAGGACTGAATTGGCGCAAGTGCAAAAGGTTTAGGACTTTTTGGACACTTTTCCCAACATTTATTAGACAAAAAAAGAGGCTTTTTCATAGCACAATGTCCCTATTGCTAAATATCAACATCAATTCCCATAGCTTTATATAGTTTGATATTGGCAGAAGGACGCCTCAAGAGATAATAAATGTGTACGGCGCTCACTTTGGTGCCAATTTTTTTTTCTGGATCACTTAAGTGCCAATTTTTTTGAAAAACGATTATTTCAGTGCCAACATCGATGAGCCTGTCCGAAAATCATACGTGGCAATTTTTTTTATTAATGAACTAATCCTACGTGGCTCGCCGGAGATCCTAGTCAGCTGCCAAAGCACAAACGACGACGACGTTTACCCAATTTCGCGGAGTGACTTTCAGTGCAATAAGTTGTAAATTATGACTGTTTGAGTGCCAACTTTTTCTGAAAGTGATCACTTAAGTGCCATAAATTGTAAAATGCGATCACTTAAGTGCTATAAGTTTAAGACATCCTAGCCACGTTGATCGAGCGACGTCATTCTCTTTGCACACGTGGAATTGATTTCTTATTTAAAAAAGCCGTGTCACTAAATTGTTTGAATTAAAAATGCCATGTCACTAAATTTTTTTAAATAAAAAAGCCACGTATTTATTTTAGCCGGAATTTCTCGCCGTTGGCACTTAAATGATTGTTTTTTTCTCCGATTTGATACTTAAGTGAGCTGGCGAAAATTTTTGGCACCAAAGTGAGCGCCGTACATAAATATTGTCACTTGAGGTCTCCTTCTGCCGTTTGATATTATAGACGATAAATCCAAGTTCGAGATTTGAAGTTCTTATGATTTTTTCATATATATGGGTTGGTAAATAATGTTTTTAGTTATAATTCATAGATAATTTTTTTTTAATATAGCATACCCGAAACTATAAACTGTTTACAGCAGGAAATTCCATTTGCTGGTCTTATCCAAAAGAGATGAGCTGAATGAATTCACCGTAATGTTTTAGGACTGGCCGGCAAAGACCACTCGTTAATTGATACTTTCTGTACCATTTTAGGTCGGCTACAGAGCTGAAAAAGTTCGCCATGTGTTGAATGGATCTCGTGGAATCCCGGGTTCTCAGAGCTACGTTATTGAATATGCTAAGAAGAGGTTACACAAGCAAGTTGTTGAGATTCAAGCTGTTGAGGTTCAACCAGCTGTGTCTATAACAGCTGCAGGAAGTAATACCACCAAGAGTGAGAATTTTGATGTGTCGAAAAGGAAAATCGTCGAACTCGAACTACTAGTGGCGGCGCTCATAGCCACAGTGACCTTCGCCGTGGCCTTCACGGTGCCCGGAGGTTATAACGACGATGGAATGGCAGTTCTTGCTGGCAGGGGGGCTTTCAAAGCCTTTATGATATCTAACACTACTGCATTCGGCTTCTCCATCCTGGCGTTGTTCTTACTATATGATACTTCTTTTTTCAGCGATCACCAACAGAGGAGATACACCGGCATCGCAAAGCTTTGCACTTACGTTGGGATAGTCGGGATGGTGCTAGCCTTTGCTTGTGGTATGCATGTAGTATCGACCAGAACCATCTGGCTTGGAATCTTTCCTTATGTCATGTTTGGATGTCTCGTGACTATGTACGCCATCGGTTCTTTTCTTGACCCCGAAGTTCCTATCTGGTGGTTACGTTGGTTTCCCAGAGAAAAAGTTCGGACGTTGCTGTTTGATTATGGGATACTCTAGGAAAGCTGCCAATAAGTTTGGCCGAATCAACCAAATATAGAGCTATCGATTTTGGAAGTTTTAGAATCGTATTTTTAGAAGTTGGAAAGTTTTATATTTTATGTATTTCTTTTCTTGCAAGCAAATCTTTTAAAATGGACTCCTGGGTGTATAAATTCCCATCTAAGCTTAATGGTATATATAACGATTTCTGCTTCAATATGGTATCACAGCCATCTAAGGCTCATGCCTCTTTTCAACCCTAGCTTTCTTGTTCTACTACTACTTCTTCTTCTTCTTTTCCCTACAACGGTGGTCAGCATGGCTCTAAATGGCTCCGGCGCCGCTACCCCTGCCACAAACCCTTCTTCTACACTTCCTCCATTCAGATTTGCTCACCACTTCCTTTCTCTACGCCTCACATCATCTAATTACTTGCTATGAAAAGCACAAGTTGTCCCGTTTCTCAAGGGACAAAATCTCTATGGTCATGTCGATGGGACTAAAATGTGTCCCTCTGATGAAGCCCAAGCAGCTCTCTGGCACCAACGGGACTCTTCCATCATGAGTCTTCTAATTGCATCCCTCTTAGAATCGGTTTTACCACTCATTCTAGGTAAACCAACTAGCAAAGCCATCAGGGATACTCTTAATGCTTCCTTGGGCTCAGCTTCTGCTACACGTATTCTCTCTCTTCATCTTAGTCTTCAGCATCTGCAACAAAAATTGGACGAATCGGTTATTGATTTCCTTCAGCGTGCTAAATCCATTGCCGATGAGATGGGTGCTGCAGGCAACCCTCTTGAACTGGAGGATTTCAATGTCCACATCTTCCATGGTCTCTGATCTAATCTCCAGAACATTGTTCCTACATTACTTGGTCGTTCTAAACCAATCTCGTTTATGGATTTTCAAGGCCTTCTCCTTAGTCACGAGAGTATTAAGGCCTTCCAAAAGTTGCAGATCTTCGAGCCTTCATCTTAGGCTAACTTCTGCTATAGCCTCCTGGTTCCTCTTTCTCTGGTCGTGGTTAGTTCGGAGGTCGTGGTGGTCATTTTGGCTGTGGTCGCTTTGGCCGAGGTCATGGTGCCCGTGGTGCTCAACAAGGTCGACTATGGTGTTCCATCTGTCAACGTACAAATCACACTGTTGCCACATGCTACTATCGCCTTCCAGGTATTCCTTATTATCGGCCCCTATGCATACCCCTTCGTATACATCATCTTTTCAACCCTCTTACACTCCCGATGCCAACCTGAGTCATGCCTTTCCCCCTCTTTTACCTTCACCTACCAACACCCTACCTTGGTACCTTGACACAGGTGTCTCCCACCATGCCACGCATGATTTACAATCACTCTCTTCATACGAAACTTATAATGTGGATCAACTACACGTGGGAAATGGTAAGGGTCTGAAAATCACTAATATTGGTACTTCTATTCCCTCATCTACTTCAAATCTTTTTTTACGCTTAAATGATGTTCTTCACGTCCCTGACATTTCTAAGCGTTTACTTTCAGTTCAAAGATTTGTAACTGACAATAATGTCTTCTTTGAATTCTATCCTACCCACTTTCTTGTAAAGGATCTAGTGACCAAGACGGTTCATCTTTTCGGCACGAGTAGTGGTAGTCTTTACACTATACCACAACAACCTTTAATGCCTACTGCCAGTATTGCGGAACGGACTTCCATGGATGGCCAGCATCAACGTCTTGGCCATTCCCATGAGCATATCTTACGGTTTATGGTCAAAGAAAATAATTTGCCTCGTCAATCCACACGGTTGATTCAGTTATGTACAGCCTGTCAATTGGGCAAGGCTAGTTGTCAGTCTTTAGGATTGTCTTCAACTCATAGTTTGTTTCCGTTGGATCTCATTTATAGTGACGTTTGGGGTCTTCTCATTTTGTTTCAACTGATGGTCATCGGTATTTTGTTATTTTTGTCGATGATTGCACAAAATTTATTTGATTTTATCCCCTTAAAGCAAAGTGAGATGTTTATTCTATTTTTTTTACTTTCCAACCTTTTGTCGAACGTTATTTTTCACAAAAAATAAACGCTGTTCAAACAGACTGCGGTGGCGAATTTCGTACCCTTCCATCCTTTTTCTCAAAAGTCGGTATTTCTCATTGCCTCTCCGCCCCTCATACCCATGAACAACAAGGGGCGGTTGAGCGTCGTCATAGGCATATAGTTGAAATCGGTTTAACATTATTAGCTCATGGCTTTGTCCCTCACTGATACTAGCACTACGCATTCGAAACGGCGGTCTACCTCATCAATCGGATGTCATCCAAGGTCACTAATCGCATCTCCCCTTTTCAAATGGTTTATAATCACCCTCTAGATTATTCCTTCTTAAAAATCTTTCGTTGTCGCAGTTTTCCGTATCTACGTCCTTATAACGCCCATAAGATGGATTTCCGCTCAATTCCTTGTATTTTCTTGGGATATAATCCCTCTCATATAGGGTACCGCAGCCTTGACTTGTCACCAATCATTTATACATTGCTCGACATGTTCGTTTTGATGAAACATGTTTTTCCTTTCAACTCCTTATATTCTCGGTCTAGCACCTAACTATTCCCTTTCTACATCTATTCTAATACCGTGGGCTTCGGCCCCTATTGGCGTTCCTTCCCCTACCACTACTGAGATAACAGACTCCGACACTGACTCCCGTGGTGTCTTGTAATGTTGATTCATCCACCTCCCCTACCCTAAGTACCAAGCCCCTCCATGATCTTTATCATTCCTGTCGTGACCTAAAATTCGAAACAACTCTTAGGTTAATGGATTATTATGTTAATTATTTGACTAACATAATTCGGACTCTCCCAAGCCCACTAATTCGCAACTTAGGTTCAATTTCATGCAAAGATTTATCTTGGAATCGCCACTAATCATTTACGGTAGGTTGATTAGGAACCTAAATAAAATAGCAGGAGAATTATTTTATTACTACGAACCAGAAATTATGAGTTCAGGGACTTGGTTACATTAATTTTCTAATTAATGCCCTTTCGGTACTAGTTTCCATGAAAAATCCTTAATTTGGCAATTTAGAGTTTTTTCTCATTAGGTGTAATGCTAATGCAACTTTATGACATGGAAAAATATGCATGAATGATGTGCATGACATGGAAAATATGATTCTAAGCTATATGCTATGCAATGAGAATGATATTTTTGGTATTTTTATGTATGTTCGGATTTATGAAAAAAATGAAAGCAAAAACTATCCTAAAATGAAATAACATTCATTATAACTTAAGAAAATGATTTCTCAAAGTCCCAACCTATATTAAATGTTATTTTTTGACATGAGAAGTATGAAAAAAAATGTGATTTACCTTAAGAAAAAGGTGTCATCTTTTTGGTATTTTTTAGGAATTCAATTAAAAAGTAAAAAGCACAAAATTTGAACAAAAATAAATAATTTTGCGCATAATACACCTTTAATTCCGAAAATTCCGATTTAATTCGTAACGTACCCTTACATTAGGGCCAGAAAAGGAATTGAATATAGCATTACCGTCACCCCTACATACATAGGGCAAATCATGAAATTCTATTTGGGAATTATCAACCCGCCTCTCAAAATCGAGGGTTTGATGTATAATTCACATGTATGGGCACAATTGTACTTCAAAATAGAAGTCAATTAATGCCTTCATGTACGTATTCCGAAGGGACAAGGCACAAAAGGGAGCATGTATTATGAGCATGATTGTTTATTAATGTGCAAACCATAGCACAAAAATCAAACAATCATATAGCTAAACTAAACATGAGATATGGAAAGACAATCAAACATGCTAAAAATAATGACAATGCAAGAATCACCCCATGGCATGACAAATTCGAAAATCCAATAGGGTATGCCGAAAATTGAAAGGTCAATTTAGCTCTAATGCCAAAAATTCATGTCTTTTCAAAAGATGTGCAGTTCGTCCAATTTGATCTTGAAAAACATCTCAAATAATCCACAAACTTTGAGAAAAGGTATGTTCCAATTAAATTTGTCAATTCTAAAAAATATGCATAGAATTCAACCAAGTTTATCAATAAAACCATACTTTCTATAAAAAAAAATCAGAATTTTTGTGCAAATCTTTAGATTTGTCGATTTTTGCCAAAACTGAGCATCATCTTGAAAATGGCATGAGGCAGAGAAGACATACTCCCTTTTTCCAAGTTGGGGTTTGCTGTCGATTTGCCCCATTTCAGTCAGGATGGGTTATGTTGAGTGGTGTTGTGGCTAGCGTTATCACCTAGAGGGGGGGGGGGGGTGAATAGATGATTTCAAGACTTTTTAGAAAATCAACGCGGAATGTAAATGAGTATGCTTAGAACTTCATTCAGATGATGAAAACTAGTAAGATCAGAGATATTCTCAGATGTAGCGCTGTGCACAAATCGACTAACACAGTATATAAACAGAGAGAGTAAGGGAAAGAGAATGTGCACGGAGGATTTATAGTGGTTCGACTTTATTCAAGCCTACGTCCACTTCTTCACACTGGCAGCCGATCGGCTGGATTCCACTAGTGAATAACTCAGAGATTTAGAATTTGGTGAGTAGACTTCTCGTCTAATACTCTTACACTCGTATATTCTCCTCTAAGTATTACAGTGTTGGATCAATGGTGCATGAAGGATGTGAAGCTCTTCCACTATTGGAATTTGAATTCTGTTCCCTCGACCGTTGCACTCTTCAGCCTTGAGGTCTCCTTTTATACTCCTCCATCCCAACTTCTCGTTGCAAAATCTCTAGAGGATCACTCTCCAAACTTCCCCGTTTGGACGAGACTGCATACAAAGGATTTCGTAGCCGTTGAGGTCGACAAAGGAAAGAATCCCCATTTGGATCAAATCACCCATACAATCGTGATCTTGGGTTTCCATAGCTGGATTACTTCATTAGGTGAATCATCCTCGTCTTCCTTAATCCACGTCCTTGATTGATCTTCATGATTGAGAATCTCCAAGTATGAATCCAACTTGATTGCTAGCCGTTGTGATGATATAATATGTCCATTAAATCATGTTAAAATAAATCTCTTGATAATCTGTTCGCTGCTCGTGAAATACTTCTTTCAGAGCTTGAGCATTATTCCAACATTTGAGCTCCCCGCATAACGTCTGAGCTCTCCGCTCAACGTCTGAGCTCCAAGCATCATTTGAGTCTCTCAAAACATCGTATGAGCCCACCTTGCCAGATTCAATCCCATGTGTCCATACATCTTTGGATAATTTGCAAAATAATATTCCACGGCATTAACTCAGATATTAGAGATTATGGATTATTTTGTTATCTTCAAAATTAACTAGGGTTTTCCTCAACATGTGGGTGACATCTGGAATTGCCCCCTAGATTTGGCCTGCGTTGAAAGTTGGATTTCCGGCTTTGGGTAGGCAAATTGTTTCTGTGCTTGATCTTGGAAGGAGGAAAATAAAATGTCACTTTCGAAACCACTCAAACCCAAATAGAGATACTCCCTTTGAGGTCGGGCGGTCTTGGTCTTGCCTCACCTTTCGTTAGTTGATATGGCACTATCGGTCGAGGGTGAAACATGGATCAGCCTTCGACTGGCCGATAGCCTGATGTCGGGCTAGTACGGAATCAGCCAAGTCTTCCAGCTCGACTGTGAGCTACGGGGTCCAAAACTTATGCAGAGATTGTACAAGGCCGTCAGAGGATCGATCGAGCTAATGCATAGTTGGAGTTAAGAATCTTCCCCTCGTCCCTAAATTAATTCTGAAACATATAGTGGATGGATCAGTAGGACAACCAGGGTCAAACCGCATGCCAGTTATTTTTGAAGATTTTTCTTGAAAAGCCTTTTGTTTTCGAAAAGCTCGGGACAAGAATTGTTGAAAAGCCCAACCCTCAGTATTTATCATAGATGACAAATTTTTCAATCGTTGGTTATCGTCATCGGATTGGTTTGGTATGCCTAATCAAGATTCCAAAATAATGAAAAACTTCTATAATTTTATTGACCATGAATCAATAAATTACATCTTATTGAATTGAAATCCTAAAGTGCAACATGAGTTGAAATGAGAAATCCTAGAAAGCATTAAAAGTTCCCGTGCAGGGGAATGTAAAAACTAAAGAAAACAGTTACTCTTGAGGGCCAGCGCCCATCCCATCCTGTGGTCCTTTAGTGATTGTATTGATGGAGCATCCCGCGAACCAACCAGAGAGGTGAGGTATGCCATCGTCAAAGTCAGCATCCACGACCTTCAGTTCAGGCTTCTGGTAATGTGACGACATGATTTTTTTCGAAAAACAGATTATTAAGCCGAATGGTACGTATCGGGCTTAGTTTATGGCAATAGTGGAATTGAGAGTTTTATGTTTCCATGTGGTGGATTATTTGGGTGAATGGTTCAGTCGGATACAACAAAGTTAGACGGACCGTTTGTGTTTGATTGATAGTTTTAGTAAATGGTCCGGAGCGAAGTCGATTCACGGATTGAGTGTGAAACACCCCTTACCACCTCACCCACCCCACCCCAACCAATGTAACTCCCTATAAAAGCAAACATTCTCTCTCTCTCCTCATTTTTTCTCTTCTTCTTCTTCTTCTTCTTCGTGGACCACCCCCTTCCTCTCTTTAGCTCTCTCGGCTTCTCATCCACCCGACGCCCCCTCCTCTTTCACTCAAGCCCCAGCCACTCGAAGCCACCCCTCTCTCGATGGCAACCCCGACCAACAGCTCCCTAGCTCACCCTCAACGCCGCCCTCTCACTCCCTCTCGATCGGTGGCCATGGCACCAAGGTGGGAACGAAAATGTTCGAGCTCGTTTCGTTGGCGATGCGAGCTCCATTTTCTTTGAGAATCAATCCCAGGCAAGTACTACCTCTATCCTAACCACTAACTTGTTTGATAGCTATTTATTTTGGCGATTCGTGTCGCATTGAAAATGGGTATGGAATCGGAGAGTTTTGCGTGCATGGAGGGGACAACGTCTTTATACGAACGATCCGTTGCTTGATCTGGTAACCTCGGGTCGTAGGTATCTAGGATTCATGGACTGATCATCTTGAATGTCCTCGAGTTGGTGCAATTTTGTAGTGGAACTATACATGGGTGTTTGGCCAAGGGCTTTAGGGGAGAGTTCATGGAGTTTGTGGCCGTCTAGTGGTACTATTGGCGAAGGTTACAATCTTTCAGTCATGGGTGGTTCGAATTCGTGGACTGATTGTCGAAGTTATCGCCGGATTGGATTGGATTGGATATGGAAGTGTAAGTATGGGTGGTTTGGCCGAGAGCCCCATGACGGATCGTGTACACCGGTGCTTGGAAATGGAGTTCAGGACCGGTATTGGAGTAGAGTAATCTCTCACAGTCAAGAATCGTGGGTTAATTATGGCAGTTGTAAGTCAAGGTGACATGAATTGAGATGACTAGAATGTTGGTTCAAAACGATGCTTGATTGATTATAACATGTTGTGTATGCTTTTTAGTGCTTGTCATTGTAATCTTTGGCGCCCATTGCTTGTAGATTCTCGTTGGATTGAACAGGTTATTAGATAGCTTAGTTGTTGGACTAGAAGTTTTACTTGCTGAGCTTCGGCTCACCCTTGTTATTGAAACCTTTTTCAGATAATCAGGTTTCCACGGCTCAAGGTGATAACGATGGTGTCACCCTTGTTGTGGCATATCATAGCACTGCATGTCGGATGATGGATAGTAACGAGTGGATGAGATGCCATTGATGAGAAATGCCTAAGATACATTGTGGAAAGTTGGTGAAAGTCAGTTTGTGCCTCCGCTGTGTGATCGAAGAGGGCTCCTGCTATGTGATCAGGGTAGCCTTGGAATGAAATGAGACCCACACGAGCTAGCCGGTCAGCGACCCGATAGAGTCGTGGTGGGGTGTATTTTGTGTAAAGACCATAACCAACGGAGCCACATGCATGGTATGTGAAATTGGCATCGAGGATTGGCAGAATGTGATATGTCCTGAGTGATGACGGAAAATCTGCCTAGTGAAAAGTGATGGACATTGTGGTCTTGGATGACGCCATATGGATTGGCAAGTAGTGAGAAGCGAACCCAAGGTGTTCATAGTGCAATTGTGAGTGAATGGCCTAGTGATGTTGCTAGATAGATTCGCGAGTGTTAAGGTCGGAGAAGACCCATGTCAATTGTTAAGATTGCGGGATGTGGTGATTCTCGGAGAATAAGTGAATGGAATGGTGTAGTGAAAGCATAGTACAGTTACGTACATTGGGTGAAATGTTGACTCTTAAGAGTCTAAGGTTTGTTGAGGAGGGGACAAGGACTAAATTTCGGGGACGGAATTTCTTAAGGTGGGGAGGATTGTGATGGCCTGACTTTTTCGACAAACGGATTATTAAGCAGAATGGTACGTATCGGGCTTAGTTTATGGCAATAGTGGAATTGGGAGTTTTATGTTTCCATGTGGTGGATGATTTGGGTGATTGGTTTAGTCGGATGCGACAAGGTTAGATGGACCGTTTGTGTTTGATTGATAGTTTTAGTAAATGGTCCAGAGCGAAGTCAGTTCGCGGATTGAGCGCGAAATACCCCCAATCGCCTCACCCCACCCTAACCTACCTAACTCCCTATAAAAGCTCACTTTCTCTCTCTCCTCATTTTTTTTCTCTTCTTCTTCTTCGTGGACCACCTGCTTCCTCTCTTTAGCTCTCTCGGCTTCTCACCCACCCAACGCCTCTCCTCTTTTGCTCGAGCCCCAGTCGCCCGAAGCCACTCCTCTCTTGACGGCAACCCGACCAATAGCTCCCTAGTTCACTGTCAACGTTGCCCTCTCACTCCCTCTCGATTGGTGGCCGCGGCACCAAGGTGGGAACGAGAAATTTTGAGCTCGTTTCGTTGGCGATGTGAGCTCCGTTTTCTCTGAGAATCAATCCTAGAGAAGTACTACCTCTATCCTAACCACTAACCTATCCAATAGCTGTTTATATTGGCGATTCGTGTCGCATTGAAAATGGGTAAGGAATCGGACAGTTTCACGTGCATGGAGGGGACGTCTTTATACGAATGATCCGTTGCTTGATTTGATAACCTCGGGTCGTAGGTAGCTAGGATTCATGGACTGATCATCTTGAATGTCCTCGAGTTGGTGCAATTTTGTAGTGGAACTATACATGGGTGTTTGGCCGTGGGCTTTAGGGGAGAGTTCATGGAGTTTGTGGCCGTCTAGTGGTACTATTGGTGAAGGTACAATCGTTCAGCCATGGGTAGTTCAAATTCGAGGACTGATTGTCGAAGTTATCGCCGGATCGAAGTGGATTGGATATGGAAGTGTAAGTATGGGTGGTTTGGCCGAGAGCCCCATGAAGGGATCGTGTACACCAATGCTTGGAAATGGAGTTCAGGACCGGTACTGGAGTGTAGTAATCTCTCGCGGTTGAGAATCGTGGGTTAATTGTGGCAGTTTTAAGTCAAAGTGACATAAATTGAGATGACTAGAATGTTGGTTCGAAACGATGCTTGATTGATTATAACCTGTTGCGTATGCTTTTTAGTGCTTGTCGTTGTAATCTTTGGCGCCCATTGCTTGTAGATGCTCGCTGGATTGAACAGGTTATTAGATAGCTTAGTCGTTGGGCTAGATGTTTTACTTGCTGAGCTTCGGCTCACCCTTGTTGTTGAAACCTTTTTCAGATAACCAAGTTTCCACGGTTCAAGGTGATAACGATGGTGTCTGGATGTACCGAAGGGGATGATTGGGAAGTATTCGGGATTAGATGTTAACTTTTGATTCCTCCCAGTGTATCTTTGTGGTTATGAAACAGATGTACTAAACGCTTTTCATTTATAAAATGTATGTATTTTCTGATATGCTGAGTAGTATTACTATCTATTGTAAGCCGTAGTGAATCCTGAGAAGCCGTAACCTTAAGCGTGCCTACCTTATTCCTTTGATTGCACTTGTAAGACAGGCCTCGTAGCTTGACTTTAGCTTCCGCATGCACCATTATATTATGTAATATCAGATTAAAGAAGGCTTGTTACAATGTTTGGTATCAGAGCTAAGATAAGGAGCAGCCGTGACAGGTAAACCCATGGTGGCTAGTCATCTTCAGAATCATCAGATAAATTGACAATAATCGCCTTGCTCTTCTTGGGCTTGGGAGCCCTTGGCAGATGGCGAATTTTCCCTCCACGGCCAGTCTGGCCTTGAGGTGATTTAGGAGATACAAGCCTAAGATCATCATCGAATGGGCTCAGCTTGAGATGTTCGTACCCACCTACCACTCTAGCTGAGCGGAAAGTCTGACTAAAGGGAGGCGGTAGAGGACTACGATCTACTCTTCCTCGGCCTCCATGTCCAGCAAGACCACGACCTCGTCCCCAGTCGTATCCTCCTCATCCATGGTCCTCTGACCCATGGTATCCCAAACAGCTGTGTGGGATTGTCCATTTGCTTCGATTAGGGTACGAATGCCTTGGCCTTATTTTCCGAGTCCCATGCCCAACTCGAAACCATTGCAGACCATAACCCTTGCGACCATAAGTGCTACATTAGAAACATCCAGAACGGGCATGGGCATATCCGAGGAAGCATGAATAGCATTTACCCTTGTGATCATAAGTGCTACATTAGAAACCCTTGCGATCATTGTCGAACGAATGATAGCTATCTTCCTCGACATGGTCGGGTTCTATGTATGGGATCTTTGTCGCATTGTAGATTCGGTGATCTTCTTCCCCATAGATCGTAACCAGCTTCGCCTCAACTATAAACTTGATCTTTTGATGTAGACTGGAGGGCATAGCACCGGCATTATGAATCCATGGACGCCCCAACAGGAAATTGAACGCTGAAGGGATATCCAGCACTTGAAAAAGAACATCGACACGGAAGGTCCGATTTGTAACTCCAGATTGATTTGGCTTATAATATCCTTCTTTACTCGGTCGAATGCTCGGACGGAAGTCTTGGCTGCTTCTATCTTGGATGGATCAATTCCCATACGCTTTAGAGCAGCTAGAGGTCATAAGTTCAGAGCCGATCCGTTGTCAGCAAGTACTCTCGCCACATCAATCTACTTATGCTTGACCGTTATATGGAGCGCCTTGTTGTGACCACGTCCTTCTGCTGGGATTTCTTCGTCGGAGAATGCCGCCTGATCTTTAAGAAGGATGGCCTAAACAAAGCCTTCAAGTTTATCTTCTTCTATGTTCTCAAGCACATGGACTTCACTTAGGACCTTCATCAGAGACCTCCGATGCTTGTCGGACATTTACAGGAGTTCCAATAGTGAGACTTGAGCAGGCAATTTGCACAACTGGTCAACTACGCTGTACTCACTAGCCTTGATCATTGCTAGGAATTCCTTTGCACCTTTCTCAGTAACCTGCTTGGCCGGTTGATTGTTAGCATAAGTACGCCCTGACCTTATCACCAGATCGACATCATAGGACTAGGGGATCGCCTTGTCATTCTCATATGCAAATGGCTGGGGTGACATAAGCACAAATCCTTCAGAAGTATCTGGCACAACAATTCCTAAATCGTTATTAGAGACATCCTCGAGAGGAGGCATGTCAGCTAGCTCATGGTCCAACTCGATTTAATCGTTCGTCAATGCTGCTAGTTCTTAATCCCAATCGATAATGACTTGGGAGATGGTGGCCACAATTCCATAGTCGTCGGTGCATCTGATTATTCCGTCCTTGACAAGCTCGTCAACCTTCTTCTTTACCTTGGATAATGATACTGCTTTACCGGTCGGAATATAACCAGCTCGGATTAGCGCATCACCTTGAAACCACAAAATCGCTTAGCCTCGAGGCCAAGGACAACGATTACACCGCCCGAATGGTTAGGGAGTGGGTTATTCTGCACATTAGGTTTACCCGCTGGCTAGAGCGCAAATGCCCCAGTTTCAAGCTAGTTTTGGATACGGTGTTTGAGCACAATACAATCATCGGTCGAGTGACCCGATTTACTCGAGTGATCATCACATTTCTTGGTCGAATCATACCTAGGAAATAATGCATAATTGGGAAGTTGAGGATCCGAAGTCAGCAAATTCTCCTTACGCAAAACAACCAATACTTGAGAGAGAGTTCCAGAAAGTGGGGTGAATTATCAGCTCTTGCGTTGATATGCCTGTTGACTCTGCTGACCATAGCTAGACGTCTATTGAGGAGCGAACTGCATTTTCGGGGCTTGAGCCAGTGCCTTTTAAACATAAGTCATATTCACCTCGGGGACTCGCTCTTTATCTTTCTTGCTAGAAAATCTCTTGCCAGAGGAACTTGTATCACTATACCACCCCTTCTTCAGTCCAGACTCTATTGTTGGATCTAGCAATATCATCTAAATGGAGGGTGAATAGGTGATTCTGAACAATTATGATATTTAATGCGAAAATTAATAGGTTCAGAACGTAAACTGAATGAGATCAGTAAAAAGACGTGCAGATAAACTAAACACAGCAAGATGATTTTAGGGAAAGAGAAATTGCACGCAATGTTTATAGTGGTTCGGGTTTAGCAAGCCTACGTCCACTCTCCCACGATGATAGCCGATCGGCTGGATTCCACTATAAGTCAATGAAAGGTTACAAGAGTTGTCACTCTAATCACTTTTACAAAGGAACATCTCAAGACTAAGAATTTTAAGCTCACACGAACAAGAGAATGTAAATCTGAACAACTCAGTACTTTGAAATTTTAAGTTCATGAACTCTCTCGTAACAGTCACCATTGATCTTCTTTTATACTCCTTCGACCTTGAACTAGCCGTTACCAAGGTCCTTCAAAGGATCGCTCCTCAATCTCTGATTGGACGCCATCAATCTTGATTGACTGAGACTGCATATGGGAAGATCTAGTAGCCGTTGGAGTAGAGTCTGAACCCTTCAGATTCAGTTGCCCATATAATTAAATCTTCAGTTTTCATAAATAGAGTTCATCCAAATTTCCAAGATATCTTGTCCATGGAAGGTAATATCCAATCGAGGATATTCTCCTGATTTGATTGGAAAATAATCATGTCAATCAAATCTTATAGATTTTCATAAAAAAACGCGGCCAAACCGGAAACCTGCCAAACACGGGTCTTTAGAATCTGGCAGAGAGATATTGCAGAATCTAAATGCTATTTAGAAGTAGTCTTCTGAACTAAAGACTCTCTGAATCTGAACAGATTAGAACAGTGACTCTGAGCTTCTGTAAGGTCCTTGCTGACGTGTCACATAAATGTTTTCGAGATAAATCTTTAGAGGCAACATGAACCTCATTCTGAAGTCTTCAGAGACAACATGAATCTTCTTCTGAAGTCTTCAGAGACAACATGAACCTCCTTCTGAAGTCTTCAGAGGCAACACGAATCTTTGTCTGAATACTAGACTTTAACTATCTCAAAAGCAAGTGCGTGACGACTACTCCTTGAGTCTGAATGCCAGTTTTGGAACATTATAAGCTTTTGTTCACATGCTCATTCCTGCAATACAAAAATTATTTGCATTAACCAGATTCTCTCACAAGAGGGATAGTTTTGTCAGAATCAAAATATTCAGAAAGAAGGTTTTCTCAATAATCTTTCCCTTTTTGATGATGACAAAACTTCCTCAATAAGAGTTGATATATATATGAAAAATATTTATATGAAAGTTGAACTCGGAAAAGATTTCACTAATAATACGAATATATGACTTAATTGAATCTTTTCAAAAGTATGTGCATCTGAATATATAAGATATGCACTTTGAGTGATAGAAGGATGTCACCATATGTTGTATACGTCGTTGAATTCGTTTGAGTGCATAAGTATAATTCGCGTATGTGTACATCCTGCAATATGAACGTGATGAGGTATTTTCTCCCCCCCTTTTTGTCATCAGCAAGACGTAATAGCCAAGGTGCACAGAAATGGAACATCCGACAAAGATAAAATAAAAACAAATACGGATAGTTTGAAAACAAATTCAAGATGACAGAGGTGGATTTTGTTTTGAAGAGGAGGAGGGAACATCAACATGCTCTTCATCATCTCTCTGAGCAGCTTCAACAGATTTGCCCATATCAGCTATATAGGTGGCGAATTCCTTGAGTTCCTACATCTTTGGAACTTCTTTGCTCATCCTTTCATCTCTGATTAGTGTGTAAGTACCAATGCTGGCCATCTTGGAGCAGAAAAAGAGAAAGTATTTGTGAAGCATTTCCTCAAACCTGTTCATCTTCTTTTCAATTTTCATTTCCATTATGTCCATCCTCTGCATAACTTCTACCTGAAGTTTTTCAACTTCCATCTGAACAAGACTTTGCGAAGCATTCAATATCCCTGCAGAAGTCTGTTGGTCTTCTTCTTCTATCATCTGAGCTTTACCCTTTGAAGTTGAGTCCAGAATTCTCTGCGAGTTTATCTCCCCTTGAGTCTGTTCAGGTGCTGAATCTGGAATGATTATAACAGCTTCAGCAGAAGTAGATTCAATCTCTGTGGTTAGCTTTTCAGATATTTTCTCTAGAAGTTGTTCAATCTGAACATCACTTTCCTCAATAGCTTTTTACTTCTGAACAACAGCAGTCAGAATGTCTTCAGTCTGATCAACATTAGGTTCCTCATGTGTTCTTTTCTGCTGGATTCTTCCTTTTCTTCAGCAGCCTTATCTTTCTGAACAACTTCAGTCTGAATAGCAAATTCTTCAGGTTGTTCATGCAAAACAACAGACTCTTTAGGTTGCTCCCCCTGAGTCTGTGCTATTTTAATAGGAGTAACTCCTGTTGATCCTCCAGCTGTGACAGCAAAGTCATTAGATTTATCAATTTCCATGTCCTCAAGTGGTCATGAGGACTTCTTCTTCTGTTCTCGAGCAACCAGAACCTCAATGGTCGTTCTGTCATCCAATTGCTCCTTCATTATCTCCACATATTCACTTGTAGCAAGCTGAGCTTCTTTCTCTGCCTTTTCTCCAGATGTTTCATCAGCTTCGACATTTCCACTCTCATGAGTCTTATGGAGATCTTCTTCTTTGTCCATAGGATCCTCTTGCTCATTTGCTGTTTTATCAATCTCTTCAGCTTCTGACTCGATGTTTCCTTCTGATAGGACAGTAGGGGTCCTCTCATCATCTCTAGATGATACACTTTCTTCTTCTTTTGCTTCTTCTTCTTCTGAAGACTCACTCTGAATAGTGGTCTATTTTCCTTTTCTGGCCTCTGTCTTCATTCTCTTTGCTGATCTCTCACTCTCTGCATACTTCTCTTCTAATTCAACAAGAACAACCTCTTTGTTCTTATTCATCTATCCACCAGCAGTCTGTCTAAAACTCATTTTCTGAATCATGGACTCCCCAGCTACCATAATTTGAGTTTCATTCTAAATGAGCTCACTAGGTATCTTGACGTTGTGGAAGAACATGATCCTATAGATTAACCCTGCGTAGGGTAATTGTCCTTTGGTCTTTTGCACAGTTCTGTACATGTGGCGAAGAACAATGTGTGCCAGAGAGAGTTTGCAGCCATTCAACAGTCCCCATATTAGCTTGGCTTCATACTTCGAAATGTCTATTTTTGAAGCAGCCTTAGGTCTTAAACTTTCAATGACAACCTTGTACATTACAATGTGCTTCAAGGGAAAGTCATTGTAAGCAATGTGTGCCTTCAAATCTCTAGAATAATTCTCTTTTCCAGTTAGAAAGCTGTAGGCATCATCAGGTTGCACATCAATGGGCATAAAATCCATTTCATCAACTCCCATTAGTTTTGCTAGCTCTCTAACATGCAGATGATATTGGACTCCTTCAACCGTATAAAATAGAGAATCAAAATTTCGGAAGCATAAGCTTGAATAAAAGTAAGCTGCTAAATCTAGAAAAATTGGCCTCCTTCCAGTTGCAAAGTCTCTTAACTTCATCTGCTCTAGATGCTTCCTTATATGGATACCAACCCTATCAAAATACTTAAGATCAAATACCCTGTGGGGGTATAACTCCTCTTTCCTTCAGCAACTCGAATTTGTCACAATGCAACTGACTTGAAAACAGTTTGCTTTCTTAGTCCTTGTCTTGATAATCCCTCTGATTCTCTTAAAGTCTTTTATCAACACATCGTCGTCGTCATCAGGCCTTCCCTTGGTTTCACTTTCTTCTCTTATAGTCTCTCTGATAACGATGCTCCTGGATGGAGACTTTTTAGGTTTTGCGACTCCAGTTGCCACAACCTTTTCTTTGCTATTCCTAGATACATTCTCAGGAACAATAGTGGCAATAGGTGTCATAGTTTGCAGGGGAAGTTCTAAGATAGCAAGAAAGTCTTTCTCGCTTGCAAACTTGTGTATATTCAATAGCAACTTGACATTTTCGTCACTAGAACCAATGTTCTTAAAAGAATCATATAGAGGTTTGATAGAGAGAGCCAGAGCGATTCTTTCGTCGAACTAGGACTGAGACAAACCTGATTTCCTTTGAGCAATGAGTCTCCCATCTTCGTGATCAGACCCAGAGATATCAATTGATTCAGTGATACGAGCTTTTCTGCCCTTCATCAACCTTGACGATTTTCTTCTCTGACTTGCACCTTCTTCTGCTACTTTCTTCATGGTAGAGGATGATTTCGGAGCCATAGATGAGAAAGTTGAAATTTTTGGAGAGAGCGATTTCGAGTGAGCGAGAAGGAGTGTAAATAGAGAGAGAAGTAAGTTTTTAGGGTTTGAAAGAAGATTGTAATATTTGATGGAGGTGCCGGTTCAAGACCTTTCGAAAGTTTTGAAAAACTATAAAGCGGTTATTTTTGGAAATGAAATCAATTTAAAATAAATTATAAAATCAATCCAAAGATGCTGAAATATTCCAATCAATCAACGAGGCATATATTTGGAAATTAGAGAATGTAATTTAGAGAACGTACCTTGGATTTTCGCCTTACCACAAGTTTCTAAATATAAAGAGGTGTAAGATTAACTAACCTTGCTTCCGAAGTACTAAAAATATGCTTCTGAACATAAGTTATGCAGATTTGCTTCTGAATTCTGTTTCTGAGCAATTTTGCTTCTGAACACTGCTTCGAAGCAATTTTGCTTCTGAACTCTGCTTCTGAGCAGTTTTGCTTCTGAGTACTGCTTCTGAGCAGTTTTTCTTCTGAACAATTTCAAGTGACCTGTTCTCAATACAACTTAAGAAAAAGGATTAGTAATAGCTAATTCATTTCGGATAAAATTAAAAGACTCTTTATTAAGAGGTTTAGTGAATATATCAGCGAGTTGATTTTTCGTATCAACATACTGAATGTGCACATTTTCATTCTGAACATGATCGCGAATAAAATGATGTTTGATCTTGATGTGCTTCGCTCTTGAATGAAGAATATGATTCTTGGTTAAATTTATGGCGCTTGTATTGTCGCATCTGATCTCCACATTTGAATCCTCAACTCCTTAATTTCTTAGTTGTTGTTTTAACCATAGGATCTGAGTACAACAACTTCCAAGAGAAACGTATTCTATTTCTGCTGTACTGAGAGCAACTGTGCTTTGCTTTTTGGAATACCAGGAAATAAGCATATTTCCCATAAGTTGACAGGTTCCAGAAGTGCTTTTCCTGTCAATTTTACATCTGGCGAGATCTGCATCTGAATATCCCTTCAGAATGAAATCAGAATCTTTTGAATACTAAAGACCATAAGCTGGATATGTTTCAATATATTTGATAATTCTTTTGATTGCTATAAGATGCGATTCTTTTGGACATGTCTGAAATCTTGCACATAAGCAGACGCTATAAAGAATATCTGGCCTTAATGCAGTAAGATAAAGAAGTGACCCAATCGTACTGCGATATAGTTTCTGATCAACTTCTTTTCCTTGTTCATCTTTATCAAGCTTAGACGAATGAGACATTGGAGTTTCCGTCTTCTTACAATTCTCTAGGCCGAATTTCTTGATAATTTCAAGAGTATATTTCTCTTGATGGATGAATATTCCTTTCTTGGTTTGTTGAATCTGAAGTCTAAGAAAGAACCTTAATTCTCTCATCATGCTCATTTCGAACTCATCCTACATTACCTTAGAGAAATTCTTGCATAGATATTCATTAGAAGAGCCAAAAATAATATCATCAACGTAGATTTCAACAATAAGAATATCCTTACCCTGCTTTTGAAAAAAGAGAGTAGTGTCAACATTACCTTTAGCGAACTTTTGTTCAGATAGAAAGCTACTTAACCTTTCATACCAAGCACGAGGTGCTTGCTTTAATCCATATAAAGCTTTCTTTAGGGAATATACGAGATCCTTTCCTCTTGGTTCCTCGAAGCCAGGTGGTTGCTCGACATAGACTTCTTCTTTGATGTAACCGTTTAGGAATGCACTTTTTATATCCATCTGAAAAAGTTTAAAGTCATTGTAACAAGCATAAGCAAGAAGTAACCTTATGGCCTCTAACCTGGCAATTGGTGCGTAGGTTTCAATGTAATCTATTCATTTTTCTTGAGAATATCCCTTTGCCACAAGTCTTTCTTTGTTTCTAACCACCTTTCCTTTGTCGTCCATCTTGTTTCTGAACACCCATTTTGTTCCTATTACAAGACGATTTTTGGGTCTTGAAATGAGCTCCCAGACATTATTGATCTTGAATTGATGAAGTTCTTCTTGCATTGCATTGATCTAATTTTCATCAGTAAGAGCTTCTTCAATCCCCTTAGGTTCAATTTCGGTAACTAATGCTATATTGCTCATTGCTTCCTTGAATTTCGATCTGGTTCTGATTCCTTCATCCAAGCTCCCCATTATAAGTTCCTTGGGGTGACTGGATTTATGTTTCCAGTTTCTATTGAATTTCTCGTCTTGAGCATCACTTGGATCATTAGATTCAGATGGTATCCCCTCGGGTTCTTCTGCGGTTTGTAGACTTGTTTCTTGATTCTGAACATCTTCAGAAGCATGATTCTCTTCTGAGTTTTCTTCTGGTTCTGAACTTTGATGGAGTGACGAAACTTGAACATATTCAGATTGATCATTCTGAATCTGAATATTTTCATCAAACTTGACATTCATTGATTTTTCAACACATCGAGAGTTTTTATTGTAGACTATATATGCTTTGCTCGTTGTAGAATATCCTAGAAATATTCCTTCATCTGACTTCTCATCAAACTTACCAGCTCGATTATTTGCATTCTTCAGAATGAAGCATTTACAACCAAACACACGGAAGTATGCTAAATCTGGTTTTCTCTCTTTAAAAAGTTTAGAGAGAGTTTTCTCAACGATTGGTCTTAAAGAAACGCGGTTTAAAATGTAACATGCTATTGACATAGCTCTTGCCCAAAAATGTGATGCAATTTTACTTTCGATCAAGAGAGTTCTCGTCATTTCTTGTAGAGAACAATTTTTCCTCTCCACTACCCCATTTTGTTGAGGTGTGTAAGGAGATGAAAAATTATGCTGAATTCCAAACTCATCACAAAAATTAGAGAAACTTTGGTTTTCAAATTCTCCCCATGATCAGTTTTGATGCAGGAAATAGAGTAACCTTTCTCATTCTGAATCTTTTTAGAAAATTTGGAGAAGGATGAGAGAGCATCATTTTTGTGCGCAAGAAATAAAACCCATGTAAATCTTAAGTAATCATCAACTATAACAAGGTAGTATTTCGTACCTCAAAGACTTAGTGTTCTGTTAGGACCAAAGATATCCATATGAAGCAGCTGCAGAACACGTTCAGTAGATACATGATTAACAGATTGAAAAGAGCTTTTTACCTATTTTCCAAGTGTGCAGGCTGAGCAAAGCTTTGATTTCTCAAACTTTGATTGTAGTAAACCTTGAACTAATTTCTTGGATGATAGCTTCGAGATGTGTTTGATACTGATATGGCCTAGCTTTCTATGCCATAGTTCAGATTCATCTTTGATAGAAATAAGACACTTGATGTATTCAGAATCAACATTCAGAAGGTAGATATTTCCATGACGTCGACTAGTGAAAATTTGCTTCTTATCTTTGCTAACACCTGAGAATTCTGAGTCTTGAAAACAAATTTGATAACTAGAGTCACAGAGTTGACTTACGGAAATCAAATTGTATTTTAATCCTTTGACAAGAGAGACATTGTTAGTCGTGAGATTTTCGATTTTTACGGTGCCTTGGCCAACCACTTTGCCTTTATTCTTTCCACCAAACAACACACTTCTACCATTGTAATCTGAAAGTTGAATGAAGTTTTCTGGATCACCAGTCATGTGACTTGAGCATCCACTATCCAGAAATCATTTGTCTTTTCTCTTCCTTGGTACCTGCAAGTAGAAAGTAACTTACTATTTTTTTGGTACCTAGGTTTTCTTGGGTCCATCTGAGTTAGTCACAATAGATATCTTTCTATTAATAGGTCTCCATACCATCATGCAATTATTTCTAACATGATTTCTAGCACCGCAGTTTTCACAGTGCATTGGATAAAAGGATTTTGTAAACTACTTTTGAAAATGCCGTTGATATGCAAATTTGGAAGGTTTATGGGAAATCCTGTAATTTGTTTTCGAAAATTTATTTTTGAAGTTATTTTCCTTTTTGAAACAAAGACCAAATTTATTACCATATGGAACTTGTCTGGAAATAATGTTTTCCAAGTTTTTTGAACTTTGGGAAAATTTCTTTGAAGCATTTTCAATCTTGATTTTCAAGGAATCATTTTCTTTTAAGATTAAATCACGATTTTCCTTGATTTGATGAAATTTCCTTTGCAAAAATTCAATCTTGTCTTTTTGAGAATCATTCTGTTGTTTCAAAGAGGAAACTTCCTTTTTCAAAGTGAAAACCTTTTTGAGAGCTTCTTTGTAATTTGAGCACAGCTCATCAATGTATTTAGACACTTCATCTTGTATTTTAGAAAGATGTACCTCAACATCTGAATCTGAATCTGAATCTGACTTTACCATAAGACATATGTTAGCATAGTCATCCTCGCTATCTTTAGAATCACTTAGAGTTTCTGCCTTCAATGCCTTTTGTATTTCTCATACTTGATCTTGTCTTTCTTCAGAAGCGGACAATTGGGTTTGATGTGTCCTGCTTCCTTACAATGGAAGCAGATTACATCTTTGTCTTCCTGTTTGTCATTGCTCGATTGTCTCTGATCATTCTTTTTGAATGATTTCTTCCCTTTGAAGTTTCTACCTCTTCGAGCCATCTTTCTAAACTTCTTCACCATGAGAGCAAGTTCTTCGTCATCTTCATCTTCATCTTCTAAATCTGGCACTTCAAAGTCAATTTCAGATTTTAAAGCAATGGACTTCTTACCTTTTGAATCTCTTATTTTGTTAGTACGCTCAGTCTCATATGACTGTAAAGTTTCGACTAGCTCATCAATAGATAGGGATCTGATTGTTTGACATTCCTGTATTGATGGCTTGATGTAATTCCAGTCATCTGTAAGTCCTCGAAGAATCTTTCTGACTTGCATCGGTTCTGCTACAGGAGCGCCTTGCCTTGCAAGACCACTTGCTAGGATTTGAAACCTGTCAATCATTTCAACAATTGATTCATCGTGCTTCATTTTGAAGGCTTCGTAATTACTTCGCAGAATGCTAAGAGTTGTTTCTTTCACTCTGTCAGTTCCCTGGTATGTAACATGAAGTCTGTCCCATATAGCTTTGGCTGAATCTTCTTCTGCAACTCGATTATATAGAGGAATGGATAATGCGCAGAAAAGTGCATGCATAGCTTTAAAATCGAGTCCGTGTCTTTTTGCTCTTTCAAAATCTAACAGTGTTGCAATAACATTTGTATTATTGTTTCCTTCATTTCCAGTGGAAGGGGTTGCTGTTGCAACAGGAACTACTCCATTGACAACAACATCCCACATCAGATCATCTGATGCCTTGAAGAACCACTTCATTTTATTGCACCACATATTGTAGTCTTTCTCGTCAAAATAAGGTGGTTTGTTGCTGAAATGTGCATCACTGGTTCTTGTGAAATTATTGCTAGCCATGATAGATCGTTAGCTCTGAAGTAAAACACTTGAAAAACAAAAGCATTCGCTGCTTCTTCCCAAGCATTCGCTGAGGAGCTTGGCATTTTCATCATTCGGGGCTAGAGATGCAACATTAGGCTGAGGAGCCTTGACCGCAGGAGGTATACCGGTGCTAGGGCTAGTCGAAATGACATCTTCCAGAGGTATGGTAGGGTCGGTGTCCACTAAAGGGGTCTTGTCGGGACGGAGGCCTTAGCGAGTAGGGGGTGGAATCACTGGTTGAGAACTCGAACTCACTTGTTGCTGCTTAGCCATGAAATCATCCATCGTCTGAATCATCATAGCAGTCATATGTTCATTCAATGGGTTCATATGCTCCTTCAGCTTCTCATCCACAATGGCGGCAATCTCAGCTTGACTGGCCATTTTCCTTGGTCTGAAATGAGTACCGTAGGGTTCTCATGGAGTATCCATAATACATCACCTACAAAAGAACAACACAATGATGATTATAATGAGCAAACACGGGTAGATCGGTCCGTGACGCGATCTAGACTTGACACAAAGTACTTATCATCAAGAAAACTGATGCGTGAAAATTCCAATTTAGTCTGTGTTTAGCAAAAAATTCATGATAATTCATAAGATCGTCCAAACAGCAATCAATAGTACAGTTTAATGCATCTTCCAAGAAATTTTGATCAGAAAATTGATTCGTCCAGTTTTTGCTTGTGGGAGAGATGGGCCAACCAAACTCTGAATTAAGATCCCAAAATTTTCAGTCCACTAGTTCAAAATCCATTCAACCACTTTCATGTTTTGACTTCTTGCAAAAGATCCTTTTAACTAGTAGCAAATGGTGCAATGAAACTGATGCCGAGAAAACTCTGAAATTCAAACTGACTTATCCTCATCTTAAATTCTGAAATAAATGGAAAATGTCCTAAATTGATCCAATTTTTTTTGACATGATAGATTAAGATCTTCAAATTCGTGAAGAGGAGAAATTCCATTTTAGGGCCGAACAGGGTTAGAAAATCACCGAATCAGTGAAGGTCGGTCAGTCGGGATGTCCTGCAGTTTTTATGCATTCAGAAAAAGTTGAGTTTGGCCTCACTTCGTCATAAGAAAATGAAGTTAGTTGGTTCTGAATTTTTTATATGTTGAAGATAATTATGTTATCTACGACTTTTGTTACGGGTGTTAGCCCAAAAATTGATCGTAGAATTTAATAAAAATCATGCAACACAGCAGGGTAAATCAGAAGCGAGGAAAACTGATCAAATTGCAATTAATGTGAAATGATCCAACAAATGACCTACGAAATTGAAAATATGATAAGTAAATCCCTAAACAACCAAACTATGAATGTAAAAACATGACTCGACTTGACAAGACTCTCGGTCTACTACTTCGAGGAAGCAATCTCGTCCTTCAACCGCTTATAAGCCTCGGTGATCTTCGTAGCCTTTTCCTCCGTCTTCTCCAACTTTCGCTTAAGAACATCAACTTGTGCTCAAAGAGTAGCCGTCAGCGGCACTTGAGGAATCTTGGGATGTAACGCTTCGGCGATGTCGCGACCTAAAATTAGGGAATTCCAGGTTAATGGATTACTAGATTAATTAAATGAATTAACTAACCTAGTCCGAGCTCTCCCAAGCTCTACCAATTCACAACTTAGGTTTATATTCAAATGATTTAAATTTTGGAGCCGCCACTAATCTTTTCTTGGTAGGTAGATTAGATACCTAAATAAAGTATCGGGAGAATACTTTATTTTCTGCTAACCAGAGATTTAAGTTCGGGGACTTGATTATGTTAATTTTTCAATTAACACCCTTTCGGTACCATTCTTGTGAAATTTCTTGAACTGGCAAATTCAATGGATTCAATTTATAGAGCAAGGTGCAATTATGTTTTTTTTTTTGGGGGTTTTCTTGATTAAATGCATGCTATGTAAACGCAACTATATGACATGAATAATGATGATATTAAGAAAATGGGTTTTGATGCACATAAAAACGTGAATTCTAACCACATGACATGCAATATGAAATCTAATCTATATGACATGCGACATGATTTAATTAAACTACATGACGAGCAAGAGTATTCTATCATGACATGCGAAATTTGAGGGTTTTATTTTAGCTTAAATGACATGCAAATTAAACTAGCAAAGCCAAAACTGTGTTCTAAATGACATGAAAATGCATGGATGACATCTATGGTATGCATGAATGACATGGAAATATGTATGAACTATACTATATGAAATGCACATGAATGACATTTTTTGGTATTTTTTATGTTATTTATGAAGAAAAAGGGAATCAAATACTAATATAATGAACCTTGAGCATAGTACACCTTAATATCCAAAATTTTCGATGAATTCGCTTCGTACCCAAAGTTTAGGGTCGGAAGGGAATTTATTCACGTCATACCCCGGGGGTGGGGTCGGATGGTGAATTTAAACATTATGAAATTGGTCGGTCTAGTCCCATATGGGATGAGACGGACAATTTCATTGTGCGGATGACGTCGTACTTCGAGGGTGAAGTCGGATGGCCATGCACAAATTCCGAGGGACAAAGGCACAAGGGAGCATGTACTATACTCAAGGAATATTATAAAAATATTTGAGTTAGACTATAGTATATAAAAAAAGAAAATAAATCTCGGCCACTAAAGAGAAATTGCCGAATTATAAAGGGCATATGACCCTATCCACAAAGGATCATATCTTCTTAATTCAGGAAAGATTATCTCTTAGAATTTTCCGAAGTGTATTAGATAATTTCCCAGAATTTAAAGATATGTTTAGAATTTCCAATTGAGATGCAATCTTATCAGAAATATTTCAAATTTGACCATCAGATATTCCAAAAAGAATATGCACAATCTTTCAAGATCCGAATTTATTCAATTCAAATATTCTCGAAAAATTAGATAAAGTTCAGTTTAATAAACCTCATCCACGATGCGGAAAAATCATCAGATAATTATGGGATAACATCTCTCAACCAACCAGGATAAAAATTCAAAGCCAAAGCTCATCCACAATATGCAAAGATATGCAAAATATTCACAATGATATGATTGGAATTCAAATCAAACAATTTAGGCAACAGAATTTTCGAATATTCTAAAGATTAGAATTGTCACCTAATTTGACGGATTCGATCACCAAATTTGAACTTCGAGTTACCTCGTGGGTAAAGTTTGCTCAGTTTGGTGGATGCTTGCGACTTCGTGGTATTAGCTTCAATGCTTTTCAGTGGTCAACCAATAGGGATCAACTTGTCTGGAAAATTTGGACAATGAAGAACAACGAATTTGACTAAGAGATAAACCAAAGATTAATGGGCAGCAAATAAAAAGATAAACTCTGGGGACCGTGAAGTGAAAAATGGCAAAATCAACAGTAGCAACGTAGACTTGGACCAGCGAACACCAAAGTTGCAACGCTTGTTGGTCTTGAAGGGCGGGTCCCAAAAGCTTTGACTATGAACCACCTGGAAGGACTCGAATAACCATAACGTTGACCGAGAAACTTCCTTCAGGACTTCTTCAATCACGCTCTCAACTTTTGGGCTTCTCTCTTTTGGCCATATATCACAATGAATTGGCCCTCTGAAGCTCTCAATTGTCGTCGTAGAATTATTGGAGACGCCACCGGATATAGGGCCAACGGATAGTGTGTCTGCTGCGGGTGTGTCACGATTAAGACTCTTCGGCACACCTGCAAAACGGAGACCAAAAGGAAATCGCTGCGCCCTTAGATCAAATCAATAACACCGAAGGAGGATCTCGAGGGAGCAGCGGCTCGTGTCGGCTTCGGCGAAGTGTCTCTCCTGTCTACGCTCGAGAGACGGATGTCTGCATCGAGGAGGTTGGCGTCGGGAGAGAGGCATAGTGAACAGACCAGCGGCGACTAAGAAACTCAAACATTAGCACTCAAAACATATGACAAACAACTAAAGGAAAAAACAAGTTTTTATCCTGTTCCTCTTCGTCAAAGTGATGTCCTAGTAGAGAAGATTGACCAATGTATGCCCAAGTCTTCTTTCTCTCAACTCACGTGTTTTCTCAGTGTGTGGTGGCCATGGATCAACAATCGTGGACGGCAAATAGCTTTGATTAATCTGCAAAATAGAGAAGTAAATCTGTATCTCGGTGAAGGATCAACGTCGGTGCTGGGATTCGCGGAGTGGCATAGCAACGTTTGCGGTATTCGATGGTGCGACTGGGAGCTTTACTGATGTTAGAACTTGTTCCATGAACCCCTGCGAAAATATAGAATTTATGGAAAAATTTGCAGGCACCACGAAAAGGTCAATCAAATACTTGCTCAACATTAAAGAGAAAACCGGTCCCTTATGATTCGTTGCCCGTAAATCTCTAGCCAATGAACCCCATGCATGGTCATCTTTTCTCCTGTGAGTCTTCCTTCGGTTAGTGGACAATCAAGAGAGAAAAATAACAATAATAATAATCAAGGGAAAAGAAACACAAAAATTGAGGCCTGAATCCCCAGTTGTTCATGAAATCATGATGTCAACGATTTGGGGGTATGGATTTCGTCCGAGGAAAAACTGTGCCATGAGCTCCTTCACTCGTTGTTCGCTATTCAGCTCCTCTCAAATTCTGCCATCCCTTAAATTCCATCGCCCCTTCTCTCTGACTTCTCCCTCTCTGTTTCCAAAATCTGCCGTGTATTGAATTCAGAATCAATTGGCCCTTTTGTGCGTGTGAGCTAAGCACGGTTATATAGAGCTCAAAAAATCACTAATCCCAATCGAAGTAGATTACATGACAACCGTTGGATCGAAAATTCTGATCCCGGAAGAGTCCGGATCAGACGAAACTCTTTGTTATTTGCAGTCATAAAGATAGAGTTTTGATTTCCCAAGACTCTATTTTTTAGATAATTTTCTGAATTTTCTTTAATTCTTGAAAAGTCCAAATCCACTGAATCATCTTGGAGATTTCGGCCGGATAAAGGTGATGGTGATGATGGCCGAAATTCACCTGTCCTGCGGGCTCATAGTGACATCTCGGGCTCCAACCGGGCCCAAAAAGAATTCGGCACACCCTCTTAGGCCTTGACCGAATTTTCCAAGTCAATTCACGGGCTCCCACATATCTTCGGGCTCGAATTAAGGCTTTCAAAAATAATGGACAGTTAAATAAAAGCCTTAATAAACTAAATGGACTTTGATGGATAAAAATGAGCTTAAAAATAAGTCCAATTAGTCTAATAAAATTCGGCACACCTCATACCCATTACCGGAGATTTTAGATAAATTTTTGGTTCAGTCACCTGTCAAATAGAAGCTCAATTGCCTCACCTCTGGCCTGAATGCAAATGACTGACAGAGAACTTAAATATGCAATGCATGAGAGTTCATTTTTTGGTGAGAACTAAAGTTAATTAATTCTCATTTCTGTGCAATATAAACGAAAAAGGAAAAAATCAAAATTTTGGTGTAAACAGGCGATGATGTGCTTCTTGATATATTGCTCCGTAGCATGGTACATCTTCTGCAGATACGACAATTCCTTCTTCGGTAGGCTAAGCTTCTTCGGACAGAAAAGGTCCCACAATGTCCAACACGAGTTAATAGCATGCTCGTGCTTGGGGAGGGGTGTAGAAAAATCCAGCAAGAGGCGATCGTCGTCAAAGAATGGCGGTAGCTTATGGACCACTCCATATTGTCGCAGGACGTGGTAAGAGATGTACTCTGTAGCTCCAGTGATACCTAACAAAGGAACTAGCCCCTCGATTCCCATAGCTAGTTGAGCTTCCCTTACTCCAAACCAATTGGCGCACCATCGAAAACCTTAAGGAGATGGATCCTCCATGAAAGTCAACCATTCGGGGAAATGGTAGTCCGGGAATTCATCTTGCTTATTTTTTAAAACCAAGATAGGATGAAAAAAATTTCTAAGCTTACTGGCCGAGACAAGGGTTTTGCAATCTTTTATGTGAGACACGAACCATACTTGTAAAAGTTCGGCGGAAGCATGAAAGACTTTGGAAGTTTCCCGCTTATACTTAGTGAGGGATATAAAGGTTTCAGTCACTATTGCATTGACTAGATTTTTTCCTTCACACACTTGTTGAACAAAATAAACGATCTTTGGATCAACATGATTTGACAATGAGAGAAAATGAACAATCCAAAGAAGGTTAACATGAAAATTTTGCCCTTTTGCAAAGATGTAGTTTTGTTAAAACGCTCGGTTAAAAACGAGAACGGGCAATTCCCATAGCTAGATTTTAAAAGTTTCTGAACTACCTTAACTTCGATTCTAAAAAATTCAGCCAAAAGTAATGCGGGATCTGAACCAAGATAAGGACTAATGGGTTTCGGCTCCAAAGATTTTTCGATGAGTGCATTGTATTCTTCCAGAGTAGGGGTAAGTTCGTGCTTACCGAATATGAATGTGGAAATGACAGGGCACCAGAAATGTGCCATAGCTTGGATGAGGCCAGTACAAACCCGAATATAAAGAAGCGGCAACAAATTCTTTAATCTTTGGTCCACATACTCGCGGGTTATGCTATCCAGCTAAGTCAACCAATCACACAAGACTAACTTGGGCACCATAAGGGTACGGATTTTCTTGCTTCCCATTGATGTAGTAGACCGAGACAACGACCAACCTTAAGCGTCATTGACCAACCAAAATGACAAGGAAACTTTACTTTTACTTGACAAAACAATAATAATCACAAAGACATGCACATGATTCGTGCAAATGCATTTTTTCCTTTTAATTATGAGTTTCCAGGGGCTAGTCGTACCAACAGTGTTGGTCAGATTCTCTAGTCCTCATGAACTCGGGGATGCCGTGAATCTGTCCCATGCCATTGGATTATGGCTAGGGTGGGTTTTTCTCGACATGTTTGGGGTCAAAGACAAGGGCACCCACTCATCTGCATTGTGGCCAGGGAGATCCTTGTCTTGTCGCCATCCTAGGTCAATCTACAAGTTTAGGTCCAGTGTAGTGCAAAGAAGGTGAAAATCATGTACAACAATTTAATGCACCAAATCATGGCAACTTTGCAAGAGTAATTAAACTAATGACCCTACAAAACAAAGGTTAGAAAAAAAAATGATATTTACATAACTTGCAAAAACATTTAACACCTAAAAAGTTAGAGACAAATCACAATCACCAATCAAGGAATCCATCATGAAAATTCAAATGCCTAAGTCCACTAAGGCCTTTTTTTTTTCGAAAATTAGAAGCAAATTAACCAATTCTTTCGAAAAATCAAAAGTCTTAATTGTCTTTTATTTTTCTTGAAAAACCGATTTTCCAAAGTAAGCCTCCTCTTTTCAAAAATTAAAAAGAAAATTATGATTCCCAGCTGAGTCGCCAAGCTGTCACAACATAAAATTCGAGAAAACTCTTAGGTTAATGGATTATTAGGTTAATTATTTGACTAACCTAATTTGGACTCTCCCAAACCCTATCAATTCCCAACTTAGGTTCAATTTCATGCAAATATTTATCTTGAATCGCCACTAATCACTTACGGTAAGTTGATTAGGAACCTAAATAAAATAGTGGGAGAACTATTTTATTTCTACGAACCAGAGATTATGAGTTTGGGGACTTGGTTACATTAATTTTCCAATTAATGCCCTTTCGATACCAGTTTCCATGAAAAATCCTTAATTTGGTGATTTAGGGTTTTCTCTTATTAGGTGTAATGCTAATGCAACTATATGACATGACAAAATATGCATGAATGACGTGCATGACATGGAAAATATGATTTTAAGCTATATGCTATGCAATGAGAATGATATTTTTGGTATTTTTATGTAGTTTCGGATTTATGAAAAATGAAGGCAAAAACTACCCTAAAATGAAATAACATTCATTATAACTTAAGAAAATGATTTCTCAAAGTCCCAACTTATATTAAATGTTATTTTTTGACATGAGAAGTATGAAAAAATGTGATTTACCTTAAGAAAAAAGTGTCATCTTTTTGGTATTTTTAGGAATTTAATTAAAAAGGAAAAAGCATAAAATTTGAACAAAAATAAATAATTTTGCCCATAATACACCTTTAATTCCGAAAATTCCGATTTAATTCGTAACGTGCCCTTACATTAGGGCCAAAAAACGAGTTGAATATAGAATTACCGTCACCCATACATACATAGGGCAAACCATGAAATTCTATTTGGGAATAATCAATCCACCCCTTAAAATCGAGGGGTTTGATGTATAATTTACACGTACATGCACAATTGTACTTCAAAATAGAAGTCAAATTAATGCCTTCATGTACGTATTCAGAAGGGACAAGGCACAAAAGGGAGCATGTATTATGAGCATGATTGTTTATTAATGTGCAAACTTTAACATAGCACAAAAATCAAACAATCATATAGCTAAACTAAACATGAGATATGCAAAGACAATCAAACATGCTAAAAATAATGACAATGCAAGAATCACCCCATGGCATGACAAATTCGAAAATCCAATAGGGTATGCCGAAAATTGAAAGGTCAATTTAGCTCTTTTGCCAAAAATTCATGTCTTTTCAAAAGATGTGCAATTCGTCCAATTTTATCTTGAAAAACATGTCAAATAATCTACAAACTTTGAGAAAAGGTATGTTCCAATTTAATTTGTCAATTCGCAAAAATATGCATAGAATTCAACCAAGTTTATCAATCAAACCGAACTTTCTCAAACAAATCAGAATTTTGTGCAAATCTTTAGATTTTTCGGTTTTTCCCAAACTTGTGAACCGAATCGTCTATCAAAGGACAAACGGTTTTTGATGCGCAAAGCCGTAACGCGTTTCAAGCGACTCTAGGTTGAAGCAGGGCGAGGAGCGACTGGCGACATACATGGTCAATTGAAGGTGATACGTGTGACATCCCGTATTACCTCACATTAAATTAAAAGGCAAAATAAATCTTTTGGACATGATCTCCAAGAAATTTTAGAACAGACTAGTTAGTAGCTTTTTAGAAAAGTTATTTCGAAGTCTTAAGAAAGTTATTATTTAGTCTATTTAAGAGATTTCTTGGAAATATTTCATTAAAAAATATAAATAGTCATAAACTTGATATTTATGGAACAAACCAAGTAGGAAGATCAATATTAAGTCAATAATGAGTCAATTTTCTAAAGACAAGAATGAAGTCAATGCAAAGTCAACTATAAGTCAATTTTCTAAAAATAAAAAAGAAGTCAATGTCAAGTCAATAAGGCCTTTCTAAGGGGTAAGAACCATGTCGTTTTCATGCAAGTAATGAATAGATAAGAACAATGTCGTTTTCATGCATTAAATAAGGTTCATTAATTAATCATACAAATGGACCAATCAAATAGGGATAAGTGGATACTCTAGGAACCTAAGATAATTAGCCTAAACAAATGGACCAAAGCAAGCTCATTAATGAAACTTGGGAAATTAGTTAGAAAAGTCAAGATGTCATAAATGAGTTCATATTGGTAGAAAAACTTAATGAGCAAGTTCGTTAGAAAAATCAAGGAATCATTAAATGAGTTTACATTGTAGAAACTTGATAAACAAGGTTAATAAATGCATTCACATTGTAGAAATTTATAGAGACTTAGTGAGCAAGGTTATTAATAAATATATTATCGAAAACTTAACGAGGAAAGTTATTAATAAGTGTATTCAAAGTTATAGAAAAACTAAATAAGCTTTTATTAATAAATTGACTCAGAAGTCCTATTGGATAAAATGAGGGAATAACAGAAGTACAAGACGATTAATTAATCGACAATAGATGGACAACGAACGACGGCAAACACCGCCAGTCCGCCAAAGCCGACGGCTCCGTTCCGTCCCATCATCTATGAATAGTTATCCATTAATATTCTAAAAGGATGATTAAATTAGAAAAGATTAGATGATATTCATTAAATAGCTTAACTTAGCTAATAAGGACTTAATTAAATAAATTCTAGAAGAGGATGATGTGGTCCAATAAAATTGAGCTAGGTGTTTAGTATTGATTTCCATGATACAAATAATTAAAGAGTTGACAAGAGGAAGATTTGGAAGCTTTTCCTTCTTGAAAACTCACGCGGAATGAAGAAAACTCACGTGAGATAGCAAGACCAAGAAGACTTCATCATCAAGTTGTTGAATTTAAGAGGGAACATAGTCATTAAGGGAGTCGACTAAAGAAGGTACCAATTATGGAGCACGGATTTGGGGCTCCACATTATAAATAGATGGATGGTCCCCCACCATAAGAAAAACCACGTGAACATCAACTACCTTATTGTCTCTCTCTTGCTTTTCTTGTCCACCACCGACACTTCCTTTTTCCCTCTCTCACTCAAGCCGCCGCCCACACACCATCCAAAGCCCTCACAATGTCGACATCGCCACGCATAGCCCTGTCGACGCGCCGCCACGACGTCGCAGCAACGCCATCTGCCGTCTCACGCCGCCGTACCGCCACTAACGCCTCGCTGTTATCTCGTTATCTTGTTTTTGTCACAGTAAATGGGTTTTTTAGATCTAACGCGGTAATATCCGTTACTTGATTTAGTGTTGCACTAACGTATGATTGTGTGTGCATTCATGTGTTTCATGGCATTAACAACAAGTTTTTGATTTAAAATTGCAAGGGAAAAGTCGAGGACGCCGAGCGGGGACCGATCAAACGAAAAATGGGACTCGCCGAGGTAAGACAAACCGGGACTAGCCCGACCCATATCTGGTCAGGCCTAGATCCAGCCAAGCCCGAGTCGATCCAGAGTTTCGCCAGTTCGATTTGTCGGGTCGTACGCCACCCGATTGATGCTTCGTTTCGTTCTCATCGCCTAGTTGTTTTCAAAGTATTACGTATTGGCTAACGATGAAAGATAATAATTGGAGCAGGTGTGGAAGTATGTGTTTTTCGTTAAAAGACATCGATGTGTCACCGTTAGCGAGAAAAGCAACGGTATAGGAGCTCGGGAGTAACGACGTATGTTTATAAACCTCTAATGACCGTTGTTAGCGACAACGGATGGACCTATCGCCATTCGCTAAAAGTTTTACTTGAGGCATTGGCATAGACGTCGTTACTTAATATGATGACATGAATTCGATGTGCCGTCGTTCACATACAATGACAACGTTGCCCGGTACAGGAAGTTCCGATCAGAGGTTCGGGAGAGGATGCCCAAAAGTGAAAAGAAAAGAAAAAAAAATTGCCTTGATTGCATTTACATGTTTATTTGAAAGGAAATTGCATCGAATGCATTTACATGTTTACTTGAAAAGAAATTGCATCGATTGCATTGATATGTTTTCATGAAAATGATTTGATCAATGATCGATAATGTATGACATCCTTTATTAATAGATCACAAGATAGCTTTGTTTAAAATGTATTTACACCACTGAGTTGGGTATCAGACTAATACTCCTGCCTTAGGCCTAGAAATATTTATTTATTGGGCTGTTCGCTCACCCCATCATTTTTCAGGGCAAAATGGAGTTCCCGCAAGAGCCGTTGTTCGGATTTCCTACTCGCATGACTCACTTGAAACGGACTGTTATTGATGTAGAATCTGGGAAAAAATACGTCCACATCACCGCGACCGTATGGATAGATGTTGGCCTGGCCGATCAGATCCCTGTCCAATTTCTCTCCTGGCATGAACAGATGGAAGCAGGAATGATGCGAGGTCCATTGCGCAACTTCGATGGACCACCGGGATTCCAAAGCGGAGCTACGCCTTAGGACGAGCCGTTTGAAGGAATAGGGTATACCCGTCCCACTCTAGTGGTTCGACCTTATAGGGTGGCGGCTATGGCTTGTGAACGGATAGCCTCCAATCATTTATGGTTGTGAGATAAATTGGGAGGCAATGTGTAGCTTGGTTGTGGGAGAACCTTCCCTAAATTTTGGTAAGGTATTGTTATGTTGTAGCAGAAGGGATGCCTACCATTATATAAGATATCATACGTTTCAAAATTGTCCTGGAAGTTGCTATGTCTATTAGTTTAATTTAGCTATTAACGCTTCCACAATTTAAGAATAAAGGTTGGCAGAAAATAAGGAAATAAATTGATTAGAAATAATTAGTCTAATCATGAGAGTCTTTAGAAGTCTATAGATAGACAGACTCCCAACGCAATAAATAAAATATAGAAGAAAAATATTGGATAATTTAAAAACGGGGCAAGGGTCCTAAGGTCATCACATCCCTGTTAGGAGTGGTATCAGAGCAAAGGTTTAGTTTGGAGTGATAAGGAGAAGTTAGTTTGGAATGACAAGGAGATTCTAGTGATAGAGAGACTTTCAGTTTGATACAATATGGAGAATGGATTTAAGGTCATAATACAGTTTGCCAGAAACTTGAGGAAATGCCGAGTGAGTCATACAAGGAAAGAAATTCCAAGCAGATGGACTCTTGTAAGTATTGCATTTATTTACATAAATCAATGAGTGCTAATTGTGTTAAATTGATTGGTTTGATTTATGCATAAATTATTGATTTTGTGATTTGATTACTACTTCTCGCGACACGTGAGTCTTAAGAAATAAGAGTCTAAGGGAAGCGACATGTGTCGCCATCAGCGCGATAGCCTAGTGGTAAGGGAATGAGTGGGTCCGAGAGCGACCGGGGTTCGATCCCGGGGAATGCCATTGTAAATAGATTGTAAATGACAGTATAATAATAAAAACATTTTTGCTAAAAATTAGAAGGAATGCTTATTGCATCTATTGAATTGTTGTTTGACTAATGTCATATTTGATAAGTTTTGAAAATACGCATGCATTACACATGTCATTTTTCTTCGGACTTGATAAACCATGAAGCTTGGCATGGGACAAGTTAAACGGGATACCTAACAATCGCAAGACTTGGTATGGGACTTGTTGAGCGGGACTCCCTTTGTAGGTGTGTGGCTTGGAGATGAACTAGGCAAAGGCTGGTGAAACTACACGATTCAATCCGATGAGGACGGGGAGTAATCGCCGGGGCAAGAAGGCCCGAACAAAGAGCGGCTCCTGGCAGGCTTCTGAGATAAAGATCAGGACAGGAATGAACCAAGTCATGCACTGATAAAGGTGGGTATAGGTATTGTGCTAAGTTCGGTCTATTTTCAAAATCAAAATCCTTCACAAAATTGAAATTGATTTTAAAGGAGGTCAGAAATATTTCAAGGTCAAAATATTTTTTTGATATGAACTGCCTATTTTTAAAAGTTGAGATATTCTTAGCTTTGAACAAAATTGGTTCAAAGCCTAAGGTGTTTTCAATCCTTTAATTATGATGATTTCAAGCTTGCGGTAATTTACGCTTTTAAACTAAGTTATTTTCGAAGGTTGAAGTACATTATATTTCTAAGTTAAACTGCTTTTGACACTCAAAATGTTTTACGAGCCAAGTGTTTTAACAATTGAGACGTTTTCAAATCAGGATTTCCCTTTGAAAAAGTTGGAACATTTCTCAAAATGCGAAAAGCTTTTTGAACTGAATAGTTTTCGGAATCAAAATGTTTTCAAAATTGGAGACATTTCTAGTTTTGAAGTAAACTACCTACTCAATTTGTATTTTCGAACTAGATGGTTTTGAACTTTTGTGAACAAAATGATTTTCGAAAATAAAGCTGATCGTTTTTAATACCCAAAATGATTTTCGAAAATGGGGTTACATCGTTTCTAACATCCAAAATGATTTCAAAAGCTCGAATTGGAAACTCCAAATACTTTTCAAAAGTGAAGTTGCATTGATTTCAAGGTTCGAAATTGAAATTGATTGAAACAACATTATGAAAAGTTTTAAAATATTATTCTGGTAATTTGGGATCTGTTAGTTATAATGATTGTGTGGAAAGTTCCGAGGATTTTAAAGAGTGGTAAATATGGTTCTGACTCCATGAGGTCAAAGAGGAAAAGAATGGACAAATTGATTCAAAAGAGTGGCGCAGCGGAGGCATGGTGAAGCGGTCTCAAGGAATGAAGGAGTATGGAAAGGCGGCTATCCACATTTACTAAAGGACCCAGGTATGTTCAAATTTTGAGGACGAAATTTCTTAAGAGGGAAAGAGTTGTGACATGCCAAATTTCCTCACAATAAATTAGAAGGTAAAATAAATCTTTTGGACATGATCTCCAAGAAATTTTAGAACAGACTAGTTAGTAGCTTTTCGGGAAAGTTATTTCGAAGTCTTAAGAAGTTATTATTTAGTCTATTTAAGAGATTTCTTGAAAAAATTTCATTAAAAAATATAAATAGTCCTAAACTTGATATTTATGGAACAAACCAAGTAGGAAGATCGATATTAAGTCAATTATGAGTCAAATTTCTAAAGAGAAGAACGAAGTCAATGCAAAGTCAACTATAAGTCAATTTTCTAAAAATAAAATTGAAGTCAATGTCAAGTCAATAAGGCCTCTCTAATGGATAAGAACCATGTCATTTTCATGCAATTAATGAAAAGATAAGAACAATGTCATTTTCATGTATTAAATAAGGTTCATTAATTAATCATACAAATGGACCAATGAAATAGAGATAAGTGGCTACTCTAGGGACCTAGGATAATTAGCCTAAACAAATGGACCAATACTAAGCAAGCTCATTAATGAAACTTGGGAAATAAGTTAGAAAAGTCAAGATGTCATAAATGAGTTCATATTGGTAAAAACACTTAATGAGCAAGTTCATTAGAAAAATCAAGGAATAATTAAATGAGTTTGCATTGTAGAAACTTGATAAACAAGGTTAAAAAATCCACTCACATTGTAGAAAATTATAGAGACTTAGCGAGCAAGGTTATTAATAAATATATTATAGAAAACTTAACGAGGAAAGTTATTAATAAGTGTATTCACAGTTATAGAAAAACTAAATAAGCTTTTATTAATAAATTGGCTCAGAAGTCGTATTGGATAAAATGAGGGAATAACATAAGTACAAGATGACTAATTAATCGACAATAGATGGACAACGAACGACGGCAAACGCAGCTGGTCGGCCAAAGCCGACGGCTTCGGTTCGTCCCATCATCTATGAATAGTTATCTGTTAATATTCTAAAAAGATGATTAAATTAGAAAAGATTAAATGATATTCATTATATAGCTTAACTAAGCTAATAAGGATTTAATTAAGTAGATTCTAGAAGAGGATGATGTGGTCCAATAAAATTGAGCTAGGTGTTTAGTATTGATTTCCAGAGACAAATAATTAAACAGTTGACAAGAGGAAGATTTGGAAGCTTTTCCTTCTTGAAAACTCAGGTGGAATGAAGAAAACTCACGCGAGATAGCAAGACCAAAGACTTCATCATCAAGTTGTTGAATTTAAGAGGGAACATAGTCATTAAGGGAGTTGACTAAAGAAGGTACCAATTATGGAGCAAGGATTTGGGGCTCCACATTACAAATAGATGGATGGTCCCCCACCAGAAGCAAAACCACGTGAACATCAACTGCCTTCTTATCTCTCTCTTGCTTTTCTTGTCCACCACCGACACTTCCTTTTTCCCTCTCTCACTCAAGCCGCTGCCCACACGCCGTCCAAAGCCCTCACGCCGCCGACATCGCCACCCGTAGCCTCGCCGACACGCCGCCACGCCGTCGCCGCAATGCTATCTGCCACCTCACGCCGCCGTACCGCCACTAACGCCTCGTCGTTATCTCGTTATCTTGTTTTTGTTATGGTATATTCGGTAAAAAGGTAAATGGGTTTCTAGATCTAACACAGTAATATCCGTTTGTTGCTTGATTTAGGGTTGTATTAATGTATGATTGTGTGTGCATTCATGTGTTTCATGGAATTAATGACAAGTTTTTTATTTAAAATTGCAAGGGAAAAATCGAGGACACCGAGTGGGGATTGATTGAACGAAAAACGGGACTCACTTGGCAAGATAGACCGGGACCAGCCCGACCCATATCTGGTCAGGCCTGGATCCATCCAAGCCTGGCCTAACAGAGCACGGAATGGCCCTGCTAGGTTGAACTGGATTGGTCTAGACCAGTTCCAGACCAGATCCGAACCGGCCCAACCTGGCAGGGCGTAAACCGGCTCTATTTTGGACCGATTTGGGTGGTCCGGATGGCCGGTTCGATCTAGAGTTCTGCCGGTTCCATTGTTCGGGTTGTACGCCACTCGATTGATCCTTCGTTTCGTTCTCGTCGTCTCGTCTTTTTCAAAGTTTTACATATTGGCCAATGATGAAAGATAATAATCGGAGCATGCGTGTGCAAGTATGTTTTTGTCATTAAAAGACATCGATGTGCCATCATTAGCGAGAAAAAGTAACGGTGTAGGGGCCCGGGAGTAACAACGTATGTTTATAAACCTCTAATGACAGTTGTTCGCGACAACGGATGGATCTGCTGCCATTCGCTAAAATTTTTACTTGAGGCGATGGTATAGACGTCGTTACTTAATGTGGCAACATGAATTCAATGTACCGTCGTTCACATACAGTGATGACGTTGCCCGGTACCGGAAGTTTCGATTAGAGGTTCGGGAGAGGATGCCCAAAAGTGAAAAGAAAAGAAAAAAAAATTGCCTTGATTGCATTTACATGTTTATTTGAAAGGAAATTACATCGAATGCATTTACATGTTTACTTGAAAAGATATTGCATCTATTGCATTGATATGTTTTCATGAAACTGATTTGATCAATGATCGATAATATATGACATCCTTTATTAATGGATCATAAGATAGCTTTGTTTAAAAAGTATTTACACCACTAAGTTGGGTATCAAACTGGTACTCCTGCCTTAGGCCTAGAAATATTCATTTACTGGGCTGTTCGCTCACCCCATCATTTTTCAAGGCAAAATGGAGTTCCCGCAGGAGCCGTTGTTCGGATTTCCTAATCGCATGACTCACTTGAAATGGACCGTTATTGATGTAGAATATGGTAAAACATATGTCTACATCACCGTGACTGTATGGATAGATGTTGGCCTGGCCGATCAGATCCCTATCCAATTGCTCTCCTGGCATGAACAGTTAGAAGCAGGAATGCTGCGAGGTCCGTTGCGCAACTTCAATGGACCACCAAAATTCCAAGGCGGAGCTGCGCCTTAGGACGAGCAGTTTGAAGGAATAGGGTAGACCTGTCCCACGCTAGTGGTTCGACCTTACGGGGTAGCGGCTATAGCCTATGAACAGATAGCCTCCAATCATTTTTGGTTGTGAGATAAATTGGGAGGTAATGTGTAGCTTGGTTGTGAGAGAAGCTTCCTTAAATTTTGGATGTATAGAAAATAGGGAAGGCAATGTATTGTTATATTGTAGCAGAAGGGATGCCTACCATTATATAAGATATCGTACGTGTCAAATTGTCCTGGAAGTTGCTATGTCTGTTAGTTGAATTTAGCAATTAACGCTTCCGCAACTTAAGAATAAAGGTTGGCAGAAAATGAGAAAATAAGTTGATTAGAATCATGAGAGTCTTTGGAAGTCTATAGATAGACAGACTCTTAGGGAAATAATAAAATATAGAAGAAAAATATACGATAATCACAAACGGGGCAAGAGTCCTGGGGTTGTCACAATACGACAAAGCACATCTGAAAAAGTTCAAGCTTTGATTGACGACAAAAGTTCTTTCTTTTTTTGTCAAAAAGGTTTTTACTTCTCAAACTTGATTGCAAATCATATAAATTCAGAAAAATATGTGCAAGTTTCCAATCAAACATCACATATTTCGCAATCGAAAGTAAAAAGAACTCACCATTTTCAAGCAAAATTCCTTCACTTGCACAACCGATGAACCTCGCCTAGAATCGCTGCCTTTTGGTCCAAATTTGCATCAGAATTTGACTCCAAACAGCAAGGGATTCTAACACAAAATGCGGCTATGTTAGACTTCGAGTTATGATGAGAAAACAGGGCTGATCAACTCCGAAACCAGGGCTGGTCCGTGGCTGAGACGGGAGATGGGTAGAAGGGGGTGGCCAACGTCGGACAAGCAGCTAGAGTGCTTTGGCGGGAGCTGGACGACGTCCACCAGAGCTGGATAGTGCTGGCCAGAGCAGCAGTAGCGGTGCACGGCGGGGCCGGATGGCGCACGAACGAAGCCGGTGGAGTCATGCGAAGGGAAGAAGATGCTCTGGGGGGGGGGGGGGGGGGGTCGGCCGAGGCTTGCTCCTTAGCCAAGATCCTCTTGCTCTCTCTATGTTTTGTTCTGAAAATTCTGAGTAAAGTGTGTATGAATCAACCCTAGGCATAAGGTTCCTTATATATGCATTAGAAGACCATAATCCTAGTCAAAGTAGTTTTCATAGTCAAGGGTAGGATTCCTAATTTAAAAAATTCAGAATTTAATTAAATCTCGAGGAGTCCAATTATCCTAAAACTCTTGCAATTTTCGGCCATAGGGAATATACCATGGGTTAGCCGAAATTTTCAACCTCCTGTGGGCCATCTCGTTCGATTTCGGAATCCAATCGAGCTTTAATTAATTAAAAGTAATTAAATAAAGGCCTTATGGGCTAAATTAAATATGAAAATAGGTCAAATCCCCTAATAAAATTCGACACACCCCAAATGGAATGGGCTAGCCGAATTCTTCCTCTATTATGGGTTTATTTGTGCAATTTTGGGATCTAATTAGGCTTTTTCCAATTAAATGTGCATTTATATTAAGCCTTTGTTTTCCAAATTAAACATTTAAATGGGCTAAATTAAGCTCAAAATAGGCTCCAATAGCCTTGAGAATTTCGGCACACTCTTTCTTCAATTGCTGAAAATTTATGATGGGCTCATGGTCCGAATCACCCATCAATTTAAGCTTATTTTCTCACTGCCGATCCAAATGAAAGTCAATGCAATGCATGAATGCTAAAAATAAGAAAAATGATTTGATTATTTTTTGCAAGAACTAAAGTTAGTTCTAATTTTTATGCAATATAATGACTAAAAGGTTAGTCAAAATTTAGGTGTCAACAAATCCACCTCCTCATCGACCTCTCCACCACCACCACCGCCCCCACCTAGGCCAACACGCACCCACACCATGCAACTTTGCTCTCGTCCACCTCAACTTAATACCATCACCGGCCCCCTCACGGAACCAACCTCATTCACCCATACCAACAAAACCCTTTATGGCGTGCAGCTATGAACAATGAATTTAATGCGTTGTTAAAAAATGGCACATGGTCTTTGGTTCCTCGCACTTCCTCCATGAATCTCGTTGGGTGTAAGTGGATTTACAGAGTTAAGCGCAAAGTGGATGGCAGTCTTGAACGCTGTAAAGCTTGCCTAGTTGCTAAGGGTTTTCATTAGAAACAAGGCTTGGATTATACAAAAACTTTCAGTTCTATTGTGAAAATTACCATTGTTCGCTTTATTTTGTCTCTTGTTGTCTCTCAAGGGTGGCAAGTATGACAATTGGATGTGCATAATGCCTTTTTACATGGAGTTCTTTCTAAAGAGGTGTACATGGAGCAGCCCCCTGCGTTTGTGGACCCAACTCGTCGTGACTATATTTGTAAGTTGCATCGTTCTCTACATGGTCTCAAGCAAGCTCCGAGAGCTTGATTTCAACGACTTTCACAGTTTTTGCTTCAATTGGGATTCTCAGCATCACAAATAGATCCCTCATTGTTTATCTATCGAAGAGGTATTGATGTCATTTATTTCTTGATATATTGATGATATTCTGATTACAGGTAATGCATCTTCTACTATCAGTGTAATCTTTTAGAAGTTGTCTGCAGAGTTCTCCATTAAGGATCTTGGGCCACTGCACTTCTTCCTTGGGATAAAGGCTATCCCTCACTCTGAAGGGACGCTTCTCTCTCAAGGATGTTATATTGATGATCTTCTTCACCGAGCTGGGATGTCTGAGTGCAAGCCTATCCGAACTCCTATGGCCACAACTACAAATCCATTTGAGAATATGACTTACACTATCAATGTAATCTTATAGAAATTGTCTGCAGAGTTCTAGATATGATACTTTTGCGGCATATGACTTAGACAAAGAGGGGCAATCGGCTCTCCACATTGCAGCCTTTCGTGGCCTCGTCCATGTCATCGACGAGCTTATCAGATCCTGTCGTAATGCTTGTGACATTATGAACACCAAAAGGGCAAACGCTCTTCATGCAGCTGTTCTCGGCGAGCGAGTACATGTAGTAAAGTACACACTGGGAATGCCAAACCTGGAGAATCTTATCAATGAACAAGACGACGATGGAAACACGGCTCTACATTTGCCTGCGCTTCATAAATAGTACAACCTGATATCCATGCTAGCACGAGACAAGAGGGTGGATCATTTGGCTACAAATAAGGATCATTTGACCGCTCTTGACATTTTTTTTTGCTCATAAGGAGGTATGCTTGCACCTTCTGACGAATTCCCACGTATAAAAGCCCACTTAAAAATCTGATTACACACAAAAATTGTATTAATAGTGATGATTAACTGCATATGATTATATAGGGTTACTGAGTATGTTAAGAAGAGGCTAGACAAGCAATTTGTTGAGGGTCTACCAGCTGTGGTACGTATGTAGTATTGACAAGAACCGTCGGGGCTAGGAATCACTCCTTGGGTCGTGTTTGGGTGTCTCATGGTTATGTTGTTAGAATATATTATATGTGGGCTTTATTAATTATTATTTCAATTATTAATTGGTCTAATAAAGAAAAGATATACAGTTTCCTAATTAGTCTAATATGGGATTGAATAGTGTAAGCCGAGTCAAACTTTATTCATAATGAGAGGATAGGTTAAGGACTATATAAATAGAGCTCAAGTCCCCCCTCTAAATCCTAATGTCCACATAACCTCACATAAAGAGTCGTCGGAAAGCGATATGTGAGAGGCCGTCTCATTGAATCCAGTGATTAAGGGAGTTCTAAAGGAGAAGCTCTTGAGCAACGAATCGTCGCAATTCCGCATCAAGAACGATGGATCTGAAATAAGGTGCGTCAATTCTTCTACTTTATGAAACAGTGATTCGCATATCTATACATGATGATCTTGGATTGCTGCATAAGGATTAAAATTGCAGCATACATATGGTATTAGAGCCTACACGTTTTTGATCTCGAATCATGTTTAGGGTATTTTTGAAAAAAAAAAATGGTAAAAGTTAAATCTGATGATATATTCGAAAAGTACTCAACGAGGCAAGAAAAACAGTGTCAAGATCATCACCAGCAATCGCTGGAAGTGCCGACAATCACTAGACGCGCAGCCACGCACCGCTGGACATCGGGCGCGTGGCATCCAAGCACCAGACTGATCCCACAAGCAAAGAGACGTCGCCTGCACGTGCGAGGCACGTGCAGGGTTGACGTCATAGTGACGTTAGCTCACCCGATGCGGTTTTTTGACAGACCCGTTGACTGGGTCGACCCGACCCGGTTTGACCGTTGACCGGGTCGACCAGACTCGGTCGGGTCGTTGACCGTTGACCGATTTGACTGATCAACGGTTGGACCGGTGACCTCGGTCAAACCAGCCTGTTCTGGACCGGTCAAACCGGTCGGACTAGTCATTGACCGGATCGCGCACACTTAAACTTCAAATGGGCCGTGAGAGCTCATATCCATGAGGTTGCAGCTTCCGGGTCACCAGTTCCCGAAAACCTCGGCGACTTAAGCTTCATAAACTACTCTACTAATCTGTGAGTCTGCGGCCTGCGGATCCCGTCTTCAGCTAATGGACCCTCCTATGGAATGGCAGCTGTAGCTTGGCTCCTCATTTGCTGCCCCATCAGGTTACCCACGGTTTCCAACGCTTGCAGGATCCCGTCCACTCTAGGATCTGCATGCACTGCCCCTCCTCCGGGCATTTCCGGTTCATCCACTCTACCCACTCTGGATCTTCCTCGGGCAGCCCTTCCTCTGCCTCTACGAGCTGTAGGAACGCGGTTCTCAACCGCTTTAGGAACAACTGGAGCTACCCTTTCCGTAGGTACTCCCGGGACACGATCCCTCTCCATAGGGATCCACCTGAGTTGCCCTACCTCGGGGCGTTCTCCGACTACGGCTGCTCATCCTGCAGGACCATAAGGACTCCTGCTCGCCCAAAGCAACACGTAATGAGAACTCAGGTTTACTACCAAACAACAATCAAACAGCAAACACAAGCATATGATTTCAATCATATTGACTATCCCAAACCCAGCGCACCTTATAACTCCACAAGCCATGCTCTGATACCAAAACGGGGATGTCACACCCCGAACCCCGGGCAAGCGACCATCCCTTCCAAACGTCAGGTCAAAGGATGATGTCCCAGGTAGATCATCGACCCATTTCTTTTTATCTTAAAATTAAACACATGCGAAAGCGAATAACAACCCCGGACAACAAACAACAGGGATAGACAAATAGGAAAGACAACAAACAACAACAAACCCTTTTTATTTATTTGCTTGATTAGTTCACAATACAAACATAATTTACATAAGTCCTTCTTGGACCGATCCCCTTAGACCCACAAAAAGATACCGGGTCGGGTCGGGGCGCACTATAGCTGATACACTACTGCTACACTACCAGCTATAAACAAGACAACCATCAAAAACTCCTCCACAGCTTCTCCGCACCCCCGGGCTAGCGACACTGGGTCAACCCTGATAACCAGGCAGCGAATCTGGGTCCTCCTCCGACGAACTCAGATCTGGGTCCACGATCTCCCCGTCCGGCATCTCAGCATCTGTCGTATCCCAAGTCTAGACGATTGGACCCGCACCCAGGGGTACATCAAACCCCCGAATCGGTCCTATGGGAACACCAGCCTGACACAAGAACCAGGCCTTAAAGAGGTGTGCCACATAGTGCGGCAACCCCTCGTCGACCCAGACTGTCGTGACATGCTGTTCCCACATGTCCTCAGAATTGGCGACACGAAGGCGGTGAAATACCGCCGTTAGTTCGATCGGGACGCCAAACCTAACGTGGCGTGCGGCCATCTCGATGACTTGAAAGGCAATCAGCCAAGCGCATGAGATACGAATCTCAGCGGGTCAACACCTAAGTCCGATTAGGACGTTGATCACGGCCTAACCATTCTAGCGATCTAATCTTAGCATCCAGAACAACAACCACATGCAACGTACCTCGCTTGGAGCCATGCGACAAATATAACATGCCAATAAATCAACAACCATCAGTCACTCAGCCAGAACACTCAGCAATATTCATGCACTATGCAACACACATGTTCCGATCATCACGGCCAAGAGATACCCCACTCTCGCCACAGCACAGCCTCGCTGCTAGTACTCTTCCGGATTAACCGGGCGTCGTCCCACAACGTTTACGGCGATGGCATCCGATGGCTCCCTCAAATTCCCTAGGGCAAGCACACCAGGAATAATTCCAGGAGGGACTACGGACCAAAACAAGTTGCGACCGGCATCTCATCAGCCGTGTTATCCGGACGGTCCGTCGTCGGCACGGACTCACAGGCAACCAATAAGCCGTGGAATCCCAGACGGTACGTCGCCGGCACACAGGCTTATCAAGCAGCGACCCATGCCAACAAGGGTATCGCCTGTGCCCCCAGTTACGTTAGGGAGACACAATTAAAACATGTGTGACCTCGCATTTTCTTACCGGCTCTCAAGCCAAATCTCATTTTGATGCAATCACATTCACATCATGCTCAAACTGGCCCACGACCATTTTCATGCTCAAAATCACAGTTGGTCACGCGAATATTCAATTTCAATTTAACATGATTTATTGACACTAGTGTGATCATTCAGCATTTAATGCGCAATCAACACTTAGTCCGATCCACGATCAGACACCATAATTAATCGGGCACAAAACAACAGGCAATTAACCATGGTAACTATTCCACCTAACCACGGTTAATTCAACTAACCACAGCAGTTAATTAATCTACTACAGTAACTATTTAATTTAACTATGGTAACTATTTAATCTAACCACAGTTAACTATCTAACCACGGTAACTATCTATTAACTGCGGTAACTAAACTAATTAGCCTATTAAGTGTAATTAACGGTCTAATTAGGGATTAGGGGTTAACTCACTAATTAACTGGCGACGACGGTCGGCGGCGACCGGCGAAGGGCGGCGGCGACCGGCGAAGGGCGGCGGCGGCGGCGGTCCCTACGAACTTGTCTCGTCGATCCAGAAGCAACCACGGTGTTGGATTTCCAAAACGAAACCCGGACGACGACGAACGGCGGCTCGACGACGGCCAAACGACGACAAACGGACACGGCGGACGAGTGGCAAGCTCGGCGGGGCTCCGGCCATGGTTCGGCGGCTCCTCGGTGGCTCCGGCGGGGCTTGGCAAGCGACGGTGAGGCTTGGACAGCGGATGAACAGGGGCTGGACAGCGGCGGCAAGGATGGTATGGGGCTCGGTTGGGCGCGGCAAGCGGCGGCGGGGGCTAGGTGCGGCGGCGGGAGGGTGGCCGGCGGTCGACGGCTGCGGCGGTTCAAGCCAAGAAAATGAAGATGAGATGATGAAGATGGTGGAAATGGCGTGAAGATGGGCTACCGTGCGTGGAATGGAGGGGAAGGAGGAGAGAGAGAGGAGAGAGAAAAGGGAAGAGAGAGAAAATTGGTCTTAGGGGGTATTTTGGTCATTTCATAGGTCAAATAGCAAACTTGTAATTTCACAATAGTCAAAAAGGTTGATTTGACTTGGCATTTAAGAGGTGGGGCCCACGGTCATTCGGTATTAATTGTTTCTGGCGTATATGAATAATATCTGATGGTATTTCGGTAATCTGACGATTTGGGACTGGTTCAGAATATTTGGTTCAGGGTTGGCTCGAGCGCGAAGGAATTCGGCGAGACTAAATTACGGCGCGACTAATCTAATCGAGCTACAATTAACTACGCTTCAAACGACGACCAACGTCCTTCAGATTGAACGATTCCTGCGTCCGACAAACGTCTCTAAATTCCAACTGTCCAATATTATTCATTTAATAAGCCTTGAAATTTCGGGACGTCATAGAAAGTTGGTTGACATTCTTAAAGGTCACAAGTCCATCAGCTGCAATTGGGTGTATAAAACTAAAAGGGACTCCAAATGGAAGATTGAAAAGTTTCAAGTTAGACTGGCAGTCAAACTTTTCACTCATAGAGAAGGAGTAGACTTAAAATAATTTTTTTCCTTCAGTCTCGCCTAAAGGTTTTTTCAGAGTGATTATGGCATTAATAGCTCATTATGATAAGAAGCTTTACCATATGGATGTTAAAAATTCTTTCCTGAATGGAGACCATGATGAGGAAGTCTATATGGTATAACCCGAAGGTTTTGACGCTGATGATTCAGGTGAGTTTGTGTGAAGACTGAAAAGTTTATTTATGGCTTCAAGCAAGCTTCCAGACAATGGTATTTGAAGTTCCATAGTGTTGTCACTTCATTCGGTTATGTCGAGAACAAAGTCGATCGATGTATATACTGCAAGGTCAGTGGGAGGAATTTTATCTTTCTAGTGTTTTATGTAGACGACATCTTGCTTGAGAGCAGTTTTCTTGAATTACTGCATGAGGTGAAGCGGATGTTGTCAAAGCATTTTGACATGATTGAGCTTGGTAAGAAGTATTTTGTCCTAGGCATTGAGATCCATATGGATCGTTCTTGCCATGTATTGGGTTTATTTCAGAGGATACATGTTGATTGCATTTGTGCAAAGATTCAGTATGCAGTATTGCAAGTCAGGAATTGCTCTTATCATTAAGGGCAATAAACTGAATTTGTCATAGTATCCTCATACAGATATTAAGAAAACCCAAATAAAGAATGTACCTTATGCTGGTGCACTTGGGAGCATAATGTATACTCAAGTTTGTATCAGACCAGATGTTGCTTTTGCGATGAGACTTCTACACAGATATCGATCAGATCCAAGACACAATCACTAGGTTACTGCTAAGAAAGTTTTGAGGTACTTAAAGAGGACAAAAGACTATATGCTGATTTACAGACATGCTCAAAACTTGCAGTTAGTAGTCTATTCGGATTCAGACTTTACTAGCTGTCTAGATGACGTGAAGTTGACAATTAGATATATGTTTGTATGTCAAAGGAAGGTGCAATATTATGGAAAAGCGAGAAACAGAAAATAATATTATCTTTTATGAAGTAAGAGGAGTTTATAGTATGCTTTTCGGCTGCTACTCAGGCTATTAGACTCCGAAACCTTATTAGGGAGTTGGTAATATTTGACTTTTTTGAAAGGCCCATATGGTTGTATTGAGACAAGTAACTTTGCAGGGTTGTTTATTAACAATGACAAAGGTCTCAAGGGGTCTAAGGATCTAGTGGTCAATATCTTTGACCATAAAGGTAACAAATGAGAAAGGTGATACTAAAGTAGAGCATATTTTCACAGATGATAATGGTTGCAGACCCACTAACTAAAGGTCTTCGCCCTTGTATATTTAAACAACATGTTATAAGCATGGGCTTCGAAGCATCATGGGATGCTGTTACGACATGTCATTTGCTTGGCTTAGAAGCATCATGGGATGTTGTTGTTTAGTGGAAGCCGTTTTCAATAATGTTATAATAAAGTTCACATATGTGTTCTGTTATATTTAGTAACAATTTTGTCATGTATTGGCTCATTTGCATTCAATAAAGTTTTCATGAATGTGTTAATATTGAGTACATACATAAGGTGAAAATCTCAAGGGTTGTGTAAACCTTGAGTGATGGCCGGTGCATTTATTTTTAGCCAAAAATATGTGTCATGTTACACATAAAGTATAGTTAACTATAAAGGCAAGACATATGTGGGTTCATTGGAACCATAAGGAAATTCTCTTGTGGCACATTAGGTTTTGTGACACATAAAGTAAGAGGATGGTGATTGACAAGGAAGATAACACATAAAGTTTTCTCTATTATTTGAGGTGTTATCCGTTTACCACACTACCATATTAAATCCATATTAGTAAAGTTAAGAGCACTTGTGACCATGGATAGCTCTATGTCTTTTGATGCAGTTACTGACATGATTCGGTATTTGAGACTTTATGGGATCGGATTGACTATTAAGGATTATCTCTAGACCAATATAAAGATGCGCATATACAGTGCAATTTTAATTAATATAGTCCAAGTGGGAGAATGTAAGAATATATTATATATGGGCTTTATTAATTATTATTGCAATTATTAATTGGTCTAATAAAAAAAGATATACAGTTGCCCAATTAGTCTAATATGAGACTAGATAGTGTGGGCCGAGTCAAAACTTATTCATAATGAGGGGATAGGGTAAAGACTCTATAAATAGAGCTCAAGTCCCTCCTCTAGACCCTAATATCCACATAACCTCACATAAAGAGTCGTCAGAAAGCGATACGTGAGAGGCCGTCTCATTGAAGCCAGTGATTAAGGGGGTTCTAGAGGAGAAGCTCTTAAGCAACGGATCATCGCAATTCCGCATCACGAACAATGGATCCGAAACAAGGTGCGTCAATTCTTCTATTTTATGAAACAGTGATTCGCATATCTATACGTGATGATCTTGGGTTGCTGCATAAGGATTAAAATCGCAGCGTACATACGTACCTTCTTGGTGCTTACCTTGACCCGATGCTACTTTCCTGTCACTACCTGGATCTACCGGAATATACGCTCGAAGCTTGTTGTTTGATTATGGTATCCTCTAGGAAAGCTGGGCCGGCTCTATAGTCCCGTTACCTTGTGCACGGGAAATTTTCTTTTTGCTTTGTCAGCTGTCGAGCTCGAGCACTTGTATATCAGCTGCCGAATTCAGAACCTCTCAATGCCGACCCGTTGGAATGAACGCCGGCAAAATTGCCGTGCTCAAGATGACTAGAGCGCAACAAAGGCCAACGAGTTTTACTGTTCGTGTGTGTGAAGGATGTACAAGTCAGATTGCATCGTAGTTAACCAAATAAAAGCCAACAGGGTTAGCCGTTGCTGAGCAATTCCAGTTGAACGTCAAGTTGGAAATGTTTGGTGATAATCGTCAGGTTGCAACCAAAGTATTGGAGTTTGGGGTATTTAATTAAAAGAATGCTCTACGTAGCATTAATGAGTTTTTTTTGTTTTTACTTGTTGATTGCCATTACTTTAATTTTCATGAATTACTTCAACGTTCTTCAACCTTGGTAGATGTTTGACAAGTTTATGATGTAATTCCAAAATGTCAGATTGATTTGTGAGTTACCAACTTCTTTTGAATTTTACAGGTGGACAAGGTAGAGATCTATAAATAACCGATATCGTAATGAATTTACCCACGTCAGAAAGATTAATAAGTTAACAATTTCTAAAGTTTACAAGTGAACCGGGTAAGGGGCTAGCAAGTTACCGATTTGGTAAGGAATATATGAATGTGAAATGAATTAGTAAGTTACCATGGCTTTGGGAGTTTTACAAGTGGATACGGTCAAAAGTTAGTAAGTCAGCAATGTTGTGATGCATTTACTGACGCCAAATTTCTTCTGTAGTTTTACAAGTCGGCGTGGATAGAGATTAGTACACCGCAGAAGGTTTGCCGAAGAATGTGATGTTTACTAGCATATATTTGAAGGGGCCGTTATATTGGGACTTGGCTTCGGCTTCTTTGCATCGCTCTTTAATGGCATATTGCTCAAAACTGCAGGAAGTAGCATAATATTTTCAGCATCTATTGAGAGAGCAAGTGTCATGGCCCATAGAATTAGTCTCAATGTTCCAGGAAGGATCCCGCATGTGTAATGGTTTTGATTTTTGATAAAAAGTGAAAGACCAGATGGGATAAAAGTCAAAATAAAATAAGACGACTCAAAAGTGGAAGACCAGATGGATGGGGCGTGAGAAGAGCAAATCCAAAGAAACACACCAATTTGGTTTTGCGGAAACTATCTCTCGAACCTCATAATTTCACATATCGTCTGAACCATTAATAAACCATCTATATGTATATCGGGATCATTATCAAAACAGTCGTAAATCTATTGCAATTGTGCCCATTCAATCCTAAACCTTTTTTTGGCCATTTGAGTCCTAATTTTTTTTGCATTTATGCCAATTCAATCCATTTGTCTGGCCAGCGCTGACATGACATAGCCGGAGCTGACGTGGATAATTTTTAATAATATTTTATTATTTTTAATTTTTAACATATATTTTCGAAATTTGTAATTTTTTATTTTATTTTATTTCTCCTTCCATCTTTGTTTTCTACTTGGGGTTGGCGAGCTGGCCAGCAAGGGTCACTGGAGCTCGTCGGCCACTGGGCGAGGCCGCGGGCGAGGCTGGCCTTGCGACCCATCACAACCCATCGGCCTCGCGACCCATCGGCCTTTGTCGCCCTCACCATGACCTCACTCGAGGCTGGCCTCGCACGCCTCACCCAGAGGCCAACGAGCTCCGACAACCCTCACCAGCCACAAGCAGAAAACTAGAAGGAAGAAAAAAAAACAAAAAATTGATTAACAATTTCGAAATTAAGTATTAAAATTTAAAAAATAATAAAAATATTAATAAAAATTTTCCACGTCAGTGCCGACGACGCCACGTCACCGTCGGCCTGCCAAATGAATTGAATTGACACAAATGTAAAAGGTTTAGGACTCAATTGACAAGAAAAAAAAAAGGTTGACGACTGAATTGATACAATTACAATAGGTTTAGGACTGTTTTGGTAATTTTCCCTATGTAATTTTTTTTTTTTGGGTCGAAATTCCCTATGTATTTCATAATCTCTTTTCTGGTACATTTGAAAAGCTCAAAGAAATTTGCTCCCCAACATCCTCCCTTTTGGAAAGCTAAAAAAAAAGTCTTCTCGGAACGGTTAAGGGAATTTCCTCCCTATTTCAAAGAGATGTCCTCCCCCAACATCTTCCCTCTAGTCTAGTCGTTTTCGAAAGCTCAAAGAAGTTCCCTCGTCAACATCCTCCCTCTAGTTCAGTCATCTTGGAAAGCTTTAACACATTCCGCGCACTTGAACTCGCTGCTTATATTAATAAGTTCACTTCCAACTACTCTTGTCCCGAGAAATGCAGAGAGATTGAGAGACATTGTACATTAATTATCTATCTTTGGACGACAATAATTGACCAAAAAAAAGACTAGTTGAATAAATCTCAGCCATTGGATGTTGATTAGTTAAAAGTTCCCTATCTGGATGACACCATCCCTGAAGGTTCTGTAGAATGTTTACTTGGCCAAAGAACTATCGAAGATGGTTCTCATTGCTACGTACCCACCTGGTGAAGGCATAGAAGTCTAAAGTAATCATGTTGCAGGAAGTATCCTGGATGTGCACTAGTGCAGTGGTTTTGCTTTCTCAGAAAAAGTGGGAGACAAGATGGTTCAAAAGTCAAAAAAAGAAAGAAAAAGAAGCTGCGGGGAGACCTGGCCGTTGATTTTTTTTTTTGCTTGATCTTTTCCCTTTCAATTTGCGTGTGGGAGAACAGAAACTTCAAAGAAATAGATCAATTTGGCTTTTCCTAAACTATTTTCTGAAAGAAATTCCTCCCGCTTGAACTCATTGCTTATATAAACAAGTTCACTCGCAACTACTCAGTGTCGTAGGAAAGGTAGAGAGACGGTGAGAAATGCATCCCAAAGTGTATGAGGCTGCAAAGTCGGGGGACTTCGATTCCCTCAAGGCAATAATTTCAGGAAATGGAGAGGACCTTTTCCACCAAACGACGCCAAAGGAGAACAACATCCTTCACGTTGCTGCTCAACACCAGCAGGCCAATTTCATTAAACACCTCCTTCAATGTCCATCAGGACCGTCCCTTCTTTGGCAGGGTAACTACAGAGGAGACACTCCCCTACACCTTGCTGCTAAAGTGGGAAATTACAGAGTGGTTCGAGCCTTCACAAATCTGGCGAAATCACTGCATTGGGTCGTCGAGAACGGGCAAGTCGACGCATGCAAAGAGCTGCTCCGAAAGCCGAATTCGGGTAAGGATACTGCGCTGCACTACGCATTAAGGGGAGGCCATCATTGGGTGGTGAAGTTACTGATTGAAGAAGATCCTCAACTGTGCAACATTACCAATGCTGCTGATGAGTCCCCGCTTTATGTTGCAGCAGAACGGGGACTTTCTAGTAGCATTGATCTGATTTTAGGTGCTTTCTTGGAGTCCTCTTATAAGGGCCCTAAGGGAATGACAGCTGTGCATGCCACCCTGTATCGCCCACCAACAAGTAAGCATCCGAAGATTCATGTGTTAACGGTGATTGACTAATCATTTCAAGCGATACAATACTCATTTTTATAAAAATATCTTCCAAATCGTTTATTTTTCGCGAAACTAACGGAACCTTAGAGTTTGTGGGGGAGGACCACACTTTTAAGGACCCAGATACGTTTTGGATTACATATCCATTTGGAAAAATCACTATTCGAAGATAGTTGGGTCTGTCATCTTGATATATATGGTTTTACCTCGTCGGAAATGCTTTTTCTATTGCTAGACCGTCCAATATCTATTTTACATCTTCTATGTTTTTACGGCACTAATTTCATTCTACGCCTTTATCCTAGATCATGTTCTGTTCCTTGTTTCTGATATTTACCACTTTTCTTCGAATTCCACTGGCACCATCATCATCAACCCCTTCTACGATTGTTGGCATCAGAGTAACCTTGACAGAGTAGATGCCTTGCTGAACATGAGAGAAGCTTCTTCTCAATCAATTTTACGAATTTTACTTTAGAAGGAAAAACTTTACAAATTTCTGCATTATGCTAGATTGAAGGTAGGTGGATTCTACATGTGTTGCAAGAGAAACTTCAAAATGACCATGACATATTCCTCCCTAGTGCAGAGAAAAAGGGGAACATTTAGGGGGATGAAATGCAATTTTAGTATCTATTCAAGATGCTCAAAACAGTCTAAATCATGGCATATTCGTATTGTATTTGCAAAGGTTGGTGGAAAATCCTGGAGAAGAGACCGGAAATGATCAGAGAAGGAGATGATGTGGGGTTGACTCCCCTTCATTATCTCGCTTGCTTTGGCAAAGTAGAAGCAGTTCGATTCGTTCTGCAACACGATACTTCTGTGGCATACGACTTAGATAAAGAGGGGCAGTCGGCTCTTCACATTGCCGCATTTCAAGGCCACGTCAGTGTCATTGACGAGCTTGTTAGATCCTGTCCTGATGCCTGTGACATACTAAACACCAGAGGGCAAACGGTTCTTCACGCAGCTGTTATCGGTGGACGAGTGAATGTAGTCAAGCACATACTAGGGATGCCAAACCTAGAGAGCCTTATCGACGAACAGGACAATGATGGAAACACGGCTCTGCATTTGGCTGCGCTTCATGAAAAATACAACATCATATACATACTAGCACGAGACAAGAGGTTGGACCGTTTGGCCAAAAATAAGGATCTTTTGACCGCCCTTGACATTTTTTCTGCTCACAAGGAGGTATGCTTGCTTGAACACCATAGAGCTCGTTTTGTTTACTTGCAGAATAATTTGTTCGGTGCAAACAAACAACCCAATTGAAGTCTCTTTGCATCAACTTTGTTTTGCTCATTCAATTGTTTAATCATATTGACTATATTCCAATTTTCATAGCAAATAGTAGCATAGAAGTGACACACATTATCATAAAACTTCATTCCGTCCCACTTCACTTGACATTGAATGGCTTCTTTATTCCACTTAATCTATGATTAATGTTCCTAACAACAAATATTAACATCAAATCCCATAGCTTTCGAATTTAAGAGTAATTTCATCTTTGATTTATAAAAGTTGGTGTAAAAAGTTTTTATTTATTATATTAACTAAATGTTTAGGGTCGCATCATTTTATCAATTCATTTGAAAATTCGATGTGTGCGGAAAAATGATTTAGTGACAAAGTGTACTGTAAATTTTTTCAGACTATGAAAAAAATTGATTAAGCAACATTTATGAGTATTGCAAAAGTAACAAACATTTGTAGCTAAAAAGTTGTATTCAAAATATTTAGTATTTTCACTCTATAACATACTTTCGAATTTGCATTGTCAATTAGAAATCGCTCTTGGCAAAATAAATATCGCCACCGGTTATCATTGCAACAATAGCAAACATAGAAGTCGTTATAGGTCCAATTAATACTTATGATGGAAAATCTGGACCGTCTAGTGGCCCTTGTACGAAGCTGAACCACTCTTTATGATGGAAAATCAGCTGTTATTCTTAGGGGATCTTAACCGAGAAGTTCATTTATGCGAAAGAATAGGAATATTTTGTACAATATTTAGCTGAAACCCTTCTGTTTCTTTTCTTTTCTGCCCCCTTTCAAACAGTGTTTGAGTAAATAATTTTGATACATTCCGTAAATTTTTAGGCCGGCTACAGAGCTGCAAAAGTTAAACATGTGTTGAAAGGATGTCATGGAAGGCCGTATCATCAATACGCGGTTGTTGAACGTATTAAGAAGAGGTTAGACAAGCAATTTGTTAGCGGTCATCCGGCTGTGTCTACGACCACAGGAAGTAATCCCGCCCACCGAGAAACTTACGATCCGTCGATAAGAAGCATAATCGACCTTCAAGTACTAGTGGCAGTGCTCATAGCCACAGTCACCTTCGCGGCGGCCTTCACGATGCCCGGAGGTTATAACAACGACGGGCCCAACCAAGGAATGGCGACTCTTGCCGGCAGGGCGGCTTTCAAAGCCTTTGTGATATTTAACACCACAGCGTTCTATTTATCCATCGTGGCAATATTCTTACAATTCGATACTTCTTGGTTGAGCGATCGCCAACGGGCAACATATGCCGCCACCGCAGCATATTGCATTTTCGTTGCGATACTCGGGCTGGGGCTAGCCTTTGCTTGTGGAACTTACGTTGTGTTGAACAGAACCATCGAGCTAGGAATCATGCCTTGTGTCGTGTTTGGATGTCTCGTAGTTATCTATGCTATTGGTGCTTACCTTGACCCTGCGGCTACTATCCTGTCGCTACCTGGAACTTCCGGAAGATACGTCCGAAGCTTATTGTTTGATTATGGGATCCTCTAGGAAAGCTGCTAATAAGTTGGCACGGGAAATTTCCTTTTTGCTTTGTAAGCTATCGAGTTCGAGCATTTGTATGAGCTTTGTTTGTTTCTACTTGTTGATAGCCATTACTTTAATTTTCATGAATTACTTCAACGTTCTTCAGCCATGGTAGATGTTTCAAAAGTTTATGATGTAAATCCACTATGTCAAATTGATTTGTAAGTTACCAACTTCTTTTAAATGTTACAGGTGGACAGGGTAGAGATTAATAAATAACTGACATCCTGGTGAATTTATCGACGTCAGATTGATTAGTAAGTTAACAATTCCTAAATTTAACAAGCGAATTGTGCAAGAGGTGTACAAATTATCGACATGGTAATGAATACACCAATGCCAAATTAATTAATAAGTTACCAACGCTTCGTGAGTTGTATAGGTGGATCCCGTTGAAAATTAGCAAGTTAGCAATATTGTAATGGCAATACCAACACCAAGTTTCATTTTAAGTTTTACAAGAAGGCGTGTATAGAGGTTATTACACCGCAGAAGGCTAGCCGACGAACGTTATGTTCACTAGCATTTATTTGAAGTTGCCGTTGAATTGGGACTTGACTTCGACTTCTATTTATTGCTCTTTAATGGCATAGTTGCGCAAAACTGCAGGAAGTACCATAATATTTTCAGCTCTATTGAGAGAGCAAGAGTCTTGGCTGATGCAAGATTCTTCAAAGTTTCATAAGCCTTAGTAGAAATGTGAATGTCATCTTTCTGTTTAATCTCTGAACTTCAAGTCAATTCACTGAGTAACATCATCAAATAATTGGGGGAATTACTAAAAAAGTCCTAAACCTATTGAAATTATGCCAATTCAGTTCTAAACTTAATTTATTTATTTTTTGCCAATTCAGTCCTAAACCTTTTATATTTGTGCCAATTCAGTCCATTTGGCTGGACGGCACAGATGTAGATTTTTTTTGTCCAAAATTAATTTTTAATATCAATTTTATTTAATTTAAATTTAAAAAAAAAGGTAAAATTTTATATAAAAAAAGGAAGAAGACAGTGAAGGAGGCGGTGAGAGCTAGCCCTCGCCGCCGCCGCTCCGGGGTAGCCAGCCTTCTTCCAAACCGAGCCGAGAGGGTGACGGCCCTCGACCAGGTCTAGGTGAGGGTCGCTGGCTCCTGGTCGGGATTCGATGACCCCCATTAGCCATCCCCCACCCTCGCTGGCACTTCCCGGCGATGGTGGAGCGGCGGCAGCGAGGGCCAGTCCTCACCCCTATAACGTCCCAGGTTGTCACTTTCTAGCTAAGCGGCTATATTAATCTTTTATTACATATAATATGGTGTATGCGGAAGACTAAGAAAAAATGAAAACAATCATGAGGCCATAACGAAAACAACCAATAGTAACACTCGCGCTTGACGGGTATGGCCTTTTGTAGGTTTTCACTACCTGTACCTGTTATAACCACAATCATCCAACTATTCTCATATATATATATGTTCTAGTTATATACAGGAAGATCAGCCCGAAATCAAAGGAAAAGAAAACACTAGGAGGCTACAAAAAGGTTTTTACTACTCCCATCGACCATCATCAACTTGCTCCGTCACCACCACCATCATCCATGGGCACCACCACGGTCACACCTATCCATAGCCCTATCTAAGTATCTGAAAAGAGGACCACAAACAACAGTGAGTCAAAGCTCAGCAAGTAAATATCTAACTCATCAACTATCAGAACGTCAATCACTAGGTAAACATGCCTTATAGATATTCGGCCACATACGAGCAAACCAAGATCCATTCCAATAACTATCATCTCATCACTCAAAAATCATCATCAATAACAAGCTAGACATCAAACAATCATCATTCAAATGAAGTACGGGTTACATCTAGCACTATCATCGCTAAACCCCATCCGACCACTCGATTTCACCCCCTAGGGCTTTCGGCCACGGTTCACCCTTCGCCTAGTCCACAAATTAATGTCCGTCACACTTGATTTGACCATTAAACCCCTCAATTCAAAACCAAAGGAGCCCACGGCCGAACCTTCATCTACACGGCAACTTCAATTTCGTCGCCCAAATCGACGATCCATCCACCAATTCCTCAAATCCTACCCTCAAGGACGTCAATCGAGTCAATATAGGTAGCTCGCAAGACATTCAAATACTCCACATGTCAAGACCAAACCTCATCTCCCTCGGCCTCCTTGAACCGCCACTAAATTTTGACGATCCATCGCCATTTCGCCCAATTGACTCCAATCTCCACTGACCCAACACTCTAGGACAACTATTCAGCTTGGATATACAACATGCAAATCAATTCATAGACTCTATTACTTGTTCACGCCGTCGGTACCAATCACCAAGCACGGCCGATCACTCTTCGTGGTTCTTTTGGACAATCCTTCCTCGAATCTCATCAATCCAACACTCAAAAGACATCTATCTTACCAACAATTACGGCATGCAAGAGAAATCTAAGACATGCAAGCAGGATCGACAACCGACGATTGAAGAATCAAAAATTTACTCGCCTTAATCCTACGCTCAAGGAGGATCGTGAAACCGCAGCCACGCTGTGCTCAAGCTCGTCCTTCCTCTTACGAACGAGAGAGCGAGAGATTGAGAGAGATGGCATCAGGTCAGCTTGAGGGAGAGAGAGAGGGGTCACGGCCGAAGAGAAAAAAAGAAGAGAGAGAAATCTTCTTCTTGGGTTTCTTGTTTAATGAGGAGGAGAGAGAAAATCTAAGGCTTTTATAGTGGTGGGAAGTTATTTGCATGGCCGCCACTTGTCAAGGGATGCACGCCACTTGTCTTCCATGCGGCATCCATGTGTCTTCGGTCCACCAAGAAGGAAATTACACTAGTTGCTCTAATTTTTCACATGATTATTTCTAAGGGACCGAACATAATTATAAGGTGCCCACGTTCTTCCATAAATAATTTTTCGTGCCATCGACTAATGTCTCTTAAATAAGACTCCTCAAATATTGCCGCCAAAATTAATTCGATTTACTTCTTAAACAGTTAGGCGGAACTCGGGTCATCACAACCCCTCACTGCTTGCTTCACTATCTTCTTCGTTTTTTAATTTTTTTAATTTTACCTTATTTTTTTGAATTTAATTTAAGCAAAACTAATATTAAAAATCATTTTTGGACAAAAATAATCCACCTCATCCGGCAACGCCACGTTAGTGCCAGTTGGATAAATGGACTAAATTGTCACAACTACAAAAAGTTTAGGACTGAATTGGTAAAAAAAATAAATTTAGGACTGAATTGACACAACTGCAATAAATTTAGGACTTTTTTGATAATTTTCTAATTCGTGTGCGGAATATATGCATCACTCGCTAATGCACATAGAGGAGCAGTGGCCCATCCTCGAACAGCCTAACCATTCACCTGACACAATCCGTGAACCCATGGGGTCCAACTATGAGAAGCCATTGTTGTCGCCACGTACTTCGTTAAAGCTGCATTATCCACCAAGGTAATGTATACATTTGCATGTCAGTGAGAAGGATTTGGATATGGTTGCCCGAGTTTCACGACCTTCCCAACACATCCGGAGAAAGAGAGGTTTAGAGGTAATGCCAACAATAGATCGACAGTTACAAATGCCTCGGGTTCTCCCAAACCCTCACATCGCGCGACATTAGGATTTTCAATATTTTATTACGATTTAATCTACGAGAAGGAGCCACCACTAGCCTATGAAGGCCGATTAGGAGCCATGTGAGATACCAGAGAATATCTCACTGCCTACCCATCCAGAGATTTTAAAATCGTTGACTTGATTACACTAATTGTCTAACTAATTCCCTTTCGGTACACTAATTTGATTGGTTTGTTACCTAAGATATCCATGCAATCTTTTAACCATTTTAGTACCCTATGTCACTTAACGATGTTCATAACTTCATATATGAGTGCACAATCAAAGGCAAGTGCACAACCACAGTCGATATGATGAAAGTAAAGTATAAGGAAGTGAACCAATAAAGTATCAAGCAAATAATACACATAGTTTCATTATTAATCCTTAGGACAGCAACCCCATGAGCTAAATTCAAATTGAATCAAATTCTTCATTCGGAATATCATATCAAAGGTACTCACTAAAAATTATAAACTATATGCATGCTAACTAAATGAAACTAAGCTAAATCTAGTAGTAAAAGTTAACAGCCTAATCAAGGCCTCTATTTTTAGTCTTTTTTCATTTATTTTATTATTATTATTTTACTACTAATTTGGATAGAAGGGGACAAGGCTGGGCCCTCGGGCCCGGTTCTTATATGGGTCAAACTTATACTTTAGGAGTCTGGGCCGTAAAAGTCATTTTGCTATATATCTAGATTCTTCGCTTAAAATTCGAATTGGGCTACACTCATCGAATTAAGCCCAAACTCCATAAAAGATTCAGCCCAACCGTTTCTGAAACCCATTCTTGAACATAACTGCACTAAACCCATCCCCATGAAAAATGCATACTAAGCCCACACTAAACTTAATTTTCATTTTTTTTTATATCAAAACTCATTTTCCATTAAAAATGGCCTATTTACTCATTTTATCTTTTCTTTGTTATTCTTCTCTCTTTTGTAATCTTTGCGCGCGTTTTCTCTCAGGTGTATACTTGTGCCTCAAAAATGGTTTGTCTCGGTTCAGTGTCTTCCCGACACTGATGATCAACTATGGCCGGAGGAGGCGAGTACTGTCCGACAGGCCGAAGAAGGTAGGCGACGTCCGAAGGTGGTGGGGGAAGAATCCTGAAGCTTCTCAGCCCAGCTTCGCTTCCAGAGCAATTTTTCTATTCTTTTTCTCTTAGAGTCCGTTTGTTTCGCAAAGAATATAACATTCCTGAAAACTATTTGTCGGGGAGTCATTTTTCAAGATGATAATAAAATTTTTCGGTATTTGGCAGAAACCTGACAATGAACTGTAAAATATTTTCTATCATTTTGTATGAAAAATATGATTTGATTTTACTAGATAGAGACGCACTATTCGGACGCTAGTAACTCGCGCATGGGCAACCGGAGAATCAGGTCGGGCACCAGAGTCTCAGGTCCAGCCTCGATAGATCTCGACCCGAATGTCGGGATCAGGGCATTGGCACCTGGGTCATGGGCTTGCCCTTGATGAACCGGGACACGAGCACTGGGGTACCGAGCCTGGCCTCGATGAACCCAAGCACGGGCGCTAGGGTCCAGGGTCCGGCCTTGATGGACCCCCACCTGAGTGTTGGGATCAGGGCATTGGCACCTGGGGCTTGGGCCCAACATTGCTAAATCGAGGTACGAGCCCCAAGGTATCGAGCCCGACCTTGATGGACACGAGGACGGGCACCGAGATCCCGAGCCTTGGCCTCAATAGACCCTAGCTCGAGCACTAGGGACCTGATCTTCAGCCAAGAATCCGGGGACAAATTTTGTGGACTCTGGCCAGGGTGTTGGGGATCTGAGCTTGGGTATTGAGATCTTACGCTTGGTCTTTGTGGACTAGGGCTTGGGTGCCGAGGCATCGGGCACGGGCATCGAACCTTCAGTCCTTGCATGGGCAGCAGGGTCACATGCTTGACTTCGATGGAGTCAAGGAGTCGGAGACCTGATTTTGGATGCCAAGGACCCGATAATTAGTATTGAAATTTTTATGCCCAAGCGTAGAGGTTTTGGATCCAAGCCTGATACCTAGTCATATTTTAGAAAATAATTTTCGACTTTTTAAGCAAAAAATATTTTTCTGAATTTAAGTATAAATTTTTCGTTGACTAAGAAAAATTTTTCTCATATTTTTCACGAAACAAATTTTACTTCCCCTTATACGGAATCAAAGTCTGGTGAGCCATAATAATGAATTTGGACATGGGCCGTGCGAATTGATCCGGGCTGAAGTTGACATGTTTGGCGAATTGAACAAAACTTCGCTTGTGGGCTACGCAAAATAAATCAAGACCAAAAGTAGACCTTTTTTTTTTAAATTTGTTTACCTATTTATTGTTTTTGTTCTTTTTGCTATTGACTTGCAAATTTATTTTATTTATTTTATTTTTACAAAAATGAACACTTAAATTGTCGACTAAAATCAGGTTTTGACTTTCCTAGATTCATTCAAGATCTTCAATCTAATCTAGTCCCCGATGTAAAGCTCGACCTACCGGAAATGCATCGATTGGATACATTCCTCTCTTTTTCCCATTGGATTAATGGTAAAAAAGATGTAAATTGTTGCATCGAGTAAGGGCAAAAGCTTGTTACGACGATGTCACACCACGACGACAACGCCATATCATAATATGTTCTTTTATCCGTTGTGTTACGTCCATTTTTCTTAGGTCAATAGAATTTTCCTTAAATCATCCACTTTTCAAAGTCGAATGCTCCATGATCAAATGAAAATCATAGATCACCACGAAATGTGATCCCGGACCATGTTGTGGATTTACACCTCCTACACCATAAGATTGTTGAGGAGGAAGCTCGGTAAAGACGATGATTTCGTAATCCTTAGTATCACATTCAACATGGTTAATCATTCATATATAAGGCTTAGAAAATGTTTCGACTTGTTCTATGTTCTATGTCTTGGTTGAACGTGCAAGATGCAATAAAAATAGGGTTAATACCATTAAAATTCTCAAACTGATACTCCATAAAATATTTACCCCAAATTAAGAGAACGACTTGCTGCTTGGTATTTGAATAACAAAGCAATCTAAAAAATTTCAGATAGGGAGTTGGCGTCAATGGCAAGAAACAGAAGCACGGAAACAAACGAATCGTATGAAAGAGGATAAGTAACGTGTCGACTAATTTTTCACTTTCCATAAGAAGTTCTAGATGTCACATGATATGATACCGTCCTATCACAACCTCCTTTCTCTTTTACCGTCTGCGCTTCCTTTCATCAAACGAATCGTAACTTTCAATCTGGGTGAAAGAGTATAAGTAACGTGGCTCTCTTTGCTGGATAAGCAGTAGGATAACTTTTTCCTTTTCCAATGACAGCAAAAAGAGCCCCTACATGAAGAAGGTAGGTTAGCAGATTCATCGATAATATTAGGTAGGGTCTTATCAAGAAAGAACTTAGCAGGCGCTGCAGCTGATTTAATTTGCGACGTTATGTTGTTTCATGTCTGCAGTGTAGGAAAATATTCCGTATGAATCATTGAGATCTCCAACTAGTAAAGAAGGAAAAATGACATAAGTACCAAGTTCCATCCAAAGTTCTCCAGAATATCTTGCAAATTGGTTGCAGATGGGGAGTTAGCGCAGCAATGTGCTACAGACCCTTTGGAATGCACAAATGTCAACATCAAAAGGCTGGTGATCGACAGTTTATTGCATCATCCTTAAAACCCGACATTCACCTATGAGGAAGTTAAATCTTTTACAGCATGGACATCATTCCAGTCAATAATTCCTCCTTAAAGATCCGTCAAGGTTCTTATCTAGCCCACAGCATTACTAGCACAGGCAAGTATTACTGCTAGGATCAAACTAGAAGTTGCAGAAATTTACACCATAGTGGCATTGCTTAACAAAGTGTCATTCTGCAACGTGGGATCGCATTGTCTCTGCAGACTCAGTTTTATACCTCAACATCTTCAAAGAAACAATAGACAAGAAAGAGAACTGACTGTGCATTATCTCAAAAGTTGGCCAGTAGTACGATAAAGAATATTATAAGACTTGTGAAAGGAAAAGAGGGAATAAAATCTGCGAACAACATATAATGACTCTCGACATGTTTTCACCTCAATATCGAAAAGAAAGAATTCATAACAGTGAGACAGACAGGTAAGTTGCAATGATGGCAGACAGATAACTCACCGGCACGGCAACAGGACAAAGGCAACAGTAAGAATACATAGATTGCAACATTATCTTTTATCCATTCGCCACTAATTGAGCTAACTGTGTTGTCGATATACTGCATCAGTACAGTATGATGGTTATGTTACCTAAGAATTACTGGAGTACAACATAGAAGGGCAAAGAATAATTATAAAGGCAAGGAACATAACGGATTGTCATGGATTCATCAGATACAAATCATTGTGGACAACAAGCAATAGTTGTACGACAACTTACCTGCTCAAGAAGTGGTAGTCCACTGAGTTCCATGAGCCGTCTCCTATTTCTCGAAAAAGTACGCCAAAAAAAAAAAAAACATAAACCTATTGCATTGGTACCAATCATATCTTAAACCTTTTAATTGGATCAATTTAGTCCTCAACCTTTTTGCATTGGTACCAATTGAGTCCATCAGGCCAATTTTGGATGAAAAATCGTTGACGTGAACACTCACCGTCATACGTGGCACAACAGGCACTGACATAAACATTTTTAATAATATTTTGATAACTTTTTAGATATTTTATTTATTTTTATTTTTTTTCCTTTCTTTTCTGTTCTTATTTTTTCCTTATAGTTGAGGGCCGGCAAGGCCGTTGGCCACAGGAGAGGGCTTTGCGGCCCTCGCCCGATATGGGCATCCTAGTGGTTAGCGAGGGCTGCGACGCCCTTACCAGGGTTGGCGAGGGTCAGCCGAGGGCCTTTGCACTCCAATAAAAAAAGAACAAAAAAGAGAGTGAAAAAACAAAAACAAAAAGTTATAAAAAAAATCAAAATATTGTTAAAGAATATCCACGTCAGCGTCAACGGTCCAACGTGGTACGACCGGCGTCCACGTCAGCGATTTTCAACCAAATTGGCTTGTGGACTCAATTGGTACCAATGCAAAAAGGCTTAGGACTGAATTGGTCCAATTAAAAGATTTAAAATTGAATTGGTACCAATGCAATAAATTTAGCACTTTTTCGGCACTTTTCCCCTTATTTCTTTGCAAAGTAAGAGACAGTGGAAAGAGTAAATCAACAAAACTAAGTCCATTTTCTAATGAACTGAAAAAAGACTAATCATGGCACCAATGAGAGAGCAAAGTCTATAACAACATACATGAAAAAAGAGAGGTTAAGTTAAACAAAATAATCCATTGCCAATGCAGTTTTGCCGTTAACAGAGTATACAGTTCTACATACAAATAATGTCACAGGGATTCAGCTAGGATACAAATTACCAATTCCTTAAACAGACATAAGTGTAGATAATGTTCCGTAGAGGTACAAGTTCAGAACATCAGAAGAATAGTCTTGCGAATTTAGTTATACTTATAAATTCACAGTGGCGACTAATGTGTGACGCGGATGAGGGTCTGCAAGGCCTAATCCACGGACACCCCCAACAAAGGTCGTTGGCCCTCACTGACACCCCAACGAGGGTCACTGGCCCTCGCCGACAAAGCAGAGCAGCTTCGGTTTTGTAAAAATTTCAAGCTTTTGTCACGTCTCTCTTCCACACAGTATAGTCATCGAACCATCATAAACTTTTTTAGATTTTTATTCGTTATGGTATATGATGCAAACACTACAATAGAAAACATATGATTATGAGCCCCGACTTTTGCTAATGGATCATAGAAGTAGAGGTGATCCTCAAATTGGGCGTCAACTATTTTTGCCTGACTTCGTGCACCATAAAGGTTTACGTACGTTCCGACCAAAAAAATAAAAGGTTTACGTATGTACATCTTCGAGCGGGACGACGCTTGGCTAGAGTCCATTGCGTGGAACATGATGAGAATGCATAGCTCACGAGTAGTCATGGCCACGGGCCGGTTTGGGCCCGGAACCGGCCCGGGTCAAAATCAGAACCGGCCCGTGGCATCTAGGCCCGGTTCCAGTTTCTTCAAACCGTGAACCGGACCCGCAACTGACGGTTTGGGCCAGTTCCGAAAGGTAAAAATAAAACATAAAAAAAAAGAGAGAGAAAGACAGTTGGTTAGGGCGCACTTGGGATTGTGTGCTTAGGCGCACTGGTCTCGGGTTCGATTCCCCAACTGAGCACCTATAATTTAAGTGGGGGCCATGGCGGTGGGTTGCTGTGCTAGTCTCCCCGAAGAAGTCGAGGTGAGTCGAGGTGTGCGCAAGCTGACCCGGACACCTCGGTTACAAAAAAAAAAAAAAAACGGACTTGCTTAGACACTGCGAAGGACTTTTTTACTAAAAATTTTAATTTCTAGGATAACAAGTGAGGTGGCTCTATAAAATGCTATGGATGAGATATGAAGGCTCACTTCTTAGCCATTTGGCTATGTTCATTTCTTGGCTATTCGGCTAAGTAAAAGTGTAGTTTAAGTTAAAATTTTTATTAAAAAAGTCATCCTATTCGCGTGCCTAAGCACGTCCCCAAGTATAACCGGAACCAATTTTGAATCGAAAAAATCTGAACCAGGCTTTGAACCGGCCCGAAACCGCCGGTACAAAACCGAAACCGAAATCGGAACCGCCCCTTAAAGGTTCCGGTTCCGGTTCACCCATGGTTTCGAACTGGAATGCCGGTTCAGGCCTGGTTCAAAATCGTGGCCATCACTACTCACAAGGAAGCAAGGGCCATGAAGACCGAAAAGAGTAAAGTACTTGTCAGTCAGTCCAATAAAGAAAAAGAAAAAAGTGGGCCCACGAATATCATTACTTTAATAAATAAGTTCAATTAATTCAATTCTTCAAGAAGAATGTTCGAATGGTGCATGTGCGATTGTTCTGATTTTGATGAAAAGTGGAAAGCAGTCCCGTTAACTCAATTTCATGCTTATATAATTTACTCATTAATATTATTTTAATCAGTTTGTACTTGTTCTCTTTACAAGAGTCACCTCACTTCCTTAGGCCACACTTGATTCTGATTCTCCTTTTTCTATTTTTCTGTTCTCGAAACAGCTTTGAAATAGAAATTTTTTTGTAACGCAATTTCATTTCTCTTTTCGAAATAAATTTTTAGCCTAGAAATAGGTTTAGAACAAAAATGAGAAATAAAATTTTTATACTTTTCTATTATGGAACGGAAATAGAAATTAAAACTATTCTCGTCGTCGATCCCCAGGCGCCGTCCGCAAGCCGCTGTCCCCTGGTCACAACCGTAGCTTCGCCTCTTGTCGCAACCCTAGTATTTTATACTGTTATCAAACGAATTTCTATTTTTGGAATAGAAATTTTGTGTCGTTATCAAACGCGTTTCTTTACTCAGAAACTCGCTCAGAGAATGGAAATAGAAAAAAATTATTTTTAGCTAGAAATTATTGTCGAGAACAGAGTGGTTATCGTTCGCAACCTTATTATTTGTTTGCGTGGGGATAACAGAAAGTCCGAAAGGCACTTTGACATTTTGGGAACTATTCGCTAAACCTGATAAATTTATTTCGACTTCACAAGAACAATCGACGGACATCATATGTATATAATTGTTAGCTTTCTAGTACCCCTAAGAAGCTCAACCAAATTTCCTCTCCAGCATCCTACCTTTAGACCAGTCCTCTTAGGAAGTTCAGAGAAATTTCTCCCAGTTGAACTCATTGCTTATATTGATACGTGGACTTGCAACTACTCTGTGTCCTGAGAACGAGGGTGAGAGTGAGAATGCATCCTAAAGTGTATCGGGCTGCAAAGTCAGGAGACTTTCATTCCCCGATGACAATAATTTCGGAGGATGGAGTGGGCCTTTCCCACCAAACAACGCCAAAGGGGAACAACATTCTTCACGTCGCGGCTCAATACCAGAATGTAGATTTGATCAAAGATCTCCTTCGACACCCATCAGGACCCTCCCTTCTATGGCAGGGTAACTACAAAGGAGACACTCCCTTACATGTTGCTGCTAAAGTGGGAAGCCACGAAGCGGTTCGAGTCTTCGCTGATCTGGCGAAATCACCGAACCAACCCGATGCATGCAAAGAGCTACCTAGGAAGCAGAATTCGCGTGAGGATACCGCACTGCACTATGCAACAAGAGGAGGCCATATTGGGGTGGTGAAGTTGCTGATCGAAGAAGATCCTCAACTGTGTGAAATTAGGGCTTTTTTCAAAAAAGGGTCCAGAAAAAAAAAAATTTACGGATTTGGGTCTCGTTTGCCAAAATTTACCGGTTAGGGTCCCGTTCGGCGGTAAGACCGCCGAACTTGGGGAAATTGGACCAAGCGATGTAAGTTCGGTAGCAGTGCTACCGAACGCATGAGTTCGGTAGCTGGGCTACCGAACGCATGAGTTCGGTAGCTGGGCTACCGAACTTGCATGCGTTCGCTCGCAGTGCTGCCGAACTTAGACAATCCCTCTGCCAAAGTGCCACACGCCCCGCTCTGCGGCATGCGCCCAGGCGAGGCCCCCCTCTCCACGCCCCCCTCTGCTGCATGCGTCCCAGGCGAGGGCCCCCTCTGCTGCATGCAGACCGTCCCTTCTTCACGCATGCCTTTCCCTTCACGTGAAGGGTCAGGCTTTTCACGTGGAGGCATTCAGAGGTTTGAATGCCTTGCAAGCGTTCCGTGAAGCCTTCAGGCCTCTGATACAAATAACAGAGGCGTGAAGGCTTCACGGAGAGAAAAAAGAGAGAAACGAGAGACAACCGAGAGAGAAAAGAGAGATTTGGAGGTCGTTTGTCGATTTTCGGCGTCTCCGTATCCCCGGTTATTGATTCCGGTGACGTTTCTTTACCTTCGAATCAGGTAACGATTCACTTTATAATCGATTTTCTACTGCCCTTAGCGTTTTTCGTTTCGATTTTGTAATGTTAATCTTTTATACACGGCAGAGAAGTTAGAGCAAAAGAGCAGAGAAGTTAAGGAGACACAGTATCCAGATTCTCATCTCGACGCACGCACGTTTTTTGGTTCAAGGTAATTCCTATATCCTTGTGAGTGTTAATTTGAGCACGTTTTGATGTGAAAAACATGTTGTTTTAGTGCTGTGTAGTCACTGTTGTTGTTTTGTGCTGTTTGGTCCCAAAAATATCTTGTTCTTGCGCTAAGATTAATTTATTACTGTCTAGGGAAAAATATTTATTAACTTATGGATGGAAAGTAATTTATAATTTCTTCATTTAGCAGAATGTCTTCTACATCTTTTGGGACTGTGAAATGGGGAGGTACAATAGTACGAAATGAATTTGGATATGATTACGAAGGTGGACAATATGCTATGTTTGAGTTGGGAAACATATCCAGATTTGATGAGTTACGTGCTATGATTGAGCGCCAGTTGAAAATAACAGAAAATCAGTATATTTCTAGTCTGATGTATAGACAACCGATTCAAGCAACCAATTATTGTATGTATGAAATTGTGGAGGTGCATAATGATGCTGCAGTTAAGATAATCATGCAGTTTGCACGTCAGGGTAATTCTATGGGGTTTGCACAGTTTTATGCAACTGTAGATGAACACCAACCGATAAATGATTTAACTGGGGAAGGTTCTAATGTTGGTGAAGATGAAGTTGGTGTGGATAATCAGTACGTGGAGTACGATGATAACAATGATAATGATGATGCTGATAGTGATGAAGAAGATGATTTATGGTTGGAAGAAGATGACGGAGGTAACGAAGAAGATGACGGAGGTGATGAAGAAGATGTCGGAGGTGCCGAAGAAGATGACGGAGGTGGCGATATGGAGGCTTACTACAACACACATTGCAGTAATCCCATTTTGCCGTTGGTACATCCACCACCCCATTCAGAGATTAACTATGATATGATGCAAGTAGATACAAGAAGCAAGCCGGGCCATATGTTGTTTGATCCATCAACAGAATTTCATGTTGGGATGTTATTTTCATCACGAGATGCGGTGCAGTTGGCTGCGAAAGAGTATTCTTTGAGGAGAAATCATCAATTTCGCAGTGGTGAGTCAAAGAAGCGAAAATATACTATACAGTGCGGGAATCCAAATGAACCGTGTGGTTGGCGGCTCCGTGCATTTCATAAAAAGGATGACCCATTTTGGACAATAACTAAGTATAGTGGGCCACATACATGTCGTAATCTGCAAATATCAAGGGATCATCGGCAACTTGATCAGAAGTACCTCTGCAGCCAGATAGAAGCAATGGTTGCCGCTCAACCAGATATCAAAATCAAGCCATTAATGGCCGAGATTAAAGACAAGCTGGGCTTCGAACCTACTTATCGAAAAACCTGGGCAGCTAAACAAATGGCGATTGCCAAAACTTTTGGAGGATGGGATGAGTCGTATGGTCAGTTAAGACAGTATATGAATATGATGAAGTCAATGAATCCAGGTTCTCATTTTATGATCGATGATTACATGAGCCAAGATAATAGTGTCAAGGTTTTCAACCGGATGTTCTGGACTTTCAAGCAAACGATTGAAGGCTTCCAAAATTGTCGTCATGTGATATTTGTTGATGGAACTTTTTTGTACGGGAAATACCGAGGAACGCTCCTTTGTGCGGCCTCATTTGATGGCAACAATCATATATTTATGTTGGCATTTGCTGTGGTTGATCGGGAGAATGGCGACAATTGGACTTGGTTTATGGATCTGTTGCGGAGATATGTCACTAATGGCCGACAAAATATTTGTGTAATATCAGACAGGCATAAGGGGATTCTAAAAGCAATGGAGACAGAAGAGTGGCGTCCTCCACATGGCCACCATAGATATTGCATTCGGCATGTTGTCAGCAACTACAATAAGCAATTCAAAAATGTCGAAGGCAAATTAGCTGTTCAGATGGCAGGTAAATTTTTAAATTTACGTTATTTGAGGAATAAACGTGTTCATAAATTTGTGTGACGAGTACTTATTATTATTGTAATGTACAGCTTACGAGAATCAAAAGCGGAAATTCTTACACATCATGAGCCGAATGAGTGAGTTGCATCCAGAAACAGCTCAATGGTGTGAGCAGATTCCAAGGGAGAAATGGACGAAAGCTTATGATGAAGGAAGGAGATATGGATTGATGACAACGAATTTAGTTGAATCGGTTAATGGGATGCTGAAGGATTTTCGTGCTCTGCCAATAACTGCTATGGTGAATAAGATATTTTATCAATTGGCCTATTATTTTGACACCAGAAGAACGACATACAGGGCGCAAAAGGTAGAGGGATGGGTAAATACTCAATTTGCGGGTAACATGCTCGAGAGAAACAGTCAAGCTGCAAATAGGCATGATGTGACACGGTTCGACTCTGATACAGGGACTTTTGAAGTTAAAACTGGATGTAATAGATCCAAAGGAACATGGGGCCACAAACACAAAGTCCAGCTAAACCGACGAACGTGCACATGTGGGAAATTTCAAGAGATGAAAATCCCATGTTCCCACGTAATTGCAGCATGTCAAAAATATGCAATTGATTACCATGCGTTCGTAGATGAATTCTATACGTTGGATAGAACACTTCAGTGCTATCAGTACATGTTTCATCCATTGGGGCATTCGGATTACTGGCCTGAACCTGACGAGCTGCTATTAGTGCCAGACCCGAACCGTATTAGGAAGAAAGGAAGGCCCCGTGCATCACGGATATATAATGAGATGGACTGGAGTACGCCGAGCAGTAGCACTTTGCGTAACGCTTGCACCAACTGTGGAAAATCAGGGCACAACAGCCAAACTTGTGCATACAGATCGGCCCAGCAATAAAATTTAGATTGTGTGTCAACATTGAATGTAATACATCTGATTTTCATACTCAATTTAGTTGTGTGAATTATGTAAATTATATATATGAATTTTTTGTAATGTTATAATATCCCAATTGTGCGATATTTATTAAGTTCCTCGGTTCCATTTGTGGACATGGCACAAATCACGCAAAATGAAAAACGAGCACGAAGCAAGCAAGTTGGACTGAGTCCGACACTTGGGCAAAATTTCCGGATTCCGATCAGACCAACAAGGCATCTTTGGAAGGGCATATCTCACACCTCGGTCATAACTAAGGGCCACACAACATATCGAATCGAAGGTCTACGCACGTAGAATGCATTTGCACAATAATATACCAACAAATCACGCAAAATGACTGAGAAAACCGACCCCAAAGTAGGAGGGTCGCACTGTTTTTCCAGAAATCTGGGCATAAACCGGGCCAACAGGGGGTATTCCCGACCCCATAACTTTACACAAAGATCGAAATGAGAGAAAATGAGCACACCGAAGCGTTCTTCTACGAACCACGAACACAATAAACCAAGAATAGTCCGAAAATACTAAGATTAAGCTAATGAAAAAAGAGCACGAAGCAAGCAAGTTGGACTGAGTCCAACACTTGGGCAAAATTTCCGGATTCCGATCAGACCAACAAGGCATCTTTGGAAGGGCATATCTCACACCTCGGTCATAACTAGGGGCCACACAACATATCGTATCGAAGGTCTACGCACGTAGAATGCATTTGAACAATAATATACCAACAAATCACGCAAAATGACTGAGAAAACCGACCCCAAAGTAAGAGGGTCGCACTGTTTTTCCAGAAATCTGGGCATAAACCGGGCCAACATGGGGTATTCCCGACCCCATAACTTTACACAAAGATCGAAATGAGAGAAAATGAGCACACCGAAGCGTTCTTCTACGAACCACGAACACAATAAACCAAGAATAGTCCGAAAATACTAAGATTAAGCTAATGAAAAAAGAGCACGAAGCAAGCAAGTTGGACTGAGTCCAACACTTGGGCAAAATTTCCGGATTCCGATCAGACCAACAAGGCATCTTTGGAAGGGCATATCTCACATCTCGGTCATAACTAGGGGCCACACAACATATCGAATCGAAGGTCTACGCACGTAGAATGCATTTGAACAATAATATACCAACAAATCACGCAAAATGACTGAGAAAACCGACCTCAAAGTAGGAGGGTCGCACTATTTTTCCAGAAATCTGGGCATAAACCGGGCCAACAGGGGGTATTCCCGACCCCATAACTTTACACAAAGATCGAAATGAGAGAAAATGAGCACACCGAAGCGTTCTTCTACGAACCATGAACACAATAAACCAAAAATAGTCCGAAAATACTAAGATTAAGCTAATGAAAAACGAGCACGAAACAAGCAAGTCGGGGGTTTGAACCACCCGAGGCATTCTACTGCTGCTGCTTCTGTGCGTCTGTTGCTGCAACCCTCATTACATTTAATGATGATGTCGTCCTCCTATGCGGCCTCCTGTTCCGCAATCAGGTTGTCTTCGTTCTTCGGGACGCCTAGTATTGTACCGACGATGACGTTCTGGAGGAGTAGGATCTGTAGATGACGAAGGCATGTCATGTGGTATGAAGCGTGGCTGTGATGTGGATGCATAATGAAAGTCAGGAAATATTCGATGCTTCGATGGTTCATATCCTACTGTAGACGGGTGTGGGAAGAACTCGGATCCATAGGCACTTGGAGAGTTAGTTGGAGTGAAGGCGAAATCGGGTCCCTCATGAAATGGACTGGAAAACTAGCTAAACCCTGTATTTAACCCCGGCGTATGATAGGTGAACGGGTAGGAAACGGCGTCATCAACTGGATGAGCTCGAGTGGTCCTTCGGGTCGACTGAACAGTCTCAGGTGGGTCATCCTCGTCCGGCCCAATGGGTGCTGCTGTAGGTGCTGATTGGGGTGGTAGAATCATTGTCAACCGCCTCTCCTCATTGAAGGCGCACAGCATTACCTTAGATATCCTATCTATATGCCGTACGTTCTCCTGCATGTTCTCCCGAGATATAGTGGAAACCAATCGTACGATTTGTTCCACGCCATCACACTGTTCATGAAATCAAAGTCAACAGAAGTTATCGAATGCCAATAACTTATGTTACTAAAAAAATAATAAATTAAGTAAATTAAATGTGTTTGCACTAACCGCTCCACCTACTGCACCTCCCGTGTAAGAAATCCACCTTCGTGTGTGTTTGCGATACCACTTCATATATTCTGAATGATAGTGAAGTGGCTCCGTTGCAGGAGCATAATTGACTATGTGCTCAAGACGATTGTTCCATATACCAATCCACTCTCCGTGAAAATCGACCCAATTCCTTGTAATTGGCTTTAATTGAATATTATGAAAACCTGTATGATTACTGGGAGGAATAGGTATTGATTGATGCATACCAAACTGACGACATACTCGGTCTGGATAATGCCACTCAACGATGTGGAAATAGATGAGTGGGACACGAGCCCTCCAAATGTGTTCTCCCTGCCGGCAGTAATCTGGTAGACTCTGGAGAATGTCATCTGTGTAGAGCTCCCAAGTAATCTGTGATTGTATTAAAACATATCAAATTAAACGAAGAATTAATTTAAAAGGTAACATTACATTGAACTCGTTGGTTGCTATCATGACTTACATCTGCAGATGCCATTCTATCAAATTGGTAGCGCAGATGCCGCAAAGTATGTGTGGGGACCATTGTTGTCTGTAGGGGTTGAGTCCAGCTGCATAAATAAAAAATAAGAACATTTACATATATTATACGCACTGAAACAAATTTATGACTCACGAACTGAAAAAACAATAAATCACATACCGACTACCAAGAGGTGCATCTGGTAAAGGATCACGGCTTCTGATGGATGGGGCGACACAACTGAAGCGATCCCACGCCCAAATCTGCAATACATGTAGGGCACCACTGATTTGGTGCGCTGATGGATCAGTCGCATTGCATAGCTCCCGATACAACCACGCCAGTGCTGCTGAACCCCAACTGTACGGCGTAGGATCCTCGAGGTGCTCTAGTAGTGGAAGAAAAAATCAAACTAACCCTAGCACCTGATTTGTCTGAAAAGATAGATCCAGCCAACTAGAGAATCAATGCCCTAGCATGCTGTAATATGGTAACCTCACCGGCATCGTCAGGAATTACACCAAAGAGTCCTCTCAGCCAGGCTATCTTTACCATCGAACCGCGTATTTGACTGGCTAGGGGGCGGTGACCAAGTAGATTCTCACAAAGATCGTGCCAACTCCTACTAGTGGGGCAAGTAACTGCAAGTCCATCAATAGGAAGCCCTGTTAGCACTGCGATGTCCTGCAATGTGATCGTGCATTCACCTTCCGGCATATGGAAGGTGTGAGTCTCGGGCCTCCGTCGCTCGACCAAAGCTGTAATCAAATGGTGATCAATTTGCCAAAATCCCATCTTCCAAACTCCGTAAAATCCCGAAGCTCGAATATACGGTTCAATGCGTTCATCAAGTTCAGCTTCGTGTAGCATCGATCCATCTCGCTGACATCTAAGACATTGATCCTCATCTATCTATAAAATGTTACATTAACCATTAGTAGATTTTATTACGATACAGCTATTACAAATGACAGATCAACTGAGAAATTTCTTAATTACCTGAGAGTTCCATATGGCATGTGATCTGTGTCGGGCCTGCTCTGTAAGTAGTGAATCGTCCCGAGGTCCCGGCTGAATGTAAGTCCGTTGTGCCATGTCTACAAATGGAACAGAGGAACTTAATAAATATCGCACAATTGCTATTATTTTTTATTTTATTTGTATTCTAATTTTATTTTTTCTAAATAAATATCATCATGTCCCTGTTGATTTTTTTTATTTTCTGCATTTTTATTTTATTTTTAATATTTTTCTGGCTGGGTCAACCCGGTCAACTAGACCCGACCGCCTAGCCCGGGTCAAACCCCTTCTAAGTTGACCCAAAAAAATAGCGCCGTTCCCTTTTTTTTATTTTCTATTTTTTTTATTTTTTTTTTATTTTTTTCATTTTCATTTTTTTAACTTTACTATTATTAATATTTTCTTAATGAATTTTTTGATTTTTTAGTGATTTTCTGATTTTTTTTAATTTCTGCATTTTTATTTTATTTTTTATATTTTCTGGCCGGGTCAACCAGGTCAACCAGACCCGAGCGCCTAGCCCGGGTCAAACCCCCTCGGGGTTGACCCAAAAAAATCGCGTCGTTCCCATTTTTTTTCTATTATTATTATTTTCTATTTCATTTTTTTCTATTTTTTATTTTCCTTTTTTTAAAATTTACAAATTTTCCGGAATTTTTTCAATTTTTTTTACAAATTTCTTATGATTTTTTAATGATTTATTTTCATTTTTTAGTGATTTTCTGATTTTTTTTATTTTCTGCATTATTTATTTATTTTTTATATTTCTCTGGCCGGGTCAACGAGGTCAACCAGACCCGAGCGCCCAGCCTGGAAAAAACTACGTCGTTGCCACTTTTTTTTATTTATTTATATTTTCTAAATTTTTATGATTTTTCTATTTTTTGAAAATTTTTATAATTACAGACAGATCCTACGATCCAAGTTTGCCCACGTGGCTATCCCACGTCCGTTGAATTAAGCTCCTAAAATCAACGGCTCAAATCTAATCGAAGACCAAATCTACGCCGTCCGATCTAATTACCACATCCTACGGTCCAAATTTAGCCCGGAGACCTAATCTAAATAGTGAAACAGCTCAATAAATAAAAAATTAAACGTATCATAATATGCTTGAATCGACCCTAGAAATGATATTGGTGTTACCTTGATCCGTAGAGCGAGATCCGGACTGATTTGAGGTAGAAACTCCGCTGGTGAAACGGCGCGCGACTGTTTACGACGGACGACAGCGGAGCACGAATATCGGCCGGTGCTCTCCTCTTCCTCTGCTGCTCTCTTCCGCTGCTCCTCTCTTCCTCTTCCTCTGCTCCTCTCTTCCTCTGCTCCTCTCTCTCTTTCACCCGCTCAAAATCTTTTCGACAATGAATGGGAAGTGAAAGGGCTGGCTTCTTCACTGCACGTAGCAGGCTTCACGTGGAGTGTGCAGGCTTCACACTTCACGTGAAGTGTGAAGCCTGCAAAAATGGCGGGCCCGCCACAAGTTCGGCAGCAGAGCTGCCGAACGGCAGACCCGTGAAGCCTGCGCAAGTGCAGGCTTCACTGCTGGGCTCGGCTCCCGTTCGGCATCAGAGCTGCCGAACGGCCACATGTTCGGCAGCTCTGCTGCCGAACGGACACCCGTGAAGCCTGCGGATCTGCAGGCTTCACTGCTGCAATGGGTCCCCTCCCGTTCGGCACCACAGCCGCCGAACGGCCACAAGTTCGGCGGTTGTGGTGCCGAACGGGAATAAGTTCGGCCGCCAGGACGCCGAACTTCTTAGTTCGGCGTCCTCGCCGCCGAACTTCTTAGTTCGGCGTCCTCGCCGCCGAACTAATGTTCGTTCGGCTTCGCGACCGCCGAACTTCTCAGTTCGGTTTCATCAATACCGAACGGGACCCATTCTGGTAAATAAAAAAAAATTAGACCCAATTTTGTAATTTTTTTTTTTCAGACCCTTTTTCAAAAAAAAACCCGTGAAATTACTAATGCTGCTGATGAGTCTCCGCTTTATCTTGCAGCAGATCGAAGAGTTTCAGAGATCTTTGAGCTAATTTTAAACGCTTCCTCGTCGTCATCCGCTCATAAGGGCCCTAAGGGACTCACAGCTCTGCATGCCGCAGTGCTCTACTCACTACCAAGTAAGTATCCCAAGATTATAAATCCAGTGAAACAAATTTTAACCCAAGTTCTTTCTCTTGCTCAAGGCTTCTCTTTGGTGAGATTGCTGGTGGTAGCATAGCAATGGGGTCGCGCTTTTTCCACTTCTTTGGCTTATACACTCCTTATCACATTGTTATGACCATATTATTCCTACGTGGTTCACCTTTTAGCATTCCTCTCCTTTTTTTGTTTGGTCTAATATAGTGCCCCTCTTCTTCTTTTCTTTTTCCTTCTTTTCTTTTCTCGAGTGTTTCACTCTCCTTCTTCTTATCTTTCCACGCCGCTTAGTGACCTACCAACACCAGTGTCCTCTCTATTCCTTTTATTTTTCCATTTTTTCGGCTTCGAACTCGCCTTGGCTGCCTCATTTTTTTCCCTATCTCATTTTCCCTCACAAAACATTCAAATGCAGTGACAAGTCAAAAACTTTCCGTGAATCATCGAGAAAATCACAAAAATGGAATAGATCAGGGAATGGAGAGCGACGCTCCGTAGGACACTAGGGGCGTGGAAAAGTAAGAAGTAGAAGGACAGTGATACCCACCAAGAAAAGGGGTACTTGACTCAGCGTTTAGAGTACCGCTTTCATGCTCATACGGGCGAGAGTCATTGATTCAAATCCAATAGTAGGTAAACCGGCAGAAACCCCTGCTTTTCCAGCATGACAGCAAGCACACCGCCGCATAAGGGACTAATATTGCAAAAAACACTGTGACACAGAGTGTATAAATGAAGGAGCAGTGGAGAAAGCGCAGCAATTTATTTATTTATTATTATTACTTTTATATTGGTGAAAGTTACACGCGTTTTCCACATGGCTCCTGGCCTCTTGGCGAAAGTTACATCGTTAACCGGTTCGTCTTCTCTTAGTTTGCGGACTGAAAAAAGAAGAGAGTTTTGTACACAGTATCATAAGACAGTTTCCCAAGGAACCAACTGCATTTGGGTTTACATGTTCATTCGAAGAATTTATTTATACTAAAGTTCTATTTCTTTTGCAAAAATTGAATGATTTTCGAAAAATTTCAGAAAAATAATCGCTTTTATCGCTTACTAAAATAGTACATGAAAAATATTTTCATCGTTCAATAAATTTTTTAATATAAATTACTATCGATGATGAGAATATATTTTATTCGTTAATTATATAAGCGATAATTTTTTATTTGTGTTAAAAAGTGCTTTAAATCGTTTATTTTTTTACTAAACAAATGTAACTAAAGACTGCATTTTCTGTTTCTATATCTTATTCTCGGCACCATCATCATCAAACCGTCCTGTGGTGGCAGCGGTGGCAACCACCGTCACCATCATACCCATTCGTCTTCCATTTTCTCTCTCATCCAGCTCGTTTTTCCCCTCCTCTTTTCTGGATATTCTTCTTTATTTCGACATTTTCTCCTTGTGATTACTTGCTTTTCAGTTTACACCTGATGATAGGGCACATTGTTATATATATTTCCAAAAGATCAGGGTATAAATGTAAAAAGTTTTAACCCTCGACGGAAATTATGATGTCTTGAAAAAACGGGGGTGCAATCATTTTAGTATTGGAAAATGTAGATGAAGAATTACTAGAAAATATCTTAAACCTATTGTAATTGTGCTAATTCAATCCTAAACTTTTTTTTTCTTTGGTCAATTGACTCCTAAACCTTTTTTATTTGTGTCAATTTAGTTCATTTGGTAGAAAATCGCTGGCATGAATGCCAATCGTCATGCGTAGGGCGGCCAGCACTGATGTGGATAATTTTTTAAATAATATTTTTTTTTGAATTACTTATTTTTTTTATTCTCTTCTTTTTTTTTTCTCTTTCCTATTTTTTTCTTCTCATCCTTCTTCCTCCAGCCGCTCGTCGAGGTTATTATCTCACCGGCCGGAGGAAGAAGGAAGGGAAGGAAAAAAAGGAAAGTGAAAAAAAATTGAGTTGGGCACCATACTCCCGTAAAATGATTGGCATAGAGTAAAAAGCCTTGGTCTTTTATTCATAGCCTTCATAGAGAAGTAGATGCCTTGCCAATAGAAAGGAAACTTCTTCTCAATCTACTTTACGAACTTCGGACAAATTCACTAAACAAAATGAAGAACTTTACAAGTTCCTGCTAGATTGAAGGTAGATTAAAGGTAGTGGGATTCTACATGTGTTGCACAAGATCACTAGGTAAGCATGGCATATTCCTCCCTAGTATGGAGACAAAGGGGAAAGCTAAATGGGATGAAATGCAATGTTAAATATCTATGTCAATATGCTAAACACTGCCTAAATCATAACATGTTCGTGTTGTGTTTGCAAAGGTTGGTGGAAAATCCTGGAGAAGAGACCAGAAGCGATCAGAGAAGGAGATGATATAGGGTGGACTCCTCTTCATTATGTCGCTTACTTTGGCAAAGTCGAAGCAGTTCGACTGCTCCTGCAACACGACACTTGTGTGGCGTACGACTTAGACAAGGAGGGGCAATCGGCGCTCCACATCGCAGCCTTTCAGGGCCATGTCAGTGTCCTCAACGAGCTTCTTAGATCCTGTCCTGATGCTTGCTACATACTGAACACCAAAGGGCAAACAGCTCTTCATGCAGCTGTCATCGGTGAACGAGTAAATGTAGTCGAGCACATACTCCGGATGCCAAACCTGGAGTATCTTATCAACGAACAAGACATCGACGGAAACACGGCTCTGCATTTGGCTGCGCTTCATAAACAATACAAAATCATATACAAACTTGCACGAGACAAGAGGGTGGACCGTCAGGCCACAAATAAGGATCATTTCACCGCCATTCGAATTTTTCTTGCTCATAACGAGGTACGCCTGCTTGAACACTACAGAGCCCAATTTGTTCACTCGCAGAGTAATTTCTCAGTATCCTTTAAAACCGTGGCCCAGGTGATAATCAATTCAGGTACAAACAAACAACCCCATTGAAATCTATATCGCGTCAACCTGTTTTGCTCATTCAATTGTTTTGTTTGAGCATATTGACTCCATTTCAGTTTTCCCAGCAAACAGTAGCATAGATTGCTTTATTAAGGGTGGCATACGTTTCAAAAAGGGACAGAGAGTGAAGTGATTTCACACTTCATAACATTACAAATAAAAAATTGAACTTTATGATTGAACCATGTATTAAACAAAGCATCATTCCCTCCCGTCTCACTTAACATTTATTAGCACACTGACTATTACGTTAATTAGGCAAAAAATGAAAAGGCTTTTCTATCCCGCTTAAATGTCAACATCAATTAGCATAACTAAATGTGTAGGCTCATATCTCTTTTTCTTTTTCCTTTTCATAGTTTTATCCATAAATTGGAAGTGTGCACAAAAATGTCGGTGTGTTTATTTTGCAGAAAATAAATAATTTATTTTTCTAAAAATGATCTCTTGTATTGCTTACAAAAATGAATCAATAAAATAAATTCATCGTTTATGAAGATGTTTAAATGCAAATTTTTGTCAATAATGAAAATATTTTTCATTAACTAATTATTTTAAGCAATATAAGCAATCATTTTTAGCAAAATAATTTTCAAATCATTAATTTTTCGCGAAACAAACAAAGTTCTATAGAAAATGAATAACTTGAACAATATTCTCCTAGAAATGATCGCTTGCATCACTTGAAATAATTAATGAAAAGTATTTCATTATCAGTAACGATTTATGTCTACATATTTTCGTGGACACTAGTTTCTTTTCATTCGTTCCATGCTGTAAGCGATACAAGCATTTTTTAGGATTTTTTTTCTAAATAGTTTATTTTCTGCGAAACAAACATACTCTTCCCAAGGTGGACCCGTTCTCGGCCCATCATCCACCTCCTATAAGGAGCTCGTTCAAGACAAAAAAAAATTGTAAAATTAATTAGACTATTTAAATAATTTACTAACACATATTTATAGCTATTGCAAAAGTAACTCAATATTGTAGCTAAAAAGTTGCGATCAAATTTTTAATTTTAATGTATAACATAGTTATGAATTTGCATTGTCATGTACGTATTTCAGTTTACCAAATGATTATTTGTGAGTAGTTATTATTGCAAAAATGTTAAAAATAGGAGTCTTGAAAGATTCAATTAATACTTATAGTCTTGAACCTTCTAACCAATTCCCACATATAAAAGCCCACTTAAAAATCTGATAAAAAAAAAACATATTAATGGCAATAGTTAACTGCGGGTAATAAAATAGTGTGAATAATATTAAGTTTGAATATTTTGTTACAAAGGTATAGGATAAGACAAACCACTTAGTAAAGTATATTCAACATTAGTCAAATTTTTTGTTTGGTTAGTAAAAATATATTAGTTGTCTACAATATAATGTATAGTTAATACCAAGAAAATCCTCAAACTGGTATATCTGTAACAAATTTACCAAAAAATAATTTTTTTACCACAAAATACCCCAAACTGGTACACCTACGACAAATTTATCCTCTATTAATTTCCATTAATTTGGGTTAATACCATGAAAATGCCTAAACTGGTAAACCTGCGACAAACGGAGGGTAAAAATCCCAAACTGGTACACCCGCCAACTGTTACGTCTAATCTAACTCAGTAAGGTGACGGTAAAATTTAACGAAAATCAACATAGGGTAAATTTATCCCAAATGTATCAGATTAGGTTTTTTGTGGTCAAAAAATTAGTTTTGGCGGAATTTATCTCGTGTGTATCAGTTTGGGATTTTTTGTGGTATTAATCCTATAATGTAAGCCATTGGTAAATATTGTGCCGTATGATCGTACTATACTATCAAAACAAAATATTTCAATTAGTATAGATTTCAAATCCATCCAACAGGTGGGTCTTCAACCCGTTTGAAATTAATAGTGTGTCCCTATATAACTTGAAAGCGATGCTAAACATTTGGGGTTGGGTTCCTCTATAAGTTAGGGGACAAGGTAAAGAGAAAAAAGAAATAAAAGGATAGGAAAAAGAAAGAAAAATACAGGATTTATCGGAACTGTCTAATGGCTCTTTGTGCTGAGGTGTCAACCATTTTAGATGAAGCTTTAAGATGTAACTTAAGAAAATCCCAATCCAAAACTTGATATGCACCTTCTGACTTTGGAACAATTATTATGTCACACACACATGGAAGAATCAGAATATTTGGTACAATATGTAGCTGGAACATATTATTGTGTTTCTTTTCTGCGGCCTTTCAGACAGCATTTGAGGTAAAAGAGAGAACCTGCGCCCTGCCCCATCTGGGGAAAAAGATTTTAACCAATTCCTAGATATTTGATTTAATTATAGCATTACCGGAGACTGTAATTGTTTAATCCAGGAAAATTCTATTTACTGGTTTTATCTAAAAGAGATTAATTGAATTGAATTATAATATTCTGTTTATTATAAATGGGTTTTCAGTGCGTAAAGTGGGGGTGGTTCTTCAAGTATTTTGCCGGGAAAGACCACTCGTTAATCAATACCTTCTGTACATTTTTTTAGGTCGGCTACAAAGCTGCAAAAGTTAAACATTTGTTGGAGAATTCTGATGGATCTCTGGATCATCAAGGCTCGGTTATTGATTATGTGAAGAAGAGGCTAGACAAGCAACATGTTGAGGGTCAACCAGCTGTGCCTGCGACCACGGGAAGTAACCCCGCCAATCGAGAAAATTCGTCGATGAGAAGCTATATCGAACTTCAAGTACTAGTGGCGGTGCTCATAGCCACAGTGACCTTCGCCGCGGCCTTCACGTTGCCCGGAGGTTATAACAGCGACGGACCGGACCAAGGAATGGCGACTCTCGCCGGCAGGGCAGCTTTCAATGTCTTTGTGATATCTAACCTTACAGCCTTCAGTTTCTCCCTCCTGGCATTATACGTACAATTCGATACTTCCGCGTGGAATGAGCGCCAACGGGCGAGATACGCCCATGCCGCTGCAGATTGCATTCGTTTTGCGGTGTTCGGGATGGTGCTAGCCTTTGGTAGCGGTACCTATGTAGTCTTGAGCAGAACCATCTGGCTCAGAATCATCGTTTATGTTGTGTTTGGATGTCTCATGACTGGGTACCAGCTTTGGTTTTTCCTTGACCCCGTGTTTCCTTTTCTCGGGTCGCCGTATAGCCCTCACAGAAGATACGTCCGAAACTTATTGTTTGATTATGGGATACTCTAAGAATGCTGCTAATCAGTTGGGCCGGTTGGTTCTATAGTCCCGTTACCTTGTGCACGGGAAATTTCCTTTTTGCCTTGTCCGCTGTCGAGTTTCGATCACTTGTATGTCAGCTGTCCAATTCAAAAAAACCTCTCAGTCTAGTGCCGGGGAAATTGCCGTCCTCAAGATGACTGGAGCAGCAGCAAAGGCCAACAAGTTCTGAAACTTTTCGTGTATGCGAAGGATGTACAAGTCGATTGCATCATAGTTCGCCAAATGAAAGCCGAGAGGGTTAGCAGTTGCAGAGCAATTGCGGTTGAACGTCAAGTTGGCAATGTTTGGCGATTATTCTCTTCGTAGCATTAATGAGTTCTGTTTGTTTCTACTTGTTGATTCCCATTACTTTAATTTTCTTGAACTACTTCACCGTTCTTCGACCTTAGATGTCTGAAAAGTTTATGACTGGAAATCCAGAATGTCAAAGTGATTTGTAAGTTACCAACTTCTTGTGATTTTTACAGGTGGACTGGGTAGAGATTAATAAATAACCGACATCGTAATGAATTTACCGACGTCGATAGATTAGTAAGTTAACAATTTCTAAATTTTACGAGTGAATCGTGTAAGAAGTTAGCAAGTTACCGATATGGTAATGAAATGAATTAGTAAGTTACCAACGCCTTGCGAGTTGAACAAGTGGATACAGGTAAAAGTCAGCAAGTTAGCAATATTTTGCAATGGAAATGCCAACACCAAATTTCATTTGACGTCTTACAAGAAGGCGTGGATAGAGGTTATTACACCACAAAAGGTTTGCCGAAGAGTGTGATGTTTTCTAGCACATATCCGAAGTTGCCGTTGAATTGGGACATGGCTTAGACTTTTATGAATCGCTCTTCAATGACATAGATGCCCAAAACTGCAGGAAGTACCATAATATGTTCAGCATCTATTGAGAGAGCAAGAGTCATGGCTGATGCAAGATCCTTCCCTTCCAATTATTTCAAAAGTTTCATAAGCCTTCATAGAAGTGGGAATGTCATCTTTCTGTGTGATCTCAGAACTTCCAAGTCAATCCAGTGAGTAACATCATCAAATAATTAGGTACACAAGGCCAAGAATGCATCACCACCATATCAACCTATGAAAATTCAATCGCCCACTCATGCCAGACACAATCATTTCGCTTCAGTCTTTCGTGTTCGTGCGTGGAATAAATGCATCACTCGCTAATGCACGGAGAGAAGCAACGGCCGATCCTCAAACAGTCTACCCATTCTTCGATACAAACCCTGTACCCTTGGGGTCCAACTTCTAGAAGTCGTTCCTGTTGCCACGTTCTTCGCTGAAGCCGCAATAATCCACCAAGTAAGGTACTATGTATTTTTGCATGTCGGCGAGAGAGATCTGGAGATGGTTCCCAGAGACGTTGATGAATTTGACTTTCCCAGCTTCATCCAACGTCTTCAATCCAATCCTGTCCTCGATTTAAAGCTCGGAACATTCCTCTTTTTTTCCCATAAAAAACAATGGTGAAATGATGCGAATTGTAGCATTGAGTAAGGGTAAAAGCATGATACGACGAGCACCAATCGTGCCACGTAGAAGGGTTGGCATCCATGTCAGCTTTTTTATGGTCAAAATTGACTGAATGGACTACATTGGTGAATATTCAAAAGGTTTGGGGCTAAATTGCTCTAACTATAAGGTTTAGGACTAAATTTGTACCAATGCGATATATTAAAGACTTTTTTGTCCCTTTGAGAAAATACTCGGTGGTTGTTGACTTCCACGTCAACTGCACATGTGGCACAGAAGAGCAAATGTGGACCACTGAAAACCCGACACGTGGCAGTGAGGAGAGAGAGTCGAAAAAGAAAAATTTAGCCGGCAAAAGTTTGTCCTCTCTCCTCTGATGCGCCTCTGCTCTGCAAGTTCCCTACAACACTCAAACATTAAATGCCATCCCCCCTCTCTCTCTCTCTCTCCTCTTTTCAAATTTGTTTCTCCTTCTTTAGGGTTGAGGCTCCTTCAAATGCACCACACCACAGCTATGGAACGGAGGAGCTCGTCCCTCGTGTTGCCGTCGACAGAAATCTTCACGCACCAGACCACGGTTTAGACTGGTTCTATAAATTTAACTACGATGTTGCTGCTTTTAAGTGTGCGATATATTTTTTCCTACTGCTTTTGCAGGTTTTAAGATTATAACTCCTGATGGTTGGCAGTCTTTTAGGAATGAACTGCTAGTTTGGGAGTGTTCACTAGAATTTGTTTTGACAAGCTTCTTTTTTCCAGGAAAAATAACAACAATTTCAAATTGTTCACATGTAAAAATGTTTCGGCGGATTTTCTTGACCAGAAAAGTAACTTGATTTTTGCTGTTTGAATTGTGGTTTCTTTGCATCCTTTAATAATTCCTCTTATCAGGTGTTGTCAATCTGCAGAGAAGAGTATAGTAAATATGACAAAAGAAAACCTCATGTTCGCATAAATAGGTTTGTTTTTGGGTGGAAAGAACAAAGAACAATAATCAACAGTTAAAAACTGGTTTAAAAGACATCTCCTGGCCAGCCTAGATTTTCTTGGACAAAAATATAAACAAGCATAGCTCCTGAAAGGGAAAATAATCGAGAGGTGTCCCTTGAACTATTGTCATTAGGTGACTGTTTTTTTATCTAACCTTGACACGTGCGGTGCAGCAACTGACTTGTGGAAGTGTTATGTTGATAACATGCTTAGGAAGAAATGTTATTCTGTTTCCAAACATGCCACTTCAATGCTCAGCAGTGGAACTTATGGTAAAACACTGCTACATGTAGGCAAATGAGGATTGCAATTGCTACAGTTATGACGCAAGAAAGTTGGAAGAAGCCAAATGTGTGCACAAGGATCATGTTTCTGCTGTGTAAGATGACGGATTAGTAGTTTTATAGACCAGTTGCAGTCTTGAGTTTATTGCTGTCGGTAAGGGTTCTTTGGAATTGAAATCTGTCTCCCTTTCCAAGATGGACTAAAGATGGGAAGGCATGGACTAAAGCTGCTGAAGAGGAGTCCGTCGTTGCACGAGTGGTACTTGTTGCTAGGGCCTCACAAGGTGCGAATACTGTTTTACGTATATTGTTTTCACGAAACCCACTCTTGATCTATCATAACTGAAATAAAGTATGGACAAATAAAAACTTTTGCACTGACTTACATTTTTACTATTATTCAGCAGATAATTTCTAGTCCTGAATAGCTAATTCGACTTGTTCTCGAGAAAAATGGATATGACTTATCTATTTAGATTTTAAGTTTGTTTAGAGTTTATCTTTCTTCTTAAATGATTAGATTTTTTTTTAAAAAACTTGTAGAGGCTACAGAAGGTGATATCATCGTGCATAACATTGATAAAGAATTTGAATTTAGAATTGGCATGACATTTGCTAATGAGGACGAAGCTTATAATGCATACAATGCATATGCAATTTGCAAGGGATTTGGAGTGCAAAGAGGACAAAAATCAAACAATAGCAAAGGAATATTGCGAATATGCACATTTTTGTGTAATTGTGAAGGTACTTCCCACCAATCCGCTCCCGTATCACGAACAAAATGCAATCTCTCACAGGTAAAGATGATGTTAATTTCTTGCGGGAAAATGATGAATCTGAATATGCAGAAAATTGTGGAATTCAAATACTCGATCCCCTTCGAAGAAGGCCAAAAGGTGTACCACATACTCGGTTGAAGGGCGCTAGTGAGAAGCAAAAGAGAAAGGAATCTTCATCAATAGGAGGGACATGACCCCAGGTGCATGATGTGAGAAAAGCCCTTTCTTTACTGTTTGTGGTTCATTGATGTGTAATTATGTGTTGTTGGATTCTATTTTTCCTTTTATGATTAAACTGCCACTAGTTTTCCTTATGCCCGATATTGTTTGATGCTATTTACCATGAAACAACAATCAAAGACGCCATTTTCTTTTATGTTATGTCTGTAGGTCTATCCAAAGGATGTTACCAGGCTTTTTTATGGACGATGTTAAGGAGAAGCTATGCTTTGTTTCCCTTGATGTTGACCGTGATTTGCAGCTTGCCAGGTAATGCTTTATTTTGCTAGGCATCTCGTTATGATGGGTTGAAGATAGTCTGCAGCTTAAGTATGGGGTTAAGCTTGTTTCTGCTTTGTTGCTTGGAAAATTTATTGAATTCTGAGGTAATGGTAGCAGAATTTCTTCACAATATGGTTTGCATTATGCTAATTACAAAGGTTTGCATTGTACTTAAAAATGGTTTGCAAATGTGGATAAATTTTTAATGCTCCACAATATGACTATACATGGCTAAGCTGCTACTGGTATCAAAACCACACAGAGTTGTCTTACTTAGTCCTCTGTCTAGCTTAGTTTCCTCTCCATTTGCCTACTAATGCTGTAACTCTTGCTAGAGTGTTGGTTCAACTAGTCTAAAAGTTCCTTATGTCATTGGTTCCACAAGTATCGGCAATTAATAGGAAAATATGGAGCGTTGTCAGCAGCAATTTAGTTTGAAAATGGTTATGTTTTGTTTAGCAACTAATTTCTTTTTTTTTTCCAGATGAAGACAAGAGCATGCGTTAATGGCAAGACATCAACAAAAGGCAGGATTCTTAGTTAATGGGAGCAGCTTCCTACAGATTATTCCTGATGTGTGCTCAATTTTTACCCATTTGAGAGCAGATTTGTAGCTACTATTTATCTTTATGCTTCGGAAACTTTCGCAAGCACAATTCCCTCTTTGACATAATATGGCATTTCTCTTGTAACCAATAACCTGGTAAATTGCTAGCATTTTTTTTTTTTTTGGTCAGAATTACCAGTAACTTGACAATGTTAATTTTTGGGAATACTGAGGTTACATATTGCTTTCTTTTTGGAAGAGCCTGTTGTTCCACTCCCTTTTGAGTTCGCTGTATTTCGTTGTCCTTTATTTTCATTTCATGATTCTAGACCAAGAATTTCAGCTTTTGCAACAATTTATGCTGGTTCTTGCCGTAATCAAGATGAAGCATGGATCACTCGGCATACGTTCAGCTTTTTGGCAGGAAGAAATGAGGAAAACACGCCTTCTTCATTTGTCAAGAAGAGGGATTCTTGTGACACGGACCGGGAGTTTCGTGGAAGTTCTCCCGTACTCGTGTACCTTGAGGGTGGAGCTTTTGGGGTCATCACGGTGAGTGAGCGGTGTAGAGGGGGAAGAGGCAACTGGGTCGTGTGAGTGGCGTCAGACGGGTTTGTACTAGGAGTTCTAGGTTGGAAGGAATATACCCTTAGGGACTCTAAAGGCGGGGTTGGCCTCCCGTGTACAAACTGGTCGGGAGCTGGTGCCGCTCTCCTGATGAGGCCATGGCAGGCCGAAACCAGTTGTTGTGCCTAAAGTGTTCTACTCGCCTTACTCGATGTGATGGATGCCCGAGCTGAGCTGGGCGTGGTATGATCCAATACGGGAAAGTTATTCGCCTAAGTGTTCTATGGAACAACTATGTGAGGAAGGTTGGCCTGGCTTGGCTTGCCAGGCGCCTCACGGGCCTAGTTCCGCGACAGAGATCTGTCGGCCCGTGACAAGTGGTATCAGAGCAGGATCCCTTCAGTAGGTGGGTGATTCGGTGAAAACCTGTGGTCTTCCCGATCCTTCGAGGGCGGAGAGTGATCGCCAAGGCCAAGGGGGCTCGGACAATGTGCGGCTCTCGTGTAGCTTCGAGGATGCCAATGGGGGCATAGGAAGAAACCGGATTACTCACTGAAATGGGATAACGTTCCTGGATCAAATTCGGCGAATCTCAAGATGGGTCCGCTACCACGTTTCATCAAGGGGGAAACCTCCATTGGTCCGCTGAGATCAGGATGAGCTTAGTAGGCGAAAGAAGGTGCTGCCGAGGGTGCGCAGTTGGCAGGGGTGCCACACTTGTCGAGGGAGTACAGGTGACTGGAGATTCGCGAACAGCTTTGATCGGGGGAAGCGATTAGTGGAGTAGAGTTGTTCTGTTGGGCGAGCGTTTGCCATTCATGTAAGTCCCATGGGAGTGGCAGTGATGGTTGGAGAACGCAGGGAAGCGACAGAACAACCCGCAACGAGGGCGTTTGCGGATTGAGTGGGGGAGAATGACACGGACCGGGAGTTTCGTGGAAGTTCTCCTGTACTCGTGTACCTTGAGGGTGGAGCTTTTGGGGTCATCACGGTGAGTGAGCGGTGTAGAGGGGGAAGAGGCAACTGGGTCGTGTGAGTGGCGTCAGACGGGTTTGTACTAGGAGTTCTAGGTTGGAAGGAATATACCCTTAGAGACTCTAAAGGCGGGGTTGGCCTCCCGTGTACAAACTGGTCGGGAGCTGGTGCCGCTCTCCTGATGAGGCCATGGCAGGCCGGTTGTTGTGCCTAAAGTGTTCTACTCGCCTTACTCGATGTGATGGATGCCCGAGCTGAGCTGGGCGTGGTATGATCCAATACGGGAAAGTTATTCGCCTAAGTGTTCTATGGAACAACTATGTGAGGAAGGTTGGCCTGGCTTGGCTTGCCAGGCGCCTCATGGGCCTAGTTCCGCGACAGAGATCTGTCGGCCCGTGACACTTGGCTGTAACCTGTCTTGTCATCTTACATTTTTCTAAAGTTGCAAAAACTTGGTTCTCCCTTGCTTTTGGGAGATGAAAATGTTGGAGTAGAAAGATTTACGTACACAGAGCCCATTGATGTCTATGTTGGAGTAGAAAGATTTACATACGCAGACATAGTCCTCTTGTTGTGCATAGTGGTGATAGGGTAATCAAATTGAGTCGACCCGACATAGTACCAATTTCGAACGCGAGTTCAATTCGACTAGATTATGGAATCAAGAAAGGAAAAAAATTCATTATCCTCTAAGTTTCTTTAAAATCATAGTAAAGCAAGTTCTACATAACCATCAAGATTGACTACTGTAATTGCCTATATAGTAACATAGAAATCACAATTCAAAGAAGGAAAGATATGATGACTCTATATATTATTATTAGTGGCATAATAAAGCCTATTTTTCCTCTAACTTCCTTCAATTCTCCTTTTCATGATTGTCCATTCTTCATTTTGGCTCGATGCCTCTCCAGAATTGACTGCGTCGACATTTTTAGGTGAATAGATCCTGCATTCCTCAATATAATCTTCAACCCATTGCACAAACCCCCGACAATTATCTGTCTGAACAAAAAAAAAACGTAGGGTAAAGCAATATCAAGTATTACATATGTCACTACATGCACAATATAGTAAATTGATACACTTACATTACAAGTCGAGGCATAATATAATCTTCCTCGATTAATCGGATTCTTTTGCACTTTTTTAACCATGCATGATTTCCCTTGAGGACATGGACATATCTTGGATGGAAAATCAACCGACCAATTTGAAGATCCTCACTATGTCATACTGAAACAATAATATCATATAATCAAATTTAGATTAGATAATCAAGCACAACATTCTAATTAGAAGCACAATTAGTGGAGAATATAAGAAAATTTACTCTTCGAAAGCAACATATGATAAATGGCAGCACACCAATCTATCTAAAGATTTTACTAGCTACTCATCATCCCAGCTCTGCAGTGCTCTATTTACTCCACATATACTGTCAATCATTCTCTATACCTCCTATGAGATTGCCCAATCAACAAATAAATGGTTGCTAGATTCCACTTCTTTAATCTTTCCCTAGTTGGAAGTTTGTTCAAAATGGTCAACCAACTGATTGAAACTGTGTTTGGGAATGTTGGAAGGAAACCAAAACTGTCTTATGCCGAAAGACTTTTCTGACTGAGGCTCGAATCTTACTCCATGAGCTATGTACATTGAATTTCCCTGAAGAAGCAGCAGTCCATATGATCTTATCTGCATGCTCTTTATTAGGAGTAACAACTCCACACAATGCAGCTCGAATTTGAACCAATGCTTCTGATCTAGCAGCTGTCCACTGCCATGAGCCATTCTATGTTACACAGCCACCGTAGCATCACGAGGAAGGCCTGTATCATAAACCTAAGGTCCCAATGGATTCCAGGGATCCATCACATAAAAAGATCTTCCTACCATCCCCAACATACTGAACTAAGGGCTTGAATTCACGCCTCAACTGTAGAAGTTTCCTCCAAATATAAGAGCAGAAGAAGTTAACTACCGAAAAATTTGCTGCTTTATCAGATAAGTCCTCACCCAAGCTATCCACAAAGAGCCAGAGTTAACAAGCAAAAGCCAAATAAGATCCACGATTACAGCCTTGTTAGACTTGCTTTAAACCCACATCACCTTCTTTTCTATTATATTGCCGAACACACATCAATCCAATTAAGCCTTTACTCTCTTGGCCTTTCCATGGGAACCACTCCATTAGAAGGCATCACAACTCCCTATCTACTTTATAACCTTGCTTGACAAAACAAAAACACTGCAAATTGACAACGCCTGATAAGAGGAATTATTAAAGGATGCAAAGAAACTACAATTCAAACAGCAAAAATCAAGTTGCTTTTCTGGTCAAGAAAATCCGCCGAAACATTTTTACATGTGAACAATTTGAAATTGTTGTTATTTTTCCTGGAAAAAAGAAGCTTGTCAAAACAAATTCTAGTGAACACTCCCAAACTAGCAGTTCATTCCTAAAAGACTGCCAACCATCAGGAGTTATAATCTTAAAACCTGCAAAAGCAATAGGAAAAAATATATCGCACACTTAAAAGCAGCAACATCGTATTTGTTAAATTCAGAGAACCAGTCTAAACCGTGGTCTGGTGCATGAAGATTTCTGTCGACGGCAACGCGAGGGACGAGCTCCTCCATTCCACAGCAGTGGTGTAGTGCGTTTGAAGGAGCCTCAACTCTAAAGAACGAGAAACAAATTTGAAAAGAGGAGAGAGAGAGAGAGAGAGAGAGAGAGAGAGAGAGAGAGAGAGAGGGATGACATTTAATGTTTGAGTGTTGCAAGGAACTTGCAGAGCAGCAGAGGCGCAGCAGAGGAGAGAGGAAAAACTTTTGCTGGCTAAATTTTTCTTTTTCGGCTCTCTCTCCTCACTGCCAAGTGTCGGGTTTTCAGTGGTGTCGCGACCTAAAATTAGGCTAACGGATTATCAGGTTAATTAACTAACCTAATTCGGACCCTCCCAAATCCTACCGAATCGCAACTTAGGTATGATTTCATGCAAAATTAATTCAATTGGAGCCGCCACTAATCTTTGTTTGGTAGGTAGATTAGAACCTAAATAAATTAACGGGAGAATTAATTTATTTCCACGAACCAGAGAAAATGGGTCCGGAGACTTGATTACATTAATTTAGAAAAAATTAATGCCCTTTCGATACCAGATTTCATGAAAAATCCATTTAGATTGATGAAGTGAACTGACTGTTTTTACTTTTTCTTTGAGAAAATGTGAATGCAAACTATACTATATGACATGCAAAGTATGATCTAAAACTATATGACATGCAAATGATTTTTTTATTTTTTTCGAAAATTATTAAGCAAAAATAAGCAAACAAAAAGGATGAACAAGAATAAACAAAAATGCCCATAATGTATCTTTAATTTCCGAATTTTTCTGATTAATTCGCTCGTACCCAAAGTTTAGGGTCGGAGTAGAATTTTATTCGCAACGTGCTCTTAGATTCGAGTCAGTAAGCGAATTGGGGGGTATGGAATAACATCTTCCCTTTTGACAAAGGGCAGAACACGAAATTCTATACAAATTGCCGTCCCATTCCACAAGATCGTGGCTAAGGCATGCGATTTTATTTATCGAAGGCACTAGACATATAGGAGCATACATTATGGGCATGTTTGTTTATAAATGTGCAAACTTTATAACAATAAAAAAACAAACAAACATGACAAAAAAAAAAGTCTAATTAATCTTGAATTATCAAAAAACGAGGGATGGCCGAAAATTCAAGTGTGGGGCCACTTTCCCTATCTAGAACTCAATCTTAACTTTTGAGAAATTATCTCTGAGGATTTTTCAAAATATTTTCAGATAATTCTCGAGATTAAGAAAGATATTATCCAATTCAATTACAAACTTATTCCATATCAAGATAACATCCGATATCCGCAAGATAAGGCCATCCAACCGATTCGATAATCAGGAGATAATTATCCAGAGAAAAATTATCCACAAGATATCAAGATATGCAAAAATTCGATCGGGATATGCAATTCAACTTAACCGAGTAACAAAACTCACAAAAAATATTCTGAAATAGGGGTTCGTTACCAAATTTGCAAATAAGCTTCCATGTTTAAACTCAACGAATCATGATCGAACCGGGATCACGACAGCTCGACCGGCGGTTGGACTCTTGATGGGGTTCTCACAGCAACAAGGACCAACGAGGGTCACGGATTCACAGGGATGGATGATCCGCAATAGAATTGTAGCAGAATCTTGCGTTGAAGCTAACAACTTTTCTACGAAGGAATAGAGGCCGAGAAGGACAGTCCTTGATTATGTTTTCGATGACCTGCATGAAGAACATAACAACAACAAAAAATGACAAAGAAAATCTTCTGTGTTAGTGGCCTCCTGTTGCTCGTATCTTTCTTTGAAAATTGGTTGGACTGATGGCATTAGAATATCATCTATGGAGCCACCTTGTGCATGAATAACCTTCTTGCATGAGTCCTGAGAAAGAGACAAGGTCAGTAGGGTATAAAAATGAATTCTTTACGAATAAACTACCCAACATAAATCCTCGAGTGTATTGATGTGTCTCCTCCTCAATGAAACCTACGCCTTGCCGGATTAGCTTGAACAGGCTGCCAATACCAGCGGACGATTTGTCGCTTATGGATGGGATCACCATTAGAGAAAGGCCGAACGAGAATTGGAACTTGAGGCTGCGACTTCCAATCGGTGATCAGCTCGTCGGGAGAAGCTCGTGGCTCACGAACCGACGGATTTGCAGATGGGCTTCTCTCAATTTATCAACGTGTTCATTGGGGATGTGATCATCGAGACACCAGTGAAGGATTGGCAGCCATGGGACCTTTTTCTTCTTCTCTTTCTCTCAGCTTTTCTCACCCATTCGCTTGCCTTTTGTGATTGTATATTTTGGATGAAGCTGTGCGGATGAGCAAAAGAAAACAAAAGCCGTGGCTGTTAGTGCTAGTAGGACTCAACAATAATAAATCAACAGACCAAGGAAGTCAGAGGCCAAGATGCTCCCCTTTGATCATGATCGGTGTGCCTCCATTCCTCTCTTGTACAGCCACGAACTTTATCTTCTCTTCTTGTATGGACCAGTGGCCGCGGATGTCCATTGGCTGAGCTTTCTATGTATGTGCAGACCGAGAACCCAAGAGAGAGAGAGTCGGATCCAGAAGTTTTCTCCCTGGTGCCGTGTCTTCCATGAATGTGGCCTCCTTTAACCCTAGACTTAAGTTAGCTTATATAGAGCACAAGGTCTAGTAAGTGTAGGGTTGATTAGAGACCGTCGGATTAAAAACTCTATTCTAATGATAACCGTTAGATCAAAATTTCAGATCTCGGAAGAGTCCTAATGGACTAGGTCTCTTGACAAATTCGGTCATGTGGTATTCATAAAGGGCCAGCCGAATTTTCCATATTGTGCGGGCTTAATCGCGCAAAATTCGAACTCAAATCGGGTTTTAATTAATCAAATAATTAATTAAAAGCCCTTTCAATTAATTGAGCAAAACGGGCTGCATAAATTTGAAAACTGGGTCCAACTCTCACTCAAATTTTCGGCACATCCCTCTAGCTTTGACTGAATTTTTTAAAATGGGTCCAGGTCCATCACTCGCCAATTTAAGCTTAGTCCAACTGTCGTCAATCTAAATGTGCAATGTATAATGCATGAAAATAAATATGCTATGCATGAAAACATAAATTTTTTTGGCGAGAATCAGAATTAATTCTCATTTTATAAATGACTTAAGGAAATCAAAATTTAGGTGTCAACAGCTGCCCCTCTTTGAGTGAAGGCTCGCAGAGGTTTCGCTCAAAGACAAAATTGAACCCTAAATTTTGACAATGCAAATAATGAATGATAATTTTTGGTGGGGTTTTAATCCCATTTTCTGCAGATAAAGATGATGTATGAAATGCAAGACTGTAATTAACACATGCCAAGACTTCTTTCTTCCATGGAATAGAATAGGAAGACCTACACGGGGATCGCATATGAAATATCTGTTTTACCAGACATTTCGTAATGCTGATGATTCCCTTAATTTCCAAGCTCCTTCTTAGGGATACAAGGATCTTAAGGTACTGGGGCCCATCTGTTACCAGAACTCTCATTCTGATGCGAGACAGCGCAAGATCTGTAATGGATTTTTCGATATCACAAGAGCGTATACATTGCGAATCGAAAGAAGGACCAAGATCACAAGAGCGTATCATTATGATTTGGTAGAGAACCAAGATCATGAGAGCGTATACATCACGATTTGGTAAAAGGGACCAGATCACAAGAGCGTATCATTGTGATTTGGCAAGGGGATCAAGATCGCAAGAGCGTATCATTGCAATTTGATAAAAGTACCAAAACCATAAGAGCGCATCATTATGATTAGGTAAAAGGGACCAAGATCACAAGAGCGTATCATTGTGATTTGGCAAGGGGATTAAGATCGCAAGAGCGCATCATTGCGATTTGACAAAAGTAAAGATCATGAGAGCGTATACATCATGAATCGATACTATCAAGGCTAAATAGCACAAATATGAGGGATGTATTACCGAATTGAATCGATGAATACAAAAAGGATGTGTCGCTTGAATCTCATCAATGCGAACACGAGAGGTCAAAATGGCAACTAAAGTCAATAAAGCTGTCAATTTGAAAAGGGTTCAGAAAACTTACCTGGATTTTCCAAACGAATGATCAAGGCACAGCTAGGCTGACTACGTCATACCTGCTTATTCACTTGAAGTATAATCATGCATATAGACAAAACCAATGCTAATGCGATATGTATTTCATAAAGATCACGCTTCACTAAAGAAGGTGGATACCTGAATGATCGAATATGCCGCAATGGATTTGAATACCTTGACAATCATCAGCATTCATTCTCTTGAAAGATTCAGGTTGAATATATAATTACCTGAGGATTTGGGAGATTGCCTGGTGGGCACTCGTCAGCAGGGTTTGTTCATTCAACAATCTTTTGATGAATTTCAAGACCTCGGAAGGCAACTCGAACATCAAGAATGTATTACCTGTCAGACAGTGTTAGAGGTAACATGTGCAAGCATGCTAGAATTCGTCAATGGGTTCATGCAAAACTACTCAGCTGAGTTTGTATTACTAATGATTAGGAGCAAAAATGTATATGACTCATAATGCGGTTCATGCATAACTATTCTGTCAAGTTTGCATTACCAATTCTATTCAGGGAGGTCATCGTGTCGTGAATACCTCAAACGTAACCTGAATGGGGGACTTCAGTCCGAAAAGGGCTTTCTCTCACTCTCGAGAAAAGCTGTTTATCCTAACTGTACGATTTAAGAGAATCACTCGATCTCACCATCATCGCATCCGATAAGGGTCCGAGTAATCTCGCAATTGGTACGACCGAGCCAATCTGGAGATCTTGATTAGAACCGTAATGAGGCTAGGCCAAAGGTTTACCAAAGGGGACTCTCTGTCGAGTCAAGGCTATTGAAAAAGAAGACTTTATCATCTGCTCCGGGTTTACAAGTCAAGAACCCTGCAAAAATGAGAGAGAAATAATCTTGCTCGAACTTCTTCGAGCGATGCTTAAAATCATTTAACTCTACGTTAACTCAAGTGCCCTAATCAGAAGAGACTTTGAAGGGTTGTAATGTAGGTTAGGTTTGGGGACTGAGAAACGAAAAGGTTCGTTTTGGCTTAGAAAATATATGAGAAAGGTTTGATGTTGGTGATCATAGCTGTCTTATCACCGATCTCGACCTTTCTGGAATGGTTTTCAAAGGATACCATCATTTCTTGAGAATGGTTTGAACTCCCGGTAGAAATTGCATTTCGCAATCCGGCTTCTCTGGAAATTTTCCTTTACATCTCGAACCCTTTGAGGATTTACAAGAAAGAGCATGCAAATATATGCACTTAATGTTCAGAAGTACTTTACAAATGAACAAGGATTGAATGGGCATTGGCCTTGCTTTTGATAGGCATTTTGCTTTTTCGCCCGGGGTTTTCTGTGGGATCAGCCTTTACTTTTCTTACTCCAGACTCCCGAATTTTCTTCTTCTTTTTGGGAAGAGATTTCTTCTTCTTCCATTTTTTTTCGAGAAGAGGTTTCTCCTCTCTTTTTTTTTTTTACGGGAGTGGGCCCTTTTCTTTCAGGCTAAATTTACTTGCTTTTTACAATCCCGTGATTTTGAATCCCTTTTTCGTAAAGAATTACAACAACAAGATAATTTAAAAAATGATGCTAGACATTACATGAAAAATCTAACATACAAGATGAGTTCACTTGGAAATTCTCTATTGACCCGATTCTCTTCTGAGTTCTCCCGCTTGGAGATGGGGCTGTCTTCATCTTGGAATGGCAATGATCACCAACAAAGGTTGAAGAAATAAATTTGCAGGCTCAAGTGGGCTATGCAAAGGATATAAGTGTGTAGGATAAAGAAATGAATGCTCTTCATCATCCTAAAGCACTTGGATTAAAGTTCGAGTATAAAGCAAAGAAACACCCGAGGATTGATGTTAGTCAGAGCAAGAAAATTTCTAACCATTTACCTCATGCTTCTGCTGGAATTACCTCCGTTTTGCCCCAATGTGGGGTGGTTCTTGACAGGGGTAAAGAAATAAAATCACCGCTCAAAGGGCTAGCAATGGATAACCTGTAGTGTTTGGGATGGAGAAATGAATGCCTCTTCACTTCGGCTATCATACCTTTTGCGAGAAAACCCATTGCCTCGGGGAATGCGGAACTTATCTACCGCTCAGCTCACTGGGGATTAAGACGCAGGACGTGTGTGGAAACGGCTTGCCTTTCATCATCCTGTCATACCCCATTCTGTACATTCGATGCATCATAGGCAGATTATACTTCCTATTTAGAATTGGTAAATTAAACATGAAGAATAATCATACATAAACCATGCAATGTGTAAGCACATTCAAGCATGCAAAATGTAGCAATTTCAAGCATTGTGTCATATTTCATGAAAACCTCATCCATTTTGCAAGAAACAGACTATGCAAGTATAAAAAAGAGTCCTTAGGGATGGGAGAATCTGAGCTGCCCCATAATATGTGAGTGGATCAAACAAGTCAGGGAGTCTATTCCTTGGGTCGAGGACTAGCTCATTCCTATTCTTGCCTCAGAACAAGGAAAACATGCATGCTCTGGCTGCCCCTGAACTCTGAATTAATTGGCCAAAGCTGGAAATCATGGCCCTTGGACTGACGGATATTCCATTTTTAAATTGCCCAGTACAAGAGAATCATGCCTGAATAGTAGATCTAGTAAAGACTCAAGATGTCCTGGCCATTCAACCATGATGACCGTCATGGTCGGTCATATGCTCCTGCAAGAGAGATAGTAGAAGGTTATCCCTAAAACCAAATGAGTTTAAAGAAGACATACTCCCTTTCCCAAGTCAGGGTTTGTTGTTGGTTTGCCCCATTTTCAATTAAGACAGGTATTTCAGACGGCCATAGCTTTGCCAAAATGTGGGATTCCCCTAGACATGGCCAATGCTGAGAATTCGATTCCGAGCTTTGGTAAATGACTTGTCTCCATACTTGATCCTTGGCACCTGCAAGAGGAAAAAAAAAATCATTTTTCAGAAATGATCGGGCCTGGCAAGAGATACTCCCTTTGAGATCAAGCGGCCTTGATTGTGTCCCGTCTTTCGTCGACTGTCATGGCATGATCAGAGGATCGGTTGAGGACGAAGCATGAATCGACCTTGACTGGCCGATGAACTGGTGTTGAGTTGGCCTGTGCACTTCATAAAGTCGGACTTGCCCCAATCAATCTGAATCACGACCATGTTGGATACCTTTCTATCAAGGGACAAACCATCTGCGGACATAGATGCCCCTGTTTGGTGCTAGGTTGAACTCTGGTCTTGAATCATCTAGGGAATGGAAGCTCCGTGAACGATCCTCTAATGGCCCAAGCTATCCTCTAATGTATTAGGCCGACTTGATATCTCCGTTGGCTAATGTGATGTGACTGATGAGCCGATCGAGGGACCAGTCGAGGATTGTCCCAAGGATCAATATGGGGCTGATCAAAGGACAGCAAAAAGTGATGCTGACTGATACAAAGATCGATGACGGTTGATGCTGAGACTTGATGCAAGGATCATTGTGCGTTTGATCGGTCTAGCCGAGCGCTGATGAATGACCGGCTACAGAGCTATTGTGGGCACCAACGTCCGTTCAGAGATAGCCTTGGCTTGCTATTGGTGTTGTTCCTAGCCAGGATTGAAGCATCATAGTGGTTGATACATCAATGTGATAGGATAATCCTTTCTCGATTCATTCATGATATCCTCTGTAGCCGAGGATGACTATATCGTGCTCTTCTGGCATTTCGACTTGGTCGGGCCGATGTCAATCACACTCAAGCTCACCAGTAGCTCAATCGCCTGGCACGGGCAATGATTATTGGCAAAGCACGGATCTACCTCAACTAGTTGATGAACTAGGATCAGCCAATAATTTCCAGCTCGATTGTGAGCCACGAGGCTCAAAACCCACTCAGGAGTTATCTGAGGATCGATCGAGCGATGTATAGTTGGAGTCTATAATCTCCCCCCTTGCCCCTGAATCGATTCTGAAACATATAGCAAATGGATCATTAGGACTAATAGGGCTAAACCGCATGCCAGCCATTTCTGAAAAACCTTTTGTTTTTGAAAACCTTGGGACGAGAATTCTTGAGAAGCCCAACCCTCGATGCTTACCATGGATAACAAATTTTCAATCGTTGGTTATCGTCATTGGGTTGGTTTAGTATGCCTCAACAAGATTCCAAAATGTAATGAAAAACCTTGTAATTTTATTGATCATGCATCAATCGAATTACAATGACATTGAAAGGGAAATCCTAAGAGTGCAATATGAATGGAAATGAAAAACCTAGAAAGCAAATAAAATTTCCCATGCAGGGGAGTGCAAGAAAATAAATGGACCATCGCCTGATTGCTCAAGGAGCTTGTTTGATGATAACGCCGATGAGTAGCTCTGACCGATTTCTGGTCGACTGTCAATCATCTCAGGTATCCCAGGTAGCACCACAGGGATAGGCATTATGTCTCAGAGGTGTAGAATACTTGACCATGAAATTGTATCCTCCGCTCGGTTGCCCCAGTATGCCCCATATCTCCTTGTTGCCTGTGTCTTTGACCCAGTCGGGATGTTCCCACAGCATGCTCGGGACGATCAGTAAGTCTAGGTTTCCATCACAACACTCCCAAGCATGGAACGTGAGATCCCCAGCATCAATCATGTCCTGGATCCGGGTCCTCAATGTGAGACACTCTTCTAGCGAGTGGTCGGGGCGGCCACAATGGAAGTCACAAGATTTGTCGCTATCAAAACTGTGGGCATCTTCAATCCTAGAAAATTCCTTTTTCTTGTGGACTAATCCTTTCTTCAGCAGTATTGGCCAGATAATAGATATGGCCGCAGGGAGTTGAGTGAACTCTCTTCCCTTCGGGACCGGGGATCGGTCTAGGATGACACGCCTCTGGCAATCACGGTGCGGGAATACCAAAATAGGAATTGGTGTCGTACGGAGAAAGTGCTTGATTTGCCTTGACCAGATGCTTCAACAGGCAGACAATACTCTCAATGAGATTAAGTAGACCGTTCATCTGTTCGTTCATGGCATCCATCTGCTCCTTCAGAGCCTCTTGGACTGCTGCATTAATCTCAGCTTTGTCGGCCATTTTCCTTGCCACTGAGCGAGTGAGGTATCGGTGGCGAATTACCAAACAGTAGATCAATATGATCAGTATGATGAGTGGAAATGACGAGCTGATCCATGGCTCTAGACCAGACTGACCCACATGACCTGACCTGACTCATGACTGTGATTCAGGCAAACCCAGTTCCGTCGGGTTGTGGGAGAAAATTCACGATAAATCATGGAATGATCAAAATATCACGAAAATTTACGAGCATGTAACCAAGATAATTTTGAACAACTTTCGTGTTTTGTTCCAAGGATGAAAATTCACGGATCAATGCAGTTTAATACTCCTTTGGAAAAATATGGCCCAGAAAACTGTTTTGTCCGACCTTTGTTTAAAGAACGAAAGGGCCATTAAAAATGAGAATTAAAGTCCAAAATTTTGTGGGCCTCTATTTCAAATACCAACCTTCAACTTTCATTCTTTGTGGTTGGACTAAAAAGTTCTTTTAATAGGGCCAAATGATGAAACAAACCCTGTAGTAAGGAAACGGGTGCAACTCCAGTCCACTGTACCCCGACCGTTAATCCCGTGATAAATAGAAAACGTATTGGATCGGTGTGAAATTTTTTGGAAAGATAGATGAGGACCTTATAAACATTTCTTATGAAGACCAGAAGTGCCAGATACGAGCATAAAAAATTATAAAAATCGCACAACGGAATAGGGTCAACCAGAATCAGAAACCTCATTAAACAGAAATCAAAGTGAAAATGTTACATCTCCACGACTTATGACGTAAATGCCCTAAACAAACCGACTCGAATTGAAGCAACATAAGTAAAGGACACGACTTGACTAGACGGGACTAAGTCTATCACTTCCGGGGGCGCTTCGATGGTCCGGCCCCGTCCTGTGCTCGCTTGAGTGCCCTCCTTGCCATCTTGATCTCATCATATGCTTCGGCCAGCAACCGCCTAAGCTCGTTGTTCGTGTACTGTGCCGGGGTGATATCAGGGAGCTTCGGACGCCATGCCTCGGGGATAGAGTGCTTTAGACGGTACTCTTTCGTGGATCGATACACCTCATCCGCGGGCTCCAACGGCTTCCTCGGGAAACTCAGCTTTGTGGGGTGACAGGTTGCCCATAGACAACATGTGGTGATAACTGTCTGCTCGTGCTTCGGTATCAGGTTCTCGTAATTTAGGTGGACTTGATCGGCCGGGAGAGGTGGAGGCATCCTCTGAACACATCCAAATTGCCGTATAACTCGAGGCGGATAATACTCAGCTGTTCCGGTGAAACCCAATAGTGGAACTGATCCGGCTTGCCCTGAAACAAGGCGAGCCACCCCACCTTGGAACCAGCTAGCATGCCACTGAAGGGTCTTGGCGGCCGGATTCCTTATAAGCTTCAGCCACTCAGAAAAATGATAATCAGGACATTTCTGCTGCTTACTCTTGAAGATAACCATCGGATGAGCATAGTTCCTAAGCTCATCAATTGACACCAGATGCTGACATTCCTTTATATGAGAGAGGAACCAAACCTGTAGGAGCTCGGCCGGTGCTCGCAAGATCTTGGCCTTGCCCCGCTTATACTTATTCAGCGAGATGAATGTTTCAGCGAGCAAGGTCACAATAAAATTCTTTTCCTCACAAACTTGCTGAGCCAGATGAGCCATACTCGGATTGATAGAGTTCTTATGATCTGGAAACACTATCAACCCAAAGAAGGCGAGAATAAAAATCTTTCCCTTCTGCAAGGCGTCTGCCTTATTAAAGCAATCGATCAGAAAAGTGAACGAGCAATTCCCATAATTCGATTTCAGAGCCCTCTGGACGGCGGAAATCTCAACTTTCAAGAACTCGGCTAGAATCATAGAGGCGTCTTCTCCCAAATATGGACGGATCAGATCAGAGTCCAGGGACTTACCAATAAGCACACTATATTCCTCTAATGTTGGTGTAAGCTCATGCTTACCAAATAAGAGCGTGGCCGCCTCAGGGACCCAACAGTGAGCCAGTGCATGAATGATACCGACCCGAACCTTAATGTCCAACAATAACATCAGCTTTCCTAATCGATGCTCCACATATGCACGGGCTATCTGATTGAGCTATGCCAACCAGTCGGCCAGGTCGGCCTTGGACATAATGACGGTACGGATGTTATCGAGCCCCATGAAGTGATAGGCCAACACAACAACTCACCTAAGCCATGGACCGACTCAGAATAAAAACGAGTACTTGCCTAACAAAACGACCATGATGGATTCAAAGACAAGCGGCATGATGTTCAATGCATGGATTATTAGCCGAGTTTTTAGAGCATTAAAGGGCAAATCGTACCCGTTGATTCGGGTCCTTATTTAGCACCTTTAAGCTTATGGGATATCAAGAATTCCTCTCGTGCCATTAGATTCAGGCCAGTGCGGGGAACCTTGACATAGTCGGGGTCGAAGGCAAGGTCATCCACTCCTCCATCCTAAGGCCAGGAAGAGTCTTGCCCAGACACCATCCTAGGCTCATCTAACATTTTAAGGTCTGATGCAATGTCATGAATCATGCACAACAGGTATAAACACTCAATCAGGGAAAATTTGCATAAAGTAAAGCAATTTAAGGCAAAGCTAAAAATCACATAAACCTGCAAAAATCACCAGAAATTGAAGAGCAATTCACCATCAAATGATTTGCGGTCATTAAGATATAATCTAGAACAACCAATCTAGAAACCCAAGAACCAACCACAATCAAGAATCCACAATCTAGGATAAATCACGAAAATCAAATGGCCTAAGTCCACAAGCAAATTTCTATTTTCTCGAAAATTTCCAAGGGGTTTGTTTTTTCGAAAAATTAAATTTAATCTTCCGAAAATCAAAAATTCTGTGCTCCCTTAATTTTTCGAAGAAATTACAAATTTCAGTCCCCAGCGGAGTCGCCAAGCTGTCGCGACCTAAAATTAGGCTAACGGATTATCAGGTTAATTAACTAACCTAATTCGGACCCTCCCAAATCCTACCGAATCGCAACTTAGGTATGATTTCATGCAAAATTAATTCAATTGGAGCCGCCACTAATCTTTGTTTGGTAGGTAGATTAGAACCTAAATAAATTAACGGGAGAATTAATTTATTTCCACGAACCAGAGAAAATGGGTCCGGAGACTTGATTACATTAATTTAGAAAAAATTAATGCCCTTTCGATACCAGATTTCATGAAAAATCCATTTAGATTGATGAAGTGAACTGACTGTTTTTACTTTTTCTTTGAGAAAATGTGAATGCAAACTATACTATATGACATGCAAAGTATGATCTAAAACTATATGACATGCAAATGATTTTTTTATTTTTTTCGAAAATTATTAAGCAAAAATAAGCAAACAAAAAGGATGAACAAGAATAAACAAAAATGCCCATAATGTATCTTTAATTTCCGAATTTTTCTGATTAATTCGCTCGTACCCAAAGTTTAGGGTCGGAGTAGAATTTTATTCGCAACGTGCTCTTAGATTCGAGTCAGTAAGCGAATTGGGGGGTATGGAATAACATCTTCCCTTTTGACAAAGGGCAGAACACGAAATTCTATACAAATTGCCGTCCCATTCCACAAGATCGTGGCTAAGGCATGCGATTTTATTTATCGAAGGCACTAGACATATAGGAGCATACATTATGGGCATGTTTGTTTATAAATGTGCAAACTTTATAACAATAAAAAAACAAACAAACATGACAAAAAAAAAAGTCTAATTAATCTTGAATTATCAAAAAACGAGGGATGGCCGAAAATTCAAGTGTGGGGCCACTTTCCCTATCTAGAACTCAATCTTAACTTTTGAGAAATTATCTCTGAGGATTTTTCAAAATATTTTCAGATAATTCTCGAGATTAAGAAAGATATTATCCAATTCAATTACAAACTTATTCCATATCAAGATAACATCCGATATCCGCAAGATAAGGCCATCCAACCGATTCGATAATCAGGAGATAATTATCCAGAGAAAAATTATCCACAAGATATCAAGATATGCAAAAATTCGATCGGGATATGCAATTCAACTTAACCGAGTAACAAAACTCACAAAAAATATTCTGAAATAGGGGTTCGTTACCAAATTTGCAAATAAGCTTCCATGTTTAAACTCAACGAATCATGATCGAACCGGGATCACGACAGCTCGACCGGCGGTTGGACTCTTGATGGGGTTCTCACAGCAACAAGGACCAACGAGGGTCACGGATTCACAGGGATGGATGATCCGCAATAGAATTGTAGCAGAATCTTGCGTTGAAGCTAACAACTTTTCTACGAAGGAATAGAGGCCGAGAAGGACAGTCCTTGATTATGTTTTCGATGACCTGCATGAAGAACATAACAACAACAAAAAATGACAAAGAAAATCTTCTGTGTTAGTGGCCTCCTGTTGCTCGTATCTTTCTTTGAAAATTGGTTGGACTGATGGCATTAGAATATCATCTATGGAGCCACCTTGTGCATGAATAACCTTCTTGCATGAGTCCTGAGAAAGAGACAAGGTCAGTAGGGTATAAAAATGAATTCTTTACGAATAAACTACCCAACATAAATCCTCGAGTGTATTGATGTGTCTCCTCCTCAATGAAACCTACGCCTTGCCGGATTAGCTTGAACAGGCTGCCAATACCAGCGGACGATTTGTCGCTTATGGATGGGATCACCATTAGAGAAAGGCCGAATGAGAATTGGAACTTGAGGCTGCGACTTCCAATCGGTGATCAGCTCGTCGGGAGAAGCTCGTGGCTCACGAACCGACGGATTTGCAGATGGGCTTCTCTCAATTTATCAACGTGTTCATTGGGGATGTGATCATCGAGACACCAGTGAAGGATTGGCAGCCATGGGACCTTTTTCTTCTTCTCTTTCTCTCAGCTTTTCTCACCCATTCGCTTGCCTTTTGTGATTGTATATTTTGGATGAAGCTGTGCGGATGAGCAAAAGAAAACAAAAGCCGTGGCTGTTAGTGCTAGTAGGACTCAACAATAATAAATCAACAGACCAAGGAAGTCAGAGGCCAAGATGCTCCCCTTTGATCATGATCGGTGTGCCTCCATTCCTCTCTTGTACAGCCACGAACTTTATCTTCTCTTCTTGTATGGACCAGTGGCCGCGGATGTCCATTGGCTGAGCTTTCTATGTATGTGCAGACCGAGAACCCAAGAGAGAGAGAGTCGGATCCAGAAGTTTTCTCCCTGGTGCCGTGTCTTCCATGAATGTGGCCTCCTTTAACCCTAGACTTAAGTTAGCTTATATAGAGCACAAGGTCTAGTAAGTAGGGTTGATTAGAGACCGTCGGATTAAAAACTCTATTCTAATGATAACCGTTAGATCAAAATTTCAGATCTCGGAAGAGTCCTAATGGACTAGGTCTCTTGACAAATTCGGTCATGTGGTATTCATAAAGGGCCAGCCGAATTTTCCATATTGTGCGGGCTTAATCGCGCAAAATTCGAACTCAAATCGGGTTTTAATTAATCAAATAATTAATTAAAAGCCCTTTCAATTAATTGAGCAAAACGGGCTGCATAAATTTGAAAACTGGGTCCAACTCTCACTCAAATTTTCGGCACATCCCTCTAGCTTTGACTGAATTTTTTAAAATGGGTCCAGGTCCATCACTCGCCAATTTAAGCTTAGTCCAACTGTCGTCAATCTAAATGTGCAATGTATAATGCATGAAAATAAATATGCTATGCATGAAAACATAAATTTTTTTGGCGAGAATCAGAATTAATTCTCATTTTATAAATGACTTAAGGAAATCAAAATTTAGGTGTCAACAAGTGGTCCACATTTGCTCTTGGGTGCCACATGTGCGGTTGACGTGGAAGTCAACAACCACTAAATATTTTCTCATGTTACAAGAGATGATTGGTGCTTTATTAGGTTTTGGAGGGAAAAGTGTCAAAAAATTCTTAAATCCATTGCATTGGTATCAATTCAGTCCTAAACTTTTTATTGGTACCAATTTAGTCCTAAACATTTTGCATTTTTGCTAATTGAATCCATCCAGTCAATTTTAATTGGAAATCGATGACGTAGACGGCGGTCGTCCCACGTGGCACGGCTGGCGCTGACGTAGACATTTTTAAATACTTTTTAATGATTTTTTTGAATTTTTAAATAATTTTTATACTTTTTTCTTTTTTTCCTTTCTTCTTCTTCATTTGTTCTTTCCCTCTTTTGCAAATTTGCACGTGGCCAGCCACCGGCCGCACGTCGGGAGGGTTAGCCTCACCGGGTCTCGCCTGCACGAGGGCTTGCCACGCCTGTACGAGGTGAGCACCGGTGAGGCCGACCCTTGCCTAGGCCAAGGTGGCCTCTGCCGACGTCGCCCGAGCGAAGGCGATGCTCGGTTAGGCCTCCCTGGCCTGGGCGAGGCTCGCCCAAGCCAGATCTGGCGATGCCTATTCACGTGACCTCCATTGCCGCTGTCAACACCAACTCCCGACCTTCGCGAATGGTGAAAGACAGAATGGAGGGACACAATAATCACTCAAGTGGTGAGGGGCTAGTGTTTGACGACTGCTGGAGGCGCGATAGAGAGCATCGTTGCGGCCTCGACCGAGCGAGGACGGCTTCGACCAAGCGAGGATAGCCTCGTCCTCACCCAGGCGATACCCAGCGGGGCCGCCCTCGCCTACCCGTCGCCTAGGCAAGGCCAGCCGTCCGAGCCATGGCCTGCGATCGGGCTGTGGCCGGCCACTTGCAAATATGCAGAAGAGGGAAAGCTTAAAGCAAGAAGAAGAAAGGAAAAAAATATATAAAAAAGAAAGAATTATTAAAATTATTAAAAAAAATTAATATATATGTATATTTTTAAAAATGCCACGTCAGCCCCGGCCGTGCCACATGAGACGGCCAGCTTTCACGTCATCAATTTTCAAAAAAAATTGGCCGGATGGACTCAATTGGCACAAATACAAAAGGTTTAGGACTAAATTAGCACTAATAAAATGTTTAGAACTGAATTGGCACCAATGCAATGGGTTTATGACTTTTTTGACACTTTTCCCGGTCTAGGGGCTTTCATGGACCAAATTGAAAAAGCAACATTTTAAACTTCATCTATTGTAAAAGGTTGGTCAAAGAAAAGTTTGCTGGTCCTCTAGAGATAGTGCCCAATGCTCCGCTATCCTAAGGAGAAGGAAGAGAAAATTCACCATCGAAGTCTGCTCACTTTATCTTCGAAGGGTCATTAGACTTGGAAACATGTAAGGACTTCTTAAGAATGGTAGTCTTCCCTGAATTGGATTCTAGGAGTGAGCATGTTTTTAGGGTAGAACCGAGAACTTGAAATCGAACCTGTAGGAACTAGTCTGGTTCTAGATTCCAAGGTATACATGGAAGGTTCCAGGTTCCAAAAAATGAGGAACCTGGAACAAGTTTTTGTGTTTTTCTTTGTATATGTCTTTGGGCGATCGTGTATAATCTAGGGGTGAGCGTGGTTTCAGAGTAGATCGGGAATCGGAGAATCGGTCGGGGTTGAGTTTTGATTGATGGTAGCGTTGCTTTGCTAAGGTTTCGATGCTTTATTGGCCTTCTCGAGACTTTTGCAAGTTTTGACTTTGTGATAAATAGGAGAATGAATTGCTGGACTCTGGCTCTAGCAATCTGTGAGTGACACATGGGAGATTGATATTGTAATTATATGGAAGTTAACACACGTTTGTTGTTTTGGCCCCCATTTTTTAAATTATTCAGTTGTGGTTGAAATATTATGATTCCATTGCTTTTACGGATTTCTTAACGGTTGTTACGTTCACTCTCATTTTGCTTAACTAAAAATAAAAAATAAAAAATTACAGGTTCCCGAGTACCTTGGAACCGCTCCCGAAACCTGTGACAGGGTAGGTTATAGGTTCCAAGGTATGACGGGTAGGCTTCAGATTTCAAAAAATGAGGAACCTATTCCGATTGGTAGGTTTCAGGTTCTAGGTGAAACCTAGAAGGAATCTAGAACCGTTCACCCCCTATTGTATTTAGTTCCACCATGTGGACAATATCCAAGTTTGAAAATTTGAGAGTTGCGTTGCGAAGTTAGATCCAGAAATAACAGGAAGTGCACGTAGAATAAGGAGAGGTTCTGGCTCTGCAACTTCTGTAGAGAGGCCCAAAGAAAGCCTAGCTTTTTATCTTGGCCTTGGGGAGGCTCGGCTGCAGTTTGGGGGGTGTATGGTAACCATTCTGTTCTAGAAATAGATTTCTTTATTTCTAATTCTGGATGAGTTTTAAGCAAAAAAATGCGTTTGATAACGACATAAATTTCTGATCCTGGAACAGAAATTCGTTTGACAATAGTTAAAAATTTATACTTCTAGAATATTATTAACAGAAAATCTTCTACGAAAAAGATGGCCGGCGGCGGCGGTGGTCGGTGGTGGTCGGCGTCGATGGCCGGCGGCGGCAGTGGTGACCGGCGGCGGTGGCCAGTTGTCAGCGGTGGCCGGCGGTAGCCGGCAGTGGTTCGGCGGCCACGACGGGCGGCGGTGGTCGGCAGTGGCAAACGGTGGTGGCGACAATGAGGGGTTATTATTTCTGATATTTGTTTCTCCGAGAAGTAGAAAATTTTTATTTCTGATTTCCCTTCCAAATCTATTTCTGGAACAAATTTTTGTTCCAAAAATAGAAAAAATAGAATTACGTTACCAAATGATTTTCTGTTCCAAACCTGTTCCAGAAATAGGTTTGGAACAGAAACAGAGAAGTAGAATGGTTGTCATGTACCTCCTTAGAGACCCAAGGGGATGAAAATGGTCCCAAAGGCTTTTTGCTTTTCCCTTTTCTTTAGAAGAGGCTGTTGGGTGTGTGAAAGTAGCAATCTGTAACGACGACTAGTGTGTGATGGTTATTTGCTGATGTAGAAAAAATATCCCTCATGACTACTATCATTGGCTTTTGAGATAAGAATCCATTCTTTGTGGAAAGGTTTGCCAAAGAAGCCTGTAGATCGAGAGATGAATGGAGAGGAGTCTCACCACGCTAGTCCATAACGGTATGGACATGAGGGAAGGGATAGATTTTGATCGGCCCAATCGATCACATCCTCATCCTCATCCTCGAAATGATAACAAACAGACGTAGATTATCTTTCCTTTTCGAAATCGTGAATGGAGTAAGTGAATTCTAACCTATTGCCTAGGTACAGTAGAATGTTGGCCCCCGCCTCCCACCTTTCGATGAGATATTTTATTGTAGAACAGATTTGTCTTTCCTCAAGAAATTTCTCGAGTCTTATATCATAAGAAAGTGAAAGAAGTTTCTTTTAAGAACACATCTAGTTCTATTTCGTTAGTTAAGCCCCTTTCCTAAGAAGGATTGTAGTAATTCTAGTTTGACCTTATTTACAATCACTTTCTCATATTTTGATATTTTGTCTAGCAATATTCTATCACAGAATCCATTAACAACTGTATGAATGACCAGAATTTATTTACCAATTAGAAGTAGTAGTTGTCACGCTCCGACCCTCGGGCATGCGACAACCATACCAAACATCTCAAGTCAAAGGGACGACATCCCAAGCATGTCATCAACCCATTACTTTTTATCTTGCAGTTAAGTGCACGTGGAATGTAAACAACCCAGACAACAATAAAAATAGGGACAGCCAGCAGGAGAAACATCAAACAACAACAGCACAAAACATTTTATTTATATTCAGTTAGCCTAGGGGGAAGCGAACAGATCTACAAGCCCACTCTTCAAGGCTGCTTCCTAAAACCACCAAAAAGGTACCGGGTCAGGGTAAGGGGTTAACGCTACTTCCAAAAGCTCCAGCAAAAGGGGTCTCCACCTCCACGCTAAGGACCTGAAAACGGTTAACGACAACAAATGAGATATAAATCTCAATGAGTCAACGCCTAAGTTCGAATAGGACGTCGATTCATCCAGGCAACCTAAACCTGCGACACGAGAACGATGACAGATCAATAGCGTGCGATGCACACCACGTTCTAACTACCAAACAGATAAGCATAGCTCAACAGCCAATGGACAATCACATGCGAACTTACCCTGCCTTGGTCCACACCACAGATATCACATGGCAATAACATATAAACAGGCCAAAGCATGCAACTAGAACACTCAACAGCGACTCATGCATAATGCAACACGCGTGTTCCAGTTATTAATGCAAGAGATACTTCACTCTCGCCACAGTACATCCCGACCGCTAGTACTCTTCCGACAGGACCGAGTGTCGTCCCACTCCGTTCCGGCGATGGCAACCGATAGCCTTCTCAGGACCCTCGAGACGGACATACCAAGTTTTCCTGTAAGGAACTTCGATCCATCACAAGTTGTGACCGGCATCCGATCAGTCGTGTGATTCGGCCTCGCCGGCACGAACTATCGTGCATCCAATATGCCGTGTGTATCCAAACTCCCGCCGACACAGACATACCATGCGACGAACCCAAGCCAACAAGGGTACCGCTACGTCCCCAATTACATTAGGGTGACGCTAAATCATCGTGTGACTACACAAACACACTAGACAACTAAGTCAATTCTTACTTCGCATTAGCCCAATGCAGTCACATTCACGAGTATGCTCAAAACTCGGCTAACAGCTATTTCATGCTCAAAGGACATAATTGATCACACGAATATTCAATTCCAATTAAACAGGATATTCTACCCTAAGTGATAACCCAATAGATCCGAGCAATCAAGCACTCAAGTCAACCAGCAATTAAATATTAACCGATCTATTCTAACCACAGAAAAACCAACTAACCGCAACAATTATCCACCAACCATGGTAACTATCTAACTAACCATGGTAACTAACCACGGTAGCTATCTAATTTAATTAACTACGGTCACTATCTAATTTAATTAACTACGGTAACTATCTAATTAACTACTGTAACTATCTTAATCTAACCCTAAGTGTACTTAACAGCCTAATCAAAGATTAGGGGTTAACTCACAACGACGACCAGCGAAGGCGGTGGTGGCGGTGGACGATGACGGCGATGAGGCTTCGGGCTCTACTCGAGGTCGCGAACGCGGCTACGAAGACGGCAGACGGCGACGACTCGCAGACAACGGCGAATGGCGAAGAACAGCGATGGTTTGAGGCTAACTGCAGCTGGACGGCGACAACGACTGCTAGGGGCGCAGCGGTGGAGCTCGGCGGGGCCTCAGGCGGCGACGGTTCAGCTCGGTGGAAAGGCGGCAGGGGCTAAGCAAGGCTGAGCAGAGGAGGAGGGGGCACGGGTGAGGTGAGGCCCCGGGGTGAGGGGCTCGGCGAGCGACGGGGCTTCACAGGGTCGCGGTCGGTGGGCCGCTGCAGCAGCGGGCGGCGGCGAGCGACGCTGCTGTAGCGGCTGACCAGGCGGCGGCGACGACGGCGTGAAGTGGTGGTGGCCAGTGGTGCGCGTGGGTGAGGGGAGGAGAGGGAGGAGTCGGCCGAAGGGGGGTGAGAGAGAGAGAGAGAGAGAGAGAGAGAGAGAGAGAAGAGAGAGATAGAGGAGAAAGAGTTGGGTTGGTGGGGGATTTGACTAGAGGGGCCTACCAAGGTCAACTCACATTAATGGCATTTGGCTTATATGAATAGTATCCAAGAGTAAAACGGTCATTTGATTAATTTAGGTCTGGTTGGTCATTTGGCTCAGATGACTGAAGGTATTTTGGTCAGGGTCAAGCTTGGGCGCGAAGGAATTAGACCCTAAAATCTACGGCACGACTAAACCAATTAAACTCTACTGATCTACGCCTCAGGGGCCACCCTGATCTTTCCAGATATAATGAGTTCGCGTCCGATAATTATCCCTTAAATCCCAAAAATCCAATATCATTTAATTTTACAAATCTTGAAATTTCATGACGTCACGGTAGTTGTGGTTGTTTCAGTACTTCAATCAGTTTCGCACCTCTATTTGCTAATGCCCGAGTGGCGGGCGTTAAGGTTTGGCCCAAATTGAACAAAGGTGGCTATTTGGCGATGTTGTGCCAATTCCAGTTTTGTAACCCTTGATAGGCATAAATGTGTTTGGTGCACATGGCCTTGTCCAAAAAGGAACGCACATGAAGAAAATGACGGTCACGATTGATTTGAGTAGTGATGGCCACTGTTCGAAATCGGCCGGTTCCGGTTCATGAACCTGCGGTTTCGGTTTGTGGCCACGGATGAATCGGAATCGGAACCGGAACCTTAAGGGGCGGTTTCGATTTTGGGCCGGTTCAAGGCCCGGTTCCGGTTCAAAATAGAAATGGAACCGGCCGAAGACAAAGAAAGAGGAGGGAGAGGGAGAGGGAGAGGGAGAGGGGAAAGGGCTCCGGTCGGGGGGTCTCGGGCTCGCGGGGGAGGAGGCGACCGGCGGCGGCGGGAGGAGGAGCAGGCAGCACGGGCGACGGGGGCTAGTGGACGGGCAGCGGCCGACTGGTGGTGGAGGTGGAGCTTGGCGAAGAGGGAGGAGAGGAGGGGGACGAGTGGTCGGCCAAGAGGAGGAGAGGGAAGAGACGAGAGAGAGGGAGGGAGAGAAGAGAAAGAGGGGGGAAAAAGGAGAGGAAAAAAGGAAGAGAGAGAGATTCATGGGATGGGTAGATGGTGAAGTGACTAGGTTGGTGGGGGGCATTAATGGGGTGGGAAGGAAGGAAAGAGGAAGCTGTTGCATGGCTTCTTCTTTTTTTTCTTTTTTTTTTAATTCACGGTTCAGAACCGGCCCGAACCACTGGTTCCAAACCCGGTTCATGATTTGAAGAAATCGGAATCGGGCCTAGATACCACAGGCCAGTTCTGATTTTGACCTCAGCCGGTTCCGGATCCAAACCGGTCCGTGGCCATGACTGTATTTGAGGCATTTCAAAGGGAATGAAGTGAACCGAGCCGTAGGTCCTTTGCTGGTGAGTTTGTCCTTCGTGTACGATGTCTCTGTCTGTCGCTTTAACTCTTTTTTTTTTTTTTTGCCTCTCACTTCAGTCACCTCCCATTCGGACACTTTTGACAGTACGATATTGTACAATTGCACCATTAATTGTCTGTCCTTGGAAGACAATAATTGACGAAGTGAACTCGTTGGATGAATCTTGGCCACTGAATATTGATTCGCTAGAAATTTCCCTAACTAGACGGCACCATCCTTGAAGGTTCCTTAGAATATTCAATTGGCTGAAGAACTGTCGAAGATGGTTCTCATTGCTGCCTCCGCACTGGGGGAAGGCATCTAAGTTTGAAGTCACAATCTTCCGGGAAGTATCATGCATGTGTAATGGTTTTGATTTGTGACAAAAAGTGGAAGACCATATAGGACAAAAGTCGAAAGAAACTTCAAAGAAACACACCGACTTGATTTTGCGGAAACTATTCTTAAACTTCACTTCCAAGTACTCTTGTCCAGAGTACTGGAGAGAGAGAGAGAGAGAGAGATTGTCCATCAACTATCCATCTTTGGACGACAAAAGTTGACCAAGTCAACTAGTTGTCGACCAAAAAAAAAACACTAGTTGAATAAATCTCCTCCATTGGATGTTGATTCGTTAGAAGTTCCCTATCTAGATGACACCATCCCTGAAGGTTCCTTAGGATATTTAACTTGGCTGAAGAAGTATCGAAGATGGTTCTCATTGTTACGTACCCACAGGAAAGGTAGAGAGACAGTGAGAAATTCCTCCCACTTGAACTCATTGCTTATTGTTGACACCAAATAATAAAGAGTTACTGAATGGACTTTAGTATCACCGTATCCCGAAAATCGGTAAATCAGGAATGGTAAGCTACTCTGAGAAGTTCGGTAAGTTGTCTGCAACATACCGAAATGTCTAGAAGTCTAAACCCGATATTCGGGAAGTAAGAGAACAGGGTCATTGATTTTCAAAATTTGGTAAGATTCTGGACATACCGAAATTATAAAGGATCAGCAGTAAGAGGAGTATGAAGTCAAAAGGAACCGCAGGATGGCCAAACTAGCCATGACAGCAAGAAGTTACGAGCAAGAAATCCGGATAGTGGATGCGAACAGTTCACGGCAGTTGCTGGAAAAGATTCAAATTCAAAGCCGTATTGACAGTTAAAGATCAAGTTTTGGCGGATAAAACGTGGGCAAATGGGAAGTTATTGAAGGCGCCAAGATTCAGAGTTTGAAAGCAAGAAAATAACCGACAAACGATTATGGAAAGCCAAAGAATAATAAATAATCGAATGAGAGGAGAAAGGGGACAGATCAACACACATCCAAAAGAACTCAAGTTTTCTGCACTTTAACTTTCCTGTATTCTCCTTTCCAGCATTTAGAGTTTCTGCAACTCTAGTTTAGTTTCAAGCTTTCTACTGCTTTAGTAGGAGTATTGTAACGTAGCCTGAACCTTTGTTGATCTCAAATCCATATTCGATCCACTGATTTCATACCCATTTCACTTCCATTTGTGTTACTCCGTGTTCTCATTAAAATTTCCTTTCGAGAGTTGAGCCACAGAACCCTCTTAATAAAAACCGAAGACTGAATTTCGGTGAAAGATATTCCTTGTTGCAAAAACGAGCGAACATCTTTTTGGCACGCCCAGTGGGACCATTGTGGTAAGATTAAGAGAAATAGTGAGAACCAGAGGTCAATCAGATGGAGTACCAGTTGGCAACATCAACAATCCAGATGATGGAGCACGATCAGAGCATTCGGCAGCGAATGAGGATGTACCCCATCACAATGCTGATGTTCCTCGCCAATTGAACGAAGAACAAATCCATGCGTTGGCACCTGACAACACTTTGATAGCCACGATGAGAAGAATGTTTGAGGAACAGCAGAATGAGCTCACTAACCATATGGTGCGGCATGTCTCAGATGTGATAAAGCCTATGATGATTAACGCCATAAACGAGGTAATATCGCGTCCCAGTGCATCCTCTCAAGTTCCTCCCTTTTATGTAAATCCTTCTGGTACGATACCATTTCCACCAGCATCGGGACATCCTAATGTTGGGTATAATGGTAGTGGAGGATCGAATCTGCAGCCTCCAATAAGGATTATACCACGGCCAGAAAACCCTACAACAGCAAATCTGGTAAATGGTGTGAGTAGTTACAATTTCCCTCAAACTGGCCTTACTGATGCTAACGTGATCAATCCCATGATCCCGAATCATCCACCAGTATTGAACATGCCTCCACCAGTGAATGTCCCTAACTTCGATCCCATGAGACCACCTGTAGCTCAACCATATCCACAAGTGGTAGAAAATCCTCTCTACAGGCCACCACCACCCGTTAACTTCAATATGGATCAACAAGGAATGAACAGACCTCAGCAGGTTGATCCTAGGGGGCAAGATCCTTGGTTGGGCCAGCAGAATTTAAGGCCATGGAATCCAGACAGAGTTGCAGAATTGGTAATGCAACAATTAGGAGCAGAGAGAGGCACACCAAGACCTGTATACAGGAAGCCACATCCCGATTGGGTGGATAACATTCCATACCCAAGGGGATTTAAAATGCCAGATTTCGCTGTATTTACAGGTGAAGAAGATCAGTCAACTGTGGAGCATGTAGGTCATTTTTTAGCACTATGTGGAGAGGCTGGAACAAATGAATATTTAAGGCTAAGGCTATTCCCATTGTCATTATCAAAGACAGCATTTACTTGGTATACGAATTTGCCAGCAAATTCTATCCAGACGTGGGTTGAGATGGAGAGACAGTTCCATTCTCAGTTTTACAGAACGGTACCAGAGGTAACAGTAGCCGACTTGGCCAGGATGTACCAGTATAGCACTGAGACAGTAGATCAATTCATTGCTCGTTTCAAGAAATCTAGGAATCGGTGTTTGACTTCTCTCACTGAAAAGGAATTTACAGATTTGGCTTTTAATGGGCTGAAGTTTAATCTCAAGGAGAGATTTGAGGGGCATGCTTTTGATGATCTCTTTCAATTAAATGCTCGGGTTTCTAAGTATGAGCACTTGCTGAAGGATAAAGATAAGAAGCCGACGAAGGATAATCGGCAGACAATAGCATCGGTTGAAAATACCGAATACAGTGACTTTACCGAAGAAGAGAATGAGATAGCGGTAGCAACTATGGTACTTGAAAAACCATATGTGTGCCCAGCTTTGAAACCAGCAAAGGTGAGAGATGTGTCCAAGTTTAAAGCCAAGGAAACGAGTAATTATTCGTTTGATATCTACAAGTTAGATGAGATATTTGACTTGTTGTTGAAAGACGGAATGATCAAATTGGCTGAGGGACAGGTAATCCCATCCAAGGAAGAGACTATTGACAAAAGGTATTGCAAGTGGCATCATTCCAAAACTCATGATACGGTGAATTGTATTGTTTTTAGAAAGACAATCCAGGAAGCGATTCGTCAAGGCAAGATTAAATTCGCTGAAGATAAAGGCAAAGCTCCAATGGAAGTAGACACGGATCTTTTCCCGAAGATGATCAGTATGGTTAATGTACATGAGTCTACGAGGCATGATAATAGACAATTGTGCACCCGTTGCCATCGAGAATTAAGTCATCAACATCGGGAAGTTCCCGAGTTCCAGTACACGAGAGGAACAAGAGGAAGATACAGATCGGGATCATTTGTCCGTCGGGAAGGCAGACCACAGATAAAGTCTGAGATTGTGGTAACTAAAAGCGGCGTTTCGGCACAATCAAGAAGTCAAGAAGCTGAATCAAGGCGGTCAACACAAGTGTCTGAGAGGCGGGAATTTTGCCCCGATCCACCAAGACAAGTTCCTTCAACTCAAGAAGTTGAAACACAATCTTATAAGGAAAAGGAAATCCCACGAAAGCCTGAGAAGAAGAAGAGTTTATGGCAGCGATATAAAGAAGGGGATCCTAAAGTAGGATTGCTTGGAGAGCCTAGTGGGAAATTTGATTATGTGGTGTACTATGGAGACACGAAGGATTCCTTATCCCCGTCATTGCCTGTGGAACCATCTGGTTTGGGAGATGAATTTGATGATCCACCACCATCAATTCCCCAGGAAGTTCCGAAGACAAAAACAATTAAGATCCCACACGATCCTCCTGAAGGAAAATGGTCCTTGGCTAGACCGCCGGGGCAAGCATCTTACCGAACTGCAAAAAGACGTTTTCAGCGAATGAAAAGCAGACAGAGGGATTTCGACAATCGTCGGGACAAAGGAATGCCATCACAGATTCCTCCAACCAGATCTTTTAGTTCGAGAGGAAATTGGGTTTGGAGAAGAAACCCTGATGATAAAGAGTTTGTCAAACCAGAGAAAAATTCTGTATATGATTCGGGAAGTAGTTCTCATCACGAGGTGAAAAAAGGAAAAGAGATTCAGCAAGTCTCCCAAACAATTAACTTTGGGCAATTCCAGGTAGCTCTTAATCCGAGGCATCAAGTCAAGATAGAACAAAAGAATCTGAATCTCAAGATGTCGCAAGAAGATAACAAGAGTTGCCGATCTGGTCATTCCAAAATGCCGAAAGAGAATCGTTCGCCAATGAGGATCAACATGGTCCATGCGAAGCTTCCAGCTGAATATGGGGCTTGCTCAGTAGTAGAAGAAGAACTCGAGCATATTTCAGAGAAAGAAATAGCAATGGCAGAATTCGAATTCTCTGATAAAGAAATGATAAGGTTTGATAAAGTACCCTCAGACAAGGCTAGACATTTAAGGTCCTTGGTTATTTCAGGTAGAATCAATGGTCAAGCTGTCGGTAAGATCTTTGTAGATGCGGGAGCTACCTTGAATCTCATATCTTACAGGTACTTCAAGAAGTTGGGAAAAGATGATGATGAAATAATTCCATCGAATGTTCAGCTGTCTGATTTCCTAGGAGAAGTTACCGAAGTCAAAGGGGCAGTTGTACTAGACCTAACTATAGGATCCAAAACAGCAAGGACGACTTTTTTCGTGATAGAGTCTGATGGTTCGTACAACTTGTTGCTTGGAAGAGATTGGATACACTCTAATCAATGTGTACCTTCGACTCTTCATCAGGTTCTGGCATTTTGGAATGGTAAGGGAGTAGAGTACATTGAGACTGATTCGGGACTTGCTACAATAGGGTTAACTGGTATTCATCAAGATCATCAAGAATACTCACATGGAGGACATGTCATCGGAGTACCGAAAGCAGATTCATGATCTTATGCTTATTGCCGCTTTGGGAATATGAAAACTGAGTGGATTCCCATGTCTAGCTTGACATTAGAGGAGTTACATATTCTTTATGGAAAGCGAGCCCTTATTGCAAGAAGTTTGTGAAAGGTACTTCGCATACTTGGCAGAAAAGACCCAACTGAGTGCTGAAGTTTCAGATTGTATTGACGAATGGGAAGAGTCACCAATCAAGGAAGACAACAGGTCAACAGAAGCTCAAGACCCATTGTTAGAAGTTGATATAGGAGAACCTAGGTGTTTTCGTCCAATATATGTGAGTGCTTTTCTACAAGGGGGCATGAAAGAAGATTTAATCCATTTGATCAAAGAATACAAAGATTGCTTCACATGGGATTACCATGAAATGCCTGGTTTGTCAAGAGATATTGTAGAGCATCGTCTTCCTATTAAGAAAGGATTTCGTCCACACAAACAGTTAGCAAGAAGGTTTGCTCTAGATGTGGTTGACAAAGTCAAGGAAGAGATTGAAAGGCTGCTGAAAGCAAAATTTATTGAGACAGCCAGGTATGTAGAGTGGATTTCGAATATTGTTCCTGTAAAGAAGAAAAATGGAAAATTGAGAGTCTATATTGATTTTCGGGATCTTAATAATGCCACTCCAAAAGATGAGTATCAGATGCCGATGGCAGACATGTTAGTAGATTCGGCGTCGGGAAATGAGATGTTATCTCTAATGGATGGTCATTCGGGTTACAACTAGATATTTATTGCTAAAGAAGATGTCCCGAAAACAGCGTTTAGATGCCCTGGTGCTATCGGGACTTTTCAGTGGACAGTGATGCATTTTGGGCTGAAAAATGCAGGAGCTACTTACTAGCGAGCAATGAATTTCATCTTTCATGACATGATTGGTAAATTCTTGGAAGTTTATATTGATGATGTTGTGATCAAATCAAGTCAGGGAGAGCATTTGGACTATCTTGAGCAAGCTTTTGTTAGGATGAGAAAATACAAATTGAAGATGAATCCAGCTAAATGTGCCTTTGGAGTGCGAGCAGGGAATTTCTTGGGATTCCTAGTTAATCAAAGGGGAATTGAGATTGACAAGAATAAGGCAAAGGCTATTATAGAGCTTCCTCATCCTACATCAAAGAAGCAGTTGCAGATGGTGCTCGGGAAAATTAATTTTCTCAGAAGATTCATTGCAAATTTATCTGGGAAGATAGAACCAATGACCCAGCTCTTGCGTCTTAAAAATCAGGAGGAGTTTATATGGGGAGATAAACAGCAGAAAGCGTTTGATGCAATCAAAGTTTATCTGACAAATCCTCCTGTATTGATGCCGCCGAAAGCAGGCAGGCCATTAAGGTTGTACTTGTCTACTATCGATTCAACTATCGGGAGTATGTTGGCACAAGAGAATGAAAATGGAAAAGAACAAGCGGTATATTATTTAAGTAGAACATTGACTGATGTTGAAAAAAGATATACCGCGATAGAAAAATTATGTTTATCTTTGTACTTCTCTTGTATGAAGTTAAGACATTATTTGTTGCCAGCTACAGTACATGTACTCGGTAAGACTGATGTGATAAAATATATGTTGTCACGGCCTGTTATAAAAGGGCGTATAGCCAAGTTGGCATTTATCTTGTCTGAATTTGATTTGGCATACGTACCAATAAAAGCAGTCAAAGGTCAAGCTGTTGCTGACTTTCTTACCGAATATCCATGCTTGCAAATGGAAGAAAATGAACAGAACTTCAGTCAAGTTATACCATGGACTATGTATTTTGATGGATCATGTGCTAAGAGTATGGCTGGAGCTGGTTTGATGATAATCTCTCCCACCGGAGAACTTACAAGGTGTGTTTGTAAGTTAGATTTTGAATGCTTAAATAATCAAGCCGAATATGAAGCACTAATCATCGGCTTAGGAATACTGGTTGAATTGGAAGCACAGTTCATCAAAATATTTGGTGATTCACAGCTAGTGGTGAAATAACTGAAAGAATATTAGTGCTTAAATGAAAATTTGATTGGCTATTATTATCTAGCCAAGAAGCTGTTGGAACGATTTAGAGAATATGACATAGTCCATGTCAAAAGAGAAACCAATTACGAAGCCAACGAATTAGCACAGATGGCTTCTGGTTATAAAATATCAAAAGAATTGGCTAATATTGCAGCCATCATCACATTATCGGTACCTTCTATTGAACAAAGAGAAATACCGATAGCGATCAGTGAGGTGATCCTAGAAAAGGACTGGAGGCAGCCCATTATGGAATACTTGAAAAATCCTGATTCAAGAGATCAAAAGCTGAGGAGACAAGCCCAGAAGTACGTAATATTGGGAGAAGAGTTATACCGAAAATCTTCAGATGGGCTACTATTAAGATGTCTTGATAAGGACAATGCGAAACTGGTTATGGCAGAAGCTCATGAAGGCATATGTGGAGCACATTAAGCTGGAATTAAGATGAGATGGCTTCTAAAAAGGTACGGATATTTCTGGCCAACAATGATGCAGAATTGCATTGAATATGCCAAAGCATGCATTTCATGTCAAAAACATGGACCTTTGCAACATGCACCTGCTGTAGAGCTTCATTCCATTGTAAAGCCATGGCCATTTCGAGGATGGGCAATGGATATAATAGGTAAGATTTATCCACCCTCTTCTCATAAGCATAGTTTCATTTTGCTGGCTACGGATTACTTTACGAAATGGGTGGAAGCGATTCCATACAAGAGCATTAGTCAGAAGACGGCGATCAAATTTATTGAAGAAAACATAATTCACCGATTTGGCTTACCGGAATCAATTACTGCGGATCAAGGGACAGTGTTTACTGGAAATGAAGTTATGGAATTTGTGCAATCAAGAGGAATTAAGATACTGCATTCTACACCATATTATCCTCAAGCAAATGGACAAGCTGAAGCTACTAATAAAGTTGTGATTGGATTGATTAAAAAGCATTTGGAAGAAAATCCAAGAGAATGGGACAACTTGCTATCGGTAGTGTTGTGGGCATACCGAACATCACGAAGATCAAGTACAGGCGTCAGTCCATATATGCTGACCTATGGACAAGAGGCAGTTCTACCGATGGAGATAACTGTTCAATCATTACGAGTCCAATTGCAAAGTAAAATGTTGCCAGAAGATTACAGAGATTGGATGCATATAAATTTGGATGAATTAGATGAAGTCAGGGCAGCTGCTTTGGATCAGTTGATTGCACAAAAAAAAAGAGTAGCCAGAGCATTTAACAAGAAAGTTAGGATCAAGCAATTTGCTGTCGGGGACTTAGTATGGAAAGCAATTTTGCCATTTAATCTCAAAGATGAAGAGTTCGGTAAGTGGTCATCAAACTGGGAAGGCCCATATTTAGTTACCGAAATGTTCAGTGGAAATGCGTACAGATTGATGGATGTCAATGGAAAAGAACTATCTCGTTCTATAAATGGGAAATTCTTGAAGAAATATTATCCATCAATCTGGGAAACACAAGGAGATTAATTCATTCATCAAAAGTGAAAGTACATTCTGATCTTGGTTACAAAGGTCTTCAGATCTTTAACCAGTTTGAGATTCTAAGCTACGAGTTTGGAATGTAATTCAAGATCATGGCGGAGTTCGAATTGCTGCTTTTTGAGATGTTCTGTGCCACGAGAATGGAAGCGGACAGCTTCAAGTTTCTCCCAAGTTTCCTGTAACAATTGTCTATACTTGTCTGAAGAAGCTTCGACCATGGACTTGACACGGGAGATTTCGTCTTTAATTATCCTGCGTTCAGCACGGTTATGACTGGAAAAGAAATTGAAAAGTCGACGTGTCGTCTCAGCATCTTCTTTGGCATGGAGGCAAGAGTCTTGAACTTGAGCATATGCTTCCTTGGAATCGCACAATCGGGAGAATTCTTCCACAATTTGGAGCTTAAGAGTCTCAGCTTCCACAATGGTAGGTTCAAGGCTCCAAACCTCCTTCACATTGCGCTCAAACTCATCGAAGCTGGCAGGGAATAAAGAGCACAGTTCCCATACTAGGTCCAAGAGATCAGACTCAGCAGTTAAAAATACCTTGGACTTGAAAATGTCCATCAGTTCGGTAACTTCTAACCTATGCTTATAATTCAGTAATAAAGCATGATGTCCCTGGGATAGTAGTTCATGTAACCGTTTCCATAAGGATCGATCATCTGTAGACAATTGGATAAAAAGTTGTTCATGGTTAAAAGAAATGAAGAACAGTTGTCAAAGCTGGGATCAGGATGCATTTAGCAAAAAGTTTACCTTCATGTTGGCTGTTACAATGTCTATATGATCGAGGCCAAAGAGGCAACTGAGATGAAGAACCATGTGAAGACATCATGAGCAAGATTGCAAATGTTCAGGATGAATTGTGCAACTTGAGCAGTTATAAATAGAAAGGACATAGAGCAGATCATGGGTAGTGGCATGCCAGAGCTTTTCTCGGATAATTGGAAGAACATGGTCCATAAGTGGAGGAAGACGGTTACCAAAATTGCCGCCAAAAATATTCTCTTGCAAGAGAAAGTACGCAAAAGTCATTGAGGATTGTCGGGAAGCCTTATTAACGGAATTTTTGTTAATCATTGAGGATTATCGGGAAGCATTATCATTGGAATCTTTGTTAATCACTAAGGATTGTCGGGAAGCCTTATTATCGGAATCTTTGTTAATCATTGAGGATTATCGGGAAGCCTTATTATCGGGATCTTTGTTAGTCATCGAGGATTATCGGGATCTTTGTTAGTTATTGAGGATTATCGGGATCTCTGTTGAAGATTATAGAAGAACAGATGTTAGAATTCAGCAAATGAAGCAAAAGAACATTTGAGTCAGAAAGAACAAGATTTTTCATTTATACTTCCTCAGCAGAGACTTGGCTTCATTTACAAAAGAACGGAGCTCAAATTCTAAATTAAGATTTTGTTCCATGAGCTCCGCCCTCTGCTTCTCACAAGTTTTGACCGAGCCACATGTGGAATCATATTCTTTCCTCAATTCCCGACACTTCTCCATCTTTCTTCTAACTGGTGGGCAAAGATGACGCATCTTCGCTTCTTGCTCCATCATTTGGACCTCTACCGTCTTCAATTCCTTCTCAAGTTCTGCTCTTCTTTCTGCCAAGCGGTGAAGTTTGCTCTCTTCGGCTTTATAACTGTCATAGAACAAGCGGGTATCTGCACATTTGTGGGTTAGTTCATCCTGAATGGCTTGACCTCGCTGTTCTCCGAAGAAAAGATGTGGAAGATGATAGGTGTTGATCCTGATGGTGTCCACAGCATCCACAAAACCAACGGCGAAGATATCACTTTTGTCCTGGAAGTCTTGGGAAAGTGTAAAGGAAGGATTACCAGAGCATACTTCTTGGAAGAGAATTCTTGCTCGTCTCTCTCTATCAGAGTCGGTAATCAACTTCCCATAGCCAGACTCTAATAAGCTAAGAAGTTCAGTCCATTTAGCCTTGGCCACTTCCTTAGAAACTTCAGAAAATGATGTCGGGTCTATAGATTCTGGTGGACAATCAGCAGTGGAAGAGCCAGGAAGATCTGTGAGCAGTATACTTTCCACTTCAGCTTTCTCTTCAGTAGATAAGAGAGTTATCTCAGCTGCGGCAAAAGGAACTTGTGAAGAAGAACAGCTTGCCATAGACATTCCTTGAAGAGGCAGAGTGATTGACGAAGGCTGAACAAGCGGCAGAGGTACATTGGTTGATGGGCCTTCAAGAAATTCCCCATCAGGAATCAAGATTCTTTTTGATGCAGATGAAGGCTCATCAGTACCTGTAAATACAGCTATGAGTGTTAAAACAATAGTATAAGGAGCATTCACCATTCGGTAAAGTGAAGACAATACTTACCGATAGAAGTTGGAGATTTCCTAGTCTGAGGAGAAGATGGGTCATCAGCTTGTTCCTTTTCCTTAAGTTTTGGAGTCTGGGTTTGCGTTGATGCAATAAGAAGTTCCGTCGAAGAAGCCGGAGGCACCAGGACAGGGTCAAGGATTGCTATATCATCATCAGGAGCAAGAGCAGAAGGGGAAGAAATCAAAGCCGCTTTTGATCGGTATATCTTGAGAGTCTTCCCTGAGTTATGTTTAAAAGAAGAAAAGCACAGATCAATATTGGAAGGTATGCTCATGATTAGCAAAAGTTTTAATATTAAAGTTACCTTTCGGTGTATGCGGCTTTATCATGGCACGTAGCATGGGACTGACAGATGGGCTCCTTGGTGATGATGATAAAGATCGAGTGGTAGTTCTTTCTGTTGCTGGCTTCTTAAACGCCTTTTCTGGAACAGGCAGTTCTAAGATTTTTCGCTTTCTTCCTGCTGTGAGCGAAAACAGTTAGACACAACTAAATACCGAATGAAGAAGTACATTGAAAGAAGGGAAGCAAACTAACCTTTAACAGGCTTTGCCGATTCCAAGGGAAGAATGTCTTCATCTCCGGTTGATTGAGGAAGTGCAAGAGTGGCCGTCTCCTTTATTTTCAAAAGGATCATGTCCAGCGGCTTTGAGAATACAGACTTCCGATAATTCTTCCACCAGAAGTCGAAGTCTTCTGAAGAGCGATCAGCATCTAGAATGAACTCGGTAACACGGAACAATCGGTAAATGTCCCGAATCAGCTTGTTCAGTTCAATGAAGTTCTGACTGTCACCTTGCTTACAGAATACTTTATTGATGGAAAAAAAGGAAAAAGTGTAGAGAGCCGGGACAGGAATCCCTTGAATCAACCCAAATTGTCTAGCACAATATTGGGGAGAGTAGATTTCGAAGCCAGCGACGAATCTACCATTTATTGAAAACCTAACAGGAAGGTCAATAGAGGTTAGAACGACTTGCCAAAAATCACTCTTATTCTTCTGAAAGGAAGGAAGATATGATTTGAATTCGGGAATGCGAAAAGGAGAAAAAGAGAATTGTTTCCCTTTGATGGAAAAAATTTGGGAAACAAAGAACCGAAAATAAGATAATTGCCCCTTTGGAAAAGGAATCAGCTCTCGGCTTAAGGCTCGACAGACATGATGATTCGGGATAGAAACCGAAGGGGGTTGCGAGAAATGGTCTTTGGAAAACCAAAAAGGAAAATAAAAAGCCGACCAGGCTTGGAGAATCCAGAGTGGACCACCATAGACTCCACCTATTTCATTCGAAATGATGGAAGAAGCTGAATGGGCTAAGCCTCGGTACAATAAGGATAAAATGGTTTTTCCTAAAGAAAGGAGAGTTCCCGAAGCTAAGGCAGAAGCTATAGCTACGAAGTCCTTTGAAACTCTCACAATAGGGTGGCAAAAGAGGAATTTACAGAGCCAGTACAAGAGAAAAGCGGTGTGTTCCTCGTCGATAACTTCACCTTCTTTCTTAAAAAACTTACCGATAAAAGCCCCATAAGCTAGCTCGGAATCAGACAACTTACCGAGTCCTGGGTAAGAATCCGAAGACAGAGTAGATGGGTCTGTTCCTAAAGGACTAAGACCGGTCAGGCAATGAATATCGAGCAAAGTTACCGACATCGGGGAAAAAGGGAAGAAGAAGCAGTTGGTAGAAGTTGACCAAAAACAGGATAGGGCACTGATTAGCTCATGATTCAGACGATAGTCGAAACAACAAAGGCACAAAGCATTATGAATCGAAAGTCCATCCCAAAGAGAGCCCTTGGAAGGACGAAGTCGAAGATATCATTGATAAAAGTTTGGCTCAAAATCAGAAAAAGCCCTAAGACGATAAGGACGGGAGTGCCAGTTGTAAGCTAGAACAGAAGAATGGTGGATTGGAAGTACCTCAGTTTGATGACGAGGGAAGAAATCAGAGAGAATTGCAGGAATCGAAAACTGATTGTAAACAGCTGGGCCAAGGATGTAAGAATCCTCGAAATCATTCTGCACCGAGAAAAAATGCCGGTCATCGTTGAAATCTTGAGAGTCTCTGAAATTATAATAGCGCTCTAAGGCATTTGAGGCAAGGAAGGAGGAAGCTTGAGCCTTGGGAGCCATGGTATCTGATCAAGTACGGAGAAAGGGCACGAAGGAGCGAAGAAGCGAAAGAGCAAGAGAATAGCGAAAGAGATGACTTGTTGGAGAAGCAAGTTTGAAGGCGAGAGATCAGATTGTGTGGGGACATCTGATATATATATATATTAAGTTGATACGAGGAGAAGCTGAAAAGGCAAGCGCACGAAACGAGACGGCAAAATGGCGCTGGAAGCAAAAAGTAAGTGTCTTGTCATCTTTGGCATTTAAAAGAATTAAAATTCTTTTAATTCTTTTAAAGGGGGCATCTGTTGACACCAAATAATAAAGAGTTACCGAATGGACTTTAGTATCACCGTATCCCGAAAATCGGTAAATCGGGAATGGTAAGCTACTCTGAGAAGTTCGGTAAGTTGTCTGCAACATACCGAAATGTCTAGAAGTCTAAACCCGATATTCGGGAAGTAAGAGAACATGGTCATTGATTTTCAAAATTCGGTAAGATTCTGGACATACCGAAATTATAAAGGGTCAGCAGTAAGAGGAGTATGAAGTCAAAAGGAACCGCAGGATGGCCAAACTAGCCATGACAGCAAGAAGTTACGAGCAAGAAATCCGGATAGTGGATGCGAACAGTTCACGGCAGTTGCTGGAAAAGATTCAAATTCAAAGCCGTATTGACAGTTAAAGATCAAGTTTTGGCGGATAAAACGTGGGCAAATGGGAAGTTATTGAAGGCGCCAAGATTCAGAGTTTGAAAGCAAGAAAATAACCGACAAACGATTATGGAAAGCCAAAGAATAATAAATAATCGAATGAGAGGAGAAAGGGGACAGATCAACACACATCCAAAAGAACTCAAGTTTTCTGCACTTTAACTTTCCTGTATTCTCCTTTCCAGCATTTAGAGTTTCTGCAACTCTAGTTTAGTTTCAAGCTTTCTACTGCTTTAGTATGAGTATTGTAACGTAGCCTGAACCTTTGTTGATCTCAAATCCATATTCGATCCACTGATTTCATACCCATTTCACTTCCATTTGTGTTACTCCGTGTTCTCATTAAAATTTCCTTTCGAGAGTTGAGCCACAGAACCCTCTTAATAAAAACCGAAGACTGAATTTCGGTGAAAGATATTCCTTGTTGCAAAAACGAGCGAACACTTATATAAACGACTTCACTCGCAACTACTCAGTGTCGTAGGAAAGGTAGAGAGACAGTGAGAAATGCATCCCAAAGTGTATGAGGCTGCAAATTCGGGAGACTTCGATTCCCTCAAGGCAATAATTTCAGGAAATGGAGAGGACCGTTCCTACCAAACAACGCCAAAGGGGAACAACATTCTTCACCTTGCTGCTCAACACAAGCAGGTACATTTCATCGGACTTCTTCTTCAATGTCTATCAGGACCGTCCCTTCTTTGGCAAGGTAACTCTAAAGGAGACACTCCCCTACACCTTGCTGCTAAAGTGGGAAGCTACGAAGCGGTTCAAATCTTCACTGATTTGGCGAAATCACTACATTGGGTTGTTGACAACGGACAAGTGGACGCATGCAAAGACCTACTTCGAAAGCCGAATTCGCATCAGGATACCGCGCTGCACTATGCAATAAGAGGACGCCATCATTGGGTGGTGAAGTTGCTGATTGAAGAAGATCCTCAACTGTGTGATATTACTAATGCTGCTGATGAGTCCCCGCTTTATCTTGCAGCAAATAGAGGACTTTCTCATACTGCTGAGCTGATTTTAGGCGCTTTCTCGTCGTCATCCTCTCATAAGGGCCCTAAGGGATTGACAGCTCTGCATGCTGCAGTAGATTGGTCATCGACATGTAAGTATCAAGATGAAACGAAATTTTAATATCTATGTCAAGATGCTAAAAACAGTCTAAATCATGACATATTCCTGTTGTATTTGGAAAGGGTTGTGGAAATTCCTGGAGAAGAGACCAGAAGTGATCAGAGAAGGAGATGATTTGGGGTGGACTCCTCTTCATTATTTTACTTGCTGCGACCAAGTCGAAGCAGTTCGACTGCTCCTGCAACACGATACTTCCGTAGCATATATTGCAGACAAAGAGGGGCAATCGGCTCTTCACGTTGCAGCATTTCGGGGCAAAGTGAATGCCATTGACGAGCTTCTTAGATCCTGTCCTGATGCTGGTGACATAATGAACGACAAAGGGCAAACGGCTCTTCACGCAGCTGTAATCGGCGGACGAGTAAATGTAGTCAAGTACATACTAGGGATGCCAAACCTGGAGGATCTTATAGATGAACAAGATACCGACGGAAATACGGCACTGCATTTGGCTGCGCTTCATAAACAGTACAACATCATATACATACTTGCGCAAGACAAGAGGGTGGACATTTTGGCTACAAATAAGGATCATTCGACCGCCATGGAAATCTTTGATGCTCATAAAGAGGTATGCTTGCGCGAACACTACAGAGTTCGATTTGTTCAGTCGCAGTAATTTCTTCAGTATCGATTAGAAACCAAATTGAAATCTTTTTGCGTCAACTTGTTTTTCTTATTCATTGTTTGAGCATATTCACTACATTTCAGTTTTCCTAGCAAATTGTAGCATAGATTGCTTTATTAAGGGTGACATATGTTTGAAAAAGGGGCTTAGGGTGAAGTGATCTCATACTGCACATCTAAATTATAAATACTAAGAAAGTCGAATAAAATTGAACTTCATGGTTGAACCACGTAATAAAACAAAGCTTCATTCCCTCACTTCACTTAATATTTATTAGCACACTAACTATTAGATTGATTAAGCAAAAAATTAAAAGGCTTTTTTATCCCGCTTAATCTATCATTAATGATTCGACCAAAAAAAAAAAATCTATCATTAATGTTCCTACAACAGAATGTCAACATCAATTCGCATAACTATGTGAAGTTTTTGTGGTTCATTCACGTTCTTGAGTTGGTATATATTTATGATTGAACAAATGTGTAGGGTCATATCCCTTTTTTAAATACCAGTTTATCTATAAGTTGGATGAATGCACAGAAATGACGGTGCGTTTATTTCCGAAAAATAATAATTTGAAAATATTTTTCTAAAAATGATCCATTGTATCGCTTACAAAAGTGAATCAATAAAAAAAAAATCTCATCGTTCACAAAAGCAAAATGTTTAAACATAAATTATTGTCAACAATGAAAACATTTTTCATAACTAATCATTTTATGCGATAGAAGCGATTATTTTTAGCAAAATATTTTTTAAATTATTCATTTTCAGCAAAACAAATAGAGTTCTATAGAAAAGGGATAATAGTTTGGGGTTTTTGGTGGTCAGAAAAATAGTTTGAGGGTAAATTTGTCACATGTGTACCAGTTTGAAGTTTTTTATGGTCAAATTCATGCAACAGGCGGTTCTTCAACCAGTTCAAAAGTAATGGAAAACATTTGGGGTTGGGTGAAAGAGAGAACCAGCACTCTGCCCCATCTGGGAAAAAGATTTCAACCAATTCCTAGATAACTTCATTTAATTATAGCATCACCAGAAACTGTAATTGTTTAATCCAGGAAACTCTATTTACTTGTTTTTAGCTAAAAGAGATGAATTGAATGAATTCTTCCTTATGTTTAGTACTCCCCGGGAGTTACTGTTTGTGATAAATGGGTTCAGTGAGGGGCTTGAAGTATTTCGCCGGGAAAGGCCACTCGTTAATTGATACTTTCTGCACATTTTTTTAGGTCGGCTACAGAGCGGCAAAGGTTAGACATGTGTTGAAAAATTCTGGTGGAATCCCGGGTTATCAAGGCTGGGTTATTGAATATGTGAAGAAGAGGCTAGACAAGCAACATGCTGAGGGTCAACGCGCTGTGTCTATCACCACAGAAAGTAGTACCGCCAATCTAGAAAATCTCGATTCGTCAAAAAGAAGCATAGTCGACCTTCAACTACTAGTGGCAGTGCTCATAGCCACAGTCACCTTCGCGGCGGCCTTCACGATGCCCGGCGGTTATAACAACGACGGACCCGATCGAGGAATGGCGACTCTTGCTGGCAGGGCGGCTTTCCAAGCCTTTGTGATATCTAACACCACTGCGTTTGGCTTCTCCATCCTGGCGATATTCTTACAATTCGATACTTCTGTGGCCGGTGAATCTGTGTTCCAACGGAGATACACCGGCATGGCGGGAGATTGCATTTACATTGCGATATTTGGGATGGTGCTAGCCTTTGCTTGTGGTACGTATGTTGTATTGACCAAGACCATCGGGCTTGGAATCATTCCTTATGTCATGTCCGGATGTCTCATGATTATGTACTTTGTTGCTGCTTCCCTTGACCCCGAGTCTCGAAACGGGCGGCTACGTGCCTCTTTCGGAAGATATGTCCGAAACTTCTTGTTTGATTATGGGATACCCTAGGAAAGCTGCTAATATGTTGGGCCGGTTCTATAGCCTCGCGACCTTAGTGCACGGAAATTTGTCGGCAGTCAAATTCGAGTACTTTTTTGTCAGCTGTTCGATTTAAAATCTGTCAGTGTCAACTTGTTAGATTGAGCGCCAGCATAATTGTCATGCTCGAGATGACTGGAGCGTAGCTGTTAAATTATGTCTCGATTTTTTTGAGTCTGTAGACCTGTCTGTATTGGATGAGGCACTTTGACTTAGTGTTGCCTTCTTTGGGTTATAATTTGTTTTGTTTGGTGTTGGATATATATGGTCTCTTCGTCAATATCCTCGTTGGGCGGAGAGTTTTACATGGCAACTGAGGCATTTTCTTCGTGCATTGGCGAGTGTTTCAAGCTGTGATTTAATTCTGAGTGATTTATTTATCGATCAATTGCGTGAGGTTAAACACTCTGAATTTGGACGTAATTGGCTAGAAAACACTTGAACGTGCTATTATTAGTGGATTATTTGATATTAGCTCTCACCGTGGAGTAAGTGCCGACATTGGGATCGAACTAAATAAATCCCTACCATTCTTTATTGTTCTTGTTCATTCTTTTAATGATTTCGCGTTGATTTAGTTGCAAGATTGAATTAGCTTCGCGTTATATTACAATAGCAGCAAAGGCCAACAAGTTAGAGACTTTTCGTGTATGCGAAGGATGTACGAGTCGATTGCATCACAGTTAACCAAATACAAGCCGAGAGGGTTAGCAGTTGCTGACCAATTGCATTAGGTATTGTTAGGTGATCATCGTTTAATTTCAATAAAGTGTCGGATCTCGGGGCATTTTAATAAATAATAAAAAAAAAAGCTCTTCGTAGCATGGCTGAGTTTTATTTGTTTTTGCCGTGGATTGCCATTGCTTTAATTTCCCTAAATTCCTCGAACATTCTTCAAGTTGGTAGATGTTTGTAGAAGCTTATGATGTGAACTTGTAAAATCAAGTTACTGGTTAGTGAGTCACCCGTACTGTAATGAATTGTCAAATTTGATTCGTAAGTTATCAACTTCTTTAAAATTTTACAGCTGGACAACATAGTGGCTAATGAACTACGTAGCAAATTTACCGAAATCAAATTGATTTGTAAGTTAAATTTTACAAGTAGATCAGGTAATAGGTTGGTAAGTGATGTGGAAAGATCCTGTAGCTTTATCCTTTTCCTTTTCAGACAACAACCAAATCCACACGGAGGTTTCTAACAAAGAAAATCCAGAACAATTGTGGTGGCTTTCGTTGGTGTATGCACCTCCTTATTGTGGTCTTAAACGAGTATTTTGGGAAGAATTCACAAGTCGGGTTCGAAACTTGGGAGAGGACTGGGTTGGAATTGGAAACTTTAATGAGACTATCTACGATTCTGAGGTGTCGAATAGAAGGGGACCGGGCCCATCTCACCACTTTCTAGTGGACTTTATGGATTTATTGGGTTGTGTTGATCTTTGATTCAAAGGCAAACCTTATACTTGGACAAATGGCAGAGAGGGCTTTGCAAATGTTCGAAAAAGACTAGATTGAGCAATATGTTCGACATCATGGTGTGAGAAATTCCCTTGGGTGGGGGTTGTCCACTTGCTGATAGTAAATTTGGATCATTCTCCTATTTTGCTGAATTCAACTTCTCTTGAGGATAATTCGACACGACCTTTTAAATTTGAAGCCGCATGGCTATGGGACTCAACTTGTGTTAATGAAGTGGAAAAGGCTTGGAACAACAATGTGGTAGAGAATTTAATGACCACGTGGCATAGGAAGCTGAAATCGACAGAATTAGCTCTCAAAAGGTGGAATAAGAAACATTTTGGTATCTGCCAACAACGCCTTAAGGAATTGACGTTATCAATTGATTCCATTCAATGGGATGAACCTTCAGAAGAGAATAGCAAGAAGGAAAAAGAAATCAAGGCGTCTATTAACGAGCAATGGGAGAGATTAGAGATGATTTGGAAGCCAAAATCGAGACAATCGTGGCTGTAGGAGGGTGATCCGAATACTAAATTCTTCCATCTCTCTACCAATATTTGAAGGCGCAAAAATTATATCCTGGCAGTTCAGGATGACGGAGGCCGATGGATTATGAGTATGGAAGAGATTAAAAACTTCTTTTTATCCAAGTATACGGAGCTTTTCTCGAGACCATCAGTTGATCCACACCCTCTCATTAGCGAACTCTTCCGGTAAGATAATGTCCATGATAGGGTGCGATTGAGAGAGGGCCTCGCAAAGAGATGCCTTTTTGAAAGGTTGCCTTCTTATCTATAAATATACAGATAACTTCTAGGGGCCAAAAGGTGAAATAGACGAACGTACGTTGTTTTCTCCTCTCTCTCTCTCGCACACAAAACACAGACAAAGGAAAATCATTGTTATTTTGAGTAATAATCGGTATTTATGTTGTGAAACAAGAATACTTTCCACTTGTGATTGTATTCGGACTATCGTGGGTTAGAAGTTACATGGACACGCCGGTGATTCAACGATATTCCTGGGCAATTCCGCAATCGAATGTCGATAGAGGTTAGTCGTACTTCTTGATGTTAAATTCCAACATTGGTATCAGAGCAATCGTTGTTGTTTCCTGATTGAAAGTGAACGTTTGTTGTCAGTTTGATGCAAAAAAAAAAAAACACGAAATTCGTACCTACTGTTCTGCATTCGTTTGTGATTTTGTCCACTGAAAATTATTTTTGAACACATATTCGGAACCGCTTCGACGATACGAAGATTTTGAGTGGTCGCCCGTCGACAGTCGACGTCGGGAGACGCCACACGCGTGCCACGCCTCGTGACGGGACCGGGTTCCATGAGGCCACGACGACGTTTCGCCTTTTCGTAAAATTTCGCTCAATGAAAGTTGGTTTTGAATATACCATATGTTTCGTCTTGTTGATACAAGCGTTTTGGGGGGTCAACCGCCACCGTAGGAAGTCAGAGGAGGCCACACGCGCCGACATGTGCCGAAGGCTGCGTTTGCCTGTGGGCCTCACGCGCCACGTGCATGGACGTCCCCAACTGGCATGCTGACGTGACGCTGATGTGGGGTGCTGACGTGGCACACCGACCCGGGACTCGACCGATACCCGACCCAGTCAACTCTGACCATTGACCGGTCAACGGAGACTATTGACCACGCGTGAAAGACACGCGTAGAATCTTCTCGAGGAGCATGCAAGCGCGTGGCATGTTCATTGTGGGCGTACGAGGAATCGTTGTGTTCGTCTTGAAATTATCTTCACTTTGGTATAGGTATTGTACATGTTTGATACTTCTAAAGTTACAAAAATACGTATGAAACCAAAGTTACACGTATTTTGGGGCTTTATTAAATTATTTTAACCTGTATTTTTTAGATTATTTTAAAATATAGAAGATACACGTATTTTTGGTGCCATCCAATATGTGACATTCACAAGACTAGATCTCTCCTTTGTCATTAATAAATCCTGTTAATTCATGCATCCACCAACTGACTACCACTAACAAACGGTGGAACGCATCTTGCGCTATCTCAAACATACAAGGTTATCTGATTTGCTTCTTTCTCGATGCAACGATACTCGCTTGCAAGCCCTTTTCAATGCGGATTGGGCAAGTAGCTCCGACGAAAGGAAGTCAACCGGAGGATATGCCATTTTTCTAGGTCCTAACTTAATCTCTTGGAGCTCCAGAAAACAACGAATCGTAGCGCGCTCTTCCACAGAGTCTGAGTATAATGCCCTTGCCGATGCTGCAGCTGATCTCATCTGGCTTGAGTCACTCATTCAAGAGCTTGGGTTTTCTCTTCAAGGTCTTCCCATCCTTTGGTGCGATAATATTGGTGCCACTTTTCTGTCAATAAATCCGATTTTCATTACTTATCTCATTGCATTAACTTTTCTTAGCTGTAGTTTTCAGATTCTCGTCGTCGAGTCAAACTCCGGTGTATATCTTTATCCCAGATACTATGCCATCGAGTCAAACTCTGGTGCATTATCGAAGCATGTTCAAGGCATTGTTATCGAGTCAAACTCTGACACTGTTCTGGTGCGTTGGTTTGTTGTTCTTTGGAAGAAATTGTACCTGCGAAGCCAACTCATTGAGTCAAACTCTGGTTTGGTCTACATTTGTATTGTTTCTTTCATTTCCACTTGTATCGATCCCTTTCGAATTGTAATTACGAGATCTCTCCATCGAGTCGAACTCTGGACGAGATAACATTTGTATTATTCTACTGGAATCTTTGCAAAATTTCACGTGTTGATTTTCTGACTCTTAGGATCTCTCCTGTCCAAGATCATCATAGGACCCTTTATCACATTTAAAAGTCCAAAAAACGAATTTCGTTGAAAGATATTTTGTCGCAGAGCAATTCCGGCGAAACAGTACCATAATATGTTCGGTATCTATTGAGAGAGCAAGAGGCATGGCTGATGCAAGATCCTTCCCTTCCAATTATTTCAATAGTTTCATAAGCCTTCGTAGAAATAGTAATGTCATCTTTCTGTGTAATCTCAGAACTTCCAAGTCAATCCAGTGAGTAACATAATCAAATAATTAGGTACACAAGGCCAAGAATACATCACCATATCAACCTATATGATTCAATCGCCCACTCATGCCAGAAACAACCATTCCGCTTCGTCTTTCATGTTCGTGCGTGGAATAAATGCATCACTCGCTAATGCACGGAGAGAAGCAGTGACCGATCCTCGAACAGTCTACCCATTCTTCTATACAAACGATGAACCCATGGGGTCGTCCAACTACTAGAAGCTGTTCCTGTTGCTGCGTTCTTTGCTGAAGCTGCATCATCCACCAAGTAAGGTACTATATATTCTTGCATGTCGGCGAGAGAGATCTGAAGATGGTGGCCGGAGACGTTGATGAATTTGACTTTCCCAGCTTCATCCAACGTCTTCAATCCAATCCAGTCCTCGATGTAAAGCTCGGTCTGCAGGACATGCATCGGTTAGATACATTCCTCTTTTTTCTCCATTGAACGAATGTGAAAGGATGCGAATTGTAGCATTGAGTAAGGGTAAAAGCATGTTATGATGAGCTTACACCACAGCAACAACACCATATCGCAATATGTTCTTTCACCAATTCTGTTTCGCCCAATTTTCTAATGTATATGCAATTTTTCTTAGATTATCAACTTTCAAAAACGAATACTCAATGATCAAAAGAAAATCATAAATCGCTACCAAAATGTAATCGCGGATCATGTCTTGGATATACACATTTACCAAAAGCTTGTAGAGGAAGAGCTCGGTAAACATGATGCTTGCATATTCCTCACTATTATTTTCGACATGGTTAGTCACCAATATAGAAGGCTTAGAAAATGTTTCAACTTGATCTCTGTGGTATTTCTTGGCTGACCGTACAAGATGCCCCCCAAAAAAAAAAAAAAAAAAAAAAACCAGTTAATTACAAGTCAATATCAACGTTACCCCAAATTCTGTAAATTCCAGACCCCTGGTTTTTCATATATCTATGCACGTGCAAGTCCTCGAGTGAATTCCTAATTATTGACCTTTCAAAATGCATGCTTTCTGAACCACAAGGACATTCTACCTTAGCATAAATAATTTACCACTGATTTTCAGTGACCATCACTATCCCCCTAGCTTCTGTATCGAGAGCATTGATGGTTAATGACACTGATTACTGCATTTCAAGATACTACTGCTAAGGTGCTTTGAAACTTTAAACTCATTTGTCATCAAGATTTGAAAGGTTTCTTGATGAGGGAAAAAACCAACAAATCATAATTCAATGACAAACAATCGAATGTTAATGACGTGTCCAAGCAACAGCACAATTACCTCCTGTGCAGGCAAAATAGTATCCAAAGTTCCATCTGGATAGTATCCGAACCAGGATGTTTCCTTTGGTTCTAACACGGTGTCTTGCTCAAACTAGAGGGAAAAAAATGTGTTAGCATCATAAAGCTGCAAATGATGAGTCCAAGATAAAAAAAAACACTGTACAAAACTCACCATGATAAGGACCAGGTTCTGCAAGCTAGCAAATCTTTCCTTGTAGGTTGAGTTTCTGTTATTCACGTGTTCGTTGTTTAGTTTTGGGAGAAACTTACAACCTTTTAGATATTTAGCAAGGTCCTGCAGAAACGAAAGGCAATTCATACCATGCTTAATTGAAGAGCATTCAGACTTTGCAACACAATAGCAAGTTGAATGAGGTTTCGCATCGAGAAAAATCACAAGCAAATCAAACACATGACGCTAAAAACAGGGAATCATGAACATATGCATAGCTCCTATCTTATACGAAAAGTATAATGGACCACACCTAGTTAGGGATGGTTATAATAAAAATTCAGTAGATAATATAGAAATTTGTACAAAATTAGGACCCTCAAGAAGATATAAACAAAAAATCATCCTGTCTAAATATTTGCTCTCTTAACACAGAATCGTACTCACAGTCGGAATCTTCACGTAACCAGCGGGTGCCAAGTGCTCCTGTGATTGTATTAAGGTTCCCAAACAAATCAAGAAGATGCGGTTAAACAGTAACGTGTGAAAAAAGAGAAACAATTAGTTTGGCGCAATATTTCTACAGTGGATGTGTAAAGAAGTTAGTTGATGGTGCAGAAAAAGTAGTCTGGATAAGACTGAGCGACATTATCCTTCGGTATCAATGTAACAAAAAGGTAATACGAATCAAAAAATGACTAGGAAGACCGAGGAAAACCTGGACATAGGCAGAGTAGACCCCTAGTAGCTCGATCAAATAGTCCACAAGAACGCAGAAGACACCAGACTGTAAAAGAAGGAAAAAAATAATCAAACTGCAGTGATATAAACAAACTTCAACCCCCTTGAGACCTCAACCAAGAGAATGCTAGAGAATGCCATGTCCTAATGCCAAATCAATCTAAAACCACGCCAGAAACGCATGTCAGGCCTTACCCTAAGAGAAACATCCTCCGTCCTAAAATGGGAGATTAGTGATATTTGCAAATAAATATGGGAAAGAAGTCTACTGGAGAGAACTACTCTCAAATAGCCAAACAGATTATCTCTTCACATAGATCAACTTGCCAAGAAGTCTTTCGCATTCTGCGAAAGGATACTTTAACTTTCCCACTTTCAAGATCACAAACAGAACGAGCTTCCTTTTCGCTGTTAATAATTGGTAAAAAGAACGGATCAAACGAAAAAGGAATGAACAACTTACTCCACAAAACGGTATAGACGCAATTCCAGCATGGATACCTGCCAGTGATATGAAGTTCTTAACCTGCTCCACGAACAGAGAAACAAGCTTGCGTTGTTAGAACAGTTAAGAAAAGCACTCTGGAGAAGTAATTTTGCTTCGTAATGAATGGAGCGATGAGGATCAAAGAATTTAAGAGAACGACTCGCTGCTTGGTATTCGAATAACAGAGCAAGTTGAAAATTTTCAGATAGGTATCTGGTGTCAAAGGAAAGAAACAGAAACATGGAAACAATCCTCCTCTATAGTCCACTTATCCAAAAAATACACAAGTGGAAAGCACACATAACTTTGTTCTTCTCTTTAGTCCTGTCTTTCTTTTCCTTTTTTCCTGAATTTACATGGACTGAAGGGTCATTATGCAAAAAAGAAGAGACCAAGTTTTCTTTTCCGCAGGTCAACTAATTTTTTACTTTCCATTACAAATTATATACGTGACATGATATGGAACCGTACTATCACAACACTTTTTCTCTTTTACCATCTGCACTTCCTTCCATCAAACGTATTGCAAATTTCAATCCAGGTGAGAGCATATAAGAAAATGCCTTTTTTGCTGGTTATGCAGTAGGAAACTTTGTTCCCTTGCCAATAACATCAAAAGGGACCACAACATCAAGAAGGTAGGTTAGCAAATTATCCATTATATTAGGTAGTGTAGCAAGAAAGAACTTAGCGAAGTCTGCAGCTTATTTAATTTGTGACATCATGTTCTATCATGTCTGGGATAAAGGTGATGTTGATGTTGATGTTGATGATGATGTATGTTGTATCATGTCTGCAGTTCAGGAAATATTTGCTACGAATCATTGAGATATCCCACTAGTGATGAAGGAAAATGGTCATAAGGACCAAGTTCCATCCAAAGTTCTCCAAATATCTCACTAGTTGGTGGGACATGGAATTAGCGCAGCAATGTGCTACAGACCCTTTGAAATGCACAACGGTAAAGGAAACATCAAAAGGCTTGTGATCTGCAGTTTTTGAGTCATCCTTAAAAACCGACATTCTCACGTGGACCCATTTTTCTTCTGAAATATATTAGGTAGTTAATCTTTAACAGCATGGAAATCATTCCAATTATTCCTGCCTAAACATTCATCAAGATATTTGTTCCTCTTCACTTTATGTACTGTTCTGAGAGGGAAGAGGGAAGACATACAGGATATAGTAGCAAGAGAAACTTCAGTGTATGAAGACAGATGAAGGAGCTTCAGATGAGTTATGCCAACATAAAACATTCTTAATCTAGCCCCACAGTATTACTAGCACAGCTCAATGTTCTAGAAAGAGGTTGATTTTAAAAGGGCCATGACTGCACTAAAGTATTACTTCTAGGATCAAAGTAAAATTTGCAGAAATTTACACCATAGTGGCACGGCTTGACAAAGGGTCATTCTGCAACATGGAATCTCGTTTCACTGTTTAAAAATGTGACTCTCTCAAACTCAAAGTTTTATTCTTTGACATCTTTAAGAAAACATTAGACAAGAAAGAGAGCGCTCTATGCATTATCTCAAAAGTTGGGCAGTAGTATAATAAAGAATATATAAGACTCGTGAAAGGAAAACCGGGGAAAAAAATCTATGAACAATATAAAATGATTCACATGTTTTCAACTCAATATCGAAAAGAAAGAATGCATGACATGAAACTGTTTAATTCACTATGTGTAGAACTTTATCTCACCAGAGGTGCTCCATCACAAAATTCAACAACGCCTCGACCAATCATGGAGCCCTGTGAGACGGGCACGTAAGTTGCAATGATGGTAGACAGATAACTCTAACCATGAATATGAGAAACTAGGTATACAGCAACAGGACAAAGACATTAATAAGAATTCACAGATTACAACATTGTCTATTATCCATCCATCACTTATTAAGCTAACTGTGCCGTCAATAAACTACATTGATACAGTATGTTGGTTATGTTGCCTAAGAATTACTGGATTACAAAATTGTAATCCAGTAATTCTTAGGCAACATAACCAACATACTGTATCAATGTAGAGAGTAGAAGATCTAAACCACATGTTTATCACTAAATAATGGCCACTACAACATCAATGTAAAGCTTTTAAAAGCATTTGTGTAGACTTTAGAGAAACATGAAGTTTCCCACAAGGAAACCACCTTGAACTCCTTCACTACCCCAATATCTCAATTATAAAATATTTTGCTTTAACTAAAAGTGGTGGTAATAAGATGTCATTATCAACATTCTCTCTCTCTCTCTTTCCTAACATGCTGTAAACTCATTGATATTACAGATTATGAAGAATTAAGTCCTGTGCTAACAGTTTAAGTCAGATAATTTTTCATTTCTTACACCAAGTACTTCAAAAACGTTAGGTACACACTTGACAAACCGATTCACTTAATTGTTAAGCCAATCAAAACTCATAAATCAGAAGAGATTGACTGATTAACAAATTATATAGCCAAAACATACTGTCCAAAGACCAATACCAAGAGAGACTGCGCTTCATATCGAAGACTTTTTCGCATCCTAATTGTAAATTCTGATTCCGGATCTAACCCATAGCCCCAGTGGTGATAGATATTTTAGTAAGAAACCATCATTCTAGTTTTCTTTCCGGCATGCTTGCATTTCAGAGATGCTAACCTAGTTATGTTTCCTAGGAAATTGACCGGGCTCTAGTTCTTTGCTGCTGTCAATGCAAATAGCTCACTCACTCAACTGACAGCGGCAGATTTTCTCTCGCATCAAATAAAGAATCACAAACTTCTCAATATGCTCAATTTCAAGTCCAATTAAATTACTGTTTTAGTAGATCTAACAAATTCCCCACTTGTCTATGACTATAACACAGAATCCACGGAATGGCTCCATCTACATGAGAGAATGCAAAGTTAGTGACTTATAATCTGGTTAAGATCGACATTCAATGTCATTACCTGAGAAAGCCCGACTAAATTGTAGCCATCGCTAAGTTCGCTCATGTTCTTCACCTGTGATATCGAAATTTTTCCAGTAAAAGTGAATTTCAGGTACCAGAAGACAATATATCTCACCAGAAACTGTCAACACCTTCTCACAAGCAATGGCAGTCTGAAAGGCAAGGTACATAACAGATTGTCACGGATTGTCAGATACAAATCATTATGGATAACAAGCAATAGCCATATGACGACTCACCTGCTCTAAAATTGACATAGTCCATGAGTCCCATGAGCCGTCTCCTATTTCACTACAAAGTAAGAGACAGTGGAAAGAGTAAATGGACAAAAATAAGTCCGTTTTCTAATGAAAATTAAAAAAATTAACCATGGCACCAATGTGGGAGAAAAGTCTAGACCAAGATGCAAAAGAAAAGGTTAGGTTAAACAAAATAACCCACTGACGAATGCAGTTTTTCCACTAACAAAGAATTCAGTACTACATTCACAAATATTGTCACAGTGGTTCAGATAGGACACTAATTACCAATTCCACGAACAGACATAATTGTAGCTAATGTTCCATACAAATTCAGAACATCAGAAGAATAGTCTTAAGAACGAGTATATAAACATCATCCTAAAGGTAATATGTTTGAAACTTCCCAAAGCATACGAAAATAAGGAAAAAGAATATGCATCGATCAATTGTTGGGGCCTCAAGCAAGCAGTTTCCTTGGCAAAGCATCTCATTAACGATTGATTCAGACAAAACAGTGTTTCAAAAGGTAATATGAAAAATATCTATGGGAAGCTGAATCTTGAAAATGTTGATTCAAAGAAAGCAACCATACATGCAGTGGCCTTCAGAACCTGACCAGTTGCTTAAGAGCTCCGTGAAGCGTGTGACTCCTTCGTAGCTGCACTTATCGCTAATACCTGATGCAAACAACTCATGAAGTCATTTTGTTTAAAGGAAATGTCAACTGGGGTAACTACCAAGATCAACATGTACAACAGTGCAGTGTGTACCACAGGGGCTCGTATTCCACAAACTCTCAGACATCTCGCTCCTATGACACAGAAGCCTAGGACACTCCTAGCAGAGCAAACACGTACGGCACACATTTCTGGAGAATTGTTCATCCAAGAAATGGACAAGGTCAAGAATGATTTTCGGTGTCCCTCAATCCCTGGTGCGCATCTTTAGCATGCAAATTAAGGATTTTTCTTTAATCATGTTAGACACACTGTTTATTGCCAAAGTTTAAGCTGTAAAGAAACGGGACAACGATATATTTGTAGCATATGACTAAAAACTCCCCCCTGAGTGAACGTCGGTCCTTACACCTGCAAGACAGGTTGTGGACGGAACCACATTTACAAAATGACCGGTGATACAAGAAAATGGGCATAATAACAGGTTTTAACAAGCTAGAGAAAATTGAGAGGGACTGTCAGGATTCGAAGCCCTGATACCATGTTAGACAAATTGTCCCTCCCAAAAGTTTATGTTGCAAGGAAATGGGCCAAAAAATCATTTATAGCATGTGACTCGACAAATCACAATCGAAATTTTTTCGGAAAGATGCATGTTGGATGCAAATGGATTCATGACAACCTCACACTGCACAAAATTTCTTAGAAGAGCAAGACAGTCACGACTTCAAGTCTACATTCCTGTTCTTCTAATGGAAAAGAAACGAAATACACCAGTACAAACAGGGAGATAGAGATAGAACCACTATGCAAAAACTAGATAGAGTAAGGAAATGACGATGATGAAGGGGCATTTTAAATCTCCACGAGCATAATTAGATTAAGCCCCAAAGTGACTCATTGCCAGTGTATGGAAGCATAATTTGTCTACATTTTTCCCCTTCCTAGGCACAGAATTTTATAACCAAGTGGTCAAGACGCATATCAAGAAAGAACAGAAACAACATGCTGTGTACCACCGAGCTCAAATTCTCAATTCGATCACCAACAGCGCCTTCCAAGAAGTCATCCAAACGAGAAAAACCAAAAAACTTAGTTGAGGACCAAGTTGAAAAAGAAGAAAGAAAACGGAGTCCAAATCCTACGGTACGTGATACCACCACCAACTCATACTTAACCATAAGTAGCGCTGAAGCAAATAAATCAGCCAACACGAGATAGGCATGGCAATGACCCCAACTTACCCAACAACAGAACAGAAAGATTTCAGAACCAGGAAAACGGGCATTAAGGAAAACGTTCAAAGGAGAAAGTGAGAGAATTCACCGTGGAAGACAACGAAAGGGATGGACTGCGTCACCGGTGCCAGAGCGAAAGCTAGTAAGTAGACAGCGCCGAGGATGGTGATTAGTGGGTGCGACGCCATTGATGAGAAGAGGAAGATGGAAGGAAGGAGACGAAGAAGGGAGAGGCTCTATTTGGGTAACGAGTGATCGTTGACAAGCATCGGGAATTTTCGAGAATCTAACGTTCTTGATATTGTCGGCATCATCTGCGTAAATGAGAGGGGGAGTGGATTGATAGGTGTGGAATCGAAAAGAAAGCGCCAACTACCTTTCCAACTGCTGACAAGATCCTCAGACTCGTGCTCGGACTGTTGGTCCGGAGGGAGATAAGCCAAAAATGGAAGAAAACCATGATGACCTTTCTTCCTTTTGCCCAAAAAGATCATGGCACCAACAACAAGATCATGGCAATTGGTTACTGCGTTACGAACCAAAAATTCATGTTACAGAAAATGAATTGTTCTTCAATCACTCGTGAACCCGAAGAATAATGATATCCTTGCTTTAAGTGTTCAAATTATATAGGGCTAATGCCATGAGAAATCTCAAATTGGTATACTCGTATCATATTAAGTCCAAATTAATTTTTGCATCGTTAAAAATTTTAAACTGGTAAATCTTGCCACGTTTACCCTGAACTAATATTTATTTACGATAAATTTTAAGTTAGTACAGCATTGCCATATTTGCCTCAAACTGATTTTCGTGTCACCTGAAGTCTCAAATCACCAAAATCTTATATTGAAAATATGCTAAATTTTGCTAAATTTTCCCTAAGAGCTCCTCAAGTTTCGAAATTTTGTTAGAATCCCTAACTTTTTGTATAGTAGTTTGGGGTAAATATGGAAATATTGTACCAATTTGAGATTTTTAGTAACGTGAAAATTAATTTGAGGTAAATATGGCACGAGTATGCCAGTTTGAAATTTTTTATGACACAAAAGTTAATTTGAGATAAATGTGGCACGAGTTAACCCTCCAAGGCCCAAATAACTCAATTTTCTCCCATGAACTATTTGTGTCAATGAATTCGTTCCATCCAAAAATTGAGATAATGGGTGTAATTCGAAAAAAGATTAGTTCGAAATTTTTTGTGGTATTAACCCATTTATATACTGTGGTACATGTATTTTGACTTATTTTGATGCACAACACCAAACTTTAATACGACATCAATATTGACATCTAAATTTGCAAAATAGTGTTTAATTGCTTTTAAAAATCGAATAGGGTTTGAAATATTGATTGGAATAAAAAAAAATACACTTTTTAAATACGCTTAACTTCATGCAAACAATGATGCACAGTTGTTAACGATACTGACTAAGAAAAGTTAGAAGCTAGTTAAATATTTCTTATTATTAATTGCTCAACACTTTCTCTAATTCTATGGTCCAGCACACCAAGATACGGGACCGGTCCAGTGCACAATCTCAACCGTGGGAACCGTGGGATCAAAGGGGATTCAGTTCTGACCACCGATGGTTTAAAATAAGATTTAATATCATGAAAAACCTCAAATTGATACACAGATGATAAATTTATTCCAAATTAATTTTTTGACCATAAAAAACCCATAAACTAGTACACCTATAAAAAATTTACCTAATGTACACATGTGACAAATGGTGCACCCGTTAATTGCACGTGTCATCTAATTCAATAATTTAACAATAAAACTTAACGGAAATTAACTGGGAGTAAACTTCTCACAGGTGTACCAGTTTGAGATTTTTTATTGATATAGAAATTGATTTGGGGTAAATTTGTCGTGTACCAGTTTAGGGTTATTCGTGTATGTACCCTTAAAATAATAGGGACTTATTACCTATTAAATCGGCTACCAATACTAACTTATTACCATTTTTTGTCTAAAACTTATTGGCGTTTAAGGTTACTCACTCACGATAAGATTGTCAATTTTTCCAATTGGTTGAGGACAATTATGATTACGTTTGAGACTCTAAAGGCTTTTTGGGCAAATGCAAGTTCTGTTTGGCAATTTTTTCATATAGATTTTGGGAGATGCGATTGCATTTTCAAAAGAAGCCTTTAGCTCAAGACACGTCCATAGCTGCTTTGGGCTTTGAGTACTCTTAGAATGCGAATACATTTTTTCCTTCCAACTTTGCCCTCACTAAACTCTCCAAATTCTGTCTGACAAAAAAAAACTCTCCAAATTCTGGAAATAGTGGAAAAAGGAAATATAGAAAGAAAAGAAAAAAGAAAAAAAGAAAAAAAATTAGAAAGTTTTTACAAAAATTGGAAAAATCGTTCACTAGCCGTTGTGCGATGTAAAACACCGACGCTGACTAGACCGCCAAAGCAATTTTCGGTCAAAATTAGCCGTAAAGACCACATTGACAAATCGTTAAAAGATTTATGACTAAATTAGAAAATCGTCAAATTAAGACCAAATTGGCACAGTTAAAATGTTAAAACTTAATCGGCCGTCATACAATAGGTTTCGAACTAAATTAACATAATCAAAAGATTTAGATTTTGAATTGGCGGCCGTAGAATATGTTTAGAACTTTTCAAACAATTATCCATGTGTTTTAACTACAGGTGTAATCAAATACGAGGATTTAGACAATTTATGATAACTTGCGGACAATAATTAAACATAGATACTATAACTTATGACGAATATAAGGTTTACTACTTCATTGATTAATTACCCAGACTATAATTTTCATGTTATGAACTCCACAGTGTAATTAGTAATTACTACTCATAAACGTAAACTATTTATTATCATTTTTTTTTTTGGAAAAGACCACCAAAAATCCTAAACTATACCTATTGTGACACATTTACCCCAAATTTTTTGTGACACAAAAAATTCAAAACTTGTATCCGTATGACACATTTACTCCAAACTTTTTTTTTTGTGGCATCAGAACCCCAAACTTATACTCGTGTGACATATTTATCCCAAATTATATTTTTGTAATACCAAAAACCCAAAATGTGTAGGTATGTGACACATTTACACCAAATGTTGGGGTAAATGTGTCATACAGATACAAGTCTAGGGTTTTTTATCGCAAGAAAATGTTTGGGATAAATGTGTCCTATGAGTACAAGTTTAGAGTTTTTTGTGTCACAAATTAGGGTAAATGAGACACAATGAATATAGTGACACAAAAAATTCAAAACTTGTACCCGTATGACACATTTACTCCAAACTTTTTTTTTTGTGGCATCAGAACCCCAAATTTATACTCGTGTGACATATTTATCCCAAATTATATTTTTGTAATACCAAAAACCCAAAATGTGTAGGTATGTGACACATTTACACCAAATGTTGGGGTAAATGTGTCATACAGATACAAGTCTAGGGTTTTTTATCGCAAGAAAATGTTTGGGATAAATGTATCCTATGAGTACAAGTTTAGAGTTTTTTGTGTCACAAATTAGGGTAAATGAGTCTCAATGAATATAGTTTAGAGATTTTAGTGGCTTTTTCCCTTATTTATTTTTTTGGTTGTAAAAAAAAAAACGTAAACTATTTATTATAGCTGCAATAAAATTACCACGAGTTCAGGTATTCATCTTTATCATAAAAAGAAAATAAATAATTACTATTCACAGCAGTAACATAACCCAAGAGGAAGAAGTTTATCGTATAGGAAATAAAATTTACTTGAAAGTACTTCTTTTTGCTTGATGGGTCCATTATTTACTTATTATTAATGAATTGAGTGACATCCCTTGCTGTATCGTGACAAAACTGAAGTTCGTAAATTACATTTTGGGTTCGTAGAATACGTACCCTTTCTTTACGTAAACTTTTGTCATTGCAAAAGTTATCCTAAGAGTTATAAATTATCTTTCGGGCTTGTAAGTAATATTTCATTCTAAACAATGTAGATCTTTGTGGTAATACTTATAACAAGTCTTGACATGGTGCTACATGTCACAATACACCACAAAAACCACAACTTAATCTTGCATCAATTTTCGACCAAAAAATAAATAAATATTGCATCAATCTTCGACCCAAAAAAAAAAAATCTCACATCAAACATCAATTTACTTACACTGTAACTAAAAATTAGATATTTTGGCTCTTATAATTCGATGTTCTTATTATTCGTACATTTCTTGATTTCTCACGCGATGTAAGAGTGCATAATCTATCCTGAATTTAACGAAGTGGGTACATTGTGAAAATGTTAGCTATCTCGATAAAATACTCGATGATCAATTCATCTTCAAATTTAATCACATCGCCAAAAAATTATTTAAGTTGGGCAAGTAAGGATAGTATAAGGTATTCTTTCATATACATAATACATGATACATGGACTATACATACTTAAAATATCCTTAAATTAGGATCTTTCAAATTTGTTTACATGCATGATGTCTATGAACTTACGACATGAGAAAGCATTGGACTTTACTCTAAAATTAGGTTTTTTTTATTAGAACTGATATATGCCAATTTTTCACTGGTTGCATGACATATATTTCAAGATAACATAAAAAGTAAAATCAAACAAATAAAGCGCCTTACTGAAAAAATGGACATCTATATCCACTCATTTAATAGAAATAAACTGTAAGGCCACGAATGTGGCACGTCTAATGACGCTTAACCAGAATCAGAAACGCTACACGTATAAGAGAGAAGAACGTGTGCACCTTGTTTAGAATCCGTCGAAAACTGATGCGGAACGTCGACGAATCGAGACTCAAGCGCTTCCCCTATATTCCCTCTCAGAGCGCTGGCCGAATGAGACAACCACCATCAGAACGAAAAGGTACGTTCTGAATTTCTGCATTAGAGAGCTAGAGGAAGGACTTGAGCCTATTTATAGAGTTTCCGGCCGCGGGCCCTCTCATTACGGGCCGGGCCAAACTCGACCCACACTAAGCCAGCCCATATTAACCGATTAAGAATCCTTATATCTTATCTTATTAGACCATCCCCGTTAATCGGTAAAAATCAATTTCAATTAATGTAAGCCCACATAGAAAAACTCTTACATTCTCCCACTTGGGCTATATTAATTGAAAATTGTACTGTATGTACGCACCTTTATGCTGGTCTAGAGATATTCTTAACAGTCAATCCGATCCCATAAAGTCTCAAATACCGAATCACGGCGGTAACTGCATCAACAGACACAGAGCATTCCATGGTCACGAATGCCTTCAACTCTACTGATATGAATTCAATATGGTAGTGTGGCAAATGACAACACCTCACATAATAGTGATTCATTATGTGTCATCTCCTTTGTCAGTCATATTCTCTCTCCTTATGTGTCACGAAACTTGATGTGCCACTAGAGAATATCTTTATGGTTCCAATGAACCCACATATATCTTGTTCTTATAGTTAACTTTACTTTATGTGTAATAAGACATATACTCAAGGCTACTAACTAAATGCCCCTAGCCTTTACTCAAGATTTACACATACCTTGAGATTTGCACCAGATATATGTATTCGATATCAACTCATTCATAAACACTTTATTGCATGCAAAAGAGTTTGTACATATCAAATATTGTTACTAAATGTAACAAACAGAGATGTAAACAATATTAGAGCAAAATAAAATAGCTCCCACTGAATAACAACATCCCATGATACTTTTAAGCCCATCCAAATGATATATCGTAACAACATCCCATGATGCTTTTAAGCCCATACTTATGACATGTCGTTCAAATACATGATGGCGAAGACCTTTTGATAGTGGGTCAGCAACTATATCATCTGTGAAAACATGCTCTACTATAATGTTACCATTCTCAATTGTTTCCTTTATGGTAAACAATTTGACCGCCAGATACTTAGACCCCTTGAGACCTCTGATGTTGTTATCAAACAACACTGCAGAGCTATTGTCACAATATAACTATATGGGTCTATACATAAAATCAAATACGACCAACTCCCTAATGAGATTTCTGAGCTATATAGCTTGAGTAGCAGCCGAAACTCGTGCTATAAACTCTACTTGTATGGTAAAGATTAACCTAGATTTCTGTTTCTCGCTTTTCCATGATACTACACCTCCTGCTAACATAAGGATGACCATCTTCTTGTCATCCCGATACCTAGCAAAGTCTGCATCCGAATACCTTACTAATTGCAAGTCCTCAACATGTCTATAAATCAGCATATGGTTTTTTGTCCTCCTTAAGTACCTTAAAACCTTCTTAGAAGTAACCTAGAGATCATGTTCTGGATTTGACTAAAATCTGCCTAGAAGTCCAATTGTAAAGCAATGTCCTGTTTAGTGAAAACTTAAACATACATGATGCTTCCAAGTGCACGTAGATTCCTTATTTGGGCTTTCTCAACAACCATATGAGGACACTGTAACAGATTCAATTTATCACCCTTAATGATAGGAGCAACTCCTATCTAGCAATACTGCATACTGAATCTTTTCAAAATACGATCAACATATGTCCTCTAAGACAAACCCAATAACGGCGAGAACGATTTCAATGGATCTCAATGCCAAGAACAAAAGACGCCTCATCAAGGTCCTTCAAGTCAAAATGCTTTGACAACATTTGCTTCGACTCATGCAGTAATCCAATATTACTCCTCACATGCAAGATATTATCTACATAAAGCACTAAAAAGATAATATTCCTCCCATTGACCTTGCAGTATATATACTGATCCTATTTATTCTCGACATAACCGAATGAAGTTACAACACTATGAAACTTCAAGACCATTGTCTATGAGCTTTCTTGAGAGCATAAATAGACTTTTCAGTCTACACACAAGCTTACCTGAATCATCAGCTGCAAAAGCCTTCGAGTTGTGCCATATAGACTTCGTTATCAATGTCTCCATTCAGAAAGGCAATTTTAATATCCATTTGGTGTAACTCCTATCAAAATAAGCTACCAATGCCATGATCACTCTAAAAGAATCCTTAGAAGAGACTAGAAAGAAAATTCATCATAGTCTACTCCTTTTCTCTAAGTGAAACCCTTGGCTACCAATCTGGCTTTTAAACTTCTCAATCTTCCTTTGGAATCCATTTTAGTCTCGTCCACCCATTTACAGCCGATGAGCTTGTGACCTTCAAGCAATTCAACAAGCTCCTAAAAACACCATTATGTTTCATAGACTACATCTCGTCTTTTATCGCATCTAACCACATATCTAACTGAGGACAAGAAACAGCATCTGTATAAGTCACTGGATCAACCAAATAGCCGATATTGTAGTCATGCTCTCCCAAATAGACTATATAGTCCGGTGGTATGGCTGATTGTCTCTACTTGATAAATTTTCTAAGTGGAGCTACTTCAACCTCATCATGCACTTGTAAAGCTTGAACCCCCATCAGGCTTAATTTATGATGTGGGAGGCTCTACGACCGTCTGTATAGGCAGAGAAATCGACACAGTATTCCCCACCAAACCGATATCCTCAATAGTTTGTAAGTAGCTACCCCATTCGACTACATCAAATTTCAGAAACTTTGCTGTCTGTAATTCCACAATTCTTGTGCCTCCACTGGGATTATATATACAATATCCTCTCAAATGATCTAGGTAATATACGACGTAACACCGAGTGATTTTGGAATCCAACTTACTCAATGTTGAGTTATATATAACTTTGCTTCTACAGGACATCCACAAACGTTAAATTGGTTCAAGCTAGGTTTACGTTTAGACCATAACTCAAAATGAGTCACTGGAATAATTTTGGTAGAAGCATGGTCTGGAACATAAAGGGTTGCTTTCAAAGCTTCATTCCACAGCAAACCAGGTAAATTGGTTACTATTAATCATACTCCTCAACATAACCATAAGGGTGCAATTGCGCCTTTCAGCCATCCATTTGGTTCAGGACTCACAAGTATAGTATATTAAGCTACTATCCCAGAATCCTCTAAGTATTTGGCAAATGGCTCTCTCTGCTGTCCAGCATTGCCGTGCCTACCAGAATACTCACCACCTCAGTCATATCCGATAACTTTATGACTTTTCCCAGCCGTTTCTCGACTTCAATCCGAAAATAACTTGAACTCATCAAGAGATTCAGACTTTTCCTTAATCAAGAACATATAACCATATCGGGAACAGTTGTCAATAAATATGATGAAATAAAAATTTCTATACCAAGTTACCATATAGGGTCCATTGATGTCAGTGAGAATGACCTCCAATAGGTCAGAACTGCATACAACATTATTTCTTCCTAATCTTAGTTATCTTACATTTACAACAGTTTACATAAGTCTTCAAGTCACTTTCAAGAACAGGTAGGATGTCAACCTTTATCTGCCTTTCAATTCTTTCCTTAGAAATGTGACCAAGATATTTATGCCATAATATATAAGATTGTTCTATAGGTAAAGGTCTTTTGGAAACAACCTTTTTAGTCATATAAGCGACGTATATCTCATTAAGAGTTAAACACAATCTGTACAATCCATTGGACATATTACAGCACCCAACCTTATTTGAATTTAAGAACATAGAAATACTATTATTCATTATTTCAAAAGAGTAACCACACATATCCAAACATAATATGGAAACTAAGTTCCGTCTAAAGGAATGTACATAAATGTGTTCCTTATTGTCATTAAAATGACACCTTCCATAAAAATCAACATCGACATTATTGTTGTTTCTTATAGTGAGCACTGATTTATCCTAATTTGGCTTTCTCCAATTCATGAATCCCTGTATGATGAACGCTACATGATTGGTTGCACCGTTATCTAACCTCCATAAACTAAATGGAGCTTGCTTATAGTTTGGATTTACAAACCATTGCCAAAGAATCATTACAAGTACGCTCACGATTGGATAACTAAGTGTTAAATATGTCGCAGTCTTTCTTTATTTGACCTTACTTCTTACAAAAGAAGCAGAGGTCATCATCCTTCTTAAAGGACGCTTTCTTAGACCCAAACTGTCAGAATGACCAATGGCTTCAATAGTATGATTTTCAGACCTCTTGCTCAACTAATATACCATCCTTATGACATAATCTCTAACTCCACCAGAATCATCAAAACTCATATTGAAATATCCTTACAGTTGTATCCCAATCTCGATAATAAACAAGACACAGTTGCTAGTCTCCAAGACTTCCATCATTTATCTAGCAGTGTAGTTAGTTGGCAAATCACTATATAGATACTCATGAATGGATCACTTTATAGATAACAAGCAAATCCTATTGGTCTTTTCCCAAGCAGCAAAATGCACTTTCTATGGTTCCCAAATGATCTCAATGAGATTAGCCGGTTAATCCTTAGTAAGAGCAATATGAACATCTACCAGCTCCATCCAAAATAGAAAATCCTCTACCTATTTCTTAATGATTGAACTAATATGAACCTCAATCCTAATGGAGTTGCCTATTATAGAGAAGGTAACTAATTTAAAACAAGCAATGTATATAATCAACATCATGTGAGCGCTATATAACTCGAAACCGTATAAGTACACATCTAGAGGGTTATAAGCATCATCATGCAATCACCTTTGGGTAGAATACATATCATGTAGCTGTAGAATCTCCACATAATAGCGACCATGAGAACATATTTCAATCTATGTGAATCACCACCTTTGGGTGTATGAACCACTAGGAATGAATCACTCCTCAACCATATACTGTACATGTGACCATTTATGAACCAAAAATGTGTAACTTGAAATCCAATAAGTACACAAAACTGAGAGTTACATGCATCATCAAGTAATCACCTTTGGGCAGAATACATGACATGCAGTTGTATACTCTCAACATGACAACGGCCATGAGAATATATTCCAATCTTCGTGAATTCACCACTTTTGGGTGTATGAACCACTAGGATCAGATAATTCCCATGCACATGTTGTACATGCATCCCTCCATGTACCAACACACAATCACCTCATTTGAGAGTATGACCACGCATTAGAACAGAAGACATCCCACCATAATATGAGACCGATATTTCTCAAATCCAATCAAGTGTGCCACTTTGGCTGTCACTACCCAATTGAATCCTTGAAAATCTCTCATACCAAGGATATAAACCTTATGCCTCAGATCTAATATATATACATGTGATCTTAGACTTGATGACATGGGCAATTTGTCCCTAAAATCACATGTAATGCCAATTACATTGCTCCACTCATTGATACATATCAATGAATTAGCTCTATACATTTTGTATGTGGTCATAAACATGTGAGCTAGCACCATTATTTCCAAAACCATATGGAAATACTGGAAAAAATGCCCAAAATACCCTTGAAAATACACGTACATAGGGTTCCATATGCATTTTTTTCATTCATAAAAGCCTCAAACATGCAATATTAATATACCACAATGTAGAGCATCCTCATACGAGTACGAAGGTACCAAGAACGTCCAAAACGGACACCATACACGCCCTCACGCGCCTCCTGAAGTTTAGGCGCATGAAGAGCACGCTACACGTGTGGCGGCTTAGTCGGCCTAACGGCCGGTCCGACCACAAACAGGTCCGTTCGGATTTACGGGTCCAGCCGTTGACCGGCTCAACCCAGACCGGTCCAATCGGTTTGACCGGTCAACAGTCCAACCGAGTCGGTCAACGGGTCAACCAATCGAATCGGGTCGGGTCCGGGTCAACCCGGAAAGCGCGACGCTGACGTCAGCACAGCAGTTGACCAAAGTTAACCGACGCGTCGACTCTCACGCGCAGCAACCACCGGGCGCGTGATGGCACATGGGCCTCCGTCTGGCTGCCTCCTGTGGCCATCGACCACTCAAAATGACCATCTCGACAAGCTCTATCTGAATATGTGATTATTTCTAAATTTCACCGAACAAAAAAAATCACAAAATAGGCCTGAACAGTAACGTTCATCAGTGATCATCGCGCGCTGACTCCGCCGCGGAGCGTGGGGTGCGTGCAGCGGTTTCGGGCCTTCACCGGAGGTGTGCGACCACTCATTTTTCTCGTATCGATGAGACGAATCCGAATATGCAATCAAAAATAATTTTCATCGTACGAAACTAACAAAAACATGCCAGACTAGAATGCGTTTTGGTTCTCGGTTAGGCAGCTCTAATAACCAATGTAAGGCCATGAATGTAGCACGCCTAATGATCGTTTAACCGGAATCAGAAACGCTACATGTATAAGGGAGAAGAACGCGTGCACCTTGTTTAGAATCCCTCGAAAACTGATGCGGAACGTTGATGGATCGAGACTCAAGTGCTTCCCCTCTATTCCCTCTCGGAGCCCTGGCCGAATGAGACAACTACCATCAAAACGAAAAGGTACATTCTGAATTTCTGCATTAGAGGGCTAGAGGAGGGACTTGAGCCTATTTATAGAGTTTCCGGCCGCGGGTCCTCTCATTATGGGTCGGGCCGGGCCAAACTCGGCCCACACTAAGCCAGCCCATATTAACCGATTAAGAATCCTTATATCTTACCTTATTAGACCAATTCCGTTAATCGGTAAAAATCAATTTCAATTAATGTAAGTCCACATAGAAAAACTCTTATATAAACTACATATCTCCATGACTTGCTCTTACTCGAAAGTTAAATAGACAAAAAAAAGGTCTCCTATGCAATCTTAAACTATATCTTCCCTTCAGATTATGGTTGAAATTAATATTTTTAAACGAAAAAAGAATAATTAATTCACATTTACTGCTATTTAGATAACGAGATATTAACCAATAGTAGTGGATAATAGATCGTGAGAAACACTCTAGACTGATTCTTTTAGGGCGCGCATGGTAACACTTCTATACCAGAAATCAACATTTGACAAGAAGTTGATTTTTCTACTTCTGGTTTTGAGCAGAAGTTGATTTTTCAACTTCTGGTCTAGAAGTTGATTCTGATAGAGAAATGCGTTTGATAACCGGACAAAATTTCTAATTCATTTTTCAACATTTTATTTTTTTAAAAAAATAATTTTTTTATTAAAAATATTATTTAATTTTTACTCCGGCGGCAGCGGCGGTCGGCAGTGGCCGGTGGTGGTTGGCGGAAGTCGGTGGCCGGTGGTCGGCGGTCGGCGGCGGTGGGTGGTCGGCGACCGGTGGTTGGCGGCGGCGGTGGTGGCCGGCGGCGGCGGCGGGCGGGGCCGACGGGGCTGCGGCGGGGCCGGGTGGTTGGCGGTGGGGGTCGACGGCGGCGGTCTTGAGTTTTTTTTTTTGTTTTTTTGGTCCAAGAAGTGCTTTTTGACTTGGAGAAGCTACTTTTTTTTACTTCTCAAATTAGGCAAAAAAATCTTACTAGAAGTAAAAAAATTTACTAAACGAATTTCTACTTCAAAAGTTAGTTTACCAAACGGATTTCTCTACCAGAATGACTTTTGGAGCAAAGAAGCCATTCTAGAAGTGTTATCATGCGCGCCCTTAAAAACCCCAACTTTAGCCGGATCTAATTTCGACCTCAAATTTCATCTTTATCCGGTAGAAAATAAAAATGCATCGACTTCTAATTCGTCCCCACCCGTGGGCCGTGACCCGACCCACGTCCGTGGAATTGACGTGGAAGGATCGCGCTCGAAGTTGTTTGGAGCAGAAGGCAAACCAAACAATCACGAAAAGGAAACGACGTCGTTTTCAATTGGGGGCAGAATTAGGATTAGGACTCTCCTATCTCTCGTGAAAACAGCGGAAAAATTAGGGCTTAGGGGATTTCCGAGGAAGTCGACGTCTTCGCGCGCTCTCTCTGTCTCTCTCGTGAACAGAGCGGTTACGGCTTTAGGGTTCTTCAACGGCTTCGCCGAGTCATTGACCAACGGCAAGGTAAGTATGTTGCTTCTGATTCAGTGTTCTTCACGCTCATGTCGTATGTAATTTCAAATTCCTGAGCTGGATGAACGAAATTCATGTTCTAATTGTGCGCTCTGATCCATTCGACGCAGGGATTGATTCCGTGCAGCAGTGGTTTTTGAGAGAAACGTCTTGGCGGACACTGCGAAGATCGTGGAGAAGAACAAGAACCTGAAGCGCAAAACGATCTGAGGAGGATTGTCGTCGAGAGTTTGTAGGAGGTACGTTCACGTTTCACACAATGATGTTCGAATATTATACTATTCTCCAAGAAGGAACGAGAACTTGTGAGATTTATCTAGAAATCCCAGCTGAAAAAGGAAGAAGAAGAGCAGTATACGTCCCACAGAATCCGAAAACATCATTGTGTAATGTGACTCATTTTCCAACCGATTAGGGCCACTCGCCCCCTCAATTAGGTTGGTTCTTCTTCAGTAGCATGATTAGCTTCAATTTGTGGCGAACTGGATTCGACTTGGCTCGAGTGGAATGTATTGTTTAGGGTTCCATTTTGATGTTGGATTGGGTCCGAGATATCAGTATGACTTTTGAGTTCTCTAGCTGGGCTACTTTGCTGGATTTTTTTCTTTTAAACATTTTTTAGCCAAGTTGGTAATATATTACATACTATGCTGCCCATTTTTTATACTTTTTTTATTTTTTCTGGATACATGTTCTTTACCAGATTTTTAGTTCAGTTTAGATATTGTGTGAAAGATATATGTTGCATTTCGCATGGAACTTCTTTGTAAATGAATGAGGCCTCATGGATGGTATAGACTGTCTATAAATAAAGCTGAAGCATTAAGTGGAGATAGATTTAGCTGTTCAGCAAGGATTTTGGTTAGACATGGTTGCATTTATGTACTTTTCGATTGATATTAGCTACAAAGATAGTCTTTGCTTGGTGTTTGAATCATTTGGAAATTCTGGATGTCAAGTACCTTATGATACAATTGCATGTGTAGTGTCTTTGCTTTTTGGAGCACGTGATTGGCGAGCCTGTGTTTCATTGGGAGGCGAGGCTTCATTATGGCGGATTCTGGTGAGGCTAAGCAGGCTGAACCAGGAAATCTGGAGGAGACAAGTGAAAAGCAAACATCTGAACAGGGTAATTCCTGATGTACCATACAAACTCCTATCTTTCCAGCAGCTTCTAATCATGCTGTTTGTAGGTTCCCTCTTAAGAATGTTAGTATACTGATTCGGCGTTTCTTCCATTGTCAGTGTGTAGCTTTTTCAGGAGACCGTCGAAAAATAAGAATATCAGGAAGCGGATGGTTGACGAAGATGATGATGAAGATTCCAAGATGGAGAGTTCAGTGTTACGTAATCAGAGAAAACCTCAAAGGACAGACAATAAGCTGTATTTTTCAACTGGATCCTCCAAGAGCTCTGTGTCTGCAGAATCAAAGGTTGATTCTGATAAAACTATATTTCAATTTGAATCTTCAAAAGAAATTCAAGTTGAACATGATAGCAGAGCAACAGCAACTCTGGAAACTGAGACTGAGTTCTCAAAAGATGCTCGAGCTATTCGAGAGAGAGTTCTTAAGCAAGCAACTAATGAGATGAGTGGGAAAAGTAAAGGCGCTGGTGATGAGAAGCTGTATAAAGGGATCCACGGCTACACTGATTACAAGGCGGGGTTTCGGAGGGAGCAAACAATATCCAGTGAGAAAGCTGGAGGGGCACATGGACCCCTGCGAGCTTCAGCTCATATTAGAGTCTCAGCAAGGTTTGATTATCAGCCTGACATATGCAAGGACTACAAAGAAACTGGTTATTGTGGGTATGGAGATGCATGTAAATTTATGCACGACAGAGGAGATTACAAACCTGGGTGGCAGTTGGAGAAGGAGTGGGAGGAGGCAGAGAAGGCAAGGAAGAGAAATTTAGCCTTGGGAGGGGGTGATGGAGATGAAGAGGATGTTGACCAAACAGAGGTTGAAGAAGATGATGAATTGCCCTTTGCATGTTTCATTTGCAGAGAGCGATTTGTTGATCCAGTCGTCACAAAATGCAAGCACTACTTCTGTGAGCATTGTGCACTAAAGGTAGATATCTGCATCCAGTCCTTTTTTCAGTTGTTTCCATTTTATCTGGAATATGCCGGCATTATGCTGTGCTGCTAGGGATGGAAAAGGTACACTAGTCGTCTCCAATATGTGAGGTGTATGCTCGGTTCCTTTATTTTCTTTTCTCTTCCTTTCTTTCTTTCTTTTTCTCTTCATTTTCCTTATTGTGCCATAGTTGTAGCATTTACTTGGATCTGATCGCATGCTATGCGTTCTGTAGGTGTGAAATCATTTACAGAAGCATCAGGTTGTATCACTATGATTTTTTCTTTAAGCAAATGCGGTGGCTCTAAATTATTGGGTTTTGAAGGGTGGCAGAGGGAGTGGTGGTAGTTGTTCTTGGTGATGTTGTGGCAGCCTGTGATTATACTGTGTTTTTCTAAAATCCTTCGTGTGTTGGTCATTTCTGTTTTTTCCTTTTATGATTCTTATATATTCTCTGAAGTGGTACTTGGAATGATGAATACATGGAGAGTAAATCTTTTGGTAGCTCAGATATGTGCCATCTGTATTTGGTTGCTTGCTAGTACAGTGAGTTTTGGTTGGGATGTGATTAGCTGCTTCTGTTTTTTTCCATGTCTTCTGTAAGAGTCATGGAGTTCTAATTTGTAGTTCCCTTCAAAGTGTCATGGTCACGGTACTTGAATCTAGGGGTGGTTGTGGTTGCTGCATGAGTGTAGTCCTGAGTTGGATAGTTCAAAGATTGGCTCCACTGTTAATGATTCACCTTTTCCATTCCTATTTTCAGCATCATGCGAGGAACAAGAAGTGCTTCGTCTGCAACAAACCCACCTTGGGTATCTTTAATGCTGCTCATGAGATACGGAAGAAAATGGCTGCAGAAGGTAAATAATGCTTCATTGCTTGCTCAATTCGGTGCATCTACCTGAACCTTCAGACACTTTTTCTGTAGTAAAACTAGCTTACGAGAAACTCTAGAGGTTATATTGTAGTTGGAGACGGTAATGTTATTGCTTATTTAGTAGTCATGAACTATCTCGCTCTCTATCAGCTTGCTGATTAGTTTCTTTGTAAATTTTCATCTTTCGTAAGTTGCCTATTCTGTATTGTTTAACACTATTCCTTTCTGAAGAAGTAATAACTGGATCATGATCCTCCACATGTGCAAAACTATGGCACTATGAGACCAATAATACCAGAATCTTTTTCAATTTCTATTATCTTAGTGGCTATTTATCCTACAGGTCACTAAATATATTTCATGCTGAAATAGTTTTGGTCATACTCTATTAGTTTCTTCCGGAGTCTCATGTCATGGAACATCTATAAAAGTTGAGTCTCATCATTAGTGATGTCCACTAATGAGAGAACTCCATTAATTGTTATGACCTGTGTTTTCATATGTATATACTTTTATAGATTTGTAAAATTGGCTCTTAACATTCAACGAGGTTTAGTAATTCTTGCAAATTTTCCCTTTCTTCTTGATTGGTCACATCTTCAAAGAGATAATAAAGAAAGATGAACTTACAAAAAAATTCAAGAAAAGAAAAATCGATGAAAAATCAAACCACGTCATTTACTGAAAACAGTCATGTAAACATTTTTATTTCATGAATTTGCATTGAAGATTATAGGAGATATCGATATCATAAATTTCAGTCACGTAAAACTCACCCACTTAAGTTAACCTGTGCACCATACAGTGTTCCTAACTAGTTTAGGAAGCTTAGGAATGCGAAATTCCGACAATTATGGTTGGAATCTATTACAACTTAACTGATGGTCGGGTTGGCGACGAGTTTTTAAGGACAATTATTTTCTCTGATTGCCATTGTGGAGTTTGGACATTGATGTCCAGCTCTCAGTGGGCCACCTTTTACTTGTTATGTCTACCTAATTTTTTGTTCAATCTGGGTCAACTATCTGCTTGTTCAGTTCTCTCAAGTGATGGTGATAACAGCATTACATCTGAAGCAAGAATCTGTTAATTTAGCAATACTCTTTTCTTTTGCCAGAACTGACGCTACGCTCTTCCTTTTTCTTTTGGGGGGGCCAACTTCTCTTTCAATTGTTTATTACAGTGTTAAGAGGGAGTTTTTGTCATGTTTCTGTAGTGATGATACTGTATATTTTCTCGTATCTATGTTGAAATTATGTTTCTTCCAATGCAGGTGGAAAATGACGGACTTGTCAATAAAAGTGGCAAATATAGTGAAAAGGTCCAGGGTTGCACTGGTAATTTCCCTTTTTACGAAAGATTGTGAAATATTGGCGCGAGGACAACACCTGAACTTTGCTATTGCATTATTCCTCTCAGGAGCTATTTCTCCACTAGAGAAGAAATTTGAACGACTCATAAAAAAAGGAACTAGGAGGCGACCTGAGACAACCCAGCTTCTCAGTCTCGGTTCCTTGGAGTAGTTGACCGGCTAATGCCCCTGCTAGAAATGGCGTCAACACGGACAGGGTGGCAGAAGATGCGTGTTGTTGGATTGAATGGCCTTGCTGTAATTGTCCCATCATTCGAAGTCCGTAACCCGGAATAGATTGGTTTCATCCTTGCTTTTAATAGCATTCGTTCCATGAAGATAAGGAGACTGAGTCAATAGTTCCTTCCTTTAGGGTTAGGCTATCCTTTTTTTCCAGTTAAGTTCCTGGTCGGAATTATACGGATGTAAAATCAGTTGCAGGGCTTGAATTTTTTTTTTTTTATCTTTGTTCTCTGTCTCGGATGATGTCGCCTTTATATTACTCAAATCATGCCATTCTGATCAGAACGAGCAGCTTCGAAGTTGTTACTCTTTCAAGTTTTACCCACTTGAAACACATGCCCAGAAAGCCAGTGAGCTTGTAATTGTTGTGATAGTAAGGGATGTAGCGAAAATTATTATGTTAACTGATGCTTCACCTTCCACACGCAAAACCGCGGGCTCAAGCGACCCTCTTCAGAGTATTTACGTGCCTAAGATATCACGGTAGCTTCAACTTGCACAGGTTTATGTAGACCACAATATGAGACCAACACTCTGGTCAGTTTAAATTGAGCTAGAGCAGGATCTTGTTACTCCTCAAACCATTCTTCATTGTTTCTGGAAATCATCTTCCCCGTGGGCATCCATGCTTGAATTAATCTTGCCACGGGCTAAGATCATCTGTCCTCGACATCAATCTTGTGCAAACAAAGCAGGCTGTCCATCAATCTCACTGTTAAACGAAATTCGTCAAGCAGGCAACACATCCTTTCCTCTTCTATTGATCCCTCCAGCAAGGAGAATCCTAACCAAGGTAGCGACTTGATCATTGTCCTTGCATCGATTCTACAAATGTTTGATTTTCTTATTTAGCAAGTCCTCTCAAGTTTTCCTTGATACACCATTAGTGGCCCTCACCTTCATCTGAAAAAGTAAAGCCAGATGGGGCTTTGCTTTAACTTGAAAGAGCAATATCACTCTTCAAGTTAGGCACGGAAATACAATTTAAACATGTCTCGGCCGGATGGGAAAATGCCTAATGGGTATAAGTGTCCCCAGCAAAAATTCGCGTAACTTTCTTGATGGTAAGCGTACCAGCAAAGATTAAGAAACACAAGAACTCGAACTTGGAACGGGTTTTGTGGGGGTGTCTCTCACACCCCGAGTTAAGGAGCAAGAAAATTTTGGGCAAGTGGCTGACAAGAGGATTCGATCTTGGGCACAAAGAAAATTTGGGACGGGTTCATGAAAATTCGCCATCTTATTAGAAAGGGTCCTTAAATTCTCAAATGCAGAAAAATGTAATAAAGAATGAGATATGTAGGACTAAGGAGTCCCAATATTTTCGTTCGGGGTGAAATTTCCATGTTCGATATCTAATTTTCGCGAGATGCACAAGAGACTTTTGGGTGAAAAATTTAGGTGTCAGAAAACAAAACTCTTCGATTCACTTCTCCACTTTCTCCCTAGGTTCGATGATTTCCTCCTTAATTAACATCTGACATTGGAAGAGAATAGAGTCCATTATCATCATTTGAAATTTTATGCTTAGTTACTTGTGGGTGGGTTCCGAAAAGGATTAGAAAGAACTGGTTTTTGTGGAAGTTAGGCTTTTACAGTGATCTCTTCATGCTTTTGCAATTCCATGTAATCTCTACACACATATCTGTTTCACTCAAACATTATCAGCATAGGCTCATACAAAGTGGGGACATGGCGGTTTTTCTTTTGCGAGAGTCGTCAATGACCAGTGCCAAGCTCTAGCTACGTCAGATAATTAATTAGCTAAACACTGATGATTAATTAGCTAAACAGAAGCGATCGATAATACAACAAGGGTATCATGTAATGCGTACGAGAGAGAGAGAGAGAGAGAGAGAGAGAGAGAGAGAGAGAGAGAGAGAACTTATGTATTTAGAGGAGGAGGCCGCCTTTAGAGCCCAAATGGAAGACCACCTCCAAAAGTCACCAAGTTCACTCTTTGAGCAAGAGAATGCTTGAAACACAGTCATTTTTTTTTTTGGACAAAAATGACAACAAGTAAAACGGCCTAATTTCTTTAAAAATTTCAAACTTCAAGTCCAATCCCAAGTCTACTAAAAAAAAAAAAAATTGTCTAAGAAAAAATCCTCAATTTTAGGTCTAGTCCCAAATCTGTCATGAACTTTTTTTTGTCTTAGAAAAACCCCCAAACTTTAGGTACAATCCCAATCTACCCCGAATTTTTTTTTGTCTAAAAAAATCACAAAGTTTCATTGTATTCTCAAATCTACCTCGTGGTCTAGTGCCAACTTGACGTGACATTTCTACGTTGATAAACAAATCCACATCAACAAAGCAATGGGCGTGATAGGTAGGGACCGATGTGGCATTTCCACGTGGATAACCAATCCACCCCAATAAAAATTATCAAAATTTTCCCAAAAAAAAATCATTTTAGGATATGAAAAGTATGGACGACCAATGGCGATTTTTTAATAGAGGGCTAATGGGGGAAAATTTGAGATTAGAATAAAAATTGGTGATTTTTCTCTTTGACAAAAAAAAAAGGGTTGGGATGGATTTGATACTTAATCTAAAGTTTGGGGTTTTTCCTTAGACAAAAAAAAAAAAAAATGTTGGGGACACATTTGGGAATGGACATAAAGTTTAGGGTTTTTTCTTAGACAAAAAAAAGTTCAGGGTAGATTTGAGATTAGAATAAAAATTGGTGATTTTTCTCTTAGATAAAAAAAAAATTTGAAGTAGGTTTGGGACTTAATCTAAAGTTGGGGCGGTTTTTTTTTAGACAAAAAATAGTTCGAGGCACATTTGGGCATAGACTTAAAGTTTGAAGTTTTTTCTAAGAGAAAAAAAGTTTGGGGCAAATTTAGAATTGAACCTAAAGTTGGGAGTTCTTTTTAAGGAATTAGGCCCAAGAAAATCACAGTAAAGAAAATGGGAAAATGAAAAAAAAAAAAGAAGACAAAGAAAAGACGCAAAACCGGGAGAACTTCAAGCGACCACCCTAAGACTATCGAGCAAATGGCGCGGGCCCTTCTTACCAAAAAAAAAAAAGAAACGGCTCGGGCCCTCTCCCCAGATCCGGGCAAGCACTCTCCTGGGGCTAGTGAGGCCCTGGCGACCTCCTTCAGCCCTTTTCCGGCGACGGCGGCCCACCGCCAAGGGCCTACCACTTCTTTTTTTCAGTTTGTTTTTTTTTCTTTTTTAATCTTTTAGCTTTTTTATTTTTTTAATCTGATATTTTTTAAATTTAATTTAGTTTGTCTTTGTTTTTATCTTTTGATTTATTTTTTCTAATGCGGCGCCCAACAAGCGCCACATGTCTTATAAAAACAATAAAATAAGTCACATTAGCATTTTCTATTAGCCAAATTGTATGAAATTAACGGAAGAATTCGATTGCACAAAATAGAGAAGTTTTAGGACTTGATTGCACTTTTTAAAAGTTTTAAGACTCAATTACACCACCTGATAAGTTTCAGGTCTTCAAGTGCACTTATCCCAAATAGATATAAAGGGACATATTCTTCCCTTTTGGAATCAGGGAAAATGACTTTTCCTTCGGGCCAATCTAAGCTTATTTTCTGTCTGACCAAAAAAAAATCTAAGTTTATTATTTCAATCAATGAATTTTTTTTTCGTTAATCGAGTAATTTTCCACCGTCATCCAACGGTGGAAAGTTCAAAAGCAATTTTTTGGAAACGGGTTTTATCGGACAAACTGACCCTAATAGAGACATTATTCATGACTTGAGCCGACAGTGTGTGCCGAGTACAAGCAGTCCTGCCCTCACAAGCACCCTCCATGTTAGAAAGCATTAACAGCGCCGCCACCGAGAGCCGTCGGCCCAAAGATTCGGACTCCCTTCGCTACACTCTTGAGTAAGATTTTCATCGATTGATTGCAAAGCCAATGAATTATGCATATCTTCCCATCTCATGAGGTCTGAGAGGTTTATTTACATATGTCTGATCACAAAGGTTCAAAAATTTCGACCATGAGGAAGAAATTCACTCCTAAAGTCAGCGCCATTGTGTTGCCGTCTGTGCGTATAACTCTGAGGTTATACCTTGGCGACCGAGTTCAATGCCTCCGCATCCCCGGAGTGAGATCAAAATGCCCGATTCGACGAATTATCATCGCCTCCTGGGAAAGAATATATTACATATAGCTAGAAGGGCGAGACTTGTGATAACTTAGAACCAATAAACAGTAAGAAATCAAATGATAGACAACAAATCCTAAAGACTTTGGTATTCCACTATGTAAAATTCCAACCGTCACCATCGAATACGATAAATAGTAACCCTAACAAGACAAGCCAGCGATTTTCCAAATATCAACTGAAAATTCCATGTCAAGGAAAGGCCTGTCACTTCGTCCGCACCGCAATGCCGCACGAAAATTCTGGCGGGTTGCATCAAAATCCCATGCAGAAAGTTGGCAATCTATCTATTGCCAGGTGCATTAACCAAAAAGTGGTAATCTAAAACCAACAAAACATCAATATGGGTCAGCTCAAGAAATTGATTAAAACTGGTTTCACAACTGACTTTGGAAATTTCTACGCCAGTCACATTTAATTTTTTTTAACATAACAATATAGCATTCAAATTGAACGCATCATGAACTAGTGCATAGAATCAATTCAAAATTTTGATCATGGAGTAATAGTCAAGAAGAAGAGGAGCCAAGTTTTTACCTCCCCTAGTAACCCAGTTGTTGATCGATTTAAATTCCCAAGTTTTTACCTCCCCTAGTAACCAAGTATTTTTCTATTTTCGGAAAATATATAAAAAAATGTGAAAAATATCAAAACTATTTTTTGTTCAAAAATGGATACTTAGGCTTGGCCAAGGCTTCCAAAGTTGATTTTGCAATTTTATGAATTTTTATGGGGTTTCTATGAATTTTCTAAAAATAAAACTGACCAAAAATCAAGTGTCAATAGTATGGAGGATAACAATTCGAAGAATATTATTTAAAATGCCTTGAAAAAATTTTAATCGATAAAATACAATTTTGGACAAATATCTTGCAATGAGAATTGTTCTTTAATTTCAAGTCCATAGATTTGAATCCAGGTCATTTATGATTTTACTTCCAATTTTTCTGTTGCGTGGTTGTTGCTATTCTCCTGTACAACCCCAAGCCCTAATTATTGTTGAAAATCAGTCCTCTACATTAAAATAGTGCCTTTGTAAGGTTTTATATATGCAAGATGTGATTCAATGATTTTCTTTGGGTTATCTCATTGCTATTTAGTGAATTCTGATGGTAAAGTACGTCTAAACCTTGGGTATTTAGAAAACCTATTTGCTTTTTGTTTGGCCTTTTTGTGTTGTTTCAAGAGTCGGATTCATTACATACCGATTGTCTATATGGCTCTTGTGATTTTGTTTTGGTTTAGTAGAAGTTGATTCCTTACTCTTTGTTGATCATGTTGTTGTTAGTCAACAATAAAAATTGAAAGGCATAAAACAAATTTTGTTTCTTTTGGTAGGAGCTATAGTTCAAGTTCGTTTGAACAAACAAAGGGATCAATCAATCAATCATGTCAAGTGAGGGACGTAGGAGGAGCTCTAGGATATCTGAACTGGAAGCAAGAAATGCACAGCAAAGAAGCCTGAAGGAAGGCAAGATGACCTTACACTGCGAAGATCGCAAAGGAGGGAGGAAAAAGATCAAGACCAGACCATTGCAAGATCTCATATTTGATCCTATGGATCGACAAGCTCATGTGGTTGAACCGCATGTTGCTATATTTTTCATGATAGCCTATCGGCTTAACTCTAATTTAACATCAAATCCAGCTCAGCGACGCCTTTAGAAGTATAGAGCATCGCATAAATGCTAGTAAGCCTTCTTCCTAATTCTTTACTTTCATCTTTTCAAGCTATGGCACTGAAAGGATTTCTGAGATTGACTCAAACAATGTATTTCATGAAGCAAACCCAATGGATCCCAGAACCCCTCTACCGGATCAAAGCAAGCTCGAATTGTTGCTTTATTTATTGCAAAGGTATGGCTATTTAAAAAACTTCGTATTCTCGGCATTGAAGACTCATCCCCTGTACAGATATATTTATAGGAAACCAACTTCATTTGTATTTTAAAGGTTGAGTTCTTTATCGAAACTTATGTAAATTCATATTAACTGTCTTCATGATGGTGATGATGATGATAATGCAGGAGAGACTCAAAGAAAATATTCGCGGAGCCAGTAGACCCTATGGAGGTTTGTACTTCAGTGACTTTTTCATTTACTGCATCCGGTATTCCAACATTGTTGATTGTGACCTAGACATATTTGTTTTGAAAGGTTGAAGGCTATCAAGATGTCATTACGGATCCAATGGATTTTGGTACATCTGGGAAAACTTATCATCACCCTCAAATGCTAAGTCCTAGCCCTATGCAATTTAAACTTCATAGAAACCATGGCAATAAATGCAGAAAGATAAAATTCCAAGAACAATTGATCAACAATTACCCTAGGCTCTAATACTAGTTCGTTAAGCAACATCAGAAGTGCAGACAAAACCAAAACGATTCAAGCAAGAAATAATCAAGAGATGCTCTCTCACAGTTTCTAATGATGTCTGCTGAAGGAAAGATGGACATTTGAAATGCTAAAATTTCCAGCTTTTACATCCAGGGTGGGCATCCAACCAGCTTTGGCCCGATGTCTGGTCTTGCCTCCAGATGCCCGTTCTTTCTTTTCGAACCCACTCTAGCCTCCAAAATTTGGTGCTTCATTCCCAACATCCATCATATTATTTAGGACGTTAAAAAATGTCTCTTCAAGCACTCCAAAATAGTTTGCTCACTTCGAATGTCCTCAAATCAATCAAGTCAGTTCCAAATCAAATCTGGTCTAACTTCGAGCCATAACAATCAGTAGCTTCTCACTTATGATTTGGATATTATAGCATTAGTGATTTTATTTTGCACAAACTGAAGATTTATTGGGATATTACCAAAATACCTTGTCTGCATTGATTTGTGTTCCTCTTTCTTGAAGCAATGCATATGAGTTGCTGCACACTTGAAATCGCTTTGTATATATACACAGATAAATGTACGAGTCTAATCTTTTTGTTGTCCAGTAAAGTGTAGTCCATTCTCAAGGCATATCTGGTCATTTATTTTGTTTGCAATAGAAAAGATTACTTACTTTCAGAAATATTTGTTCACTTGTTTATTTTGATTCATGTCAGCATGACGTGTTCTTGGTATTTGACAATGCATTGACGTTCAATCAATCGAGTACCGTCTATTATAGACAGGTATAACCATCACTTCTTGTTGATTCTTGCCAATTTTCACATGGTGAAATTCTGGCTATCTTCCTTTCTAACTGAGGATGTGTGTTCTTCAGGCTCGTGCTATAAGAGAGGTAGCTGAACAGCTATTTCATGCTCTCAGAACAGATCCAACAAACTTTGAAAGCCATTTCTTCCCATTAACCGTCTGTTGCGGCCGATGGACTAAAGCTGAAGCCAAACTTCTGAATTCTACAGACCAGATGATATCAAGCGGTAGGAGATGCTTGATTGTTCTTTTATTTATTGTTAAAAGGAATTGTTTTGTTAATGCATATTGCATCTCCGCAGGTTGCAAATATTGTTGAATTTTCATTGAATATTCTAAGTCGTATATGGTCGGGATTAATTTACTCATTGTTTCCGTGTTTTGATGCTTCCTTATGCAGGGACAAAACGTAAAAGAAATGAGGATTCTGCGTACCAATGCCGTCTAACTTATCAGCCCCCTGGCGAGGGAAAGTCACTTGCATCTGTTGTTCCCAAGAATAGAAAAACTCTAATTGAAGTAAGCAACCTGAATTGTGTGGTTCTGTCTACGTACTTAGGAAGATCAGAAAGTGCTAATTGTTAAAATAGTTGATCTGGAAAACAGTTGAACCAGATAAGCCAATTAAGAATGTAGTTTGCCTCTTATAACTAGTGTTGTTAACATAGCTTTGAAACCTATCAGGTGAACCTCTACTCAATGTTTCACCTTTGTTGGCTTTGATAGAGTTTGAATTTTTCGCCTATAACTTATTTGTGCAACTTATTATATGGTGTTTTGTAGGCAAAAGAAGAGTTGGACTATAAGGAGAGCGTCATGCGATATATTCAGGATTTGGGGCCAATGGCAAAATTCGTTGCTATGATGAATTTATCTCAAAACTCACCCCAAGGCTGTGTTCCGCAAGATGAAGTTTCGCACTTGCAGATTCAAGCTTTCCCTTATGATGTTCCTAACATATCACAAGGTTCTTTTCACCAAGTTGCAGCTGCAAGATCGGTTCACCAAGGCTCTGTTCACCAAAATGTTATGGTAGTGATGCAAAAATAACATCGAGCTAGTACGGTTAATACGAAACGACACGAATAGTCTGATCAAATTAAATTAATTAAGGGCATGTGTTTTTTTAATCAAGCAGTTTTGAGTACGAGCTTTTGACTCATTTTACTCTTTTATGCCTGAGCTATGGTTGGAGTCATGTGTACTGTTTTATGTCTGAGTTATGGTTGGAGTCATGTGGATTTGGTAAGAACATATTGAACCTAGTCTCTTTGTCGTTTATCCGTTATGCTTGGTTTCAGAAAACTGCTTGCTTTTGTAAAATGAACTCCATGTTTGTTTGGTACGTCTGGAAATACCCCTGTTTTAGGTTTTAAATTAGGAATGCTTTAGAAATGGGTGAAATTATTAGTGATAATCAAGAACAATGCTTCATGCGAAGCACAACTTGCTCTGGGACAAAACTAAGAAAGTGGTCCACTTCCAATTCCTTAGCCTGCTCACTTTCTAGTAGGACAATGCTTCATGCAAAGCACAACTTGCGCATATTTGATGCAAGCAATATGCGCAGTTCTAAGATATGCGAAGCATGTTTTAGTTGTTCGAAACAACAAAATCTTGACCCGACTCAACTAGCTTAAAGCTAACATGAATTGACAGCATTTTACTGATTTTATTATGCTAAATTCTTCGTGGTCACTTTAAAATGTTACGGTAGTGATGCAAAAATAACATCGAGCTAGTACAGTTAATACGAAACGACACGAATAGTCTGATCAAATTAAATTAATTAAGGGCATGTGTTTTTTTAATGGAACTGAGAGCAAATTGAAAAGGTGGAAAAGGGGTTTTGCTTCTGTACTTCAAAATCAAAATGCTTGCAATAACTTTCTTGACTGACCTTGCAGCCGCATTGAATCCCACAGAAATCATGTAGACCCATCCGGATATCGTCATGCTGCAACATTAATAGGTACAAAATTAATCAGTTGGGTCCCAAGATAAGAGGGGCAAAAATTAGAACAAACAAAAGCAATGTAAAGGATGGAGGAAAACAAGGTGTCTCGAGAGAGATTTTTCTAGTCGCCTAGGACGGAATTATTCACCTGACACTTGGCACGAGACAATTGGCTTAAATGGGCTAGGACTACGTATTCTTTTCATTCAAATTAGATAAATGATTATGTAACAAATTTTGGGTGATTGTAAAACTAATAGTCTGTTTTGGGCCGCAAATTACACAACAACAATAAAACTTATGGACCACAACATACTGTTATTCTCACGATCACTTAAAGACTCTAAATTATGAGAATTCCCCGTTTTGGCCTCTCTTGGCGTCGGTTGCTTCTCGTTGTCTTCGTAAAAGGGTATTGGAAAAAGAGAAGAGACTGGCCTGGCCTGTCCTTTATTAGGAATTTTCAACTACTTTCTCTTCAGTTTTGGACATTTCGCTAAGGATGTAAGAGAAACATTATCATCTGCTTTTGTAGTATAGTAGAGAATCGACCGGCGGTTGATGGGCGGACCATCGAATCCAGCCTCCCTAAATGCATGGTCGTCCATTTGCATGAAAGCGGCTCGCTCGTTAACAAGTCTTTTTTCATCTCGCTAACGACCAAGTACGTAGGCACTGGTCCAAACTTGCCCTCCTAAAACGTATTCACCTAACCGTAGGTATAGTGGCCGGTTTGTGCATCGGTCGGTCTCCGCGTACCTAACTCGATGTATTAAGTGATGGGATAAGGACCAAAAAAGTCCCAAACATATTACATTATTGCCAATTCAATCCTAAAACATTTTAATTGGACTAATTTAGTCCTAAATATTTTGTTCTGGTATCAATTTAGTCAATTTAGCCAATCTTGACAGGAAATCACTGACGTGGACGCCGTCCATCCTACGTGGTACAACCGATGTTGTCGTGGATAAATTTTATAATTTCAAATATTTCTTATCTTCTTTTTTCATTGTGGCCAGTGAGGGTGGCGGCCCTCGCCCAGGCCATCACCGCACCCCGGGTGAGGGATGACCCCTTGTTGGTCAAAATGAAACAAAAAAACTAAAAAAGAAAAGAATTTAAAAAATCAGTAAAATATATTATAATATTATAAGATTTGTCCATGTCAGTGCTGATCGGGCCACGTAGAATGGCCAGTGTCTATGTCAGCAATTTCCTGCCAAGATTAACCGGATGAATTGAATTGGTACTAATATAAAAGGTTAATGACTAAATTGGTCAAATCAAAAGGTTTAGGACTGAATTGGTAAAAATGCAATAAGTTAAGAACTAAATCGGTCTAATCAAAAGGCTTAGGATTAAATTAGTATAAATACAATGACTTTGAGACTTTTTCGGTACTTTTCTCTTAAGTGATGGGGTAGTTTATAAGGGCGCCTTTAAATAAGCCGATCACATTAAATACGCCCCCATAAGAACGTTCCATATCATTCTAATTTGTCCTTGTCGTAGACCGACTTTAGCATACCTAGTGTTAGTCTATTAGTCATAGTGTCCATCTATAATGTTTCGAAAGAATCGGAGAAGAAGAAGAAGAAGAACTGAAAGCTTCCACGACATTGTAAGAGAAAACATACCAGATGGAGAGAGCGTCCAAGCCAATCTCAGCGTCCTGGAGCAGACCGGCGATCAAGACCAAGATCTGATAATACCAAGTCTCCAAGCACAGCATCACCGCCGACACCGTCGACAGCTTCAGGAACTCCCACAGCCCGGTGAAGGCCTGCGAGCTGAACCCCCACCACGTGTGCTTGCACCGGCCGCTCACCAGTATGTACACGAACTGCGCCACCACGATGACCCACCACGAGAAGCTCAGCATCAGGGACGCCCCGAGGAGGCCGAGTCCGAGCTTGTAGATCACAATCCAGCTGAGGAGGAGGTGGCCGGCAAAGGTGGCGGCGGATATGTAGGCACTCGGGTTCACGATGCTCTGGGACTGGAGGAACTTCTGGATGGGGAAGTTGGTGGCGTAGGCGAAGATCTAGGGGATGAGGCCGTAGACGAACACTGCCGCCGCCGACGCGATGGAGGTGGACTCGCTAAGGAGGAGGAGGAGCTGCTTGGAGAATATGTAGATGAACATGACCGGGATTCCGTCGCCATCAGGAGGATGGTTGACCGCTGGAGGTAGATGCCGAGCATCTCGTACTTGTGGGCCCCGAGGCTTGCCCACGTAGTGTCTCCACCGCGCTCCCCATCCCGAGCTATACACGGCGGCCAATCAATGCAAAATAGAATATTAATGAAGCAATCATCGGAGGAAGCTGCTACCCCGACAGTCTAACAATACTGTCAATTATTTCTGACCACACCATTTTTCAATCAATAAGCGTTTTATGCAAAACACTCGGTGATGGTGTGTGAATCTACGGTTGAAATTGTAAAGTCTCTGACAGTATTGTCAAGGAAGCATTTCCCTTCATTAGACCTAGGCGAGTTAAAGTTGTTGTACGTGAGTCTATTGTCCAATGTTTAAAAAACTTATGGAAGTCTTGGGACAAGTACAATCAATTCTTTGTTTTTGGTTCCGCCATGGACCTTACTTATCTACCGAGGTCTTTTTCTTGCTTTGCGGTTCCGCAATGTCAAAATTCATGTAGTATATTGAAAATGATGCCATGGAAACGTACCATGAGGCCGTAGGCGAAGATTTGGATGCCATTGTTGCCGAGGGAGGCGGCGGCGAGCTCGAGGTTGCCAAGGTGGCCGCAGAAGATCTGGGTGGACATGGAGGTGACGTTGTTGAGGAGGTAGACGATGACGGCGGGGTCGACGAGGCGGAAGAGGGTCCTGAGCTCGATCCACATGGCCTGCCGGAGCCGCTTGAAGTAGGGTAGCTCAGTGTCGGACAGCATGTCCTCGAGGGCCGAGCTCACCGGCTCCACCGAGGGCAGTTGCTGCTTGGGCTGCAACAGCGGTTGCTGGTGCTGGTCACCTTCATCACTGGCCATGCCATCTCTCCCTGTCGAGTACATCTCTCTCTATCTTTCTCAGCAGATTATGAGTGAGAGTGGGTGGATTGAGATGGAGAGGGGAGAGTGACCATACAGAAATCAAGAGTTCCAAATAATCTGTGTTTTTTTGACAAGTCTTATAGATGGAGGATAGAGTGAAGAACGTGGGCCCCATAAGAAGAGGGTTAGAATTTTGAAGGAGAACATTTGGCGACGTAGTCAAATGGAGATTGTGCGTGTGAGCGTATACGTGTACAAGAGTGCCAACAAGAAGAATCAAACCGCAGCCCTGTCGACATCGCTCTTGGTGGCTCCATGTATTTTCACAGCTTGGTAAAGAGAGAAAAAACATTTCCATTACTTAGCAAAATGAGTAGAAATTACACGTGTCAATTTCTCAACAACCCCCTTATCTTAATTTGTGAAAAGTCTTCTAAAAAATCATAAACCTATCATACGGATGACAATTTAGTTATAAACCTTTTTAGTTGTGCCAACTGAGTCTCGAACTTTTTATGATTTTTCAATTTAGTCCTAAACCTTTTGACGATTTGCCAATTTAGTCATAAAATTGTCAATAGAGTCATTTTGGCCAATTGTCCAAATTATAGGTTTAGGGCTAATTTGGAAAATCTTCAAAAGTTTTACGATTAAATTGTCGCGATTGAAAAGTCCTTGACTAAATTGGCATATCATCAAAAAGTTCATGACTCGGTTGCTATAGTTGAAAAGTTTAGGACTAAATTGGCCAACGTATAATAGATTTAGGCTTTTTGGACAATTACTCCCTTTTTTTCCATAATGGTAATTCTAGTACATTAAAATTCTTTTCGTAAAGATAATTCTAGTATTTGACGAGTATTAGTTGCAAGTATTTTTTTTTTTGGCAAGTTTTTAAGGTGGCCATTGACTTTCTACTTGAGCCACAAATGGGAGCTTTTTTCAAAAATGGGTCTGAAAAAAAAATTACAGATTTGGGTCTATTTTTTTTTTATTTACCAGAAGGGGTCCCATTCGGCAATGAGCTAACCGAACTGAGAAGTTCGGCAGCCCTAAAGCCGAAAGGAACAAAGTTTGGCAAGGAGGACGCCGAACTTGCCGAACTTCTGGCCGTTCGGCAGTAGAGTTGCCGAACCCTTGTCAGGGCATACCTCCCGTTCGGCAGCTCTGTTGTCAAACGAGAGGCAGGCCCCACCGTGAAGCAGGCTTCACGTGAAGTGTGAAGCCTGCACACTCCACGTGAAGCCTACTTCACGTGCAGTGAAGCGTGCAGGCGTTCCCTATTATTGCCTCAACGTTCCCTTTTATTGCCTGAACAAAGAGGAAAAGATTGAGCGGGGGAAAGAGAGAGGAAGAGGAGAAGAGGAAGAGAGGAAAAGAGTGATTGGGGGAGAAAGAACACACGGCCGAAACTCGTGCTTCGCCGTCGTCCGCCGCGAATAGTCCCGCACTGTTTCACCGTGCCCTGCCATACTTGCCCTGTTCGTCTAGCCCACTGTGAACGTGTTGTCCAGCGGAGTTTCTACCTCAAACGAGCTCGGATTTCGCTACACGGATCAAGGTAACACCAATATCCTTTCTAGGGTTGATTCAAGTATGTTATGATACGTTTAATTTTTCATTTTTTGAGTTGTTTCACTGTTTTGATTAGGTCTCCTGGTTAAATTTGGACAGTAGGATGTGGTAATTAGATTGGACAGTGTAAATTTGGTCTTCGATTAGATTTGAGCCGTTGGTTTTAGGAGCCTAATCTAACGGACGTGGGATAGCCACGTGGGCAAACTTGGATCGTAGGATCTGTCTGTAATAATAAAAATGTTCAGAAAATAGAAAAATCAGAAAAATTTGGAAAATATATATAAAAAAAAAAGAAGTGGGAACGACGCAGTTTTTTGGGTCAACCCCAAAGGGGTTTGACCCGGGCTGGGCGCTCGGGTCTGGTTGACCTGGTTGACCCGGCTAGAAAAATATAAAAAATAAATAAATAATGCAGAAAATAAAAAAAATCAAAAAATCACTAAAAAAAAAATCATTAAAAAATCATAAGAAATTTCTAAAAAAGATTGAAAAAATTCCAGAAAATTTGTAAAAAAATTAATAATAGTAAATTTTAAAAAAGGAAAATAAAAATTAGAAAATAATAAAATAAATAATAATAATAATAGAAAATAAAAAAAAATGGGAACGACGCGATTTTTTTGGGTCAACCCCGAGGGGGTTTGACCCAGGCTGGGCGCTCGGGTCTAGTTGACCGGGTTGACCCGGCCAGAAAATATAAAAAATAAATAAATAATGCGAAAATTAAAAAATCAGAAAATCACCAAAAAAATAAAAAAAATTCATTAAAAAAATTAATAATAGTAAAGTTAAAAAAAGGAAAATGAAAAGTAGAAAAAAATAAAAAAATAATAATAATAATAGAAAAAAAAAATTGGGAGCGACGCGATTTTTTTGGGTCAACCCAGAGGGGGTTTGACCCGGGCTAGGCATTCGGGTCTGGTTGACCGCATTGACCCAGCCAGAAAAATATTAAAAATAAATTCAAAATGCAAAAAATAAAAAAATCAACTGGGACATGGCGATATTTATTTAGAAAAAAGAAAATTAGAATACAAATAAAATAAAAAATAATAGCAATTGTGCAATATTTATTAAGTTCCTCTATTCCATTTGTAGACATGGCACAGCGGACTTACATTCAGCCCGGACCTCGGGACGATTCACTACTTACAGAGCAGGCCCGACACAGATCACATGCCATATGGAACGCTTAGGTAATTAAGAAATTTCTCAGTTGATCTGTCATTTATAATAGCTGTATCGTAATAAAATCTACTAATGGTTAATGTAACATGTTATAGATAGATGAGGATCAATGTCTTAGATGTCAGCGAGATGGATCGATGCTACACGAAACTGAACTTGATGAACGCATTGAACCATATATTCGAGCTTCGGGATTTTACGAAGTTTGGAAAATGGGATTTTGGCAAATTGATCACCATTTGATTACAGCTTTGGTCGAGCGATGGAGGCCCGAGACTCACACCTTCCATATGCCGGAAGGTGAATGCACGATCACATTACAGGACATCGCAGTGCTAACAGGGCTTCCCATTGATGGACTTGCAATTACTTGCCCCACTAGTAGGAGTTGGCCCGATCTTTGTGAGAATCTACTTGGTCACCGTCCCCTAACCAGTCAAATACGCGGTTCGAAGGTAAAGATAGCCTGGCTGAGAGGACTCTTTGGTGTAATTCCTGACGATGCCGGTGAGGTTACCATACTGCAGCATGCTAGGGCATTGATTCTCTAGTTGACTGGATCTATCTTTTCAGACAAATCAGGTGCTAGGATTAGTTTGATTTTTCTTCCACTACTAGAGCACCTCGAGGATCCTACGCCGTACAGTTGGGGTTCAGCAGTACTTGCGTGGTTGTATCGGGAGCTATGAAATGCGACTGATCCATCAGCGCACCAAATCAGTGGTGCCCTACATGTATTGCAGATTTGGGCATGGGATCGCTTCAATTGTGTCGCCCCATCCATCAGAAGCTGTGATCCTTTACCAGATGCACCTCTTGGTAATCGGTATGTGATTTATTACTTTTTCAGTTCGTGAGTCATAAATTTGTTTCAGTGCGTATAATATATGTAAATGTTCTTATTTTTATTTATGTAGCTGGACTCAACCCCTACAGACAACAATGGTCCCCATACATACCTTGCGACATCTGCGCTACCAATTTGATAGAATGGCATCTGCAGATGTAAGTCATGATAGCAACCAACGAGTTCAATGTAATGTTACCTTTTAAATTAATTCTTCGTTTAATTTGATATGTTTTAATACGATAACAGATTACTTGGGAGCTCTACACCGATGACATTCTCCAGAGTCTACCAGATTACTGCCTGCAAGGAGAACACATTTGGAGGGCTCGTGTCCCACTCATCTATTTCCACATCGTTGAGTGGCATTATCCAGACCGAGTGTGTTGTCAGTTTGGTATGCAGCAACCAATACATATTCCTCCCAGTAATCATACAGGTTTTCATAATATTCAATTAAAGCCAATTACAAGGAATTTGGTCGATTTTCACGGAGAGTGGATTAGTATATGGAACAATCGTCTTGAGCACATAGTCAATTATGCTCTTGCAACGGAGCCACTTCACTATCATTCAGAATATATGAAGTGGTATCGTAAACACACAAGAAGGTGGATTTCTTACACGGGAGGTGCAGTAGGTGGAGCGGTTAGTGCAAACACATTTAATTTACTTAATTTATTAATTTTTTAGTAACATAAGTTATTGGCATTTGATAACTTCTGTTGACTTTGATTTCATGAACAGTGTGATGGCGTGGAACAAATCGTACGATTGGTTTCCACTATATCTCGAGAGAACATGCAGGAGAACATACGGCATATAGATAAGATATCTAAGGTAATGCTATGCGTCTTCAATGAGGAGAGGCGGTTGACAATGATTTTACCACCCCAATCAGCACCTACAGCAGCACCCATTGGGCCAGACGAGGATGACCCACCTGAGACTGTTCAGTCGACCCGGAGGACCACTCGAGCTCATCCAGTTGATGACGCCGTTTCCTACCCGTTCACCTATCATACGCCGGGGTTAAATACAGGGTTTAGCCAGTTTGCCAATCCATTTCATGAGGGATCTGATTACGCCTTCACTCCAACTAACTCTTCGAGTGCCTATGGATCCGAGTTCTTCCCACACCCGTCTACAGTAGAATATGTACCATCGAAGCATCGCATATTTCCTGACTTTCATGATGCATCCACATCACAGCCACGCTTCATACCACATGACATGCCTTCGTCATCTACACATCCTACTCCTCCACAACGTCATCGTCGATACAATACTAGGCATGCCGAAGAACGAAACAACCTGATTGCGGAACAGGAGGCCGTGTAGGAGGACGACATCATCATTAAATGTAATTAGGGTTGCAGCAACAGACGCACAGAAGCAGCAACAGTAGAATGCCTCGGGTGGTTCAAACCCCCGACTTTGAACCTATTTTTCTCAGTCATTTTGAGTGATTTTTTGGTATATTATTATGCAAATGCATTCAACGTGCGTAGACCTTCGCTTCGATATGTTGTGTGGCCCCTGGTTATGACCGAGGTGTGAGATATGCCCTTCCAAAGTTGCCTTGTTGGTCTGATCAGAATCTGGAAATTTTGCCAAGTGTTGGACTCAGTCCAACTTGCTTGCTTCGTGCTCGTTTTTCATTATCTTAATCTGAGTATTTTCGGACTATTCTTGATTTATTGTGATCCTGGTTCATAGCAGAACGCGTGGTTGTGCTCATTTTCTCTCATTTCGATCTTTGGGTAAAGTTATGGGGTCTGGAATACCCCCTGTTGGCCCGGTTTAAGCCTAGATTTCTGGAAAAATAGTGCGACCCTCCTACTTTGGGATCGGTTTTCTCTCTCATTTTGCGTGATTTTTTGGTATATTATTGTGTAAATGCATTCTACGTGCGTAGACCTTCGCTTCGATATGTTGTGTGGCCCCTGGTTCTGACCTAGGTGTGAGATATGCCTTTCCAAAGTTGCCTTGTTGGTCTGATCCGAATCTGGAAATTTTGCCCAGGTGTTGGACTCAGTCCAACTTGCTTGCTTTGTGCTCGTTTTTCATTATCTTAGTCTGAGTATTTTTGGACTATTATTGGTTTATTGTGTTCTTGGTTCATAGCAGAACGCGTGGTTGCGCTCATTTTCTCTCATTTCGATCTTTGGGTAAAGTTATGGGGTCAGGAATACCCCCTGTTGGCCCGGTTTAAGCCCAGATTTCTGGAAAAATAGTGCTACCCTCCTACTTTGGGGTCGGTTTTCTCTCTCGTTTTGCTTGATTTTTGGTATATTATTGTGCAAATGCATTCTACGTGCGTAGACCTTCGCTTCGATATGTTGTGTGGCCCCTGGTTCTGACCGAGGTGTGAGATATGCCCTTCCAAAGTGTTGAAACCAGTTCAAACCTGCTACTTCGGGGTCACTTTTTTTGAAGATTTCTTGAGTTTTTTGGGTCGTTGTTTGGTTGAGCATGCTCTCTGTGTGTGGAACTTCATGTTGATACTTTGGTTTTAATTTGGTTGCATCGGTGGATCAAGTTATGATCCCCGAAAATCACCTCAGTGAGCTGCAAAGTGGGGGTCTGAAATTTTTCTAAGTGTTGGTTCCGCACCGAGCACCTTCACGACACCATTACAGCGCGCTCGTGTAGTCAATTCCTAAGCCATTGATCATTTTGGAAACTAGATCATACCTAGTTTCATGTGGTATGATCGGTTTCCCTTGATTATTTTTGTACACCAAGATAATCACTCTCGAATTTGGCTCGGTGAATTGCAAGTGAGGCTGGAATTTTGGCTGTGTTGTACCCCAACTAGTCATATTCCCGACACCATTGCGATACGCTCGATTGATCATTTCCCGAGCCGTCACTTGTTTTGGAAACCTAATCATACCTAATTTCTTGTGGTATAATCGGTTTCCATCTATTTGATTTGAGTTCTAAGATAACCACTCTTGAAAACACTTCGAGAGTCAACTCTTCCAAATCAATTTTTTTTTACAATGAGCGAAACTCGAGATTTTGAGTGAGACTTTCGCCGAAATTTCGCGCAATTCGTTTTCAGTATCTCCAGCCTTGTTCCGCCCGGTCCACAAAAAAAAAAATTGAAAAAAAATAGGAAACATCAAGAAAAATCCCAAAAAAAATGCAAAACTCTAACTATATGATGTAATGCATTCTAAACTATATGACAAATACGATGACAATGCATGATGTCTAAAAAATCAATTTTTAATGCACAAAAATATGGATTCTAATTATATGACATGCAATATCATGCATATTCACACCATGATTTTCGAATGTCACCTCTTGCATTCCATAGTTTCAAAATATCACATTTTCAAAATATCATGCATATAATTTATCTCATTGGATCATTTATATCACCGAAAATATGAGAAAATAAACAAAAAATCTGCTCATTATCTTTTGTTCGTCATGCATAATTTTCGAGTATCATCTTGAGTCCTTCATCCAATTTTTCAAAAATCATGCATGTTATATCATAACATTCGCATGTCTCATAATTTGTATGTCCATGATGCATTAAATTTTCGAGTATCACAAGTCATGTCCTTCCATGTTGTAAAAAATAAAAATTGCATGATGAGTGTTCTTATGCCATGTCATTTTCGCATAACCTATGTCTTGCATGTCCATATTTTAGTATTTATGTAATAAATTTTTTTAGTATGTAAATAATTGACAAAAAATATTCATAAAATAAAATTGGTAAAATATTCTAGATTAAATGAACGTGTCTAACAATCCATAAGTTAAAAAAATCTTCGTGTAGCGTCGATCCATCTCGCTGACATCTAAGAGGTTGATCTTAGTCTGATTTGTAAAATGTTACATTAACCGTTAGTAGCAATTTCATTACGATACAACTGATACAAATGACAGATTAAATTGAGTATGGAAATCAGATGTATTACATTCAATGTTCACACACAATCTAAATTTTATTCCTAGGCCGATCTGTATGCACAAGTTTGGCTGTTGTGCCTTGATTTTCCACAGTTGGTGCAAGCGTTACGCGAAGTGCTACTGCTCAGCGTACTCCAGTCCATCTCATTATGTATTCGTGATGCACGGGGCCTTCCTTTCTTCCTAATACGGTTCGGGTCTGGCACTAATAGCAGCTCGTCAGGTTCAGGCCAGTAATTCGAATGCCCCAATGGATGAAACATGTACTGATAGCACTGAAGTGTTCTATCCAACGTATAGAATTCATCTACGAACGCATGGTAATCAATTGCATATTTTTAACATGCTACAATTACGTGGGAACATGAGATTTTCATCTCTTGAAATTTCCCACATGTGCACGTTCGCCGGTTTAGCTGGACTTTGGGTTTGTGGCCCCATGTTCCTTTGGATCTATTACATCCAGTTTTAACTTCAAAAATCTCTGTATCAGAGTCGAACCGTGTCACATTATGTCTATTTGCAGCTTGACTATTTCTTTCGAGCATGTTACCCTCAAATTGAGTATATACCCATCCCTCTACCTTCTGCACCCTGTATGTCGTTCTTCTGGTGTCAAAATAATAGGCCAACTGATAAAAAATATCTTATTCACCATAGCTGTTATTGGCAAAGCACGAAAATCCTTCAGCATCCCATTAACCGATTCAACTAAATTCGTTGTCATCGATCCATATCTCCTTCCTTCATCATAAGCCTTCGTCCATTTCTCCCTTGGAATCTGCTCACACCATTGAGCTGTTTCTGGATGTAACTCACTCATTCGGCTCATGATGTGTAAGAATTTTCGCTTTTGATTCTCGTAAGCTGTACATTACAATAATAATAAGTACTTGTCACACAAATTTATGAACACGTTTATTCCTCAAATAACGTAGATTTAAAAATTTACCTGCCGTCTGAACAGCTATTTTCCCTTCGGCATTTTTGAATTGCTTATTGTAGTTGCTGACGGCATGCCGAATGCAATATCTATGGTGGCCATGTGGAGGACGCCACCCTTCTGTCTCCCTTACTTTCAGAATCCCCTTATGCCTGTCTGATATTACACAAATATTTTGTCGGCCATTAGTAACATATCTCCGCAACAGATCCATAAACCAAGTCCAATTGTCGTCATTCTCTCGATCAACCACAGCAAATGCCAACATAAATATATGATTGTTGCCATCAAATGAGGCCGCACAAAAGAGCGTTCCTCGGTATTTCCCGTACAAAAAAGTTCCATCAACAAATATCACAGGACGACAATTTTGGAAGCCTTCAATCGTCTGCTTGAAAGTCCAGAACATCCGGTTGAAAACCTTGACACTATCATCTTGGCTCATGCAATCATCGATCACAAAATGAAAACCTGGATTCATTGACTTCATCATATTCATATACTGTCTTAACTGACCATACGACTCATCCCATCCTCCAAAAGTTTTGGCAATCGCCATTTGTTTAGCTGCCCAGGTTTTTCGATAAGTAGGTTCGAAGCCCAGCTTGTCTTTAATCTCCGCCATTAGTGGCTTGATTTTGATATCTAGTTGAGCGGCAACCATTGCTTCTATCTGGCTGCAGAGGTACTTCTGATCAAGTTGCCGATGATCCCTTGATATTTGCAGATTACGACATGTATGTGGCCCACTATACTTAGTTATTGTCCAAAATAGGTCACCCGATTTATGAAATGCATGAAGCCGCCAATCACACGGTTCATTTGAATTCTCGCACTATATAGTATATTTTCTCTTCTTTGTCTCACCACTGCGAAAGTGATGATTTCTTCTCAGAGAATACTCTTTCGCAGCCAACTACACCGCATCTCGTGATGGAAATAACATCTCAACATGAAATTCTGTTGATGGATCAAACAACATATGGCCCGGCTTGGTTCTTGTATCTATTTGCATCATATCATAGTTAATCTCTAAATAGGGCGGTGGATGTACCAATGGCAAAATGGGATTACTGCAATGTGCGTTGTAGTAAGCCTCCATATCGGCACCTCCGACATTTTCTTCGGCACCTCCGACATCTTCTTCATCACCTCTGTCATCTTCTTCGTCACCTCCGTCATCTTCTTCCAACCATAAATCATCTTCTTCATCACTATCAGCATCATCATTATCATTGTTATCATCGTACTCCACGTACTGATTATCCACACCAACGTCATCTTCACCAACATTGGAACCTTCCCCGGTTAAATCATTTATCGGTTGGTGTTCATCTACAGTTGCATAAAACTGTACAAACCCCATAGAACACTGACGTACAAACTACATGATTATCTTAACTACAGCATCATTATGCATCTCCACAATTTCATACATACAATGACCGGTTCCTTGAATCGGTTGTCTATACATCAGACTAGAAATATACTGATTTTTTGTTATATTCAACTGGCGCTCAATCGTAGCACGTAACTCATCAAATCTGGATATGTTTCCAAACTCAAACATAGCATATTGTCCACATTCGTAATCATATCCAAATTCATTTCGTACTATTGTACCTCCCCATTTCACAGTCCCAAAAGATGTAGAAGACATTATGCTAAATGAAGAAATTATAAATTACTTTTCATCCATAATTTAATAGATATTTTTCCCTACACAGTAACAAATTAACCTTATAACTATCAATATAACAAATGAAATAAATAGGGTCACAAAATTATTTAAGAATTTATTTATTCTTTAAAAATATTTACGGATTTAGGGCATGAGCGGCTGTTTCACAGCCAATTTTATATTTCGAAGACTCGAAAAATTGAAATCGACAGAATTAGGTTGGACCAGTTGAATGTGGTTGTCCCCCCATTTTCTGTGATTTTTAGAAAATTTTTGAAATGATTCTGAGGCGATTTACCCATAAGGGGTAGAATCGTCATTTAGAAATGAATGAAGGACCAAAATCATCAAGAATAAGATCTAGTCAATTAATTGACCAAATCCTAATTTTGAGATTCTTATTATTATTATTATTTTGATTTTATTTATTTTCTAATTTTCTTTTTCCTTTTTTTAATTACTTTTTTTCTATTCATTTTCCGGACCGGGTCGGTTCGACCCAACTCACAAACCCGAAGAGCCGGCCCAAACCCACTCGGGTTTGAACCGGGACTAAAACGACACAGTTTTGGGCATTTTTTATTATTATTTCAAATTTTTTTGATTTTTCTATATTCTGGGAAATTTTTATTATTATGAACAGATCCTACGGTACAGGTTTGCCCACGTGGCTAACCCACGTTCGTTGGATTAGGCGACTAAAACCAACGGCTCAGATTTAACCGAAGACCAAATCTACACAGTCCGATCTAATTACCACATCCTACGGTCCAGATCTAACCAGGGTTTTGCACAAAAATTTTCGTGGGACGTGTACATTCAATTATTCTTTTAGTATTCTGAAAATTTAAAATTTCAAAAATCATGATGAAAATAGGGTTTAATACGCACAACATTTTTAGCGAGATATGTAGCGACATGCAAAACAGAGAGATATATATAGTGCAAGAACAAGATATTTTTCGGACCAAAAGCACAAAACAACAACAGTGACTACACAGCACTAAAACAACATGTTTTTCACACCAAAACGTGCTCAAATTAACACTAACAATGATATATGCATTACCTTGAGCCAAAAAGCGTGCGTGCGTCGAGATGAGAATCCGGATACTGGGTCTCCTCTAACTTCTCTGCTCTTCTGCTCTAACTTATCTGCCGTGTATAAAAAAATAGCATGACAAAAACGAAACGAAAAACGTGAAGGGCAGAAGAAAATAGATTATAAAGTGAATCGTTACCTGGTTCGAAGGTGAGGAAACGTCGCCGGAATCAATGACCGCAGATACAGAGACGCCGGAAATCGACAAACGGCCTCCAAATCTCTCTTTTCTCTCTCGGTTGTCTCTCGTTTCTATGGTTTTTTCTCTCCGTGTTCACCTTCAAGCCTCTGTTATTTGTATCAGAAGCCTGAAGGCTTCACGGAGCAATGCATCTGAATGCCTTCACATGAAGGGCCAGGCGCCTGCAGGCATTCTGAAGGGGCAGGCGTCCCTGCAGCATAGGGGCGTCTAGAGCTGCAGCAGAGGGAAGGTGCGTCTAAGTTCAGTAGTATAACTACCGAATTGGGCGCTGCAGACCGTTGCACGCAGAGGCTGGAGTCCCAGTTCGGTAGTATGACTACTGAATTGGGGCAAGTTCGGTAGCCTATCTACCGAACTTTCACCAGTTCGGTAGTTATACTACCAGACTGAGTAGTGTTCGGCTCTCCGACGGCCGAACCACCAGTTCGGCGGTCCCCCCATCGAACGGGACCCTATCCGGTAATTTTTGACAAACGAGATTCAAATTTGTAATTTTTTTTTTTTTTTTGGAACCCCTTTTTGAAAAAAGCCCCACAAATGGTGTGATGGCGTCGTGGCTTAATCAATAAAGGAAACCACTTGAAGAAAGAGATGGTTTTTGGATCACGCATGACGAATTCGAGGAGCTACAAAAGTCTAATTTCGATTTGTACTCGTGAGTAAATTGAGTGTTGCCGCTGTTACTTCTGATTGGGCCAGCGACAGTCCGTGGCTGCTCTGGAATGTTCAACCCCAATCGTCGCCATCGTTGCCATCGTTTCTCCATGAACTCAGGCGGATCCGATCAACAATCAATTTGTTGTCTCGGACACGGAACGAACTTTGCAGTTTCGAAGTGAATGATGGGTCAAACGGTTTCGAGCAAGGGGACTCTTTGAGCATTTGATTTCCTCGAACTCGACTCAACTTGACTAGATTAACCTGGCACGGAAATTGAAATTGAGCTCTTCGGGCTTTCGAAATGCATGAAAACCTCACGAGTCCAATCCAATCGGATCGAGTATGTGGCAGCTACTGAAATTGGAAAAGGATTCCGGTTGATCCCAAATAATCCGCCTAAGTGATCTCGAATAGCTCACGAGGAGCTTGAATCGTCAACAGCTTTTTGGGTGAAACACAAAAGGAAAAAAAAAAAAAAGGTGTCATTATTTCAAATTAGGAGTCTCATCATTGATTGCACATATTTCATTGTTTCAAGAACTTGTACTTGTGTCTTTCAACATGAGAATGTTATGTTTTATATTTACAAGAAGTTGAATGTTAAAGATAAATCTTATATCGCACGGACCAGAGTAAAGTAAGACAAAACAAATGCTGGATTTCTACTAGGAACATCACATTGCAATCCGGAAAGAAAACTATCCATCATTGAACAAAATTAACCCAACCGTCGAAATTAAATCTCGAATTTGTGTTATTATCTTAACTTTGCTTGTGGAGAGACTTCTTTATACCGCTAATTTATGAAGAAAGCAGATATTCATGAATATATAGGCAGATAATACTATATCTACACCAAGTAATGCTCATCAGTGTGCAATTAAAGTCAAAATAGACCAATTAAATTTTGTCTTATAACCCAAGAATACAGCTTAAAACGTCTAGCTGCCTGGAATCCTAAGGAACACTCGCAAGTCCTATGAAATAAATTCGGACGTTTGTCCTATACAAGTGACTCCGACTCAAAACAATTTGTATGTAATTAGGAATTAACTGATAAATACTGGCATGAATATTCACATATAATTTTTGCGTAATCTTTTAAAATTCGAATAATATTTTGGATTCGACAGGAAATTAAATAAGTTACTTTGACTTTGGATAAGTCTAGACAAATAACCCTAATTGAAATTAACACATCTCTCACTTGAACTAAATATAAATTGCATCACCAAATCAGTACACCTAAAGTAAGCATTTTATACTCCATCAATATTTATTTCACGTTGAAAACATGCGGGGCATTGTTCTCTAGTGAATTTACCCCAAACAGGCTTGACTAAAAGTGCATGACTTTACACATTATGAGATATTAAATGTACGAAAAGAACATTTTTCCATATTTGCAAAGTATAATTATCTTAGGGATAATGACACAAATGGTTCATGAATTTTGGCCTAACGTGTAATGTGGTCCCTGAACTTTAAATATGTTGAATATGGTCCACGAACTTTAGTTCAACGTGCAATGTCATTCCTAAACTTTTAATTTATTCAATATGGTCCATGAATTTTTTGTACATGATCAATATATGTCCAGTGTGGTTCTTTCATTAATTCAAGTTCATGGACAACATAGGACAATATTGAACATCCTCATATAATCCATGGAGTAAATTGAATATATACCAAAAGTCCATGGACAACATTGAATATATTAAAAATTCAGGAGCCACATTGTACATTAGACTTAAGTTCAAGGACTATAAAGTTCATGGATCACATTGCACATTGGATCAAAGTTCATAAATCATTTGTGTCATTTACTCTTTATCTTATTATCTTTCCATGGTTCAAGGAGTTTAAAATGTTAAATGCTTCCTCGAATTAACAATTAAGCTCGAGTAAAAAAATCCACAAGTACCTGACAATGGCAAGTAAAGCACTTTCTTTTTACCGTCAATGCCTACCATTAATTAGTAGATTCTTTAATTATCTCGAATCTTGTCAGACATTATGAGTAGCTATCTCATTTTAGTTTTAATCCTATAGTAAGTGGAACTTCAACACTATGATCATGCATCAATCCAAGAGTACTCTCTCTCTCTCTCTCTCCAAACTGTTCTTAAGAGTTTTAACTCAGTCACATCGACTGCGCATATTATATTATTCCCTTTACAGTGTGAAACACACAAAAAAGCTCATGTATTATTTCCAATTAGGAATCGCAATGATAGCGCGTATTCCATTAATTCGAAGACATCTACAAATTTCTTAACAGCACAATCAATATGGGAAAAAAAAATTGGCTAAGATTTTTGTGGCTTTAGGTCCAAATTCTTTCTCCTTCGGCATAGGCAACAAAAAAACTTTTGTCATGAGCTGTTTGTTTGCCGTTTGCTTTGCCGCCTTTGCCTAAAGCAACAAAATTAGGTTGTCTTGCTCAAATGCAAACTCATTTTTTGTCACCGTAAATTGGTGAAAAGCAACAACAAAAAATCATCGCCTTAGATAACAAAATTGGTTACTTCAAATATAGATAAAAAGTTAACCACATAATAACAAGATTAAGAATATAGAACATTGCAAGTAATTAAGTACAACAAAAGTCCTCCCAGCATCCAACAAATCGACCATTGAAATTTGAAAGTAATGAAATCCATGAAAAGTCTTCTCGGCCCATAGATGCTCGGCTGCAGTAAACGACACAGAATAATAAGATTTTTTTTGGGCCCAAATGGACGGGAAAACTCCCGCCCATATTATTCTTGGCCCAACAAGCTGGAAATTTTTAGGTTTGTTGTATTAGTCTATTAGAGTCGACCAAATACTAAGCTTTTCGCCTTGGGTCGTACCCAAAGGTAAGCAAATGCTAATTTTTCCAGTCAAAATTGTACAAAAAGTCCTAATCTTATTGTACGGCCGTTAATTTAGTAGTGAACTTTTCAATTTGGCCAATGCATTTCTAAACCTTTTGACGATTTTTTAATATAGATCATTGCTGACGTAGGCATCGGTCGTTCTAAGTGGTACAACCTGCGATTTAACACGTTCGACTTCACTCGAAACGAGGTTGTTTTGAGATCCTTTCTTTCTCTTTTCGTTTTTTATTTCAACTTCCTGGATTTTCGGTCGGAGATCCAGACGATGGTGTCGCCATCCTCCTTGGCCACATGCGAGGGGGTTGCGGCTCTCGCTTTGTGACCAGCAAGGGTGGCCAATTCGTCACCGAGGCCTTGGTGACCTTGCCGGCAGGTAATTTGGGAAGATGAAGGAAAAAAAGAAAAGAAGAATTAGAAAATCTAATTATTTTTTCAAAACGGCGTCATTTTTAGCCCCATCTAACAAAGCGAATCGCTGACCATACCATGTAGGACCGTAGGCGATGACTGGACTGCCATGTCCGAAATTTCCAGTTGAAATTGGCCGGATGACTACATTAGAAAATCTTCAAAAAGTTTCAAACTACATTGATCAAATTGAAAATTTATGATTGAATTGACAGTCATAAAATATGTTTAGGGCAGTTCTCTCAATTTTATCGACTTAGATCATACCCAAAGGCAATGACGCCTAAGGTCATACGCAAAGGCAACAGAGGTACTGTTTTCCTCTTCAATGACCACAAATCAATTTCGTTGCTTAGGCCTACGTCTAACCTATAGGTTCAAATTTGTCCAAACTTTAATTGAATCACTGGCGACAAAGTACAAATTTTATCCCTTAAGTTTGACTCAACACGACGAAACTCCGATTTTGTCGCCTTAGGGTCTTTATTTTTCTTTTTTTCGTCTCCTATGGTTCAATTTAAGGCAAAAGTTAATTTTGTCCTTTCAAGGTGTTTTTCTTGAAGTGAATGCACAGTTCATATCTTAACAAGTTTCATGAAATAATAGACATTCAATACAATATCATCTGCAAACCAATTACAAGGTATGTATTCTATAATACTATATCCCCTATCCTAATGCTAATATATAGCAATCCTTTTTACACAAATTTATTAGAACTCATGCAAGAATGCTGAACAAATGCAAATCTGTAAGGTAAATCTTGAGTCATCTCGGGTCAAGTTTCTCTCTTCCGAGATTACATTCGAGGAGATGCATGCTCTTTTACGGCAGTAATTGCTGGTGTAAATCTCCCTTGAGGACATAGAATCTTCACGGTTGTTTACCTCCATCGCATTGTCGAAGGACCGCATGCTGTCGAGGGACCGCGCAGATTTATGATCCTCGTCCCTTGAGCAAAAGAAGCTTCTTCACGACATCCGCAAGACCGACATGTACACACTTTACTAGACCGCCAACACCGTAAGCGGCAAAAGCACAAGGCTTTTCACATCTTTGCCATGAAGATCTGTTCATAATGAAAGCATTATAGTTAAGTGCAGCAACAATCCGGAAATTTCGAAGTGTTTTTAATAATTTCAAACACCAGAATTGCCAAAATAAGATTCTGATCTAAAGTTTTTGCTTCATTGAATCCAGTTTAGGGATGCACCTGTAAATGCATGTCTTGCCATGGAACAAGGCTTGCCTCCATGTATACAAATACAAGCTTGAACATCTCAATTAGCCACATTTAATCCCTCCAAATGCATCTGCATACTATAGCACTAGGAAAGATGACGAATTATTTACCAGCCTTCCATATCCTAATCCTAGTCCACTCGCATCAACTGTCGTGATTTGAAAAAGGGTACAAGCATAGATAGGAGGTTTGATGGAAATACACAGAATGCTGACCAGTGGTTTTGTTTAAAGAGTTAAATCTTTATATTTGAGATCATCATCAACTAAACCGATTCATAGTCTTCAGCAAGAAAACATATGCAGATTACGGTTGGAAAATGTCTAGTAGTTAATAGGAAAAAGATTGGCTTACCACTTTGATCTGACGTCGCTGCTGGAAGCGCAGGAATTTTGACAGCTAGAATTCAACAGATGACAAGTCAGAGGGGCGAAAAAAATGAGAAGTCGTTAACGAGAAACAAAAGAGTGTTGTATCTAATTGGCAGCATACTTTTATTGCACAATGAAGTTTGAGACTGGTCAGTCAACGGCCACGGAGCAGGAATGTTGTCATTCAGATCACACAAGAAGCTGATCCCAGAAACCTTGTCGAATGTGGCATCAGAAGGCAAACTCGGTAGGAGGCATCCGGACACTATCCAGGAAGAGTTTGAGCGTGGTGAGATTAAGTTCAATGTGTCAAATAAAGCACAACTAGGCAGAATCAAGCAAAACGTGATAAAGCTTCTACACTAATTACTAAGGCACACGTACATTTAATATGAAACTCAATCCTCAGATGTCCCACAATTGTCGGGCTTGTCATAAGTAAGAAGCATAATTCCTGGATCCGAACACCGCCCCTGGTCGCTATGTGAAAGAAAAGATAGTGATGAACAGATAAAGTGGAAATGTGCATATTACCTATGTTAAAGAGTAGAAGGGTAAAATAGTCTTTGTGGGTCTATGAGTTGTATATAAGTCGTTCTTCCATCAAATAAAGTTAAGCTATTCTGTTAACATGGTATCAGAGCCTAATTAAGATCTAAACCTAGAATTACCGACGACCACCAAAACTCACCAGATCCAGATCTGAATCCCTATTCCCGGCGTTCTCAGAAGCAGGCGAACCCAGATCTAGGGTTGTACAGCCTCGGCGACTCTCTGTCAAGCGTCGTCTAAGGTCGCCCAGGCCTGGCGACCACCTGCAAGGCGTCACCTGACGTCATCGATTTCCAGTAACCACCTATCAGGCATCGCCTGAGGTCGCCCAAGCCTGGCGACCACCTGCAAGGCGTCGCCTGAGGTCGCCCAAGCCCGGCGACCACCTGCAAGGCGTCGCCCGAGGTCGCCCAGGCCCGGCGACCCATTTCCTGCGTCTCCGGTCGTCGTTAGTTGAGGTGCGACTCTGCATTGGTGGCCGCACGACTCTGATGGTTGCTGTCTGAGGCACGATCGACCTTGATGGTCTCTGTTTGAAGCTGGTCGAGGCACTTTGGAAGGCTTTGAGGCACGATCGACTCTGATGGTCTCTGTTTGAAGCTGGTCAAGGCACTTTGGAAGGTTATGTGAGCTATTGCTCTCTTTTTTTTTAAGGTTGAAGTGAATAAGTTACGCTGTGACTATTTTTTTTTTTTTTTTTTGGTGAGCTATTGCTCTCTTTGGAAGGTTCTGTGGTGATGCATGTGCTGGTTTGTTGATGTTTGTTGTGAGTACTGAATTGGGGGGTCTCGGTTGTTGATTCTGGAGTCCTCGCTATTGGTTTTTGGTGTTGGCTATTCTGATTTATACGAGGCTGAAGCTAATTAGTGGTGTTGTGAGAGTTTGTGGAGTTTTATTTGGTGGGACTTCTTTGATTTCTGATTTACTGGTCCTAAGATTGTTCTGAAGGTTGAGTTATGGCGGAGGGCAAAGGAGTAGTGACTGAGGTCGTGTCTGCATCCTCTAGCCGTTTAACAGAGGAAAAGTTAGCTGGTGTTTCCAATTTTCAGCAATTGAGGAGAATTGTGGTGGTGGTATTGACTGGGAGAGAGCAACATCACCATCTAACAGGTGAAAAATCTACTGCGGATACAAAATGGATACCATAGATGCTAGAATTCTTGGGCAAATGTGGAACTCTATGGAATCTCATGTGGCTGCCTTGGTTACACATGTTGCTACAGTTAAGGAGTTGTGGGATTACTTGAATGTCCTTTATTCTGGACAAAATAACCTATCAAGGATTTATGAAGTTTCTCAGGATTTCTTTAGAGCTGATAGAAAGGGCCGGCCTCTTACTCAATTCTTTGCTGATTTTAAACAAATGTATGAGGAGCTTAACTATTTGTTGCCAATTACCTCTGATGTTAAGCAGATGCAGGAGCAGCGAGAACAATTGGCTGTTATGGGTTTTTTGGGAGCACTAGGACCAGAGTTTGATGCAGTTCGTTCACAGATTCTTGGAGGAAGCACTGTAGCTTCACTAACGGAGACTTTCTCTCGTGTCTTAAGGGTTTCACGTGAATCGTCTAAGGATAAGCTTTCCACAAGTGAGACCTTAGCCTTGGCAGTCCAAGGGAACCGTGGTGGCGGTTGTAGTGGTGGTAGTGGACGTGGCATCGGTAATGGTGGCAGTGGCCGTGGGTTTGGCAGAGGCCAACCACAGTCATACAGTAGTACCTCTGGTGACACAGGGAGTAATACCGGTTTTGCACGTACATGTCATTACTGTGGTGTTCCTAGACACATTCAACGCTTTTGCTACAAGCTTCATGGAAGGCCCCCTCATTCGGCTGTAGCTAATGTAGCCAATGCAGTAGAGTCGGGTGTTTCTTCGCAGTCATTTGAAGGAGGCACACTGATTAGAATGTCGGAAGAGGAGCTTGCTAGATACAATCAGTTCCAGATTTCTCAGCCAGTTTCCTCCTCCACAGCTACTTTTTCTCAGACAAGTAATGCAACAGCGTGTCTTTCATCTAGCGCTCGCCCCTGGGTCATTGATTCAGGTGCTACCGATCACATGACTAGATCTTCATGTACCTTTTCTGCCTTTCATGAGTCTACGTCCAGTGTTACATTAGCTGATGGCTCTCCATCCACAATAAAAGGGATAGGCACAGTTCCACTGACATCCTCCATATCTTTATCTTCTGTCATGTACCTCCCAAATTTTCCATTTAACCTTATGTCTGTCGGTCATCTTACCAAAGAATATAACTGTTCTGTGACCTTTTATCCTGATTCATGTGTTTGTCAGGATTTAAAGATGAAGAAGACGATTGGTAGAGGACATATGTCGGGGGGCTTTATGTGTTTGATGATACTACCGGTGTTGGTTGTTCAGCAGTTTCTCCACATCAAATTCATTGTCGCTTGGGACATCCCTCTTTGGGAAGTTTGAAGAAGTTAGATTCTCGTTTTCATTCTTTATCTCGTATTGAGTGTGAGTCGTGTTAGTTTGGAAAATTGCACCGTGTTAGTTATAGTCCAAGAGTCAATAAAACAGGCTTCTCGGCCATTTGCTTTAGTTCATTCTGATGTTTGGGGCCCATGTCCTACTACTTCAAAGTTGGGTTTTAAGTACTTCGTTACTTTTGTAGATGACTATTTCAGAGCCACTTGGCTATATCTAATGAAAAGTCGTTTTGAGTTATTCTCTATCTTTTGTGCATTTGTTAACGAAGTACATACTCAATTTTCTACTTTTGTCTGTATTCTTCGAAGTGATAATGCCAAAGAGTATTTTTCAAAGACTTTCTCTGAATTCATGTCTCAACGGGGCATTCTTCATCAATCCTCTTGTTCAGATATACCACAACAAAATGGTGTCGCCGAAAGAAAGAACCGCCACTTGTTAGAAATTACTCGTTCTTTGATGTTTGAAATGAAAATAGATAAATCCTTTTGGGCTGATGCTGTTATGACTGCGTGCTATCTTATCAATCACATGTCGTCCTCTGTTCTTAAGGGTGGAATTCCTCACTCTCTTCTTTTTCCTTCTGACCCTTATTTCATTTGCCACCTCGTATATTTGGTTGTGTCTGTTATATCCGAGATCATCGTCTAGGACTTTCTAAACTTGATCATCGATCTCTCAAATGCATTTTTGTAGGGTATTCTCGTACACAAAAGGGTTATCGTTACTACTGTCCTTCTTTACATAAGTATTTTACTACTGCAGATGTTTCCTTTTTTGAGTCTACTGTTTATTCTGATACTCCAATGGAGCCTCCTATAATGGATGATGATTCCTTGACATATGTTATTATGGAATCAACATACAATAGACGTCATCGTCAGCATGTGGAGCCCCTGCAGATGTATCTCAGCCTATCTCGTCTCATTCGTCTTCTGAACTTGAGGTAAGTCAGTCACATACTGATCTTGATATTTCTATTGCACATCGCAAAGGAGTTCGTAGTTGTACGAAACACCCTATTGCACAATTTGTCTCATATTCTGGTTTATCTGCCTCTTGTCGGGCTAGTTTAATGACCATTGATACATATCCTATTCCTAAAACTGTTGCTGAAGCATTATCTAGTCCAGGCTGGAGGACAGCTATGGAAGAGGAACTATTGGCACTAGACCAAAACCAGACTTGGGATCTTGTTCCTTTACTTGCAAGGAAGACGGCCATTGGATGTAAGTGGGTATTTACTGTCAAGGTTAACCCTGATGGTTCTCTTGCTCGTCTCAAAGCTAGATTGGTTGCTAAAGGGTATGCACAGGTTATGGAGTAGATTATGGTGATACCTTTTCTTCGGTGGCTAAGATGACCTCTGTTCGTCTTTTTACTTTCTTTGGCTGCTTCTGCTAGTTGGCCTCTATTTCAACTTGATGTTAAGAACGCATTTCTTCACGGAGATTTACAGGAAGAGGTGTATATAGAGCAACCACCTGGGTTTGTTGCTCAGGGGAGGTCTGGCCATGTCTGTCGCTTAAAAAAATCTTTATATGGTTTGAAACAGTCTCCCAGAGCTTGGTTCGGGAAGTTTACTGAGGCGGCATTCCAGTTTGGACTGTGTAGATGTACTGGAGATCATTCTATGTTTTACCGAGTTTCTAAAGCTGGTCGGATATTTCTTGTAGTTTATGTAGATGATATTATTATAACTGGAGATGATTCTACATGGATCAAAGAGTTGAAACTGTATTTGCAACAGCAGTTTCATACAAAAGATTTGGGATTACTTAGATATTTCTTGGGTATCGAAGTGGCACGGGCGAAAAAAGGTATTCATATCTCTCAACGGAAGTATGTTCTTGATTTGCTTACAAAAACAGGTATGCTAGGAGCTAAACCACTGGATATACCAATGGAAGTGGGCTTGAAATTAATGGCAGAGGATGGTGAACTGCTAAATGATTCGGAAAGGTATCGAAGGCTTGTTGGAAAATTAAATTATCTAACTATCACTCGACCAGATATTTCCTTTCTAGTGAGTGTTGTGAGTCAGTTTATGTCTTCCTCCCGTACCTCACATTGGGATGCTTTAATCAGAATTCTGAGATACTTGAAGAAAACTCCAGGTCGCGGTCTCGTTTATAGGGATTATGGTCACAGAAGGGTGGAAGCCTTTTCAGATGCTGACTGGGCAGGATCTCCTATAGATATGAGATCTACATCAGGTTATTGCACCTTTGTGGGAGGAAACCTAGTATCTTGGAAGAGTAAAAAGAAAAATGTTGTGGCTAGATCAAGTGCAGAATCAGAATACAGAGCTATGGCTCAGGCTACTTGTGAGTTAATCTGGATGCGTCAACTATTAGTTGAACTCGGTTTCAAAGATCCTGCACCAATGGAGTTGTGGTGTGATAATCAAGCGGCTGTCTATATTGCCTCTAATCCAGTATTCCATGAGCTTACCAAGCATATTGAAGTTGATTGCCATCTTGTCCGTGAGAAGCTTCAGGCTAGAGTTATCTCCACTAGTTATATTAGGACTGGTGAATAACTGGCTGATATTTTCACCAAATCTCTAGGGAGCAGCAGAGTTGAGTATATCTGTAACAAGCTGGGCATGCTTGATATTCATTCTCCAGCTTGAGGGGGAGCGTTAAAGAGTAGAAGGGTAAAATAGTCTTTGTGGGTCTATGAGTTGTATATAAGTCGTTTTTCCATCAAATAAAGTTAAGCTGTTCTGTTAACAACCTACATTTGCCACTGTAGTTGCCAATCCCCGAGACCATTCGACAAAAAGAGCAAACGTTAGTATTGTGTTCGAGTAACGAGATAGAAGCATGCTGGGATAATGAAAAGACGGGAGAGGCAAAGTCAACCTTGAACAGAGAAGTCCTTGAGAGTAATATGACACAGGCTATAAACATTCCTAGAGATATTCAGTTTCCGTAATTTCACTCCCATCGACGTAGCGCAATCCACTGCTTGCAGGTTGGTCACAAAGCTCTGCTTTTGTAAGTGGGAGACGTAGCTTTCCATCGCACTGCAGCATGCTGTCTGGTTGCTTATGCTGTTGGCACAGCTTTTCGCAACATGTTTCTTGTCGGGAAAAACCAGAGGACAAACTGAAAGGAGAAAAGCATGATCAGGAGTAGAAAGATAGTGAAGTCGGTGGACTTCTGCTCAAAAGTACACTAAACGAGAAAAAAAGCCTCTCCGCTCAAAATCCCACCAAGGCCATCACTGCGTCAATCATGACATTTTCTTCTGTTATCAGTGTCACAAATGACATGGTGGTGTTGTAAAACTTCATGGGCCTACAAGCACGTTTTTGCGGAAGTGTCCATGTGCACAGACTCAAACTTATGTACAAGCACGTTTTCACACAAGTGTATATTTGAACATGAGCTATGCAGGCACTCGAACTTACATTTGTTAACTTTGCAACACGATCGCCTCTGAGAACTTTCTTCGCATGAGATGCATCAAGTTTGCTTGCCAGCCACCTGAGAACAATGTTTCTACAATCATCGATCCTGGCTGAATGATCCATCACAATATGCTGCTCATTCGGACTTAAGAGATCATCAGAAGCTTTCAAAGCAATTTTAGTAGCGGCCTCTAGTATAGCATTTTGACAGACTTGTTCACAGCATTCTTTCACGGGATCAACCTTCTTGCAAGTGGCAAGAAGCTTTGAAGATTCTACTGTGTTCTCAAATGTGTAGAACATCTTTCACCGGGCAAGAAGCTTCGGTTAGATTCGGTGCGCGAATTGTGCATATCTGATTCAGGTTATTTCCAGCACCCTGGCTTGCCAAAATCTGGTCCACATCAGAGAGGCAATGTTCGGCCAGGCTTCCGTTCGAAGCGAGATGATTAGTGGTTTTACTGGATTGTCCGATGAGAATTGTGTGTGTGGCCTCGTACCGGGGGCAGCATATCACGTGCGCTACATAAGGTACAAAAAATGGAGATCATGCTCATCAAGTTTTCAGCTGCCGTGAAGTTTAATGTACAGAGCCCTGCGACAGAAGCATAACACAAGGTAGCATTCAGGACATCAAAGGCAAAGCTCAGATGAATTCGAGAAACAAAATATGTAGCTGATAATTTGGGCACAGTAGTGTTGGTAAAGGGAGCTAATGGTGAAGGTGCGAGAAGAGGGAGGGGCTGAGGAGACCCAGTAGGGGATATCTCGGGAAAAATAGCATCCATTTTCTTGTCTGCTAATGTGTGGTCATCCAATCTGTGCTACAACTACATTTATGAAGAACTGCAGAAAATTTAACAATAATATAAACTGAATAGAAACACCATCAAGTATCTTCATAAACGTTCACAGCACTTAAAATAGATAGGAAAGAACAAAATTCAAAATTACGGTTGACCTTATTTTGATTATAAAATGTACAAATATACACACTCAGGAACACTCACGGCGACTGCTACTGAATATTCTTGAGCACCCATCACTATGTTTGGTTTGTATAGGTGCATATATACTTTGTCTTTAACCATTCACAATACTTGGACAATGTGATGATCTTCTCTGTCTTGTCATCTTGAAGTTCTTGTAAGTAACCACAAACTGTAGCTAGGACTGAAGATCAAACGATAGACATGACCAGCAGTGGTGACTTTTCGTTTAGCGAATGCTACTCGAGTAGTCATCAAAAGGCTCTGGATTAGCTTTCGGAGCTGGTTTAGTCACTCCAGGAACACCAAACACATTCCAAAACCTCAATTCTTCCCCTGCCGCCGATGCTACAGTGCAACCATCCGGACTCTGACAGGAAAGAGACAATGTTACTACTTGAGGATCTAAATCTTATCAGAAAGTAGTGAATGCAGAAATGCATTCCTAGAACCATAAAGTAGAATTTGCAAAGGTACCTGGGCCATGAAAAGCACTCTAGAAGTATGACCAGTTAGCTCCACAATCTTTACCATTGAAGGGTACTTCCAAAGAGTGAGCTGATTATCACTCAATCCATGAGAGCTAAGCAACTCTCTCTCACTCTTGTTCCATAGCAAAGCAGAGACCTGGGAACCGGTATCCAGAGAGTTTAAGCACGCGCCAGTGTCGGTGTTCCAAAACTTTATGGTCCGATCAGCAAAACCTCCACCTGAAGCCAGCAAATTCCCCTGGAACGGAGACCAGGCAAGGGCCTTAACAGCGGCAGTGTGCTCTTCGAGCCGGTGAAGCCACTGGGTGCGTGAGTTGGAAGATGCCATGGACCTGCTGTCCCAAATGTGGAGGATTTTATCGTTCCCTCCACTAGCTAATTGCCTTCCTGATGCTGACCATTTCAACCCACAAACCTCCAAGGTGTGACCCCTGTAGGTCGTCTCAACAACGGGAGATCTCCCTCTCATATCATTATTGACGATCTGTCCATCCATTCCTCCTGTTGTAAGGATGTGATTGTTCCTCCATGCCAGAGACCCAACCCGAGATGTGTGGCCACCTCTCAAAGTCGTTAGCTGCAATGAAAAATTCAACCAAATTGGGACCACCACATTTCATGAGATAATTATACATACAAAGTTTCATAATGAGAAAACACTGACCAGTCCATTATTAGCAGAATCCCATAGCTGAACTTCAGAATTGTTCAAGCCGACAGCAATGCGGCGACCATCTGGGGCCCAGCTGACACTGGTAACTGGGCCGTTTTCGTCGTCGATGGTGACAAGTTCTGAGGTAGAGCCATCTGAAGCATTCCAGAGATAAACTGTATTCCCCAGGGCAATTGAAAGTATATTGCTGCTTCCCCAGTCCAACAAGTTCAGGTAATAGTCGTCCACAAGGTCGGGAGCATCCAATGTCCTCTCTGAGGTCTGTTAATAAGATGAACGATATTATGCTTAAGGGCCACCTCATGAGAAAAGATAACAAAGATAATGAAAAAAAAAACAAAAAAGTATTCTCACCTGAGGAATGTATCGGGGGGGTTTTGTTGGCTTGGCAGGCTGAGGAGAAGTGAATTGATGCGGCATCAACCCTACGGGGGTTGGGGGTTTGTTCTTGAAAGTAAGGATTCGAGTCTCGTTTATGTTAAGTGCTTCAGCCAGTTGCTTCTGGTAGGCTGTATTCTCCTCCTCCTTCCCCTTCCCCTTCCCCTTCCTCCCTTCGGTAGCCATGCCGTGGGCAACACCGAAATCCATGGCCGATCGATTAGGTATAAATCTGTCCAGCTGGTGTCACAATGAACGGACAAAACTTTATCAACGATTCCTGATCTAATATATATAGACTAGTAATGAAAAGATTAGGACTCATTCCTAAAATTGATTACTCCAACGCCCACCCAATACGGAGACAAAAAAAATCACATGAAGATAGAATGTTTCTTGTCCTTACTTTTTCTCGAGAATTCCTCCGTTCTCGAAGCGGCCAACGAGATTGCGGCTTCATATTCGAGGAAGAGTTGGCAGATCTAGGATCCATACAAACACAAACACCAAACAAGGAAGCGCAAGAAAGGCGGTATGCAGAAAATTAAAAGAAAAAACGAAACCCAAAATCTGTTATTCGAATTACGTAATGGGGGCGAAGGGAAAGTTCTTGCGTATGGAGTGAGAGATGAAGACCTCACAAGAAAAAAAATCCCGCAACACAAGCAAGGTGATTTAACACAACAATCAGATCTTTAAGTATATGTATGTACGCAGATGTGAATTGCTTTGCAAGAGCCCTAGAAACTTTGAAAACTAGGGTTTTTCCTAGAGATATGATTTTGGTGAATTGTGGGGCAGATGAAAGGGGCTATATAGACGAATTGATCGGTCAAGACAGAGAATAGGGTTTAGAGAGAGATGATTTTGGTGCTTTGTCTCAGCATGGGTAGTTGAATCTGACAGCCTATCTTAAGTTCAACAAGTACTCGGTGCTGAGCAACCCACAAGAACTAGTCAAAGAGTGCAGTAGTTTATGGACTTTTTTACCCAACTTTCGCTTAGTTCATTACTCTAGAACACAGAATAATGTTGCGAATTGGGTCGTCAAAGCCTAACTCCGCAATACTCTTCCTTTAATTTGGGTCGCACGCCCTTGTCTACTTTGTTGGACTTGTTATGTGCCGAACCACACCTGATGCATTCATCTACATTTCCTGGTTTGTACGAATTGATTAGGGTTCTTTCGATCCTCGTCCAAAACTCTGAAGGCCAACGGGTACATCGTCAAAAGAGCCGTTGAATGACGAAAATACCCTCCATATTAACGTGTTGTCCCTGGTTTTAATCTTATTAACCCTCTACAAATAATCGAACGAAAAATCAATCTTCTATTAAATAGAGTTGCTCTTTTAATTGTTCTTTTTTTGCTTAAGCACCGTAAAGATAGTTGAAAGTCAATCAATCGATTGTTTATGGATAAAATTATGAGTGTATTATCATGATAAATCTATTAATTTTTTAAAAAAATTCGTTTTGTTTCGATTTTATATCATAAGTTTCATTTTAGCTCTTCCTTGATCATTTTAAATGCTTCGTCCAAATATAATCTTTGATAGCCAATTTTTTTTTTCCTTCAAGAAGTGCTTGCTTCCAATCAAGATAAATATTTTTTCTAGAAATAAAAAATCGTATTCTCCACTACCTTAATAAGGATGAGGATGTTGTATAACTCAAAGATAGAATTCTAGTTCTCGCAATGAAGCACAATTCTTTTAACTCATGCTCTATCGATCTGTGAAAGAGTAATAAAATTGGACTACGAAGTCACCTGATAAATCAATTTATGCAGAGATTGAATCGAATGTAATCTTTCCATCTTTACATATTAAGATGTGGAAAGAGGCTTGCTTTGGACAAATCTGATTTGAACGATCAAAAAGTCGTCGGAGAGATACGAGGTGTCCCAAAATTATTCACTTGCAAATTGTCCGACTTTTGAATCCAACATAAATCTGCTTCTTACAGTCCTTTAAGAGATAAAAGAAAAAATAAACGACACTGAAGCAAATACGATGTGAAGATAGGAGACGAACCACGAAGCTTATAAATATTAGAATATGTCTCAAGTTTGAGTCCGAAGCGAAAATCTAAATTTTAGAAATAAATTTAGGTAAGTTGCGAATAAGACTTATCCGCAAGATTGAAGTTGAAGTTGGGAAAGAAAAATCAAAAAGGAAAGTCAGGTTTTAGACTTTATTTGAAATATTCGGAAATCTATGTCATTATCCATATGAAGTCGGCCAAGAAAGAGTCAAAAAGGAAAGTCAGGTTTTAGACATTAGGTAAGTTGCGGATAAGACTTATCCGCAAGATTGAAGTTGACCGAATATATTATGATAAATGCAGTTTCCTTCTGAATCACGTTATCCAAGAAGTCACAATAATCATATATATGCTCGTGAGTTTGGGATAGGCTTGTAAAAGTGACGTGGACACCTAAATTTTGATTTTTTTAAATTATTTATTTTTTACAAAAAATGAAAATTATTTTTAATTCTCGCCAAAAATAATTAATTAAGTTTTCATGCATGTCATATTTATTTTTTATGCATTGCATTTGCATTGGACCGACGATGGATGGACTTAATTGAGTGTTTTGAGCTTAATTGATTTAATCAGTCTAAGCTCGCAAGATTGTTATTTTTCGGCCTAGTCCGTTTAATATGTTACACTTGGAAGGATCATAAGCAATGGGGGTGATAAATTTGAATTATATGGAAAATTGATCTTCAGATAAAATTTAGACAAAAAGAAAATATTGAGAAATCAGCCACATAAGGATAGAGAAGACTGGTCAGAGGATGCATATCGTGGGCAGAAGGCATGAGAAACAATGTTGTACGTGGGGAGGGGGGATGCTTCTAGAGGACACGAAGACTTGCAATGTACAAAAAGGAAAGTAAAGATAAGCCCCCACAAAGAAGAAATTCGGTCCATATAGGAAAGAAAGATTGAGATGTTCTCTATAAAATAAAATATGCTTTCTTCCCTTGAGAACTCAGTCCCCCACGCCTATGAGAAGCAATCATCATTCAGGGGCGGCTCATGGACAGAATTCAATGAAGAAAAAAGGGGGCGGCGGCTCGTGGACAGAATTCAGTCGGCAATTATGAGATCAAAGAATTTAGAATACACGCGAGACGAGAAAGTCTTGAGAGAGAAGGAGCTTCGGTAAGTCCTTCTTGACTTCGGCCATCATCGGTGCTGCTAGCTCTGGTCCAAAGCAGCCGCTGTCCAATCCAGAAAAGACGAAGAGAAAAAGCTTCGATTTTTCTTCTCAAGGTTCTAGAGAGCGTACAAAGGTGAAAGAACAAAAAAAGGAGAAAGCTTTGGACAGAGAATACATGAAAAAGCGATAAGCGGCGGCTCCAATAAAAAATATTTGCATGTTAATCATATTAAATCTAAGTTGCGATTTGATGGGATTCGAGATTTAATTCTGAATGAGGACATCCGTAAAAGAGAATCTGACGAATTTGTGTCTATTGCTTTAGTAGGTGAAAATAAAGGAAGAACTAGTACTCGTGTTAGCAGAAATAGTATAAACATGAATAGACGCAGTCAGTCTAGGACTGGTAGTGCCGTTTGTTGGAATTGTGGCAAGAGTGGCATCTTAGAAGGGATTACCTTAAGCTGAAAACGAGAAGGGGAATGGAACTAGAGTTGAATCTGCTGATGATATTGCAGCTATAGCTGATAGTAATTTGAATAATGTTGATTTTGTCTTGTCTGATTCGTCGTTTGACGGGTGGATTATAGATTCTGATTGTTCTTTTCATGCTACACTAAACAAGAACTGATTTATTACTTATCAGTGCACGGATAGTAGTAAAGTACAGTTGGCGAACAACGTTGAATGTGATGTTGTAAGTGTTGGCGATGTTAGAATTAGAATGCATGATGGTATTGTGTGGACATTGACTAGAGTGAGGCATGTTCCAAAGTTGAAGAAAAATTTAATTTCCTTGAGTGCCCCGGATTCAGCTGGGTGTCGCTATTCTTCAGAATGTGAAATTTTGAAGGTTATTCGAGGTGCCTTGGTGATAATGAAAGGAATCAAGCATAATGGCCTGTATGAGCTTCAAGGTGAGACAATGACGAATTTCGCTGCGGAGACATCGGATACATCGATTCAAGAGTCTGAATTGTGGCATATGCGTTTGGAACACATTAGTGAGAGAAGCTTGAATGTTCCAAGTGAAAGGAATTTATTATGTGGTTATATTGCTGACGAACTGAATGTACGCAGGTGCTATGATTTAGATCAACGGCGGAAAGTATAGTTTAGTGCGACTATCAGAGAAACCACAGATATTGCAGAATTGATTCACTTAGATGTTCATAGGTTATCGCGGTTTCCTTCAAGGAAGAGTGCCAGATTTATGCTAACAGTTGTTGATGACTACTCGAGGAGGACCTAGGTGTTTGTGTTAAGGCACAAGTTTCATGATGTTGTCAGGTTCAGACAGTTGATAGCTTTGATCGAAAAGGAGACTAGTAAAACGATCAAGCAGGTGCGGACTGACAAAAGCATAGAGTTTTGCTCGAAGCTATTAAATGAATTCTGCATAAAGGAAGGCATAGTGAGACACCACACTAGGGCCAATGAACCACAACATGTTGCAGAATTGATGAGCAGAACGTTACTAGAGATGGCTCATAAAATGCTCTCTAGTGCCGGTATGGCGAGGAGATTCCTAGCGGATATGCTTAGTATGGCGAGCTACTGATGAATAGATCCCCATCGACTGCGATTGGATGTCAGACTCCTGAAGAAGTGTGGTCATGTAACGTTGCTGATTATTCTGTTATTAGAATATTTGGTTGCCCATGTTATGTTCGAGTTAGCGATGGTAAGCTCGATGGAAGGGCAAGAAAGTGCATGTTCCTAGGCTATGCACAAGGTGAAAAGGATTGTCGGTTGTGGTGCTTGAAATTAAATTTACTTGTTATCAGTAGAGAAGTTACATTTGACGAGTCTACAATACTTCTAGCTATGAGTGATTATAGTAGTGTTCATACGGATCTAGACGGTGTTCAGCTTGAGGTGGAGTTGCAATCAGAAACTCTTGAGGTAGTGAGTACTAACGAAGTAATCGACACAGATAGTGCTTGTAGCGAGGTGGAGCCTGTAGAGCCCACAGTTGCTATAACTGCTGATATTGACAAGGTACGTATTCGGTTTCCTAACAGATATGGATGCAATAATGGTTTTGCTTTATCTGTGATAGAGGAGGTTCTGCCAGAGAGTCCTTGTGGAGCAATTAAAAGTGAATGTGCAGTTGGTGTTCTGATGAGGTCCACGGTTATGGCGAAGTTCAAGCGCTTGGACTTCGTAGACGTCTGTGGCGGTTGAGCCCATTAGGGCTGTGGGAGAATAGCGATGAAGTTCGGATTCTAGAGGAAGCGATTGTGACTTGGCTCAAACGTCGAGCCAAGGTGGAGATTGTTAGAATATGTCTTGAGTTTGAGCTTGAAGTGAAAATCTGAATTTTGGAAATAAATTTAGGTAAGTAGCGTATAAGACTTATCCGCAAGATTGAAGTTGAAGTTGGGAAAGAAAAATAAAAAAGGAAAGTCAGGTTTTAGACTTTATTTGAAATATTCTGAAATCTATATCCATATGAAGTCGGCCAAAGAAGAGTAAAAAAAGAAAGTCCAACCAGGAGTTGTTGGCCGAATATATTCTGATACATGCAGTTTCCTTCTCAATCACTTTATCCAAGAAGTCACAATAATCATATATATGCTCGTGAGTTTGGGATAGGCTTGCAGATGAGATATTCTAAGTCCTTGAAGCACCGTTTTCAAGCGAGTGCTTGGTATCGGGTCTTCGTTTTGTTTGTGATATTACATCAAGTAATCAAGTATCGAAGTCGATTAAATCTTGTGATTATATTTGCGTAATTCCTTCGTGAGATTGAGAAATTATTTCAGTGAGAAATTATGGGGCAAAACACTTGTGGGTCATTAGATGTAATTGAGGCTGGAAAACACTGAGAGCGTTTGAGTGACTCGAGTGTGATTTGTAATCTCCGTGTATCGCTTGATCTATAGTGGAATTTATTGCTGCTTTCCACGTAGGTCTCTACGACCGAACCAAGTACATCTGGCGTCCGATTTATTTTCTTATTCTGTCTATTTATTGTTCGATCGTTTGCTTCCGCGCAACAATATACATACAGAATTACGTCACAAACATATTGCACGTAACAGGTTGGTGTTACCGACTTAGCAACCACCCTAATCCCACACGCCATCAAAACTGCCAAAACAACTTTCAAGAAAGAAAGAGAAAGATGACATCGTTTTATTCAGAGGTGGGCATCTCTCAGCTATGATCATTGTAGCTTGAAGTTTCAAGCGTTGGTAACTTTCCATTATTTCCTTTTCGGGGTGAAATACGCAAAAAAGCTCATGCCTGATTTCTAATTAAGAATCGTATCGATTGCGTGTATTCCATTAATTCAAAGATATCTACAAACATCTTAATAGCGCAATCCTTACCAGAAAAAAATGGCTAAGATTTTTGTCGCTTTAGGTCCAAATATTGTTGCCTTTGGCATAGCCAACAAAAATCTTTTGTGGTGAGCTGTCTGTTTGCGATTTGCTCTGCCGCCTTTGCCTAAGGCAACAAATTAGGTTGTCTTGCTCAAATGCGAACTCATTTTTTGTCGCCATAAATTGATGAAAAGGAAAAGACTTCATCGGCTTAGATAACAAAATCGGCACCGAAGAGATGAAAAAATTGTCACCTTCGGTAAATTTTTAATCATGTTAGGTTCAATTTTCTGGCTATGCAATGAAAATGAAAAATTTACTCTGAGACAACGAATAAGCTTGACAAAATTTTGTAATCTCCCTATATCAAATATGATAAGCTCGGCAAATTTCATTACTTCAAATATAGAGTAAATATTAACAACATAATGACAAGATTAAGAATATCGAACATCGCTAACGAGGACGCTGGCTATCCTTACATAGCATGGCCGACAATTTGACGTGTCCGACTCCACTCAAAAAGACGTGGTCTTGAGAATTTTTTAAATTCTTTTATGATTATTTCTTTTCTTTTCTTTTCCCTTCAACTTCTCGGAATTCCTCTTGGCGATCTTGTCGGCCACAGGCAAGGGCATGCGCGCCCTAGCCGACCCAGATCCAAACGAGGGCGTGGCGGCTGTTGCCGTCCACAGGTGAGGGGGTTGCAAGCCACCCCAGCCACTCGCCTATGAGCGATAAGGGTCATTGGCCATCGCTAAGGTCTCGGCAACCTTGCCGGCTTGAAATCCAAGAAGCTGAAAGAAAAAAAAAAGAAAAAAAAAGAATAATTATTTTCAAAACGACGTCATTTTGGGCCCATCGAACAAGTTAGATCGCCGACCATGCCACATAGGATGGTTGGAGCTGACTGGACAGCCACGATATAGATATTTAGCCTAAATTAGAAAATATTCAAATGGTTTTAAGACTACATTGATCAAATTGAGAAGTTTATGACTGGCTTGGCGACCGTACAACAGATTTAAAACTTTTTGGACAAATTTCCCAATTTGGTTGCCTTATGTCATACCCAAAGGTAACGAAAAACTGTTTTCGTTGCTATAAATCTACCTTAAGGCAACGAAACTGTACTTCTGTGGGCAAACTTGGCGTGTGCTCATCACTAAATCTGATGATTGACCATCGAAAGTTTATGATGACAAATCTGTTATCAAGAGATGAAAGTGTGTTTCTAGCAGCAGACTGTGCTTTTAAGTTTTTGCCTTGTTCCTAAGTTATTTAGGATTTGCTAGAATTGAAAACCTTCTATGTACCTTCTGATATATGAATGGCATCTTTTTTTCTTTTTTTTTTGGAAAAAAAATGGCCAAAAATCAATTTTTTCACTTAGGCCTAAATTTAAGACAACACGACCATGATTTTTTCGCTTTAGGTCTAACCCAGAGTGATGAAACTTCATGTTTACCATCGTAGATTCAGCACTGTCCTAACTTTGATTAGAGCAACGGCAACAAAGTACTAATTTTATAGCTTAAATTTGACTTAAGGCGACGAAACAGTTTCGACTGCCTAAGTTTCGTCGCCTTAGGTAGTCCTTTGATCGCCTTTGGGTCAACCTAAGGCAAAAGTTAATTTTATCCTTTCAGGGTGTCTTTCTTGTGGTGAATGTACATTTCATATCTTAACAAGTTTCATGAAATAGAAGACATTAATGCTCTAAAAGGAGGAGATTAACTTGTTCTATTGCCAGCACACTGCTTTCATCTGCAAACCAATCATGAAATATGTATTCTATAATACTATATGATCCATTCTAATGCCAATATATAGCAATCCTTTTTACACAAATTTATTGCAATTCATGCAAGAATGCTGAGCAACTGCAAATCTGTAAGGTAAATCTTGAGTAATCTCGGGTCAAGTTTCTCTCTTCCGAGATCACTTTCGAGGAGACGATGTTCTTTACGGCGGTAATTGTTGGTGTAAATCTCCCTTTGGGACATAGAATCTTTACGGTTGCTACCTCCATTGCATTGTCAAAGGACCGGATGCTGTCGAGGGACCACACAGATTTAGGATCCACGTTCCTCGAGTAAAAGAAGCTTCTTGACGACATCCGCAAGACCAACACGTACGCACTTTACTAGACCGCCAACATCGTAAGAACCGACAGGAGTGGCCAAAGCAGAGGGCTTTTCACATCTTTGCCATGAAGACCTGCTCATAAAGAAAGCGTCATAGTCAAGTGCAGCAACTATCCGGAAATTTCGTAGTGTTTCTGATTTCAAACACCAGAATTGCCAAAATGAGATTCTGATCTAAAGTTTTTGCTTCATTGCATCCAGTTCAGGGATGCCATTGTTGTACTGTAAATGCATGTCTTGCCATGGAACAAGGCCTGCCTCCATGTATTCAAATACAAGCTTGAACATCTCAATTAGCTAAATTTTGTTAGGATTCGGCGCACAATCAAGTCGAACAAAAACGTAAAGCGAGAAAGAGAAATCGAGACACGAGATTTTATCCTGGTTCACCCTTAAACTAGGGCTACGGCACACAACTAGGGCACCTCGCACATTTCGTTACATTACTCAATTACAAGAGAAAAAGAGTATATATAACAGTAGTTATTCATGAGCCCAAGCCCAAACTACTAATGAAAAATTACGGGCGTAAATCGTAAAAGCCCTCTGGTGTCCAGGGGCGCTGTCCCCTTGAGACCCTCGCCTGGGCGGCTCAGTGTGGAGCGGGACCTACGTGCTTTCCTGTCGCAAGGGAGTATCAATCGTACCCCCAACAAATTTGGTCCCTCCAAATGCATTTGCTAGTAGTTAATTCGAAAAAGATTGGCTTACCACTTTGATCTGACGTTGCAGCTGCAAGCGCAGGAATTTTGACAGCTAGAATTAGACAGATGACAAGTCAGAGAGGCGAAAAAAACAAAGTCATTAGCGACAAAAAGAGTGTTGTATCTCATTAGCAACGTACTTTTATTGCACAACGAAGTTTGAAACTGGTCTGTCAACGGCCACGGAGCAGGGATGTTGTCGTTCAGATCAGACAAGAAGCTGACCCCAGAAAACTTGTCGAATATGGCATCCGGAGGCAAACTCGATAGGAGGCATCCGGAAACTATCCAGGAAGAGTCTGAGCATGATGAGTTTAAGTTCAATGTGTCAAACAAAGCACAACTAGGCAGAATCAAGCAAAACATGATAAAGCTTCTACACCAATTACTAAGGCACACGTACATTTAATATGAAACTCAACCCTCAGATGTCCCACAATTGTCGGGCTTGTCATAAGTGAGAAGCATAATTCCTGGATCCGAATACCGGCCCTGATAGCTATGTGAAAGAAAAGATAGTGCTGAACAGATAAAGTGGAAATGCAATATGCATATTACCTTCATTTCCCTCTGTAATTGCCGATCCCCGAGACCATTCGACCAAAAGAGCAAATGTTAGGATTGTCTTCGAGTAACGAGACAGAAGCATGCTGGGATAATGAAGAGACAGGAGGAGCAAAGTCAACCTTGAACAGAGACGTACTTGAGAGTGTTCGCTCGTTTTTGCAACAAGGAAAATCTTTCACCGAAATCTCGTCTTCGGTTTTTATTAAAAGGGGTTCTGCGGCTCAACTCTCAAAGGGAAATTTTAGTGAGAACGATGAAGCAATACAGATAGAAATGGAATTGGTAGGAATTCAATGGATCGAATGTGGATTTGAGATCAACAAGGGTTCAGGCTACGTTACAATACTTCTATGAAAGCAGTAGAAAGCTTGATAATAAACTGGAATTGCAGAAACTCTAAGTACTGAAAAGGAGAGTACAGAGAAGTTAAAATGCAGGAAACTTGAATTCTTTTGGATGTGTGTTGATCTGTCTCCTTTATCATCTCTTTCGATTATTTATTATTCTTTGGCTTTCCATAACCGTTTGTCGGTTATTTTCTTGCTTTCAAACTCTGAATCTTGGCGCCTTCAATAACTTTCCATTTGCCCACGTTTTATCCGCCAAAACTTGATCTTTAACTGTCAATATGACTTTGAATTTGAATCTTTTCCAGCAACTGCCGTGAACTGTTCGCATCCACTATCCGGATTTCTTGCTCGTAACTTCTTGCTGTCATGGCTAGTTTGGCCATCCTGCGGTTCCTTTTGACTTCATACTCCTCTTACTGCTGACCATTTATAATTTCGGTATGTCCAGAATCTTACCGAATTTTGAAAATCAATGGCCCTGTTCTCTTACTTCCCGAATATCGGGTTTAGACTTCTAGACATTTCGGTATGTTGCAGACAACTTACCGAACTTCTCAGAGTAGCTTACTATTCCCGATTTACCGATTTTCGGGATATGGTGATACTAAAGTCCATTCGGTAACTCTTTATTATTTGGTGTCAACAGATGCCCCCTTTAAAAGAATTAAAAGAATTTTAATTCTTTTAAATGCTAAAGATGACAAGACACTTACTTTTTGTTTTCAGCGCCATTTTGCCGTTTCGTTTCGCGCGCTTGCCTTTTCAGCTTCTCCTCGTATCAACTCAATATATATATATCAGATGTCCCCACACAATCTGATCTCTCGCCTTCAAACTTGCTTCTCCAACAAGTCATCTCTTTCGTTATTCTCTTGCTCTTTCGCTTCTTCGCTCCTTCGTGCCCTTTTCCTGCCCTTGATCAGACACCATGGCTCCCAAGGCTCAAGCTTCCTCCTTCCTTACCTCAAATGCCCTAGAGCGCTATTATAATTTCAGAGACTCTCAAGATTTCAACGATAACCGGCATTTTTTCTTGGTGCAGAATGATTTCGAGGATTCTTACATCCTTGGCCCAGCTGTTTACAATCAGTTTTCAATTCCTGCAATTCTCTCTAATTTCTTCTCTCGCCATCAAATTGAGGTACTTCCAATCCACCATTCTTCCGTTCTAGCTTACAACTGGCACTCCCGTCCTTCTCGTCTTAGGGCTTTTTCTGATTTTGAGCCAAATTTTTATCAATGGTATCTTCGACTTCGTCCTTTCAAGGGCTCTCTTTGGGATGGACTTTCGATTCACAATGCTTTGCGCCTTTGTTGTTTTGACTATCGTTTGAATCATGGGCTAATCAGTGCTCTATCCTGTTTTTGGTCAACTTCTACCAACTGCTTCTTCTTCCCTTTTTCCCCGATGTCGGTAACTTTGCTCGACATCCATTACCTGACTGGTCTTAGTCCTTTAGGTACAGACCCATCTACTCTGTCTTCAGATTCTTACCCAGGACTCGGTAAGTTGTCTGATTCCGAGCTAGCTTACGGGGCTTTTATCGGTAAGTTTTTTAGGAAAGAATGTGATGTTACCGACGAGAAACACACCGCTTTTCTCCTGTACTGGCTCTGTAAATTCCTTTTTTGCCACCCTATTGTGAGAGTTTCAAAGGACTTTGTAGCTATAGCTTCTGCCTTAGCTTCGGGAACTCTCCTTTCTTTAGGAAAAACCATTTTATCCTTATTGTACCGAGGCTTAGCCCATTCGGCTTCTTCCATCACTTCGGATGAAATAGGTGGAGTCTATGGTGGTCCACTCTGGATTCTCCAAGCCTGGTCGGCTTTTTATTTTCCTTTTTGGTTTTCCAAAGACCATGTCTCGCAACCCCCTTCGGTTTCTATCCCGAATCATCCTGTCTGTCGAGCCTTAAGCCGAGAGTTGATTCCTTTTCCAGAGGGGTAATTATCTTATTTTCGGTTCTTTGTTTCCCAAATTTTTTCAATCAAAGGGAAACAATTCTCTTTTTCTCCTTTTCTCATTCCCGAATTCAAATCATATCTTCCTTCCTTTCAGAAGAATAAGAGTGATTTCTGGCAAGTCGTTCTAACCTCTGTTGACCTTCCTATTAGGTTTTCAATAAATGGTAGATTCGTTGCTGGCTTCGACATCTACTCCCCCCAATATTGTGCTAGATAATTTGGGTTGATTCAAGGGATTCCTGTCCTGGCTCTCTACACTTTTTCCTTTTCTTCCATCAATAAAGTATTCTGTAAGCAAGGCGACAGCCAAAACTTCATTGAATTGAACAAGCTGATTCGGGACATTTACCGATTGTTCCGTGTTACCGAGTTCATTCCAGATGCTAATCGCTCTTCAGAAGACTTCAACTTCTGGTGGAAGAATTATCAGAAGTCTGTATTCTCAAAGCCGCCGGACATAATTCTTTTGAAAATAAAGGAGACGGCCACTCTTGTACTTCCTCAATCAACTGAAGGTGAAGACATTCTTCCCTTGGAACCGGCAAAGCCTGTTAAAGGTTAGTTTGCTCTCCTTCTTTCAATGTACGTCTTCATTCGGTATTTAGTCGTGTCTAACTGTTTTTGCTCACAGCAGGAAGAAAGCGAAAAATCTTAGAACTGCCTGCTCCAGAAAAGGCGTCTAAGAAGCCAGCAACAGAAAGAACTACTACTCGATCTTTATCATCATCACCAAGGAGCCCATCTGTCAGTCCCACACTACGTGCCATGATAAAGCCGCATACACCGAAAGGTAACTTTAATATTAAAGTTTTTGCTAATCATGAGCATACCTTCCAATATTGATCTGTGCTTTTCTTCTTTTAAATATAACTCAGGGAAGACTCTCAAGATATACCGATCAAAAGCGGCTTTGCTTTCTCCCCCTTCTGCTCTTGCTCCTGATGATGATATAGCAATCCTTGACCCTGTCCTGGTGCCTCCGGCTTCTTCGACGGAACTTCTTATCGCATCAACGCAAACCCAGACTCCAAAACTTAAGGAAAAAAAACAAGCTGATGACCCATCTTCTCCTCAGACTAGAAAATCTCCAACTTCTATCGGTAAGTATTGTCTTCACTTTACCGAATGGTGAATGCTCCTTATACTATTGTTTTAACACTCATAACTGTATTTATAGGTACTGATGAGCCTTCATCTGCATCAACCAATGTACCTCTGCCGCTTATTCAGCCTTCGTCTATCACTCTGCCTCTTCAAGGAATGTTTATGGCAAGCTCATCTTCTTCACAAGCTCCTTCTGCTGCAGCTGAGATAACTCTTTTATCTACTGAAGAGAAAGCTGAAGTGGAAAGTATACTGCTCACAGATCTTCCTAGCTCCTCCACTGCTGATTGTCCACCAGAATCTATAGACCCGGCATCATTTTCTGAAGTTTCTAAGGAAGTGGCCAAGGCTAAATGGACTGAACTTCTTAACTTATTAGAGTCTGGCTATGGGAAGTTGATTACTGACTCTAACAGAGAGAGACGAGCAAGAACTCTCTTTCAGGAAGTATGCTCTGGTAATCTTTCCTTTACGCTTTCCCAAGAATTCCAGGACAAAAGTGATATCTTCGCCGTAGGTTTTGTGGATGCTGTGGACACCATCAGGATCAACACCTATCATCTTCCACATCTTCTCTTCGGAGAACAGCGAGGTCAAGCCATTCAAGATGAACTAACCCACAAATGTGCAGATACCCGCTTATTCTATGACAGCTATAAAGCCGAAGAGAGCAAACTTCACCGCTTAGCAGAAAGAAGAGCAAAGCTTGAGAAAGAATTGAAGACGGTAGAGGTCCAAATGATGGAACAAGAAGCGAAGATGCGTCATCTTTGCCCATCAGTTAGAAGAAAGATGGAGAAGTGTCGGGAGTTGAGGAAAGAATATGATTCCACCTGTGGGTCGGTCAAGACTTGTGAGAAGCAGAGGGCGGAGCTCATGGAACAAAATCTTAATTTAGAATTTGAGCTCCGTTCTTTTGTAAATGAAGCCAAGACTCTGTTGAGGAAATGGAAATGAAAAATCTTGTTCTTTCTGACTCAAATGTTCTTTTGCTTCATTTGCCGAATTCTAACATCTGCTCTTCTATAATCTTCAACGATTAACAGAGATCCCGATAATCCTCAATAACTAACAAAGATCCTGATAATCCCCGATGACTAACAAAGATCCCGATGATAAGGCTTCCCGATAATCCTCAGTGATTAACAAAGATTCCGATGATAAGGCTTCCCGATAATCCTCAGTGATTAACAAAGATTTCAATGACAAGGCTTCCCGATAATCCTCAATAATTAATAAAGATTTCAATGATAAGGCTTCCCGATAACTCCATTGACTTTTGCATACTTTCTCTTGCAAGAGAATTTTTTTGGCGGCAATGCTGGTAACCGTCTTCCTCCACTTATGGGCCATGTTCTTCCACTTCTTCTAATGATCCGAGAAAAACTCTGGCATGTCACTATCCATGATCTGCTCTATGTCCTTTCTATTTATAACTGCCCAAATTGCACGATTCATCCTGAACATTTGCAATCTTGCTCATGATGTCTTCACATGGTTCTTCATCTCAGTTGCCTCTTTGGCCTCGATCATATAGACATCGTAACGGCCAACATGAAGGTAAACTTTTTGCTAAATGCATCCTGATCCCAGCTTTGATAACTGTTCTTCATTTCTTTACAGGAACAATATTCGAAAGCCACTCTACATACCTGGCTGTCTCAATAAATTTTGCTTTCAGCAGCCTTTCAATCTCTTCCTTTACTTTGTCAACCACATCTGGAGCAAACCTTCTTGCTAACTGTTTGTGTGGACGAAATCCTTTCTTAATAGGAAGACGATGCTCTACAATATCTCTTGACAAACCAGGCATTTCATGGTAATCCCATGCGAAGCAATCTTTGCATTCTTTGATCAAGTGGATTAAATCTTCTTTCATGCCCCCTTGCAGAAAAGCACTCACATATATTGGACAAAAACACCCAGGTTCTCCTATATCAACTTCTAATAATGGGTCTTGAGCTTCTGTTGACCTGTTATCTTCTTTGATTGGTGACTCTTCCCATTCGTCGATACAATCTGAAACTTAAGCACTCTGTTGTGTCATCTCCGCCAAGTATGCGAAGTACCTTTCACAAACTTCTTGCAATAAGGGCTCGCTTTCCATAAAAAGTATGCAACTCCTCTAATGCCAAGTTAGACTTGGGAATCCACTCAGTTTTCATATTCCCAAAGCGGCAATAAGCATAGGATCATGAATCTGCTTTCGGTACTCCGATGACATGTCCTCCATGTGAGTATTCTTGATGATCTCGATGAATACCAGTCAACCCTATTGAAGCAAGTCCCGAATCAGCCTCAATGTACTCTACTCCCTTACTATTCCAAAATGCCAGAACCTGATGAAGAGTCGAAGGTACACATTGATTGGAGTGTATCCAATCTCTTTCAAGCAACAAATTGTACGAACCATCAGACTCTATCACGAAGAAAGTTGTCCTTGATGTCTTGGATCCTATGGTTAAGTCCAATACAACTGCCCCTTTGACTTCGGTAACTTCTCCTAGGAAATCAGACAGCTGAACATTCGATGGAATTATTTCATCATCATCTTTTCCCAACTTCTTGAAGTACCTGTAAGATATGAGATTCAAGGTAGCTCCCGCATCTACAAAGATCTTACCGACAGCTTGACCATTGATTCTACCTGAAATAACCAAGGACCTTAAATGTCTAGCCTTGTCTGAGGGTACTTTATCAAACCTTATCATTTCTTTATCAGAGAATTCGAATTCTGCCATTGCTATTTCTTTCTCTAAGATATGCTCGAGTTCTTCTTCTACCACTAAGCAAGCTCCATATTCAGCTGGAAGCTTAGCATGGACCATGTTGATCCTCATTGGCGAACAATTCTCTTTCGGCATTTTGGAATGACCAGCTCGGCAACTCTTATCATCTTCTTGCGACATCTTGAGATTCAGATTCTTTTGTTCTATTTTGACTTGATGCCTCGGATTAAGAGCTACCTAGAATTACCCAAAGTTAATTGTTTGGGAGACTTGCTGAACCTCTTTTCCTTTTTTCACCTCGTGGTGAGAACTACTTCCTGAATCATATACATAATTTTTCTCTGGTTTGACAAACTCTTTATCATCAGGGTTTCTTCTCCAAACCCAATTTCCTCTCGTATTAAAGATCTGGTTAGAGGAATCTGTGATGGCATTCCTTTGTCTCGACGATTCTCGAAATCCCTCTGTCTGCTTTTCATTCGCTGAAAACGTCTTTTTGCAGTTCGGTAAGATGCTTGCCCCGGCGGTTTAGCCAAGGACCATTTTCCTTCGGGAGGATCGTGTGGGATCTTAATTATTTTTGTCTTCTGAACTTCCTGGGGAATTGATGGTGGTGGATCATCAAATTCATCTCCCCAACTAGATGGTTCAACTGGCAATGACGGGGATAAGTAATCTTTCGTGTCTCCATAGTACACCACATAATCAAATTTCCCACTAGGCTCTCCAAGCAATCCTACTTTGGGATCTCCTTCTTTGTATCGGTGCCATAAACTCTTCTTTTTCTCAGGTTTTCGTGGGATTTCCTTCTCCTTGTGAACTCGTGTTTCAACTTCTTGAGTTGGAGGGACTTGTCTTGGTGAATCAGGACATAACTCCTGCCTCTCAGGCATTTGTTCTAGCTGCCTTGATCGAGCTTCTTGACTTTTTGACTGTGCCGAAACGTTTTCAGTTACTACAATCTCAGACCTTATCTGTGGTCTACCTTTCCGACGGACAAAAGATCCCGATCTGTATCTTCCTCTTGTTCCTCTCATGTACTGGAACTTGGAAACTTCCCGATTCTGATGACTTAATTCCTGATGGCAACGGGTGTATAGTTGTTTATGGTCATATCTTGTAGACTCATGCACATTAACAATACTGATCATCTTCGGGAAAGGGTCTGTGTCTACTTCCATTGGAGCCTTGCCTTTGTCTTCAGCAAACTTGATCTTGCCTTGACGAATCGCTTCCTGGATTGTCTTTCTAAAAACAATACAATTCACTATATCATGAGTCTTGGAATGATGCCACTTGCAATACCTTTTGTCAGTAGTCTCTTCCTTGGATGGGATTACCTGTCCCTCAGCCAATTTGATCATTCCATCTTTCAACAACAAGTCAAATATCTCATCCAACTTGTAGATATCAAAGGAATAATTATTTGTTTCCTTGGCTTTAAACTTGGACAAATCTCTCACTCTTGCTGGTTTCAGAGCTGGGCATATATACGGTTTTTCAAGAATCATAGTTGCTACCGCTATCTCATTTTCTTCCTCAGTTAAGTCACCATATTCGGTACTTTCAGCAAATGGTATTGTCTGCCGATTATCCTTTATCGGCTTCTTATCCTTATCCTTCAGCAAGTGCTCATACTTAGAAACCCGAGCATTTAGTTGAAAGAGATCATCAAAAGCTTGCCCCTCAAATCTTTCCTTGAGATTGAACTTCAATCCATTGAAAGCTAAATCGGTAAATTCCTTTTCAGTGAGAGAAGTCAAACACCGATTCCTGGATTTCTTAAAACGGGCAATAAACTGATCTACCGACTCAGTGCCATACTGGTACATTCTGGCTAAGTCGGCTACTGTTACCTCTGGTATTGTTTGGTAAAACTGAGAATGGAACTGTCTTTCCATCTCAACCCATGTCTGTATAGAATTTGCTAGCAAATTTGTATACCAAGTAAATGCTGTCTTTGACAACGACAATGGGAATAGTCTTAACCTTAGATATTCATTTGTTCCAGCCTCTCCACATTGTGCTAGAAAACGACCTACGTGTTCCACTGTTGATTGATCTTCTTCACCTGTGAACACAGCAAAATCTGGCATCTTAAAACCTCTTGGATATGGGATGTTGTCAATCCAATCAGGATGTGGCTTTCTGTACACAGGTCTTGGAGTGCCTCTATCTGCTCCCAATTGTTGTATCACCAACTCTGCAACTCTATCTGGGTTCCATGGCCTTAAATTCTGTTGACCCAACCAAGGATCCTGCCCCCTAGGATCAACCTGCTGAGGTCTATTCATTCATTGTTGATCCATATTGAAGTTAACAGGTGGTGGTGGCATGTAGAGAGGATTTTCTACCACTTGTGGATATGGTTGAGCTACAGGTGGTCTCATGGGATCGAAGTTGGGGACATTCACTGGCGGAGGCATGTTCAATGCTGGTGGATGATTCGGGATCATGGGATTGATCACATTAGCATCAGTGGGGCCAGTTTGAGGGAAATTGTAACCACTCACACCATTTACCAGATTTGCTGTTGTAGGATTTTCTGGCCTTGGTATAATCCTTACTGGAGGCTGCAGATTCGATCTTCCACTACCATTATACCCAACATTGGGATGTCCCGATGCTGGTGGAAATGGTATCGTACCAGGAGGATTTACATAAAAGGGAGGAACTTGAGAGGATGAACTAGGACGCGATATTACCTCGTTTATGGCGTTAATCATCATAGGTTTTATCACATCTGAGACATGCCGCACCATATGGTTAGTGAGCTCATTCTGCTGTTCCTCAAACATTCTTCTTATCATGGCTATCAAAGTGTTGTCAGGTGCCAACGCGTGGATTTGTTCTTCGTTCAATTGCCGAGGAACATCAGCATTGTGATGGGGTACGTCCTCATTCGCTGCCGAATGCTCCGATCGTGTTCCATCATCTGGATTGTTGATATTGCCAACTGGTACTCCATCTGATTGACCTCTGGTTCTCACCATTTCTCTTAATCTTACCACAATGGTCCCACTGGGCGTGCCAAAAAGATGTTCGCTCATTTTTGCAACAAGGAAAATCTTTCACCGAAATCTCGTCTTCGGTTTTTATTAAAAGGGGTTCTGCGGCTCAACTCTCGAAGGAAAATTTTAGTGAGAACGATGAAGCAATACAGATAGAAATGGAATGGGTAGGAATTCAATGGATCGAATGTGGATTTGAGATCAACAAGGGTTCAGGCTACGTTACAATACTCCTATGAAAGCAATAGAAAGCTTGATAATAAATTGGAATTGCAGAAACTCTAAGTACTGGAAAGGAGAGTACAGAGAAGTTAAAATGCAGGAAACTTGAATTCTTTTGGATGTGTGTTGATCTGTCTCCTTTCTCCTCTCTTTCGATTATTTATTATTCTTTGGCTTTCCATAACCGTTTATCGGTTATTTTCTTGCTTTCAAACTCTGAATCTTGGCGCCTTCAATAACTTCCCATTTGCCCACGTTTTATCCGCCAAAACTTGATCTTTAACTGTCAATATGACTTTGAATTTGAATCTTTTCCAGCAACTGCCGTGAACTGTTCGCATCCACTATCCGGATTTCTTGCTCGTAACTTCTTGCTGTCATGGCTAGTTTGGCAATCCTGCGGTTCCTTTTGACTTCATACTCCTCTTACTGCTGACCCTTTTTAATTTCGGTATGTCCAGAATCTTACCGAATTGTGAAAATCAATGGCCATGTTCTCTTACTTCCCGAATATCGGGTTTAGACTTCTAGACATTTCGGTATGTTGCAGACAACTTACCGAACTTTTCAGAGTAGCTTACTATTCCCGATTTACCGATTTTCGGGATATGGTGATACTAAAGTCCATTCGGTAACTCTTTATTATTTGGTGTCAACAGAGAGTAATATGACACATGGTATAAACATTCCTAGAGATATTCAGTTTCCGTAATTTCACTCCCAACGACGTAGCGCAATCCAGTGCTTGCAGGTTGGTCACAAAGCTCTGCTTTTGTAAGTGGGAGACGTAGCTTTCCTCTCCTGCCCTTTACTCCATTTGAATTCCCCTTTCTCGCTCCTCAAAAAGAAGTTGCAGCCTCAGTCACAAGAAAGTGCAAAGGAACAGAAAGGCAAACAAAGGGCACAGAGTGTAAAGCGGTGCTGTCAAGAAACATCAATCATAGCCAAATTCAGGAGGATTGGTATGGTGGGTGTGTGAAGGCAAAGAGAGAGAAGAAAGAGAAGGGTTCATGGAAGAGAAAAAGGGCAATCTTTGCACTTGTGTTTGTGCGCAGGAGGGAGTGAGGACTCGCCATGAATGCGGGTGCTAAGGGCGCGCATGGCAACACTTTTGCTTCGCATGGCAAGAAGTTAATTTTTCTATTTTTCACTCCAAAAGTTATTTCTGATAAGAGAAATTCATTTAGTAATAGTTAAAAATTTCTATTTCTGAAATATTATTCACACAAAATTTTCTATGAAAAATTATTGTCGGCGGCCGAAAAATTTTTACTCACTGTAGTGGTCGGCAGTGGGCGGCGGCCGGTGGTCGGCGGTTGGTGATGGTCGCGGGCGGCGATGGATGGCGGTCGGCAGTTGGTGGAGGGGAGCGGTGGTCGCGGGCGACGGTCGGCGGTGGTAGGCGGTGGTGGGCGGTCGGCGGGTGGCGGAGGCCGGCGGGTGGCGGCGGCCGGCGGAGGTCGGCAGTGGTTGGCAGCGGGGGGCGTTCGGCGAGTGGCGGCGGCGGCGGGCAACGGTGTTCGTGGGGGGTGATGGGCGGCGGTCCGCGACAGCTATGGTCGGCGGTTGGTAGGGGGGTGGTCAACGGTGGGCGATGGTCGACAGGTGGTGGTTAGCGGTGGGCGATGGTTGGCGGGCGATGGTCAACAGTGGGCGATGGTTGGCAGTTGGCGATAGTTGCGGGTGGTGATGGGCGGCGGCCGGTGGAAGCCGGTAGTGGGCGGCGGCGGTTGGCGGCGGGGGGTAGGGGTCGCGGGCGGCGGCGGAGGTCAGCGACGGGTGGTGACAGGCGTAGTCAAAAAGAGAATGAGGGCATAATGAAAAACGGTTGAGGCGAATTCACTTCAAAAAATGTTACCATGCGCACCCTAAAGAGCCGTGAGGATAGAGGCAGCAAGTTCTTCTTTGCTTTTGAGAATTAAAATAGGCCCCACAAGTGCAAAAACACGAAATAGGACTGAAACAGAAAAAAAACCAGAATCAGATTAGAACGAAAGTACTGCTATACTACAACCTCCTACATTAAAGCCATCAATTGCCTTCAGCTTTCTATACACCAGTCATCAAGGGGTGCATGAAAACCATTCTAGTTTTCTGTTTTTGTTTTAAACCTATTTCTAGAACAGGTTTGGAATAGAAACTCGTTTGGTGACGTCTTTCTATTTTTCTATTTCTGAAACAAAAAGTTATTCCCAAAATAGATTTTGAAGGCAACTGATAAATAGAAAATTTTAGCTTCTGGTAGAAACAGAAATCAGAAACATAAAACTCGTAAAAGTCGCTTGGTGTCTCCTCCTAGAACCGGCCGCCGCTGCCGACCGCCGTCGGCCGCTGCCTGCTTCTATTCTAGAATTAGAAATTTTTAACTGTTGGCAAACGAACTTCTGTTCTAGAATCAGAAATTTATGTCGTTATCAAACGTATTTTTTTGCTCAAAAACTCACCCAGAAATAGAAATAGAAAAATCTATTTCTAGCTAGAAATCTATTTCTGGAATAAAATGATTGTCATGCACCCCCAAGTAAGCGTGACAGGTGTGAGGGTCCCCTCTCTTTCCCACCCAAAATTTAGAAAGCAGGGAAAGAAAAGGCGCGAGGGACCCTCTTGCTCGTGACAAAATTTGGCCTAGTATGAACTGAAATTATTGATTTTAATTCCATAAAAAATCTCAAACTTTAGATCCAATCCCAAATTTATCCCAAACTTTGTTTTATCTATATATAAAAAAAAAATCCTAACTTTAGGTTCAGCCCCAAATTTGCCCCAAACTTTTTTTATCTCGAAAAAACCCTAAACTTTAGGTACAGTCCCAAATCTGCCCCGAATTTTATTTTGTCTTAAAAAAATCTCAAATTTTCAAATTTACCCAGTGGTCCAGTCCCAACTTGGCGTGGCACTTTTACGTCGATAAAAAAACCCATATTAGCAAAGTAATGGACAATAAGTACGGACCAACGTGGCATTTTCACGTAGATATTAAATCCAACCTAATAAAGAAATTTTTCACAACGAAACCGTTCTACGAGATAAAATTTATGGACGACTATTGGCGATTTTTGGATAGAGTACTAATGGAGTAAATTTGAAATTAGAGTAAAAATTGATGATTTTTTCTTAGACAAAAAAAGTTTAGGGTAGATTTGGGACCGAACCTAAAGTTTGGAGTTTTTTCTGAGAAAAAAAAAATTCGGAGTAGATTTGGGACTTGACCTAAAATTTGGGTTTTTTTTAGGGAATTTGGCCGAAATTATTGTGTAAACTTGTTCTATTAATGACACAAGTTCTTAACTTTGTGATTTTCAATGTACAGAGTAATTTTGTTTTTTCACAACAATGGAGCCCTTGTTAGATAAATGAACTCCCGAAATATTCCAATAACTTCGTGACTCTGGTAAGATTCGAGCTAAAACTACGTGGGTAGTCCAAAAATGAAATTGCATGAGAAATCGAATCTGTGTCATCCACTTAATCGCTGACGCAAATAAGCTCATGAGATTTGTTATGTGATTTAGTATGATCAAATTACTTAAATGAGCTTCTTACTAGACTTACACTAGATGAAGTGGGATCTACACGTAAAACTAATGTCTCAAGGATCTCCAATCCTTATCTCCACCATTTGTTAGAAATCTATCACATGCAAAGTTTGTGGCACTTTCACTTTTCTTTAATGTTGCTAGCATCATTTAAGATTCCTATGTTACATTGAACATCACACCTGAAAGAAGGGAGACTTTGATATCACTCATTTTATGGTCACACATTATGAGCCATCATAATATGGTTCAATAAAAATGTATTCTAACAAATCAAATCAATCGCATTTCATGAAATAAGGGGACTCACGTTGATCATACTTCAAAGAAGGCAAAGTTATGCATTTAATTTACTTTCTGTGAGTTCGTCGGACATACCAATCACAAAATAAGTTTATATAAACTTTTTCGTTCTAGACTGCATTTTTTATAATCAAAGAAGTCGAACATATTTTACATATTATTGATTTTCCTGTTCACCATGTCATGGAGAATGTCCCTGAACCAACATGAAATGTATCTATATTTACACTCTTTCTTGTTGTGTCAAGGATGAAACAAGTCCATATAGTTTGGGAAATTACCAAAAAAGTCCTAAAATTTATAATTGTGTCAATTTAGTTTTAATTTTTTTATGCTAATTCATCCTAAACTTTTTGCATTTGTGCCAATTCAGTCAATCCGGTCAACTTTGGCCTACCGACAGCTGACGTGGATACTAGCACTGACTTGATAATTTTTAATAATATTTTATCGATTTTTTTTCTTTTCTTTTTTTCTTCTTCTTCTTCTTCCTCTGGCAGGCAGAAGGAGGGAAAAAAAAGAAAAAGAAATGAAAAAAGGAAAAAATAAAAAAATTAAAGATTAAAAAAGTATTTATTATTAAAAATTGCCACATCAATGGCGGTCGTCCAAAGTTGATTGAATAGATTGAATTGGCACAACTACAATAAGTTTATGACTTTTTTTGGTAATTTTTCCTCTGCCTTAACTGTTGGTCTAAGCTCAGCTTGACCCCTTTTTTATTCACATGCTTGGCGAAAGATTGACCGTGTGAGGGGGGTTGACGGCAGTTGGTGGTTCCACCATAAATCGGAGGTGGTCACGGTGGTTGCATGGCTTCATTAATGTGGCTGGTGTCTGTTTTCTGGGGCATTAAAGTCAGCACCCACCAAAATTATATAAAGCTTCCTCCTTCTGGGGCACAATTAAAAAAAAAAACCCTAGAATAAAGATGAACATCGTGACATAATGGCCAAAATTATGACGTGGACACTGGTCAAGTAAGTGAATTTGGAAAAAAAGAGAGTCAAGCCTCTCTAGTCGAGGGCTTGGCCTATGAACCTTTATTAGACCAACTTGAAATGGTATTAATGGGCTACTCAGTACTGAATCTACTTATCACCTGGCCCAATGTAGAGCTAGAATCATATGAGTATTAGGATGCACGTGTGAATTGTGTTAGAAAAGTCTCATATCGAAATATTAGTGTGTGATGTGGAGCGGTTAATATATTCAAGTTGGCCTATAACTCATTGGCTTAAACTTTTGAGTGAAATTAGATCAAACTAGATATGTTGATGGGCTCAGGCTTGAGCTCCCTCTTGATGATCTCCCGGATGAAGGGATCGGACTTATGAGAACTATGATTTTGTTTTCGATTTTCATGAACAATGTTAGGGATATTAGATCGGTGCATGAAATGGTTAACCAAACTTTAATAGTACAAATTTAGTTTATCAAATAATGTGTGGTTGTTGAATGTCACTTGGAAATTCAAAGAAGATGGTCATACGTGCTCATATTCAAACTCCGCATATTGATCGATCATGTAGCTTTACAAATCAATTTTCCAACTAAATCTTAAATTTGTAAAGTTATTCTTCTTTTCTCGCTCCATCCTTCCCCCCTCCCATCAAGATAATAGAGAAAGAACTCATGGACAAAATTAAGAAGATGTGTTTGTGCATCAACATCTCAAAATTAAATTGGTCACATTCCAAAAGAAAAAGTTCATACACAAAATAAGGAAATAATGATTAGACCTCATTTCCCTCTCCTCTCTCCCAAAAAGAAAAACAAGGAAAATCCAAAAATTTCCACCCACAAACTACAATGTCCCCTCGCCTACTTCAAACAACTACATGATTACAAAAGAAATGTAGAAGTAAAAACAAATCAAGAAAACCCCATGATATTAGTTGACCTCTGGAATGCTCTTGAATAGCGGCCTCCACGGCCCGTGGTGCTTCTCGGCGGAGCAGTGGTGGCTGCCGCCGCCAGCGGCGGCGCTCGCATCCATCAATACACTTTCCACCACTTCTTGAGGAGAAAGCTTTGCATGTCCACCTTCTTCAGCAACTCCTGGAGCTCCTTCTTTGTGATCTTTATCTTCACCTGTTCTCTCCCGCTATGCAAAGAAGCCGAACCGAACGGCGCCACCTCGTCTTCTTGCTCTTCCTCCTCTGTATCCGTCGCCAATTACGACTCCCAATCGTCGCCGGCCCACACGGTCGACGCCGATTCGTGCGCGCAGCTTTTACTTTTTACAGTATATGAAGTTTTGAAGCATATGAACAAGTTTTTGTGTTGTATGTTTGCCACACACACATATATATTGTTGTTCTTGGAAGTCAACAGATGAGAGGGAGCTATGAGAGGATGACACGTGCAGGGGATTACCTGGCCCATGTGAGATACTTCTTGGTTTAGTTGACCAAATCATGTACCACTGCAAGGAAACGGCCAACCTGAATCTTTTGAGTTTACATTTGTCTTTGTGAGTTACGGGCTTTTCTCTGTTCTTTGTGATTGATTTGTACATGTATTAGATATTGCCATTTCTAGAATATTGAAATAAATTCTGGACCTGCGATTGTAAGACTTTTTGTGCGAAATAAATTTCCCTAAAAATGTAAATCTCAAAATTAATCTCTCCTAAAACTATTTTCCAAACCGGACTTTCTCACTAAGAAATCATCCTTAAGGCTCCGATTGGTTCGCAAAAAATGCTATGTTTTGGAAAATATTTTCTGAAAAGTCATTTTCCAGGAAAATAACAATATTTTCTAGTGTTTGGCTGAGACATGAAAATGAATTAGAAAATATTTCCGTCATTTGCTTAGGAATTGATTTTTCTGGAGAAAATGACCAAAAAAATCGAGTTTTTAATTATTTCTAATTTTTCTTTTCTTTTCTTTTTTTCACTTTTTTATTTTCTTTTTATTCTTCCTCTATTGGTCGCCACCACGGCAATAGCTGGCGACTGGCCAAAGCCGCTCGCTTAAGGCCAGTGAGGTCGACCTCGAGCCTCGCCAACCTCGAGCAAGGTGCTAGCGAGGCTTCGCTCGTGGCCGGTGAGGCTCATTCCTTGCCTGTGGCTGGCGACTGACAGTAGAAGAAAGAAAAGAAAGAAAAAGAAAAGGAAAAAAATTGAAAAATAATTTTTTTGAAAAAAGCGATTTTTTTTAATAATTAAAAAAAGGTGAAGGAGTGCAGGGAGAAAAGATGAGGGAAAATGATTTCCTTTCTTCAAAAAGAGAAAATCATTTTCCCTACTTTTGAAAGTATTTTTTTTCCATTGTTGGAAAATGTTTTCTTTGACAAATTTATTTTTTATAAACCTAACTTGCATGCAATCAACAACTCAACTTTAGCTTATTGATTTTTTACTCCACAAATTTATCCTCCCATGGAGTTAGTATTGAAAATATTGAAAAGAATATTGTAATATACATTATAAGCATATATAGCTTATGGTGGATGTTGTTACGAACGTATCGTCAAATGCCATTTAAAAGTAACGAGCAAAGAATTCCACACTTCAAATTGCAAAGTTTCATCTATTAATCAAATGTTCTATCATTTCAGAAATTATAAATTAAATGGATTTATATTGTAAGATACTTTTGCAATCCTATTCACCATAGGCTACATATTTCAAGTTTAATTTCAAATTATCTTTTAAACTCCACGAGATATTAACAGGAAAAAGATGCTAGAAGTGCCATAACTTTCGTACAGCGCATAATTTGGTACCAAAAATTTTAGTCAATTCACTTAAGTGCCAAATCGGAGAAAAATGATTACTTAAGTGTCTCTGGCGACAGATTCCGGCAATTCATCCCACATGACTGTTCTTATGAAATGTTAATGTCAATGTGGCTTTCTTATAAAAAATGAAAAGTCCAACACGATGACACAGCTTAAATCTCTCTCTCTCTCTCTCTCTCTCTCTCTCTCTCTCTCTCTCTCTCTCTCTCTCTCTCTCTCTCTCTCTCTCTCTCTCATCCAAGTATAGAGATCACTTACCTTGAAGCTCAAGCTCTCGGGAAGTAAGGATTCATCTTCAAATGGCAACCAACCTATTACAAATTGACCCCAAAAGTGGTTTCTATAGCTCCAACTCCACCTTCTACATCAAGAACAACCCATTCCCCTCTCCCCCAATCTCCCCCTTGACATCACCACCTTCATCTCCTCCTATTCTCACCGCGGCTCCATGGCTTCATTAATGTTAGCCATGTTGAGAAAAACCCTTATTTTATTTTCAAGTTGACAAAACAATCCGTATTCTCTAATATCTGAGTTAATGCAAAGAATTACTTGTTTTACAGATTGTCCTTAATACATTCAGAAATTGAGGAATGGTTATACAGGAATTAATCTTGTAAGTTAAACTTAGATGTTGATTTAGGAGCTCAGACGCTGTCGCATAAGCTCAGACTCTGATGAATTATTTCATATGCAACGATCAGATTATTGTGAGATAAAATCAAGACATTGATTTTGAGAAATTATATTATCACAACGGCTAGCAATCAAGCTGGATTCGTTCTAGAAGATTATCAATCATGAGGATTACTGGATATCTATCAAGGACGTGGATTAAGGAAGAAGAAGATTTATTACCTAAAGAAGAATTCTATCTTTGGAAACCCAAATCATGATTGTATGGGCGATATGATCAATGGAGGATTCTATTTTCTGATCTCAACGGCTACGAATTCCTTTATATACGATCTTGTCCAACGGGTTGATTGGAGAGTGATCCTCTGAAGACCTTGCAAAGGCTAGTTTGAAGGTGGAGGAGTATAAAAGGAGACTTCAAAGCTGAAGAGAGCATGAGAGTTCAGAATCTAAAATTTCAAAGTTCAAGAAAGCTTCAGCATTCTCTATTCTTTCTTAATCCAAACACTGTTAGTTCGTAGATGCTTTCATTCAAAGTGATTGAGTGTTTGACAGATTATTCTTTCACTCAAAGATCATCATCAAGTTATGACCTCTGAGCAATTCACTAGTATGGACGTAAGCTTGATCGAAACTGCACAACTATAAACTTTCTGTGCAAATTCTCTATCCCTTAAACTCTATATTATATTTGATAGTTGAATTGTGCGCAGACAGACTCTTAGGTCATCTCAGATGTAGTTCTTGATAAGACTCCGAACTAAACTCCGAGTTTATTTGTTTTAATTTTGCATTATTTTCTAAACAAATTTCAAAGACACCTATTCACCTCCTCTAAGTGACAACGCTAGCTACAACAATTCGTATCAGAGCTTGGTGCTCTTTATTTTGAAGTGTTATTACTTTTGAGCTAATGATCTTCACGGCTAGCAATTTTGTGCCAACTTTTATTGAAGGAGGGAGCAACACCAGGCCTCCCTATTTTGAAGGAGTGTAGTGATTGGAAAAATAAATTCAAGGCATTCATTAGATGTCAGGATACTAAGATATGGGATGTTATACAAAGAGGAGTTGACCCTTCAGCAAAAACAACAGGCGGAGGAAATTAAAATGCAAGGGACAACAATAACAATAACAACAACACTACCCCTAGTGATGCTCTCTCCGCAACTGAATTAGCCAAGAGAGACACCTTAGATGCTAAAGCTATTTACTCATTTTATTGTGCATTATCTCCCATTGAATATAAATGTGTTGAAGATTGTTCTTCATCAGAAGTAATATGGGATAAGCTTCATGTGTGTCGCGACCCGATCTCGAAAAATCGATCGGGCTAATGGATTACTAAGCCTCCAGAACGGGCTGGGCTCGAGCTCTCACAGGCCCATACCAAATTGCGGCGGGTTATCGGATTTGATCTTAGTGTGATCGGGTGGCATGTATAAAGTGTACGTGCAAAAGGAGTCCCCACCGGTCTTTGAGGAAGGCAGACCGGAAACCTTTTCGAGCGGTCGGGAGATTCCGTTCGATTCTACGCAACCAGAGATTAAGGATCCGGGGACTTGGTTACGCCGATATTTCTACCGACATCCTTTCGGTACCGAAATTGGGTGTCTTTCTAAAGTGCTCGTGCAGGTGTGAGTCTATTCTATCAATCACAATCAAGGCATGCAATGTGCGCAATCAAGGAGTCAATGTATGGGAATAAATCGCATTATAGTAAAGCCCTAAGGGCTTAGGGAATGGTGTGAATAAAATTTGGAACAATTTTGGGGACATCACCAAAGGGGGAAGAATCATAATTTTCAGGGGTTTTAAAAGTCGAAACCAGGGAAATAAGGCCAATCTAGCCATTTCCCTTTTTTTTTTTTTTTTATGATTTTCTGGAATTTTTTTGAATTTTTTTATTTTTTATTATTAGAAAAAAAAAATTTCTGGACCGGGTCACTCTGCCCACGCCAGAGACACCCGACCCGGACCATACGGGTCTGGGTTGGTCTAAAAAACGACACCATTTACAAATTTTTCGTTTTCCCTTTTTTTTATATTTTCTAACTCCTGCAAAAAACAGCTTACCATGGGGTTTTCGCACGCCATTTCCCGACTCCTCGGACATGACCAGTGGCAAATCTGCACACGGACGAGAACTACAACGTGCCAGGAACGATGTAGAACAAAGAGATGAGAACAAAATGCAGGAAAACATGGCGAAAGACTCACTACGAAAACTGAGTTTGACAGCTTCTGGGACTTGGTCTTACTTTCGCCGAAGGGACAGTTCACGAAGGGGTTTTGTCACTCGCTTTTCTCAACACTCGGACGCAACCAAGGGCAGATCGGCACACCAACGCAAACTATGACATGCATGGAATATCAAAGACTCAAAAAAAGAAGCAATATTACGCCTGAACAAGAAAGAAAGCTCGTCGGAAGACTCTAGGCGGAGCAGCTTTAGGAACCCGGACTTGAACCCAGGCGCGTAAACAGGTTACACACCTGTTTTCAAGCCCAAAAATCTCTCTCCTCGCTCACTATTTAAGCAAAAATTTTATGTCTGAGAAACTACGTAACATAGGGTTTTTAAAAAGTCAAACGTCTCAGGAAATGGTCACACCTACACGTCAAAAACGGACCGCGAAGAAGCCTTCGCGCAGCAAAATTTTGTCCACAGGCGGGTTTAGCTCACGGGGGTATTTTTACGAGTACTTATCTTGACCCACGAGCACAACCAACGATAGATCCGGGCATAGGTACGTTCAACTACATGCAGGGGACAACATTAACCAAAAAGGAGCGATCAGATCCCACGAAAAAGCAATGGGAATCACCCTCGAATTCCCAGGCTCAAACTGCCTTTGGGAAGTCTGGGTTTGAAACCAGCCCTCCGAAGCCCTTTTCGCGGCTTTAAAACTCGGTCATCGAGCACAAAAAAAGGCGGAAAAACATACTCACGTGTACTAATACGCATACAGAACACATCGAACTAAGAAATAGCCACTGGAATGCACGAAAACGCAACGAAAATTGGTCGCGAAGCTAGTGGTTTGACTGGCGACAAGCATTACGTCGAGCACATGGCGGGCGGTGAAGAAAACACCAAATCGAGGCTTTACACATGAAACCGAAGCAGGCGATCGTCATTACTAGACTATATGAACTATTGGCAGGGTGTAGAACTAACTGGTTTGGCTCCATTTGACTAGAAAGTCAAACGGAGCCAAACCACAGTACACTTGCACAGAAAAGAAAACAGAGCACATATATTCGGGGGGAAGGAAACCACCTGCTCGCGCGAGACCATCATTGTCGGCGGCTCTGGTGGTGGCGTCGGGGACTCCTAGGCCGTTGGTGAAGCTTCTCCGGTCCTTCACGTCGATCCTTCTCTTGGTTTCCTCTCTCCCTCTCTCTCTCGACCCTTCTTTCTTTTTTTCTTTTTTCGGTTCTCTGCTCCCCTTTGCTCTCAAGACTGAGAGCCCACTTGCCCTCTCTGTTTCTTTTTTTGTCTTTTTTCTTTGAGAACCCACCCCACAGAGCTCTCCTTTTTTCTGATCTCTCACGCCCTCACTGTGTGTCTTCTCAAAGCTCAGGCCTCCCTTGTTGAACTGAGCTCCAACAAGCTCCAAGGAGCACCATCTTTCAGTCTCTTCTGAACTCTCTCGGCTCTCCCTGCTCTGTTTTTTTTTCGACCTCCTTTCTCTAGCCCCAGAACTCTCCCTCTTGAAGACCATCGACTCCTTCTGCCTTGGTCTAGGGACTTCCCCCATCAACCTTGGAACTCAACCCCGTCCCTCGGAACTCGCTATCCTCTCTGCCTTCTCTGCCGCTCTTCTCTCTTTCTTTTTAAAAAAACCAGCTGCAGGGAACGGCTGTGATCTGTGGCAGCAGCTTGGGGAAGAGGGAGAGCTCGTTTCGGGTCCTTTCCTGTCTTGGGTTTGTGGTCGAGCGAAGGAGGTGGCTGCTCTTTCCTCTCTTGCTTCCCGCGCTTGCTTCTGCGCGTGTTTTTTTTTGCCGTTTGAGGTCCACCGGCTGGACTGGACCGGCCTCCTATATTTTTTCGTTTTTTTTTTCTTTAGTCGAATATTTTGAAAAATAAGGCGACCCAAGTGAACGTGAAATTTAAAGAAGGCTAACGACCTTCTTTATTTATTTATTTTATTCAACCTCATTTGGTATTTTTCTTCAATTTTCGGCTATTTTTAAGTGAAAAGAAATTCGAAAAATACCGAAAAAATACGAAAAATATGTTTTGCTCAAAATTAGTTCCTTATGCTTGGCCCAGGGTTCCAAAGTTGATTTTTGAATTTTATGAATTTTTATTGATTTTTGATTAATTTTCTAGAATACGGATGATTAAAAATCAAGTGTCAACAATGTGACATACGAAGAAACAAACAGAGTCAAAGAAACCAAGATTAACATTCTTCTTGGCCAATATGAATCCTTCAAGATGAAGCCCGATGAATCAGTGAAGGAAATGTTTGATAGATTCACTGAAATAGTGAATGAACTCACCTATCAATGGCAACCAGTGTCTAGACCAATGAAGGTCAACAAACTTCTGAGAGGTCTCTCAAAGGGATGGAATCACATCAAAACATCCATGCGAGGGACTCAGAGGATCATACCTTTAACTATTGATGAGCTAATAGGAACTCTTCAATCATATGAAGATGGAAGGATGGATGAAGAAGGAAACTCAAAAGGTAAGAAATCTATTGCCTTAAAATCTAACATTGATTCTAATGTCTCAGATTCTGAGGATGAAGATGATGAAAAACTCGCACTCATGGTGAAGAAGTTCAGAAGGATGGCCAAGAGAGGTAGAAATTTCAAAGGCAAGAAGGACTACAAGCAATATGATTAGAAAAGATCATACAATCAAAAAGAAGAAAGCAGAGAAGTGATATGCTTTGAATGCAAAAAGAAGGGGCTCATCAAACCAAATTGCCCAATTCTGAAAAAAGAAAGGAAGAGATGAGAAATCCAAAAAAGCTTTGTAGACAGAAACTTGGAATGATACAGAATGTGAAGAAAGTGATGAGAAGTGCACAAACATGTTGTCTCTTTACCTTAGAATAGCTCTTGCTCTTTCTATTCATCGGTCTTCCTTTCGTGCATCTATCATGTGTTTACGAATCCATTGTTCTTTTGATCAAATCAAAGCAAAAAGTCTAAAGGTTTTCCTTTCTCCTCTCTACAATTTACTTGATATTTTTATTACTAATTTATTTTTATTGACTTGGTCTTATTATATTTATTATCGCTTTCTCAGATAATTTGCTTGTCCTTTTAAAGCTGTTTATGCTTTCTCATTTTCAATACCCATTATACTATAAATTAAAAAGTTATTGGAAGTTTGGAGGAAATCTTATGAAACTGATAACAACTAAATCTTATTAATTCTTTTAAAACTTCTTCATTATTGATGCAGCCCATATTTAAGACCAACGCGCTCAGCCAAGAAAATCAACTCGCATTCAAGCTCGTCGTCAATAAGCCTAACATTGACGAGTCCAAGAGCCTTATCGATAAACTTCGTCATAAATACTTTGACATCTTCCATGCATTGGAAGCCCACAACAAGATACATTGGCACCGCCACAAGCATTGATGTATTTAATGGCTCCTAGTTTTCAAGTATTTCTAGTTTCTATGCATTTTAATTTCTAGATTAGACTTTTAGTCTTTTGCACTTCTTTTGTTTGGCTTTAAAAGGCCGTCAAGTTTCTATAGAAAGACATACGAATTTGATTAATGAAACTTGCCTGGTGCAATTCCTTTGAACCTGGAAGAGTTTTCACTCCATCCTAGAAAAGTCTGAGCTTTTCAAAGTCTGCATCCTTGAAGAGTTGCATCCATCAATCTAAAATAATTGGTGTCATTTCAACTTCCTTGGAGGCCTAATAGCAACCATTGAAGTTCCTATCCTTTTTTTTTTTTCATTCTATCCATTCAAGAATCGTCCACTTTATCCCCTCATCGACATTTTTACGGTGCTTATCTTAGAAAAATCAAAACATTAAAGTTTTAGATCCAAGAGTCCTTGAGCTTTTGACATTGAAATCAGGCCATTCTGATATGTATCGAAAAAGTTATGACCATTCTCCCGAACTCGCGCAGAACTGAAAATTTCTGCTTGTTTCGTGACGAAGTTTCCATGCATAGAAGTCACTCTCATGATCCTATTGTTTCAGTAGTCATACCAGGACTGCACCATTTATTCACACTTATAATAGTTAAAGTATATTACACACACATATTTATATATGTCAAAATAATGACAATCATGATTTGCTTACAAAGACGTGTTAATTATAATAATTAATGTGTGGTATGGGTGAGCATGGTTTCATGTAGAACTTGGAACCTTGAACAGGATAGGTGGGGAACCTGTCCGATTTTAGGTTTCAAGATATGCAAGGTAAGTTTCAGGTTCCAAAAATTAGAGAACCTGTTCTAACTAGTAGGTTCCAGGTTCCAGCTAGGTGGAACCTGGAACCTGTAATATAACTTGTAACAAGTTTTTGTGTTTTTCTTGGTATATCTCTTCATGCGATCCTGCGATATGCCATGGAGTCCGATGATGAGTGTGTAATACGAAACTATTAGTCTAAGCTTCCATTATCGGCGATATTTATGACCGAGACTTTTACTTTGTTAAACTTTCATATTATTCATATATCTAAATATGAGTTATGGTTAGTGGATTGTAGCAGCAAATGGTGATCATTAAAGGTGATGGTTCACTGCAATTGTTAAATTAAGAATACAGGTAGAACCTGTATAGATCTTGGAACCGACCCTAGAACCTTTAACATGGTAGGTTCCAAAGTATGCAGGGTAGGCTCCAAGTTCCAAAAAATGAGGAACCTGTTTCGGCGGGTTGGTTTTAGATTCTAGGTAGAACCTATACGGAACCTGAAACTACTCACCCCTAGGCGTGTGCATAATTAGCAATCTATATTTCATATAATGACCTTCTTAGATTATAATTTTTTCTCCTTTTTTGATAATTTCATTTAATATTTCAAAACCTTTTTATAACATACAAATAACGACTTCAATGCGACTGATGTAAATTCTCCTCTGCGATCAGTCCTAATGACTTTAATAAAAGAGCCACTCTCCTTTTCAGGTAAGTTCTTGAATTGCTTGAAAATATCAAACACTTCTGACTTTTGTTTTAAAAAATACACCCAAATTTTTTGAGTAAAATCATTAATAAAAGTAACAAAATAATGATTTGACCATTTGAATGAGGAGTGATTGGGCCGCACACGTCAGAATGAATCAACTCGAGTGGCTTTCGCACAATAAGTTGCTTCCTACGCAAATTTCGGACTGCTTGTCGATGACACACCCGTCACATAATTGATCAGGATGATCTGTATGTGATAAACCAAAAACCATCTTTTTCGTAGGAAAGCAAATTGAGTCCGCCAAACTTTAGATGGGGAACCTCAAATGCCACAACCATGAAGGATCATCGACACATGCCTTCAAGCACTGAGACATCTCATTTTTTATATTGCGAATGAACATCCTATTCTTCGACATCTTCACATTTGCAATCAGTTTATTATTTTGGTATCTTAGCACAAGGCTAAGATCTTTCATATGGACAGTGCAGCCTTTACCTAGAAGCTATCCCAAACTCAAGATATTGCTAGACATTTTTGGAACATAATAAACATTAGTAATAAACTAATGTGCACCATTCTTCAAACGAATTAGAATTGTACCTTTGCCTTTGAATTTTTTTTTTTTTTTTGGAGTTATCTCTAAATGAGACTTGCCCTCTGACTGTTTCATATAGCTCAGCAAACATCTCCTTTTGCCCGCAAATGTGGTTGCTTGTACCAATGTCCAAGTACCATGTATCACTTTGTCTACCTTCTTCTTCTTTGAATGCCAATAAAAGAACTTGATCGGCATCATTCACCAAATTTTCGTTTTCGTCTGCTCTGCTACTTTTTTGTTCTAACACTTAGAAGCATAATAGCCAATTTTATGGTAATGATAGCATCGAATTTTAAAATTTTTAATACCATTGGCCGCTCGAGTTCTTTTCTCTTTCACGAACACTTCTTTGATCCTGGTTTCTACTGTCGCTACGAGCAATATTTCCTCTGTTTCGTCCATGACCTCTTCCTTGAAAGAAACCTTGGCCTTGACCTCGACCACGATCTTGATTAGCCCTTGAACTTGCGTAGAGACTCCATGTTGGTCCTTCTCATCTCGAATGTTCAACCGAGTTTGGAGTACTTCCTCCACTGACTCATTGTAAGCCCCGTGACGTCCCAGGCACGTCACTTGCTAACGAGCTCAATTTTAATATGATATTAAGCACATAACAGAGGGCACATGCGAGAAATGCTATGGAAATCATCCCTACAGAACAATCAAGAGCACGCACACACACCTCAGGGTATGGCCTTTATAGGTTTCACTACGCGTACCTGTCATGCAGTCACTTCATCCATACACATCAAAGATACCTAAGTTCACATACTTATACACACACGCACGCACGCACGCACGCACGCACGCACGCACGCACGCACACGCACATCAAAGTTTCTAAAGATAACTAGGAAAACAACCAAAAGATAGTCACCACCACCACCACTCACGACATCCTCCACCCCCACCACCCCCATCCATAACCATGCTACACTGCGGCCCTAACCAAAAAGTGTTTGCCGCAACACAACCACCAAAAGTCTGCCTATACAAACTAACCGCCCGTTAACTACGAACACCACTACTATTCCACACCGTGGTCATCGTTGCTGTTGTTGTCAAAGGGCATATAAGGCAATGGACATGCCAGATGACTAGACAAGTCCCTCATAAACAGTGACACAAAGCGTAGCGAAATCATCACCTTCGACAACCCTATGTCTATCCAAAGGACAGAAACCAGCAATCGAAACTGCTCCGCAGGAAACTCAGGATCATAATAGTCTTCCCATGAGTGTACAAAATCAACTGGAGCACCATAGCGAACGGTGCGAATGGCGGGAGGAATCGATAGACCTAGTTAGTCTGAAAAATAATTTAACCACAAGAGTGAGCTAATAGCTCAGTAGTGAAACAACTAACTTAACGGTTACTATCAATCCACCATTCAATCAAGTAGGACACAATACCAAAGACATGCAAGTATGAGACCCAATGACGACTCCACAATTCATGCAATACGACCCTTAATTGAATCAAGAACCACACGTACATGCGCATGCATCAGACTCAATGTTTACTTTTCAGTTTCACTTCATTACCAGTTTTCCATGGGACATAGGCCATGGCTTCTTGAGGGACATAGGCCTTAATTTCGTCTCCGAGGGATACAGGCCTCGATTCTAAGGGATAAACATGTGACGTCCCAGGGCGCCACACTACTTACGAGCTCTGTTTTAATATGATAATATGTATATAGTAGAGGGCGCATGTGGAAGACTATAAATATAAGCAGTTAGGCGGCTATACATAACATACAAGTGCATTCAACGGACGGCAGGCACGATGCCTAAAGGGTATGGCCTCATAGGGTTCACTAACCTATACTTGAGGGAAAACACTCATTCATACATAACGAAAGCACTTAATACTATACACACCTTATTTCATACACATATATACATATCATTTAATAGTTTAAAGAAGGGATCATCATCAAACAAAATTTGTAAAAACATCTCTTGTAAAGTTAGCCATAACAAGATCTTTATGCTCAGAAGTAAAACACTTCTAAAAACAAGCAACTCAGCTCTGATACCAATTGTTGGGGCTAACAATCAACCTAGAAGTGGGGGTTGAATAGGTTGAGTGGTGATTTATAATTTTTTTTGCAGAATAATAAACAATCACCAAGGATAATGGTTAAGTGTAGTGAACCAGTGTGAGTGATGCTGACAAGTAAAGCATATAGTATCAAAGCAAATCACACACAGATATATAGTGGTTCGGCTTATGAGTAAGCCTACGTCCACTCTCAGACTAACAGCCTTAACAGCGGTTGGATTCCACTAGTAATCAGCACTGAAGATTACAAACGGCAAGTATCGTTCCTATACCACGATAGATCACACTATTAGGACACGCTATAACACTTGCCTCAACATTCAGGCTATTACAGTAGTCACAGACAAACACAGTAAAGGAGCAGTGATGCTGGTCGCACAAAGAGCTCTAGAGTGTTTATGAGATTCTAAGGTTCACTCAGTTTTTTTCACACTTTTTCTTTTCCCCCCTCAGGCTCTTTTCAACTCAGCTCAACCTTTTTCGAATTACACCAGCACACTTTGCTCTTTGGCCTTCCTTCTCTTTATATAGACCTTAGGGCTTCATCCTAGTCGTTGGAGGTCTTTAGAGATCAATGGCTGGCCTTCAAGGACATACAGCTGGCAAATAGGTACACTGGGGATCCTTATCCGCATGGGAGACAACAAATAGTACCAATCAGGCACAAGATAAATAGTACTGGTCTTGGCCAGAGACAATCGGTATTGGTCAGCTGGTGTAGTTTTAGTCTTTGTCAGGAAATTAGCAACTTCAATCTTTGTCAGAAGATCAAATGGTACAGGTCCAATTTGCATGCAAGGGATGATCCTGGACAGGCTTTGTCTATCTGTACTCTGTATAGTGTCGGCTTTTAACAGTCCATCTGTAGGTTTGTCTGTGGAATCCAAACCTCAAACGGCTCTAGTCTGAAGTATCAGCAGTCATGCTGGTCTGCGAATATCACACTTTTGTCACACCAATTTTGTTGCTCTAAAACGAACAAGTTTCCACTCTATCACCAGTGCATGCACTCACTATCACCAGTATTGCTTGCGAGTAACTTGGTAGACAATCATCAGTGATGATATCGGCCCAAGGACATGTTGATTTCTTCACAGCGATCTCATCACCCTTTAGCAGTACCAAAGACTTTCATGAACACCACTGGTCCTTCCAAGCTGCTATGATATACCCTCTTGGCACTTGTTCACTCTACTATCACAAGGTTCCTCATATTTGCTGTCGGTGTAGGATCACTGATGATGGTAACTATTTTCACCATATGCACTCGTCATAGTAGACATTAAAACTAGAGATGTTTTTGTAATCATCAAAGTACCATAGGGATGTTTTCCAACAATATGTACTTCATGCCTTCATGCATATACATGCATTTTTTTTTCTTATATTGCAGGTGCGAAAGGAGCTCCAAGAGCAAAGAGAGCATTTCAGGCCAAATGAGGTAATCCCTTTGATAGGAATTCGCAAGACCGGTGAAATGTATTCATTTTAATATACGTTCACATCATGCATTTCTCATATGCTTTGATTTATTTGGTAGGAAACCATCCAAGATCCAAATAATCACATGCAAAGGCGAATCTAGTGTTATCCCCATCTTTTTGGATTTAAGATTTATTCTAACACATTCTCTTAACTTCCCCAGGGAGCATTGCCATGATGGATCGAGATCATCGTCAGATTGTACAAATAAGTATTCCCTTCTTTCTAGAAATCATAGATGCCTAGAAATCTAGAAATCTCGAATCTTGAGCTCATAGATTTCCAAATATCGAGTCTAGAAAAATCTCCGAGCCTTACAATTGCTTCACTTGCGGTCATTCCCAGAAGACTTTTTGACACTATCCAAGCTTTTTGAAACATGCATTGCACATTAAGATCCCCACAGAGGATGAATTTGGATTCAAATGAAATGAACCTTTCAAAAGGAGGTTCTTAAATCTTTCAAAAGGATGTTTTCTTGAATGATAAAAGGCAACCTTATCCCAAACACGTCCCATACACACTTGAGAGATAAGTGAGGAGAAGTGAGATAGGAACCTTTGTCTATGGACGTAGAGATCATTCATAGTGACTACATGGATCGAAGTGATGAAATGCATTCATTTCTTTATCCTAAACACATTTTTAATCCTTTGCAAGCCCATTTGAGCCTAAAAGGAAGAATTCTTAAAATAGCCCTATCAAAAACCACCCCACACCGGGGCATATTTGGAGGATCATTGGTTGACATCTTGGAGAAAAGATAAAAATAAGACTTTGTTGTACTAACTTGCATTAATCTTTTTGTGATAGCTTCAGGTGGCACCCCTTGGAAGCTCGAAACATCTTGAAATGAGGAAGAGCAGTTCGTTTCTCTACCCTAAACACTCTATCCTTTGTTGACCCAATTGGAACCTTAAAACATCGTTTCTAAGCCCTATTGGTGATTACCTCCCCACATTAGGGCAATGCACATGATTTACCTGAAAATAGGATGATATCGTAGCATTTTGTGGAAGTCCTTAGAGTTCGAGTAAAAAAAAAGAGTCAAAAAGGCAAAAGATGAGAATTGATTGAATTTAAGGGTTAACAAAAGCAGTGTGTCTGGTAAAAGAAAGGCCAAAGCCCTTTATAAAAAAATGTTGAGATTTGAAATGCATTTGAAAGTATGATTCAAAAAGCGAGATCGTCAAGCAAAACAAGAGAGAACAAAAAAAATCTCTAGAATTGTGAAAACGAGCATTTAGTGGACTTTGAGCGACTCAAATGTAAAACTTATCCCTAGTGGATACAAGAATCGATAACGATGCAAAGGTGATCACCAACCTTTCATACCCCTAATTCTGAAATATAGCCTTTTGAAGGCTACCCAAAATCAATGTTACAACCCTCCCCGAAGACTTTTTCGATCAAGATGTTTCGAGTCAACATGGGGTCTCATCCAAGAAGCTTTCGCCTAAAGGAGTAAATACAATCCCGTCTTATCTCGTCTTCAAGGTTCTTGACTTGTAAACCTAAAAAAGATATTTTGAAATATGATTCTTTCTTAGCCTCAAAGTGCCTATCCATTGTGAAAGCCTTTGATCAAGCTTGACATTACGGTCCCTTAAAAGACCTTGTCCATCAGAATGTATGCACTGCGAATAGTCCCAAAATCGTAGACTTAGGTTTTGAGAGATCATTCGAGTGATTCTTAGAAATTTTTCCCCAGTGGATGGGAACCATTACCCTTGTTGAGCTTCGTGAGAAGTCATATTTGACAAAGGAACTCTGATTGTTTGATTTAACCAAACTCTTTTGAAAATTATAATTCATTTGATTCAAAATCATCCTCTCAAGGAATTTTAATCATACAAGACATGTTGCAAGATGTTTTTGGATAACCTCCTACATCAAATTGCATTCTCTGATAATTTTGCATGATTCCTAGATGATTACTGAAGGATCATATCCTCTTCTTGAAAATTTGAAATCAATCTTAGTCCTTACCACTCTTGTCCGCCTTAAAAAGTGACATTAGGGTACTCTTTAGGTGAGTCCCTAATAGGGGATGATCCTTCGTCTTAGTCTTTACCACTCTTGTTCGCCTTAAAAAGAGACATTAGGGTACTCTTTAGGTGAGTCCATGATAGGGGATGATCCTTCGTCTTAGTCCTTACCACTATTGTCTGCCTTAAAAAGCGACATTAGGGTACTCTTTAGGTGAGTCCATGATAGAGGATGATCCTTCGTCTTAGTCTTTACCACTCTTGTGCACCTTAAAAAGCGATATTAGGGTACTCTTTAGGTGTGTCCATGTTAGGGGATAATCCTTCGTCTTAGTCTCTACCCCTTATGTTTGCCTTAAAAAGCAACATTAGGCAAATTCCATGGCGAACCCTATCCCAAGGGCCAAGTCATTTTTCGAGTAGTCCTTGTTCAAAAGGCAATTCCTCTGATGAATCCTTTCATTAGGAATCTCATGGGCTGACCCACCATATGAGTCAACTCTTAGTTTTCTAATTCCTAGAATCCTTTCATTAGGAATCTCATGGGTAGGCCTACCATACGGGTCAGGTCTCTTAGCCTTTACCGCTTTTTGTCCACCCTAAAAAAGAGACATTAGGTACTTGCGTGAGTCCATGTTATGGGATAATCCTTCGTCTTAGTCTTTGCCCTAAAAAGCGACATAAGGGTAATTCTCCGGTGAATCCATGAGAGGGGAGGATTCGTTTCCTAGTTCTTAGATTCATTTCATTAGGAATCTTTTCTAAGGGTTGACCTACCATATGGGTCAGAGTTTAACCGCCCTAGGGTATTCTTATAATGAATCCTTAGGAATCTTATCAAAGTCAATCATACTGGCGATGTTTGAGCGATTGGCAGGTAAGTTTCAGGTAAACCTCTCTCTTTGTCTCTTTCTCATATCATAAGGAGCGAAATGGAATCTGGTTGGACTTGAGCTTACAATGAAAGGTGTTTGTGACTTTTCTTTCTTCCCCAGTCAAGTCAATCAAAGTTCAGGTGTCACCTTGTCTTTCAAAGCAACCTCTATCGAGATTACTCTCAAAGAAGGGTAGCTGTTAACACCTGATTTTTAGTGTTTCCTTTTCTAGATAATTCATAAAAAAAAATATTAAAAAATTCATAAAATTGTAAAATCAACTTTGGAAACCCTGGCCAAGCCTAGGGAACCAATTTTGAACAAAAATATTTTTCAGTATTTTTGTCAATTTTTCTAGTATTTTTATATTAAAAAATACCCAAAAATCACAAAAGATAACATTCGTGACCAGAAAAATATGAAAAAATAACCATTAGTCTTATTTTAATCCCAATTACATTTTGGTCACTTTAAATCTCAAAAATTCGATTAGAAATCCTAAATTGTAGAATTTTGCATTTAGGTCCCTAAAAGAGCCTAATTTTCAAATTGGAGTCCTTCTAGTTTTTTTCTCGCCTAGTCCAAGTTTTGACATTTGATTCTTACACCTTTAATTGCACTTTGGTCCATTCAATTTCCCAAATTGAGAAGACTGCAAAATGGATCTGTTTCAATTTGCGATCAATTGGACATTTTTGGATAATCTTGTTCACAATTAGACCCCTACCCATAGGGTTTTCACCATTCCGAACACACTGGTGGGGTCAATTTGTTTCAATTTGGCCATTTGCAGCCTTATTTGATCAAAATGCATAATTCGGTCAAAATGAAAATTTGGGGGTTTTGTACTAAATAAAATCAATTTTTTTTCCAAAACTGTCATTTTTAGATGGAATTCATGCTGTAGAATCCGATTTTGACATTTAATTTGGGAAATTTGATCAATTTGGGGTCTAATTAGTGAATTTTAATCGAACCAAGTCCATCGAGTCGGGCGGATCCGACCCAACGACCTGGACTGTTCACCATCTTCTTCCCCAAGTCTTCCCACGCAGGTTTAAATGTCCATAACGGCCGAGATTAAACGCCAAAATTGGAAGTCAATTCGACCACAATTGAAGATGCCATGGGGTGGGATGTGTAGCCCTCGAAGTTCCGCTCCCATTACACCCAAATTCACTAGCCGAGCATACCCGATGAGAGACAAATGAAGCTTCTCCCGCGTCGGTAATACCCGAGGAAAGAAATGAAAATGACCAAATTAGCACCCTAAACGTGCACAATCGGAGGCTAAATAGAGAATCCCGCGTTGCCCAGCTCAATCCGATGCCGGGGGGCCTATTTGCGCATAGCCCGCACATGCGCAAATGGGTCGGTTTAAAGACCTTCGCGCGCGCCAAATTTGAGAGTGGGGAATATAAGCTATCCACGCGCCTTCGATCAGAGAGGAGTCTCATTCTGTTCTTACGGACGCAACAAACTAGAGAGAGAGAGAGAGAGAGAGAGAGAGAGAGAGAGAGAGAGAGAGAAGCTCTCGAGAGCCCCCCTGTCGATCGCCATTGTCAAGCGAGTCACCGAAGCTTCAAAGCTTCGCTCGTCACTTACGGCGCGAGTTCGAGCTTAAGGATTGGTGCGCCAAGCTTCGTGAGGTCCATACGAGCACCATGAACTCTTCGGATCTTCATTTCATTGCAAAAAAGGGTGAGTGCCATTGTTGACTGCTTGGAGGCCCGTTCATGGTGGATATTCCATTTCTGTATATTCCTTCGCGATTTTTAGTTCGATCTGCTCCTTAACTTCTGCTGATCACGTGCATACCTTCGTTTTGTGTTTTCGTTGTTTAAAACCTTGAGTCGGCCTCCAAACCTCCCCGAACCTATCGCAAACTCTATAGTTCATTTTGGACATTCTCGAGTTGATCAGGACCTCAAGTAAGTACCTTTGAACTCCATGGATGCTAGTCGTAGCTTCAGTTTGGATTGTTAACGTGTATTATGGAAGCTGCATTTTCGCCATGGCCGAACTAGTCAAGCTTGGATTAGAGTAGATTTCACCATTGGATCATGCTGAAACTCAAGTATGTTAATCTAGAGATAGTGTAGATTCGATTCGTGGAAAGATCGAGGCATAATCTGTACGTCTGGATGTCGATCAGCGCAGGAGAAACGTCGACCGTCCATCGGTCATCGTCTTCGTGGAGAAGGTTGACCAGTCAACGGTTGTTAACTGGTCAATGGTCTGACGTGGCGCTGACGTGGCTGCCACGTGTCTGACGCGTGGCATCCATGTCAGCATCGGTGGTTACAATCTATTTTCGCAAAAAATAAAAAATATATATATTCAGGATCGACGGCCACGTTTTGGCGACGTGGCACGATTCTAGAATTTTTCAAAATAAAAATTGATTTTCTGAAATAAAAATTGAATTTTGGGAAAAAAAAAACTGATCATGTGGCCCAGGTTTGGCCACGTGTCAGCATCTGGTATTTTTGGGAATAAAAAATCATTTCTAAAAAATAAAAATCATTTTCTGAAGATATAAAAAAAAAAACACAAAAACCCAGATTGGACAACTGTGGTTATGCCACGTATCACAATTTGGGATCTTCAAAATAAAAAAAAATGCTTTTCTGATATAAGATCATTTTCGAAAAGAAAAAAAAAGAATTTCTGATCTGACGGTCGGCATTAGTCCACGTGGAGCAATCTCAGGCATCGATTTGAAATACGAAATTTCGGGAGGGAAATCTGAAATTGCTCTTAAACCCCCAAAACTACGTCGTTTTTTGGAGTCTTTGAAATACCCAATACGGGGTCGTTTCAATAAACCGACCTAGACCTTTTCGGTCTGGGTCGGGCGCCCATGAGGCATGGGCCGGGTTGACCCAGGCCGGATAATATTTTTTAATAAAAAATTAAAAAAAAATAGAAAATGATTAAATAATTGGAAAAACTTCCAAAAAATTCGAAAATATCAGAAAAATTACAAAAAATAGGAAATGACTAGTTTTGTCTAGTTTGACCTATCTTTTATGATTTTGACTTCCAAATCTTTAAAAAATAATGATTTTGCTCCTCATGGGCAAATCATTCCTAATTTTTCCAAAACTCTTCCAAACCATAATCACACCCTTCTCTAAGCCTTTAGGATTATATTAGGGATACCATGTCTTGAGTTCATGTGTTTTATCCGGATGTATGGGATCCTTGGTTGCACTTTTCATTTACTGATTGTGATTGGTAGGACTAGTCCTCGAACCTGCATGAAAACCTAATCCTAAGACTTACCTCACCCCAAAACTACACCTGCATGAAAACTCGTTTGAATAGCAATCAACATTAGGTACCGAAAGGGTGTCAGTGGCAACACTGGCATAACCAAGTCCCAAAATCTCTAGTACACAGAGCCGAACAGATTCTCCAACCGCTCGGTAAGGTATTCGATCTACCTTTCAAAAAAGATCGGTGGCAACTCCTTTTGCATGTATACCTTTACACATGTCACCCGACCACACTAAAAGGTTGACATGGATATTCTCTCTTCCCCAGTCACGATTCGGTATGGGTCAAGGAGGACCCGCACTGAACCTATCTTCCGAAAAGGGGTTCAGCAATCCGTTAGCCGCGTACCACGGAGCCGACATCCTCGGTATGGTCCGGGTCGCGACATCACCTAGCCACGGCCAATGGTTGGCGACCCCCACCGACCGCTGGCAAGGGTCAGCAAATCTAGGCGACTCTAAGAGCCCATATCTAGTTTTGTTCATGAAGTTCTTCGTGAGGGAGATGGCCTGGGGACGATCGCTAGGGGAAGCTCGAGAGGGAGATGGCCTGGGGACGACCGTTAGGGGAAGCTCGAGAGGGAGATAGCCTGGGGACGATCGTCGATCCTCACCCAGACTTGGCTCGCCCCCCGCCGCCGGCGGCCCACGGCCAGCCTGGGCAAGGGCCGGCGACCCTCGCCCAATCTGGAAAGAGGTTTAATTTTTCGGCATATCATTTTTGCTAAGGGAAATCGAGAATTGCGGATTGTGTGAACTGGCTTTTCTGTTGCTAGTGCTCTCTTGCTCAGGAAGTGAGGACCGTAGATTTCTATGATGTCATTGAAGACAAGTTCTGTAGGAAACAAACGGGAGATTGTAGACAAGCCATGGTTTTTCATTTACCTTGTGAAGATGAAGCTGCTCAGAAGAACTTCACGAACGAAACCAGATCTGGGCTCTTGGAGTCGTCCAGATCTGCTGGCCCTCGCTAGCGCTCAGCGCCGACCAGCCCCCACCCATCACCGGCCATTTCCGGCGGCGTCGGTGAGGGCTGTGCATGCCCTCATTGCTGCCATCTTTTTTTTTTTGTTTTTTTATTTTATTTTTCAACTTACTTAGTTATTTAGCTTGATTTATAATTTTTTATTTTTTCAGTACAAAAAGTGAGTAAATTTTGCTGTTTTTGTAGATAAAAGTGATGTTTTTTCAGTACAAATACTGAAGTCCCGATGCTTTTTTAGCTACTTTTTTTAACTATTTTTATTTTTTAAAAAAATTTTAATTTATTTTTTAGCTTTTAGCTTATTTTTAATTTGTTTACTATTAGGTGGAATATTTTTTTATTATCAATTTTTGCATTTTTTTTATTGCTGACTAGGATCTTCCGGCAAGCCACGTAGACACCACGTAAGATTTTGGCGATGCTCACTGGAGTTGGCACTCAAATAAATATTTTTCAAAAAAAAATGGCACCAAAGTAATCCAAAAAAAAATATTTGCACCAAAGTGAGCGTCGTACACAATATTGTCACTCCATGTGTCCTTTTTCCAATCTCCATGACTTGCTCTTCCTCGAACATTTATTGAGAAAAATGATCATCTATACATTCTTAAACTATATCTTCTCTTCAGGTTAGGGTGAAAAGGGATATGTTCACTAGAAGTCCTAAAACTTGTTACGAAAGTGTAATTGAGTCCTAAAATTTATAAAATATGCAATCGAGTTTTAAAACTTGTCAAATTGATTCAATGAAGTCCTTCTTTTAACACCGTCAATTTGCATAACAAAAAATGTTGATGTGTCATTTTTAAATTAATTTTCTTGCCCTACGTGACATTTTTAATTATTCTATTTTACGAAATCTTATTTAAATTAAATTAAAAACTAAAAAAGTCTAAAAAAATTATTTGAAAAAAAAACAGAACTGGAGGGGCCGACGAAGGTCGCTAGCCCTAGGCAAGGGTGGACGGCCCTTGCCGGCCTCGACAAAGCCTCGCCTAGAACTGGCTTGAAGAAACCCAGACCTAGGCGATGCCAAGACCAGCGAGGTTGGGGGGGCTCAAGCCGGGAGGGATGGCAAAGAGGGCGAGACAGGAGGAGGCGAGAACGGCAGGGAAGGAGGCGAAATCAACTTGAACCTGGGCAATGCCGTTCAACAAATCAATGAACGAAGCTTTCATCTTTCTGCACAAGTTCGTTAGTTGTTTTCCTAACGATTTAAAGAGCTGGACACGATTGTAGCTTCAACCAGGTCATTTGCAAGTACAAGAACATGCTTCACAGAGCAGTGGTGAACTACAACATGGAGAGAATCTCCATCCCGACATTTTATTGCCCATCCCCAAAAGCCCTAATTTGAGTTTTTTCAACCCAGATCTGAGTGAGGCGAGTCGACCACCCTCACCCAGGGCTGACGAGCTCCACTGGCCCTTCTAGCGATGGGTGGCAGCAGCAGCAGGGCCTCACCAGTGAAGCCCTGGCCTTGTTTGTGTTCCAGTTCTTTTTTTTTTCAAATAATTTTTCAACTCTTTCTTTAGTTTTTAATTTAATTTAAATAAAATTTCAAAAAATCGAATAATAAAAAATGCCACGTAAGATAAGAAAATTAATTTAAAAATGACACATCAGTATTTTCCGTTAGATAAATTGACGGTGTTAAAGAAGGACTCGATTAAATCAATTTGACAAGTTTTAGGACTTGATTGCACTTTTTGTAAGTTTTAGAACTCAATTGCACTTTTGTAACAAGTTTTAGAAGTTCTAGTGAACATATCCCCGGTGAAAATTAACATTTTAAATGGGAAAAATTTAGGATTAAGGCAGTGACCCGACCCACGTCGTTGAATTGACGTGGAGCCGTTTGACCGATGTCCAATCCACAATGTCTTCTGCGACGGAGGACGGCGGCAATGGCTCGCCAGAATCTGGACATCAGCCAAGTGAGTGGGTTCCACGAAAAAAATTATTGGAAGCCAATTTGAAAAAAAAATATACGTACGCTGGTGATAAAAGAGTAAGGACGCGCATGATGACATTTCTGTTCCTCTATTTTTCTGTTCTTTTGTTCCGTGGAACATGATTGGAATAGAAATCCTTTTTGGTAACGTAATTTTATTTTTCTATTCTAGGGACAAATTTTTGACTCAGCAATAAATTAGAAAGAGAAATCAGAAGTAGAAAAAAGTTACTTTTTTGTTTCTGGAACAAAAAAAAGAAATAAGTAGAAATCAGAAATAGAAATCCGCCACCCCCCACTGGCAACCACTACCCTTCACCACCCACCGCCGCGACCACCGGCAGTCACCGCCGACTGCCCCCGCCCGTCGCCGGTCGCCGTTGACCCCCGTCGCCACCGCCCCCAACCGCTGCCACCGCCGGTCGCTGCCGACCCCCACAGCCACCGCCGCCAACCGCTGCCACCGGTCTCCTCCGACCACCATCACCGGTCGCCGCCGACCACCATCGCCCACAGCCCCGATCCCCGCCGACCACCATCGCCCACAGCCGCGACCACCGCCGATCCCCGCCGACCACCATCCCCCACAGCCACGACCACCACCGGCGATCGCCACCGAGCACCACGACCCGCTATCGCCCGCCACCGCCGATCGCCGCCAACCCCCACCGCCCACTACCGCGACCACCGCTGGTCGCCGCCATCGCCGGCCACCACCGCCGGTCGCTGCCACCCTCTGCCGGCAGCCACCGACCACCGCTGCCCACCATCGCCGGCCGCCACCCACCATCGTCGGCCACCGTAATCACCGCCGCCGCCGCCGGAGTAAAAAATAAATAATATTTTTTTATTTTTAAATAGTAAATAATATTTTCTAATAATAAAAATTATTTTTTAAAAGAAATTTTAAAAAATTAAAAATGAAGTAGAAAATTTTCTTAAAAGATTTTGTATTAATAATATTCCGGAAGTTAAAATTTTCAACCGTTATCAAACAGAATTTCTATTCATTGGGTATAGTCACCAATCAAAGGCTTACAGGATTTTTCAGCCTATGACAGGAAAGGTGACTGTTAGCAGAGATGTTATTTTTCTAGAGGAAGAAGAGTGGAATTGGATGGAAAAAAAGAGTGCAGGACAGCAGAAATCTGTAGAACAACAACCTGCAAAAATTGTACAGGTTGATGAAGTTGTGGATGGACTGGAAGATACTTTGGATGATCTGCCAGCTCGAGGCACAAAGTCACTTGCTGAAATTTATGAAAGAAGCAATGTGGCTGTGCTTGAGCCACCTAACTTTGTGGAAGCTAAGGAGGATCAGAGGTGGATTGCCGCAATGCAGGAGGAGTTGGCAATGATTCAGAAAAACCACACATGGGAGCTTATTGATAGACCATCTGATAAGAATGTGATTGGGGTTAAGTGGGTGTTTAGAACAAAACTTAACTCTGATGGTTCTGTCAACAAACACAAAGCTAGACTAGTTGTGAAAGGCTATGCTCAGATATGGGGAGTAGACTATTCTGAGACTTTTGCTCCTGTTGCAAGACTTGATACAATCAGGCTACTATTAGCTGTTGCAGTAGAGAAGGGGTAGCCTATATTTCAATTAGATGTCAATTCTGCATTTCTAAATGGAGAGCTCGAGGAGGAGATTTTTGTTGAACAACCTGAAGGTTTCAGTATCAAAGGGCAAGAAGAGAGGGTATACAAACTGAGGAAAGCTTTATATGGACTGAAGCAGGCTCCAAGAGCTTGGTATGGGAAGATAGACATATATTTGCAGGATCTTGGCTTTGTAAGATGCTTGAGTGAGTTCACTCTTTATGTCAAGAGGGTGAATCATAGTGTTATCATTCTGTCACTCTGTGTAGATGATTTGTTGGTGACAGGGAATGATGAGGAACTGATAGAGAGAGTGAAGCAAGGTATGTTTGCAGGTTTTGAGATGTCAGACTTGGGAAAGATGGCTTATTTTCTGGGTCTGGAAGCCAAACAAGCTTCACATGAGATCTTCATCCGCCAAAAGAAATACATGAAGGAAATTCTGAAGAAGTTTCAGATGGAAGATTGCAAGAGTGTCAGCACACCTATGGCTGCTACGGAGAAGCTGCAAAAGAATGATGGAACAAATGCAGTAGATGCTTCTATGTTTAGAAGCTTGATTGGATGTCTCATGTATCTTACAGCAACTAGACCTGATATTCTATTTGCTGTGAGTGTTCTATCCAGGTTTATGAGTAGTCCCAGTCAATTACATTTGATTGCTGCAAAAGGGGTTTTGAGATACCTCAAAGGAACATTGTTCTTTGGTGTGAAATTTAGGAAAGGCCAGACGTTTAATTTGCAGGGCTTTTCTGATAGCGATTGGGCTGGCTCAGTGGATGACATGAAGAGTACATCTGGGTACTGCTTCACTCTTGGTTCTGCTTGTTTCTCCTAGTGTTCCAAAAAATAGGAAATTGTAGCTCAGTCCACTGCAGAAGCTGAATTTATAGCAGCTACTGCAGCTGCAAATCAAGCTTTGTAGCTGAAGAAGATAATGAAGGATCTGTGGTTGAATTCTGGTGATTGCATTGAAGTTTGTGTGGACAATCAGGTTGCATTAGCAATATCACAAAATCCAGTTTTCCATGGCAAAACCACGCATTTTAAAGTCAAATTCTTCTTTCTGCGTGAAGTGCAACAAAGTGGTGAAGTTAAGTTGGTCTATTGCAGATCAGAAGATCAGCTTGCAGACATGTTCACAAAGCCACTTCAGGCTGGAAGATTTGAGCTGTTAAGAGAGAAAATAGGAGTTTGTAGCAGCAATTGATCCAAGGAGGAGTTTGATGGAGTTGTGTCCCAGTGCTGCTGTTTATTTTCTGTCTTTTAGCTTTTGATTGTTCAGTCAAGTTTGTTTGTTAGGCTGTTGGTTTGTTGGCTATTTTCTACGAAGTAGAATAAGTTTGTTGGCTATTTTCTAGGAAGAAGAATAAGTTTGTTTTGCATGTTAGCTGCTTTCTAGGGAGTGAAAGATTTCTATTTTGTTTTGTACTTGATAGTTCTTTTCTGTAATGAAGTTTTTTTTGTATGCTTTTCATTCTATCTCTCCTTGTAAAAATAGGAAGCTTGCGTGAATTAAGCTGAACCTATCAGCTTTAACAAATACGACTCCGAGCTATTTACTTCCCATATTGATCACATCAAAACAGAATTTTAGGCACAGAAATACGATTAAACATGTCTCGACCGGACGGGAAAATGCCTAATAGGGTATAAGTGCCCCTAGCGAAAATTCACGTAACTTTCTTGATGGTAAGTGTACCGGCAAAGATTCAGATATACGAGACCTCCAACTTGGAACGGGTTTTGGGGGTGTCTCTCACACACTGTGTTAAGGAGCAAGAAAATTTTGGGCAAGTGGCTGACAAGAGGATTCGATCATTTTCCTTTGGGGTTCACGAAATTTCGGAACGGGTTCGCGAAAATTCGCCATCTTATTAAAAAGGGTCCTTAAATTCTCAAATGCAGAAAATTGTAATAAAGAATGAGATATGTAGGACTAAGGAGTCCCAATATTTTCGTTCGGGGTGAAATTTCCATGTTCGATCTCTAATTTTCACGAGATGCACAAGAGACTTTTGGGTGAAAAATTTAGGTGTCAAAAAAACAAAACTATTCGATTCACTTCTCCACTTTCTTCCTAGGTTCGATGATTTCCTCCTTAATTAACATCTGACATTGGAAGAGAATAGAGTCCATTATTATCATTTGAAATTTTATGCTTAGTTGCTTGTGGGTGGGTTCCGAAAAGGATTAGAAAGAATTGGTTTTTGTGGAAGTTAAGGCTTTTACAGTGATCTCTTCATGTTTTTGCAATTCCATGTATCTCTACAAACATATCTGTTTCACTCAAACATTATCAGTATAGGCTCATACAAAGTGGCGACATGGCGGCTTTTCTTTTGCGAGAGTCGTCAATGACCAGTGCCAAGCTCTAGCTATGTCAGATAATTAATTAGCTAAACACTGATGATTAATTAGCTAAACAGAAGCGATCGATAATACAACAATGGTATCATGTAATGCGTACGCGAGAGAGAGAGAGAAAGACTATGTATTTAGAGGAGGAGGCCGCCTTTAGAGCCCAAATGGAAGACCACCTCCAAAAGCCACCAAGTTCAGTCTTTGAGCAAGAGAATCCTTGAAAAACACTCATTTTTTTTTTACAAAAATGACAACAAGTAAAACGGCCTAACTTCTTAAAAAATTTCAAACTTTCGGTCCAATCCCAAATCTACTAAAAAAAAAAAAAGTTATCTCAGGAAAAATCCTCAATTTTAGGTCCAGTTCCAAATCTTCCCTGAACTTTTTTTTGTCTCAGAAAAACCCCCAAACTTTAGGTAAATTCTCAAATCTACCCCGAATTTTATTTTTATTTAAAAAAATCACAAAGTTTCAATATATTCTCAAATCTACCCCGTGGTCCAGTGCCAACTTGACGTGACATTTCTACGTTGATAAAAAAATCCACATCGACAAAGCAATGGGTGTGATAGGTACACACCAATGTGGCATTTCCACGTGGATAATCAATCCACCACAATAAAAATTACCAAAATTTTCCAAAAAAAAAAAATCATTTTAGGATATGAAAATCATGGACGACCAACGGCAATTTTTAATAGAGGGCTAATGGGGGCAAATTTGAGAATAAAATAAAAATTGGTGATTTTTCTCTTGGAAAAAAAAAGGTCATGTAGATTTGAGACTTCATCTAACGTTTGGGGTTTTTCCTTAGATAAAAAAAAATAAAAATTAGGACACATTTGGGACTGGACATAAATTTTAGGGATTTTTCTTAGACAAAAAAAAATCGGGACAAATATGAGATTAGAATAAAAATTGGTCATTTTTTTCAGAAAAAAAAACTTCGGGGTAGATTTGGGACTTAATCTAAAGTTGAGGGGGATTTTCTTTTTTAGACAAAAAAACAGTTCAGGGCACATTTAGGTAGGCATGACCACGGGCCGGTTTGGGCCCGGAACCGGCCAGGGTCAAACCCGGGCCCAGCCCTTTGACCGGGCCTGCGATTCCAAACCGTAACAAACCCGTGACATATGGGCTCGGTTACGGTTGGTACTTTGAATGAAACGGAAAAAAACAAAAAACTGCTCTTTTAGAGCCAAAGCCCAAACCTTTATTTTTTTTATTTTTTTTTTACTAATTTCTAACCTATGATATATTATAAATACATGTTTCCATCTCTCATTTTTTTTCACACAAATTCTCTATTCATCTCAATTCTCTTAAATTCTCTCAAATTCTCTCTAACTCTCAATTATTCATAAGTTCACAACATCCAATTTATTATTTTCTTTTCTTCAATTACGTTCTCTAATTCCTTATTTTCTTTATTTATTATCTCCTTTAAATTATTCCCTATTTCAAATTTTTGTTCATACCCTATATTTTTTGCATTATACCATATATTTTTTCTATATAAAAAAAATGGCAAGTGGAAGTAGAACTAATGGCAAAGGCAAGAGCAAGGAGGAGGAATCCGATTATCCTTGGGGACTCGATTTCGAAGTTGATGTAGACGATGAAATCAACATTATTCTTAATATGGAGCAAGTCCAAACGCAAGAGAGTCTTCATCCTCCTACCGGTATTGAAGAAATGTCAAGAACAAAGGAGCGGAAGTGTACATCCGACGTATGGGATCACTTCACAAAGATTGAAAGTTTTGATATAGCTCCAAAAAGGTATGATGTAGTTTGTAAACATTGTCCGACAACATACAAATATGTGGGTGGAGCCGGATATAGAACATTTACACGGCATCTTAAGGCAAAACATCCAACCAAAGCGGAAATTGACACCAAGCAACAATAAATTTTCGGATACGCCAATCCTAACACTCATCCTTTATTTCGTTATAATGAAAAAAATTATAAAAAATAATTAGGTAAATTTGTTTCCGTTGAACATTTATCATTTAGTTTTGGTGAAAGATTTGATTTTAATCAATTTATACAAAATGCATATGCTCCACAAGCAAAACGTATTCCTAGAAATATACTTAAACGCGTTATTAAAGATCTTTATAAAAAAGGAAAAAAAGATTTATAATTTTTTTTATGAATTTTAATGGACATATGCATATAGATAGCGATATTTGGAGTGATCATTGGCAAGTTAATTCTTATATGCGTATAACTTGTCATTGGATAGATGATAGTTGGAATATTCAAAAAAGAGTTATTGCATTTAGAGTTTTTGATGATAGGCATACGGCAAATAATATTTATAGATTAATCAGGCAAATTTTAGAAGAATATTATTTGCTTAATAAAAAATTTTCAATTGGTTTTGATAATGCCGCGGCAAATACCGCTTTAATTGTTGAACTAGAAAAGATTTGTAAACCCGTTTTTTATGAACAATTTTTTCACGTTAGATATGCTTATCATGTTTTAAATTTATGTGTACAAGATGGTTTAAAAACTCTTGATATTTTTCTTGACCCAATAAAAATAACAATGCAATTTTTATGGAAACATTCCCAAAAAATGAAAGAATGGTCAAAATTTTGTAGAACAAATGGAAAAAAACCAAAATGATTTTCAAGAGATGTTTCAAATCGTTGGAATTGTACTTACGAGTTGCTTAATGAATCTTTTACATATAAAAATTTATTATGTGCATTTATTTCAGATAATATAACTCAAATTAATTTATACCCACAAGAATGAGATATTTGCAAAAAAAAAAATAGATAGTTTAAAAGTTTTTAATGATGCAAATTATACTTTTTTCGGTATTTATTATCCTACTACGCATTTATTTTTAATAGAATGTATTAATATTTTTGGATTTTTTTGAAGAAAATGAAAATGATGATTTATTAAGTGACACTATTAGAACAATGCGAACAAAATGGCTACATTATTATAGGAAAATTCCTATTATTTATTTAGTTGCTTTTATTTTTTATCCACGTTGTAAATTTGATAGTTTAGGTGATTATTTGAATACGTATTATGAATATTTACACTTAATTGATGAGGTAAATATTAGAAATATATAAACAATGGTTAAAAACGCAATAATAGAATTATATCATGAATTTTGTAGTACATATAATCTAGGTGATAGTGAATCTTCTCAATCTAGTGACATACAAAGTGGAAACAAAGGTAAAATTAGTAGATGGTACCAATTTCTGTTGCATAGGAAAAATAAAATAAAATGGAGCAATAGGAAGTAATTCTGAAATAGAGAGCTATCTAACAGTTTTTTTTGAGTTTGGTGAATCTAAAGGCAGCACAGATTTCACAATATTAGATTGGTGGAAGAGGCATTCTACCCAATACCCAATTCTTGCTGTAATTGCAAAATAAATTTTAGCAACCCCTTGTTAGACAGTTGCGATAAAACAAGCATTTAGCGCTGGAGGCAATATTTTAGACGAACGACGTTCAAGATTAGTTCCCGATTCAGTGGAGGCTCAAGCTTGTGTTGATGATTGGACAAAGGCTCAATATAGACAACAAGAGATAGATCGCAATAATGAAGCCGAATTTTTTTATGATGGAGATACCACCGCCACCGGTACCAGAACGGATAGCGACGATTAAGGATGGGGTAAGTACGAGGTTATCAAAGGTAAGAGAACTACATGGGTTTTGATTCTTCTATCCCCAATAAGATATGGAGGCGTTTAATGATAATTCATTAAATTCAAGGCCCCTCCCCCTCTCTTTTTTCCCCCCAAATTTGATTACAATTTATAATTTGATTATAATTTGTATTTGATAATTCATTATTTCATAATTCCACAATTCATTATTTTATTTTATTTCATAATTCATTATTTGATAATTTGATTACAATTTGATTACAAATTCATTACAATTTAATTTTTAAATTCAAAAATCGAAATCGAAACCGGCGGTTTCATTTTCGATTTTGAACCTGAACCGGGCCCGGAACCGCCGATTCAAAATCGAAACCGGAACCGCCTGTTCATGAACCGGAACCGACGGTTCCGAACCGTGGCCATATCTATATTTAGGCATGGACTTAAAGTTTGAAGGTTTTTCTAAGACAAAAAAAAAAGTTTGGGGAAAATCTGGAACTGGACCTAAAGTTTGGAGTTTTTTTTAAGGAATTAGGCCCAAGAAAATCACAGTAAAGAAAATGGGAAAATGAAAAAAAAAACAAAGAAAAGACGCAAAACCGGGAGAACTTCAAGCGACCACCCTAAGACTATCGAGCAAACGGTGCAGGCCCTTCTTAAAAAAAAAAAAAAAAAAAAGAACGACGTTGGCCCTCTCCCCAGATCCGGGCAACCTCTCTCCTGGGGCTAGCGAGGCCCTGGCGACCTCCTTCGGCCCTTTTCTGGCGACGGCGGCCCACCGCCAAGGACCTGCTACTTCTTTTTTTCAGTTTGTTTTTTGCCTTTTTAATCTTTTAGCTTTTTTATGTTTTTAATCTAATATTTTTTAAATTTAATTTAGTTTGTCTTCTTTTTAGCTTTTGCTTTTTTTTTTCTAATGCGGCGCCCAACAAGAGCCACGTCTTATAAAAACAATAAAATAATTCACATCAGCATTTTCTATTAATCAAATTGTATGAAATTAACGGAAGAACGCGATTGCACAAAATAAACAAGTTTTAGGACTTGATTGCACTTTTTGAAAATTTTAGGACTCGATTACACTACTTGATAAGTTTCAGATCTTCAAGTGCACTTATCCCAAATAGATATAAGGGGACATATTCTTCCTTTTTGGAATCAGGGAAAATGACTTTTGCTTCTGGCCAATCTAAGCTTATGTTTTGTCTGACCAAAAAAAAAATCTAAGTTTATTATTTCAATCAATGAATTTTTTTTTCGTTAATCGAGTAATTTTCCACCGTCATCCAACGGTGGAAAGTTTTTTTTTTTTTTTTTTGGTCAGATCAAGGTGGAAAGTTCAAAAGCAATTTTTTGGAAACGGGGTTTTATCGGACAAACTGACCCTAATAGAAACATTATTCATGACTTGAGCCGACAGTGTTGCCGAGTACAAGCAGTCCTGCCCTCACAAGCACCCTCCATGTTAGAAAGCATTAACAGCGCCGCCACCGTGACCCGTCGGCCCAAAGATTCGGACTCCCTTCGCTACACTCTTGAGTAAGATTTTCATCGATTGATTGCAAAACCAATGAGTTATGCATATCTTCCCATCTCATGAGGTCCGACCTCATTTGATCAGAGGTTTAAAAATCTTGACCATGAGTAAGAAATTCGGGTCGAAAAGAGAGCGCCATTGTGTTGTCGCCTGTGCGTATAACTCCGATACCTTGGCGATCGAGTTCAATGCCTCCGCATCCCGAGAGTGAGATGAAAATGCCCAATTCGACGAATTATCATCGCCTCCTGGGAGAGAATATATTACAGATAGCTAGAAGGGCGAGACTTGTGAGAACTTAGAACCAATAAACAGTAAGAAATCAAATGATGACAGTTCCTCGGAATGTGCAGCTAATGGCGCAAGAAACATTGAAAAAGACCGATGGCAACAAATCCAAAAGACTTTGGTCCACTTAAATTCCCATCAGTAAGATTAACAAGAAAATTTGAACTGAAAGTAAGATTTTTGTAATCCCTCGTGACAGATTTTGTCAGACCATCTCGATTGTAAAATGCATAAAGATAGTGTAACAAACCAAGGAAAGAATGTCAACAAAACTGCAGGGATGGGCAACTAGGAATGAAACTAGAAATGCTAATAGTCACCCATTACAAAGTGTCAATTCCCATGCTACATTCCACAACTAGGTAAGAAACTCAAATGTGTAGTTTACCTCTTGGGTCGGTCTGTTAGAGTAATTAAATATTAAATCACACATTCATCTAATAGTTTAAGCTTTTAGAACAATTGGCAATGGTCTCATTAGAGCTCACATGATATCAGAGCTGAAGGTCCTGAGTTCAAATCTTTCCAGGCTCCATTTGCCTCTCCAATTAAATTTGTCCACGCTTAGTACTAGGCACAAAGATTAAATTTGTCTAGACTACAGCTTAAGCTTTTAAAACAGTTGGCAGTGGTCCCATAAAATATTTCAGGCCTCCTCTATCTTCTTCATAGGTTCAGAGTAGATCTCCTCATGCCCTCGGAAGTCTCAGCGTGTGTGTGTGTGAAAGAGACTTCTTCACTTCTTCCACTCTCTCTTCAACGTCCTTTCTGTGTTTCTTGTCCATCTCACTCATAGTATCAGCCCATTTTTATCTTTTCTTGAATAGAAAATCATTTTAGTACATCGGATCAACATATGCAATCACCGCATTCAGGTCAACCCCTCCTCAGATAAGTTTTCACAAACTCTAAATGTGCTAAATGCAGCTTTTACCTTGCAGATTTACATTTGCTCAGCATTCTTGCATGAATTGCAATAAATTTGTGTAAAAAGGATCGCTATATATTGGCATTAGAATGGATCATATAGTATTATAGAATACATATTTCACGATTGGTTTGCAGATGAAAGCAGTGTGCTGGCAATAGAACAAGTTGATCTCCTCCTTTTAGAGCATTAATGTCTTCTATTTCATGAAACTTGTTAAGATATGAAATGTACATTCACCACTAGAAAGACACCCTGAAAGGACAAAATTAACTTTTGCCTTAGGTTGACCCAAAGGCGATCAAAGGACTTCCTAAGGGGCCTTAAGTCAAATGTAAGCTATAAAATTAGTACTTTGTTGCCGTTGCTTTAATCAAAGTTAGGACAATTCTGAATCTACGATGGTAAACATGAAGTTTCATCACTTTGGGCTAGACCTAAAGCGAAAAAATCACGGTCGTGTTGTCTTAAATTTAGGCCTAAGCGAAAAAATTGATTTTTGGCCATTTTTTTTTTCCAAAAAAAGAAGAAGATGCCATTCATATATCAGAAGGTACATAGAAGGTTTTCAATTCTAGCAAATCCCAAATAACTGAGGAACAAGGCAAAAACTTAAAAGTACTTAACAAAGCACAGTCTACTGCTAGAAGCACACTTTCATCTCTCGATAACAGATCTGTCATCATAAACTTTCGATGGTCAATCATCAGATTTAGTGATGAGCACACATCGAGCTTGCTCACAAAAGTACAGTTTCGTTGCCTTAAGGTAGATTTATAGCAACGAAAACAGTTTTTTGTTACCTTTGGGTATGACATAAGGCAACCAAATTGGGAAAATTGTCCAAAAAGTTTTAAATTTGTTGTATGGTCGCCAAGTCAGTCTTAAACTTCTCAATTTGATCAATGTAGTCTTAAAACCTTTTGGATATTCTAAACATCTCTATCATGGCTGTCCAGTCAACTCCAACCGTTCTATGTGGCACGATCGGTGATCTAACTTGTTCGATGGGCTCAAAATGACGTCGTTTTGAAAATAATTACTCTTTTCTTTTCTTTCATCTTCTTGGATTTCAAGCTGGCGAGGTTGCCGAGGCCTTGGCGATGGCCAGCGACCCTTATCGCTCATTGGTGAGTGGCCGGGGAGGCTTGCGACCCCCTCACCTATGGTCGACGACAGCCACGGCGCCCTCATCTGGATCTGGGTCTGCTAGGGCGTGCAGGCCCTTGCCTGTGACCGACGAGATTGCCGAGAGGAATTTCGAGAAGTTGAAGGGAAAAGAAAAGAAAAGAATTTAAAAAATTCTCAAGACCACGTCTTTTTGAGTGGAGTCGGACACGTCAAATCGTCGGCCATGCTACGTAGGACAGCTGGCGTCCTTGTCAGCGATTTCCCGCCTAAATTGGCCGAATGGATTATCTTGGAAAATCGTCAAAAGGTTTAAGACTATATTGGTCAAATTAGAAAGTTTAGAACTGAATTGACGGCCGTACAATAGATTTATAATTTTTTTGGACAATTTTCCCTGATAAAATTAGTATTTGGTCGGCTTCGGGTATGACCGAAGGCAAAAAACTTAGTAGTCAGTATTTGGTCGCCTTTGATCGAGTCTAAGAAAGTAAACCTAAGTATATCCCGCCTGTTGCAAAAGAATATGGCGGGAGTTTTCCCGTCTGTTGGGCCAAAAAAGAAAACGAGGCTGAGTGGGTAGGCCGAGGAGACTTTTGATGGATTTAATTACTTTCAATTTTCGATCTTCTATCTTGTAATTATTATGTTGTATGTCGGGAGGGCTTTTGTTGTAGGAAAATACTTTCCTGACAGTACTGTCAAGGATTGTACAATCTCAATCATAGACTCAAACACCATCACCGCATGTTTTGCATAAAGCACTCATTTATTGGGAGATCATGTGGTCATAAATAATTGACATTACTGTCAGACTGTCGGGCTAGCAGCTTCCTTTATTGTATTTAAATACTTGCAATGTTCGATATTCTTAATCTTGTCATTATGTTGTTAATGTTTACTCTCTATTTGAAGTAACGAAATTTTCCAAGCTTATTCATATTTGATACAGGGAGATTACAAATTTTTGTCGAACTTATTTGTTGTCTTAGAGTAAATTTTTCATTTTCGTTTGCGCTATTCAGATGTTTGTAGATATCTTTGAATTAATGGAATACGCGCAATCGATACGATTCCTAATTAGAAATAAGGCATGAGCTTTTTTTTTGCGTGTTTTACCCCTGAAAAGGGAATAATGGAATATACGCAACCGATGCGATTGAGTTAAAACACTTAAGAGTATAAATTCATATGGTAGACAACAGCTCAGTTGTGGCTCTAAATCCAAGTAGAAAAGTCGGCAACACCAACCTGTTACGTGTAATATGTTTGTGACATAATTCCGTATGTATATAAGCTTCGTGGTTCGTCTCCTATCTTCACATCGTATTTGCTTCAGTGTCGTTTATTTTTTCTTTTATCTCTTCAAGGACCGTAAGAAGCAGATTTATGTTGGATTGAAAAGTCGGCCAATTAGCAAGTGAATAATTTTGGGACATCTCGTATCTCTCCGACGACTTTTTGATCGTTCAAATCAGATTTGTCCAAAGCAAGCCTCTTTCCACATCTTAATACGTAAAGATGGAAAGATTACATTCGATTCAATCTCTGCATAAATTGATTTATCAGGTGACTTCGTAGTCCAATTTTATTACTCTTTCACAGATCGATAGAGCATGAGTTAAAAGAATTGTGCTTCATTGCGAGAACTAGAATTCTATCTTTGAGTTATACAACATCCTCATCCTTATTAAGGTAGTGGAGAATACGATTTTTTATTTCTAGAAAAAATATTTATCTTGATTGGAAGCAAGCACTTCTTGAAGGAAAAAAAAAATTGGCTATCAAAGATTATATTTGGACGAAGCATTTAAAATGATCAAGGAAGAGCTAAAATGAAACTTACGATATAAAATCGAAACAAAACGAATTTTTTTAAAAAAATTAATAGATTTATCATGATAATACACTCATAATTTTATCCATAAACAATCGATTGATTGACTTTCAACTATCTTTACGGTGCTTAAGCAAAAAAAGAAAAATTAAAAGAGCAACTCTATTTAATAGAAGATTGATTATGAAGGGAGGGTATTTTCGTCATTCAACGGCTCTTTTGACGATGTAACCGTTGGCCTTCAGAGTTTTGGACGAGGATCGAAAGAACCCTAATCAATTCGTACAAAAAGTTCACCAAAATCATCTCTCTCTAAACCCTAATCTCTGTCTTCTCCGATCAATTCGTACATAGAGCCTCTTTCATTTGCCCCACAATTCACCAAAATCACCTCTCTCTCTCTCTCTCTCTCTCTCTCTGCGGGCGCTTGAATTGGGAATCGCAGGCTGCGGGCGCTTGAATTGTGAATCGCAGGCTGCGGGAAACTCGCTAGGAAAAACCCTTGTTTTCAAAGTTTCTAGGGCTCTTGCAAAGCAATTCACATCTGCGTACATATACTTAAAGATCTGATTGTTGGGTTAAATCACCTTGTTTGTGTTGCAGGATCTTTTTTTCTTGTGAGGTCTTCATCTCTTACTCCACTCACAAGAACTTTCCCTTCGCCGCCATTACGTAATTCGAATAACAGATTTTGGGTTTCGTTTTTTCTTTTAATTTTCTGCATATCGCCTTTCTTGCGCTTCCTTGTTTGGTGTTTGTGTTTGTATGGATGCAGGATCTGCCAACTCTTCATCGAATATGAAGCCGCAATCTCGTTGCCCGCTTCAAGAACAGTTTCTGCATCGGAGGGATTCTCGAGAAAACGTAAGGACGAGAAACATTCTATCTTCATGTGATTTTTTTTGTCTCCGTATTGGGTGGGCGTTGGAGTAATCAATTTTAGGAATGAGCCCTAATCTTTTCATTACTAGTCTATATATATTAGATCAGGAATCGTTGATAAGGTTTTGTCCGTCCATTGTGACACCAGCTGGACAGATTTATACCTAATCGATCTGCCATGGATTTCGATTATGCCCACTACATGCTTACCGAAGGGAGGAAGGGGAAGGAGAAGGAGAATCCAGCGGCGAGTTCCCCGTCAAGAGACGCCTACCAGAAGCAACTGGCTGAAGCACTTAACATGAACCGGACTCGAATCCTTGCTTTCAAGAACAAACCCCCAACCCCCGTAGAGTTGATCCCGCATCAATTCACTTCTCCTCAGCCTGCCAAGCCACCAAAACCCCGTCGATACATTCCTCAGGTAAGAATACTTTTTTGTTTTTTTTTTTTAATTTCATTATCTTTGTTATCTGTTTCTCATGAGGTGGCCCTTAAGCATAATATCGTTCATCTTATTGACAGACCTCAGAGAGGACATTGGATGCTCCCGACCTTGTGGACGACTATTACCTGAACTTGTTGGACTGGGGAAGCAGCAATATACTTTCAATTGCCCTGGGGAATACAGTTTATCTCTGGAATGCTTCAGATGGCTCTACCTCAGAACTTGTCACCATCGATGACGAAAACGGCCCAGTTACCAGTGTCAGCTGGGCCCCAGATGGTCGCCACATTGCTGTCGGCTTGAACAATTGTGAAGTTCAGCTATGGGATTCTGCTAATAATGGACTGGTCAGTGTTTTCTCACTATGAATTTTTGTATGTATAATCATCTCATGAAACCTGCCTGACAAGTTTGTGGTCCCAATTTGGTTGAATTTTTCATTGCAGCTAAGGACTTTGACAGGTGGCCACAGAACTCGGGTTGGGTCTCTGGCATGGAACAATCACATCCTTACAACAGGAGGAATGGATGGACAGATTGTCAATAATGATGTGAGAGAGAGATCTGCCATTGTTGAGACCTATAGGGGTCACACCCTGGAGGTTTGTGGGTTGAAATGGTCAGCATCAGGAAGGCAATTAGCTAGTGGAGGGAACGATAACATCCTCCACATTTGGGACAGGTCCATGGCATCTTCCAACTCACCCACCCAGTGGCTTCACCGTCTCGAAGAGCACACTGCTGCTGTTAAGGCCCTTGCCTGGTGTCCCTTCCAGGGGAATTTGCTGGCTTCAGGTGGAGGTGGAGGTGATCGGACCATAAAGTTTTGGAACACCCACACTGGCGCGTGCTTAAACTCTCTGGATACCGGTTCCCAGGTCTGTGCTCTGCTATGGAATAAGAATGAGAGAGAGTTGCTTAGCTCTCATGGATTCACTCATAATCAGCTCACTCTTTGGAAGTACCCTTCAATGGTAAAGATTGCGGAGCTAACTGGTCATACTTCTAGAGTGCTTTTCATGGCCCAGGTACCTTTGCAAATTCTGCTTTATGGTCCTACGAATTGCATTTCTGCATTCACTACTTTCTGATAAGATTTAGATCCTCAAGTAGTAACATTGTCTCTTTCCTGTCAGAGTCCGGATGGTTGCACTGTAGCATCGGCGGCAGGGGATGAAACACTGAGGTTTTGGAATGTGTTTGGTGTTCCTGAAGTGGCTAAACCGGCTCCAAAAGCTAACCCAGAGCCTTTTGCTCACTTGAATCGCATTCGCTAAACGAAAAGTCACCACTGCTGGTCATGTCTATCGTTTGATCTTTGGTCCTAGCTACAGTTTGCGATTACTTACAAGCACTTCAAGATGACAAGATGAGAAGATCATCACATTGTCCAAGTGTTGTGAATGGTTAAAGACGAAGTGTATATGCACCTATACAAACTAAACATAGTGATGGGTGCTCAAAAATATTCAGTAGCAGTCGCCGTGAGTGTTCCTGAGTGTGTATATTTGTACATTTTATAATCAAAATAAGGTCAACCATAATTTTGAATTTTGTTCTTTCCTATCTATTTTAAGTGCTGTGAATGTTTATGAAGATATTGATGGTGTTTCTATTCAGTTTATATTATTGTTAAATTTTCTGCAGTTCTGCATAAATGTAGTTGTAGCAGATTGGATGACCACACATTCCCGAGATATCCCCTACTGGGTTTCCTCAGCCCCTCCTTCCTCTTCTCGCACCTTCACCATTAGCTCCCTTTACCAACACTACTGTGCCCAAATTATCAGGTACATATTTTGCCCATATTTTGTTTCTCGAATTCATCTGAGCTTTGCCTTTGATGTCCTGAATGCTACCTTGTGTTATGCTCCTGTCGCAGGACTGTGTACATTAAACTTCACTGCAGCTGAAAACTTGATGAGCATGACCTCCATTGATTGCTGGGCCATTTTCGCACCTTATGTAGCGCACGTGATATGCTGCCCCCAATACGAGGCCACACTCACAATTCTCATCGGACAATCCGGTACAAACACTAATCTTCTCGCTTTGAACGGAAGCCTGGCCAAACATTGCCTCTCTGATGTGGACCAGATTTTGGCAAGCCAGGGTGCTGGAAATAACCTGAATCAGATATACACGATTCGCGCACCGAATCTAACCGAAGCTTCTTGCCCTGTGAAAGATGTTCTCACATTTGAGAACACAGTAGAATCTTCAAAGCTTCTTGCCACTTGCAAGAAGGTCAATCCCATGAAAGAATGCTGTGAACAAGTCTGTCAAAATGCTATACTAGAGGCTGCTACTAAGATTGCTTTGAAAGCTTCTGATGATCTCTTAAGTCTGCATGAGCAGCATATTGTGATGGATCATTCAGCCAGGATCAATGATTGCAGAAACATTGTTCTCAGGTGGTTGGCAAGCAAACTTGATGCATCTCATGCGAAGAAAGTTCTCAGAGGCTATCCAGTTGCAAAGTTAACACATGTAAGTTCAAGTGCCTGCATAGCTCATGTTCAAATGTACACTTGTGTGAAAACGTGCTTGTACATAAGTTTGAGTGTCTGTGCACATGGACACTTCTGCAAAAACATGCTTGTAGGCCCATGAAGTTTTACAAGACCACCATGTCATTTGTGACACTGATAACAGAAGAAAATGTGTCTTGATTGACGCAGTGATTGCCTTGGTGGGATTTTGAGCAGACTGGCTTTTTTTCTCGTTTAGTGTACTTTTGAACAGAAGTCCACCGACTTCACTATCTTTCTACTCCTGATCATGCTTTTCTTCTTTCAGTTTGTCCTCTGGTTTTTCCCGACATGAAACCTGTTTTGAAAAGCTGTACCAACAGCATAAGCAACCAGACAGCATACTGCAGTGCGATGGAAGGCTACGTCTCCCACTTACAAAAGCAGAGCTTTGTGACCAACCTGCAAGCGGTGGATTGCGCTATGTCGATGATTGCGGAAACTGAATATCTCTAGGAATGTTTATAGCCTGTCATATTACTCTCAAGGACTTCTCTGTTCAAGGTTGACTTTGCTTCTCCCGTCTTTTCATTATCCGAGCATGCTTCTATCTCGTTACTCAAACACAATACTAACGTTTGCTCTTTTTGTCGAATGGTCTCGGGGATCGGCAACTAAAGTGGCAAATGTAGGTAATATGCACATTTCCACTTTATGTGTTCATCACTATCTTTTCCTTCACATAGAGACCAGGGCCGGTGTTCGGATCCAGGAATTATGCTTCTTACTTATGACAAGCCCGACAATTGTGGGACATCTGAGGGTTGAGTTTCATATTAAATGTACGTGTGCCTTAGTCATTGGTGTAGAAGCTTTATCATGTTTTGCTTGATTCTGCCTAGTTGTGCTTTATTTGACACATTGAACTTAATCTCACGCTCAAACTCTTCCTGGATAGTGTCTGGATGCCTCCTACCTAGTTTGCCTTCTGATGCCACATTCGACAAGTTTTCTGGGATCAGCTTCTTGTGTGATCTGAATGACAACATTCCTGCTCCGTGGCCGTTGACTGACTAGTTTCAAACTTCATTGTGCAATAAAAGTATGCTGCCAATTAGATACAACACTCTTTTGTTTCTCGTTAATGACTTCTCATTTTTTTCGCCCCTCTGACTTGTCATCTGTTGAATTCTAGCTGTCAAAATTCCTGCGCTTCCTGCAGCGACTCCAGATCAAAGTGGTAAGCCAATCTTTTTCCTATTAACTACTAGCCATTTTCCAACCGTAATCTGCATATGTTTTCTTGCTGAAGACTATGAATCGGTTTAGTTGATGACGATCTCAAATATAAAGATTTAACTCTTTAAACAAAACCACTGGTCGGCATTCTGTGTATTTCCATCAAACCTCCTATCTAAGCTCGTACCCTTTATCAAATCACGACAGTTGACGCGAGTGGACTAGGATTAGGATAAGGAAGGCTGGTAATTAATTCGTCATCTTTCCTAGTGCTATAGTAAGCAGATGCATTTGGAGGGATTAAGTGTGGCTAATTTCATGGAGGCACGCCTTGTTCCATGGCAAGACATGCATTTACAGGTGCGTCCCTAAACGGGATTCAATGACGCAAAAACTTTAGATCAGAATCTTGTTTTGGCAATTCTGGTGTTTGAAATTATTAATAACACTTCGAAATTTCCGGATTGTTGCTGCACTTGACTATAATGCTTTCATTATGAACAGGTCTTCATGGCAAAGATGTGAAAAGTCTTGTGCTTTTGCCGCTCCTGTCAGTTCTTACGGTGTTGGTGGTCTAGTAAAGTGTGTACATGTTGGTCTTGCGGATGTCGTGAAGAAGCTTCTTTTACTCGAAGGACGAGGATCATAAATCTGCGCGGTCCCTCGACAGCATGCGGTCCTTTGACAATGCGATGGAGGTAAACAACCGTGAAGATTCTATGTGCTCAAGGGAGATTTACACCAGCAATTACTTGCCATAAAAGAGCATGCATCTCCTCGAATGTAATCTCCGAAGAGAGAAACTTGACCCGAGATGACTCAAGATTTACCTTACAGATTTGCATTTGTTCAGCATTCTTGCATGAGTTCTAATAAATTTGTGTAAAAAGGATTGCAAAATATAAGCATTAGGATAGGTGATACAGTATTATAGAATACATACCTTGTAATTGGTTTGCAGATGATATTGTATTGAATGTCTATTATTTCACGAAACTTGTTAAGATATGAACTGTGCATTCACTTCAAGAAAAACACCTTGAAAGGACAAAATTAACTTTTGCCTTAAATTGAACCATAGGAGGCGAAAAAAAGTAAAAAAAGGACCCTAAGGCAACAAAATCGGAGTTTCGTCGTGTTGAGTCAAACTTAAGGGATAAAATTTGTACTTTGTCGCCAGTGATTCAATCAAAGTTTGGACAAATTTGAACCTACAGGTTAGACTTAGGCCTAAGCAACGAAATTGATTTGTGGTCATTGAAGACGAAAACAGTATCTCCGTTGTCTTTAGGTATGACCTTAGGCGCCATTGCCTTTGGGTATGACCTAAGTCCCCAAAATTGATAGAACTGTCTTAAACATATTGTATGGCCGTCAATTCAATCATAAATTTTTAAATTTGATCAATGTAATATGAAACTTTTTGAAGATTTTCTAATGTAGCCATTCGGCCAATTTCAGTTGGAAATTTTTGACATGGCAGTCCAGTCAGTACCTACGGTCCTACATGATATGGTCAGCGATTCGACTTGTTAGATGGGGCTAAAAATGACGCCGTTTTGGAAAATTAATTAGATTTTCTATTTCTTCTTTTCTTTTTTTCCCCTCATCTTCCCAAAAATTAATTATGTTGTTAACTTTTGATCTATATTTGAAGTAACCAATTTTGTTATCTAAGGCGATGAATTTTTTGTTGCTTTTCACCAATTTATGGTTACAAAAAATGAGTTTGCATTTGAGCAAGACAACCTAATTTTGTTGCTTTAGGCAAAGGCGGTAAAAGCAAACGGCAAACAAACAGCTCATGACAAAAGTTTTTGGTTGCCTATGCCGAAGGCGACAAAATTTGGACCTAAAGCGACAAATATCTTAGCCAATTTTTTTTCCCATAATGATTGCGCTATTAAGAAATTTGTAGATGTCTTCAGATTAATGGAATACGCGCAATCATTGCGATTCCTAATTGGAAATAATACATGAGCTTTTTTGTTTGTTTCACACTATAAAGGGAATAATGTAACATGCGCAGTCGATGTGACTGAGTTAAAACTCTTAAGAGTATGAATTCAGTTGGACACATAATTTAATGTTAGATTAAGTTATATCTGATTGAGTAATTTATCTCGAATTCAGCAGTTTGAAGAGAGAGAGAGAGAGAGGGGGGGGGGGATTGATTCATGATCATAGTGTTGAAGTTCCACTTACTATAGGATTAAAACTAAAATGAGATAGTTACTCATAATGTCCGACAAGATTTGAGATAATTAAAGAATCTACTAATTAATGGTAGGCATTGACAGTAAAATGAAAGTGCTTTACTTGCCATTGTCAGATGCTTGCGGATTTTTTTACCCGAGCTTAATTGTTAATTCGAGGAAGCATTTAACATTTTAAACTCTTTGAACCAGGGAAAGATAATAAGATAAAGAGTAAATGACACAAATGATTCATGAACTTTGGTCCAATGTACAATGTGATTCGTTAACTTTATAGCCCTTGAACTTAAGTCTAATATGTAATGTAGCCCCCGAATTTTTTAATATATTCAATGTTGTCCATGGACTTTTGGTATATATTCAATTTACTCCATGGACTATATGAAGAAGTTCAATATTGTCCCATGTTGTCCATGAACTTGAATTAATGAAAGGACCACAATGGACATATATTGATCATGTACAAAAAATTCATGGACCATATTGAACAAATTAAAAGTTTAGGAATGACATTGCACGTTGAACTAAAGTTCATGGACCATATTCAACAAATTTAAATTTCAGGGACCTTATTATATGTTGGGCCAAAATTCATGAACCATTTGTGTCATTATCCCTAAGATAATCATACTTTGCAAATATGGAAAAATGTTCTTTTCGTACATTTAATATCTCATAATGTGTAAAGTCATGCACTTTAGTCAAGCCTGTTTGGGGTAAAATTCATCTTTAACTTTCCACCTTCTATAAGTTTGAATTTAGATAGTATATTTTTTCTTTAAAATTTCGCAATGAAAGTCACAAGTACAAGTTTTTAAAATAATGGAATTTACGCAATCGATGCCGTTTCTAATAAATAATGCGTGAATTTTTTTTTTCCAAGAAAGAAATGATGGAATATGCACAATCGATGCGATTGAGAGAAAGAGAATTCTTAGTTTGACCATGGTGTTGAAGTTCCACTTACTATAAGATTAAAATTAAAATGAGATTTTTACTAATTATGTCTGACAAGATTCGCATTCATCAAAGAACCTTCATATGTTTTATTAAGAGAGTTAAGATAATTACACAAATTCGATATTTAATTTCGACGGTTGTGTTAATATTGACTAACTTTACTCAGGTCCGTGCGTTATAAGATTTATCTTTAACATTCAACTTCTTGTAAATATGAAACATAACATTCTCATGTCGAAATTTCGAAGAGAAAGACACAAGTACAAGTTCTTGAAACAATGAAATATGCGCAATCAATGATGAGACTCCTAATTTGAAATAATGACACCTTTTTTTTTTTTGCTTTTGTGTTTCACCCAAAAAGTTGTTGACGATTCAAGCTCCTCATGAGCTATTCGAGATCACTCGGCAGATTATTTGAGATCAACCGGAATCCTTTTCCAACTTCCGCCACATACTCGATCCGATCGGATTGGACTCGTAAGGTTTTCACGCATTTCGAAAGCCCGAAGAGCTCAATTTCGATTTCCGTGCTAGGTTAATCTAGTTGAGTTGAGTCGAGTTCGAGGAAATCAAATGCTCAAAGCATCCCCGAGCTCGAAACGGCTGGACCCATCATTCACTTCGAAACTGCAAAGTTCGTTCCGCGTCCAATACAGCAAATTGATTGTTGATCGGATCCGCTTGAGTTGTTAACTCAAAACAATTTGTGATTGTGAGAGGCCAAAATGGGGAATTCTCATAATTTAGAGTTTTTAAGTAATTGTGAGAATAACAGTATGTTGTGGTGCACAAATTTTATTGTTGTCGTGTAATTTGCAGCCCAAAACAGACTGTTAGTCTTACAATCACCCAAAAATTGTTACATAATCGTTTATCTAATTTGAATGAAAAGATTACGTAGTCCTAGCCCATTTAAGCCGATTGTCTCGTGCGGAGTGTCAGGTAAATAATTCCATCCTAGGCGACTAGAAAAATCTCTCTCGAGACACCTTGTTTTCCTCCATCCATTACATTGCTTTTTGTTTGTTCTAATTTCTATCCCTCTTATCTTGGGACCCAACTGATTAATTTTGTACCTATTAATGTTGCAGTATGACGATATCCGGATGGGTCTACATGATTTCTGTGGGATTCAATGCGGCTGCAAGGTCAGTCAAGAAAGTTATTGCAAGCATTTTGATTTTGAAGTACAGAAGCAAAACCCCTTTTCCACCTTTTCAATTTGCTCTCAGTTCCATTAAAAAAACACATGCCCTTAATTTAATTTGATCAGACTATTCGTGTCGTTTTGTATTAACCGTACTAGCTCGATGTTATTTTTGCATCACTACCGTAACATTTTAAAGTGACCACGATGAATTTACCATAATAAAATCAGTAAAATGCTGTCAATTCATGTTAGCTTTAAGCTAGTCGAGTCGGGTCAAGATTTTGTTGTTTTGAACAACTAAAACATTCTTCGCATATCTTAGAACTGCGCATATTGCTTACATCAAATATGCGCAAGTTGTGCTTTGCATGAAGCATTGTCCTACAAAAAAGTGAGCAGGCTAAGGAATTGGAAGTGGACCACTTTCTTAGTTTTGTCCCAGAGCAAGTTGTGCTTCGCATGAAGCATTGTTCTTGATTATCACTAACAATTTCACCCATTTCTCCTAATTTAAAACCTAAAACAGGGGTATTTCGAGACGTACCAAACAAACATGGAGTTCATTTTACAAAAGCAAAGCAGTTTTCTGAAACCAGCATAACGGGTAAACGACAAAGAGACTAGGTTCAATATGTTCTTACCAAATCCACATGTCTCCAACCATAACTCAGACATAAAACAGTACACATGACTCCAACCATAGCTCAGACATAAAAGAGTAAAATGAGTCAAAAGCTCGTCCTCAAAACTCTCACGAATCCAAATTAGCCAAGGAACCATCTAGGAATGTTGGGAGACGGAGACGGGTTTGCAATGATTGACTTCCCTCTAGGATCATGAGTTCTGGCATCCTGCACTTCAGAGACACTCCCCAGGAACCATCTAGGAATGTTGGGAGACGGAGATGGCTGAGGTATACCGACTTCATTTTCCATGACTGAATTCCCTTTAGGATCATGAGTTCTGGCATCCTGCACATCAAAGAAACTCCCAAGCCGTGCATCATGTAGAGGCGCCTGGTCCTGTGGTTGTGGAATTCTAGCTTGCTCCGTGACATCAACTTCCGCAGGTTTGGATTGCTGGGGACACAAGAACTTGAAGAATTGAGGCTTCGAGTTCACAGGGTTTGCGCAGTTGGAAGCTTGACCTGAGCCACCTCCATGGCCTAGGCGTAATCAGTTAGGCACCGGACCTGCACCAATTGAACTGCCTTCATTGCTTGGGATTAACCAGTGAGGAAGCCGACCTGCACCATTTTGAGCTGCCTTCATTGGTTGGGCTTAACCAGTTTAACATTTGACCAAGGCCAAGTGAGCTCTCTTCATGGATGGGTGCCGCTTGCAGTGTCCAGCCAAGATCTTTATAATCATTCCCAGGAAAGGAGCTAGCTACTAGAGAAGGCTCTTTCCAAGAAGGAAGTAGAGGTCTGTTCCTTTTTGCCGCTATCGCTTGCATTCCTGGACAGGAAGAGACTACTTTTCCCATTTTCGCCGGCCCATCCGTCCTCTGAGCATTTTGCATCATGTTAGAGAAACTACTTCCATGAGAATCAGGGGCAATGTTCCATGTGGCGAAGGGATTTGGCTTGCCATACAGAGTTGTAGCAACGGGCTTGTAGAAAGAACTGGAATACGGAATCCCAACAGTCATGTTCCTCTCCGAACATGACTGTTGGGACTGATTTTCAACAATAATTAGGGCTTGGAGTTGTACAGGAGAATAGCAACAACCACGCAACAGAAAAATTGGAAGTAAAATCATAAATGACCTGGATTCAAATCTATGGACTTGAAATTAAAGAACAATTCTCATTGCAAGATATTTGTCCAAAATTGTATTTTATCGATTAAAATTTTTTCAAGGCGTTTTAAATAATATTCTTTCAATTGTTATCCTCCATACCATTTAGGTAAGGCAAGAACACTGAAATTGAGCTATGAAATTACACCATCCATAACTCAAGAAAGTGGAGATGCAATCTAAAATATCAAAAACCAAGCACCCAGTCTGCCTGAAGGGTTTCCTTGTTATAGTTTGGCTTTGGGGAAGAAAATCCACCGACCATCATCTTTTAGGGCAAAAACAAAAAAGATCAGCACATTTCATGCATATAATAGCTTCTCTTTACCCTTCCTCTTTACGCGGTTCTTTGCCAACTCCCTTTTGCTTCTTCTTCTCGGAAAAGAGTCACCGGTCAACTTTCTGGAAAATCACAATAAATGATACGGAAAAGAGTCCCAGGCAACGACTCAAATGGAAAATAAACACAGAACCAATCATCTTGCAAACACCTTTGGATCTCCAACCTAAAAAAAAAAAAACCTTTGGATCTATCAATTAGGTTTCTTTACTTATCAAAGCATAAAAGATTAACACTTGATCTGCTCGAAAGATATATACCAAGAGAAAAATCTAGTAATCACACAAGAACATCTCATAAATGAAATCAAAGAGACATCAGTCATAGATCTATGAGATTTAGGCATGCGTGGCTATGATCGGGATCAAAAAAGCATGAGATACAGTACATTACCGAGTACACCACTGTAAGCGAAAATAGGGACGTGATAGATCTCCAGTGCAGTCTTGTCGGAGCGAATGCACTCCTCGGTTCTCTATAATGAGCCACTCCGATAGGCCTAATTGGCCAATAATAAAGCAAGTACATAAATTCTCACCTTTAAAGGTAAGATTGGTGGATTCACTACGATATGAGGATACACTTACTTGGTATTTCAATTTATTCAACTTTTCAAATTGAAATGCTCATGTAGGATAATTAAAATGGACACGTGTGAAACCGCTTCACAAGCGGCAAAGATTGATGCTCTAATTATGCTACATCCTTTTGCATATTTGCTCACTGGTATTCTAGTAATCTTTTCATGTGAAGCTAATTAGATAAATATTTTTCAAATGAGGTAAAATCTACAATACCGAAAGAGAACAAAACTTGATATGTGTATAGTTGCATTTTGTGTTTCATTGTGGAATAAGTAAGAAATGTTACGGTCCTTTATAGATTGCAAATACAAGCTCTCCTGATGTTATTGCTTCTGTGTCACCAAGCGCGCTTCCTTCTTTGAACTATTGCCTATTAGATGGAAGGAAGTTTCAAAGGTTACACATTACTTCTTCCAAAGCTCCTTTTTCTCTTCACCTGATCTTCCTGATCAACATGAGCATCCTCAGTATCGAAATCTGGGAGATCTCCCAAGCGTTGCAAGGTTTTCTGAAAGAGAATATCTATCTCAAGTTGTTTATGGCCTTCATAATTCTTGTCAGTGAACTTCCATAACTTCTTTTCAATAGTGTCATAAATCATTTGCACTATGAAGCCAGGGTTCTCTTTTCGATCGGGGAGTTGCTTGTGAAATGGAATAAAGTGTACCACACACTTGTGCAACACACTCTCTGCGCGAATCTCGTCTCGACGGAAACTGTAAAAGAGCTCTCTAAGGTCACGTGGCTGCCAACTCCCACTTCCCTTTTTCTCTACCTCTTCAGGTCTATAAAACCATTGCAGAGTAACCATGATGCTTCCATTACTGGTTTGGGTAATATCCTATGTATAATCAGATGATGAGTACAAACAAATGGTACAAACTTTCTAGGACAGTTATCAAAGAAACAGAGTTATCAAAGAAACAAATGGTACAAACTTTCTACGACAGTTATCAAAGAAACAGAGTTTTCACAGGGTAATAAAGAGCGAATGGCAAACTTCAAGTAACAAAAAAGTAAAAAATCAACCAACCGTAATGCGGAAATAGTTACCTTGATAATAGCCACATTCGGATTTTGATATAATTTAACGGGGGCCACAAGAACAGTATCCTCCTGAATGACACCCACAATGGGAAAAGAAGAAAAGTTCAAAAAAGTTTGAAGAAAGAAAGAAAGTATAGACTTCCTACTTTGCAAAAAAAAAAACTCACGAGCTTGTATTGAATTCCTTCGGATTCGAACGCCTCGTAATGGCACCTCCGCCCCATCCCCTCGCCGCAAATTGGCTCGCCGATCGGCTTGACATCCTCTTCAGCGTCCTCCACTCTCTCTACCATCTGATCCATGACCCAATCCAATGACACAAGGGGAAGGATTCGAGAAGATTTGAACTCCGATGGAATGGGGTGGTTTCAGCGATAGCGAAGAGGAAGGATTCCGTTCTCTCTTTCAACTGATTTGAAAAGATTTGAGAAGATCTGCATTATAACTAATTCAACGCGTGCGATGTTTGCGGACAATGAAATTTTCTATTTTCAATGCCGCAATTTTCTATTTTGAAGCCCAAAGAATTGGTCAATCGAAGCCTAAATCTGTGCTTGTTACTCCATAATTATTTTGTTTCCCGACTACTTGGATTGAATTTGCATTAGGAGAATTTGCTGAAAAGAAAAAAAGAAAAGTGATAGCTGTATGAGAACAAAAAGTGTGTTTTTATGGATGCATGCTCTATTAATGTGAAAGTCACCACGATTGTGCAGTCTAAGTTCCTCATATGTTGTTTTACTTAGTCACCCCGTTGCGAAGTGATGTTTCTATTGTTCGAATCATTTTAAAACTTTCAGTTCTTAAAAAGTTTATCTCCTTTGCGATCGAATGTTGTTCTTGTGGGGTTTATAGCTTGCAAGTCAATGAATTTACTTGTAATTGTGATCATTTTGTTTCTATTAGAACTTCAAAAAGTTTTGAGCACAATGGCGAGGATGAACATAAACAAAGAAGGTGAAATTGATCAGGAAGACATTTTTTAGTCTCCTTTGTATAGGGGGCCTCTAACCGAAGAGGATGACCTCGTATATCCATGTTAACCCCAACGGAATCCCATAAAACTTTCAAAAAAAAAAGTATCGCAGTTAATATTTACACTATCTTAAGGGTAAAATGTGTTGGATTACTTCGAGATGCTGCAATGGAAGGTCGGGCCATCTAAATCTTCTCTTTCGATCATGATTTGGGCTTTTACATTAGGGGTGAGCAAAACAATTGATTGCGATGAAAGAGGCCGCAGACATGTGTGTCTCGCTTCGAATTTCAAGCAACTTCGCTGTCCTCGAAAGTGATTTCCTCTTAGTTTCCCGCACGTCGCGTTTCACAATTCCTTCTTTGTTTATGTTCATCCTCACTTATTTTTGTGTGTCACCAAGCGCGCTTCCTTCTCTGAACTATTGCCTATTAGATGGAAGGAAGTTTCAGAACTGACATTAATGTCCACATGTATTTGCGCTAGAATCTAGTGAAAAGAAAGGGTTGAAAAAAATGTTCTTGCTGCCATTGGGTAAAGTTAAAATGTCAAACAATTCATACCCAACTTGAATAAAGTTTTTCAACTTCTGAAAGTTGTTTGGTACAGCTTTTCCATGTCAACTTTAGTTGTAAAAAGGGGTGTGGGGGCTTTGATATATTGTTCAGCAAACAACTTGCAGCTGCAGCGCCTCCACAGTCACAATAGTTAAAATTAGGGTTTAAGGAAGCTGTCCTGCTCAAATTTAAGGTGTTGCAGCTCTGTGTGTTACCAAACATGTTAACTACAGTGTTTTACAGCATAAGTGTAGCACATTACCCAGTTATGATTCAAACGCAATCCACCACAACCATGCCAAGTGAACTCTTAAGCTAAAGACCTATGGCTCTCTAGTTTTTACTTTGTCCACGTCAAAATTCATATCTTCAAATATTTTTCACCATCTCCAAGTACTACTGATGTATCTAGGATCACTCGGCAATGTGCATTAACGTTGTACTTTTTGACCTGTAGTACTACGTAAGCATCTCGTTTGACTGACATTAGAAAAGTGGGCCTTTCCTATCTGTTAGCAATTAAACCAAATTCAATGTTGTCGAGCTCAATGAAAAGTTATCGATGCCAGTTTGACTCTCAAGACTGGTGCAAGAATTAAGAGTATTTATTGTAAAGTCATAATTAGTTGAATTTATCAAGAATCTATCCATATTCTGATGTCTAGTTAATGTTCTATAAATATATTTTGACTGATCGTGTTTCTAGGAGTCTATCTCCTTGGAATGCTAATTATATTACGAGTCTTTTAAGAGGTAGATAATCAGTCATGTTACAATTCTATCTAAAGGCAAGTCTTGTAACAATTTCGATATGGGTGAATTAAGGTGAAAACATAAGAAAAGCCTATTCGTCTCCTTCGTGAATTGTCTTGTGAGTTTTGTGAGAGTTTCAACTTCACCTTATCCCCATCAAATTGGTATCAGAGCTGCGCCTCCGAAGTTCAACGAATTTGCATCAGAGCTTACAGTTCGTGATCATCGCCTCACGAAACACTTAGCTTCCTCTTCAATACCCTCGCCTTACCAAAGAAAATTATGGTAATTGGAATGTTAGAATGAAAGCTCTACTCAACGCCTATGCTGTATGGGAAATTGTCAACACTGGCTATAATGAGCCAGAGGATGAAGCCATCTTGACTCAAAATCAAAAGAATGCCTTGGAGAAAATTCGAACAAAAGACCAATTTGCCCTGTCGATAATCTATAAAGCTTTAGATGATTCTATGTTGGAGAAGGTTCCGAACGCAACTACTTCTAAGTAGGCATGGGATCCTTTACAACACACACCAAGGAGTAAATTTATCCCTAACTTTAAGCATAAATTTTATTACATTAAATTGTTGGAGAACAACAACAAAAATATGTCCTCTACATCATTAAACTAGATATAATTGCCTTTCATATATTATTCGCATAAGTGTGTTCCATGACAGTTATGAACCATTTCCTTGTAAATCATAAATAAAATTTATGTTACATAGAAAAAATAGTGAAAGAGAACTGCATTTTGCATAGTTGCATTAAACATGAGTTTGATTTTATATTAGATAATTTTGATTTATCTGCATATAAATTTGATTTCTAAAGTGTTAAATATCATAGAATTTAGCTCTTTTAAAATTAATTATCTATCGGTATTATTTCAAGATTGAGCTGGATATATTTTCTTTCAAATGCCAAAGTGATAATACCAACATAAAATATAATAATCTGTTGTTTATACTTCTCATTGATGATGTTCTTATAGATAAAATCACCATTACATTTTTGTATTATTTTCGTGTTACAGATGCTTTTGCAAGGACAAGAAAAAGGTATAATGCATGGCATTGATTTGTGGTTTTTATACATCTAAAGAGAGTGAAATATGTATGCAAATATATGTATATATACATATACATATATATATATATATATGTAATAAGACTCCCAATATAGATAATTACTTTTTAAACAGCTAAATTCTATGATATTTAACACTTTAGAAATCAAAGTTATATGCAGATAAATCAAAATTAAAATTAATTTTTTTCCTATTTATAAAATATAGTAATAAGACTCCCAATATAGTTTCTAAGGAAAGAGACTAATAAAAACAGAAATCTCTCTTCTATTTGTACATGGGATTAGTGTTTACTATTAGATAGTGATTGTGCGGAAAATATAATTAAAAAAAATGCATAAAAATGTTTAGGCCATTGGAAGACTGATTTATTTAGCTTAAGATGATTAGTAATTATGATTGATGGGATTAGAAAGTTAAGCAATGCTTTTCATGGTGGATATAGTAAGCAATATTTGTTAGACCTCATAAATTATTTCTGCTTCTCTAATATAAAAAAGGAGCTATAAGTTGAAAAATACTCTACTAATTTTCATGAAAAATATTGGCATAGGTAAATATACAAGAAAATCTTAAAATATCTTTTCTTGGCCTTATTTTGTGTTACCAAACGGATCCCAATTCCTATGATACATTACGCAACAAATTGTACTACATATGGAGGAAATTCAAGTGCATTGATGCGACCCATATTTGTTGCTAACTTTTTTACCTACCTTAAATGGTGGATTCGCTCATATATGAAGCCATTACTCGACAAATCACACTACATATCCACCGAAAGGTATCACGATCTTTTTTACCTACCTTAAATGCTGGATTTGCTCGAATCAGCAGTAAATGACTTGTCCATATTTACGAATTGTCAAAGTTTTCACTTTTAGCTATATGACCAACTCCTCCCACTATAAAAAGCGTGAAATGCAAACAGCTCTATTCACTAATCTCATGGCGTTCAAGACATTCTAGCTTTTCGCTGCTCATACGCTAAATTTAATCTTATTCATGTTCTCGAACTTGTACTAAGATGGTTAAGAGGCCTATGAGCAGTGAAAGTCTGGGATGTGTTGAAACACTTTTGCATCTCGGGCAGTGTATGACCCGTATCTATGGTGGGGAGACAATGGGTCCTGCCATCATAACCATCTTCTACCTCTAAATCGTTCTTGTTACAAATTGTCTCGTTATCATCAAGGTGAGGGCATGAAATCCTACTTTTGTTATTCAGGGAATAGTTATATATTTACCTTGTAGCTTCATTGGCTCCAATCGCTGGACATATCATTTGAACATCATTGGGTCTACGAATTTGTCTCTTTTTCCGCTCGGCACTATTATCGCTACAGTTGGCGGTCAAGTTATTGATAAGAGCTTGATAAGCCATTGATTGATTAGGACCTAAAAGCACCAAATCCGTTAATTCATAGGTGCAAGTACTTGTTGGAAAACATCCCTATGGTATTTTGATGATTACAAGAACATCTCTAGTTTTAATGTCTACCATGACGAGTGCAAATAGTGAAATTAGTTACCAACATCAATGATCCTACACCGATAGCAAAGATGAGAAACCTTGTGACAAGATGAGTGAACAAGTGCCAAGAGGAGATATCGTGGAAACTTGGATGGACCAGTCCAGATGGTGTTCTTGGAAGTGGTACTATTGAAAGGTGATGAGATCGCTGTGCAGAAATCAACATGTCATTTGATCGATGTCATCACTGATGATTGTCTACCAAGTTACTCGCAAGCAACACTGATGATAGTGCGGAAGCTTGTTGGTTTCAGAGTAACAATATTGGTGTGACAAAAGTGTGATATTCGTAGACCAGCATGATTGCTGATACTTCAGAATAGAGCCGTTTGACACCTTGGACTCCACAGAAAAACTTGCAGAAAGACTGTTGAAAGCTAACACTGTATAGAGTACGGATGGACAGAGCTTGTCCAGGATCATCCCTTGCATGTGAATTGGACATGTACCATTTGATCTTCTGACAAAGACTGAAGTTGTTGATCTCCTGACAAAGACTGAAGCTGTACCAACTGACCAATACGGATTGTCTCTGACCAAGACCAATACTATTTATCTTAAGCCTGATCAGTACTATTTGTTGTTCCCCATGCGGATAAGGATCCCCAGTGTACCTATTTGTTGGGGCTAACAATACAACCTAGAGAGAGTGAATAGGTTGTTTGAGAACTTTGAAAAATATTTGCAGAATAAAACAAGTTCAATTTCAAACACCGGGTCAAACATCTGCAGAGATATTGTAGAGATCAGGTCAATAGATGTTTGAAATAATGTGAGCTGATTGTGTGCCTAAGTGTATAAAGATTACGAGAAACCAAAGCACACAACAAACATCTGGTCAAACATCAACAAAGACATATTGTAGAAATTAGGTCGTGCTGCTGTTTCACAGATGGTGATGTTTACAAACATGTAGTGCTAATAAAGAGGAGATAGAAGATTTGCAAATAGATATATAGTGGTTCGGCTTTATCCCTAAGCCGACGTCCAATCTCGAGACTAACAACCACAACTTGGGCTGGAATTCACTAGTAATCTTCAAGACAAGTTACAAACAACAAGTACCGCATTTCCAATAGATCACACTATTAGGACTCACGTACTACTCTCACTATTGTACACTTGATCTTTCACAAGATTGCAAAACGAAAAGATCGACAGAGAAGATCTTTCGAGAGAACAAAGAAATAGTGACAAGAATGTAACTCACAGCAAGTATTTCGGTTCTACATTGCTCTCTCTAACATTTTGGCCTAGAAGGTCTTCCATTATATAGACAACTTCAATTTTTCCCGTTGGAGGGGCTTGAGAAGTCTAACTAGCCATTAGAGATCCATTGGAACTGCTGCAATTACTGTTTCTGACACAGTTCTGAAACTGCTACTCTGACACTGTTCTGAAAAGCTGTCAGACGCCTGCTCCTATTCCCCGATAGACTTCCTGATCTTTCTCTGTGGATTTTTCACCCACCAACGGCTATAATCTTCCCAACGAAACATCCGCACATGTCCGTTGCTCAAATAGTACCAAACTCGATATCGACATAAACATTGTCACACCTGATCTTTTGGTCCGTTGGTGCTGTTTATAGAAAAACCATCTGGATGACTTATGATCAACTATCCAATGATCCTCTTGGCTTCTTCGGCATACAAAGATTTCCAAGGACATCAGCATCCCCGTTGATTCCTCATCTTCGCTGATTAATCAGTTTCCAAAGATCTCCAAGGACATCAGCATCCCAACCGATTCCTCATCTTCACTGATTTGATTGAGTCAATTTCCAAAGATCTCCAAGGACATCAACATCCCAGCTGATTCATCATCTTCATTGAACTCCCAAGGATCATTGATATCATTACAATCTTTGTAGCGGCTATATTCTTCTTGATCAGAGATCTGGTCAGTTGATCAAGTGACTAGCACCTTCCCGAAGTAAACATTTGCATGATCTCTTACCCATAATCAAGACGTCCAGATCTTTACTAGTCTGTTGATGGTGTTCACCAGATCTTCCACATGATCTATATAAGGCAGCTGCTTTCTACCAAAGATCTACTGCTCCGATAACAATCCGGTGCACCTGATCTTTCTTCCGGTCCTTCCAAACATATTCTCAATTTTGACTCCTCCAAGCTTTTCACCTTCACAAATGCGGTCCTTCCAAGCTTTAACGAACATCACAGTTCTAGGCTTATTCACCATCACTAGGTCCATCCAACTGTTCACCTGATCTTTGTACCTCCAAGCTATCATAAATATCCACGTTCTTCTTGGCTTGTTCACCCTTGATCAAGGTCTTTCCAGATGTTCACCTTATAGAAATCCTTCCATCTTGTAGACATCTTCAATGCCCAATATCTTATTCACCTCGAAGATCGGCTACCAACCACAAAGATCGGTAGAGCATTCTAAATATTGGCAGAGAAGATCCTTGTCTCGTGAACATTTGGTGCTCTTTATAAAATCATCTGTATTTTCGGCTTGTGCATATATCACCTGGTAATACTCAACCAATACATACATTAGTAGCCTTTGATTGTCTTTGTTATCATCAAAATAAGATTGGGAATTTTTCAACAATCGCCACATTGGTGATATTCCCAACACTATTTTCCAGCCGTATATCCCTTAATGGCCAGCCATGGATCTCTAAAGACCTCTAACGGCTAGGATGAAGCCCTAAGGTCTATATAAAGAGAAGGAACGCCAAAGAGAAAGTGGGTGATGCGAGCATGTGCTGAAGTGAATATTGAGCTGAGAAAGAGTTTGAAAAAGTGCGCAAAGAGTTGTGAAAAACTGAGTGAGCCTTAGAGTCTCACAAACACTTTAGAGCTCCTTGTGCGACCAGCATCATTGCTCATTCTCTATATATGTCTGTGCCTGCTGTAATAGCCTAAGTGTTGATGCAAGTGTAAGAGCAGTGCTCATGTCCTGATAGTGTAATCTATCGTGGTATAGGAATGACACTTGCCGTTTTTAATCTTCAGTGCTGATTACTAGTGGAATCCAGCCGCTGCTAAGGCTGTTAGTCTGAGAGTGAACGTAGGCTTCTCATAAGCCAAACCACTATATATCTAGGTGTGATTTGCTATGATATTATCTGTTTTACTTATCAAAATCACTTACACTGGTTCACTACACTTAACCATTATCACTGGTGATTATTTATAATTCCGCAAAAAATTTTATAAATCACCAGTCAACTTCTTCAACCCCCCCTTCTAGGTTAATTGTTAGCCCCAACAATTGGTATCAGAGCTGAGTTGCTTGTTTGTTGAAGTATTTTACTTCTAAGCATAAAGATCTTGTTATGGATAACCTCACGAGTTTCTTTGCTCCTGATTCTCTTGCTCCCAACAAGCCACCATACTTTGATGGATCGAACTACAGCTACTGGGCGAATTGCATGCGGATATACCTTGAGGCTACTGACATTCTTCTGTGGGATGTTATTCAAAATGGACCAAAAGTTCCAACTCAAGCACCACAACAGATTCCAGAACAAGGAGCACAGATTCCTCCTCCTTTCCTTGATGCACGAGGAAACGCGATTGATAAAGCGCTTAGGAGACGATCTTTAAATTCTAAAGCAATGCATCTCCTATACTGCTCTTTATCTCCTTTTGAGTATAACAAAATCTCTTCATGTGTTTCAGCTAAGGAAATCTGGGATAGACTCCAAGTAACCTTTGAAGGCACTGATCGCGTGAAGGAAACGAAGCTGAATCTACTTCTCGAAAACTATGAGATGTTCAAGATGAAATCTAATGAATCTGTGATTGAGATGTTCACAAGATTCACTACCATCACCAATGGTCTTGCTCACCAAGGACAGATCTACAGTGATATTGAAAAAGTTAACAAGCTACTAAGATCTCTTCCAACGGAGTAGAGTCAAGTGAAAACCTCTGTTCGTGAGACCATGAGGATTCAAGCTATCAGCCTTGATGAACTTATAGGAACACTATTATCCTATGATGTTGAACTTCAAAATGAAGATCCAACTTCAAAAGGTAATAAGGTTATTGCATTTGTCTCTAACCAAAGCAATGCAGATGATTGTCCAACATTCGATGATGAAGAAGATGAGGAAGTGGCTCTCTTCACAAAGCGATTCAAAAACATGATGAGAAAAGAAAGCATCTACAAAGGAAAAAGACCTACCAAACACCGAGACGTCAAGAAGCAATACAAGACCAGAGATGATTCCAAGTCAAAAGAAGTCATATGCTATGGTTGTCAAAAGCCTGGACATATCAAGCCTGACTACCCCTCGGAAAAGAAGAAAAAGGGCAAGTTCGAAAAGAAGAAACGAGCTCTTGAGGCTGAGACGTGGAGTGATACCGAAGGCAATAGCACCAGTGATGATGAGCAAGCCAACATCTGTCTTATGGCTAACACTAATACTGAGGCTGATGAAGAACCCAAGGTAAAGTCCATTGAACTTACTATTGATGAAATGCAAGAGTTTGTAAAAGAGATTTATGAGGAACTAAGAATTTCTTCGAAGGAAAACACCCTTTTGAAAAAAGGAAATGTCCACTCTTTTAAATGAAAATGTGTCTTTGAAAATGGTTAATGAGGAATTGCTTAATGATTTGAAAGATGCTATGGAAAAAAGGAACATTGCCATTGATGATGCTAGACGTTTGAAGAAAAGAAACGATAAGATCACCTCTAAGTTTTCTGTTAGTTCGGAAAATCTTAAAAAAATCATTTCTTTTCAAATTCCTTATCACAACAAGTTCGGTTTGGGACGTAAGGAAGGTGAAGTTAAAAGTGATCCTTTTCCAAATGCAAAAGAGAGAATCGAGAAGAAGCCTCGTATTCTGATTCCTGCTTACAAAAGGCATTTTGATAAGCATTTTATTGCACCTACGGTTAAGAAGCTTCCTGAGTGTGATATTTGCAGTGGTACTGGTCACACCAGATGTGAATGTACTAACCTCAAGGTTAAGACTAACTGGGTGAACCAAAAGTCGAGAAACACTAACTTGAATGGACCCAAGGTAGTGTGGGTACCAAAGAAAATATAAATTCTCTTTGATCGTAGGGAAAGAAGGCTGTTCGAAAGTGGTGTCTGGACAGTGGATGTTCTAGGCATATGACTGGTGATGCGAACTCCTTCATACACATGACACAAGTTGACGGAGGACCTATTTCTTTTGGAGGAAAAGAAAAAGGAAGAATAGTTGTTAGAGGAACCGTTAAAGTTGGAGAACTCATTGTTAATGACGTCGTTCTTGTAAAAGAATTGAAACACAATCTTATCAGCATCAATCAACCTTGTGACAAAGGATGCGAAATCAGTTTTAAAGATGGTATCTGCACTGGTACTAGTAAGGACCCATCTCACATATTCACAGGTAAAAGACATGGTAATATCTATCTCCTGAATACTGATTTCGAGAGTACTCACTGTTTATTTTCTGCACAAGAAAAACAAAACTTATTGCATAGGAAGATTGGTCATGTTAGTTTAAAGCATATTTCTAGACTAGCTTCACTAGAACTGGTAAGAGGTTTGCCAAGGATGAAATATGAGAAAAATGAAGTGTGCAATGCATATTCGTTAGGAAAGCAAGTGAGAAGCTCATTCAAATCCATAAATATTATTGCTACTAACCAAGTCCTGTAGCTTCTTCATATGGATCTTTTAGACCTACAAGGAACACTAGTCTTGGCGGAAGCAAGTACTGTTTAGTAATCGTGAATGACTACTCCAGATATGCATGGTTACTATTCCTGGTTCACAAAGACGAAGCTTACAAGTCTTTTGTGAAAATTGCTCGCAAGATTCAAAATGAGAAAGGCTACAGTATATCAAGCATCAGAACTGATCATGGAGGCAAATTTGAGAACAAAAGCTTTGCTGATTACTGTGAAGAAAATGGCATTGAGCACAATTTCTCTGCTGCTTTTACACCACAACAGATTGGTGTAAGCTTACAAGACATGACAAGAACAATGATGATAGTAAGTAGCACTCCCGCTTACTTCTAGGCTGAGGCAGTAGCAACCTCATGCTATATCATCAACCGAGTGTTCTTATGTCGGTCCGGTCCGGGTGGTCTTATGACGACCTGATTTTCACTAAGCTAAGTTTATGAGCATAATGGACATTATCGGGCTCGGATTTATCGTGAATGTGAATTGGGGAGTAATAAGTTTTAGTGCGGTGGAGTATTGAGACATTATTCGATGACGTGAAAGTTTTATCGTCGGAAGTATGAGGGCACCCGATAATTAGTTTTGGTCCCAATAGAGCTTAATTATGGGAGAGAATTAGTACAACTAGTGAATTTTGGACATAGTGGGTCGAATGACACATGGATAAGTGGGTGTCCGCATGAGAGCCAAGTGTCACTTGTGGGTGGACACGTGGCAACTATGCGAACCCACCACTCCCTCTATAAATAGGTGGCCCTTCTCTCTCCTCATTCTCATTTGGATGAAACTCTCAAGAAGCTATCTCCCGCTCTCTTGTTTTCTCTTCGGCGACTCATTCCCGACGGCTTCTCCCTCGCCCGCTCGCTCTCAAATTCCTTCTCGCTCTTATCTTGTTTTTGTTGTGGGTAGAAAGGATCAAGGCAAGCTCGAGTTCGGGTGTGGCGCGGCGCTTCTTGTGGCTATCTCGTGGTCACTCCGTGCGTAGGTTTCAAGCTAGTAGAAATTGTTGACACTTAAATTTTGACTAACATTTTTAGTCATTATTTTTGCATAGAAACTTATAACTAATTTTAGTTCTTACCAAAAATAATCAAATCATTTTATATATTTATTTTTAGCATTCATGCATTGCATTGGCATTCATTTGGACCGACAGTGCGAGAATAAGCCTAAATGGACAGGCGATTTGGACCAGAACCCATCATCAAATTTTTGGCAATATGGGAAGAGTGAGTGCCGAAACTCTCAAGGCTAGTGGAGCATATTTTGAGCTTAATTTAGCCCATTTAAATGATCAATTTGGGAAAAGGCTTAATATAAATGCATATTTAATTGGAAAAAGCTCAATTGAAGCCCAAAATTGCGCAAATGAACCCATAATGGAAAGGAAATTTCGGCTAAGCCTATTCATGAGGTGTGCCGAAATTTCTATGGTGATTGGACCTATTTTCAGATTTAATTTAGCCTAGAAGGCCTTTATTTAATTAATTTTTAATTAATTAAAGCTCGAAATCGCGCAAGATAGCCTACAAGGATTATAAATTTCGGCCACCTCATGGTATGTCCTATTTGGCCGAAAATTGTAAGGAATTTTAAGAGATTTGGACCCTTCAAGGTTTGATTCAAATCTGAATTTTTCAAAATTAAGAGTCCTACTTTAGCTAGGAATCCTACTTTCACTAGAGCTCTCTATTGCTTATAAATAGAACCTTATGCCTAAGTTAATTCAGACATACTTTCGCTCAGAAAAATTCAGAGTTGTTTTGGTGAATAGTCGAGGAGTTCAAGAGCTCTTCCTCCTCCCAATTGCTCCTTGCTCGTGCGCCATCCAGCTTAGTGGTTCAGCCCCGTTGTCCACTCCAACCAGCTCACCATCGTCCAGTCCACCTCGGCGTTGTGTCCCGCGGATCAGCTCAACTTCGCACGCTATGGCGACCTAGGCTCACCACCTTTTTCGCTTTCTATTTTAATCTGATATTAATAGGAAATAGAGGGAGCAAGCATGAAGCGTAGAGAAAAAGTCTCCTAACAACTCCGTCAAAGCCAATAAACATGCGTGCACGCGTCAAGGGTCGGCTATATATATAAGGTTATAAACACACCTATTATACAAGCGCATTACACCATGGCATCAAACATCCTGTTAAGCTTACACACACACACACACACACATGTATATATGTATCGATTAAGTCTGTTCCATTACAATCGGGCCCTTAAACAAACACTTGGGAAAACATCAAAAGACAAATTCACCACTACTCCAACGTCTACCTCCCACTACCTCAACCTTGATTATAAACGATCCACACTGCGACCCCAGCTAAAAAGTGTCTGCCGCTAACCCGCATATACATACCAGTCCTTTCCTGGTCTGTTCACCATTACTACTACCACTCTACGCCATGATCATCATCGTTGTCATCGTCGAAAGTCACCATAGGTAACGGCCCAGAAAGATGGCCAGATGGTTCTCTCATGAACATCGATATAAAACGAAGCAGAATCATCCCATCCCACGTTCCCACATCAACCCAGAGTATTGAAATCAAAAGCTGAAACTCTTCTCGCGGAAACTCAAGATTACGGTACTCTTCCCACCTATGTTCAAACTCCACAGGCGCACCATAACGTAGAATAAGGACAGTGGGAGGGATCGACATACCTAATTATCTGAAAAACATTTCAACTACAAGAGTGAGCTAAAAAGCTCAGCAGTGAAACAAATAACTCACAGGCTAACAAGCAATTCATCGTTCAATCAAGTAGGACTCGACATCAAGATCAAGCAAGCATATAACTCAAGATGACACCACGTGACTCATACAAGTGACTCTACATTCACGTGAATACTCTGATGCACTTTCATTTCCACTTCGCTTTCATTTTACAAGAGGAACACAGGCCTCTTTAACGTCAACGAGGGACACAGACCTCGATTCTGGGTTTTACCCCAGTTCATCGTCCATGGGACACCAGCCATGGGAATCTTGTGGGACACGGGCCTCATTTCTATCCGAGAGACACAGGCCTCGATTCCCCTACTCCGGGGCTCCATTCCAACGGGACACAGGCCGTGGACTTCCCGACTTCCACTCAAGCTCCCACAAGGAATCGTCTAGACACAGGCAGACACATAATCATTCACGTCGGGACGCTGGCCGATAAATATCTCAATCATTACCACTTTCAATGCGACCACCCACTCTCAGAGTCCACCAAGCATGACGACTATCACAAACGCACTTGACTACTCGCATTCGCATGCTCAGATTCTTTAATGAATGAACCTGACATTGACATGAAACCACATAGGATCACAAGCTCACAATTGCACTTCATTTCACCAAATCAGGCACCCGACCATGACCACCGGTGGACCACACGACACCACGCGCACTCTAGGCCTCTCAGCCAAACACCCTGTGCCAGACAACATCAAATTCGAGCTCAATTCGACAAAATCGACACGATCTACCATCGCAAAACGGATTACCCACTCTATAGCCTTGACCTCAAGCAATAGATCGTGCAAATCACTTCGTTTTCTTGCTCATGCAAGAAGAACTCCGTTTCTAGATACCCACGAACCCGAATGCCGCGTCGCTCTCAATTCAGAAACGAATTGACAAGTAAACGAAGGAGTTAGAAGGTTCACTTGCCTCAAAGTCGAAACAAAACGAAACCGAAGTTGATCCGCGGCCGAATGAAGCTCGGGTCTTCGTCTTCCTCTTGGTGTCGCGCGCGGCCGAGAGCTCGAGATGGAGGGTGGCGAGCTCGAACGAGGGGGAGCAAGGCTGGACAAGGACGAGGCCGATGTCAAGGAGCAGTGGCCATCACCGTTACCGCCGTGGCGAGCTCAAAATGGAACGAAGGAACGGTGTGGGGGAGCTCTCGGGCGTGGGCAGAACTAACGAGGGGGAGGGGGTGTTGCGCAAATGAGAGAGGGAGAGAATGAGAGTGGAGAGAGAGAGATAAGAGGATTATATATAGTGAGGGTGTCTTAGGTGGGTTCGGTCAAGGGGGTTTCTCACAAGCTTTCGCGCTCAATATTTCCGAAACCAACTCACATCAAGATCCATATTTCCTTTCGAACATCCAACGTTATAACCATTGCTCAATTCAAAGATCTAACGTTACAATCGATACCCAATTCAAAAGTCCAACATTTCATTCCAGGCTCAAATGTCATCCATGAGGCGTGGGCCGGGTTGACCCGGGCCGGATAATATTTTTTAATAAAAAATTCATAAAATAAAACAATAAAAAATGATTAAAAAATTCAAAAAAATCCTAAAAAATCCTAAAAAATTCCAAAAATCTGAAAAATTACAGAAAATATGAAATGATTAGTTTTGGCTTGTTTTGCCTATCTTTTGTGATTTTGACTTTCAAATCTTTCCAAAATGACGATTTTGCCCCTCATAGGCAAATCATTCCAAATTATTCCTAATCTTTCCAAATCTCTTCCAAACCTTAATCACACCCTTCTCTAAGCCTTTAGGGCTATACTAGGGATGTTATGTCTTGAGTTCATATGTTTTATCCGCATGTATTGGATCCTTGGTAGCACTTTTCATTTATTGATTGTTATTGGTAGGACTAGTCCTCGAACCTGCATGAAAACCTAATCCTAAGACTTACCTCACCCTAAAACTGCGTCTGCATGAAAACACATTAGAATAGCAATCAACATTAGGTACCGAAAGGGCGTCAGTGGCAACACTAGCATAACAAAGTCCCCGAACCCAAAATCTCTAGTTCGGCAGAACCGAACGGATTCTCCCAACCGCTCAATAAGGTATTCGATCTACCTTCCAAGAAAGACCGGTAGCGACTAATTTTGTATGTACACATTTGCACATGTCACCCGACCACACTGAAAGGTCAACATGGATATTCTCCCTTCCCCAATTGTGATTCGGTATGGGTCTGGGAGAACCTACGCTGAACCCCATCTTCCGAAAAGGGGTTCAAAAATCCGTTAACCGCGTACCGCCTAGCCGACATCGTTGGTACGGTACGGGTCACGACATCGCCGAGCCTCGGCAAGTGGCTAGCGACCCCCATCGAAGGCTGGCGAGGGCCAACAGATCTAGGGGACTCTAAGAGCCCATATTTGGTTTCATTCGTGAAGTTCTTCGCAAGGGAGATGGCTTGGGGACGATCACTAGGGGAAGCTCGAGAGGGAGATGGCCTGGGGACGATCTTCGGCCCTCACCCAGACTTGGCTCGCCCCCCATCGCCGACGGCCCACGGCCAGGCCTGGGCGAGGGCCGACGACCCTCGCCCAATCTAGAAAGAGGTTTAATTTTCCAGGCATATCATTTTTGCTGCTGGAAACCGGGAATTGCGGATTGTGTGAGCTGGCTTTTCTGTTGCTGGTGCGCTCTTGCTCAGGAAGTGAGGACCGTAGATTTCTACGGCGTCATTAAAGACAAGTTCTGCAGGAAACAAACGCGAGATTGCAGACAAGCCATGGTTTCTCATTTACCTTGTGAAGATGTAGCTGCTCAGAAGAACTTCGCGAGCGACACCAGATCTGGGCTCTTGGAGTGGCCTAAATTTGCTGGCCCTCACCAGCGGTCGGCACCGACTAGCCCCAACCCATCACCGGCCATTGCCGGCGACGATGGGGCGATGTCGGCGAGGGCTGTGCAAGTCCTCGCAGCTGCCATCTTTTTTTTTTTTTCAACTTACTTAGTTATTTAGCTAAATTTTTAATTTTTAATTTTTTCAATACAAATAAGTGAGTAAATTTTGATGTTTTTTCAGTACAAATGTTGAAGTCCTAATGTTTTTTAGCTACTTTTTTTTAACTATTTTTATTTTTAAATTTTTTTTATATTTTTTTAGTTTTTAGCTTTTTTTAATTTTTTTAATATTAGGTGGAATTTTTAATTAATTTTTGGATTTTTTTATTGCTGACTAGAATCCTCCGGCAAGCCACGTAAGATTTCCGGCGACGCTCACTGGAGTTGGCACTCAAATAATTATTTTTCAAAAAAATTAGCACTAAAGTGATCCAAAAAAATATATTTGCATCAAAGTGAGCGCCGTACACAAATATTGTCTCTCCATGTGTCCTTTTGCCTATCTCCATGACTTGCTCTTCCTCAAACATTTATAGAGAAAAATGATCATCTATACATTCTTAAACTATATCTTCCCTTCAGGTTACAGTGAAAAGGGATATGTTCACCAGAAGTCCTAAAACTTGTTACGAAAGTGTAATTGAGTCTTAAAACTTGTAAAAAGTGCAATCAAGTCTTAAAACTTATCAAATTGATTCAATCGAGTCCTTCTTTTAACACCGTTAATTTGCCTAACAAAAAATGCTGATGTGGCATTTTTAAATTAATTTTCTTGTCCTACGTGACATTTTTAATTATTCTATTTTTCGAAATCTTATTTAAATTAAATTAAAAACAAAAAAAAGGATAAAAATTTATTTGAAAAAAAAAGGAACTAGAGGGGCTGGCGAAGGTCGCCAGCCCTGGGCGAGGGTGGACGACCCTCGCCGGCCCCGACAAAGTCTCGCCCAGATTTGGGTGAAAGAAACCCAAACCTGGGCGATGTCGGGACCAGCGAGGTCGGTGGGGCTCAAGCCGGGAGGGATGGCGAAGATGGCGAGACAGGAGGAGGCGAGAGCGGCAAGGAAGGAGGCGAGATCAACTTGAACCTGGGCAATGCTATTCAACAGATCAATGAACGAAGCTTTCATCTTTCTGCACAAGTTCTTTAGTTGTTTTCCTAACGAGTCAAAGAGCTGGACAAGATTTTAGCTTGAACCAGGTCATTAGCAATGACAAGTACAATAGCATGCTTCGCAGAGTAGTGGTGAACTGCAACACGGAGAGAATCTCCATCCCGGCATTTTATTGCCCATCCCCAGAAGCCCTGCCACCCTCACCTAGGGCTGGCGAGCTCCGCCAGCCCCTCTAGTGATGGGCGGCAGCGACAGCGGCTGCAGGGCCTCGCCGACGAGGCCCTGCCCTTGTTTGTGTTCCAGTTCTTTTTTTTTTAAATAATTTTTTAGCTTTTTTCAGTTTTTATTTTAATCTAAATAAAATTTCAAAAAATAGAATAATTAAAAATGCCACGTCAGCATTTTTCGTTAGATAAATTGACGGTGTTAAAAGAAGGATTCGACTGAATCAATTTAACAAGTTTTAGGATTTAATTGCACTTATTGTAAGTTTTAGAACTTAATTGCATTTTCGTAACAAGTTTTAGGAGTTTTAATGAACATATCCAAGTGAAAAATTAACATTTTAAACGGAAAAAAACCCACGCCGTTTTAATTGACGTGGAACCGTTTGACTGATGTCCAATCCACACTGTCTTCTGCGACGGAGGACGGCGGCGATGGCGCGCCAGAATCTGGACATCAGCCAAGTGAGTGGGTTCCACGGAGAAAATTATTGGAAGCCAATCTGAAAAAAGTATACGTACGCTGGTGATCGGAGAGTAACCGAATGGTGGGGTCGTCATATATATCACGATTCACTTCACTGGACGCTTTACTCTGTTTCTTTCCCGCGGAAACACTTTGAACTTCCGCTTTTCCCTGCCTTACTCGTGGAAGCCCTAGCCATGGCGGTCCAGGAAGAAGATCTCCCGTACATTCGAGATTTGCCCGACGAGCCTTGGGATTGGAAAGAAATATGTCGCAATCTTCTTTACAACATCGATCAAGGCTCGTACAATCTTTTATTTTTACTCTCTCCCTCTGATATTGATTTCGCGACCCTTTTTCTTGTTTCTCGTATTTGCAGAGTTGGGGAATGAGAGATCGCCATGGGGAAGAAAGAAGCACAGGCTACGTTGGTTGGGGAAGCCGAGAGCGATTCCCCAAGTGATCCTCAAGCTTCAGGACCCCAATTTCAGGGAATCTGCTCTTCAATTGCTTAGTTCTTTCCTTTTCGAGGTCTACTCTTGTTCAATTCGAAGCTTCGATCTTCTCATGATTCTGTTTACTGAAAGTTTTGTCGCTTTGTCGTTTGTCAACAGAAGAGGGAAGAGGACCCAGAGAATTATTACAGAGCGGGGTTGCTTCTGTTCCATTCTTGCGGTACCATGGCCATCCTGATACAGGTCATTGCTCCTGTTTACTTTTTACCGTCGCATTAACAATTGAATGTCTCATGTTGCGGAATTTGAAGCTGAATCGTTGGTAGGAGACCAGTCGGTGTCGGTTTACAGTATGATGAGTTAACGTTGTAATCCTTGTGATTAACGTCACTGTTCTTGTTGTTTTCAAGGGTTCCACGAAAGAGGAATTTTTAACTCTGGCTTGTTTTGTTCTCTGAGGTTATTTAGTAAGTGGTCTGCAAATGGGTTTCTACATTGGTTGAGAATTTCGTTTTGCTTGAAGATCGAGTGTGCGGGCAGTTTTCTCCTTGATCTCTTTGAAGTTCCTGTGAAAGAGTTGACAAGTTTTTAATTTTCTCTATCAGCCATTAAATTGGGGAAAACGAAAGGACTCTGATACTTTTAACATGCAGGCTTTGTAAAAACCGCTTTGGCACAATGAAAAGAGAATCTAGTGTTTTCAATTTGTGGCACAGAGAAAGATTCTTCCCTATTTTCATCCATACTGCCGGTGATGTTTAGGTTGATGGGTGGATCTTTGAGTTATGGTTGGTCTTAAGACGCAGGAGGTTCTCTTGATCTATAGGATGATGGCTGAGGGAAGTCTAAATGAGAGAGCATGCATGCGCCTTATCAATGTCATTATTCTATTCCAGGTAATCTGAAAGCAACTCAAAAAGAAGCTTGTCGAGTGCTGTCTAATGCATTATCATAATTGTTCTTGTTGTCCCTTGTCTAAGTTAACTAATTGCTTCATTGCAGTGCATTGCAGCTAATAGAGAAACTCGGCAAAAGCTCATGAGCTGTAGGTTTCCGAAACTATCATCAGTGTCTGAAATTGGCTAATCACACTCCAGCATTTATCTTGATACAAGCATTCTCGTTTCTTTCTTTTGTTAATTCAGCCTGCATTGTTAACTTCTTGGTACCCTTAGTACCATTCGTATCCAACCTGGAGGTGTATGACAATGTGAGAGCTGTTGCCTTGTCCGTGTTTGGCATTTTATGCCAGGTACATTCTATTCTCCGTGCAGTGAATCATCAATTACTTCCTCTGATCTTAGACAAAATTTAACTTCGTCTTCCGTATTAACGTCTTTCTTGAAGGCTAGAGAATCTAGTGCTGTCCAATGGGCTATTGAAAATGAGGTGGTGGAAGTGTGCTTGATTAGCATGGACACTGGAAACGAACTCACAAGAGTGGTGAGAATTGCCCTTCGCGTTCTATAATTTATTAGCATCCCTTTCACCTGTTGTCCACTTATTTAAGACTGGGCAAAGTCTCTGCGATTCTCAAATTCTGTTCTTTCTTTATCAGATTGGTCTGCACATTGTTGAATCCATACTTTGGGTTGACTTTGGACTATCATACATATTCAGTCCTGCAGCTGATCATCTGTTGAATAAACTGATGAGAACATTGGATAATTCGGTATGTCTTTAATCAGCCATTGTGGCCATCATAATGTGACATTATGTTGCACAAATCTTAAACTCCAAACTTCGAATCTTGTCTTTGTTTCAGGTAAATCAGATAGCTGTTGTGCACGACTTCTCTCCTCGAATCCTGTTTCATACCATCCGGTGCTACACTCTCTTATGTCATGATGAAAGGTAATTTACCCTCATTTCCCTTTTGGGTTGTGAAGCTGAAAGGTACTAGTGAGCATTTCCTCTTTCGTCATCCAAATGAATCCGGTATGCACAACCAGTGGATATTTGTGTGATTCTATGATTTATTGACGCATGTGTGGTGCAGTGCATCTTCAAAATGCTTGCGACCTAGTAAATGCTTTTGAATCTTCTAGTGCTTAAATTGAGAAATGAATATAGTGCCGCGAAGTTCTAGCACTTGTTTTTCGGGCAAATATTCTACTGTTCTTGATTTATGTGGTGACTCCTGATTCTTAAGTTGAGACCTGGCATTCATGTCTTGCAGGGGACATAATCTTGTGAAGCAGTCTCTCCCTGAATCCTTCATCAATGGCACTTTTCATGGAAACCTGAAGGTATTTGCTGATAATTTGGTATCAGATTATACTTTTTAAGAAAGATATGCAAATCTTGCGTCCATAATTTGTGGATATATATATTGCAGGACTTTCCAGTAATTCATAGATTGCTTTCACAACTACTACTGATTGCTGGTATAAATGTCTCATGAGCAGCTGCTTCTTCAGTTCACGAGATTTTGTCATTCAGAAAAGAATCAGGACTAACGGTGTCAAGTGTTTCCTGGAGCTGTCTGCATTTTGGGGTTCAGGTGTTATATATTGCATAATGTAGAAAACCGGTTCCTCAGAGAGAGAAATTACCAGATGTTTACCCGCATCTTTTGTTGCATGTATAAAATCCTCTGTAAATTGCATTTTAGCTTGAAATTCTTGGTACGATTTCGAATTCTCAAAAGTCTCTTAACTTTTTTTTTCCTACTTTCCTTGTTTTGCCGTCCATGATCACGTCTTGTATTAGATGACTTTGCAGGTTTGGTAGATTTTGTTCTTTCTTTTGCATCTGATGATTATATTAGGGAACCACTTTCTGGTCTCTGGACTATCAATCCAGCCAGTAAGTCATTTTTATTGATCTATAATTCGGTTTTACTTCTGGAGACACAGGTTAAAACTAAATTAGGACATGAACTGATGATGGATAGAAATTGTATTAAAAGCGCAAATAATCAACTGTTTGAACTGTCAAAATGTTCCTTGGTCTCTTTCGAGCCGGTCTCATTTTTATAAAAAGATTTTGGGAGGTGGGTTCAGAGGAAGGAAGAAGCATTCACTCTTTAGCATTCAGAAACTGCCGGAATGATGTCGATCGCATCATTTTTCAATTAATGGCCGGCACTCATTCCTCTCACATCACGTCATCAAGACGAAATCTTTCCTCCCCAGCAAGCAACAACCTTCCCATTACTCCATCGGAAGGTTCGATCCTTATGCACAAACGCTTCTCAAGTAGATCCATTTTCTCAAGAAAGAAGAAGAAGAAGAAGAAGCATCTGGGTCGCAGAGACTTATGAGACTCGTGCTCAAATTAGTACTACCCGTTATCGCCTCAAATCTCAAGGCTTCGCCCCGCCCATTGCATTTGATAGCGGAAGAATTGGGCGGCAGAGATGGGAACGGAGGAGGATTAGGGCTCTGGGTGGGGTTGGTTTGATGGTGGAGGCGAGGAGGAAGGCGGAAGTTAGGATTTTTGGGGTTATTTTGGTGGTGTGTGGATTGAGCTTGGCGTTTGTGGGCGAAATGGAGAGTCTCACAGTTTGCAAGATTTTGGGTTTGGGCTTGTTGGTTAGACATGGTTGCATTTGTGTACTCTTCGATTGATATTAGCGACAAAGATAGTTTTTGCTTGGTGTTTGAATCATTTGACAATTCTGGATGTCAATTACCTTATGATACAATTGCATGTGCAGTGTCTTTGCTTTTTGGAATACGTGAGCGGCCAGCCTGTTTTTTAGTGGGAGGCTAGGCTTCATTATGGCGGATTCTGGTGAGGCTAAGCAGGCTGAACCAGGAAATCTGGAGGAGACAAGTGAAAAGCAAACATCTGAACAGGGTAATTCCTGATGTACCATACAAACTCCTATCTTTCCAGCAGCTTCAAAATCATGCTGCTTGTAGTTTCCCTCTTAAGAATGTTAGTATACTGATTCAGTGTTTCTTCCATTGTCAGTGTGTAGCTTTTTCAGGACCATCAAAAAATAAGAATATCAGGAAGCGGATGGTTGAAGAAGATGATGATGAAGATTCCAAGACGGAGAGTTCAGTGCTACGTAATCAGAGGAAACCTCAAAGGACGACGGACAATAAACTGTATTTTTCAACTGGATCCTCCAAAAGCTCGGTGTCTGCAGAATCAAAGATTGATTCTGATAAAACGATATTTCAATTTGAGTCTTCAAAAGAAATTCAAGCTGAACATGATAGCAGAGCAACAGCAACTCTGGAAACTGAGACTGAGTTCTCAAAAGATGCTCGAGCTATTCGAGAGAGAGTTCTTAAGCAAGCAACTAATGAGATGAGTGGGAAAAGTAAGGGCGCTGGTGATGAGAAGCTGTATAAAGGGATCCACAGTCACACTGATTACAAGGCGGGGTTTCGGAGGGAGCAAACAATATCCAGTGAGAAAGCTGGAGGGGCACATGGGCCCCTGCGAGCTTCAGCTCAAATTAGAGTCTCAGCAAGGTTTGATTATCAGCCTGACATATGCAAGGACTTCAAAGAAACTGGTTATTGTGGGTATGGAGACGCATGTAAATTTATGCACGACAGAGGAGATTACAAACCTCGGTGGCAGTTGGAGAAGGAGTGGGAGGAGGCAGAGAAGGCAACGAAGCGAAATTTAGCCTTGGGAGGGGATGATGGAGATGAAGAGGATGTTGACCAAACAGAGGTGGAAGAGGATGATGAATTGCCCTTTGCATGTTTCAGTTGCAGAGAGCGATTTGTTGATCCGGTCGTCACGAAATGCAAGCACTACTTCTGTGAGCATTGTGCACTAAAGGTAGATATCTGCATCCAGTCCTTTTTTCAGTTATTCCCATTTTATCTGGAATATGCTGGCATTATGCTGTGCTGCTACGGATGGAAAAGGTACACTTCGTAGTTGTCTCCAATATGTGAGTGTATGCTTGGTTCCTTTAATTTCTTTTCTCTTCCTTTCTTTCTTTCTTTTTCTCTCCATTCTTATTATTGTGCTGCAGTTGTAGCATTTAGTTGGATCAGATCGTGTGCTATATATTCTGTAGGTGTGAAATCATTTGCAGAAGCATTACATGCGTGATTCCCCTGGGATAATATGATGAGTTTGCTTGGGTAGGTCTACATGGAATCAAAAGTTCCATTGTTATTTAGGTGCCTCTAATTTTAAGTTCTTAAATCAGCTTTCAGATAGTCAAAACAATTAATTTTGGATTAAGTTAGCATTAGCCTTTTTCACTTTCAGGGGTTGGTTAGGATGATGTATTCATTGGTAATCAACTAGAAGATTTCTAACATCAGGTCGTATCACTATGATTTTGTCTTTTCGCAAATGTGGTGGCTCTAATTTTTGGGTTTTGAACGGGGGCAGAGGGAGTGGTAGTTGTTGTTCTCGGTGATGTTGTGGCAACCTGTGATTATGCTGTGTTTTCTAAAATCCTTCGTGTGTTGGTCATTTCTGTTTTTTTTCCTTTTATGATTCTTATATATTTGTGCTCTGAAGTGGTACTTGGAATGATGCATACATGGAGAGTAAATCCTTTGGTACCTCAGATATGTGCCATCTGTATTTGGTCGCTTGCTAGTGCAGTGAGTTTTGGTTGGCATGTGAGTAGCTGCTTTTGTTTTTTCTGTAGGAGTCATGGATGAGTTCTAATTTTTAGTTCCGTTCAAAATGTCCTGGTCACGGTACTTGAATCTAGGGGTGGTTGTGGTTGCTGCATGAGTGTAGTCCTGAGTTGGATAGTTCAAAGATTTGCTCCACTCTTAATAATTCAACTTTTTCATTCTTATTTTTCAGCATCATGCAAGGAACAAGAAGTGCTTTATCTGCAACAAACCCACCTTGGGTATCTTTAATGCTGCTCATGAGATACGGAAGAAAATGGCTGCAGAAGGTAAATAATGCTTCATTGCTTGCTCAATTTGGTGCATCTACCTGAACCTTCAGACACTTTTTCTGAGTACATGTAGAACTAGCTTACGAGAAACTCTAGAGATTATATTGTGGTTGGAGAGGGTAATGTCATTGCTTATTTAGTAGTCATGAACTATCGCGCTCTGTATCAGCTTGCTGATTATTTTCGTTGTAAATTTTCATCTTACGTAAGTTGCCTATTCTGTATTGTTTAACTCCATCCCTTTCTGAAGAAGTAATAACTGGATCATAATCCTCCACATTTGCAAAACTATGGCTCTATGAGACCAATAATACCAGAATCTTTTTTCAATTTCTATTATCTTAGTGGCTATTTATCCTACAGGTCACTTATCATATTTCATGCTGAATTATTTTTGGTCATACTCTATTAGTTTCTTCTGGAGTCTCATGTCATGGAACATCTATAAAAGTTGAGTCTCATCATTAATGATGTTCACTAATGAGAGAACTCCATTAATAGTTATGATCTGTGTTTTCATATGTATATACTTTAATAGATTTGTAAAATTGGCTCTTAGCATTCAACAAGGTTTAGTAATTCTTGCAAATTTTCCCTTTCTTTTTGATTGGTCGCATCTTCAAGGAGATATAAAGAAAGATGAACTTACAAAAGAATTCAAGAAAAGAAAAGTCAATGAAAAAATCAATTCACGTCATTTACTGAGATTTGTTACGTAAACATTTTATTTCATGAATTCTCATTGAAGATTATAGGAGATATCAATATCATAAATTTCAGTCAGGTAGAACTCACTCACTTAAGTTAACCTGTGCACCAGATCTGGGCTGGCGAGGTCAGCCTCGCCGGTCGTTCTCTGACTGGTCGCCAAGGTCCGACGACCGGTGGAGTGGAAGTAGAACAGCGAAGCTGGTGCGGTGGAGTAGAAGTAGAATAGCGATGGGGAAGGGGAAGGTCTCGTGCGGCACGGGAGAACAGGGGAAAGGGAAGGGGAAGAGCAAAGTGGAAGAAAAAATGAAAATAAAAAAATTCAAAAATTCAAAAATTCAAAAAAAAAATTAAAAATTATTATAATATTAAGTCGTCGGCCGGCCGGCGTCCACGTCAGCGCCGGCAGGCCAAAATTTGCCGGATGGACTGAATCGGCATAATTACAAAAGGTTTAGGATTGAATTGGCATAATTGCAATACGTTTAAGACTTTTTTTTATAATTTTCCCGAATGAAAACACACAAGAAGCTTACCTGCGTTTCAGAGTGGCAACGGTAACAGATCAAACAAAATAGAAACATATAGATCGGTCATTGTTTCTTCTTCTTTAGTTGGCGAAGTTCAAGGTATCTAAAAATATCCACCATTAAACTGAGGAAATTTGGAGATTAGAACAGCAAAGTCTACGGCCGAGGGCCTGCCACTTTTTTTTTTTTTTAGGTTTTGTGTTTTTTTAATCTTTTAGCATTTTATTTTTTTAATCTGATATTTGTTAAATTTAATTTATTTTTTATTTCTTTTTAGCTTTTGAAATTTTTTTCTGACGTGCCGCTTGTTTGGCGCCACGTGTCTTAAAAAAAACACAATAAAATTAGCCACATTAGCGTTTTCTATTTGCCAAACTATACGAAGTTACTTAATAGCACCAATTTAGCAAGTTTTAGTATTTGAGTGTACTTTTCAAATTTTAGCACTCAATTACATTTTCTTAATAAGTTTTAGGATTTTCAGTGCACTTATCACAAATAGATATAAAGGGACATATTCTTCCCCTTCGAATGCACCAATCTAAACTTATTGTCTTCGGTCAAAGAAAAATGTTTTTCGTCAATCGAGTAGATTTCTATCATCCAAAGCTTGAGCCGACAGTCCGTGCCGAGTACAAGCACCCTACACGTTAGAAGGCATTACGGCCGCCGCCATCGTGAGCTGTCGGCCCAAAGATTCAGACTCCCTTCGCTACTCTTTGAGTAGGATTTTTATCGATTGATTGCAAAACCAATGAATTATGCACATCTTCCCATCTCACAATATCCGACGTCGTGAGAGGTCTATTTACATGTCTGATCACGGAGGTTTAAAAATCCTGACGACGAGGAAGAAATAACGCTCGTCTTCTTTCATGCCTGAGCCTTGGATCGACAGCGCCATCGTGTTGGCGTCAGTGCACATAACTCTGATAACTCTGATACCTCAGCTAATTCATGAATGTACATATAACTCTGATAACTGATACCTCGGCGAATTCAATGGTTTCGAAGACCGAGTTCAATGCCTCCGCATCCCGCAGTGAGATCAAAACGCCCGATTCGATGAATTATCGTCGTCTCCTGGGCGAGTATATATTACAGATAGCTAGAAGGGCGAGACTTGTGATGACTTAGAACCAATAAACAGTAAGAAATCAAATGACGACAGTTACACGGAATGTGCAGCTAATGGCGCAAGAAACATTGAAAAAGCTCAATGGCAACAAATCCTAAAGACTTTGGTATTCCGCTATGTAAAATTCCAGTTGTCGCCATCGAATACGATGTAGGTTCCGCCCATTCAATAAGTAGCAACCCTAACAAGACAAGCCAGCGATTTTCCAAATATCAACTGAAAATTCAATGTCAAGGAAAGGGCCGTCACTTCGTCTGCACCGCAATGCCTCGCGAAAATTCTGGCTGGTTGCATCAAAATCCCATGCAGAAAGTTCGCAATCTATCTATACGGGGTGACGCCTCCTGCATATTTCGAGGTGCATTAACCAAATAAGCGATAATCTAAAATCAACAAAACATCAGGTGCCATCTTATTGTAACTGTACTGAATATGAGCACAATCTGGGTCAGCTCAAGAAATAGACTAAAACTAGTCTCACAACTGACTTTGGCAATTTCTATGCCAATCGCATTTATTTATTTTTTTAACATACCAATATGGCATTCAAACTGAACGCATCATGAATTAGTGCATAGAATCATTTCAAAATTTTGAACATGGAGAAATAGTCCAGACGAGGAGCCAAGTTTGTACCTCCCCTAGTAACCAGTTGATCAACTTAAATTCCCATCAGTAAGATTAACAAGAAAATTGAACTGAAAGTAAGATTTTTGTAATCCCTTGTGACGGATTTTGTCAGACCATCTCAATTGTAAAATGCATAAAGATAGTGTAACAAACCAAGGACAGCATTTCAACATAACTGTAGGGATGAGCAACTACGAATGAAACTAGAAATGCTAATAGTCACCCATACAATGTGTCAATTCCCATGCTACATTCCCCGACTAGATAAGAAACTCAATGTGTAGTTACCTCTTGGGTCGGCCTCCTCTATCTTCTTCATAGTCCATCACTCCGCCAGGTTCAGAGTAGATCTCATGCCCTCGGAAGTCGATGTCAGCCTGCTTACAGGGTGTAACTTCTGCCAGAACGTAAGTAAGCCACATCGACCAAAGTATCCCAGAACTTGAGCAAGGACTGATGCAACCAATAAATGTACACACCCATATACATACAAATGTGTGTGCGCACGCATGCGCATGTATTAGCATACTCAAGTAATATGGCAATTTCAATAGCATTTATCTCCTTAAGCAGTGCAAGCTATTCAGCCAGACATAGAAGATATTAAAGCTCGATTGTGTAAATGATACTCGCCACTGCAACTTATACCACATTTTTCTATTCTTTATTCAGAATTGGTGGAATAAGATCACCTGTGCCAAGCAACTATTTAATACGTACTCAAAATCCTAACTAGTAGCTTTATGTGGTTATAAGATTACATGAAAACTTGAAGGAAACAAACTTACAAGCTTAAGAAGGTATAATCCAATACTTATGAGAGAGAGGGAGAGATTTATTCAGTGCAAAAACTATGGGAAGAAAATAGACGTCAATCGAAAGGATAAGCATGGGTCTACTGACCTTGAGAGAAAGAGACTTCTTCACCTCTTCCACTCTCTCTTCGACGTCCTTTCTGTGTTTCTTGTCCATCTCACTCATAGTATCAGCCCATTTTATCTTTTCTTGAATAGAATGAAGAAGATTGTCTGACGTACTCAACCTAGGAATTCGTTTTAGTACATCAGATCAACATATGCAATCACCGCATTCAGGTCAACCGCTCAAATAAGTTTTCAAACTCTAAATGTGCTAAATAGAGCTTTTACAAGATCAAAAATAAATGGCTTGCGCCTCAGAAGTCATTCAAAGGCACAAGCCAGTCTGACTGAGACTTTATAACTCGAAGGATCCTTTTTCTGCTGGAATGCTTGACTGCATCTCTATACAGTGCATTCGAGAAACATGTTAGGCCTACTCATGGAAAAGTCAGAAAACAAGAGTGCCAATTAAAACAATAACAGACATGTTCTTCCACCTAATTGAAATTGTTTTCTTCTGTTAGAACTAAAAGGACAAGCTTTCATCCACCAATCAAATAATTGGCAAATTAATTAACTAATCTACCACCACCACTGTCACCATACTTCCCACCCACTTCATCATCACCACCATCATCATTGCCATAAAACCATCTCTATTACAGCCACCTTCACCATAGTTTCCACCTAAACCACCACCACTGTCATCATCAATCATCAGAAATATCTCATCACTGCCATCATCCACCATTCCACTACCACCAGATCCAATAGACCACTAATGATCCAACTTTGATCTCCTCCCAATTAATTTAGCAATTAAATGACTTTTAACTAAATATGTTAGTGAAACTACCAGGATGTTATGAAATGAATAATAGACGAAGTGCCAAGCTTCATGAGGTTAAGAAGTAACACATTATTGTAGAGCATGGATTTTCCACTTGTCTACTCTGAGGCTATGTTCCATGCAAGAAACAAAGATAACTTACCAGTCTGATAGTGTTTTTATCATATTCCCAAGTTGTCCGGGTCTCAAATCCCTCCCTGCAGCAAATTGCACCTGCAATGCACCCGACATAAAAATTCACATCACAATATACAACCAAAGACAAACAGTGTCAATCAAGGAGAAAAACAAATTCCACCATTGTAAGAATTTCATACCTCGAAGCATCTTCTCAACTGATCAAGCTTTCCTCTAACTATACCCTGAAAAGACGGATAACAAATATAAGCACATTCATTGTGCCTCAATTGTTCATTATGCAACTACAAGTTCGCAACTTCTGTAATATTTTCACTTCTCTTCTACCCAAAGAAAAGACAGCTGCCAGAAACAAAGTTGATGCTCAACTAAACATGAGGATTTGCAGATTTGTATTATTTTTACTTTTTTAGCACGAGAAATGTCTCAACGACAAGGAAAGCCAAAGTTCAGACAACAAGATCCAAATCAGGGTGGTGCAAGGATATATTTGATGAAGCCGACGGAGAACTTACCGCATACATGCACTCGTTAATAAGAAAATCTTCAAGTTCTCGCACATTTACAACATCTAATTCCAGCATTAGTTGATTGTATGGTAGCACCTGAGAAATGACCCCAGAAATCAGAGCAAAGAAGTTTAAAAAATTTGTCAGAGAAAATTAATCAACCAAAAAAATCGAGCCAATAGTATAAGTTAGAATAATCAGACTAAAACAAATAAATTAACATAAGTCCAACAGGGAGCATTATGTGAGGAATTCTCAAAACTTGTTACCACATTGGAATAGTTCCTGGAAAAGACAAGATAATCCATTGTTTCTTCATGAGCAAACTTTCAGCTCATAGCCAGTCTGGGGGGGCACAAAGGCCTTTGACTGATACAAGTTTAGTTATTTATTTATTATTTGTGTTTTTCAGTTTCTTTTTGGTGTGGGGTGGGGGGAGGGGGGCAAGAGACACAGAATAATATTGTATGCCATGTGGAATCAGGTTGGAAGCTTGCTACAAACAATGACTGATGAGAGTTGCAAGAGTCGCATGATACAGTTCAGAAGCAAATATTTGACAAATTTTCAATAAACTTCATTACCAATGAATATGAACTAGAATGATCAGGACTAAGTAGAAACCCTACGCTCCTCTTCCATCTAGAGAATGAGATCCTAGAAAATACTACTCCATGTTGAAAGAAAAAACCTAAAACCCTCTCCAAGAACAAAAGGAGAATTAAATAAAATCCGAATAGACCTTTTCTAATTGGGATTGAGGCCAGAAACTATCGGCAACAGTCCAACCCCAGCACAAACTAAGTATAAGTAGAACAGGCATATTAATCTTATTCAAAGGAGATACAATCTCAAACTGATTGATGACAGTTCAATATTCAAATCAACATCGACATGTTGCATAATTGTGAACTGCATAACTGAATACTGACAACATCAATATTTTGGAATCGCTGGCTGTGCGTTTTCTTGGATTACTTTATCAATTCTTTGTACTTAATCCATCCCTAACATGCCTCCACAGGTGGTATATCCCACTAAGAATAAGAACGTGCTAACACCTAAACATTGCGCAAAAAGCCATCAGTTCACGATGTATCACCTTGTTTGTCTCGGCCAGAGTAAGCACAGTAAGTTGCTTTAGTTTGAGGACTTGATCAGGTACCAAGTGTGGTAGCTGGCCAGCATTACCTACAACTCACAATGTTTCAGGGCATTCAGTTCAAGCCATCATGCCTGTTCAAGAAAAAACCAAGCATCTGGAGGTCTTTGCTAATCTTTTATAAACAACTTTCTTCTTCATAAAAGTTAAAGATATGTAAGCCATATAGTTATGCCCTAGCCACAAACCAGAGGAGGAAATAATATGAGACACAACATGAGTAACGTAAGTAACAAAAAAGGAATGCTGAAGTGTATGAGACGATCATAAGTTTCATGGCATACAAATAACATGCAAAAACAATCTAGATCATCAACAAAAAGGTAAAGGAATGATAAATGCATCAATAATTCTAACCAAATGAAGGAAAACAGGAAGGTAGGATCTAACCTTGGACTCAGCTCATTAAGTTTAAACTACTATTGCCAATCTAAAATCTAAGAATTTGCAAGTTATCCTATTATGCTTCACCCACAAACAAGAAGAAGATCTACGAAGAGAGCAGAAAAGAGTCCTTAGAAAATAGCAAGTAGATAGCTTACTTTTGTAATCACTCCACGTGCCATGAGCAAACAAGCGTAGAACATCAAGGTATACAGAATACTCGGTCCCTTCAAGCTGCATGGAGTTTCGAAAAGGAATAAGCAGGAATTTTTGCATAAGAGGATGCTCAGACAATCTAAAACAAAATAACCACACAGATGATAGATGCAAACTCACTGGAAAAATTTGCAAAAAATGAAAATGTAGACTAAATCAGGTGAACCCAGCAAGAAAGATATGGATAAGACTAAACAGATGGGGAATAAAACTATACATGAATCTCCTATACTTATAGATATAATAGTATACTAAGCAACTGGAAAGGGCTAGATACACAAAGGCACAGACAAATGAAGAGATCCGCCAGTATGCCATGGGAGCCTTTCGGAAAGGCTTAGAGTGCTACTTCAATATGCCTCAGTAAAGCATTTGGAAAGAACAAAAAAAGGGATGGCTCGAAGGATCCATATTCATCTTATTCTTCTTTTGCTGATTTTAAGTGTTTATAACTTGATGCTCTAACCTTATGATAAATTAATGTTTATTACTGATGTACTTCAACAGTTTCCTCTATCAATAAAATTTCACTTTACCTTTCAAAAGAGAAAAATTGCCTAAGGGCATCTTTATGCTATAATGATATAAACTCGAGTCAGCTACAATACCAAAAGTGAGCAAACAGAAGAGTAGAAGAATTGCATGTTCCCATAAATAGAATGAGAATGACATCTGCAGAAAACTCTTCAGCAGTCCTGACAAATGCTTTCTCCAACTCATCCTCATACCCAATATCACCTTAACAAAAACTTACAATGGCTGATTTCTAAGGGTGAACTAGAGAGTGTCCCCTCAAGTACGGATCATCTTGTGCCAAACTCCATATAAGAAATAATCAATAACAAATGCCTTGGGCATGTAGAACATCCACAATCCCAAACCGAGGCACATTCCTTTAATTCTACTAAAACTACTGCTTTTACTTCCATAGGAAAATATATTAAGCTAATATCTTGATTCTCATGCAGATAAAGAGAAGATGCGAAAAAAAAAAAAAAATAGAACTACACGAATCCATCCATCTATGATCCGGCAATCATCCATATCGTCCCAACTAATTCTGCTATTACAATTCCCAGGTAAATACCAAATTTCCTACCATGAAAGGACAAGAACAAAGTAGGAACGCAAAGCAGCAAACACTCAATTGATCAGAAAAACCGCACAAAAATCGCAAAAGGAAAAGAAAAAACAAAAATTACCTCGAGAACGTTGGGGATGGAGAGAATCTCGGAGAAGGCGAAGAGGTTAGGGTTGGAGGTGGCTTCGGCGATGAGAGGAGAGAGGGCGGGGCCTTTCAGGGAGGAAGCTTGCTTCACGAAGTAGTCAATGAGCTCTACCTGTTTCTGTTCTATGTCCATCCTGTACCAAAATTGAAGAGAAAAAGACCTAATTCCACAAAATTCTCTGTTGGGTGAGTGAAGAAGAAGAAGAAGTATATGTCGCTCGCGAGAGAGCAAAAAGAATCGAGCTTCAATGGCGTCCGAAGCTGAGATTTGAGAGCAATCGACTGGAGAGATAGATGAGGAAATTGAAAATAGGGTGGGTTTATTCCTATTTCTCGTTTCTAGGGAGGAGTTGAGGGAGGAGGGTTTGTCTTGGTGGACACCTCAACACTCGCCTTCTCCAAGTTCCGGTCGACGTTTTACTGTTCTACGTCCCTCGTTTTAGCGCCATATCTTTTTTTCTTTTTCTTTTTGCCTAATTATCAAAATTTTCTAGAGAAAATTCCAAATAAGAGTCTGAAATGCTCTTATTTTTTCACATAAGAAAGTGATCCTTATTTCAAATAAAAGCCTGAAATGTCCTCCTTGTTTCAAATAAGAACCTGAAGTGGCCATGCCTGTTTCAAATAAGGGTCTGACTTCATCGGCAGGCCAAATATTTCGGCCGATCAAGGGTATTTTTGTCAAAATACATTTTTAACTTAATTTTTAATTAAATTAAATTAAATTAAGAAATAAAAAACTAAAAGTAAAAAAAAAAAAAAACACAGGCCTGTGGACGCCGCCCTACAGATGGTGGTCGGCGACCTCACCGCCCTCGCCCAGGTCCGACGAAGGGCCGCCAACCCTCGCCCTGGTCCCGTCGAGGGCCCGCGACCCCGATGGTCACCACCGCCGCCCCATCGGTGGTGGGGTGGTGTCCACCCTCCCACTTGGGGTTCTGTTTTTTTTTTTATTCTTAAAAAACAGAAAGAAAGAAGTAAAAATAAAAAATAAAAAGAGGATAAATGAAGAAAATGCCCCTAATCAATTAGTGAGAGGTCCTTTTTTGAAATTGATATGACCACTTCAAATCCTTATTTGAAACAATGATGAAACTTTAGGTCTTATCCATTTCAAGCTCTTATTCGAGAAAAGGAATGCATTTCGAGCCTTTAATTGAAATTTTCCTTAATTTTCGACAAAAAATTACCCCGACAAAGTTTTATCAAAGAGAGCTAAGTTCAAAGTACAGTAAAGGATCGTGGACCTCCGATTCAAAAAAAAAAAAAAAAAAAGCCGTGACCTTTCGATTTTTTTTTTATTTTCGGCCAGTGCACGTCGAGAGAGATCGCCATCGTCCTCCGTTCCTCCGACCTTCCTCAGAAGCTCAATTCCGATGTGGTGCATACACGACCCCCCAAAAACGCCTCCTCGACTTTTTCTGCTGATCTGATTCCTTTCTGGGTGTGCCTCAAAACCTGCGCTCATTCTCGGTTCTCGCCATCATTCTCTGCAATTCCATGCTTTTTCCCTTCGCCCCTGACCTGACATAGCGAAGGATCTGATCGGTACTAGCGCGCCCGTATCTCGGGATCCTGACAATAGCAATAATATCCACCTTTGCCTTGGGCAAGAGCCCAATTCTATGCTTTTTCCCTTCTCCTGTTCCTGCTCTCCATTGCAAAATTCTAAACAACCTTATCAACCTGCAAATTATTTGTTTGCAGATGAAAATGAGGTGTAGGGTTACGATTAATACCTAATTTATCCCCAATTAGTTAATTGGGTGTATGAAATGACCTTGTTTTGTATGATTTTCATGAAATCATTTTCCTTGGCAAGTCACGCCAGATGATTTCATATAAATTAAAAACACGTCAAGTTTTCCGATAAAGAAAATTGTCGATGTCACTAAAGTGAATGTTTTTTAAATCTTGCAACATTTAATTAATTGATTGAAAAATTGTCCCACAAAAGATAGCGATATACGAAAATTATGAAACTATTAGTGTCCTTTTCCCGATATACTGCCTCTCCTCTATCCCCCCCCTCTCTCCTCTTTAGAGGGAGAATTACCAAAAAAAAATACTAAATCTATTGCAATTATGTCGATTCAGTCCTAAATTTTTTACATTTATGTCAATTCAGTTCAGTCTTTCTGGCCAACTTTTGCTAGAAACTGCTGACGTGGACGCCGACACTGACCTGACCTGACCAATTTTTAATAATATTTTAATATTTTTGAGTATTTTATATATTTTCTTTCTCATTTTTTTTCCTCCCCTCCTTCTTCCTCCAGTTGGTTGCCGACCCTCCCCTCTTGCTGAGGTTCAACGATCGACTGGAGGAAGAAGAAGGGGAGGCAAAAAAAAAACAGAAAGAGAAATAAAGGGGAAAAAAGAAAGAGAAAGAAAGAAAAAAAAAGGAAGGGAAAATTATTTTAAAAATTCAAAAAAAAAGTTATTGAAAATTGCTCACGTCAGTGTCAAGCGGCATCCACGTCATCTATTTCCTGCATAAGTTGGTCAGAATAAATGAATAGACACAATTACAATATATTTAGAACTTTTTTGATAATTTTTCCCCTGTTTGGATGGTGACTTTTCTTCTCTATTTCCTTTTGGTAATTGCAAAAATGGTTGGCTTGGCATACTTCCCCTTATGGTCTATTTGTCTTTCTTTTACCTTCCCAATAGTTGATTTGTACCAGAAGAAGCGCATTGAGACATTTCTCTCTCAGTTAAATATGACATTACTCATCTACAAAATTCGTGTACTTCAATATGGCAAAGACATATAAGACTTCTAGCCACATAAAAAGAATTGCACATCTGCAATTTTGGGAGACTTTTTTGTAACAGGATATAGTTTTATCCGCGCTAACTAGCTCCGATGATTCGAATTAGAGGAGGTGCTCCATGGGTTGTAAATTCATTTTTTGTAGTACTGTATCAATATATCAATTCTATAAAAAAAAATCTCAACTAGATAATTATTTAAATTCTAATTGGTAATCGGCGTTAAACCAATATCGGGAGGCACTTTGTCACTCCTCAACCCTCGGGCACGCGACAGTACCAAACGCCTTAGGTCAAATGGACGACATCCCAAGTACGTCATCAACCCATTCGTTTTATCTTGCAATTAAGTGCATGCGGAACGAACAACAACCCAGACAACAATACAAGTAGGGACAGCCAGCAGGAGAAACAACAAACAACAACAGCACAAATTTTTTTTATTTATATTCAATTAGCCCAGGGGGAAGCGAACAAATCTACAAGCCCACTCTTCAAGGCCGCTTCTTAATACCAACAAAAAGATACTGGGTCAGGGCTAAGGGGGCTAACTACCACGACCAAAAACTAACACCAAAAGGAACCTCCACAGCCACGCTCGCTCATTGGTCGTGATCACCAGGCCAACCGTGGTACTCCGGCGGAGTCTCGGGATCCTCCTCATCCGAGTCAGGGTCAGGGTCCACTATCTCCTCGTCCGGTGTATCAAAATCCAGCGGGTCCCACGCTTGGATTACTGGGGTCCCGATCGAGGGTCCCTCAAATCCCCGAATCGGCCCATAGAGAGCATCATCGTAACGCATGAAATAGGCCTTGAAGAGATGAGCCACTAAGTGCGTCATCCCTTCATCAACCTAGACAGTCGTCACATGCTGCTCCCAGGCATGATCCGAATCTGGGGCCAGACGGTAATTGATGTAAAAGGACTGGTCGACGGGTACCCCAAACCTCACGTGACGCACTGCCATACTATGAACCTGAAAACGGTTAACGACAGCAAATGAGATATAAAATCTCCGTGAGTCAACGCCTAAGTCCGATTAGAACGTCGATTCACCCAAGCGGCCTAAACAAGCAACGCAAGAACGATGGTAGATCAATAGCGTGCGATACACGCCACGCTCTAGGTACCAAACAGATAGGCACGACCCAACGGCCAATAAACAACCACATGCAAATTTACCCCGCCTTGGCCCACACAATAGTAAACACATGGCATTAAATCATAAATAGGCCAAAATACACAACCAGAACACCCAGCAATGACTCATGCACAATGGAATATGCATGTTCCAGTTATTAATGCAAGAGATACTCCACTCTCGCCACAGCACAGCCCGATCACTAGTGCTCTTCCTACAAGACCGGGCGTCGTCCCACTCCTTTCCGGCGACGACAACCGATAGCCCCTCAAGACCCCTAAGGTGGACATACCAGGCTTTCCTGTAAGGAACTTCAGTTCATCGCAAGCTGCGATCGACATCCGATCAGTCGTGTGATTCCGGCCTCGCTGGCACGAATTGTCATGCATCTAATAAGCCGTGGGAATCTGAACTCCCGCCAGTGTGGACATATTAGGCGACGAACCCAAGTCAACAAGGGTACCACCACGTCCCTAGTTACGTTAGGGTGACGCTAAACCATCGTGTGACCACACAAACACTCCAAGAAAACAAGCCAGTTCTTACTTCGCATTAGCCCAATGCAGTCACAATCATGAATATGCTCAAAACTCGGCTAACAGCCATTTTCATGCTCAAAGGACGCAATTGGTCACACAATTAATAAATTCCAGTTAAATAGGATATTCTGCCCTAAGTGACAACTCAGCAGATCCAAGCAATCAAGCACTCAAGTCAACCAACAATTAACCAATCAGTGTTCGACGGCAGTTAATTATTAACAGGTAATTGTCCCGATCATGACTATGTATCCACACAACATATAATTAACCGGTCTATTCTAACCACAGTAACTAATCAACTAACCACGATAACTATCTAATCTAACCACGGTAACTATCTAATCTAATCACGGTAACTATCTAATCTAATCCTAAGCATAAATAACAGCCTAATCAAAGATTAGGAATTAACTCACAATGAGCGGCGGCGACGGCGAGCGGCGATGACAGCAGCGACGCGACTTCGGGCTCGACTCGAGGTTGCGAACGCGTCTACGATAACGGTGGACGACGACAACTCGCGAACAGCAGCGAACGGCGACGGACAGCAGTGAGCCGAGGCTCGCGGGGCCGGCGACTCTGGGTCGGCAAGCGTCATGATGCGGCAAGAGCGACGGATGAGCGACACGGCGGCGGTGGGCGGTCTCGACAACAGCAGCTCACAGCGATGGCGAGGGTGGTTGTGGCTCGACGCAAAGGACCGAGAGGGCGAGGGTGAGGTCGCGGGGCTACGGCGTCGGCTCGGCAAGGCTGGCGGTGCGGCGGCGAAAGCAGCGACGGGCAGCTCCAGCACGGCTGCAGGTGGCTGACGAGGTGGCGAGGAGCATCGACGGCAAAGGGAGGAGGTGGCGATGGCTGGCCGGCGTGCAAGGGGAGGAAGAGGGAGAGATATGGTGGTCGGGTGAGAGGGGAAAGGGGAGGGGAAGAGAGAGAGAGAAAGATAAGAGGGAGAGAGAGAGAGAGAGAGAGAGAGAAGATGATGTTGATGGGTTGGTGAGAGTTGACTAGGGTGGGGCCCACAATTCAAATCAACATTTGTGGCTTTTGTTTTACATAAATAATATCCGAGGTAAAACGGTCATTTGGTAATTCAGGTCTGGTTAGTCATTTGGCTCAGACGACTAAAGGCATTTCGGTCAGGATTAAGCTCGGGCGCGAAGGAATTAAGCGCTAAATTCTACGATACGACAAAACCAATTAAATCCTACTGATTTACGCTTCAAGGGCTACCCTAATCGTTCCAAATCCAAAGAAATAGCGTCTGATAGTTGTCCCTTAAATCCCAAAAATCCAATATTAGTTATTTTTACAAGCCTTGCAAATTTCAGGACGTCACACACTTAATAGCGAAAGTTATCGAGCGTGTTGAGAAACTTACAAATTGAATTAGAGTTGGCATTTATTATAAAAATCTCGTGCTACTCAACTCAATTAGGATTGCAATTAAATTTCAGTACATATTATTCCAATGACCATTAATATTATTTCCATACCGGAGAAGATGCAAAGGAAAGTATGAAATAAAAGGAAATTGACCAAATTGTACGTTCTATTCAAATTGATGTTGCACAGCTTATGGACCACAAAGCATAATAACCATTCTATTTCTCTGTTTATGTTCCAAACCTATTTTTGGAATAGAAATTCGTTTGATAATGCAATTCTATTTTTCTATTTCTGGAACAAATTTTTGTTCCAAAAATAGATTTGAAAGATAAATGAGAAGCTAAAAATTGTAGCTTTTCTGTTCTAAAAACAGAAATGAGAAATAACTTTTCATTTGTGCACGGGTTACTGTTCACTCAAACTCTCCTGTTTTCTCATACGACTGTTTACTTGCGGTCACTGTTCACCCGACGGCTTCTGGCGTTTCCAGGTGATCCGGCCGTTGGTTTTAGCTGGGTTTTGGTGGCTTAGGTCGCCTGGAAGTCCTCTCTGATCTATCCGGTGGGATCCCTACTCGGTGTTGTCGTTTTTACTGCTCGGTAGATTTAGTTTCCTGGGTTTTCAAGTTACTGTTCGCCGATTGGTTTGTGGGGTTTTCTGGTGATCCGCCCGTTGGTTTTAGCTGAGTTTGGGTGGCTCTGCTTGCCTGGAAGTCCCTTATGTTCTATACAGTGGGATCCATGTGTGGTTTCCTCGTGCTTGCTGCTCGGTGTATCTGTTTTCCCTGGTTCTCCCCTGTTACGATTCTCTATTTCCTCTAGCTGTGTGCTACGATTTTTTGTGATCCAACCGTTGGTTGTGGCTGTGACTTAGTGATTGAGGTCGCCTGCCCACCTTCTGGTCTCCGTGCGGTGGGATTCCATTTTGGTCGTGCCCTCCTTCAACTATGGCAAATCTGGTCTGTTGATGTTTATGGCTGACCATCCCGTGATTGTTGTTGAAGCTCCTCCGTTGAGGCCTGCTGGGGCAATGGCGAAGCCTAAACAAGCTAAGGTGAGTTCCAATCACCCTCATAATCCCCGTGGTAGGAGTCTCACCTCAGATGATGTTGGCCCGAGTTCCAGTGCTACTTTCACCCTTCGAAGGTGAAAATGTCCTCTGTTTCTGCTGGCCCTGTAGCTGCGGGTTCTACTCCCAATCAAGCTCAACAAGTTGAACGATCAAGGAGGCGAAGCCGTAGCCAAGGGAAGGGTCCATCCAGACCACCCATTCATCTATCCTAGGATGTTTCCAGGCCTGCCCGCTCCTAGGCATCGGTTGCTAAATCGGCCAAGAAAGGTTACGATCTCACCTACATTCCTCCTTCTTTCGTTGGAGGAAAAAAGGTTTTTAGAGTCTCCTCTGAAATCCTTGAGGCTGCTGACCCTAAGTGGAAAGAATGTTTGGTGGGGTACTTTGTCGGAAGGAGACTTCCGTTCAAGCTTACTAAAGAAGCTGTTAGGAATGTTTGGGGCCTGCATTTATCTAATGTCATGGCTAATGAAGATGGCTTTTATTTCTTTCGTATTCCAAATGCGGAGTTTAGGAGGAAAATACTTGACAACGGCCCTATTACCGTTGCTCGAGTGCCCCTTATCCTTCAACAGTGGCACCCACTATTAGACTTTAAGCGTGGTCAACATGAGTCTCTTCCGGTGTGGGTGAGATTGAAATCCATTCCTTACGCTTTATGGTCAGCTCCTGAAATTAGTTTGGTGTCTAGTACAATTAGACAGCCTCTATATGTTGATGCACAAACGGAACTGATGAAAAGGATATCCTACGCACGTGTATGCGTGGAGATAAAGGCTAACTAGCCCCTCGACGGCACAGTTGAAGTTATGTTGGATGATGATGGTGATGTTCGTTCTATCTCGGTGGAATGCGAATGGAAGCCCATCTCTTGTTTGAAATGTGGCACCTATGGCCATAAGTGCCTTAATGCTACTACTAGCCCCAATACTACTGATAAGGCACCGCTAGTTGATGGAATTACCCCTACTTCGGATCAAGGTGGGTGGAAAATGGTAGGCAATGGAGCGAGGAAATCGCGCTCCAAGACTCCCCCCCCCCCCCCCCCCCAAAGCTCTGTGGAGGCCCTTGCTTCTCCAATTAGTCTTCCTGGCCCTCTGATTCCTTCTCAGGTCTCGATGATCCCGGATTCTGACTCGTATCAATCTTCCTCTGAGGTGTCCTCTCACGAGGAGGATAAAGTAGGAGATGTGGTGAGTAACATTGGTAGTGATTTTGAGGAGGACCCCCCTCCCCCTACCCACCCAATTACCCGTAACTCCTCTGCTCTTCAACAAGGACATGCCCCTGATTTGGGCAAACAGCTCGCTGCTCCTTCTTCGCATGTGGGGGTGCATGCCCGAGGTGATATCCATTCGGCCAAACCGACTTCGAGAAAGAAACGGGGAGGCAAGAAAACTTAGTAACTGTCCTTATCCCCTGTACATATGTATATAGGTGTTTGAAATATTAGGGGTCTTGTTGACCCGTTGAAACAGGCTGAAATCACGAATTTGATTATTTCCAATCGTCTTTGCTGTGTTGGAATCCTTGAAACTAAGGTTCCTGCTGCGCTTTTTGCGAGTGTTTCCGCTAGTTTGTTTCCGTCCTGGCAATGGACTACCAACTATTCTTGCTCCCCTCGTGGAAGGACATGGGTTGGTTGGAGTCCATAGGTTGCTCAGCTTGATACCCTCTCCGTTTCAGCTCAGGCTATTCACTGGTGGTTGCGGTTTTTACCCATCAATAGAGTCTGCTACCTCTCAGTTATATATGCATATCATACGTTTGTTTCAAGGCGTTCTTTGTGGGCTGATCTTGAGCTTAATAGTGCATCCTATGCTTCGCTACATTGGATTGTATCTAGAGATTTTAATGCTATAAAAGAGCCGTCTGACAGAGTTGGTAGCTCGAATGCATGGATCCCCTCCTTCGATGAGTTTGGTCAATGTCTGGCGCGCGCAGGCCTTGATGATCTCAGGTATATGGTCACAGATTCACCTGGTCGAAGTTCTCTGGCGCTCTGCGGAAGCAAAGGAAGATTGACCGTGTTCTCATTAATGATTAATGGTGTAGGGAGTTCTCCTATTCTAAGGCCTCTTTCCTGGCCCCAGGGGTTTCGGATCACACTCCCATGATTATTCGTATTGCGCCTCCTCCGATTTTCAGAGAGCCGTTCAAGTTTTTCAACTTCTGGATGTCTAACCTGGCTTTTTCTCCACTGGTCTCTCGGGTTTGGTATACTCAGGTGTCCGGGTCTCCAATGTTTATCATTTGCCGCAAACTTAAGATACTCAAGGGCCGTCTCAAACAGCTTAATCGTGAATCCTTCTCGGATATATCACAGCGCACTTTGGATGCTAGGTCAACATTCACGTTAGCCCAGGATGCTCTAGTTCTGGATCCTCTTAATCAAAGTCTGGCGGACCAGGAGAAAGAGTATTCAACTATCTTATCGGACCTCAGATTACAAGAGGAAGCTTTCTTCAGGCAAAAATCGTGGATTCAGTGGCTTAAGGAGGGTGACTTGAACACGAAGCACTTCCATCACTTCGTGAATAAGAGGAACCATCGAAATAGAATCCTCTCGATTGTGGACTCAGATGGTGCTTTATTGACGGATCCACCCTTGGTGCAACAACATATCGTCTCTTACTTTGAGGATCTCTTCACTACTCCCTCTCGGCCTGATTTACCGCCAATTCAAGAGGTACGGGCTGTTATTGCGAATGTCCTTAATGTTGATTAGATCCTCTTCTTGTCAAGGCCGATTTCGGATGTCGAGATTCGTAACACAATGTTCTCCTTGTCGATTGGCAAGGCCCCGGGCCCTGATGGCTTTAATGCAGGCTTCTTCAAAGCGTCTTGGAACATCATTGGTCCTTCGGTTATAGCAGCTATTAAGGACTTCTTCATCACCGGTTCTTTGCTAAAGGAGGTAAACACAACCATTCTCTCTCTAATTCCTAAAGTCCCGAATGCATCTACCATGAGTGATTTTCATCCGATCTCGTGTTGAAACACCATCTATAAATGCATTACTAAGTTACTGGCGAATAGGCTTGCTTGTGTATTGTCGGGGCTTGATTAGTACCCCCCCAAAATGCTTTCGTCAAGGGTCGACGAATTAGCAACAATATATGACTGGCTCGGGAACTCTTTTGCGGGTTCCATCATGTGCCCTACCTCCCGAAGTGTGCTATGAAAGTTGATTTTCAAAAGGCATACGACACAGTGGACTGGGAATTCCTACAGTTGGTCTTTCGCTCATTTGGCTTTCCGGATATGTTCGTCAAGCTTGTGATGGTTTGTGTTACATCACCCAAATTCTTTGTCTCAATCAACGGTGAATTACACGGCTTCTTCTCGAGTGGAAGGGTATCCGCCAAGGTGATCCTTTGTCCCCTACCTCTTTACTCTTATTATGGAGATTTTTTCGGGCATCCTTAACACTCAAACCAGGCTACCTGGTTTCAAGTTTTTCTGGCGGTGCAAATCAACTCGGTTGTCCCACTTGTTTTTTGCCAATGACGTCCTCCTCTTCTCAGAGGCAAACTTGCTATCTATCACCTTATTGAAGGCTGGCCTTGACAGGTTTTCTGGATGGTCTGGCCTTCGGTCAAATCTAAACAAGAGTGAAGTCTACTACTCTGGTGCCTCGGATGATCTACGGTACCAGATCCTGTCCACTGTCGGTTTTCTTGAAGGTACACTACATTTTCGCTATCTTGGTGTTCCCGTCATTGCCACTAGGATTAGCAAAACCGACTGTACCTATTTGGTGAACTCCATCACCTCTAGAGCTCAGTCTTGGTCTCAAAGATTTCTCTCTTTTGCGGGCCGTTTACAACTGATTAAATCGATCCTACACGCCATTCATGTATACTGGGCTAGTGTCTTTGCTTTTCCCATGTCCGTGTTGGCGAGAATTGAATTGGTCCTCCGACAGTTCTTATGGAAGGGATCGGGGTTGGGTGTAGGTGGTGCTAAAGTATCCTGGTCTGATGTATGCCTCCCTAGGGAAGAAGGTGGTTTGGGTATTCGTAGGCTTCTTGATTGCAATCATGCGGCAATGCTCAAACACATCTGGCTACTCTTCACATATAAGGAATCACTGTGGTGCAAATGGATTCATTCCACCTTCCTCAAAAATAAGAACTTCTGGGTTGTGACCAAACCAACTTTCTGTTCTTGGGCTTGGAAGAAAAATCCTCGAACTCCGCCCGAAATTTCTCTCTCAATCTTGCTAGCGGATTGGTGATGGGTGTTCTGTTTCTTTTTTGTTTGACTCTTGGCACCCAAGAGGGCCCCTCCATAAGCTCTTCACGGACAGGGATATTTATTGTTCGGGTATCCCGAGGAAGGCCACGGTATGGGAGTTCTCTTCCATGGTGCCTTAGCCTCTCTCGTTCTAGCCACCTTATCATCCTGGTCGGAAACAATACCGTTGACTACCCCGGCAGACGCGATAGTTTTGTATGGTTACATCACCCGTCGGGTGTCTTCTTCATTGCCTCTGCCTAGGACCTCATCAGGCGTAGAGGGAGGATTGTTGCCTGGCATCGACTCACATGGGACCGGAGCATTACCCCCAGCATGCCTTTCCTCTGTGGCTTATCACCATCACTAGGCTCCCTACTCGGGTTCTTTTACTTAATTGTCGCAGGATTGTGGCTGGTGTGTGCGCTTTCTGTCGATATAGGCCTGATTCGATTGACCATCTATTTTTTTGGTGCAACTTTACGGGTTCCCTAGCTTTATTTTGGGCCGCCAAGTGTAATCTAGCTTGGCATAATCGTACATGGCAGGACAACCTTCTCTAGGCTATACAACATCTCAGTGGTCAATAGTTTCATTGTTGTATGGCTCGTTTTTCGTTTGCCATCTTATGTCATATTATCTGGACTGAACGGAACAATATTCTTTTTAGAAATCAGTCCCATGTTGTATCGGCTCTTTAGAAGCATCTCATGAAGGTTGTCTAGGATAAGGCCTTGACATTTACGAATGTGGATGATACCGCCCGCAACAGACGGATGTAGGCAAGTTGGAGTGCCTCTCCTTCGATCTTTGACTAATCAAGGGCTACTATCCAGTTTTCTTCTTCTTTTTACCGCTGTTTTCGCAGTCTTTGTTTATGTTGATTTTTGCTCTCGGGTCCTATGGTACCCGTGTTCCTGCTTGTTAGTTTCCCCCCAACACCTCTGCACCCGCATTGACATTAGTGTCATTTCGGGTGGAGGGTTGTTTTGTTCGGGGCCCCTCATTGTATTTTTGCGCTTCTGATTAGTCAATATACTACTTAGCTTTATCACAAAAAAAAAAATAGAAATGAGAAATAACTTACTAAAGCTCTTCGATTTTTCTCAAGTCCTCGTCGCACTCTCTCTATCACCCTTCCTTTGTCGGTCGCCACCCGCCGCCGCCACCCGCCAACCTCCATCAGCCGCCCCTTCCCACCGCCGGCCGCCGCCACAACCCTCGCTGGCAGCCGCCGCAACCCCCCCGGCTGCCGTCGCCGCAACCACCGTTGGCCACCGCCGCCCACCCCTACCTCCGTCGCCCGCCACCGCCCATCAATGAGACCATCGTTGGCCGCCACCGACCACCGCTCGCTACTGGCCGCCGTCGTCGCACCGCCGACCGCCGCCGCTAGAGTAAAAAATAAATAATAAATTTTCATTTTTAAATAGTAAATAATATTTTATAATAATAAAAATTATTTTTTTAAAGAAATTCAAAAAAATTAAAATGAAGTAGAAATTTTTTGTAGAAGATTTTGTATTAATAATATTCTAGAAGTAGAAATTTTTAACCGTTATCAAATGAACTTCTGTTCTAGGAACAGAAATTTTATGATGTTATCAAACGCATTTTTTCTCAACAACTCATCTAGAAACTAGAAATAGAAAAATCTATTTCTAGCCAGAAATTGATTCTAGAAATAGAATGGTTATCATGCGCGCCTTTAGTCTGCAACTGGAGCAGTCCTAGACCATCATAAATAAACTATTGCCACAAGTTAGTGTTTTTGAAATATAAAAAATAATTTAACACGAGGAAGCTATTAAGCTAAAAAAAAAAATCACCTTATACAAACTATGAACCCGTGCTTTGCGCGATAATAAATTTGTGTATTTTCACCATTTGTACTCTTTTATATATATATGCAAATACATATGAAATAACATATGTTCTCGCATTGAAACTTAACGGTAAAATTAATCGAAATTTGGGTCAAAAGTATAGTGATTTAAGGGAGAAAAATGGCCTATTTTGTTGCTAAGACTTTATAAACGATGATATAAATGCCTCAACTTTTCAAAAGCGAACACTTAGGTGATTCGGTGACTTGCGCTCCGTTTGTTTTGCCTAAAATGGATGATTTAAAAAATATTTTCCTAAAAAATAACGCTTGTATAATGTACAAAAATGAACAAATGAAAAAAAAAAATCATCGTCCACGAAAATATTGAAACATAATTTGTTGTCAATAATAAAAATATTTCTGGTTGACTAATTATTTCAATTGATACATGCAATCGTCTTCAGAAAAATATTTTTGAAATCACTAATTTTTCATGAAATAAACGGAGTCTTAGTTTTCTAGAAAATCTTACGTGGTTTGCTGGAGTCACTAAAATGAACCTTTTTAAAAAACTTTGGCACTAAATTGATCATTTTTAAAATATTTGCTCTAAATTTTTTAAGGTTAAAAAATTGACAAATGTCACGTGAGCCAAAAGTAAAAATTGGGCCAAAAGGCAAAAATTCCAGATTTGCCGTTGTTTTCTTTGTTTTGTTAGACTCAAAGCCAAAATCATTGAGCATACTCTCCAAATAATTTCAATTAGAATCACAGAGATTCTATTTGTTTAAAAAAACAAGTAAATAAAAAATTTCAATTCCCCTCTCATGATTACCCGTTTGTTTCTTCTCTAACCTTACACTGTTTTAAGATTGAACAACAAAGCTTGAAGCCTTGTGAAAATGGCTTACTCCATGATCAACTACGGGGAACAGATTAAAAGTGCCCAACACTGTTCACCGAAATCCTCTCGTTTCTTTTCCCTACTCCTCTGTTCGTCGTCCCCTGCCTTTGGCGTCTCCGTCCGGTTGGGCCGTCCGACCCCCATGGTTTTCTGGGGTTTGGGTCGACCCTCTCTGCTCGGCTCTCTCATCGTAGGAATTCTGATTGGGTGTCTTCCTTTGTCTCTATGGCTGCTCGACCCTGAGAGACCCATGGCTGCTCAACCTAAGTCTCCGACAAGTAAATCTCAGCTGTTGGCTGCTAATTTGGGGAATGCGGACTTCCCTGAACTCCCCTCCCTGTCTAAACGTCCCTCTACAGTTCAATTTGGGGCTGTTGAAGAACCCCCAAACCCTGCAACAGTCGCTGGTTTGGGGCGTAAGAATGATGGCTCGAGGGGTGCGGGCTCCTCCTCTGCTCAGCCTCCACAATCACAAACTCTCCATCCTATGGGACGTAGTAGGAGTCGTGCCAAGGCTCTGTCCAAGCTGCCACAGCTCCCTCCGTCGACTTTCACAGCTGTGAATACCCAACGCTCCTGGGCAACTGAAGCCAAATCAACAGCTAAAGGGTATGCTCTCTCTTATATACCCCCTACTATGTCTGATGGTAAACTGGTTGTAAATATACCTGATGAAGTTCTTGAGGCGGCTGATCCTATTTGGAATGAATGCCTAGTGGGCTACTTCGTTGGTAGGAAATTGCCGTTTAAACTGACTGAAGAGGCCACTAAGCACATCTGGGGTGCTCACCTGGCTGAAGTTATGAAAAATGATAATGGGTTTTATTTCTTCCACATCTCGGATGCTGATTTTTGCAGAAAGGTACTCGATAATGGCCTTATAACTATTGCTCGGGTCCCTTTGATTTTACAACAGTGGCATTCTCTTTTGGAACTTAAAAAGGAACATCATGAATCGTTGCCTGTGTGGATTCGTTTGCGGGATATCCCTTACTCCTTATGGTCAGCCCTTGGTATTAGTATGGTGGCAAGTGCTGTTGGAAAGCCCCTCTATGTGGACCAACTAATAGAAAACAAGAAGAGACTTTCCTTTGCTCGAGTGTGTGTTCAAATTAACGCAAAACAACCCCATCCTGCTTCAGTTGAGATTCTGCTGGGTGGTGTTAATCGCTCAATCAAAGTTGAGTTTGAATGGAATCCCATCGCTTGTGATAAATGTGGCACTTTTGGCCACAAGTGTGCCCCTGCTGCACCTCTGGTGGCACCTACTGTGTCTAGTAATCTAGCGCCTACTCAACCTGTTGACGAATGGCAAGTGGTTGGAAAAAAGCTTCCTCCAACACCCACATCTGGTTCTCTAGAGGATACCAATGTTGTGATCCCGACTGCACCCCGCATACCAGTATCTGACATTCCAACCTCTATATTTCCTGAACCTGTGATAACCTCTCGGGCGGCTTCTTCAGACTCATCTGATAATGATGTTGAAGGGAGCAACATTGGTAGCGATGAGGAGTTGGAGTCCCCCCTTCCCCTCCTAATACTCGCATGAAATCGCTTGGCAAGCTGGTTAGCACCTGTCCTGCCCCTTTAACAGACCTACAACAGGGTAATCCCAGCTTGGACAACAGCCCTGTTTCTGCGAGGAAGGCTATTCCAACCTCAAAGAGGCCGAATCGCCATAGGAAACGATAATTTCTCCTTCCTAGTTAATGTTCTTTGGAGTTTGGAACATCAGAGGACTTGTGAATCCTCTTAAATAGGCAAAAATCAGGAGTTTGGTTCGTTCCTACAACTTTTGCTGTATGGGTATTCTTGAGACGAAGGTCCCCTCTTCCTCCTTCGATGTTGTATCTAAAGGCTTATTACCTGGGTGGACCTGGATTGCCAACTATGATCACTCCCATCGGGGGCGTATTTGGTTTGGTTGAAACCCCTTGTTGGTGACTTTTGTGCTGTCTTCCTCTTCGGCTCAAGCTGTCCATGGTTGGCTGCATATTTTGGCGGATAATAAGACTTGTTGGTTGTCTATTGTTTATGCTGAACACACTTTTGTTTCGAGAAGGGCTCTTTGGGCTGATCTTATCCAGTCTAGTGTGACTCTTGTGTCGTGTCCCTAGCTGATTTCTAGAGACTTCAATGCCATCAGGGACCTTTTTGATCGGGTTGGTAGTTCTAACAGTTGGCTCCCCTCTTTTGATGAGTTCGGCCAATGCCTATCTCAAGCTAGTTTGGATGACCTCAGATATACTGGTCACCATTTCACCAGGTCCTTCTCCTCAAGTACTATGCGCAAACAAACGAAGACTGATCGAGTTCTTGTTAATACCCAGTGGAGCATTGATTTCTCCTTTTCTGAGGTTTCCTTTTTGGCTCAGGGAGTCTCGACCATACGCCTATGGTGATCAAAATAATGCCCCCCCCATCATTCAAACAACCCTTCAAGTTCTTTAACTTATGGATGAAGCACCACTCCTTTTTGGACTTAGTCAAGCAAGTTTGGGACACTGAGTTGAGTGGGACTCCTATGTTCCAACTTTGCAAAAAGCTCAGGTTGCTTAAAGCTCGGCTTAAGCTGCTTAATAAAGAATCGTTTTCTGATATCTCGGCCCGCACCTTTAAGGCCAGGGCTGCTCTTGTGTCCATCCAAGACTCTCTTGTTTTAAATCGTTTTAATGAGGCTCTGGCAAACCATGAAAGGAATCTCCACCAGTCCTTCTCTGAGCTTCGCCTCCAAGAAGAGCTATTCTACAAACAAAAATCACGGGTTCAGTGGCTGAAGGAGGGTGACCTCAACACTAAGTACTTCCATCACTCTGTCAATAAGAGACAACATCGCAACAGAATCTTATTGATTGAAGACAGTTCTGGCCTCTTGTTGACTGAGCCGGCTTCTATGCAACACCATATAATCTCTTATTATGAGCAACTGTTGGTGCCTTCGGGTTTAGCTTCGTCGCCTTCTATCCAAGACTTAAGGTCAGTGATTGAGAACCCGCTTGACCCCATCCAGCTGCAGCTTATGTCCCGTCCAGTTACTATTGCTGAAATTCATGATACCATGTTCTCGTTGGCCACTGGTAAGGTTTCGGGGCTTGATGGGTATAACGTTGAATTCTTCAAATGCACTTGGGACCTTATTGGACCCACTATGATCTTGGCTATCCAGGATTTCTTTGCTACCGGTTGCCTTCTTCAGGAGATCAATACTACTATCATCTCCCTGGTACCAAAGATCCCCAACACCACTACAATGAACGACTTCAGACCGATTGCTTGTTGCAACACCATTTATAAGTGTATCACGAAAATCTTGGCGAATAGAATTTCTTATGCCCTACCGGCCTTGATAAGCCCCCCCAAATTGCTTTTGTCAAAGGTCGTCGTATCAGTGATAACATTTTGATTGCTCAAGAGCTCTTTAGTGGTTTTCATCATGAGCCTTTCTTGCCGAAGTGCGCTATCAAGGTCGACTTTCAGAAAGCATATGACACTGTTGATTGGAACTTTCTACTAATGGTTCTACAAGCTTTTGGTTTCCCTGACATGTTCATTAGTCTCATTATGACATGTGTTCGTACCCCCAAGTTCTCCATCTCCAACAATGGTGAACTCCATGGGTTTTTCCCTAGTGGTAGGGGCATCCGCCGAGGCGATCCGATGTCCCCTTACCTCTTCACCCTGGTTATAGAGATTTTCTCATGTATTCTCAAGTCTCAAACTCGCATGCCTGACTTTAGGTTCTTCTCTAGGTGTAAAGCCTCTCGACTCTCTCACTTATTTTTCGCGGATGATGTGCTTTTTTTTGCTGAGGCAAATCTAGCCTCTATTTCCCTATTGAATGCGGGTCTCGACAGATTCGCTAGCTGGTCTGGCCTCATTCCTAACAGGACCAAAGTGAGATCTTCTGCACTGGGGGCTCGATTGAACTTCATAGACAGATTCTCGATTCTGTTGGATTTCAGGAAGGGTATCTTCCCGTCCGTTATCTTGGAATCCCCATTATTTCATTAAGGCTAGGTAAGGCTGATTGCACTTCTTTGGTGAATTCCATAACCGCGAGAGCCCAATCTTGGTCTCATTGCTTTCTCTCCTTTGCGGGTCGATTGCAACTCACCAAATAGGTCCTTCATGCCTTACATACTTACTGGGCAAGTGTATTTATTCTTCCAAAGTCAGTACTCTCTCGTATTGAGCAGATTCTTCGGTAGTTCCTTTGGAAAGGCCCAAGTCTTGGGGGTGGAGGTGCCAGAGTGTCTTGGGATGATACATGCCGCCCCAAGGAGGAAGGTGGTCTTGGAATCCGCAGACTGTTTGACTATAATCAGGCATCCATGCTGAAGCACATCTGGATTCTTTTTACAGATAAGGAGTCTATATGGTGTAAATGGATCCACTCTACGTTTTTGAAGAATAAGAACTTCTGGGTTGCCACGAAACCGACTCTTTGTTCCTGGTCTTGGAAGAAAATTCTGGACCTTTGCTAGGACTTTCTACAGCTATTTCGTTGGCGTATAGGTAATGGTAACAGTGCCTCCTTCTGGTTTGACTCTTGGCACCCAAGGGGACCTCTGTATAGTTGTTTCTTTGATATGGAAATATATAGATCAGGCATTCCACACAAATCCACAGTTAATGAGTATCTTTCCAAGACTCATTACCCCTTTATTGTTACGGCAACCCTTGAAGCTTGGGCTGAGCCTCTCCCCTCTCTCTCCTCTGAGATTTCTAATGGGTTTATTTGGCTTGGTCACCCCTCTGGGATTTTCTCGGTTGCATCGGTGTGGGATTGCATTTGTGTTAGAGGGCAAGTTGTGCCTTGGCAGTCCTTCATATGGGATCGACATCTCGCTCCTAGGCACTCCTTCCACCTTTGGCTTATCACCCTCAATGGGCTCCCGACTCAGGTACTTTTACTTAACTATCATAGAATTCCGACTGGTGACTGTGCTTTCTGTGGTGGCTACCCGGATTCTACTGATCATCTCTTCTTCGGCTGCTGTTATACTGGATCTCTTGCTCTCTTTTGGGCCGCCAAATGCAACCTGGCTTGGCGTAACTCTACCCGGAGTGACAACATACAGTGGGCGCTTCACTATATTCACGGCCAACTTTTCCATCAGCGTATAGCTAGGTTTTCATTTGGCGCCTTGTGCCATATCATATGGACCGAGAGGAACCATATTCTCTTCCGCAACAAGTCTCTTATCGTTCCTGCAATTAAAGCTCACCTCGTGAGGATAGTTCGGAATAAGGCTTTAACTTTCACCCTTGTAAATGACACCCTGCTTAATCGTAGGATACAAAGAAGCTGGGGCATCTCTACCTCTATTTTTGGTTTATCCTCGGCTGGTTTTGGCCAGCTTGTTTATATTTTGTGGCTGCCTGTTTTGACCTCCTTCGGTGCTCTTCCTTGTTGATCCTAACTTTTGTTAGGCTTTGTTGGCCCTACGTGGCTCTGGTGCTTGGCCATCTGTTTGGTCTCTTAGTTCTCTTGTGTGTACAGTTTTTTCTCTCCCGAGTAGCCCTTGCGCTTTTGCGACACACTGTGGTGTGCGGTTAGGTTTGTCTTTGTAACCTGCGCTTTTTCTCATCAATATACTTATCTTACCCAAAAAAAAACTACGGGAATCAATGCTAGGAGACGTTTGGGAACCAATTTAAACCCCAACTTCTCGATTAGTGAAAAATTGACGCATTTAAAAACATTGTTCGATATATAAATCGTGCAACGCATAATATTTTAAATTTTTTTTTTCTATTTTCCCCTCGGCCTTCACCAGACTTAAGTCCAAAGAAAAAAAGAAAAAAAAAAGAAAAGAAGATAGAAAAAAATTATAAAATAAATTCAAAAAATTATTGCAATATTATTAAAAAGTGTCACGTAGGACGATTGTTATCCAAGTTAGCGATTTCCGGTCAAAATTGACCGGATGGATTCAATTGCCAAAGCACGAAGGACTTAATTTGTATAATTAAAAAGTTTAGGAGTGAACTGGCACAAGTGCAATAGATTTACGACTTTTTTGGCAATTCTCCTATAAAATGCATGTACAACAACCTGTCATATAACCTGGCCCTTACCTCGGAGGCATTGTAATTTTAATAAAATACATTTTGAGTTTTGCATGGATGTGTTAAAAATCAAGCTTTAGAAAGAACATGAACAGTTTTTAAGGTACTAAAAATTATTTTCAAGAGTCAAAAAATATAAATTTGATATTGTAACATGGTATACCTTATTATCAAATATATGTCCGGGAAATGAATTTGGACTCACTTTTTGGACTTTTCAAAACTACTTTCAGATTAACTAATAAAAAGAAAAAAAGAGGACATAAGTGGCATATATCTCTTATTACGTCCCATTTTTCCACTTTCTCGTGTAACCATACAACTGCATGTTTTCTTTCCCGGTAATCGACTCACGTCACATACACGAGTAGCGCAGGCTAAAATCCATATTTAATAATGTATGTCATAAATGAATTGCTTTAAATTTAAAAAATAAATTTAGATAGGTCATAAATGAATTATGTAATAATTAAACGTGTGTTAAATGGGTTGATGACTAACCCATTTCAAATCCATATAAAAAAAATAAAAAAATTATGTTTTGACCCATATTTAGGAGTAAACAAAGCCACGCGAAGTTCATGATGACAAGACAGTATTTATAAATTTTTAATTTTCTGATTTTTTAATTTTTTCTTTCTTTTTTAATTTTTTCATCTTTTTTTTTCTTTTTTTTACGAAGTCTGGCAAGGGTCACCAATTGACCCTTGCCCCCCAAACGGCTACTGGGCAAGGGCCGTGACCCTCACTTGTGCCGCGGCTCTCATAAATGGTCGCGAGGGTTAGCCGACCTTAAAAGAAAAAGAATTAAAAAATACAAATTTGAATTTTTTTAAAAAAATTATGAAAGTTGTCCACTAAATTTTGTATTGTATGAAGTGTTTTAACGCTTTTTCACAATGAAGGGGCAAATCGATGTAAAAAATTCAACTAGGGCATTCCGAAATCAAAAGCCCCAAGTGTAGGGGCCATTTTGCATTTTCCCTTTTACCAATCGCCGCCTCCCAACACTTTTTCCCGCCATTCTCTGTGGCCAGGGTCAACAGTACAGGAGACACCCTCTCTTGCTGTTGCCTCACCGTTCCGACTATTTTCCCTCGATCATTCGCATGAACGCTCGTCCGACCGTCTCTGTCCCTTCGACCAAGAAGAGGATACCCGAATCGATTTCATTGGCCGCTCTCTTTTCATACCGAACGGTTTCATGGGTCTTTCGACATTTTCCTCGGAAAGTTGGGGGAACCGCTTTGGCTGATCAGCGCGAGCGTCGATCATCTTCAGTCTCCTTCGCCTCAAATTCGTTCCCGTAAGTGAATGGTTTCGTTTGATCCGTTCTAAGCAATTTATTGAGAAGGATCTAGTTGAGGCAAGTCAATTTCTATGTTGGGCTTTGCACGGAACATGTTTGTGAAAATGGGTCACTCAGATTTTTTCAAGCTTCCGTTCGAAGTTGGGCTTTCGTTTTTATGAGTGGAAGCTCATGGTCTCCACTTCATTGACTTTTAAGCACCTTAGCTTGTTGCATTTTATTTTGTTGAAGGTGCTCGTTTAGCATTTAGAGTTAGTAATTGCATATTTTGGACAAGTACTTCAACGAGGGCACTTATCTTCGGCAAGGATAGGGAATCGATGACCAAGACCTTATGCAAAGTATTCACTTTTGGATTTCTCTCTTTTTTAAGGAAACAAATAGACTTGAACTGGATAAATCATTGACAAACAATTATTGATTTCATACTAGAGTTTGGACGCATCAAATGCAAATATTCGCTTTACAGCCGCACTGCAAACAGTAGAGCTTCCATCAAGGCACCCGTGTATTATTACAGATGGGTGCTATAGAGAAAGCTCATCACACTTTGCTTGATTTTCATCTTCGAATATCATTGGCTTGCATACCCCCACTAGTGACTTTGACCATTTTCAGTCGCCGAGTTAAAAAAAATTATTATTTATTCTACTCATATAATTCAGATGGCAAAAGTAAAGATACTTTTTGGTGCAAGGGAATTATAGCAGTTCACAATGTTTTCAATTCTTTTCATAGACTACAAGAAAATGAATATTGAGGGGTAACAAACTTAAAAACATAGTAAATTAGTTTGGGTCTGAGGTTCTTAATGATGGAAACAGAAGTACTTTGTTGATTGCTACTGGAATAGCTCCTCTTGAATTGCGATTACATGAATGTCTTGATCTGCTGGAGGCTATTTTGAAAAGGAAAGTTTTTCATCCTTAGAAAAGCTTTATTTTGATCCAGAAACTAATGAACAAAATTAAATTGCAGACTTGGCCACCTCTAAATTGTGTTTAAATGCTCGGTTGGTTTCTCCAGAAAAGTAAGTTATCAGATGATGGTATAAGTAGCTTGATTTTCTACGGCCTGAAGAGAAATTATTAGCGGTAACATGTGTTGACTTTCTGCTATGGAAACTCTGGAGGTACTAGCCAGTGACCAGCTCGAAGAACACATATGGTGACTAATACCTATTTGACCATTAGAACTCATATTGCCTCGTGCTAGTTGCCACTATTTAAATGAGCAATGTGGACATTTGCTGCTGCCCTCGGATGAACAACCTGATTAGTCTTGTTAATCTTTTTGCTTTCAGAGATATTAAAAGATAAACCCAAAAGACAGTTTGTCCTTTTACTAAGTGAAATAATGGAATACCTTAGATATCTAATATGCTTTTGTTTTCATGTATCTTTGTATTTCCTCTTTGGGCAGTACCTTATAATGGTGTGCTTTAATTCACATGCTATGCACGTGTTTCCTATCCACATTGATTAGAGGTCGCTTAACCTACTGCCACCAGGCTTGACCTGTTTCAGTATCTCATGTTTGGGGTATAAGATAATGTTTCCAACTAGAGCCAATCTCTTGTTAAGGAGCTTAAAAGTTTCGACATCCTATGGTTTCTTTTTAAGTTTGTCATGTCTAATGTCATATTCTTCTGGAGCTGTATATCTGAAAGATGGTTTGTTAATTGACAGGTAGTATCTGTTGTCTGTCCCTTTAGGAAAAATGGGTAAAGATGAAGTGCCATTAATTACTCGGAGAACCACCAGGTCATCTTCTGCCACAGCAATTGCAACCAAGAATAATGTTGTTGAAAGTACAACATCAACCAACATATGCTCTCCATCACCCATTGATCTTTTATATGGAGGAGAACCCATTGATTTGGATGTCCTGTTGTCTAACTTTCCAGGTAGACATCCTCAAATACGTGAGCTTTTGCAGATTTTGGGTCCTGCGAATGCTCCCATGCTTCCTGTCTTTGTTTATGGGGGTCCTTCAACTGGAAAAACCGGTATACTGCTGCAGTTATTTAGACATCTGAATCGACCCTTTGTCTATTCAAGCTGCCGCACATGTTACAGTCCTAGAATACTGTTTGAATCTGTTCTGAATCAGCTGTCATATCATCGAAAGAATGCAACAAATGGATATTCAAGTGTAAAGCGATGCGAAAAGCCATCTGATTTTGTGAATTTTCTTCGTGAAGCCTTGGTTGGTATTGTGAAGAGTCTTAAGGAGAACAGGGGAAAATCAAAGTCTAGCAAGAAGCTAGAGCGATCGATTGACGGAAACATGGTCTACTTGATATTTGACAAACTAGAGCTTGTTAGGGATTGGGATAAAAGTTCTACCATATTGCCATTGTTATTCAATCTTGATAGCATCCTAAACATTCCTGAGGTTGGGTTAATCTTTATCAGCAGTACTCCTCCCGATACATTCTACTCAAGTATGGGTTACATAGAGCCTATCCCAATTTATTTTCCTACTTATAATGAAGACGATCTTCGCCAAATTCTTGTGAGAAACCAAGCAAACCCGAAGCTCTATTCCTCCTTCCTTGAGTAAGTTGCTTATGCTAATTTTCCTGTTCAAGATTATTTATTCATATTCTGCATACAATTTTTTTAATCTAACTTGTTTCTGCATTTGTTTGTTGCCAAGTGTGGTACTGAGGCCTTTCTGCAGAATCACTAGAAGGTTGGATGAATTATCAGCCGTCTTCTCGCCATTATTCATCGAATATTGCAAACCTCTAAATGACGTGGCAATTGTTCCCAATGAGGATCTGAAAAGAAAGTTATTTAGTAATCTTCAGCCTCATATATCTCTTTTTCTGAATGAGACATTTAGAGTTCTAAGTCAGTCTTCCTTGGGAGCTGAAAGAACTAAGGACAGAGAACCAAGAGGCAGCAAGAGGAAAGTAGGAACCTGTGAGGACTCTGATGAGTTGGATTTTCACATGTCTACCTCAGCAAAGTACCTTCTTATCTCAGCCTTCCTTGCTTCAAGAAACCCAGCAACTCTTGATGCATCATTTTTTGACTCCCGTGGTGGTTCCGCCGATGGCCGAAAACGTCGACGGAAGTAAGTGCCTTTTTCATGTAGTCATGCCATTATCCATTTTATCTGCAGTGAAAATTATGCTGGCAGCCATCTGCTATTGATGTCCACAATCAAAATGCTAATATTCGTTATTGTCGTTACTGATGTTGAACAAACTCCTTTTTTGTCGATTCAACTTGCTTGGCTTTTTCCTTCGATGCACATTATTATTGATTGAACATCCAAAGTTTTTAATTCCATTGCAACTTTTGGTGTTCAACCTGAAACTTTCATGAAGGAGATGACCTCTTGTTACTTCTCATCGCTTTATCCTCTTATTGAAAGCTAAGAGTTGGCCGAGTCTTTCTATTCTTTTCTTGTCAAACTTTGAAGATCAAATCCATCAAATGCCAAAATTGTGGAGTGTGCGTCAACAGGTGTAGCCACAACACTTAAAAAAGATGGTCCTTTGTTGTGTGCAATAGCTCCCTTGTCTTATATCTCTCCTTTTCTTTAGTTTTGGACTAGCCCTGAGTGCAATTAAATTTCATCTCCTCCGAATGAAGATTAATTTCTTAGTCTGAGCAGTTTCCACATCCTTAGCATCATGTTCTGTCACAAGCTTGATCTCATTGCACCTAAGCCCTCATTTGTTGCATAAATTGATTGGACCCTTAAGTGACAAGAGTTCACAAAATGTTCATATCTTCAGTATGAAGGCTTCCCAGGGTGCCGACAAGCTTTTGTTGCAAAATCACGCGTTTTCCTACCGCACTAACCTGGTTGCCTTGGACTTCCTCAATCTCAGAAGTCTAAATCTCCCGTTATCTGTTTTCTTTTCTTTAACTTCCTGCTCCTCCAATTAAGAAGGCTCCCTTGGCCCTCCCTAGACTTATTATTGGTTGAGGTTTCTTTTGCGCTAGTATCGATAGGCTTCTGAAGGTCCATGACAACGAATGACTCAGATATGTCCTCCAATGTGCTTTTCACGATAAATCCTCATGCTATGCCCTTATCACTTTTTCGTAAGCATTCGTAAGAAACTCTTCTGCTGTTCTCAGGGGGGACGGCAATATCATTATGCGACCAACAGAAAATTGTGGCTCTTGGAAACAGTTGAATCTCCCAGTCCCCATCACTTCTTACTAAAGGGTCTTCTCATCAAGTTTCTCTCGTGGTAGTCTTCCTTCACTTGCTGTCAAAGTCTGACCAATTTTTACATGCAGCTTCTACCGTTATGAAATGAGAAGATTGATGATACTTTAATATCTGTGCCCCTTTATTCTGATTACAAACAATCTCAAACAGGAAGCCTCCTCGTTTTAGGTTGTGGAGACAATAGATAGGCGACTCGGCAAAGAAAATTCTGCTGGGTCGCATGCTTGATGGACTTTAGCAGTATCTTTTTATTTTCTCATACAGAAGTAAAGCACCACCACTCCGAACACAAGCTTCCACAGGAATTAAAAGGCCTTTTTTTTTTTTTGGCAAAACCATATTCTACCACTGTAGAGATGTGCCTATCATTTGCAAAAAATTCTGCCAAGTAAATTCTTCCTTTTCCTTTTGGCCTGCAAAGATGTACTTATGAGAATCTTTTGCTGCAAATTCTTCACGAACCGTTCAAAGCCAGTGGATTCCGTCCTCACCCTGCATTATGAAGCAATTATGGCCTCAATTGCTATTTTGCATATCGAATCATTACTTTCTTGGTCAAAATCGAAAGTTTATTATTCTATCAGTACTTTGAAGCATCTACTGCCCCAGGAGAAGACTGAAGCTTCAGCACACAGAAAGAATCCCTCTTGCCTTGTTTTGCTCTTTTCCTCAGGAATAATCCTTCCTTTGGAGCTGGCATCACCATAAAATTTGCGTTAGTTGATATAACCAGTTGCTCAATGTTTATTTGCGGATAAGTACCACTCTGTGCTCCCCAGCGTTTCATCATCAATCTCGGTCACAACCTCCTTTATGCTTGACATAACATGTTAGTTGAATTGGGACCTGGGACCAAAACTACTCTTGAAGTTTGCACAAAGGTCTCAATCATAGATAATAACAATTGGGAGAAGATCTGAAACATCTCTGCATGATATGCATGGCACTGCAAGAACCGTTGCCTTGCATGTCCTGGACCATCTCAGGATTCCATGACTTCATTTTAACTCTGGACAGAAATATTGAATTTCCTTCCTTTCTTTTTAGCATGTTGGTGAGTGTTGTCTTGTTCTTTCTTTTGTGGAGACATTCCTGCTTTCTGATGTCTTTTTCTCCAGTCTTCGAGGTATCATCTGCTTTATTTGAAACTTCTCATTTGCAGGCCTTCTGAAATGGCGAAGGGGCAAAAGGAAGCTGAAGAACAGGAACTACTCACTAAAGGACCTGGAAGTTTCCCATTAGAGAGGCTATTAGCAATATTTCAGTGTATTACATCTGTGGCCGAAGATTCCCTTGGCGAAGAGGTGCAGGAGGAGGATTCTTTGGAAGTTGAAGGCCAGAACAACCCGCTCATGTCTGATGTTCTCTTGCAACTATCTAGTCTCTGCAATGCTAATTTCATCGTGAAAGGAGGAACCTGTCCTCTTGAGGGCTCCACACGGTATCGATCTGTGGTATCAGAGGATCTTGCTCTCAAGGTAACTCTCCGGCATAACAATGATTCCAAAGTGTGCCTATATGTGACTTTCATTTTGCCTTTTCTATTTGATTCATGGGTGTGAAATGACAATAGGTGGCAAAAAGCGTGAAGTTCCCTCTGGCAAAGTACGTGTATAGAAGATGATGCCATGGAGCATGACCTCGTGATCACTCTCAAGTCACTAAACCGCGAGAGAACGTGGATATGAAGTACTGGAATGTAATAAGTAGCAAAAATTACGATCAACGATTGAAAAAATGCTAAGCTCAATGTGGAGGGAGCCAATTGTCTTCCCATTCCCTCTTGTAAAGCATCCGGAGTGCACGTGTGGAGGGGAGCCATTGTTTATTCTCCAAGTTGTTCAAGGGTCGGAAGGGGTAATAGCAGATTGGCCCTTCTCTGACTTGTACATATGCATCGGATTGTCAGTGAGTCTTGGTTAGTTGTAATTCCTTTTTCCTTAGTGAGTGACGGACTAAAAATAGATCGTAGAGAATCAGTGAGACTAGGATCGTCGTTCTTTTGAAGTAATGCTAATTTTACTGCTTACACTAGGAAAGTCCCTCCTGGCAATTTGGACTTGCATGTTTCTTCGAGGTCACTTGTGTAACTTGTTGCTGCGACTGAATCCTCAATCCATTTATACCAATTAACTTCTGCTTGTCCAATGTACTTTAGATGGTTTATTAATCAATGCTTTCTGCTCCTGTAATATGTCTGTCATGCCTCTCCGTGGGAAGCTTCTATAGACCAGTTTAGCTGGAGAAGTTCTTGTATGAACTTACAAAGCATATTTACTTTATATTTGGACCGTCGAATCTAGTGAGACTCACATCTTTGATTTAAAATAACCCTGGTTTAGTTTAGTGTATGTTATATGTTCATGAAATAATTTCTCTGAGCGGCGTAAAGTGAATTTTTTAATCCATAAACCTGTAACTCGCAATAGCCGATTAAGATCAAATTTATGAACTGCTATCGGTAGAGGTACGATTGCCTGGTATCGTTGATTTTGAAATTTACTGAGTTTACTAGTCTTGGTCTTGGATAGTGTTATCCATGTAAACTGAAATTTATTACCACATGAAGTAGTCACACGTGGGTATTACCATATAAAATGAAAATTTTCCATTTCCCTACAGAAGTTACCTATACATCAAAGATTATATACGTCGACGCACGATCTCTCCGGCTTGAGCGACAAGCTCCTCCGGCGGTCCGCTCTACTCACCTTGCAAAAGTCCTCTTGGGTTTTAAAAACCTCAAGAAGACCCTCTCATCGAGTAGAAAATCGGCTCAGTTAATTTCTATCCTCATCGGGTTCAATGGCAAAATCACCCCATAAGCGAATCGACTTGCAAACGAGAGTTACTTGTCCAGAATGAAGTATCTACAAAATTTTAGCTTAAGCATGCTTAATTTGAACGACGATATTCTTTAAAGGGGTAGATTATAGTATTAACAGGTAGAAAGATTAATTATAATCGATACAAGAAGAGGGTGATGTATATTGGCAATATGTTTCCAAGTTATCTTATGCCATCAGAGTTAAGGAAGCCAATTAAATCTGAAAAACTCAAAAGTGTTGAGTGAACGAGCAAATGTGCAGTCGGGCTCGCTGAACCCCAAGCACGCGAGTATACCTGGCGCTGAAAGTGATCCACTTGCTTAATTGTCCACGCACAGTTTGCTACATCACTTAACTTACCCAGCTTGTATACCATTCGCAGATTTCCTAGAGTATCCCGTAATCAAACAGTAAGTTTCGGACGTATCTCCTGGGAGAGCTACTCAGCCACCAGAAAGGAGCTTCAGGGTCGAGAAAACCACCGATGATGTACACGGTCACGAGACATCCGGACACCACAAATGGAACGATCCCGAGCCCGGTGTCTCTGGGCAATACAACATACGTACCACAAGCAAAGGCCAGCACTATCGCGAGTATCGCGACGTACATGCTATAAGATGCGGCCTTGGCATATCTTACCCGCAGGCTATCACTCACGAAACAAGTATCGAACTGTAAGAACAATGCCAGGACCGAGAAACCGAAAGCTGTGATGTTAGAAATCACAAAGGCTTTGAAAGCCGCCCCGCCAGCAAGAACCGCCATTCCTTGGTCGGGTCCATCGTTGTTATAGCCTCCGGGCATCGTGAAGGACGCCGCGAAGGTGACCGTCACTATGAGCACCGCCACTAGTAGTTGAAGGTCGATGATGCTTCTTTTTGAGGAATCGGACTTTTTGGGGTCGGCGGTATTACTTCCCGTAATTATAGAAGCAGCTGGCTGACCCTCAACATATTGCTTGTCTAACCTCTTCTTAACATTCTCGATAACCCAACCTTGATAAAACGGCATTCCATGAGATCCTGTCAACACATGATAAACTTTTGCAACTTGGTAGCCGACCTAAAATTGTACAGAATGTATCGATCAACGAGTGGTTTTTCCCAGCGAAATACTTCAAGACCCTCACTTTACACACTCAAAATCCATCTATAACAAGCAGAACTGCCGGCAAGCCCTAAAACATAATGATGGTGTTCAAGCAAGCATACCTCCTTATGAGCAGAAAAAATGTCAAGGGCGGTTGAATGATCCTTATTTGTGGCCAAATGGTCCACCCTCTTGTCTCGTGCAAGTATGTAGATGAGGTTGTATTGTTTGTGAAGCGCAGCCAAATGCAGAGCCGTGTTTCCGCCAGTGTCTTGTTCGTTGATAAGATCCTCCAGGTTTGGCATCCCTAGTATGTACTTGACGGCATTTACTTGTCCACCGATAACAGCAGCATGTAGAGCCGTTTGCCCTTTGTTGTTTATTATGTCACAAGCATCAGGACAGGATTTAACAAGCTCGTAGATGACATCGACGTGGCCCTGAAAGGCTGCAATGTGAAGAGCCGATTGCCCCTCTTTGTCTAAGTCGTATGCCACAGACGTGTCGTGTTGCAGGAGCAGTCGAACTTCTTTCACTTTGCCAATGCAAGAGACATAATGAAGAGGAGTCCACCCCATATCATCTGCTTCTCTGATCACTTCTGGTCTCTCCTCCACAATTTTCCACCAACCTTTGCATATAAAATAGGAATATGTCATGATTTAGACTGTTTTTAGTATCTTGACATCTTGGGATAGATATGTCATGATACTTACTGGTCAGCGAGCAATACAATGCGGTATGAAGAGCTGTCAATCCCTTAGGACCCTTGTGAGAGGATGACGACCAGGAAGCACCTAAAATCAGCTCAGTGGTATGAGAAAGTCCTCTAGTTGCTGCAAGATAAAGCGGTGACTCATCAGCAGCATTAGTAATATCACACAGCTGAGGATCTTCTTCAATCAGCAACTTCACCACCCAATGATGGCCTCCTCTTACTGCATAGTGCAGCGCGGTATCCTTATGCGAATTCTGCTTTCGAAGTAGCTCTTTGCACGCGTCAACTTCTCCGTTCTCAACGACCCAATGCAGTGATTTCGCCAGATCAGTGAAGGCTCGAACCGCTCCCCAACTTCCAGCTTTAGCAGCAACGTGCAGGGGAGTGTCTTCTTTGCAGTTACCCTGCCAAAGAAGGGATGGTCCCGATGGACATTGAAGCAGCCGTTCAACGAAATTTACCTGCTTGTATTGAGCCGCAACGTGAAGAATGTTGTTGTCCTTTGGCGTTGTTTGGCGGAAAAGGTCCTCTTCATCTTCTGCAATGATTGTCAGGCAATCAAAGTCCCCGGATTTTGCAGCCTCATACACTTTAGGATGCATTCTCGCTCTCTCGCTACGGTTCCCAGGACAAGCGAACTCATCCATGTAAGCAGAGAGAAATTTCTGAGAAATTAAAGGAAATTTCTTTAAAATTTCTCGAGAGTAAGGCTAAAATCTAAAGGAAAAGCCAAGACCGAAACTGTTCTGCTTCACTGGTGAGGACCAGCAACCCTCGTCGGGCCACCGGCACTCGTTTGCGTCACGCGGTGGTCACCGCCGCCGCGCGACATGGGGAGGGCCTGCAAGCGCTGGCGAGGGCTCGCAGAACCTTGCCCCGCCGACCCTGACCCTCCTTCTCCACCTCCGATCGACCGAGCACCGTGAAACAGAAACAGAGTATTGAGCTCAAATGAAGTTGAAGGCGCACTCAAGCTTTACCTGTAAATCAATTCGTTGTTGCTATAGGCCAACGGGGTCAAGCATAGAGGCGTCGCTCTTTTCACGCACTCTAGAAGACCAGCAAGTTCAGATCATCGGCGACGCCAGATGACCGACAAATCCCACATGGCGACTTAAGACAGCTACACCGAAAGACGACTTCATCAGCGACTCCAAACGACAAGCGGCTTCAGACGGCGACTTTAGATGGTGATTTCGGGCGGAAAATCCGACGAATTCACTGGGTTGCTGCTACAAGAGTGGATGAAATGAGGGAGCGAGAGACAGAGATGTTGATGATGGATAGAAGCGAGACTTGTGAATTTGTGAGTGAGGAGAAGGAGAGAGATGAGACATCGGTCGGCACCACCACTGGCACTGAGAGAGAAAAAGCGAGACTAGAAAGGTTGCCGAATAGACCCCAAAATGTAAAGAAAAAGCTCCTGGCGCCACACCTCCCCCTCCCCCAAAAAAAAAGAAAAAAAAAAAAAAAGGAAAACTGATAATTGGTTTTGATTGTCATCATAGCTTTATGGCTGGAGTGAAAATATTCTGAGAGATTTCATGCTTTCTTGGGGCCTGCGGTGCAGGTCATGTGTGAAAAAGGGATACACGCGGGATGATTATATTCATTTATTTGTTAGGAAGCCTGTGAGAAGATCTCCCATAATAAATCGAGGTAATATATATGCAGAATTGATATATATATATATATGTGAAGAAGCTGCTTATGCTGTTTTTTAATAATTGCTTCCTAAGTGCATTCTCATCTTATAATCTTATAGATTGGCTTAACCCCCCATTTACTTTTCAATGTCTTCAGGTTATTTTGCTCGATGGGCTGCATTAAGAAAGCTTCTATACCAGTTTCTTAATTGTGAAAGACATACTGAAGAAAAAGGAATTAACAATCAGATATTATCGCTTGGAGCTGGCTTTGATACAATGTACTTTCAATTGCAGGTATTCGAGTTAACTTTGGTTTTAATCAATATATGACTCGAAATCGCTTTGATTGATTTCTATTCCCTCTTAAATGGGCTTTGTTGTTGTTGTTGTTGTTGTGCTTTCTATTTTGAGGGTGGGGGTGAATTGCTGAAATTGACTAATAATGTCTGACTGTCTTGCATTTTGGAAGCAACCGAGATTGAGAAGTATGCTGGCAAAGAGCTGTTCTTTTCCCTTCCTGTAGATCACTGGTGTTTTTAGAGTGTCTTATATATTGTTGTTTAGATGAAAATCTGTTCTGAATCATTGAGTTGTGATGCCATGAACTTTCTTTTGACAGAATGAGGGTAAAGCACCATATTTGTACGTGGAATTGGATTTCAAGGAGGTGCAGATTTAGAGATCTCAAATCCTGCTTCAAATTTAATTGTGCTTGTAGTTTTTCTGGTGCAAGGGCTATACTATTTGTTGACTTAGGTCAAGGTTTTTACAGCAGCAGCAAATCTGATTTGAGACGATTATGCTTCGCATATGAGATGGAAGTGCTCTATGTTTTTTTTTTCTTTTTTTACTTTAAAGTACATGATGTGTGCTTAATCACTAATGGCATTAGGTTATTTTCTCCAATTAAGAGATTTTCGTGACTTCATGTAAGAGAAAGGATTGAAATAATGTGAAACTTCTCAGGTTACTCGTAAGAAGGCTTCCATTATCGAGACTCTCTGGCCCGTTGAGGAAGAAAATTGGGACGACGACATATATATCGCGAGGTACTTTAGTAGTTTTTACTTTAGTAGTCGATTTTATGTGAAAATCAATTGAAAACCTAAAATAGGTCAAGATTACCCATTGACGATCATATTGTGATTGTCGTCGATAACTCAAAACTATTACTTACACCAGGAATCAATAATCTTACTTTCAAGTCTCTCTGGATTGCAAATTAAAGTAAACATTGTCTTTCGAATTTCGCGTTGTGTACTAACTGCGCCATCAATCTAAGTTGGATAGTTAAGAACGCGAAGTCGAACCTAGATCACTCAATTAACATGGAGCCGAGCTTTATATCGAATTTCCCATTCTAATCTAGTCCCATCAATGATTAAAAGAGATGTATGTCAAGTGTAGGTTAATCGAACCTGGGTAGGTAAAGGTCTAGAAAATGTGCAGAGGTTTAGGACTACATTGATAAAATTGACACTCGTGCAATAGGTTTAGATCCCATTTGTTTTGTGAAAAATGATTGATTTGAAAATCATTTTCTTAAAAAAAATCGCTTATATCGCTTAACAAAACGAATAAATAAAAAATATTTCATTTTCCATGAAAATATTCAGACTTAATTGCTATCGATAATGAAAATATTTTTCATTGACTAATTATTTCAAGCGATACAAATGATTTTTCTATAGAAAAAATAATTTTAAATTATTTTTTTTTTTTCGAAACAAACGGAACGTTAGAGCCGATTTGATAATCATCTCGATGATTATGCGGTAATAGCATGACTCTTGTTGACAACCCAATAAGCTTTCTTGCATGTTTTCAATAATGAGGATCGGATATCTCAAAATTGAATCCCAAAGGGAACATATCTGTTTATCAAGCATCACGTTCTTACCATGTCGCACATCATTCTGGCATTGGTGCGAGATAGTGGCCGTATCGCAGTATTTGGTCAACCGCTAACCCCATTTGAGAAAGTTTTTGATTCAATTAGATGTTTTTCAAGGGGTTTGTAGTGGGAGTGGACCACTTGGACCGATCCCTATTTATTCCCATTGGTTAGGATTAGGGCCTAGGATACGCTTGACTAGTAGAGCTAGCAATTTTTCATGTGACTCGTTCCGTACACGAATGTGTACTGATAGAACTTAAATATGTTCGTGTCATAAATCAGACAACTAGTTAGACATGAATAATAAAAAGGGACAAGTGTACTAAAAGTCTTAAAACTTGTTGTGAGCGTGCGATTGGGTCCCAAAACTTTTAAAAAGTGCAATCGAGCCTAAAAACTTTCAAATTGGTGAAATCAAGTCTTTCTGTTAACACCATCATTTGGTTAACGGAAAAAGCTGACATAACATTTCTTTTTATTATTTTCTCTCTCCTACGTGGCATTCTTTTATTATTTTGTTCCTTGAATATTATTTAAATTAGATTTATAATAAATATGCTAAGATCTTATTTAAATAAAACCAAAATGAAAAAAAAAAAAAAAAAAACCAGCAGGGCCCTCACCGGTGAGACCCTTTCCAGCGATGGACAGTGGCGGTGCTCCATTGGCGAGGGCCCTGCATTGTTTGGTTTTCTAGAGAAATGATTATTTTTGAAACTTGATGTGCCCAATAATGCAAACTTTTTCTGAAAGCCGAAGGGGAGTATGCACCATCTCTCACGTGACGCGCCAAGCTACACTGTTCAAGGGGTCACACAGAAGGGTATTTTCCTTGTACTATCCTTTGGAATATTTCACTATAGATTAGAAGAATATTGTCGATGTACATATTATTTTTGTTCTAAATAGTTATACCTTGTGCGGGATAATTGTCCAAAAACTCATAAACCTATTGTACGGGGGTCAATTCTGTCTTAAACATTCCAATATTGCCAATTTAGTATTAAACATTTTGACAACATACCAATTTAGTCTGAAACATTTCAGTTATGTCAAACCTTTTGAAATTTTTTCATTTTAGTCCTAAACCTATTATTCGGATAGTATGCCGAAATGACTACATTGACAATTGTCAAAAGGTTTAGGATTAAATTGACAAAATTATTCTAACCTTGTTCTCTCTCGTTTGCAGAGCTCTCCCTACCTGATGTTTTCTGGGTAGCTTTCCCTTCTCGCCCCTCAAAAACCATATCCAACCATCGCTATGGAGTTTCTATCGTCTGGGTAGTTGTTCCTCAATCCACCCCTTTAACCCCACTCTCAGCCGTAGCCCAACCCACTCCTTAAACCCCACTCTCAGCCGTAGCCATGAAAATGCCTTGTACCCTGCAAACCTCAATCACACCCCCCTAATCCCTCTCCTGCCCTTAGTCCTTCTTACGCCCGTCCGAAACCCTAAGTCTTCAAAACCCAAAATGAAAAGCATCTCCCTCTACTCACCACTGGGAAACCAGATCTGGATTCCCTAATCGACGGAAACCTAATCCTCAACCTCGAAATATGGCAACAACGGAAACCTAATCCTCAACCTTGAAATATGGCAACATTAGCTGTCTCAAGCCTCGGGTACACCAAGTCCATACCTCGGACCGGCTCTCAAGACATTGTGTAAGTCGCTCCTTTCCTGCAAACCTGTTCTTTGAATAATGGAGGCAGATATTGACCATGAAATGCGCATGGCTGCTCTAAGTAGAAGATTAAGGCATCTTTGGCCAAAAAGAAAAACTGCAGTAGTGGATGACATCATTACAGATGAAAGTCTACAGGAAGGGGAAAAAATTGCATTTGGGAAATTACATGGCAGCTCGGAAGTGAACTTCCAAGCTTTTCATGCAACTATGAAGAAAGCCTGGAAAAGTGAAAACGTAATCTGTGAACATGTACTCCCCGGACTATTCCAATTTGTGTTCCCAACTATTCAGGAAAAGTTAAGAATACTCGATTCGGGGCCTTGGTCTTTCTCTCGCCACGTGCTTGTTTTAAAGCCATGGGAACCTAGCATTCTCCCACAATGTATAAAGTTCGACACCTGTGCCTTTTGGATACATATCCATGGACTTCCTGTTGAAGGGAGAAAGGAGGATGTTATTAGGAGTATTGCAGAAAATGTGGGGGAAGTTGTGGCTGTGAAAGTTGAAGCTAAGGGTTATTCTGCCCTTTCTGTGGGTAAAGTAAAAGTCATACTAAATTTATCCAGCCCCCTTAAGTCTGGTTTGATATATAGTTTCAAAGGAAGAGAACACTGGCTTGATTTTCGCTTTGAAAGACTCCATGTTTACTGTTATTCCTGTGGAAAGCTGGGACACTATGCTAAAAAATGCAGTGAGATACCTTATGATGAGGAGTTCCTTACAAAGGATGAGAACTTACTTTATGGCTCTTGGTTGAAAATCGAGTTTAATACTTTCAGCCCTTTTTGGAAGTCTTTTTATGAACCACCACAAGAGGAGTTGGCTGAGGAAGAGGTGATCCCAGAAACCCCAATGATGCCGGAACAGAACAACCTACTCCAAACAGTGCCCATGTCCACAAGAGGAGAGGGGCAAAGGGAAGATGTCAGATAGTATTTTTATGAAGGGTTAATACCACGAAAAACCCAAAACTGGTACACCTGTGACAAATTTATCCCAAACTATTTTTTTAACCACGAAAAACCCCAAACTGGTACACCTGTGACAAATTTACCCTGAACTTTTTTTTTGACCACCAAAAACCCTAAACTGGTACGCCTGTGACAAATTTACCCTAAACTAATTTTTTTGACTATGAAAAACCCCAAACTGATACACTTGTGACAAATTTATCCTCCGTCAAATTGGGTTAATACCACGAAAAATTTCAAACTAATACACCTGTGACAAACAGAGGGTAAAAACGCCAAATTAGTACACCCGTCAACTGCGACGTGTTATCAAACTCAGCAATTTTACGGTTAGATTTAACGAAAATTAACGGAGGGTAAATTTGTCACAGGTGTACCAGTTTGGGGTAAATTTGTCATAAGTGTACCAGTTTGGGGTTTTTCGTGGTCAAAAAAATAGTTTGGGGTAAATTTGTCACAGGTGTACCAGTTTGGGGTTTTCTATGGTATTAACCCTTTTATGAATGCTCCTTATCCCTCGCTGGCAAAGGAAATGGTTATGGTGGACCAATCCTCCCCCCTGTTGATAGAGCTCCCTTCAACTCAGCAAGGTTATGACTCCTTGCAGAAAACCAAATGTATCAGCAAAGGTAGAGATGCAAAAAAAGTCAAAAGATTTAGCCCTTATGAAAAACAGGGCTCGAGGATCCAGCTCTTAGATGAGGCAGAGCTGTTAGAGACTCAACTTCTCGAAGTGGGGGACACAACTCTACAGGCTATGGTGGTTGGCCCTAATAAGCCACCGGGTTACAAATAACACTCATATGCTGGAACTGTCAAGGGTTAGGCACTACCTTGACAGTTCAAGCCTTAAGGGCCGTTATGGCTCGTGATTGGCCCAACTTGGTCTTCCTTAGTGAGACTAAGAATCAAGAGAGACTCATTATCCGCATCCGCAATAGACTGACTTTCCAGCATCATTTCACAGTTAATCCTGTAGGTTTTAGGGGTGGTTTAGCTATCTTTTGGAAGGAGGAGGCCTCGGTAACAGTCCTCTCTGCAACTCAAAACTTCATTGACATTCATTACGAGGACTCAAATCATAAGACTTCTTTTAGAGTCACTTTTATCCATGCCCCAGCCATTTTCCAGAAAGGCTTCAAACCTGGGGACAGTTGCTGTAAATTAAAGCTCAAAATAGCCTTCCTTGGGTATGTGTTGGGGACTTCATCAAAACCTTATATTTTTTTAGAGAAAGTAGGAAAGAGGGATTCGGAGTAGTATCGTATGCATGCTTTTCAGGATTTCCTAAAAGACTGTGGTCTTATGGACATAGATAGCAAGGGATGCGCTTTTACTTGGGCTAATAACTGAGAAGGAGAGGATTTTGTCAAAAAAAGACTTGATCAAGCTGTTTGCAATATTTATTGAAGGGTGGAGTTCCCGGAAGCCGAAGTATTCGCCCTTCCAGCAATAGGATCAGATCACTACCCCTTATTACTGACCTTATCCAGGGATCTAGTGAAGAGAAAAAACATGTTCAGGTTTGAGGCATTTTGGCAGGAACACGAGGAATGTGGGAGGATCATAAAAAACACCTGGAGCTCACCCAACCTCAAGGCAGTAGACTTAGTGCGGAGAATTAAAGCTGTATCCTCCTCTTTGGCCTCATAGAGTAAGAAGACTTTCTCTAACAACCAGAGGCAGATTAGTTGTCTGGTTGCCGAGCTCCAGAATATTACAAACGACCTGACATTGTCCCAAGAGAAAGAAAAACAGTGGAAAATTAACAAAGAGATCGAGAATTCGTGGAGGAAGGAAGAGATGTACTGGGGTTTAAGGTCTAGAATTAACTGGCTTAGATGGGGCGACAAAAAAAAAAATTCACGCTACGGCAATTCAGAGAAGACAACGGAATAGGATATCTATGTTGAAGAATGACAACGATACGTGGATTCGGGACCCTAGGGACCTAAAGGAAATGACAGCTTGTTTCTTTGAGGACCTCTATAGCTTCGTAGGACCTCAAAACACTGACCTTGTGCTGCAACACTGCCCTATTCTTGTTACTAACGAAATGAATATGTCCTTATCTGCTGAGATCTCTCTGCTGGAAGTCCAAGCTGCTGTTTTTCAGATGGGGTCACTAAAGGCTCCAGGAGCAGATGGTTTAAATGGTCTTTTCTATCATCAAAACTGGGAGGAAATCAAATTGAAAATTTTCCAGGAGATACAACACTTCTTCAATACCGGATTCCTAAACCTTGAGATAAACAGGACCCATATTACTCTCGTCTCGAAAGTCAAAAGCCCAGGAAAATTAGATCAATTCCGACCCATAAGCCTATGCAACTTTGCCTATAAAATAATTTCGAAAGTTCTTGCAAACAGACTAAAACCTTGGCTGAAGGATATAATTGCGGAGGAACATAGTGCTTTTGTGGGAGGTAGATAGATTCAGGATAACATTCTGGTTGTTCAGGAAGTACTCCACCATCTGAGAGTCCGGAAAAGAAAGAAGAAATTTCAGGCTATCCTAAAACTTGACATGAAGAAGGCATATGACAGAGTCGAATGGGATTTTTTGGAAGCCTGTTTGAGGAAAATGGGATTCTGTGACTGGTGGGCGGATAGGGTGGTGACTTGCGTAACCTCTGCCTCAATGAGTATTAAGCTTAACGGGGAACCCCTCCCTTATTTCAAACCATCGAGAGGAATTCGGCAAAGGGATCCCATCTCTCCCTACCTCTTCAATCTTATGGCTAACTCTCTCTCGGCACTAATGAGGAAAGCTATTGATGAGGGCACCATAACGGGGATCAAGTTGAACAGGTTTTGTCCGACCCTTTCACATCTCTTATTTGCGGACGACTCGATATTTTTCTTGGATGGCAGGATTATTGAATGTCAAAACCTTATGATGATATTGAACCAATATTGCTACGCTTCGGGTCAGGCTATTAATCTAAACAAATTAGGAGTTTCCTTCAGTGCAGACTGCCCCCAACGTTAAAGAGGAATATGGCTGCGGAATTGATTGTTCTCGTAATGGAAAAAATCGGCAAATATCTTGGAATCCCCTCTGACTGGGGGAGTTCTAAAAAAGATATGTTCGCCTGGATGTTGGCTAGAGTGAATTCGAAACTAGAGGGTTGGAAGGAAAACCTAATATCGAAGGCTAGAAAGGAAGTCCTGATCAAATTAGTGGTTCAGGCCCACCCGCAATACGCGATGTCCATATTTAAGATTCCAGTATCAATTTGCAGATCTATTGAGAGGAGGATTGCTGCTTTCTGGTGGAAAAATTGTGAGTCTAAGGCAGGGCTTCACTGGAAAAAATGAGAGGTTCTAAAAGAAAGAAAAGATTAAGGAGGAATGGGTTTTAGAGACTTAATAACCTTTAACAGAGCTATGCTGGGAAAACAAGCCTGGCGGCTAGCACATCAACAGAATTCTTTATGGGGCAGTTTGCTAAAAGGCATATACTTCCCAAATAGGAATTTTTGGCAGGCAGATAAGGGCTCTCGTCCCTCCTGGGGGTGGCAGAGCATCTTGACAAGCAGAGATACGATAAATGAAGATGTGAGGTGGTCAGTTGGAACTGGAATGAATATTGATATCCGGGAAGATAGATGGCTTAAGCAGGGTATCATCAGAGGACCACCCAATAGAAACGATCCCATGAAAGTGGCTGACTTGATAAATCAAGGGGTTCCCCACTGAGATGAGAAGACTCTAAGGAACATCTTTGATGAAAATCTAGTAAACGAGATCCTAGAGATTCGCTGACTTCTCATGCCACAGAAGACAGATTGGTTTGGACAGAAACTCGATCCGGTATGTTCTCGGTTAAAAGTGCTTATAACTCTCTACGAAAAAGGATAACAATCAGAGTTCAGATCAAGCATCTACCTCATTTAGTCCTTCGCGGAGACTGTGGCACCAGATCTGGCATCTTCGAGCCCCTTCGAAAGTTAGAATTTTTCTCTGGAGGATTTATCAAAATGCAATCCCTACTAGAGAAAATCTGCTTAAAAGGAGAATTATCAAGGAAGCCCCCCTGCCCCTTTTGTGATCGCTAGGTTGAGACCGTCGAACACTTGTTCCTTCACTGCCCTTGGACTGCAACCGTTTGGAACCACCCTAAAATTAGCCTGCAATTTTCAGCCTTAGAGACATCAAGAATCGACCGATGGCTTGAAGAGCAGCTCGACAGGACAGAAAGCCCCTTTTAGTTTGAGGTAATCGCTACTAACCTCTGGTTTATCTGGAGAGCTCGCAATGATTTTATCTTCAGGAAGAAAAACCCAAACTCGAAAGCCCTTATTGAAGCAGCAGACGCAATACTCAGCAGTTACCGAAGATGGAACAGAGGGAGTGAGAAAGAAGAGAGGAATCAAACTCACCCTCAGTCCAACTGGATCCCACCGAGAGACTAAGCCCTGAAGATCAATATTGATGGTTCTTTTGACACCGAGAGCAGATCTGCGGCAGTAGCAGGGGTTCTCCATGACAAATCTGGTATGCTACTTGAAGGTTTTGCAAAAAAAAAATCATGTTTTATTGCCTCTCCAAGCGAAAGTGCAAGCTCTGTTGGAAGCTTTGAAGGCTTTCAGATCTAGAAGAGATGACGAGGTGTACTTGGAGTCTGACTGCAAAGTGGTTGTGGATGCCGTACTTGATCGAGACATTATCCCATGGGATGTTGAGGCGGTCATATTGGATGCCCGAGCCCATCTCCGAAGCTTTACAAACATCTCCGTGGCCCATTGCAACAGAGCAGCAAACCAGGTCGCCGACTGGATCTCGAAGGCCCATCGCTTGAATTACTTCCTCGCCTCTTGGTTATGTAACCTCCCCAAACTTTAAGAGACTTCTTATGTTGTGACGCCCCTGCTTTGGGCCAGTCCTTTGTGAACCTTTGAAGTTTTAAATAAAAGGCAACGCAGTTTCTGACAAAAAAAAAATTGACAAAATTATAAGGTTTAGCAACTAAATTGACACAGTTAAAAGATTTATGACTAAATTGCAAATCCTCAAAAGAATTTAGGATTGAATTCATACAATTAAAAGGTTTAGGACTGAATTGATTATCGTATGATAGGTATATGACATTTTAGATAACTTTTCTTATTTTATGTTTATTCAAAACGTTGTTGGGAAGAAAATGTGAAAAGTTACTCCCATCTTAATCAGTGAACCAACATAATGGGCGGCTTTGACTCCAGAGCAAGCATACATCAGGGAGGAGAGTTGGTGCTTTGGACATATGAAGTTTATCAAGTAATGTTTAAGAAACTCTAGTTGCTTGTCTGAAAGAATTTCTATTGATGGTCTTCAATTATATGGGTTATGGATCTTTATTAGGGATGTCGAGGAGGAGATTTTTATGGTAAGGATGGCATGCTGTCGAAAGAAACTCAAGAAGGCTAGTAGATGGATTTCGAGTTAGAATCATTCAAACCCTAATTTGTAATTGTGTCCATATTTTTGTAAGTTATTTAGTAAGAGGAAACTTTTTACAACTGTTCTTTTGATTGGTGGACTAACGACATGCACATTGCTAACACATATTTTTTGATGGAGTGTGTATACGAGTAATGTTTGGTAACTTCATGATAAGACGTTTTGGTTGGAGAAAAGATAGAACAATCTTTAATATGGAGACGGGTTAAATAACTTAAAATAGTTCTATGGGCGCTACTGCAACCGTATTGGTGTTAGATTTTTCAAACCTCTTTTCACGTTAATGTACATTAATACAATTCCAAAAATTGTGGAAATATAAATCATAATTAGGCATCATTTTTGAGTTTTAATATTTTCTAGATTGAGAATTTTAAAACTTCAAAAAGGTCGAAAAAAAATACAGTTCAATCCAATTCGAAACCGAGATGAAAGGACAAATTCAATTTGGTTAAGTTGAATTCTAAATTACTTTTTTTTCTTCTATTTATTGTGCTTTGTTCACCCTTGGATACCATTACAGGGAAAGAAAATTCAACATCATATACAATACAATCATTATTCCTCTGCCGAGTATATTTAATTATGCACGCAATGGCGAGACTCTGGTCGAAAAGGTATTTTCCTCACTCTGGCAAGAATATATGATAAAAGTTGCACTCCTTTCTCTTCCCCCCATCATCAACTCAGCACACATTCATCTAATCAATGTGGATTTCCCAAATCCCCAATTTTGAAAATTGTCTCCTTCCTCGCAGGTACACAAAATATATGTTTTATCACTTAAAAATCACGATTCCCTGTCCTTCGATTGACTTTTATTTTGAAATATTTTGTTGAATTCAATTCATATAATTCATGCAATGCTTGTGATTTCACGAAACAGAGTGATATTTTAGCAATCCCACTTGTTAATTGTTTCTTATTTTCGGAAAAAAATGAGAAAATGATCTAAGGTACTTCATAGAAAATTATGTACTTTCCTCCAATCTCCTCCACACAAACACACATGAATCCAAACTAGAAAACTCTCGTTACCCATCTCTTCTCTTTTGAATGCAAAAGGCATAATCATAAATGCGAGCCAGGAAAAGTATATAAAGCCAAGGAGCAGGAAAAAGAAAACTCTCATTTCCCATCATTCCATTCTCTGCCACCCTTCTTCTTCATCATTGTTTTCTCTTCCCAAATGTATTGTACGTATGAAATTCACGTTTTCTCAGTCCATTCTGGTCTGTGATTTTTGAATTCTTGATCATGTAATTCGACCTTCTTGTGTTCTTGTCTTCTTTTTTTGTGGGGTGGGTGGTTGTTTTTCTTTAGGTTTTTACCCCTAGTCAACGAGGACTCCAGATGAGCCATGTCTAATGTCTGGTTTGGTTTCTCCCCCACCCTGATGCCCATCATCGCTCTTCTTTTTCACCTTACCTTACCTTACCACATGTGAGAAAAGAACACTGTTGCCTTTTTTTTTTTATGCATTAAAAGAGTTATAAAGTAAGACCAACCTCATGACTGTCTCTAGATATTAGTGTAATATTCTCGCACATACAGTCGAATGCTGATCACTCATTTGGAGGGAGAAGAGCCCATTGATCTCATTGTTGTGCCGGACAATGATATCGTTTAGATTTGAGATTAGAGCACGGATAATGTTGCTTTTAAGGGATGGATTGCTAGATCGATACCTTTTTGTCTGGGTGTAAAACCAGTGCCAAATTAAAGTACCCAATAAGCAATTAGTTCATTGTATTGCTCGACAAACAATAAGGCTCCCCTTCTTTTCGCGAAAAATGTGATGTTTCTGGAAAATCTTTTCCGGTAAATCGTTTTTCAGGAAAATGTCAATATTTTTCAGTAGTTGGTTGAAACTTAAAAGTAAACTGAAAAATATTTTCCATCGTTCGGTATAGAAACTTGGATTCTCCTTCGTGCGTGCACTCCTTTAAAAAGTTTCTTACTTTATTTTAATTTCCTTTTCTTTAATTCTAATCTTTATTTTTTCTTTTATTTTTTCTTTTTTTCCCCATTCTTCTTCAGCCCGACAGAGGAAGAAGAAAACCTAGTGGCTGAGGAAAAAATTCATCAGATTGAGGATTCTTTTTATATATACGCTAGGATTTTAGTCGGGACCTAAGTCATGTCAACAAAAAGTCAAAAGGATCCAACAAAATCGAAAACCTAGTGGCTGAGGAAAAAATTGCAGAAGATGGGCATTTTCTTGCAGATTTTCAAACAGTTGGCACCTAATTATTCGATTGCTCAGAAATGAACGGAGGGCGGGGCTCCGATGGAATGGGATTTTTGTCTTTTTTTTTGTTTACATATGATTTTTAATTAATATTTTTTAGAAAATTAATAAAAAAATTAATAATATTCATAAAAACCAAAAATCAACTTTGAAATCCTTGGTCAAGTATAAGGAATCAATTTTGAACAAAAAATATTTTTTCGAATTTTTTTTGCAGAATTTTTGAAATTTCTTTTTATTTAAAAATAGCTGAAAAATAAAAAAAATGCTAAAGGAGGTCCAATAAAATAAAATCAAAAATCAAAAAATTTATTTTAATTCCCTATCCACCCAGGCCTTTTTAGATTTTGAAAATTCAATTTGGGCCCTCGAAAGTCCTCTTTCGCATACCCGAATCGAACAAAAAAAAAATCATTTTATTGCGAAATTTCAGCCCGATCGGGCAAGGTGTGCCGCAATAGGATCGTATATTCAATTTCGATCGAAGTACCGCCTTCATTTCCCCAGGAACCTGTTTAAACTGGACCGAACTGGCCTAATTTCTCCCCACTGGTTCAGTGGAACCGGACCGGTCCAATTGAACCGGCCTGGCAGCTGCAGAAACAGAGCAGAAATGCAGCAAAACCAGGAACAGGAAGCAGGCGCGCCAGCTTTCAAGCGAAAGCCAAAAGGAGGAAAGCGTGCAACTCTCCTTTTCGTGCACCAGCAAACAAAAGACCCTAAAGGACCCGACCCAAAATCAGCTCAACCTCAACTCACGTCCCAAGGTGCTGCTGTTGGGCAAGTTCCAAGGAGTTCTTGGGGGGGGGGGGGGGGGGGGGAGGAAAGGGGAATAGATGGAGAGGGCAACGTGAGCTGTGGAAAAAAGGAGAGGAGGGGTCTCCAACAGGGGACACTCTTGGTTTTGGAAGAAAAAAAAAAGAAAGAGCTCACGCAAGAGGAACAGCAAGAGAGGTTCTCGGCTCAAAAAAAAAAAGGAAAGGAAGAGAAGGGACCGAGAGGTTTTGTCGAAGTTATCATGGAAGTTCTCTAGAAGTTGAGGTGGCTTGAACTATTTTGTTATGTTGCTTTTCAAGGTGTTTTCATCCCCAATTGCAATCGCAATCCCAAGCCCCTTAATAAAGTTTCGTCCTTTCAATTATGACAACCAGCTCTCTGCCAAAAAATCGTAGTTTTCAGATGTGTGTTGTTTTTTTAAGTCACCTTGATTTTTGTGTTGCAGGTTTTTGTGTGTGTCTCTCTCTCTCTGGGTGTTTATGAATACGCCACGGATCCAGCTCTCTGCGGGGAAAAACTCTACGAAACCCCTAGTTTTTTAATTTGCTCTTGCAATACAATTCACTATTTGTGCGTATACTTAAAGATGCTGTGTTTAAGTCACCTATAGGTTTTTCTTTGTCTCTCGCTCCATTCGCAAGGAACGCCCCCATTAACGTCATTATTCGAATGATCGAATTTTAGTGTTTCGTTTTTTCTTTTAATTAACTGCATGTCATCTTTCTTGTGTTTGTATTGTATGGATGCAGGATCTGCTGCCATCGAATATGAACCGGCTTCAACAAGGGTTTCTGCAGAGGAATAATTCTCAAGAAAACGTAAGGATTCATTTTCATGTGGTTGTCGTTTTGTGTTGGTATTATTGGGTGGGTGGGCGGACGTTGGACTAATCAATTTTAAGGAATGAGCACTCTAATCTTTTCCATTTTTAGTCTACATAATTTGATTAGAAATCGTTGATAAAATTTTGTCCGTTCAATTGTGACAACCAGCTGGATAGATTTATATTGAATCGTTCAGCGATAGACTTTGATTAGGCACGCTGCATGCTGACCGACGGGAGCAAGTGGATGGAGAATTTAATGGTGAGTTCTTACCAGCAGCGGCTTGCCGAAGTGCGCGACTTCTTCCCGACAAGAAGAATTCTCGTATTCAGGAATAAACCCCCTACCCATGAACTCATTTTTGCGGTGAATTCCCCCTCAAGAGAGGCCTACCGTAAGCAAGAAAACGAATTTTCATTTTCGTTTTTTCTTCTGCATCTCACCTTTCCTTCCTTTTTTTAGTGTTTAGATGAACGGGACTCATTAGCATTTTGTACCTTCTACTAAGTCTACCTAAGTTCTCGCTTGGGTAAATAATTCTAATATTTACCATTTGAATCAAAGTCATAATACGTATTCAAATAATCACCTAAATCATCTAATTTGGTACGTGGATCAAAAACACAAGCAACCAAATAAATAAGAGAAATTTCGGTATAATAATGTAGTCATTTCGTTCGCATTGCCATAATAGTCGGACTTAATTGATCATCTTTTTCATTTTCTTAAAAAATACCAGCAATATTAACACTCTATTAAAAGTAAATGCGTATTAGGATAATAAACAACGGATAAAGTATAAGTTGCATCATTAAATTTTTTTAAAAGATCTAATTTTGTTGTTGCAAATATCCTATTTTTGTGGGAATAAATTAATTTGAGAAATATTATTCAAAATAAACGTACATAATAAATTTTTACATGCAGAAAATTAATGAATCAACTCGTACGTAGAATTCCAAAAAGTTGGAACATTTATTGGAAATCTTTTTGTTCTTCTTCTATTTGTTTTACAAAATTTGCCCTATTTTTTTTTCATAATTTGGGGATATTTTCATAAAAATTGAATTGATGTCTTTATTGGGTTGAGAAAAACATCAAGAGTTTATAAATCATCTTGTACACATAAATTAAAAACATGACAAGCACATTTAATGTAAAAAAATTGTCCACCAAAAGCGGGTTTTCAAATCTTTTCTAACTAGGGAATGGAAATGGTATTTGCCGCGGTATTATCAAAATCAATTGAAAAAAATTTATGAACCAAAAATATTCTTCAAAAACTTACTTTATTATTCTAAAAATATTAATTGTTGTATGACTATCATAAAAAACTCGAAATGCAGTAACTTTTTTTTAAATGTTTCAATTATCGCCTATTCAATGACATGAAATACCTATATAAGAACGAGTTTGCTAAGGATCACTCTAAATGTCGCTACCTATATGCACACGTTCATTGAAATTCATAAAAAAATTTAAAAATCGTATTTTTCTTTTTTATAAATATCAAAAGGTTGGCATTTAAGCGTATTTCTCGAAATAGATTTTGTTTGTGGAGTACATGCAGTTTGTATAAAATGATTAAAATCAATTTTTTCATCAAAATTAAACGATAAACGTTCAACGGTATCAAATCTAGCTAATTCTTCTTTATAAACTTTTTTATTGTAACGAAATAAAGGAGGAGTGTTAAGATTGGTGTACCTGAAAATTTATTTTTGGCTGGTGTCGATCCCCGCATGCGTTGGATGTTTCGACCTCAGATGCCATTTAAATGTTCCATAGCCGCCTCCACCTGTAAATTTGTATGTTACCTCACATTTTTTACATTTTACCTGATACTTATTTTCGCTTAAATGTTCCTTCGTGAAGTGTTCCCATATGTCGGATGTACCTTCTAGTTCCAGCTCCTTTGTTGACATTTCTTCGATACTAATAGGAGGATGAAGACTTTCTTGCGCTGGGACGTGCTCGACGTTAGGAATAATATTGATATCATCAACATTGTCTCCTCAATATGTAAAAGCATGAGGATAATTGGATTTTCCCATCAGACTCTTTTCTATGTCACTCCCTCTGCTTTCATTTGCTATTTTTTTTGAGAGAATTAAGTGAAAAGCGGATTCAGAAAATTGACAGAGTCACAAATAAAATTAAGCAGATTTAGGCAATTTGAGATAATTTGAGAGAAATTGTGAGAAAAAATAAAAGATAAAAAGAAATATTTATAATAATCAGGATAGATTTAATAGATAAATTTAAAAAAAAATACTAGGGGAGGAGGACAAAAGCCAAAATTTTGGCCGTTGCCCGTTGCAAGCTAGTTCCTGGCGGTTCATAACCAGCTTGGAACTACCGGTTTTCGGGCTGGTTAAAAAAAAAAAATAGGCCCTCTTAATCGGCTCCTATGGCGCGGGCCGATTCCAATTCGAAACCGGCGGCTCGGTTAACGGGCCGCTTACGGGTTTGACCCGGGCCGGTGCCCAGCCCAAAGCGGCCCGTGGTCACCACTATCTATAAGATATTTCCCCAAAAAAATTAGGGTTTCACCATAGCCATGGATTCCAATCATTTTGCCGTAACATGCATACACGATCGGAGAAATGCACTCGCACGTGTCTCGGGAACCTTCTCTTTTTCTTTTTTTTCTTCGAAATGCATACAAATCATCCTCGTCCACGCGCAACTCGTAAGGAGCTCTTCAAGTTGCTTCGGACAAGAAACGCCGTGATTCGGACATGAAGGCGTCGTTCTCAAACTCGCATGGAGGGTTCGATCCCTAATAGCCCGCTCGGACAGAATATAGTCTCGGCGATTCCGAAAGTAAGGAGGGGTCCAGGAGGACCATGCTCTCCTGCCCATGGGACTTTGAAAAACAAGATGAAGTCTAAAATAAAGGTAAAGAGTGTGGTGCATCATTCAATTGTTTCATTAGTTGGCATACAAACTATTGTATATTTTTTACGGAAAAGTAAAATGTACTTTCATTTATCTTTAAGTTACAAAAAAATAAAATCGATTTTTCTAATTTTTGTTTGAGCCCAAGTTGCAACAAAAATAATTTATTGAAAAAATTAAAATTTTGTTAAATTGGTAAATTGAACTTGGGGAATCCATCTTTCATCACTTACGCTATTACGAAGGCGTGGCATTTTTGTCCAATTGATCTATCCCCTCTCATCTCTGCCCCACAATTCACCAAAAATCATCTCTCTCTCTCTCTCTCGGATCCAATAGTCTGGTGAGGTCTCGCAAGCCCCTTAGTCTCTTCATTCGGTGGAGCTTCCTCTCGTCGAAGAACAAAATTTTCGTTTTCATTTTTTTCTTTTAATTTCCTGCATATCGCGTCGATTTTTTTTCTTTCGGTGGAGCTTCCTCTCATTGAAAAACAGAGCAAGATGTGTGGAAATGGAACATTCCAAGTGCAGCAACTATAATGGTAAGATAGCCAGTTATACATCATAATTTTTTTTTCCATCTCATGCCTTTTGAGTGCTGCAAGTCTCGCTTGGTGGAATATCCCCAAAATCATGTACAATGTTCTGCAGGTAGAATCTTCTTTCACGTCTTATTCTTTATGGACTACTGTTATATTGTTTTCCATATAGCACCAGAACTTGTTTTTTGAGGACGTGCTGATAATTCTGATTTAATTTGTCAGAAGCTGCTTGCATCTGGCATGTAAATGAATGTTCGGAGCAAACACTAGTGTTGTGATTCCCGAACAGTTGTTATCTAGTCATGTGAAACAAGCACATTGTATTGATATTTCATATCCTTGATAGGATCATCGAAGCATTTGTCGAAGTTATCATGGAAGTTCTCTAGAAGTTGAGGTGGCTTGAACTATTTTGTTATGTTGCTTTTCAAGGTGTTTTCATCCCCAATTGCAATCGCAATCCCAAGCCCCTTAATAAAGTTTCGTCCTTTCAATTATGACAACCAGCTCTCTGCCAAAAAATCGTAGTTTTCAGATGTGGTTGTTTTTTTAAGTCACCTTGATTTTTGTGTTGCAGGTTTTTGTGTGTCTCTCTCTCTGGGTGTTTATGAATACGCCACGGATCCAGCTCTCTGCGGGGAAAAACTCTACGAAACCCCTAGTTTTTTAATTTGCTCTTGCAATACAATTCACTATTTGTGCGTATACTTAAAGATGCTGTGTTTAAGTCACCTATAGGTTTTTCTTTGTCTCTCGCTCCATTCGCAAGGAACGCCCCCATTAACGTCATTATTCGAATGATCGAATTTTAGTGTTTTGTTTTTTCTTTTAATTAACTGCATGTCATCTTTCTTGTGTTTGTGTTGTATGGATGCAGGATCTGCTGCCATCGAATATGAACCGGCTTCAACAAGGGTTTCTGCAGAGGAATAATTCTCAAGAAAACGTAAGGATTCATTTTCATGTGGTCGTCTTTTTGTGTTGGTATTATTGGATGGGTGGGCGGACGTTGGAGTAATCAATTTTAAGGAATGAGCACTCTAATCTTTTCCATTTTTAGTCTACATAATTTGATTAGAAATCGTTGATAAAATTTTGTCCGTTCAATTGTGACAACCAGCTGGATAGATTTATATTGAATCGTTCAGCGATAGACTTCGATTAGGCACGCTGCATGCTGACCGAAGGGAGCAAGTGGATGGAGAATTTAATGGTGAGTTCTTACCAGCAGCGGCTTGCCGAAGTGCGCGACTTCTTCCCGACAAGAAGAATTCTCGTATTCAGGAATAAACCCCCTACCCATGAACTCATTTTTGCGGTGAATTCCCCCTCAAGAGAGGCCTACCGTAAACAAGAAAACGAATTTTCATTTTCGTTTTTTCTTCTGCATCTCACCTTTGCTTCCTTTTTTTAGTGTTTAGATGAACGGGACTCAAATCCCCGCTCTCAACAATGATGAACCCACGGCCCCTGTAGTGTTGATGCGACGTGAACTCACACCCCGCCGATATATTCCTGAAGTAAGATAGTTTTTGTAGTTTTAAATTATTTTTATTATCTGTTTCTCATGCATTAATCTTGTTAACAGAGGCCAGAGAGGACATTGGATGTTATCGACATTGACATTGTGGACGACAATATGGAGGATTACCAATTAAACATGTTGGACTGGGGAAGCATCAATAAACTTGCAATTGCCCTGGGTAATACAGTTTATCTCTTGAATGTTTTAGAAGATATTTACGCTGCATCTGAACTTCTTACTGTTGACATTGAAAGTGGCGTAGTTACCATTGTCAGCTGGGCCCCAGATGGTCGTTGTTTTGTCGTCGGCTTGAATAATTCTGAAATACAGTTACTGGATGCTAGTAAGTGATTTTCTCTCACTATGAAATTTTGTATGTATAATCATCTGATGAAATCTGCATGATAAGTTGTGATCCCAATTTGATTAAATTTTTCATTGCAGCTAAGGGCTTTGAGAGGTAGCCACAGATCTCGGTTTGGGTCTCTGGCATGGAACAATGACATCCTTTCGGGATCTGTGGCCACCTTTCAAAGTTCTTAGCTACAATGAAAAATTTAATCAAATTGGGACCACAACTTTTCATGCAGGTTTCATGAGATGATTATACATACAAAATTTCATAGTGAAAGAAAATCATTGGCCAGTTTATTATTACTAGCATCTAGTAGCTGTATTTCAAAATTATTCAAGCCCGCGGCAATGGGGCGATCATCTGGGGCCCAGCTGACACTGGTAACTGAACCATTTTCGGTGTCAACAGTAAAAAGTTCAGTTGCAGCGTAAATATCTTTTGAAGCATTCAAGATATAAACTGCATTCCCCAGGATAATTGCAAGTTTAATGGTGCTTCCCTAGTCCAACAAGTTTAATTGGTAATCCTCCATATTGTCGTCCACAATGTCGAGAACATCAAATGTGCTCTCTGGCCTCAGTTAACAATATTAATGCATGAGTAACAGATAACATAAATAATTTAAAACTACAAAAACTATCTTACCTCAGGAATGTATCGGCGGGGTGTGAGTTCACGTCGCATCAACACTAAATGGGCCGAGGGTTCATCATTGTTGAGAGCGGGGATTTGAGTCCCGTTCATCTAAACACTAAAAAAAGGAAGCAAAGGAGAGATGCAGAAGAAAAAACGAAAACGAAAATTCGTTTTCTTGCTTACAATAGGCCTCTCTTGAGGGGAACTCACCGCAAAAGTGAGTTAATGGGTTGGGGGTTTATTCCTGAATACGAGAATTCTTCTTGTCGGGACGAAATTGCACACTTCGACAAGCCGTTGTTGGTAAGCGGAACTCACCATTAAATTTTCCCTCCACTTGCTCCCTTCGGTCAGCATGCAGCGTGCCTAATCAAAGTCCATCGCGGAATGAGTCAATATAAATCTGTCCAGCTGGTTGTCACAATCGAACGGACAAAACTTTATCAACGATTCCTGATCAAATTATGTAGACTAAAAATGGAAAAGTTTAGAGGGCTCATTCCTTAAAATTGATTACTTCAACGCCCGCCCACCCAATAATACCAACACAAAAAGACGACCACATGAAGATGAAAATAAGGAATTCTTTATAAAACTGGCTTAGGTCTTGCCAGGATACCAGATCTTGATAAACACGTAAGTCGAATTCACAATTCGACTTCGGATTCCCCAGGTTTTGATAAAATGAGTCAAGGAGACCCATCGAAATCTTCCCCGAGAAATTGATCCCATTTTTTTCCAATAATTTGGAAAGCTCGAAGCATGTTGCTTCTTTTGTTTTCCACTTAAAATCCCAGTAGAGAAAATCGGGCGATTTTTTTTGCAATTCCTCTTTACGTTTTCTTGAGAATTCCTTCTCTGCAGAAACCCTTGTTGAAGCCGGTTCATATTGGATGGCAGCAGATCCTGCATCCATACAACACAAACACAAGAAAGGTGACATGCAGTTAATTAAAAGAAAAAATGAAACACGAAAATTCGATCATTCGAATAATTACGTTAATGGGGGCGTTCCTTGCGAATGGAGCGAGAGACAAAGAAAAACCTGCAGGTGACTTAAACACAACATCTTTAAGTATACGCACAAATAGTGAATTGTATTGCAAGAGCAAATTAAAAAATTAGGGTTTTCGTAGAGTTTTTCCCCGCAGAGAGCTGCATCCGTGGCGTCTTCACAGACACCCAGAGAGAGACACACACACAAAAACCTACAAGACAATAATCAAGGTGACTTAACACAACAACCACATCTGAAAACTAGGATTTTTTTGACAGAGAGCTGGTTGTCACAATTGAAAGGACGAAGCTTTATTAAAGAGTTTGGGATTGCGATTGGGGATGAAAACACCTTGAAAAGCAGCATAAAAAAATAGTTCAAGCCACCGCGACTTCTGGAAGAACTTCCATGATAACTTCGACAAATGCTTACATGATCCTATCAAGAAAATGAAACATCAATACAATGTGCTTGTTGCACATGATTAGATAACAACTGTTCGGGAACCACAACACTAGTGTTTGCTCCGAACATTCATTTACGTGCTAGATGCAAGCAGCTTCTGACAAATTAAATCAGAATTATCAGCACGTCCTAAAAAAAAAAAGGCCTTTTAATTCCTGTGGAAGCTTGTGTTCGGAGTGGTGGTGCTTTACTTCTGTATGAGAAAATAAAAAGATACTGCTAAAGTCCATCAAGCATGCGACCCAGCAGAATTTTCTTTGTCGAGTAGCCTATCTATTGTCTCCACAACCTAAAACGAGGAGGCTTCCTGTTTGAGATTGTTTGTAATCAGAATAAACGGGCACAGATATTAAAGTATCATCAATCTTCTCATTTCATAACCGTAGAAGCTGCATGTAAAAATTGGTCAGACTTTGACAGCAAGTGAAGGAAGACTACCACGAGAGAAACTTGATGAGAAGACCCTTTAGTAAGAAGTGATGGGGACTGGGAGATTCAACTGTTTCCAAGAGCCACAATTTTCTGTTGGTCGCATAATGATATTGCCGTCCCCCCTGAGAACAGCAGAAGAGTTTCTTACGAATGCTTACGAAAAAGTGATAAGGGCATAGCATGAGGATTTATCGTGAAAAGCACATTGGAGGACATATCTGAGTCATTCGTTGTCATGGACCTTCAGAAGCCTATCGATACTAGCGCAAAAGAAACCTCAACCAATAATAAGTCTAGAGAGGGACAAGGGAGCATTCTTAATTGGAGGAGGAGCAGGAAGTTAAAGAAAAGAAAACAGATAACGGAAGATTTAGACTTCTGAAATTGAGGAAGTCCAAGGCAACCAGGTTAGTGCGGTAGGCAAACGCGCGATTTTGCAACAAAAGCTTGTCGGCACCCTGGGAAGCCTTCATACTGAAGATATGAACATTTTGTGAACTCTTGTCAGTTAAGGGTCCAATCAATTTATGCAACAAATGAGGGCTTAGGTGCAATGAGATCAAGCTTGTGACAGAACATGATGCTAAGGATGTGGAAACTGCTCAGACTAAGAAATTAATCTTCGTTCGGAGGAGATGAAATTTAATTGCACTCAGGGCTAGTCCAAAACTAAAGAAAAGGAGAGATATAAAACAAGGGAGCTACTGCACACAACAAAGGACCATCTTTTTTAAGTGTTGTGGCTACACCTGTTGACGCACCCTCCACAATTTTGGCATTTGATGGATTTGATCTTCAAAGTTTGACAAGAAAAGAATAGAAAGACTCAGCCAACTCTTAGCTTTCAATAAGAGGATAAAGCGATGAGAAGTAACAAGAGGTCATCTCCTTCATGAAAGTTTCAGGTTGAACACCAAAAGTTGCAATGGAATTAAAAACTTTGGATGTTTAATCAATAATAATGTGCATCGAAGGAAAAAGCCAAGCAAGTTGAATCGACCAAAAAGGAGTTTGTTCAACGTCAGTAACGACAATAACGAATATTAGCATTTTGATTGTGGACATCAATAGCAGATGGCTACCAGCATAATTTTCACTGCAGCTAAAATGGATAATGGCATGACTACATGAAAAAGGCACGTACTTCCGTCGGCATTTTCGGCCATCGGCGGAACCACCACGGGAGTCAAAAAATGATGCATCAAGAGTTGCTGGGTTTCTCGAAGCAAGGAAGGCTGAGATAAGAAGGTACTTTGTTGAGGTAGACATGTGAAAATCCAACTCATCAGAGTCCTCACAGGTTCCTACTTTCCTCTTGCTGCCTCTTGGTTCTCTGTCCTTAGTTCTTTCAGCTCCCAAGGAAGACTGACTTAGAACTCTAAATGTCTCATTCAGAAAAAGAGACATATGAGGCTGAAGATTACTAAATAACTTTCTTTTCAGATCCTCATTGGGAACAATTGCCAGATCATTTAGAGGTTTGCAATATTCGATGAATAATGGCGAAAAGACGGCTGATAATTCATCCAACCTTCTAGTGATTCTGCAGAAAGGCCTCAGTACCACACTTGGCAACAAACAAATGCAGAAACAAGTTAGATTAAAAAAAAATTGTATGCAGAATATGAATAAATAATCTTGAACAGGAAAATTAGCATAAGCAACTTACTCAAGGAAGGAGGAATAGAGCTTCGGGTTTGCTTAGTTTCTCACAAGAATTTGGCGAAGATCGTCTTCATTATAAGTAGGAAAATAAATAGGTATAGGCTCTATGTAACCCATACTTGAGTAGAATGTATCGGGAGGAGTACTGCTGATAAAGATTAACCCAACCTCAGGAATGTTTAGGATGCTATAAAGATTGAATAACAATGGCAATATGGTAGAACTTTTATCCCAATCCCTAACAAGCTCTAGTTTGTCAAATATCAAGTAGACCTTGTTTCCGTCAATCGATCGCTCTAGCTTCTTGCTAGACTTTGATTTTCCCCTGTTCTCCTTAAGACTCTTCACAATACCAACCAAGGCTTCACGAAGAAAATTCACAAAATCAGATGGCTTTTCGCATCGCTTTACACTTGAATATCCATTTGTTGCATTCTTTCGATGATATGACAGCTGATTCAGAACAGATTCAAACAGTATTCTAGGACTGTAACATGTGCGGCAGCTAGAATAGACAAACGGTCGATTCAGATGTCTAAATAACTGCACCAGTATACCGGTTTTTCCAGTTGAAGGACCCCCATAAACAAAGACAGGAAGCATGGGAGCATTCGAAGGACCCAAAATCTGCAAAAGCTCACGTATTTGAGGATGTCTACCTGGAAAGTTAGACAACAGGACATCCAAATCAATGGGTTCTCCTCCATATAAAAGATCAATGGGTGATGGAGAGCATATGTTGGTTGATGTTGTACTTTCAACAACATTATTCTTGGTTGCAATTGCTGTGGCAGAAGATGACCTGGTGGTTCTCCGAGTAATTAATGGCACTTCATCTTTACCCATTTTGCCTAAAGGGACAGACAACAGATACTACCTGTCAATTAACAAACCATCTTTCAGATATACAGCTCCAGAAGAATATGACATTAGACATGACAAACTTAAAAAGAAACCATAGGATGTCGAAACTTTTAAGCTCCTTAAAAAGAGATTGGCTCTAGTTGGAAACATTATCTTATACCCATAAATGGCTTATGGGAAGGAGATTCAGAAGAAAAGGAACAAGAAACTAAACCCCAAACATGAGATACTGAAACAGGTCAAGCCTGTTGGCAGTAGGTTAAGCGACCTCTAATCAATGTGGATAGGAAACACGTGCATAGCATGTGAATTAAAGCACACTATTATAAGGTACTGCCCAAAGAGGAAATACAAAGATACATGAAAACAAAAGCATATTAGATATCTAAGGTATTCCATTATTTCACTTAGTAAAAGGACAAACTGTCTTTTCGGTTTATCTTTTAATATCTCTGAAAGCAAAAAGATCAACAAGACTAATCAACAACAAATACGCATAAGGACGAAAACTAACAAATATATTTAAGTTTATTGGTCAAGCTTAAATGGGATAACCAACTCCGTATTGTATATGAGATATCTTATACGAATGGCACATTCACAGCTCTTAGTTCCTTCTACCCAGCTAAATTCAGATTGTTCATCCGAGGGCAGCAGCAAATGTCCACATTGCTCATTTAAATAGTGGCAATTAGCACGAGGCAATATGAGTTCTAATGGTCAAATAGGTATTAGTCACCATATGTGTTCTTCGAGCTGGTCACTGGCTAGTACCTCCAGAGTTTCCATAGCAGAAAGCCAACACATGTTACCGCTAATAATTTCTCTTCAGGCCATAGAAAATCAAGCTACTTATACCATCATCTGCTAACTTACTTTTCTGGAGAAACCAACCGAGCATTTAAACACAATTTAGAGGTGGCCAAGTCTGCAATTTAATTTTGTTCATCAGTTTCTGGATCAAAATAAAGCTTTTCTAAGGACGAAAAACTTTCTTTTTCAAAATAGCCTCCAGCAGATCAAGACATTCATGTAATCGCAATTCAAGAGGAGCTATTCCAGTAGCAATCAACAAAGTACTTCTGTTTCCATCATTAAGAACCTCAGACCCAAACTAATTTACTATGTTTTTAAGTTTGTTACCCCTCAATATTCATTTTCTTGTAGTCTATGAAAAGAATTGAAAACATTGTGAACTGCTATAATTCCCTTGCACCAAAAAGTATCTTTATTTTTGCCATCTGAATTATATGAGTAGAATAAATAATAATTTTTTTTACCTCGGTGACTGAAAATGGTCAAAGTCACTAGTGGGGGTATGCAAGCCAATGATATTCGAAGATGAAAATCAAGTAAAGTGTGATGAGCTTTCTCTATAGCACCCATCTGTAATAATACACGGGTGCCTTGATGGAAGCTCTACTGTTTGCAGTGCGGCTGTAAAGCGAATATTTGCATTTGATGCGTCCAAACTCTAGTATGAAATCAATAATTGTTTGTCAATGATTTATCCAGTTCAAGTCTATTTGTTTCCTTAAAAAAGAGAGAAATCCAAAAGTGAATACTTTGCATAAGGTCTTGGTCATCGATTCCCTATCCTTGCCGAAGATAAGTGCCCTCGTTGAAGTACTTGTCCAAAATATGCAATTACTAACTCTAAATGCTAAACGAGCACCTTCAACAAAATAAACTGCAACAAGCTAAGGTGCTTAAAAGTCAATGAAGTGGAGACCATGAGCTTCCACTCATAAAAACGAAAGCCCAACTTCAAACGGAAGCTTGAAAAAATCTGAGTGACCCATTTTCACAAACATGTTCCGTGCAAAGCCCAACATAGAAATTGACTTGCCTCAACTAAATCCTTCTCAATAAATTGCTTAGAACGGATCAAACGAAACCATTCACTTACGGGAACGAATTTGAGGCGAAGGAGACTGAAGATGATCGACGCTCGCGCTGATCAGCCAAAGCGGTTCCCCCAACTTTCCGAGGAAAATGTCGAAAGACCCATGAAACCGTTCGGTATGAAAAAGAGAGCGGCCAATGAAATCGATTCGGGTATCCTCTTCTTGGTCGAAGGGACAGAGACGGTCGGACGAGTGTTCATGCGAACGATCGAGGGAAAATAGTCGGAACGGTGAGGCAACAGCAAGAGAGGGTGTCTCCTGTACTGTTGACCCTGGCCACAGAGAATGGCGGGAAAAAGTGTTGGGAGGCGGCGATTGGTAAAAGGGAAAATGCAAAATGGCCCCTACACTTGGGGCTTTTGATTTCGGGATGCCCTAGTTGAATTCTTTATATCGATTTGCCCCTTCATTGTGAAAAAGCGTTAAAACACTCCATGCGATACAAATTTAGTGGACAACTTTCATAATTTTTTTAAAAAAATTCAAATTTGTATTTTTTAATTCTTTTTCTTTTTCTTTTAAGGTCGGCTAACCCTTGCGACCATATATGAGAGCCGCGGCACAGGCGAGGGTCACGGCCCTTGCCCAATAGCCATTTGGGCAAGGGCCCCGCCCTCGCCCACTGCCGGCAAGGGTCAATTGGTGACCCTTGCCGGACTTCGTAAAAAAAAAAAAGAAAATTAAAAATTAAAAATTAAAAATTAAAAAAATAAGAAAATTAAAAAATTTATAAATACTGTCTTGACATCATGAACTTCACGTGGCTTTGTTTACTCCTAAATACGGGTCAAAACACAATTTTTTATTTTTTTTTATATGGATTTGAAATGGGTTAGTCATCAATCCATTTAACACACGTTTAATTATTACATAATTCATTTATGACCTATTTAAATTTATTTTTTAAATTTAAAGCAATTCATTTATGACATACATTATTAAATATGGATTTTAGCCCGCGCTACTCGTGTATGTGATGTGAGTCGATTACCGGGAAAGAAAACATGCAGTTGTATGGTTACACGAGAAAGTGGAAAAATGGGACGTAATAAGAGATATATGCCACTTATGTCCTCTTTTTTTCTTTTTATTAGTTAATCTGAAAGTAGTTTTGAAAAGTCCAAAAAGTGAGTCCAAATTCATTTCCCGGACATATATTTGATAATAAGGTATACCATGTTACAATCTCAAATTTATTTTTTTTGACTCTTGAAAATAATTTTTAGTACCTTAAAAACTGTTCATGTTCTTTCTAAAGCTTGATTTTTAACACATCCATGCAAAACTCAAAATGTATTTTATTAAAATTACAATGCCTCCGAGGTAAGGGCCAGATTATATGACAGGTCGTTGTACATGCATTTTATAGGAAAATTGCCAAAAAAATCGTAAATCTATTGCACTTGTGCCGGTTCACTCATAAACTTTTTAATTATACCAATTAAGTCCTTTGCGTTTTGCCAATTGAGTCCATCCGGCCAATTTTGACCGAAAATCGCTTACGTGGATGACGGTTGTCCTACGTGGTTAGTATACACAAATTTATTTTCACGCAAAGCACTGGTTCATCGTTAGTATATGGTGATTTTTTATTTTTTTAGCTCAATAGCTTCCTCGTGCTAAATTATTTTTTATATTTCAAGAACACTAACTCGTGGCAATAGTTTATTTAGGATGCTCTAGGACTGCTCCAGTTGCGGACTAAATGACTTTGTGGTCCACAAGCTGTGCAACATCAATTTGAATAGAATGTACAATTTGGTCAATTTCTTTTTATTTCATACTTTCCTTTGCATCTTCTCCAATATGGAAATAATATTAATGGTAACCTATTATCCTACTCAAGGATTAGGGTAAGGCAGCCCCTAAATCCACTAAATCCACTAAATCCACTCTTAATCAAGCCTATTAGTAACTTATTATCCTACTCAAGAATTAGGGAGTTGCTTACTTGAGATTAAGCTTGAATCGAAGCAGAACGCTCCGAGTCTTCCACGACCAGCCTCCGTGCAGCTCAGTTCCACGAAAATCCAACGGTTTATTCGACAATCAGCCTCCAGATCCTCATATCCCTTGATCTTACAGTCGCATAGGCGAAAACGGAGCTCGATTCGCCCTCCGGACGAGCTCAAATGAGCGATTCCAAGTCGGACGCGCGCAGAAAAACGGAAAAACGACCTCTCGGGTTTTAGGGAGATTTGGCCGGCCGAATGGAGAGAGAGAGAGAGAGAGAGAGAGAGAGAGAGAGAGAGAGAGAGAGAGGCAAGAACACACTTCGCTTGATCTTAGGCTTAGCTTGAGTGGGAGTGAGGTTCAAGAAGTGACTTGCGGTGGTTGAAGGGGTTTTCAAAAGTTCAAATTCCCATCAAGGCATTTGGCTCTTGCAAATGAATACCGTGAAACAAAAATCGACAATCTGTAACTTTAGGACAGGTCGGAAATTTTAGTTCGGACGATCAGTATAGCTGGCCAACGAACACTGAACCTCAATGAGGCGACGTCCAAATCAATAGCTATGAAACTCTTGAAAATTCGACGCTCAGTCCCGGAGTCTAATTCGCAGTCTAAATCAGTCGATTGCGACTTTAAAATATCTCAGACTGACAGGCGGCTTTTAGGAGTTACGCGTAGCGATCCGCGATAGGTCCACGTACTTAAATTCCTAGTTAGCATTTCCCTTGCTATCGGTCATCTCGAGAGTGATCAGTTCCGAGTGAGATAAGTCTAGAGTGCAACGACAAGATATCCATTCATTCATAAATCCCGAAAGTGGGTCGAATTTCAGAATGTCACAACTCTTCCCCCTTAAAGAAATTTCGTCCTCGAAATTTGCAACCCTCTAACCATCCAGTCTTTTGGGGTATCGGCACCTCATCGCTACCTTGCTTTTCAAAGTAACTCTTTTCATCACTTGACACTTCCATAGCTTTCTTGACTGAAGACCCCTTTTCAGAGCATCATGTCCATCACCATCATCACTAACCTATCGCAAGAATGTACTCTTTAGTGTTCATACCATTTGGCGTATCACCCCCCTTCAAATGTCCTTTCGTACCATTAGAGATTCAAGGTTTTATTCATGGTTACCTCCACAGTAATTCACTCTCGATTCCTTTAAAAAAAAATTCGAATGATCAGTAATCTATCGACCTTCAACGTCATCCCTCTTTCTTGTCGATATATCTAATACTTGACCACATGTTGGACTAACCCAATTTTACAATCCAAACCATCGATAGTCTTAAGGCAAATCTTAGCACACCTTTGTGCCACCCCAAGGGACACCATAATTCTCCTTTCGAATTTCCAACGAGGTCATTTCTTTAAGTTCATCTTCAATATTGGACTCATACTTTCGTCCATGGGACCTCAAGGGTTCTATTCCCAACTTCAAAGTTTCCTTCCCAAGCATCCAGAAGTCTGGATTTTCTCTCTGCTCCACTTACCTCCTTAATCCCTTAGATATCAGGGTCTGTTCATCCTAGCATCTCAACTTCCTTTCTAACCTTCAGGCTTGATGCTTCAGGTAGCCATCGATCTAGTCAATTGGCAAACTCCCAATTTAGAGGTTGAATATCTTATTTCTCGAGGGAAGATCTGTCCCTCCATCACCAATTACATGTTGCTCAAATCTCAATTATAGGCATCCGCTAATTAATCCACCCTTCCTTAGCGATATGGGTATCGCAGCAATAATACTTGGGTAATCCCTTCGTTCCACGTGACTTTCCTTCAATTCCCTTTAGGCAGTCGGTGCTCTCAACCTCTTATAGTTCACTTAACGTTGAGGTTTTTCTTTATACAAGCAATGCTCTCATATCCATAAGCAATTTCATACATCAGTGTTGCCTCTCATTCAATTCCTCTCAGAAAACTACTACCGTATTTTCTTGTGGTAGATATAGACTCAAAATCTCATTCCAACCAACAATGTTTCCCAAACTTTGTCGCGAGGACATTAGCATACCAACTCCAATCATACACTGAGCATTCCAACTCATAAGGTCTTATTGTCACGGCGCATTCGCACAGCCCACTTCAAATTGCCTTGTTATGCCTTAATTTCTCCCTTCCACATCACATCATTATGATTCTCTTGATCCCTTTGATTCAAACGATAATGCCATTAAACAGCTTAGTAATCAACTTGACTCAGGTCCTCAAAGGCTCTTTTCACGTTCATTCATCTAGTCACGTTATATCTCATCTTTAACCCATTTCATCAATGGGACAGCTCTCGTGGGGAGTCCTCTCACGATCCGTCTATAACAATCCATCAATCCCAAGAAACTTCAAGTTTTGGCAACTCACATCGACCCTAGTCGATTCATCACTCATTCTAATCCTCAAAGGCTTCACAGGGATTTCATTTCCCACAAATTTCACGACTGAGGAATCTTACCTCATCAGGTCCACAACTCGTGCTCTTCCCATTTAGCATACAACAAGCATCTCCTTAGAGTCCAAAGGATACTCTTAAAAGCTATTCATGTTTCTTATGACTCCATAAATGAGTCCATTCATCGTTTCTCAAGACTGCAACAACCAATCCAATTATTCCTTGGATACTCAAGCTGACTATCATCAGTTTCTTGTCACTAGGCGTAGAACCGTTCAAATTGTCCTTCCTACATCTCATTTAAGAGCTCAAACCTTGGCCCTCTGTTGTTAAGGGTCTCCACTTGGACCATACAACATTCTGTTCCTTTTTGTCATTCTTTCCTCAGGAAGTGTGCCTTGACCTCTTGGTTCCACAACCAACTAATGCGACCCTATCTCGATTTCATCCATTCAACAAAATTACGGACAGCCAGGACTATTAAGTCCATCCACTTTCCTTTTCCTCAACGACCATCTCATGGTCTAGTCGCCCTTTAAGAATGACACCATACTCTTTTAGGGTAATAACACACAATGTCACTTCTAGTGGTCCCGATTCATCCTCAATCAATCCTATTTTATTCAACAAGATCAAACAGTTGACATAACTTCTTTCTTAATTTTCCTCACGACGGAAGAAACAAAACATCAATCTCTCATTACGAGCCTTACGCCAAGGTAATAGCCATTTCTCGCATGCACATTCCATGTTCCATAATAAATATTTCTTTGCTCATAATCCATGAGCAGGAGTTCTCTTATTCATATGTTTTCCAATCATCCTCTCCATTCATTAAAATCCATTACAATTCCTCAGATTCAGAAATAACAACTAGCCACAAGGCTTCCAAATTCAAATCTACTCAAGGACTTCAAGTCTTATTCAAAGGATCCTTGACCACCTTTAACACATGCTTAAACGCTTTGAGAACTTTATCTCATACTGGTCGATCGTCCTCAGATCCTTGCAAGATTATTAGGATCCACACAACCTTTGCTCTCAAGCAATCCCAGGAAGGTACTTCCATTAAACAACTCAATGAAGGCGATCCAGACAGGTACCATGCCTTCAAGAGAAAACTCTTCATTTGGTGACATTTCACCAATCATCAATAGCCTCTTAAGGCTAATAACTGCCATGGTCACTTTCTTTCTTCAGTGCACCCAAAACTTCTAAGGTTTTCTCACGAAACCCTCAATTCGGAGGGACACAGTTTCAAATTTACTTTCTCCATCGAACCTTAGTTGACCTCGGCCTCGTGGTCCATCTCACAAGCTACTCAAAACCCTCGCGGTTCTTCCCACACCTTCAATTTAGAAAAGGGTAACTCATAGTCACCTTTCTCGTGACTTCCGTCACTTAACTCATCAGCACTAATATCTGTTGCCACAGTGACTAGGCACAATGGTAGCTCCTCCTCGAGCTTGCCTACCCATCAATTTTTCTCATTTCTATTTAAAATTCTCACAACCCCCTTATTCCACTTGGGTCTCGCATAATTAGCAAGTCGAGCCATATTCTCTTCCAGCACTTATACTCCAGTTGCTCATCTTTACTCAATTCTCATGATCCATCTCAGTTCTTGGATCTTCTCATATCTCGCATATACGAGCCAAGTGCTCCTTTAGCGACCGTACTTTGATCGATCAACCTTATTAGGTTCTCATGTCACTTGAACCACTGTGATTCCCTTTAGGAATCAAAGACTTATGCCATCTACTCAAGCCTAGCAGTTTCTGGCTGCTCATCTCATCATTCATCACCAGCAAGCAACCATCTAGTGGTTCTCAAACAACTCTCAGCTAGTTGTCCATTATCCAAGGATTCCAAATCATCATTAGGCAACAACCACACATCAAGCAAGCCTCAACGAAGCAACTTCTCAGTTAACAACCCATTACTAGGCAAGCCTTAACTAGGCCAAAACTCAACTAGGTCAGTACCAAGCAAATACTCAAAGTGCCATTTCAATCGTTCATGCCATAAGTCTATGTATCTGCCACCCTAGCATAATCACAACAGGCTACCTCAATCTCAACAGGCATCAGATCAATGGATTATAAACTCCTTACGCTGTCTAATCTTTCAGTTAGACCTTAACCATAACAATCACATGATGCCAATTACAAAACATGCCCAGTAGGCCAATCGCAAACATCACTTTTTTCTTTCAATCGACATCCACAGCTAAGCACGAAGCTTTCAACCATGCCAATCACAGGCGTCATTACAAATGCCATGCCACTTTCGAACATTCACTTGCGAATTAATCCCGGGTCATACATCTCTCAACCTCAATCAAACTCAACCTGATACCCAGGCTTTCCCTTTCAATTTATGACTTGGGTCTTTCCTGCCTCCTTACTATCTTAGAAGCCTGTCAGGAGCCACTCCTTGTCCGGACCTCTCTGTCCCGGCGATCACTTCCCGCCCTCATCAGACCTGGTCATTGCAGGTTGTCCCAAGTCATACATCTACGGAGGAAGCCCCGTTCCACACGTCCCATACCATGCTTCATCATGGTTTTTAGGCATCCCATCAATTCGTCCCATACCAAGCGACAGTTTATTAAGTCTGATAGTGATAAGCTCATGTATACACCCTCATCAACTTTCATTTCATATCCACAAACACATGCACAGCACGTTTGTTCTCACCACTTGTCATACCACACTCATCTTCAAATTGATTCTTATCCATTGAAAATTTTTAATTCCATCAATGACCGTCACATCTCATCAATTAATTACCTATATTCCATCATATACCTCAAGTCTAGTCGCTACTCAAGTCGAATCCATATGCATTCGATCACAACTGGCCTTTAATCCTTATATTCCTTGTCCGCTTCCTTGTATACGTCTCATCTCATATCATCCAAGGTTGTCAATAACAACCGATAACTAAAACCATCATGATATAACGCAATTCAAGTCTGAAGCTACTAATGCCAGTCGTCTCTTTATAACTCATATTCCTCAAGTTGGGTCATTGACTAACCACAGTCAAAATCATGTAATCCAATTGACCCTTCATTCATAAGCAATTCTCTGCTAACCTCAAGCACAATTGCTACCTCAATCACAACATCACTCAAGAGCATCAATAAAACTCAACGCTAAAACCATTAGAGTGCACACAAGTTCAAGCCTATAATCCTCAAGCTTTAGTGATTAATGCTTGATCCTAAAGGTCTCACGATCTAATTGTCCTCAAGTCATCAATCCTTATCACTCCAAACCTCAATCACATCGGATCGAGCTGACCTTGCTCTGATACCAATTCCACGGGGATGTCACGCCCCGAACCTGCCGAGCTTGTGGACATCCCATCTGGCCGTTTCTATTTTAGATTGGCTTCCAAGATCCTTCGACCCATAATTTCGAAAATCCATAAGACAGGCGGAAGCGAGTAAACATCTCCATACATCAATATAAACAAATGACTTAGGACAAGAGTGGTATACATCACATATTTGTATGATACACTTCAATTGATACAGCAGTCAAATATCGATGGTTCAATCTTAATCCACAAAACCCAACAAAATCCATAAGGCTACATAATGTGTTATATTCATTCGACCAACTAATTTCTCGAACACCGATCCTTGGAAAACTTGGTGTTCCATCGCCTGATACCTGAAAAATGTTAATCCCTATCGGGGTGAGATATAAATCTCAATAAGCTCACCCCTAAGCCTCGCTTAGGATAACAAGTACCCCCAAGCCAACTTAACATACAGTTCGAACCCAACCAGACTAACAGTTCAACAACACAAGGCACCTGAACCCATCAAAGCACACGTGCTCACTAGCTGTTCCAACTCGCACAAAAAGCAAGCAAAGTACCACGAGAGCTAACAACCAACGAATCTGGCTACACTCTCTACCAAATAGCAGACCATAATGCTAAACGTGTATATATATATATATATATATATATAAAACTATATGTATCTGGATGAACACGACCCGCATTTAATCCATTAAGTTTGGTTCAACTCCTCGCGTCATATAGGCGCCTCAGTGTGTAAGAACGACATTCCCCGCATCATATAGGCGCCTCAGGGTTTAAGAACGACATTCCCGCATCATATAGGTGCCTCAGGGTTTAAGAACTATATTCCCTGCGTCATATAGGCGCCTCAGGATGTAAGACTTTCGCAATCCCCGCGTCATATAGGCGCCTCAGGGTTTAAGAACGACATTCCCCCCGTCATATAGGCGCCTCAGGGTCTCAGAGTCCACATATGCATAATACTCACAATATTCAACGATTCGAGCAACCTTGCCTAACACGCATCAAGACTAAACCAGACCTTTAATCCACATGCTCACTCAAGTGGCCACACAACAATCTAGCCAAGGCATCAAGCCATACACATGCCATGAACTTCGATCCCTAAGCGACGGTATACTCCACGGACGCGCACGAAGGACATTTAAGCAAATCAAGCCACAAATGGCACACAAGGCCCTCATGGTCGAACCACACTACACATGTGCACATCAAGAATCCAATATACAAGCCACATGATTCGAGGCACACTCAAAACAGCCCCTAACAAGCACACGTGCACACAAACTCAAACCCAACCATAAATCTCATTTCCAAGAACGAGGGTCGCTACCCTACTATCCGCCACTTTTAGCACTTCAAATATACTCATCAAGACACATAAGACCACATGCTAAGCTCCCAAGAGCATTCTAAGCATTTTCCTAAAATTTGGATCTTCGATGAATAGTACCCGTATTCGATGAATAGTGTAAGGCAGCCCCTAAATCCACTAAATCCACTCCTAATAAAGCCTATTAGTAACCTATTATCCTACTCAAGGATTAGGGAGTTGCTTATTGAGATTAAGCTTGAATCGAAGCAGAACGCTCCGAGTCTTCCACGACCAGCCTCCGTGCAGCTCAGTTTCACGAAAATCCAATGGTTTATTCGACAATCAGCCTCCAGATCCTCGTATCCCTTGATCTTACAGTCGCATAGGCGAAAACAGAGCTCGATTCGCCCTTCGGAAGAGCTCAAACGAGTGATTCCAAGTCGGACGCGCGCAGAAAAACAGGAAAACGGCCTCTCGGGTTTTAGGGAGATTTGACCGGCCGAATGGAGAGAGAGAGAGAGAGAGAGAGAGAGAGAGAGAGAGAGAGAGAGAGAGAGAGAGAAGGGTAAGAACACACTTCACTTGATTTTAGGCTTAGCTTGGGTGAGAGTTGGTAGTGGGGTTCAAGAAGTGATTTGGGGTGGTTGAAGGGGTTTTCAAAAGTTCAAATTCTCATCAAGGCATTTGGCTCTTACAAATGAATATCGCGAAACAAAAACCGACAATCTGCCACTTTAGGACAGGTCGAAAATTTTAGTTCGGACGATCAGTATAGCTGGCCAACGAACACTGAACCTCAATGAGGCGACGTCCAAATCAATAGCTATGAAACTCTTGAAAATTCGACGCTCAGTCCCGGAGTCTAATTCTCGGTCCAAATCGGTCAATTGCGACTTTAAAATATCTCAGACTGACGAGCGGCTTTTAGGAGTTACGCGTATCGACCCGCGATAGGTTCACGTACTTAAATTCCTAGTTAGCCTTTTCCTTGCGATCGGTCATATCGAGAGTGATCTGTTCCGAGTGAGATAAGTCTAGAGTGCAACGACAAGATATCCATTCACTCATAAATCCCAAAAGTGGATCGAATTTCAGAATATCACAATATCATTGTCCGGCACAACAATGAGATCAATGGGCTCTTCTCCCTCCAAATGAGTGATCAGCATTCGACTGCATGTGTGAGAATATTACACTAATATCTAGAGAGTCGCGAGGTTGGTCTTACTTTATAACTCTTTTAATGCATAAAAAAAAAAAGGCAACGGTGTTCTTTTCTCACATGTGGTAAGGTAAGGTAAGGTGAAAAAGAAGAGCAATGATGGGCATCAGGGTGGGGGACAATCTGAGAAACCAAACCAGACATTAGACATGGCTCATCTGGAGTCCTCGTTGACTAGGAGTAAAAACCTAAAGAAAAACAACCACCCACCCCTCAAAAAAAGAAGACAAGAACACAAGAAGGTCAAATTACATGATCAAGAATTCAAAAATCACATACCAGAATGGATCGAGAAAACGTGAATTTCATACGTACAATACATTTGGGAAGAGAAAGCAATGATGAAGAAGAAGGGTGGCAGAGAATGGAATGATGGGTAGTGAGAGTTTTCTTTTTCCTGCTCCTTGGCTTTATATATTTTTTCTTGGCTCGCATTTATGATTATGCCTTTTGCATTCAAAAGAGAACATATGGGTAACGAGAGTTTTCTAGTTTGGATTCATGTGTGTTTCTGTGGAGGAGATTGGAGGAAAGTACATAATTTTCTATGAAGTACCTTAGATCATTTTCTCATTTATTTCAGAAAATAAGAAACAATTAACAAGTGGGATTACTAAAATGTCACTATGTTTCGTGAAATCACAAGCATTGCATGAATTATATGAATTGGATTCAACAAAATATTTTAAAATAAAATTCAATCGAAGTACTGAGAATCGTGATTTTGAAGTGATAAAACATATATTTTGTGTACCTGTGAGGAAGGAGACAATTTTCAGAATTGGGGATTTGGGAAATCCACATTGATTAGATGAATGTGTGCTGAGTTGATGATGGGGTAAGAGAAAGGCATGCAACTTTTATCATATATTCTTGCCAGAGTGAGGAAAAGACCTTTTCGACCAGAGTCTCGCCATTGCGTTGCGTGCATAATTAAATATACTCGGCAAAGGAATAATTATTGTACTTTATATGATGTTGAATTTTCTTTCCCTGTAATGGTATCCACGGGGGAACAAAGCACAATAAATAGAAAAAAAAAGTAATTTAGAATTCAACTAAGGGCCTGTTTGGTTCAGCATTTGAAATGAGCATTGGGGCTCTAAAGTCCCTTGGCCAAATGCAAATGCTGTTTGGTTATTTTTTTTGACTCGCATTGGGGAGATGCAATTGCATCTCAAATGCCCTCTAAAGTCCCTTTGCCCAAAGTACCTCAATTTTTTTATTTTATTTTATTTTATTCTTTTCTCCTTCTTCCTCCTTCCTTCGGCCGTCGCCCGCCGGCCGCCGCCACCCGCCGCCGTCCCCACCGCCGCCCCCCACCGCCGGCCCCACTGCCGCCCCTCGCCGCCCATCGCCGGCCGTCGTCGCCGCCATCCCCCACCGTCGGCCGCCGCCCACTGTCGTCGCCGCCCGCCACCACCGCCAGCCGCCACCGCCGTCCCCCACCGCCGGCCGCCGGCCACCGCCGCCGGCGGCCACCGTCGTCGCCGCCGCCCCCACCGTCGCCCGCCGCCCCTCACCAGCCTCTAGTGATTATTTTTTTTCCTAATTTAAACAAATTAAAGTTAAAAAAAATATTAAATTGGGATACCAAAGAACTTTTCAGATTTAAAGTTTACAAAACAGTATTTTCCCCAAAGTTGCATTCAAATGCACTTTTTAATTACAGTTTACCAAACAGTATTTGCATTTCACCAAACCCCTTTAGCTCAAATGTATTTGCATTTTCCCAAAGTCCCTTGGCCAAATACTGAACCAAACAGGGCCTTAACCAAATTGAATTTGTCCTTTCATCTCGGTTTCGAATTGGATTGAACTGTATTTTTTTCAACCATTTTGAAGTTTTAAAATTCTCAATCTAGAAAATATTAAAACTAAAAAATGATGCCTAATTATAATTTATATTTTCATAATTTTTGGAATTATATTAATGTACACTAACGTGAAAAGAAGTTTGAAAAATCTAACACCAATACGGTTGCAGTAGCGCCCATAGAACTATTTTAAGTTATTTAACCCGTCTCCATATTAAAGATTGGTCTATCTGTTCTCCAACCAAAACGTCTTATCATGAAGTTACCAAACATTACTCGTATACACACTCCATCAAAAAATGTGTGTTAGCAATGTGCATGTCGTTAATCCACCAATCAAAAGAACAGTTGTAAAAAGTTTCCTCTTACTAAATAACTTACAAAAATATGGACACAATTACAAATTAGGGTTTGAACGATTCGAACTCGAAATCTATCTACTAGCCTTCTTGAGTTTCTTTCGACAACACGCCATCCTTACCATAAAAATCTCCTCCTCGACGTACCTAATAAAGATCCATAACCCATATAATTGAAGACCATCAATAGAAATTCTTTCAGACAAGCAACTAGAGTTTCTTAAACATTACTTGATAAACTTCATATGTCCAAAGCACCAACTCTCCTCCCTGATGTACGCTTGCTCTGGAGTCAAAGCCGCCCATCATGTTGGGTTCACCGATTAAGATGGGTGTAACTTTTCGCATTTTCTTCCCAACAACTTTTTGAATAAATATAAAATAAGAAAAGTTATCTAAAAAGTCCTGCACCTATCGTACGACGATCAATTCAGTCCTAAATCTTTTAATTGTATGAATTCAGTCGTAAATTCTTTTGAGGATTTGCTAATTTATTCATAAGTCTTTTAACCGTGTCAATTTAGTTGCTAAATCTTTTAATTTTGTCAATTTAGTCCTAAACCTTTTGACAATTGTCAATGTAGTCATTTCGGCCTATTGTCCGAATAATAGGTTTGGGACTACAATGACAAAATTTCACATGGTTTGACACAATTGAAATGTTTCAGACTAAATTGGCAAGTTGTCAAAATGTTTAATACTAAATTGGCAATATTGGAATGTTTAAAACCGAATTAACCCCCGTACAATAGGTTTATAATTTTTTGGACAATTATCCCGCACAAATATAACTATTTAGAACAAAAATAATATGTACATCGACAATATTCTTCTAATCTATAGTGAAATATTCCAAAGGATAGTACAAGAAAAATACCCTTCTGTGTGACCCCTTGAACGGTGTATCTTGGCGTGTCACGTGAGACATGGTGCATACTCCCCTTTGGCCATCAGAAAAAGTTTGCATTAATGGGCACATCAAGTTTCAAATTTTAAGGTTTATAAAATAAATAAAATTGGATTTTTATGGTCTAAGGGACAATTATCGGACACGATTTATTTTGATCTGGAAAGGGATTTGGTAAATCCCAAAGTGCCGGTCAGAGACCCTTCGCGCGCGAACCTCCCTTGGCGCCTGAACCTCTTTATGCACTACAAGACAAAAAAATTCAAATCTGATTTGATCGTGGGACCCCCTTGTCACCTCACTCACTCTCTCTCTCCTCCCCTCTACTATCGCGCCAACCACCCCCATTCCCATAACCTTTTTCCTTTTTTCCCTTCTTCTCTCCTCCCCTTTCCCCCCTGTTCTGCCGTGGACTCCCCCCTCCCCCCACCTCAAGCCCGACTCCTCCTCCTCCTCTTCGCCCGCGGCACCAACCATCACCACCTCCCCCTCTAGCACCACTGCTTCATCAGCCGCCTGCAGCCGCGCCGCCTAACCGTCGTCTGAGACCCGTCAGCGGTTGTTGCGGCGCCAAGCCACGCCAGCCACCCCAATCTCCACCTCTCCTCCCCTCTTTCTCACCTTGTCGTCCACCCCCGTCGTTCCGCCGTTCTGTCGCCACCGCTGGTCGCCCCTCCGCCCGTCGACCCGAGAGCCATCAGCCCATCGTCCCTCATCGTGCCGGCCGAGCGAACCCCCTATGACCCGCGACCGATCCCCCCCTCTCTGCTCGAGCTCGCCCAGCCACCGCTCGTCGTCCAGCCGCTCACCGTTGCCTGCCTCAGCCGCCACCCGCCGAGCTTGCCGCGCCTCAGCCGCGTCGTCCGCCAGTCGTCTCGAGCTCCGCGACCTCCTCCCCTCTGTTCCGCGCCTTTCACCCCGTCACCCCACGTCCTGACCACCCCTTAGCCACCGTGAGCCACCCCCGTGCGACCGCGGCCCTCAACCCCTTGTCGTCGCTGTCCGTCGTCCGCCCGGGAGCCGCCGACTAGCCTCCCCTCAACCCGTGAACAGTGCCGCCCGAGATCCATCGTGCCGCTGTTCGCTGTGGCACAAGGCGAACAGCGGCACGACGGATACTGCTTCGTCACCGTCGCGCTCGTGTGCCGTCGCCGCGCCGCCGCCGCCGCCGTTCGCCGGAGCTCGCCGCCACCACCGTCGTCACCATCGCCGAACCACTTAGAGTAGTGAGTTAGCCCCAAACTCTCGGTTAGGTCGCTAATTGCGTTTGGGTTTACTTTAATTAGTCTAATTAGGCGTTCAAGTAAATTAATTGTGGTCGATTTAGTTAGAGACCGGGTATAAGTTAAATGACTGCAATTAAACAAATTAGATTGGTTAGCTAGGTTGTCTGTGGCTAATTGGTGGTTAGATTGGATTGTTGGATTGACTACAATTGTTCGACCGCAAGTGAGCGTTTGGTTAGAGCCGAGAGGGCGATGATTTGATTGACTGGTTGGTTTAAGCGATTTAGTCGCCTATGGTCAGTTCAAGTGTTCGAGTACGATATGTTGATTTTACTATCGATTATTTGATGTGGTGATTAATGCCTGATTGCTGATTGCTTTGAATGGTTTGTGATTGACTATATGAGGCTTGATCACCCGCATTGAGATGCAAAGTTTGGTGGATAATGTGCATATTCATGTGACCACGTGTGGAGTTAAATTGTATATTTGAGCATGAAAAATAGCTAGTGACCGAGTTTTTAAGCATGATCATGTGAGCATTTGACTAAATGCCAAGATAAGAACCGATTGGTTGGATGATCTGCTTCTGTGGTCATATAATGAGATAAATCCGTGCCAGTTGTACGGTCTTTCCTGGTAAATTCGTGCCATGCCAGTCGTACGGAGTCACATGATTTATCGGACACCGGTTGCATCTTGTGATGGACCGAAGCCCCTACAGGATTCCTGGTAGTTCCGTGTCGTGCCAGTAGTACGAATCTTACGGACTATCGGATACCGTCGTCGGAAGTAAGGGACGATGCCTGGTCATGCCAATAGACATTGCCAGTCGTAGTGTTGAGCCACGCCATTCGTGTGCGCTGGGCCTTACGGCCATTAATAACCGGAATACGTGTGGGGATTTGTGCTTGCAAGCTGTTGTGGTATTCTGGTTGTTTGCCTTGATTGACTATCATGTCGAGTCTAGTATTGCATATGTGTGGTCCAAGGCGTGGTAAGCTTGCATGTGATTGGCGTTATACTATTGTGATATGCTATGTGTGTAGGTCGCCTGAGTGAGTCAACGCCCTAGCCGGGCTTAGGCGTTAGCTCACCGAGATTTGTTTCTCACCCCGTTATGGTTAACCCCTTTTTCAAGTCCAATGTGATGGTGAGGATGAGGGTATTGTAGCCCCTCTTTTAGAGTAGATGAGAAGTTAACCTTTCTCGACCCACTTACCTTTTTGATTGGTCTTAGGGAGCCGCCCCGAAAAATGGGGTTGTATTTTTTTTTTCTATATAGCTATGTAGGGTTAACGATCATATGCTTTTGGTGTTTTAATGAAACTGTTCTTTGGCTTTTTGACTGTTGTGAGTTTCTTGCTTTGCTATCCCTACTTATGCTTTTGTCCGGGAGTGTTGCACGTTTCCTCATGCGTAGTATATGTCGATAGGTCATTAGCGTGCTTGGGATGTTAACCTTTATGACCTAAGGCGATTGGTAGGGATGTCGCGAGCTCGAGAATCGAGGCTTGACAACCCCGCCCAAGGTGGTATCAAAGCAAGGTCAGCCTGAACCATTTGGTCATGGTCTAGAGTAATAAGGTGCGCTGGGTTTTGAGATAGTTAGTAGGATCAAGACCTCGTGCATGTGATTGTTATTTTGCTTTTAGGCTGTTGTGACCTTGAGTTCCCATTGTGTGTTGCTTTGGGCGAGCAGGAGCCCGTAGGGTCCTGCAGGATGAGCAATCGTATTTCGAGAGCGCCTAGAAGAAGAGCAACTCGGGAGGATCCCAGAGTGGGCGGGATCCCGCAGGCATTAGAAGCCTTAGGAGATATCGTGGGGCGACAAGTGAGGAACCAGGCTACTGCTGCTATCGCCCCGAACGAAGATCCGTTAACTGGAAATGGAAATTGGTGGAGCAGTTTCATAAGCTGAAGCCGCCTAGGTTCTCAGGAAGTGGAGACCCCGAGACTGCCATCTCGTGGATTAAGGAACTGGAGAAGGCGTTCGCCCTGCTAAGTTGTGCGAATGAAGACAGGGTCACTCTGGCCGTCTATCAGCTGCAAGGGAATGTGAGTACGTGGTGGAGAGTCTTCAAAGATAGGATCTTTCCTGAGGGTACGGTCCTGACGTGGGATACCTTTGTGGAAGCATTTAACGGCAAGTACTTCTCAGACACCGCAAGGGAACAGAAGATGGCCGAGTTCCTTCGCCTGCGCTAGAACCAACTGTCGATGGATCAGTACGAGGCCAAGTTCGCTGAGCTGTCCAAGTATGCACCGAGAATGGTGGAAGACCCCGTGGATAGGGCGAGAAGATTTAGAGATGGGCGGAAGCTCGAGTTTAAGAGTGTGTTGGTGCCGTTGAATCTGAAGGACTACAATGAGTTGTATGAAAGAGCTCAGATGGTAGAACGAGATGTAGTAGAAAGGGCAGCCGCATTTGGATCACGGTTTGCGCCCTCGGGTCGGAATGATAATCGATTTGGAAAGAAGCCAATGTTTGGAGGGAAGCACCACATCCCACCGAACCGGAAGGGATGCATCAGTAAACCCGTGTTCAACCGTGGAGATGTTTGCTGCCTGTGCTAGCAGAGACATGGGTCTGCTCTGTGTCATTTCCGTGCTGGAGCTTGTTTTGGATGCGGTCGGTTTGGTCATTGGGTGAGCGACTGCCTGCATAGGCAACCGACCAGGCCGCAGCATGGAAGGTAGCCCGGAGGGAACGCGTCGTAGAATCATCAGAATCGACCCTAGGCGCAAGGACGGGTGTTTGCTGTCACCCGAGATGAGGCGAAGGATTCGCCGACCGTTACAGGTACGGTCCTCTTACACGACCAAGTTGCTTATGCTCTGTTTGATCCTGGTGCTACCCATTCTTTTGTGGTTGAGCAATTCGTTAAACTTGCTGGTTTGAGTCCGAAAATGTTAAGTACTGCTCTTAGGATCTCTACGCCTTTATAGGATAGCATAGTGGCTGCTGTAGGTTGTCTTGGTTGTAAGCTGGCAGTATGTGATCGTGAGGATAAGATAGATCTGGTTGTGCTGGATATGTTTGATTTTGATTTGATTGTCGGAATGGATTGGCTGGCGAAGCAAAGGGCCACGATGGATTGCTATCGTAAGGCGATTCAGTTTAGTCCACTGGATGGGACTAATTTTGAGTTTGTTGGAAATCGAGGAGGAACCTCGACTGTGGTGATTTCGTCACTAGAGGCGACTCGTTTGCTGGAGTGTGGTTGTCAAGGCTATTTGGTAATTGTGGTAGATGCGTTTGTTGAAGGACCTAGGTTGGAGGACATTGTTGTTGTGCGAGAGTTTTCGGATGTCTTCCCGCAAGAGTTGCCTAGGTTACCGCCTGATAGAGAGATAGAGTTTGTGGTAGAGTTAACCCCTAGGACGGCGGCGATCTCCAAGGCGCTGTATAGGATGGCGTTATCGGAACTTAAGGAGCTTAAGGTACAGATGCTAGAGTTATTGGATAAAGGATTTATCCGCCCCAGTGCGTCGCCATGGGGAGCACCTGTGTTGTTTGTGAGAAAGAAGGATGGTTCGCTAAGATTGTGCATCGACCACAGGCAGTTGAATCAAGTGACGATTAAGAACAAGTATCCATTGTCGAGAATAGACGATTTGTTCCACCAGCTACAGGGAGTTTCGGTATTTTCTAAGATCGATCTACGAACGGGATATCATCAGTTGAGGATCAAGAAAGAGGATATACCGAAAACGGCATTCAGGACGCGTTATGGACATTATGAGTTCACTGTGATGCCGTTTGGTGTGACAAATACTTCAGCTGCCTTCATGGATCTGATTAACAAGGTGTTTAAGAAGTTTCTGGATAGATTTGTGATCGTGTTCATAGATGACATCTTGGTGTACTCGAGGAGTCCGGAAGACCACGAACAGCACCTAAGGACGATTTTGGAAACCCTAAGGATGACCAGTTATATGCCAAGTTCAATAAGTGCGAGTTTTGGCTAGCTTGTGTGGCGTTCTTAGGCCACGTGATTTCTAGTGAAGGAATTGCGGTGGATCCGTCGAAGATTGAAGCAGTCATGGATTGGCCGAGACCGACCACGGTAACAGAGATCAGGAGCTTTTGGGCTTGGCAGGCTATTACAGACGTTTTGTGGAAAGGTTTTCTGCTATAGTCTCGCCTTTGACGCGACTGTTGAAGAAGGACGTGAAGTATGAATGGACAGACAAGTGCGAGCGTAGTTTCCAAGAGCTTAAGCATAAACTAACCATGGCTCCTGTTCTGTCGATTCCGTCTGGTCCCGAAGGATTTGCGATTTATAGCGATGCTTCACTTAGAGGTTTGGGTTGCGTTCTGATGCAGCATGGAAGAGTGGTAGCGTATGCTTCTCGTCAGTTGCGGCCTCATGAGTTAAACTATCCGACGCATGATCTGGAGTTGGCAGCGATTGTGTTGCTTTGAAGATCTGGAGACACTATCTAGTTGGAGAACAGTTTCAAGTGTACATCGATCACCAAAGCCTCAAGTATCTGTTCTCTCATAAAGAGTTGAACATGAGGCAGCGTCGTTGGATGGAGCTGCTTATGGACTATGACTGTGAGATCTTGTACCATCCGGGTAAGGCGAACAAGATTGCAGATGCTCTGAGTCGGAAGTCAGCAATAGCCCAGATGATGGTTCAAGAGTGGCTTCTTTTGGAGGAAGTACGAGACTCGAACTTCAAGTTGGAAGTGAGCCATCTGTCGAGTCTTGTGGCTACATTGAGGATCAAGCCGGAAGTGCAGGCTAAGATTAAGGCGTTGCAATCAACAGACCTTGCCATTCAGAAGATCCTTCAAGAGGACCCAGCTAAGAGAAGAGTCGACTTTCAGGTAGCCGAGGATGGGATACTAAAGTTCCGAGGACGTTTGTGTATGCCTGCTGATGAGGTTTTAAGGAAGGAGATTTTTTCGGAAGCGCACCGTAGTAGCTATAGTATCCATCTAAGGAGTACAAAGATATATCAGAATTTGAAGTAGCACTACTGGTGGAATGGAATGAAAGCTGGTATAGCCAAGCATGTGGCTAAGTGTTTGACTTGTCAACAAGTCAAGGCGCAACACCATAAGCCTGGAGGATTGCTGCAGCCATTAGAGATCCCAGAATGGAAGTGGGAGCATATCACAATGAACTTCGTGACGGGATTGCCAAGGAGTCAGAGAGGTCATGATTCGATCTGGGTTGTGGTCGACAGATTGACGAAATCAGCGCATTTCATCCCAGTGAGAAAGGACTTTGCTTTGGACAGTTATGCAGAACTCTATGTGGGACACGTTGTGAGACTTCATGGGGTGCCAGTGACGATCACTTCAGATCGCGATCCCAAGTTCACTGCCATGTTTTGGAAAATTTTGCAGGCAGCGCTGGGAACGAAGCTGCAGTTCAGTACGGCCTATCATCCACAAACGGATGGCCAGTCTAAAAGGACGATTCAGACCCTCGAAGATATGTTGCAGGCCTGCGTTCTGGACTTTAAGGGTAGCTGGGAGGATTAGTTGCATTTGATCGAGTTTGCCTACAACAACAGCTACCAACAGAACATCAAGATGGACTCCCCCCTCCCCCCACCTCACGCCCGACTCCTCCTCCTCCTCCTCCTCACCCGCGGCATCGACCGCGACCACCTCCCCCTCCAGCGCTGCCGCTTCACCAGCCGCGCCGCCCGACCGTCGCCCGAGCCCCGTCCGCGGCTATTGCTGTCCCAAGCCACGCTAGCCACCCCGATCTCCACCTCTCCTCCCCTCCTTCTCACCTCATCGTCCACCCCCGTCGTTCCGCCATTCCGTCGCCACCACCGGTAGCCCCTCTGCCCGTCGACCCGAGAGCCACTAGCCCGCCGTCCCTCGTCGCGCCGGCCGAGAGAACCCCCCCGTGACCCGCGACCGCTCCCCCCCTCTCTGCCTGAGCTCGCCCAGCCACTGCCCATCGTCCAGCCTCTCGCCGTTGCTTGCCTCAGTCGTGCCGTCCGCCAGTCGTCTCGAGCTCCGCGACCTCCTCTTCTCTATTCCGCGCCTTTCACCCTGTCACCCCTCGTCCTGACCACCCCTCAACCGCTTCGCCGTGTCGCTGCCTCCCCACGTCGCCGTGAGCCACCCCCGTGCGACCCTCCTCCGCGCCCTTCAGCCCCTCGTCGTCGCTGTCCGCCGTCTACCCCGGAGCCGCCGACTAACCTCCCCTCAGCCCGTGAACAGTGCCGCCCGAGATCCGTCATGCCGCCGCCGCTCGTCGGAGCTCACTGCCGGTCGTCGTTCGCTGGAGCTCGCCGCCGCTCGTCGGAGCTCACTGCCGGCCGCCGCCACCGTCGTTACCGTCGCCGGACCGCTTAGAGTAGTGAGTTAGCCCCTAACTCTCGGTTAGGTCGCTAATTGCGTTTGGGTTTACTTTAATTAGTCTAATTAGGCGTTCAAGTAGATTAATTGTGATCGGTTTAGTTAGAGACCGTATATAGGTTAAATGATCGTAATTAAACAAATTAGACTGGTTAGCTAGGTTGTCTGTGGCTAATTGGTGATTAGATTGGATTGTTTGATTGACTGCAATTGTTCGACCGCAAGTGAGCGTTTGGTTAAAGCCGAGAGGGCGATGATTTGATTGACTGGTTAGTTAGTAAACGATTTAATCGCCTGTGGTCAGTTCAAGTGTTCGAGTGCAATATGTTGATTTTACTATCGACTGTTTGATGTGGTGATCAATGCCTGATTGCTGATTGCTCTGAATGGTTTGTGATTGACTGTATGAGGATTGATCACCCGTAATGAGATGCAAAGTCTGGTGGATAATGTGCATATTCATGTGACCACGTGTGGAGTTAAATTGCATATTTGAGCATGAAAAATGGTCAGTGGCTGAGTTTTTAAGCATGATCATGTGAGCATTTGACTAAATGCCAAGATAAGAACCGATTGGTTGGATGATCTGCTTGTGTGGTCATATAATGAGATAAATCTGTGCTAGTCGTACGATCTATGCCAGTCGTACGGTCTTTCTTGGTAAATTCATGTTGTGCCAGTCGTACGGAGCCACACGATTTATCGGACGCCGATCGCAGCTTGTGATGGACCGAAGCCCCTATAGGGATTCCTGGTAGTTCTGTGTCGTGCTAGTCGTACGAATCTTACGGACTATCGGATACCGTCGCCGGAAGTAAAGGACGATGTTTGGTCATGTCAGTAGACACTGCCAGTCGTAGTGTTGAGCCACACCAGTCGTGTGCGCCGGGCCTTGTGGTCGTTAATAACCGGAATACGTGTGGGGATTTGTGCTTGCAAGCTGTTGTGGTATTCTGGTTCTTGGCATTGATTGACTGTCATGTCGAGTCAAGTATTGCATATGTGTGATCCAATGCGTGGTAAGCTTGCATGTGATTGGCGTTATACTATTGTGATATGCTATGTGTATAGGTCGCCTGAGCGAGTCAACGCCCTAGCCGAGCTTAAGCATTAGCTCACTGAGATTTATTTCTCACCCCGTCGTGGTTAACCCATTTTTCAGGTCTAAGGTGATGGTGAGGACGAGAGTATTGTAGCTCCTCTTTTGGAGTAGATGAGAAGTTAACATTTCCTGACCCACTTACCTTTTTTATTGGTCTTAGGGAGCCGCCCCGAAGAATGGGGTTGTATTTTTTTTCTATATAGCTCTATAGGGTTAACGATCATATGCTTTTGGTGTTTTAATGAAACTGTTCTTTGGCTTTTTGACTGTTGTGAGTTTCCTGCTTTGCTATCCCTACTTATGCTTTTTTCCAGAAGTGTTGCACATTTCTGCATGTGTAGTATATTTCGGTAGGTCATTAGCGTGCCTGGGACGTTAACCTTTATGACCTGAGGCGATTGGTAGGGATGTCGCGAGCTCGAGAATCGGGGCGTGACACCTGGTGTAAGTAATAGTTTTGAGTTATCGAATGCACCGGCCATGCGGTATGTCAGAGGACAATCACAATATGTTCGTCAATGGGTAATCTTGACCTATTTTAGGTTTTCAATTGATTTTCACATAAAATCGACTACTAAAGTGAAAACTACTAAAGTACCTCGTGATATATATATGCCGTCGTCCCAATTTTCTCCCTCAACGGGCCAGAGGTCTCGATAATGGAAGCCTTCTTACGAGTAACCTGAGAAGTTTCACATTATTTCAATCCTTTCTCTTACATGAAGTCACGAAAATCTCTTAATTGGAGAAAATAACCTAATGCCATTAGTGATTAAGCACACATCATGTACTTTAAAATACAAAAAGAAAAAAAAACATAGAGCACTTCCATCTCATATGCGAAGCATAATCGTCTCAAATCAGATTTGCTGCTGCTGTAAAAACCTTGACCTAAGTCAACAAATAGTATAGCCCTTGCACCAGAAAACTCCAAGCACAATTAAATTTGAAGCAGGATTTGAGATCTCTAAATCTGCACCTCCTTGAAATCCAATTCCACGTACAAATATGGTGCTTTACCCTCATCCTGTCAAAAGAAAGTTCATGGCATCACAACTCAATGATTCAGAACAGATTTTCATCTAGGCAACAACATATAAGACATTCTAAAAACACCAGTGATCTACAGGAAGGGAAAAGAACAGCTCTTTGCCAGCATACTTCTCAATCTCGGTTGCTTCCAAAATGCAAGACAGTCAGACATTATTAGTCAATTTCAGCAATTCACCCCCACCCTCAAAATAGAAAGCACAACAACAACAACAACAAAGCCCATTTAAGAGGGAATAGAAATCAATCAAAGCGATTTTGAGTCATATATTGATTAAAACCAAAGTTAACTCGAATACCTGCAATTGAAAGTACATTGTATCAAAGCCAGCTCCAAGCGATAATATCTGCTTGTTAATTCCTTTTTCTTCAGTATGTCTTTCACAATTAAGAAACTGGTATAGAAGCTTTCTTAATGCAGCCCATCGAGCATAATAACCTGAAGACATTGAAAAGTAAATGGGGGGGGGGGGGTTAAGCCAATCTATAAGATTATAAGATGAGAATGCACTTAGGAAGCAATTATTAAAAAACAGCATAAGCAGCTTCGTCACATATATATATATCAATTCTGCATATATCTTACCTCGATTTATTATGGGAGATCTTCTCACAGGCTTCCTAACAAATAAATGAATATAATCATCCCACATGTATCCCTTTTTCACACATGACCTGCACCGCAAGCCCCAAGAAAGCATGAAATCTCTCAGAATATTTTTCACTCCAGCCATAAAGCTATGATGACAATTAAAACCAATTATCATTTTTCTTGGGGGGAGGGCGCTAGGAGCACCAAGGTCATTTATGTCATAGACTCATACATAACGTTACAAAAATTTGGAGATAGCAAAAGATTCAGGTGTGATAAATATCAATTTAAGTAATCTCCATCCAGTGTAAAGAAAGGGAATTTACAATAGCCCTCTGTAGGTTATCAGAGCCAAGAACAAAACTTTATCGATTGGGATTGAGTCTTTACTTATTTTCCGCAAAAACATATGCTTGTTGTGATCAGGATGTTTGGAGGGGGAATAACGCCCAACTTCTTTTTGTATTATAACATTGTTGCCAAACTTTTCTGAAAAGTTATTCTTTCAGCCTCCCAACCATATTATTCCTATAACATTATAATACGTGCTAACTAGACAACTATTTAACTCAACAACGGTCTTAATCAATATATTACCTGACATTGCACAACATAACTATTAGATGACAACACATCTCAGACTTAATTTAAGGAACAAAACTTAAACACACTGTTTCATATTAAAATTCTCCTTTCGGCCAAGTTTTTAATCCTACGTCCATGATACGGTGCAAAAGGTTGAACAGTGTACGCTAACTATTGGTCAGCCGCATCAAAGTCCCTCAGAAAAGCTCCCATAATATTAGGGGTGAGACGGTGTAATTTGGTTTGGTTTCTAATCAAGTAAAACCGAAACACACTAACATGGTTTGAAAAAAAAATGAAATCACCAAACAATATTGAAGTTTGGAACCAGACCAAACCAAACCGTATTTTGCAGTTCAGTTCGGCTCCAAACTGAACCAAACCATGATCTTCTTGTGTTTTCTTTTGCTAGCTAAAACTAATGCACCACACACTCCCCAAGTATGAATTACAAGCAAGAACACTATAAAACATCAACATGTAAAGTTGATCCAGCTAGTTAACAAGCATTAAAGATCCTCCAAACAAAACAATTAAGCAACCTACTCTAATTGGGTTCTTCCACCAAGAATGATCTCAAGTGCAATAAATCAAAAGGGACAATACAATTAATCACAAAAGAAGCATCCACAAAATTTATTAAACGAAATAGAAAGAGCAAAGAAGATAAATATCGGAAGATAGTCGGGACTAGTCTTAGGTCTCATATTAAAGAGAGAAAGAACAAAAAAGGTTAGGTCTAAAACAAGGTCAAAACCAAATCAAACTGCTTAAAATGGGTTGCTTGCTAAGCAAGTTTCTAAAAAAGCCTCTCAAACTGAACCAAACCGTACAAAGCATAGTGGTGTGATTAGGTTTCACTTTAATGGTTTTCTAAAAAGCCCTCTCGAACTGAACCGAACCACAAAAAGCATATTGGTATGGTTAGGCTCAGTTCAATGGATTGCACGGTTTCCTGCTTCGATGGGACAACAAGTGCAAAATCCTATGTGTCAACAAATATATTCGAAAAATTACAAATTGGATATACGTACAGATTTCTAGAAAAAAATATCTTATTCTTCGCTACCTTAATAAGGAGGAGGATTCTGTATAACTCGAACAAAGAATTCTAGTTCTCACAATCAAGTGCAATTCTTGTAACTCATGCTCTATCGATCTGGGAAAGAGTTATAAAGTTGGACTACGAAGTCACCTGGTAAGTCAATAAAGCAAAGATCGAATCAAATGTAATGAGACTTGTTTTGGGCAATTCGAAAAGTTATCGGAGAGATTTGGGATATTCCAAAATTAATTCGCTTGCAAATTTGCTATGACTTTTCAATCCAATATAAATCTCCTTCTTACTCTCCTTGAAGAGATTAAAAAACAATACTGAAGCAAAGACGATGTGGAGATAGGATATGAACCACGAAGCCTATATACATAAGGAATGATGTCACAAACATATCACACGTAACAGGTTGGTGTTCCCTAATCCTAATCCCACCCGCCATTAAAACTGCTAAAACAACTTTCAAGAAAGAAAGAGAAAGACGAAATCGTCATATTCAGAGGTGGGCATCTCTCAACTATTATCATTGTAGCTTGAAGTTTCAAGCGTTGGCAACTTTGCTCATGATATCAAAAGTTCTTATCTGCTCAGGAAGCAAACATTGTCGTACAGCAATAGGAAAGGACTACATAAAGGTTGGGCAGCAGAGAACAACTTTCTATTAATGGCATCGGATCCGGATTCTGGTGCTATTTAAGCAAACCAGGGCTTTTGTTATTTCTATCCATGTCAAGCCATAGCGGATAGAACAAAACCAAATAATAGAGAAGCAGGTTTTTTTTGAAATATTTCTGCAATTACTTGTTGACAACTGTAGTACCGAAAGAGATCTGCTACAATTGTCTCATTAATATCCATGCCAATAGAAGCAAAGGATGTGCGTACCTGCATGGCTCCCTTATCCCACTATGTCTTCACATTGTTTGTTTGAGTTGCGAACGAGGTTGCTTAAGGCACCCGCAGCATTTGCTTTGGTCTTGTCCTCATCTGCTGAAAGCAACACAGCTGCTAGCTCAGGTATGGACCTCCTGAGTTCTTCATACAACATATCATTGTGATATGCTGCATTTCCAATCTAGAAGGAGAACATTCAAAGACAATCAGTGGGGCGAGAAGATTAAGCATTTGGCAAAGCAAGCAAATTCTCTTACAGCAAAGCAAGCAAATTTTCTTGTTCGTCTGTCTGGATCAGAGCAGTGGTCAATGAGGAGATCAACTATATCGTGTCTTGCCTACATCAAAAGTACCGAGCAGTGATTCAGTTGACGTTGCTTTAAGAGCTCACAGAGAGAAACTTGTACAGAAGTCGGGGAAAACTAGATCTCATTTGTTAGTTCATCATAAACCACCCGAAAGACACAACTTACTGGCACATTATAAAAGTAGGCGCTGTGGCGACACATGTTCCCGATAGCACAACAAGCCTTTGCACAAATATTTGAATCTTCATGTATAAGAAATCCCTTCATAGTTTCCAGGATACCAGCTTCATTGATGTACTCGTAGAAAGCCTGCAAAGTCTCGGTTGTGGAAAGGCGAACAAGATCAATGTGCTTGTAGCTCGTGCACTAGTGCTCTATATTTGTGAGAAAAGAACCATGTAGTAATGAATTGATCGTTCTTCTTTCTTATGTCATGTTAGACAAATTAGAATTTTAAACAAAGTGAAAATAGAATTGATAAGTCAAAGATGTCCTCAAAATAAATTATAATTAAGCGAAAAATAAGATTATGCTTAGAAATGAAATATTCTTTACTATTCTACTGGGTGACTGCCCATGATACGCTTCCTGTGGTGTTGCCAAGCAAAAGGAATCAGACAGAGAAGGGTATTCCAATCCAAGCCTATTTCTTCCAACCAAACAGAACCCTTGTTCCATCATGAATACAGAATTGCACTCTTTATGGCTACATATTACCAAAGAGCTATTGCGTAGGAAGAAAATTAGAGTATACAAATCTGCAGTCGAATCTACAAGAGCAATAATATTCGAGCATATGGTATAGATGGAAGTGTCTTGGAAGACACCAGGAAGAATGAGCATGGCTTGAGACAGAATGGCGATTGATTGACATGACAACTCTTGACACTAGAGTCCAAATAGGATCATATGTAAATAAAGAGTTTAAGTTTGTGTACTTGCAACTACCGGGTCAGGTTTAATTCAATCATTGAATTTCTATACTGTCTTCACCCTCCTGGAATGATCAAACTTGGCACCTACCTAATCCACTAGCATAGGTTACCCCGGGTAATATATTTTTCCTTACATTTCTGCCAATTAACATGTATCTGGAGATATTCACAGTCCAAAGGACTAATGCAAAAATTTGCTAGGCCAGAAAATTAAAGGGGCATGACTACACAGCTTTAGATCAGGACTAAAACAATGTCCATCACTGACGGAAATGGAAAGCAGAATAAATTAAAACAGCCAACTTAGAGATTTGTGAGCTCTTTATGCTGGGACTGGTGGAAGAACCAAGCAGGCATCAGGGATCAATTCGCTGCATAGATATATCATGTAATGACATGCTGATGTACTCTACAGAGACAAAGGAAATTCCGTGTACCTGTGCAGAGCAACTAATTCTAGCACGTGGAGAAGTTACGATTTAGGTGTAAAAGTGGGCATCAAGATTTCCCTGTGGCAGCAGAGTCAAACCCTAGTATAGAAAGTGTTTGCGTGTCACGAAGTGATGAAATCCATGTTCAAATTACAAGTGAACTTGCAGCAATTAAACGATAAGGAATCAGAACCTGGCCTTATCCATCCGCGCTAAATCAGATAATATCATCAAAACATCCAGTATGACCTCTTTTGGACCTGACGCACTGAGTAATATTCTCATCCTGTTTGGATGTAGCAACACCTTGCCCACAAACTAGATAGCAAGTGGTCTATGACCTATCATTTTAGCAATAAAGGCGACTGGTTTTCCAGAATCTTTCAGCCCAAGATGCTCCAAGCAACGCAGTGACAGAAAAATGTGTATTGTCACAGGTCTTTCTCATACTTTTAGTATACTACAAACACCACAAAAAAGCAATATTGCAGAAAATGCCACTGTGTACTTCAGGACGAAAATACTCAAGCGTATACGAAACTCCGTAGATAGAGAATTTAATTTCATAAGAACAACTTCCTTGTCTTTTACACAGTGTAGAGGATAAAAATATTCCCTTTGTGCATGTAAGTGAGAGAGAGAGAGAGACCTCTAGAAGGATCTTAATATACTTTCCCATGTCCTCTTCTATCGCCTTCGCCGTGTCTCTGTCTTCTGTGTATTTTCTCCCCTCAGATAACCCCATATTGAGGAGAGATCCACCGTTTATGGAAGCAGTGGCTGATGCCAATGTGGGAGTATATTGATTGAACAACAACAAAAATGAAATGCTAATAGATGAATTACTGCATTAATTAAATCTCTCACGCCATCCTTCCCTCCCCCAGGCCCACTCCAACACCTCACAAGCTGAACATGCGCATCATATACTAAATACAAGATGACATTGACGAACTCGGATCTAAGCAAAATCTGACGAAACATTGGAACTCCACCCCAAAGACAGTGAAATATTGAGGAGACTGTCCATAAAACTCCAATCGGGGACAACCCAACTCCATTGTTCGCATTATCAACTTTTCCATCAGCTGCATTTGACAATTTGTTACGTAACAAATTGAGTAGAAGCATATGAATACCATCTGAACACAAATGGTGAGCAGATAACTGCTCTCCCCTCTTTAGCGTCATTTCCAGCAGACCAACAAATCCATCTCTGATCCCATGCCAATATGGTAAGAGTTTCATCAACCCCTCCACGTTTATTCACCCGGGATGTGTTGAGGTAGTCACACAGTACAGATGTCTGGGGGATCAAAGGTGCAGCAATCCTGGAGACCAAGGAGTCGAAATTTGCACTTTCAAGAGATAGGATGGAAGCAAAAGCCAACATGGCTGATGCAGAATGCGGTTGGCAATTACTTCTCAAACCTTCATCAGAAGAAAAATAACTCGCAAGAACTGTGAGTCGAGAAGATTGCTTTGTGGAAGATGATGTCAGAATACACGCTGCAGAATTTCTTCCAGACATCTTCAAACATTGTGCTGCCATGGCCAAGACAAGGGATGCCTGCTGAACCATAGCAGTAGGATTATGTAATTTGTTCTTCAAATTCTTTGTTTCCCCTGTTTGCTCATTTTTGCTTGAACATGAAGCACAAAGGCCAAAGAGGGAGAATATCTCTGAAATAACGGTACCGTCTTCACCACCACTAACAACAGTGTTGACTGGTAAGGAGCTGGGCAAGCCACATAGAAGAATTGGAATGATTCTGTTCTGCAGGTAACACCTTGATCAATTCGTGGATGCTCTGCTTGATATGTTATCTTTATGCTGATTTGTAGAAGATTCCACACTCCAACGATTCTGATTTTTTGCTTTTTGATTTGTTTCTTCAATAGAAATGGTCACCAGGAGGACAGCAGCTAGCGAGCGGAGGCAATGGTGACCTAGTCCATGTTTGGGACAGGTCCATGGCAGCTTCCAATTCACCCACCCATGGGTGGCTTCACCGGCTCGAAAAGCACACCGCCGCTGTTAGAGCCCTTGCCTGGTGTCCCTTCCAAAGGAATTTGCTTGCTTCGGGAGGGGGTAGAGGTGATCGGGCCATAAAGTTTTGGAAAACCCAAACTGGCGCGTGCTTAAACTCTGTTGATACCGGTTCCCAAGTCTGTGCTCTGCTATGGAGCAAGTATCAGAGAGAGTTGCTTAGCTCTCATGGATTCGCTCGTAATCAGCTCACTCTTTGGAAGTACCCTTCAATGGTAAAGATTGCAGAGCTGACTGGTCATACTTCTAGAGTGCTTTTCATGGCCCAGGTACCTTTGCAAATTCACTACTTTCTGGTTCTAGGAGTTGGCATTTCTGCATTCACAACTTTCTGATAAGATTTAGATCCTCAAGGAGTAACATTGTCTCTTTCCTGTCAGAGTCCGGATGGTTCCACTGTTGCATCGGCGGCAGGGGATAAAACACTGAGGATTTGGAATGTGTTTGGTGTTCCGGAAGCCCCAAAACCAGCCTCAAGGCGTTTTGCTGGCTTTCGCTAAACGGAAAGTCATGTCGTCCATAGATTTATTTTTTTTATTTTTTTTCCACTAGATGTGTAGTCACTGATGCGTGACATACAATTTGTGAACTCAAGTTTGGTACAAATCAAAGTACTTTCCCGCACTTTCGTTATAACTTCTTCAGAGATGAACCCCCAACACGACTCAATCTGAAAAGTAAAACTTGCTAAACTTAAGGACAGAACACTAAGAATGGTTCGTCGCATATACATTAGACCATGTTTTCTCAAGTAATAAGCTCAGGGAAGGGGTGACTAAAATAGGTAAACTTGTTAACTCAGGCATTCGACATCGTACAACAGATTCCCGCAGCTAGCAGGCTAAGCCAACTGCATTTAGTCATTAATGCATAGTCGGATCCTGTGCTAAAAATTTACTCGGAGACATACTAAACCCGTCAACCCCATTGCTTGAGGAGAAGGCCTTCCAAATCTCCAAACATGAAATGCCTCTAGGTACAGGATCGAGACGAAAGAACCTAAAGCTTGAAATCCTTCTTCTTCGATTATCCTGCACTTTCCATTTCCTCTTTTTCTCGTTCTGCATCAATCCATCTCTTCATTAGAACGATTGCGAAAGACGAACCATGGACATGAAATAACAGGGAACTTGGTCAACAACATCAGTCAAACATTAGGGGTGCTGATACAACTGGCATGCGAGAAAAATACGATAAAAATTAGACATTTGTTCTGAACTCTCAATACATCAACACACTAGTTAAGGTAAGGTCAGGGATGGAGTGTGTTCTACTGTCAAACAAAAAACAACTGAATAATTATCAATTGGCCCAAAAGGAGAGAAGCACTCTGATGATTTTCCACTCGACCACTTTATGCATAAGCAAGCAAAACGACCATAGGAACAAAAGCGGAATTAAGAAATACGAATGTGTACAAAGATTTCAACAACTAGTAAACAAAAATGGCGGCACTTTAGATGGCACATCACACTGCACAGCCACTTCCAAGAAAGACACTCGCACAGATCGATCTAAGAAGCACAACCAAAAGCAATCTACACTTAAGAGTCCGAACTCATATCCCTCTAGAAGGATAGGTTGCTCCCAACCCCATCCATCCAAAAAAGGACTTCAGTACGGGTTGGTGCATTAGCTTATCACTCATGTTTCTCCTTCCAAAGCTAGTTCTACAAATTTTACTTTGATTTGCCACATGACATGTCACTACGTACAACTAGTAAACAAAAATGGAGGCACTTTAGATGGCACATCCCACCTCAAATTCTTTCCCTTCGAAATATAGGTCGCCATGGGTGGTTAGCTTTGGCTTTGTCTGGTACTTGAAGAATGCATCATGCAGAACCTACATAAGAGGGAAAATCAGTCTCGCAACAAAAGCTAAATGCACATACCAGCCATAAATCTCAGGCTGCTAGGCAACATAACTCAGGGATATGAGACGAAAAAACAAAAGGTTTATACAAAAGTGGTTAACCTGATAATCAATATCCATTTTCCCCATCTTCGGCTGCATGCACTCACGTTGCTTTTGCTTCAATTTCTTACTATCTTCTTTCTCAATGTAAGCCTGCATTGCAGCCACAACACAAGAATTAGGCACTGCAAATAGCATCCATAAGTAGCGTATGCCGCGGTGCACCCACAATGGGCGAGCATGTGTGTGTGTGTGAGAGAGAGAGAGAGAGAGAGAGAGAGAGAGAGAGAGCTCAGTTATCAAATAAAGGCTTGTCCAAAACCAAATGCTCCTTCAGAGACCCAGTACACTAAATAAAAGAAACTAGACTTAACATCTCCATCTTGTGGTCATCAAAAGATTGGGAAGAAACAGAGTCAAGCTTGAAAATAATCAGACAGTCAAATGAAAGCTTTCACCTCCCCACCATCTCTCCTCTTCCAAGTCATTTCCCACTACATTGGATGAGAGAGAGAGAGAGAGAGAGAGAGAGAGAGAGAGATGAAGCTCGAGCTTCTTTGTCTTCTCCTTATGAGTCAAGAGTGAAATTCAGGTGGCTTGAGTATTATATGGAAGTGAGTTCAAGCTTGAAAATATTGTATTCCAGCAGCTCGCAAACCTAACTATGTAATCACATTGTTACATAATTCACTTATCTATTTACAAATTTTAATCATCTATAAATCAAGTTCTGAATACAAAACCCTAAGTATAACATCATTTCGCAATTTCATTGTACTTATAATACTCAAGTTGAAGCTTAAATCGAGCTTAGGATATTTCTTAAATAATAACGGAGTTGAGCCAAATCAAGCTCAAGCTCGTGAAGCACTTTACCAAGTCAAGACCAAGAGTTTGAGTATCTAGCATCCCATATTTGAGTACGTTAAACTTGAGTTATAAAATAGTACTGAATAGATTTGGTTTGGTCACGCCCCAACCTAGGACCAAAGGGTACTGGCAAAAAATTAAAGACTATGCTGGAATACAGCAAAATAGAGAGATTATAGAAAAGGAAACCCAAATAATTTTTCCACTCGCCGTGTGAAATGACCCATCTTAAATGGACTCTCTCATATATCCTCAAAACATCAATGTGGAATATAAGTTGGAAATGGTGACTAGTACAAGTTGTCAACAGGGATACTATATCATCTTTAGTTACAACATCCACCAACTAGATACAAAACTTCCGTTAAAGTGAGAATGTCATGGCCACACTGAAAATTGGAATAGAAATCCGTTTGATAACGCAATTTTATTTTTCTATTCTAAAGACAATTTTTTTTACTCAAAAATAGATTTGGAAGAGAAATCAGAAGTAGAAAAAAGTTACTTTTTTTTTGTTTCTAGAACAAAAAAAGAAATAAGTTCGGGCCATCCAAAAAAGAAATAGCTCATAGTTGGCAAACGCCGGGCGCCCGTGAGGCGTGGGCCGGGTCAATCCGACCCTGTCAGGATTATTTTTTTATATATGAAAAAATTTCGAAAAAAAAAATCAGTAAATGATAAAAATTCCAAAAAATTTTGGAAAATTCATTAAAAAAACACTAAAAAAATCGGAAAAAAATCTCAAAAATTAGGAAATGGGTCCAATTAACTGGCCAATCCTATTTTTGATGATTTTGTCATCTCTTTCTTCCAAAATGATAATTTTGCTCTCTTACGAGCAAATCTTCTCGAAAAATTCGATTGCTGGGAAATGAACGGCGAGCGGGGCTTTGAGGGAATGGGATTTTTGTCTTTTTGGGACTTGTTTCTTTTTTTAACAATATTTGCATGTACAGTTGACTTTGTCATTTTGACAAGAAAGATTAGGACTGGAATCCCAGACAGAAAGGTAAGGATTTTGGACCATGGGAGTATTTGACCTGTAAAAAGAAAAGAACAATAATTTCATAAAAGTCCCTGTACTTCAACATATTTCAATTAAATGCGGTTTGTCTTTTATCATTTTGAAATCTTGAGAACGGACATTGTTCTACCAAATATATTTGGGTGTTCTCTTAGTCAATACATTGTATTGACCATTGAGATACAGGTTATTGCGTTAAGGATTTCATTGAGTATCAATGTAGGGTCAAATTGAAAGAATAATCATCTTCCAAGTTGAATTAGGAAAATTCGAAATTCAAGGCACATTTAAAAGTTACAACGGATATTTGTGTTTCATTTTGCGATTATAGAACAATCATTTTGATGCCTAGTAGGGGTGCTCAAATCTAACCCGAGGCTCGAAAGCTAACTGAAAACCGATCTGCGTGGTATCAACTAATTGATTTCTTTAGGAATAAGTGTATTAGAATGATTAAAGCTTGTCTCGATAGTGTAATCGAATTCTAAAAACTTTTAAAATGTTGGTTTTATTTATTTATTTATGTTTTGGTTCATTTTGTTGACTTTTGTTATCCTTTTTAGTATGTGTTTTCAAAATAAAAAATTGTAGCATTTTTTGAACTTTTAACTAAATTTAGTATTTGAACCAAGACGGCATTGGTTTAATCTCATGCTTCATGCTTTAGTTTATTTTTATGTCACCCAAAATAGAGAAAAAAAAAAACCACGTCACTATTTTCTGTTAGTCAAATTAGACGAAATTGAAGGCGAGGCTTCATTGTATCAATTTGATAAGTTTAATGACTTGATCATATTTTTTAAAAAATCAGTCAAAAAATGAAATAATCGGATTGGCCTAAACAGAATTACAAAAATGAAAAATAATTAACAATGTCGTATGGTATGGTGAGATCGAATACAGAAAAGTGACTCGACACATGCCAAAAATAAATTTTTACGCTAAAAATGCACTTGATTGCCTTTGCTACCGGCACCAAAACAGGAGTTTTATGCCTCATCCTTGTGTATTTGCATTGATTTTGATGTTGATATTTGTATTATGATCTTTTCTTCTTTTTGTCACGTTTCGAATTTGACTTTTATTCATCTTACACGTTTTCCAAATATAGGTAGATATTTGCATATAATTTGACTTTTAAAATTTGAATCATTTTTTGGATGCCCAATCTGGGGGGGAGGGAACACATTTGGTATGACATCTTGAAGTTTCATCATTTGTTGATATTATTTAGGATATTAAGATGATAACTGGTTTGCATGAATTATTCGATAACTTCGACAAACTACGATCTTATCATTAATTTGTTAACTCGGGAAAGGTTTCTGAAAACTTTATTTCGAGAGCTATGTGATATATAAGAATGTGAATTAATAGATGGGTATCAAGGGGCAACGCAGAGTCTGCATTGATGAAAATGCATTGAGGGTTTATCGGCATTACATGTCTTAGAAAAGGTCAACCTATTGGTTTTCGCAATATCCGAATACACTGTGCTTGCAAAAAAAAATCAACCAATAAAATGATCTTACTAATTTTAATATGTATAAATAAATAAATAAACAGTTAAAGTTGGCGAAAATCGATATCATCATAAATATCTTCAAAGAAAAAATTTATCATAATAGTGCGCTCATAATTTTATCGAATTGGCTTTTAGCTATCTTTGACCGTGCTTAAGCAAAAAAGAAAAATTTAAAGGACTTTTTTTTTTTTTCCGCTACTGCTTCGATTGTTTGTAGAGCGACTAAAATTGAGAGGTAATAAATAAAAGCTGAGCGAACCAGGAAAAAAGAAAAGAAGAGGAAAGAAAACCAGAGAAAATACGATATATATTATGAAGGCAGGGCATTTTCGTCAATTGAACTATTCAACGGCTCTTCAGGGTTTGGACGAGGATCCAAAGAAGGAAAGAAAGCAAAACCCTATTTGATCTGTTCCCTTTCATCTCTGTCTCCACAATTCATCAAAACTCATCTCTCTCTCTCTCGCGCCACGGATCCAGCTCTCTGCATCTTCTAGGGCTCTCTCTCTCGCTCGCTCGCTCTCTCTCTCGCTCGCCACGGATCCAGCTCTCTGCATTTTCTAGGGCTCTCTCGTATCCAACTCTCTGCGGGCGATTGAATTGTGAAGCGCAGGCTGCGCGCAACTCCCTGCCAAAACCCTAGTTTTCGATTTTTCGAATTTCTGTTTTTTCTTTTAATTTCCTGCATATCACCTTTCTTTGTTTGGTGTTTGTTTTGTGCAGGATCTGCTGCCCACTCTTCATCGAATATGAACCGGCTTCGACAAGGGTTTCTGCAGAGGAGGAATTCTCGAGAAAACGTAAGGATTCATCTTCATGTGGTCTTCTTTTTGTGTCGGTATTATTGGGCGGGCGGGCGTTGGAGTAATCAATTTTAAGGAATGAGCCCTCTAATCTTTCAGTTCTTAGTCTACATATTTGTTCAGGAATAGTTAATAAAGTTTTGTTCGTTCAATTGTGACAACCAGCTGGACCGATTCATACCCAATCGGTCGGCTATGGATTTCGATTATGCGCACTACATGCTGACCCAAGGGAGGGATGGGAGGGAGAATCCAGCGTTGATTTCCCCGTCAAGAGAGGCTTACCGGAAGCAACTGGCTGAAGCACTCGGCATGGACCGGACTAGAATCCTCTCCTTCAAGAACAAACCCCCGGCCCCCAACTGGGCAGAGTTGATCCCGCATCAACTCACTTCTCCTCAGCCTGCCAAGCCAACAAAACCCCGCCGGTACATTCCTCGGGTAAGAATACTTTTTGTTTTGAATTATCTTTATTATCCGTTTCTCATGAGGTGGTGGCCCTTAAGCGCTTAACTTGGTTGATCTTCTTATTAACAGACCCCAGAGAGGACATTGGATGCCCCTGACATTGTGGATGACTACTACTTGAACTTGTTGGACTGGGGAAGCAGCAATAAACTTGCAATTGCCCTGGGGAATACAGTTTATCTCTGGAATGCTTCAGATGGTTCTACCTCAGAACTTGTCACCATCGACCAAGGAAACGGCCCAGTTACCAGTGTCAGCTGGGCCCCGGATGGTCGCCGCATTGCCGTCGGCTTGAATAATTCTGAAGTCCAGTTACTGGATTCGACTAATAATAAACTGGTCAGTGTTTTTCTCACCATGAAATTTTGTACGTATAATCGTCTCATGAAACCTGCCTGATAAGTTGCTGTGGTCCCAATATGGTTAAATTTTTCATTTCAGCTGAGGACTTTGAGAGGTGGCCACGTATCTCGGGTTGGGTCTCTGGCATGGAACAATCACCTCCTTACAACAGGAGGACTTGATGGACAGATCGTCCATAATGATGTGCGAGATAGATCTCCAATTGTTGAGACCTACAGGGGTCACACCCTGGAGGTTTGTGGGTTGAAGTGGTCAGCCTCAGGCAAGCAACTAGCGAGCGGAGGGAACGATAACATGGTCCACATTTGGGACAGGTCCATGGCGTCTTCCAATTCACCCACCCAATGGCTTCACCGGCTCGAAGAGCACACAGCCGCTGTTAAAGCCCTTGCCTGGTGTCCCTTCCAGGGGAATTTGCTGGCTTCCGGTGGAGGTGGAGGTGATCGGACCATAAAGTTTTGGAACACCCACACTGGCGCGTGCTTAAACTCTCTGGATACCGGTTCCCAGGTCTGTGCTTTGCTATGGAACAAGAATGAGAGAGAGTTGCTTAGCTCTCATGGATTCACTCATAATCAGCTCACTCTTTGGAAGTACCCTTCAATGGTAAAGATTGCAGAGCTGATTGGTCATACTTCTAGAGTGCTTTTCATGGCCCAGGTACCTTTGCAAATTCACTACTTTATGGTTCTAGGAATTGCATTTGTGCATTCACTGCTTTCTGATAAGATTTAGATCTTCCTCAAATAGTAACAAATTGTCTCTTTCTTCCTGTTAGAGCCCGGATGGTTGCACTGTAGCATCAGCGGCAGGGGATGAAACACTGAGGTTTTGGAATGTGTTTGGTGTTCCGGAAGTGGCTAAACCAGCTCCAAAACCTAATCCAGAGCCTTTTGCTCACTGGAATTGCATCCGCTAAACAAAAAGTCACCACTGTTAGTGTTGACTTTTTGTTTAGAGAATGCAATTCCAGTGATGGGTGCTCGAGACAAAACATAGTGATGATGGGGGTGCTCAAGAATATTCAGTAGCAGTCGTCGCCCTGAGTGTTCCCGGGTGTATACCATAATTTTATTTTTCCAATGGATGTACCATGTATTATTTTTTGTGAATTTTAACTATTTTCACTCTTCTTAGAATCACAGCTACTCGTCATGTTCAATTTTTTTGTTCCCTAATGATTGATTGCATTATGAACTTCCAAAGCTACCCGCCAAACACAGAACCAGCAAGATTTGTATAGTTCGGCACCAAGAACGCACGTTTACAGTAACGTGTGAATAAACATCACCATCACCATCACCATCACCCAACAGAGAACTTAATATAAAGTTCTATTGAAGCAGATGGGGAATACAAATCTGCCTTCAGTGTAATATGATTGACCTAAATTCTGAAGCAACCCACCATCGGAAGTCAAATAATTGCAGATCAAGTGAATTGATGTCGCATGTATGTATCTTCGTGTACGAAAACAGGTCCCTGAGTGCTCTGTGGTGGAAACTGGGGTCGTCCCAAAGCAATGCCTCCAACACCTAGATTAGGAGCAGAGGTAACCCCATAGCCATCCATAATCCTTTACTTGCGTTTGATGTATATGCATTGACAATGTGATCTGTATAGCATGCTTTTCTTTGCTGAATCCATGTCATCTTGTGTGGTTAATCTGTGTCACGTGTATTGTCAGAAATATTACTTGGGAACTTTCAGGACCTAATCATGGATACACCAAGAGATGTTCATAAAGTTGTTAGATCATAGTCCGTTAATCACGTCATCAAGCAAAAAACGAGTCTGTTAATTGCCACATGCATGTATTAGAAAAGAAAAGGCAAAAAGAAAAATGGAAAAAGAAAAAAATTCAAAAAAGTAAAGGATAAAAATGCCCTTCGGCCAGGCCCTTCTTTGAAACAATTTAAGCACCTCAGACCCTTATTTGAAACAAAGTCCACTTCATGCCCTTATTTGAGAAAATGAGAACACTTCAGGCCCTTTTTTTGAATTTACCCAAGATTTCCTAACAATAAGGGTATGGCACAGGCATGTTGCCGCAAAGAAGTGATTGCAATTTGCATTACATTCAGGCATGTACTTAGTGACAGACGCCAACAGTCCATGGATTGTCATTGACAATGTCCAATCTGGAAAACCGAAATTCAGTTCTTTCATGAAGGAACCTACAAGCTTCTTCCGTATGCGTACAAATTTCCAACATAGGAAGTAGGATGACGTTCCGATCGCAGAAGATGCCAGTACTAGCTCCTGTTCAAATTCTTCCATCCTGGGTGCTGATTTTTTCTTCTTTTAGATGGTGTAGTTCCATGTTGATATTTATTTTTTGATGTCAATACTGCAACCTAGAGTCATCATCTCTGTAATAGAGCCTTTGTATGATTAAATGTGGAGATATCTTGCTAGTCTGGTCCTTGCGAATCTACTATATCTCGTGTTCTTTATTCCATGCAGCTTATGTAAGTCTTTTTTTTTGGAAAAATGTGAACTTTCTACCTTAACAATGAAAGAAACAGATTGAATTGCTCTTCTTCAGCTTGAGCAAGCTCACAATGCACTTGAGTTCTGATGCTTACGTAAATGAAAGCTTAGTTAATGGATGAATATGTTTGTTAGCTTCTGTCTTGTGAAACTTTTAGTGTGATTACTGCTCTGGTATCCTGCTGCTCCGTCATGCAAGATTTTGCAGGTTAAGTCACTGCGTGGCTCAATTACTGCATTTTGATAATGTTTCAGCATGAGATATTATTCTTACAATATGCTGATTTAGTTGCCCAATTTTGCAGTGATCGAGACATCCTAAGGTCCAACCAGGCACTGAGGATTATCTCTAACTTAGTTGCAGCTGGGGCCGTTCATTCCAAGGGGCTAAATGATGAACTACTTACTGAAGTTCTTCAATTCACAGCAACTGTAGTTAGCTTGACATCAGTTGAGCTTAATGATTTAGAAACAAAGGTTGATCAGCGCTAAACTTTATTTGGATTGTGTGCCACACTCTCATGTTAGTTCAACACGTTGTCTCATGATGAAAACGGTTACCATAAATGAAGTGATGACAAAAGTTGTCACTCCATTTTGACTGGACCTAAAAAATCCCCCCACCTGCCCCTCCCCCCTCCCTGAAACAAAAAAAGAAACGGAAAGAAAATCCTCCAAAACGAATAACAAACAACATAGAGAGAGAGAGAGACAGAGACACAGAGAGAGACACAGTGAGAGAGAGAGAGAGAGTCAGCTCTCAACTGCCATTCAAGTATCAGAGCTTGGCTCGATGATTTTATCTTAGCTCTTGTAATTAGTGCTATTTTCCTTTAGATAATTTATGCATTAAAACAGATGCACAATTAATGTACTTCCATTCTTCGTCTTCAATTTCTTTTCCTGCGTTCCTGCTTTATTATTCTAATGGTTTGGGTAAATTCTTCAACAGTTCATTTTGGTCTTTTTGTTTCGGTCCTGAGTGAGCCGCAATGCTTTTGTTACATTTTTCGTTTGCTAAATTCATCAATTACACGTGAGCATCCCTTTTATGTCTGTTATTTGTCTTCTTTTGAGTAATTTAGTTAAATTTAGAGTATTCACTTCTGTGTCTTACCTTTCCTGGTTTGGCAATTATCAAAGTATTGGTTGACCAATCTGGAAATGCAGTTTCAAATTCATACTTCAAGCACTGGGTCGCCTTAGCTAATATCTTCTCACAGGTACATTTTTTATTGGCATTTCTGAATTGTAACCAGTGTGCAATTTGCAAGCTGCCATATTATGGTGTTGAATATGCAGGTTGTCAGATGCAATGAAGATGCATCTGGAAGAATTTTGAATGAGTCCATAGGTCGCATTACAATCGTGTTATCTAGAGTGGCTCATTCTCTTAAAGCATCTTCAGATATCAACAATGATGCAGAATATGTGCCCTCTGTGGTGTTTGAAACTGTGAAAGATATAGCGGATCATGCCAAAGCGTCAGGACTGGTGGAAAAGCTGTGTCTCTGCTTAGAAATTGCTGGTTCAAGTCTATCCTCAGGCTCCCCAAATTTACTGCAAGCTGTTTCTGAAGGATGCAGAGCCCTGTGGTTGTTGATTGATGCCCTCGAAACACTCTTTACAAAGGAACATACTTATTTGTATCCTTTGGATGCTGTACAGAGTCCTTCTTTGCTCCGGCTTGACATCAAAGGGAGTGAACAAGGTTTGTTGGTTGGGAAGGAATCTTCAAGAATCATCGATATGGTGACAAGGGCATTCCTCAAGCCAAAGTCTGTACAAAAATCCATATATCATTCACTTCATCAGCCTCTTGAGACTTCAGCTTTGGCTGTTATTCAGGTGCTTGTCTCCTGACCTAAAATATATCTTCTTAAATAGTGGTATAGATGCCCTTCTTTGAAATTGGTTTTTTCTTTCACAATGATTAATCGAGGAAAGTTGCTTATATGAGACTTTCAGGCCTTCATGAATTGTTTGAAACTTTTAGCTCTTATTCTCTCGCAAAGATTATATAGGTAAGAGGTCATTTTGTGTTATATGTGTTTCAGCTGTTATCATGGTGTTGCCTGCAGAACAGAATCATTCCAATTCTTCTATGTGGCTTGCCCAGCTCCTTACCAGCCACCACTGTTGTTAGTGGTGGTGAAGACGGTACCGTTATTTCAGAGATATTCTCCCTCTTAGGCCTTTGTGCTTCATGTTCGAGCAAAAATGAGCAAACAGGGGAAACAAAGAATTTGAAGAACAAATTACATAATCCTACTGCTACGGTTCAGCAGGCATCCCTTGTCTTGGCCATGGCAGCATAATGTTTGAAGATGTCTGGAAGAAATTTTGCAGCGTCTATTCTGGCATCATCTTCCACAAAGCAATCTTCTCGACTCACAGTTCTTGCGAGTTATTTTTCTTCTGATGAAGGGGTGAGAAGTAAATGCCAACCGCATTCTGCATCAGCCATGTTGGCTTTTGCTTCCATCCTATCTCTTGAAAGTGCAAATTCCGACTCCTTGGTCTGCAGGCTGCACCTTTGATCCCCCAGACATCTGTACTGTGTGACTACCTCAACACATCCCGGGTGAATAAACATGGAGGGGGTTGATGAAACTCTATCATATTGGCATGGGATCAGAGATGGAATTGTTGGTCTGCTGGAAATGACGCTAAAGAGGGGAAAGCAGTTATCTGCTTACCGTTTGTGTTCAGATGGTATTCATATGCTTCTACTCACTTTGTTACGTAACAAATTGTCAAATGCACCTGATGGAAAAGTTGATAATGCAAACAATGGAGTTGGGTTGTCCCCGATTGGAGTTTTATGGACAGTCTCCTCAATATTTCACTGTCTTTGGGGTGGAGTTCCAATATTTCGTCAGATTTTGCTTAGATCCGAGTTCATCAATGTAATCTTGTATTTAGTATATGATGCGCACGTTCAGCCAGTGAGGTGTTGGAGTGGGCCTGGGGGAGGGAAGGATGGCGTGAGAGATTTAATTAATGCAGTAATTGATCTATTAGCATTTCACTTTTGTTGTTCAATCAATATACTCCCACATTGGCATCAGCCACTGCTTCCATAAACGGTGGATCTCTCCTCAATATGGGGTTACCTGGGGGGAGAAAATACACAGAAGACAGAGACACGGCGAAGGCGATAGAAGAGGACATGGGAAAGTATATTAAGATCCTTCTAGAGGTCTCTCTCTCTCTCACTTACATGCACAAAGGGAATATTTTATCCTCTACACTGTAAAAGACAAGGAAGTTGTTCTTATGAAATTAAATTCTCTAACTACGGAGTTTCGTATACGCTTGAGTATTTTCGTCCTGAAGTACAGAGTGGCATTTTCTGCAATATTGCTTTTTTACATCTGGATAGCTATATATAATTATGAGAATTATAGTTTTTTGTGGTGTTTGTAGAATACTAAAAGTATGAGAAAGACCTGTGACAATACACATTTTTCTGTCACAGGTTGGTGTGCCCGGTATCATCCTGCGTTGCTGGGAGCATCTTGGGCTGAAAGATTCTGGAAAACCAGTCGCCTTTATTGCTAAAATGATAGGTCATAGACCACTTGCTATCTATTTTATGGGCAAGGTCTTGCTACATCCAAACAGGATGAGAATATTACTCAGTGCGTCAAGTCCAAAAGAGGTCATACTGGATGTTTTGATGATATTATCTGATTTAGTGCGGATGGATTAGGTCAGGTTCTGATTCCTTTTCGTTTAATTGCTGCAAGTTCACTTGTAATTTGAACATGGATTTCATCACTGTGGTTATCTTGTCGTGACACGCAAACACTTTCTATACTAGGGTTTGACTCTGCTGCCACAGGGAAATCTTGATGCCTACTTTTACACCTAAATCATAACTTCTCCACGTGCTAGAATTAGTTGCTCTGCACAGGTACACGGAATTTCCTTTGTCTCTGTAGAGTACATTAGCATGTCATTACATGATATATCTATGCAGCGAATTGATCCCTGATGCCTGCTTGGTTCTTCCACCAGTCCCAGCATAAAGAGCTCACATATCTCTAAGTTGGCTGTTTTAATTTATTCTGCTTTCCATTTCCCTCAGTGATGGACATTGTTTTAGTCCTGATCTAAAGCTGTGTAGTCATGCCCCTTTAATTTTCTGGCCTAGCAAATTTTTGCATTAATCCTTTGGACTGTGAATATCTCCAGATACATGTTAATTGGCAAAAGTGTAAGGAAAAATATATTACCCGGGGTAACCTATGCTAGTGGATTAGGTAGGTGCCAACTTTGATCGTTCCAGGAGGGTGAAGACAGTATAGAAATTCAATGATTGAAGTAAACCTGACCCGGTAGTTGCAAGTACACAAACTTAAACTCTTTATTTATATATGACCCTATTTGGACTCTAGTGTCAAGAGTTGTCATGTCAATCAATCACCATTCTGTCTCAAGCCATGCTCATTCTTCCTTGTGTCTTCCAAGACACTTCCATCTATACCATATGCTCAAATATTATTGCTCTTGTAGATTTAACTGCAGATTTGTATACTCTAATTTTTTTCCTACGCAATAACTCTTTGGTAATATGTAGCCATAAAGAGTGCAATTCTGTATTCATGATGGAACAAGGGTTCTGTTTGGTTGGAAGAAATAGGCTTGGATTGGAATACCCTTCTCTGTCTGATTCCTTTTGCTTGGCAACACCGCAGGAAGCGTAGCATGGGCAGTCACCCAGTAAAATAGTAAAAAATATTTCATTTCTAAGCATAATCTTATTTTTCGCTTAATTATAATTTATTTTGAGGACATCTTTGACTTATCAATTCTATTTTCACTTTATTTAAAATTCTAATTTGTCTAGCATGACATAAGAAAGAAGAACGATCAATTCATTACTACATGGTTCTTTTCTCACAAATATAGAGCACTAGTGCACGAGCTACAAGCACATTGATCTTGTTCGCCTTTCCACAACCGAGACTTTGCAGGCTTTCTATGAGTACATCAATGAAGCTGGTATCCTGGAAACTATGAAGGGATTTCTTATACATGAAGATTCAAATATTCTTGCAAAGGCTTGTTGTGCTATCGGTAACATGTGTCTCCACAGCGCTTACTTTTATAATGTGCCAGTAAGTAGTGTCTTTTGGGTGGTTTATGATGAACTAACAAATGAGATCTAGTTTTCCCCGACTTCTGTACAAGTTTCTCTCTGTGAGCTCTTAAAGCAACGTCAACTGAATCACTGCTCGGTACTTTTGATGTAGGCAAGACACGATATAGTTGATCTCCTTATTGACCGCTGCTCTGATCCAGACAGACGAACAAGAAAATGTGCTTGCTTTGCTGTAAGAGAATTTGCTTGCTTTGCCAAACGCTTAATCTGCTCACCCCACTGATTGTCTTTGAATGTTCTCCTTCTAGATTGGAAATGCAGCATATCACAATGATATGTTGTATGAAGAACTCAGGAGGTCCATACCTGAGCTAGCAGCTGTGTTGCTTTCAGCAGATGAGGACAAGACCAAAGCAAAGGCTGCCGGTGCCTTAAGCAGCCTCGTTCGCAACTGAAACAAACAATGTGAAGACATAGTGGGATAAGGGAGCCATGCAGGTACGCACATCCTTTGCTTCTATTGGCATGGATATTAATGAGACAATTGTAGCAGAAGATCTCTTTGTCAACAAGTAATTGCAGAAATATTTCGAAAAAAACCTGCTTCTCTATTATTTGATTTTGTTCTATCCGCTATGGCTTGACATGGATAGAAATAACAAAAGCCCTGGTTTTACTTAAATAGCACCAGAATCTGGATCCGATGCCATTAATAGAAAGCTGTTCTCTGCTGCCCAACCTTTATGTAGTCCTTTCCTATTGCTGTACGACAATGTTTGCTTCCTGAGCAGATAGAACTTTTAATATCATGAGCAAAGTTGCCAACGCTTGAAACTTCAAGCTACGATGATAATAGTTGAGAGATGCCCATCTCTGAATATGACGATTTCGTCTTTCTCTTTCTTTCTTGAAAGTTGTTTTGGCAGTTTTAATGGCGGGTGGGATTAGGATTAGGGTGGTTTGCTATGTCAGCAACACCAACCTGTTACGTGTTATATGTTTGTGACATCATTCCTTATGTATATAAGCTTCGTGATTCATTTCCTATCTCCACGTCGTCTTTGCTTCAGTATTGTTTTTTATTCTCTTCAAGGAGAGTAAGAAGGAGATTTATATTGGATTGAAAAGTCATAGCAAATTTGCAAGCGAATTAATTTTGGAATATCCCAAATCTCTTCGATAACTTTTCCATCGTTCAAAATAGAATTGCCCAAAACAAGTCTCATTACACATGTGATTATGGAAATATTGAACGATTACATTTGATTTGATCTTTGCTTTATTGACTTACCAGGTGACTTCGTAGTCCAACTTTATAACTCTTTCCCGGATTGATAGAGCATGAGTTACAAGAATTGCACTTGATTGTGAGAACTAGAATTCTTTGCTCAAGTCATACAGAATCCTTCTCCTTATTAAGGTAGCGAAGAATAAGATATTTTTTTCTAAAAGAATTATTTTGTCTTGATAGCAAGCAAGCACTTCTTGAATAAAGAAATAGAAAAAGTGAAGCATTTAAAATGATTAAGATGGCATTGAAGTGAAAATTCTGATATAAATTCAGAAAAAAAAACGATATTATGAAGGCAGGGCATTTTATTGTAGAGAAGTAATTTTGGAAAACCAAATAAAGAGGGAATAAAATGTAAAGAAAAAGCACAAAAGCCGACGCTTCGCCGAGGACGCGCGCACTCACCGAGTCCAGAACGGAGCGCGGAGGGATGGCTGATTCGCAGAGTAACAGAGCAGCGGTTCTGGCCACCAACGACGACGCTTCCGCCAGTAAACCGTATGCTCATCTCCTTCTTCTCCTCTCTCTCTCTCTCTCTCCAATTCCTTTTTAATCTCTGCAATCACAGCTGTTATGAGATGCTTATTATCTGTGTAAGGGCGCTTCCTGATCGAGTAGGATCTTCGATGTTCATTCTCTTCGAGATGAAATCGACAGTGCTCGCAGTCATCTTTCGTTCGGACCTCTAATACAGAAATAAAGTAAAATAGATTGAATTCGTTAATGGCTGTGCTGCGATCCTTTGAGATGAAATTGACAGGGTGATTTCGTTTTCTTTATGACCAATTTTGGTGCCCCCGTGGGGGGACGGTGGCTGGTCACTGCTGTCGTCGGTGATAGCATGGACTGAGGTTTTGCGAGCAAGTGGTTCAGTGTTGCTTCTCTTGTGTGGAATGATCTGGGGGCTGTGTATTACTGAGAAATGCAGTGTCCTCGATGATTATGGGCGATTCGGTTGTCCGATGACGTTTCGTCAAATGATTCCTGAGGGATTTTAATGCTAAATATCGCCAATGTAAATTAATCTTTTCAAGGGCAGCTCGAAGTCTGTACGTATATCCAATTTGTAATTTTTCGAATATTTTGGTTCACACATAGGATTTTGCACTTGTTCGAAGCAGGAAACTGTGCAATCCATTGAACTGAGCCTAACTATACCAATATGCTTTTTACGGTTCGGTTCAGTTCAAGAGGGCTTTTCCGAAAACCATTGAACTAAACCTAACCTCACCAATATGCTTTTTATGGTTCGGTTCAGTTCGAGAGGGCTTTTTAGAAAACCATTAAAATTGAACCTAATCACACCACTATGCTTTCTACGGTTTGTTTCAGTTTGAGAGGGCTTTTTAGAAACTTGCCTAGCAAGCAACCCATTTTAAGCAGTTTGATTTGGTTTTGATTTTGTTTTAGACCTCACCTTTTTGTTCTCTCTCTTTAATATGAGACCTAAGACTAGTCCCGACTATCTTCTGATATTTATCTTCTTTGCTCTTTCTATTTCATTTAATAAATTTTTTGGATGCTTCTCTTGTGATTAATTCTATCGTCCCTTTTGATTTATTGCACTTTAGACCCAATTAGAGTAGGTTTTTTAATTGTTGTGTTTGGAGGATCTTTGATACTTGATTGTTAACTAGCTGGATCAACTTTACATGTTGATGTTTTATAGTGTTCTTGCTTGTAATTCATACTTGGGGAGTGTGTGGTGCATTAGCTTTAACTAGCAAAAGAAAACACAAGAAGAACATGGTTTGGTTCAGTTTGGAGCCGAACTGAACTGCAAAATACGGTATGGTTTGGTCTGGTTCCAAACTTCAATATTGTTGGTGATTTCATTTTTTTTCAAACCATGTTAGTGTGTTTCGGTTTTACTTGATTAGATACCAAACCAAATTACACCGTCTCACCCCTAATATTATGGAGCTTTTCTGAGGGACTTTGATGTGGCTGACCAATAATTAGCATACACTGTTCAACCTTTTGCACCGTATCAAGGATGTAGGATTAAAAACTTGGCCGAAAGGAGAATTTTAATATGAAACAGTGTGTTTTAGTTTTGTTCCTTAAATTAAGTCTGAGATGTGTTATCATCTAATAGTTATGTTGTGCAATGTCAGGTAATATATTGATTAAGACCGTTGTTGAGTTAAGTAGTTGTCTAGTTAGCACGTATCATTTCACAATTTAGTGTAACAAAGGGGTGAGCCTTTATTTAAAAGATGTATGATAATATTATTGGAATAATATGGTTGGGAGGCTGAAAGTAACTTTTCAGAAAAGTTTGGCAACAATGTTATAATACAAAAAGAAGTTGGGCGTTATTCCCCTTCCAAACATCCTGATCACAACAAGTACATGTTTTTGCGGAAAATAAGTAAAGACTCAATCCCAATCGATAAAGTGTTGTTCTTGGCTCTGATAACCTACAGAGGACTATTGATATTGATCACACCTGAATGAACTCTCTTGCTATCTCCAAATTTTTTTAACGTTATGTGTGAGTCTATGACACAAATGACCTTGGTGCTCCTAGCGCCCTTCCCCCCAAGAAAAATGATAATTGGTTTTAATTGTCATCATAGCTTTATGGCTGGAGTGAAAAATATTCTGAGAGATTTCATTCTTTCTTGGGGCTTGCGTTGCAGGTCATGTGTGAAAAAGGGATACATGCGGGATGATTATATTCATTTATTTGTTAGGAAGCCTGTGAGAAGATCTCCCATAATAAATCGAGGTAAGATATATGCAGAATTGATATATATATATATATATATATATATATCGGTGACGAAGCTGCTTATGCTGTTTTTTAATAATTGCTTCCTAAGTGCATTCTCATCTTATAATCTTATAGATTGGCTTAACCCCATTTACTTTTCAATGTCTTCAGGTTATTTTGCTCGATGGGCTGCATTAAGAAAGCTTCTTTACCAGTTTCTTAATTGTGAAAGACATACTGAAGAAAAAGGAATTAACAAGCAGATATTATCGCTTGGAGCTGGCTTTGATACAATGTACTTTCAATTGCAGGTATTCGAGTTAACTTTGGTTTTAATCAATATATGACTCAAAATCGCTTTGATTGATTTCTATTCCCTCATAAATGGGCTTTTTTTGTTGTTGTGCTTTCTATTTTGAGGGTGGGGGTGAATTGCCGAAATTGACTAATAATTTTTTACTGTCTTGCATTTTGAAAGTAATCGAGATTGAGAAGTATGCAGGCAAAGAGCTGTTCTTTTCCCTTCCTGTAGATCACTGGTGTTTTTAGACTGTCTTATTTGTAGTTGTTTAGATGAAATTCTGTTCTGAATCATTGAGTTGTGATGCCATGAACTTTCTTTTGACAGGATGAGGGTAAAGCACCATATTTGTACGTGGAATTGGATTTCAAGGAGGTGCAGATTTAGAGATCTCAAATCCTGCTTCAAATTTAATAGTGCTTGTAGTTTTCTGGTGCAAGGGCTATACTATTTGTTGACTTAGGTCAAGGTTTTTACAGCAGCAGCAAATCTGATTTGAGAGGATTATGCTTAGCATATGAGATGGGAAGTGCTGTATGTTTTTTTTTTTCTTTTTTTTTTTAAAGTACATTATGTGTGCTAATCACTAATGGCATTAGGTTCTTTTCTCCAATTAAGAGATTTTCATGACTTCATGTAAGAGAAAGGATTGAAATAACGTGAAACTTCTCAGGTTACTCGTAAGAAGGCTTCCATTATCGAGATCTTTGGCCCGTTGAGGGAGAAAATTGGGACGACGGCATATATATATCACAAGGTACTTTAGTAGTTTTTACTTTAGTAGTCGATTTTATGTGAAAATCAATTGTAAACCTAAAATAGGTCAAGATTACCCATTGACGATCATATTGTGATTGTCCTCCGACATATCGCATGGCCGGTGCATTCGATAACTCAATACTATTACTTACGCTAGGAATCAATAATCTTACTTTCAAGTCTCTCTCGATCGCAAATTAAAGTAAACATTGTCTTTTGAATTTCGCGTCGTGTACTAATTGTGCCATCAATTTAAGTTGGATAGTCAAGAACGCGAAATCGAACCTAGATCACTAAATTAACTTGGAGCCGAGTTTTATATCGAATTTCCCATTCTAATCTAGTCCCATTGATGATTAAAAGAGATGTATGTCGAGTGTATGTTAATCTAACCTGGGCAGGTAAAGGTCTAGAAAATGTGCAGAGGTTTAGAACTATATTGACAAAATTGACACTTGTACATTAGGTGTAGACTCCGTTTGTTTTGTGAAAAATGACTGATTTGAAGATCATTTTCTTAAAAACAATCGCTTATATCGCTTAACAAAATGAATAAATGAAAAATATTTCATTTTTCATGAAAACATTCAGACTTAATTGTTATTGATAATGAAAATATTTATCATTGACTAATTATTTCAAGCGACACAAATGATTTTTCTATAGAAAAAATAATTTTTAATTTTTTTTTCTAAACAAACGGAGCGTTAGAGATGATTTGATAATCATCTCGATGATTATGCGGTAATAGCATGACTCTTGTTGACACCCAATAAGCTTTATTGCATCTTTTCAATAATGAGACCGGATATCTCAAAATTGAATCCCAAAGGGAAAATATCTATTTATCAAGCATCACGTTCTTACCATGTCGTACATCATTCTGGCATTGGTGCGAGATAGTGGCCGTATCGCAGTATTTGGTCAACCGCTAACCCCATTTGAGAAAGTTTTTGATTCAATTAGATGTGGGTTTTTAGTAGGAGTGGACCACTTGGACCGATTGCTATTTATTCCCATTGGTTAGGATTAGGGCCTAGGATACGCTCGACTAGTAGAGCTAGCAATTTTTCATGTGACTCGTTTTATACACGAATGTATACTGATAGAACTTAAATATGTTCGTGTCATAAATCAGACAACTAGTTAGCCATGAATAATATAAAGGGACAAGTGTATTAGAAGTCCTGTGTGCAATTGAGTCCCAAAACTTTTAAAAAGTGCAATCGAACCTAAAAACTTTCAAATTGGTGAAATCAAGTCTTTCTGTTAACACCATCAATTTAGTTAACGGAAAAAGCTGACCTAACATTTCTTTTTATTATTTTCTCTCTCCTATGTGACATTTTTTTATTATTTTGTTCCTCGAATATTATTTAAATTAGATTTATAATAAATATGCTAAGATCTTATTTAAATAAAACCAAAATGAAAAAAAAAAAAAAAAAAAAAAAAAAACTACACGGCCCTCACCGGTGAGGCCCTTTTCGGCGATGGACAGTGGCGACGCTCCATTGGCGAGGGCCCTGCATTGTTTGGTTTTCTAGAGAAATGATTATTTTTGAAACTTGATGTGCCCAATAATGCAAACTTTTTCTGAAGGCCAAAGGGGAGTATGCACCATCTCTCACGTGACACGCCAAGCTACACCGTTCATTAAACATTCCAATATTGCCAATTTAGTATTAAACATTTGACAACTTGCCAATTTAGTCTGAAACATTTCAATTGTGTTAGACCTTTTGAAATTTTGTCTTTTTAGTCCCAGACCTATTATTCAAATAATAGGCCAAAATGACTACATTGACAATTGTTAAAAGGTTTAGGACTAAATTGACAAAATTAAAAGATTTATCAATTAAATTGACACCGTTAAAAGACTCGTGACTAAATTGGGGAATTTAGAACTGAATTCATATAATTAAAAGGTTTAAGACTGAATTGATCGTCGTACGATAGGTGTAGGACTTTTTAGATAACTTTTCTTATTTTATGTTTATTCAAAAAGTTGTTGGGAAGAAAATGCGAAAAGTTACTCCCATCTTAATCGGTGAACCCAACATGATGGGCGGCTATGACTCCAGAGCAAGCGTACATCAGGGAGGAGAGTTGGTGCTTTGGACATCTGAAGTTTATCAAGTAATGTTTAAGAAACTCTAGTTGCTTGTCTGAAAGAATTTCTATCGATGGTCTTCGTTTATATGGGTTATGGATCTTTATTAGGGATGTTGAGGAGGAGATTTTTTTGGTAAGGATGGCGTGCTGCCGAAAGAAACTCAAGGAGAATAGTAGATGGATTTGGATTCGAATCGTTCAAACCCTAATTTGTAATTGTGTCCATATTTTTGTAAGTTATTTAGTAAGAGGAAACTTTTTACGACTGTGCTTTTGATTGGTGGATTAACGACATGCACATCGCTAACACATATTTTTTGATGGAGTGTGTATACGAGTAATGTTTGGTAACTTCATGAACGTTTTGGTTGGAGAAAAGATAGAACGACCTTTGCTATGGAGACGAGTTAAATAACTTAAAATAGTTCTATGGGCGCTGCTGCAATCGTATTGGTGTTAGATTTTTCAAACTTCTTTTCATGTACATTAATATAATTCCAAAAATTGTGGAAATATAAATCATAATTAGGTATTGTTTTTGAGTTTTAATATTTTCTAGATTGAGAATTTAAAATTTTAAAAAAGGTCGAAAAAAATACAGTTCAATTCAATTCGAAACTGAGATGAAAGGACAAATTCAATTTGATTAAGTTGAATTCTATACAGTACAATCATTATTCCTCTGCCGAGTATATTTAATTATGCACTCAACGCAATGACGAGACTCTGGTCGAAAAGGTCTTTTCCTCACTCTGGCAAGAATATATGATAAAAGTTGCACGCCTTTCTCTTCCCCCCATCATCAACTCAGCACACATTCATCTAATCAATTTGGATTTCCCAAATCCCCAATTCTGAAAATTGTCTCCTTCCTCGCAGGTACACAAAATATGTGTTTTATCACTTAAAAATCACGATTCCCTGTGCTTCGATTGACTTTTATTTTAAAATATTTTGTTGAATCCAATTCATATAATTCATGGAGCGCTTGTGATTTCACGAAACATAGTGATATTTTAGCAATCCGACTTGTTAATTTTTTTTTCTTATTTCCCGAAATAAATGAGAAAATGATCTAAGGTACTTCATAGAAAATTATGCACTTTCCTCAAATCTCCTCCACACAAACACACATGAATCCAAACTAGAAAACTCTCGTTACTCATCTGTTCTCTTTTGAATGCAAAAGGCATAATCATAAATGCGAGCCAGGAAAAAATATATAAAGCCAAGGAGCAGGAAAGAGAAAACTCTCACTACCCATCATTCCATTCTCTGCCACCCTTCTTCTTCGTCATTGGTTTCTCTTCCCAAATGTATTGTACGTATGAAATTCACGTTTTCTCAGTCCATTCTGGTCTGTGATTTTTGAATTCTTGATCATGTAATTCGACCTTCTTGTGTTCTTGTCTTCTTTTTTTTGTGGGGTGGGTGGTTGTTTTTCTTTAGGTTTTTACCCCTAGTCAACTAGCACTCCAGATGCCCATCATTGCTTTTCTTTTTCACCTTACCTCACCACACGTGAGAAAAGAACAGTGTTTCCTTTTTGTTTTATGAATTAAAAGAGTTATAAAGTAAGATCAACACTGCGTCTGTCTCTAGATATTAGTGTAATATTCTCACACATGCGGTCGAATGCTGATCACTCATTTGGAGGGAGAAGAGCCCATTGATCTCATTGTTGTGCCGGACAATGATATCGTTTCGATTTGAGATTAGAGCACGGATAATGTTGCTTTTAAGGGATTGATTGCTAGATAGATACATTTTGTCCGGGTGTAAAACCAGTGTCAAATTAAAGCACCAATAAGTAATTAGTTCATTATATTGCTCGACAAACAATAAGGCTCCCATTCTTTTCGCAAAAAAATGTGATATTTCTAGAAAACGTTTTCCGGTAAGTTATTTTTCAGGAAAATGTCAATATTTTCCGGCATTTAGCTGAAACTTAAAAATAAACTGAAAATTTTTTTCTGCCGTTCGTTATAGAAAATCAGATTTTCCTTCATGCGTGCACTCCTTTAAAAAGTTTCTTACTTTATTTTAATTTCCTTTTCTTTAATTCTAATCTTTATTATTATTTTTTATTTTTTTATATAACCTTTTGATTAGGAACGAGAATCAAACAAATAATCACAAAACGACAAATCCAAGAAATTCTACAGAAATTCGAGCTACGGCAGCACCGACTCCTCGTCAGTGCTTATATAGTTCGACACCAAGAATACGTTTACAGTAACCTGTGAATGAACATCACCATCACCCTACAGTAGCGGTAATTAGGGAAAAAAAAAACGAAACAGAAAAAATTAAGGAGAAAAAATAAAAAAAATAAAAAAATATTGTTACCAATTATCTACGTTAGTGCTGGCGACGCCACGTCAGTGTCGACCGGCAAAGTGGAATGAATTGACATGATTGCAAAAGGTTTGGGACTCAATTGGCAAAAAAAAAAAGTTAGGATTGAAATGACACAATTGCAATAGGTTTATGACTTTTTTGGAAGGGAAAATTCCAATTAAATGTCCGAAGTGGCATCATTTTCTCAAATAAAGGTCTGAGTGAACTTTGTTTTAAATAAGGGCCTCAAGTACCCTCATTATTTCAAAGAAGGGCCTAATCAAGGATTTTTTCGTCATTTTATATTTTCTGATTTTTTTTAGTTATTTTCTTTTCTTTCTTTTTTCCTTTTTTTTTTCTCTTCCTCCTTGCTGGCCACCGGCGAGGGTCGCCCTCGCTTGTGGCCGGCGAGGTAGGCGAGGTCGGCCACCGTAGACAATGAAGAGAAAAAAAGGAAAAAATGAAAGAAAAAAGAAAAAAATTAGAAAATATAAAAGACGAAAATACTCATAGTCAGGTCATTTTTGAAATAAAAAGGTCAATTCATGTCCTTATTTAAAATAATATCTACTTAGACTATTGTTTGAAAAAATGAAGATACTTCGAACCTTAGTTGGAATTTTCCATTTTTATTATATAGAAGTAAGGGAAAATTTCAAAGAAGCGCCCGAAATCCTTTTATTTTCTCAAATAAGGATCCCAAGTGAACCTTATTTCAAATAAGGGCCTGAAGTGCCATCATTTTCTCAAATAAGGGTCTGAAGTAAACGTTGTTTCAAATAAAAGCCTGAAGTGGCCATGAAATCTCAAAAAAGGGCATGATTTCAAGGGCATTTTCATCATTTTCCTTATTTGATTTTTTTTTTGTTTCCTTAAAAATTAACAAAATTTTTTTTTTAAAAAAAGACAACGTGCAGAGGCTGGAGGGCTGCCCCTCCCGCCTGTGGCCGCCGGCACCTCGGCGAGGGCTGGCAACCCCGCCCGGATCTGGGTGGGGGTTGCCAGCCCTTGCCCTGACCAAGGGAAGGCCGGCGACCCCCGCTCAAACCTGGGCGGGGGTTGCCGGCCCTTGTCCAGATCCAGGAGAGGGCCTCTGGCCCTAGCCTTTGGTTGGCGGGGTTGTCGACCCTCACCGAGACGCCACCGACCCTGCCGACCTTCGCCACCCCATCGACCCCCCACCAGAGCTGGGCTAGCGGCCACAGGCGGGAGGGGCAGCCCTCCCACCTGTGGGGTTGTTTTTTTTTTTATAAATTTTTAAAAAAACAGAAAAAGGAAAAAATAGAGAAAAAATAAACAAAAAAGCCAAAATGAGAAATGACGAAAATGCCCTTTAGCTTATGCCTTTTTTTGAAAATCTATAGCCATTTTAGGCCCTTATTTAAGACATACTATGTCACTTCAAGCTCTTATTTGAAATAATATTTATTTAGGGCTCTTATTTGAGAAAATGAGAGCACTTCGAGCCTTATTTGGAATTTTCCCGAGAAGTAATCGTGGAAGACCAAAATAAATGGCCAAAATTTAGAGAAAAAACACAGAAGACGACGCTTCGACGAGGACGCGCGCACTCAGTGAGTCCAGATCAGGGCGCGGAGAGATGGCTGATTCGCAGAGTAACAGAGCAGCGGTTCAGGCCACCAACGACGACGCTTCCGCCAGTAAACTGTATGCTCATCTCCTTCTTCTCCTTCTCTCTCTCTCTCTCTCTCTCTCTCTCTCCAATTCCTTTTTAATCTCTGCAATCAAAGCTGTTATGAGATGCAAGTATCTGTGTAACGGCGCTTCCTGATTGAGTCGGATCTTCGATGCTCGTTTCTCTTCGAGGTGAAATCGACAGTGTTCTCAGTCGTCTTTCGTTTCGGAGCTCTAATACGAAGAAAAGTAAAATAGATGGGATTCGTTAATGGCTGTGCTGTGATCGGTTGAGATGAAATTGACAGGGTGATTTCATTTTTCTTCATGACCAATTTTTGGTGTCCCCGTGGGGGGACGTTGGCTGGTCACTGCTGTCGTCGGTGATAGCATGGACTGGGGTTTTGCGAGCAAGTGGTTCGGTGTTGCTTCTCTTGTGTGGAATGATCTGGGGGCTGTGTATTACTGAGAAATGCACTGTCCTCGATGATTTTGGGCGTTTCGGTTGTCCAATGACGTTTCGTCAAATAATTCCTGGGGGATTTTAATGCTAAATATTGCCAATGTAAATTATCTTTTCAAGGGCAGCTCGAAATCTGCACATATATCCAATTTGTAATTTTTCGAATATTTTGGTTGACACATAGGATTTTGCACTTGTCGTCCCTTCGAAGCAGGAAACTGTGCAATCCATTGAACTGAGCCTAACTATACCAATATGCTTTTTACGGTTCAGTTCGAGAGGGCTTTTTTGAAAACCATTGAACTAAACCTAACCACCCCAATATGCTTTTTATGTCCGGTTCAGTTCGAGAGGGTTTTTAAGAAAACCATTGAATTGAACCTAATCACTCCAATATGCTTTCTACGGTTCGGTTCAGTTGAGGGGGCTTTTTAGAAACTTGCCTAGCAAGCAACCCATTTTAAGCAGTTTGATTTGGTTTTGATTTTGTTTTAGACCTAACCTTTTTGTTCTTTCTCTCTTTAATATGAGACCTAAGACTAGTCCGGACTATCTTCCGATAATTATCTTCTTTGCTCTTTCTATTTCATTTAATAAATTTTGTGGATGCTTCTTTTGTGATTAATTGTATTGTCCCGTTTGATTTATTGCACTTGAGATCATTCTTGGTGGAAGAACCCAATTAGAGTAGGTTATTTAATTGTTTTGTTTGGAGGATCTTTAATACTTGATTGTTAACTAGCTGGATCAACTTTACATGTTGATGTTTTATAGTGTTCTTGCTTGTAATTCATACTTGGGGAGTGTGTGGTGCATTAGCTTTAACTAGCAAAAGAAAACAAAAGAAGAACATGGTTTGGTTCAGTTTGGAGCCGAACTGAACTGCAAAATACGGTTTGGTTTGGTCTGGTTCCAAACTTCAATATTGTTTGGTGATTTCATTTTTTTTAAACCATGTTAGTGTGTTTCGGTTTTATTTGATTAGAAACCAAACCAAATTACACCGTCTCACCCCCTAATATTATGGAGCTTTTCTGAGGGACTTTGATGTGGCTGACCAATAGTTAGCATACACTGTTCGACCTTTTGCACCGTATCAAGGATGTAGGATTAAAAACTTGGCTGAAAGGAGAATTTTAATATGAAACAGTGTGTTTAAGTTTTGTTCCTTAAATTAAGTCTGAGATGTGTTATCATCTAATATTTATGTTATGCAATGTCAGGTAATATATTGAGACAGACCGTTGTTAAGTTAAATAGTTGTCTAGTTAGCACGTATCACTTCACAATTTAGTGTAACAAAGGGGTGAGCCTTTATTTAAAAGATGTATGATAATATTATAGGAATAATATGGTTGGGAGGGCTGAAAGAATAACTTTTCAGAAAAGTTTGGCAACAATGTTATAATACAAAAAGAAGTTGGGCGTTATTCCCCTTCCAAACATCCTGATCACAACAATCATATGTTTTTGCAGAAAATAACTAAAGACTCAATCCCGATCGATAAAGTGTTGTTCTTGGCTCTGATAACCTACAGAGGGCTATTGTAAATTCCTTTTCTTTACACAGGATGGAGATTAACATAAATTGATATTTATCACACCTGAATGAAATCTCTTGCTATCTCCAAATTTTTGTAACGTTATGTATGAGTCTATGACATGAATGACCTTGGTGCTCCTAGCGCCCCCCCCCCCCCCCCCCCCCCCCCCCCAAAAAAAAAAGAGAAAAAAGAAATAAAAAGAAAAAGAAAAATGATAATTGGTTTTAATTGTCATCATAGCTTTATGGCTGGAGTGAAAAATATTCTGAGAGATTTCATGTTTTCTCGGGGCTTGCGTTGCAGGTCATGTGTGAAAAAGGGATACATGCAGGATGATTATATTCATTTATTTGTTAGGAAGCCTGTGAGAAGGTCTCCCATAATAAATCGAGGTAAGATATATGCAGAATTGATATGTACGTGAAGAAGCTGCTTATGCTTTTTTTTAATAATTGATTCCTAAGTGCATTCTGATCTTATAATCTTATAGATTGGCTTAACCCCCCGTTTACTTTTCAATGTCTTCAGGTTATTTTGCTCGATGGGCTGCGTTAAGAAAGCTTCTATACCAGTTTCTTAATTGTGAAAGACATACTGAAGAAAAAGGAATTAACAAGCAGATATTATCGCTTGGAGCTGGCTTTGATACAATGTACTTTCAATTGCAGGTATTCGAGTTGACTTTGGTTTTAATCAATATATGACTCAAAATCGCTTTGATTGATTTCTATTCCCTCATAAATGGGCTTTTTTTTTGGCATGCTTTCTATTTGAGGGTGGGGGTGAATTGCTGAAATTGACTAATAATGTCTGGCTGTCTTGCATTTTGAAAGTAATCGAGATTGAGAAGTATGCAGGCAAAGAGCTGTTCTTTTCCCTTCCTGTAGATCACTGGTGTTTTTAGAATGTCTTATATGTTGTTGTTTAGATGAAAATCTGTTCTGAATCATTGAGTTGTGATGCCATGAACTTTCTTTTGACAGGATGATTGTAAAGCACCATATTTGTACGTGGAATTGGATTTCAAGGAGGTGCAGATTTAGAGATCTCAAATCCTGCTTCAAATTTAATTGTGCTTGTAGTTTTCTGGTGCAAGGGCTATACTATTTGTTGACTTAGGTCAAGGTTTTTATAGCAGCAGCAAATCTGATTTGAGAGGATTATGCTTAGCATATGAGATGGAAGTGCCCTATGTTTTTTTCTACAATTAAGAGATTTTCATGACTTCATGTAAGAGAGAAAGGATTGAAATTATGTGAAACTTCTCAGGTTACTTGTAAGAAGGCTGCCATTATTGAGACCTCTGGCCAGTTGAGGGAGAAAATTGGGACGACGGCATATATATCACGAGGTACTTTATAGTTTTTACTTATAGGAGAAAACTTAATCATGGTTTCCAACAATTGATATCCTCAATAGCACTGGTTTGCAAATTTGCCATATGATTTGAAACTTAAGAAATGTGATCGTAGTCTATAATGGTATTGCAAATGATCAAGGTTAGTGGGTATGGATGGAAAAATTTGTACTGCATTTATATCATGTTTGCGGACTAAAGCTTTCTTCTACCCTCTTTGCTGAAAGCTTCATGCGATAGATCATGGTGCTTGCTTATGCTAAGTGATGATATTACAAGAAACCCAAAGCTTTAATGTGTTTTGAAATGTAAAGAATGTGGATCAAGTTTTGGAATTGGTTAAAAATCAGTAAATGTCTTGATTGTGATGGCCACTTAACCCCTTCAGGATCCTGCTACGGACTTTGTTCGACAGGTACAGATTGAAAAGATACTTAGAGAAAACATATAATTGCATTTTAGGCTACTTTAGCATAAGATTAAATTTGGTCTGAGCATTTAAGTTCCAATGCTGTCTAATTTCTTATGCCCTTACTTCTGACTAGGTGATATAAGGAGTTGATGTAACCTTTTCTCTGCGAGTCTTTCATGAGAATTTATTTCCTTAAACCTCCACCTTTATTTTTATGAGCACTATTAAAGAGTTAATATGGTCCATAATTAACTCAGAAGCAAGTCAAGAATGGGAGCGAAAGGAGTTTATGGATGCTCTCATGTTTTAGGTGCTTGGCTAATTTGACCCTGATGGGGAAGCACTTGATCTGTTAAACTGATAGAATACTTTAATTTAGAGTCAACTCTGAGCAGGTCAACTTTCAGGGAATCATTTTGATATTTGACTGGCTGCATTTTAGGGGGTTTTGGGTCACAATATACCTGATAGTATATTTCTTTGTTGCTATTTCTTTTGTTTTTGTACTTTAGAATGTAAAGTTGATTGCTTACTGGTTGTATTGGTTGGCTAACTAATGCACCACAGATAGATCAGTTATAAAGATATTGTGCTGAACTAGGTATTAGTAATCTGCCCTTTCTTTGATTTAAAATAGCTTTTGGAATCTTTATGTCATACTTTATGAACTGGAGCGAGTAACTAGGCATCTCACCAATTTTTAAGGCTAAAAGGACAAATATACCACTAGAAGAGAGATTACTTTAGATTAGTAGATGGTATAGAACTTTTACTTTCGTGCATCTTGGGCTAAACTTCTGTTATGGATTGGTGTCTTTCCGATCCCCACCTTTTTCTTAATGATGCATGAGGTACTCCTTTACCATTTTCTTACAAGAGTTAGTTTCAGACCAGAAGCTATATGCATGAAAAGTTGATAGAACATTTGCTCTCTGATTTCCATCAGGCCTAGGTTAATATCAACCTTTTTAGGTGCCCTTCATAGACTATACCCATCAAATTAATGAAGTCCTTCTCTATGCTCTATGGAGATGAAGTCCATAACAAAAATTCTGTGTGACATTTAGTGCCCTTTTGCTGACTAGTCACGCCCATTATCTTCGTATGTCGACCATGTTTTAGTTTTGATATCTGATGCTCCAATCAAATGCCAATTTGTGTGTGCTCTAAGTTCTTGCTAGGACTTGTTATATCCTATCAGTATGAGGCATGCAAAATCTGCTTTCATGGTTCTGGCAAATTGTCATTACTATCCATTGTATTAGTGTGCCTCTATGGTCAGATGCATGTATTTTTCTAAATATTTTGTTATGTGTTGATTATTTTGTTGTTTTTAGTTGTTTTAATATCTTTAAGCTTGCTTTAACTTTTGTAGAAAAGGGAGAAGTGATCAGTGAACATTACAAGCTCCTTCCAGTTGACTTGCGTGACATACCAAAGTTGGACGACATTATATCATTAGCTAATATTGATCCAAGGTATGCATGTGAGGTCCTGACCGACAGAGTCTGCTTCTTTCTAGATGGTGACTCTGGTCTTTTGCATTCCCACTAAAATTGATTTATGTGATATTACCATCAGTCTTTTTTTCATTTCTTCAAACGTGAGTTGTCTGATGATTGTGTTTTTGTCGGATGTATATGATGTTCTATTATTCTTGCAGACCCCTACTATTTGCCTATGGCTTATGTTAAGTTGCATGCTTATTCAAGGAGTTTTGAGCTATTTGAATCTCATGTTGTTCGTACCAAAAAAAAATCTGATGTTGTTGTCAGCCTGCCAACCTTTATAATTGCAGAATGTGTCTTGATATACTTGGATCCAGATTCAAGCCGGGCTATTGTTAGTTGGACTTCAAAAACATTTTCAACAGCAATTTTCTTCTTATATGAGCAGGTTGCTACCTTTTCTTCCCTCATTTCAGCCTTTGTCAATTTATTGTTGTTTTAAGTGTGTAGGTCTCTTAAGTTTATGGGAAAGGTTTTGTCTTTGTTAACAATAAGAATTTTTCACTGTACCATTTCACTGGTGATTGGACAGATCCATCCAGATGATGCTTTTGGGCTGCAAATGATCAGAAATTTAGAGGTTATCTCTTAGACCTCTGCTTTTAGAGGCCAAACAAATCTTTGAGGTGGATTGCAATTATATTACCGTGGCTTGGAACTGAACAATAAACAGAGACGGAAAATCTCTGACCCTTGACATTGTGTTTCCATGAATAAACTGCTGGAAGCGATCTTTTAAATTACCTCAGATATGTGTGTATGGGCTATAAAGTAGGATGATTGGGACTGATAATATTACTAAGTAGTGAGATACCAGCAACTGTCGGATGGCTGTGTGCGGCTGATGATGACGTGAACAAGTATAAACATAGCGTTGTTCAAATGGGGCATGCTTGAATATGTGTGTATGGGCTATAAAGTAAGATGACTGGGACTGATGATATTACTAAGTAGCTTAATACCAGCAACTGTCGGATTGCTGTGTGCAGCTGATGATGATGTGAAAATGTATAACATAATTGGGTTCAAATGGGGCATGCTTGGCATGGTCAATAAACAAAAGGACTAGGTGCATGTGCATGCAACTATAGAACTTGCATCAAGGGTCGGAATTATTAGTGTCTTAGTTAGATGGGTATTTGCTAGATTGAAACTGCATGTCATCTTTTTTTTTTTAGCGATAAATAAGATTTCACTAAGAAGGTACCAAGAAGTACCGCCTTTATACAAATATTAAGCTGGTCAAACATTAACCTAGTCAAATAGGCAAATTGAACACTTTGAGGCATAGTTATACTTGACAATGCGTGCAAGTTTATGTCAGCTTAGATTGGGTCCTTTTATCATATGATTTTATGGTTGATGTGAGAAGGGAGCTAGTCTCCATCATTTGGTTATGTGCCCATAACTCACTGTCTTATTTTAATCTTCTGAAGTCTTCTCATCTAAGTCATTTCCACGGTTTTTTGGCTTCCGTTTGCTAGTGGAATGCTAGACTTTGTGATGGACATAGTCATAGAGAAGTACCTTGAAAAGTATTGTGTTTTATAAAGATGGTACTGTTTCTTGATGACACAGCATTCTGTCAATCTTATAAAGAACTATTTGATAAGCGGTTTAAATATCGAGAAGCCGCCTGCACATCTGAGATCTAAAATTCGTTTTTGACATTAAACAGAGTCGTGGCTGTGGTCTTCTGGGAATACATGCTACTCCAACGTTATCAGCAAAAGAAAATCTCTTTATTGACCAGGGTTGGCAGGTATATTTTCTTTGTTTTTCAGATTCATAGGAACTTGGTTCATGCCTTTTGTAGCCTCTGATGCGAATAACCTTAACTCATAAAAGTTTATCTCAATCTCCTTTCAGTTTAAAATTGCTCTCCTGATTGTGTTACATGTTTGTGCAGTGAGGCATAGGTATTCGAACTTGTCTTTTTTGAAGTATGCAGTGTTAATAATGACGGCAAAACATGCCTTGAACATGGTTATTCTGTCGGTTGAAATGTGTAATCTGTGCATCAACCTATTGCAAACCGTTTCCTTTTGACATCGTCTTTTCCAGAAATCCGAGTAATTAACTTTTCAATGTTGAAATCTTCTTTTTATCAAGTTTTTCTATTGGCTTCTTTTGCTATGATTCCTTCAATCTGAGTACCTTTATACCAGACGTATAAAGCATAGCTAGATGTTAAAGTAAATCTTTATACAAGGAATGAAACTGAAACCAGAAGAGCCCCTGCTGAAGTTATATCATGAAGAGAAATATACGAGTATCTTATTGTTCTGTTCCAAGAGAAGATATGTTGACAAATCATATTGGTTGAGAATCCTTGGGCACATATTAAACCTGCCAAGCCACAAAACATAATAGTTTGACTGAGTAATAAATGTAAATTTAGAATAATCACGTCCATTTGAATCTTGAAAGATTATACTAAACTAGGAAATTGGGATTATGATGATTAGTATTCGAGGATGCAAAATCTGGTGGTAGTTTTCCTTGAAAAAACTGTATTAGTTACTTGAATAATTCAATTGAAAGTGATGAAGTGGGATCGAACTTCAAGCTGGAACAGAGATAACTCAATGTTTGGGGTTTAGAAAACTGAGAGAATCAGAATAGGAAAAAAGCAGTAATCAATATGAAAAAAACTGCTTACAATGAAGTTTAAGGACTACTTATACTGACTCAAAGCAATCCTAGGATCTCTGCCCTTTAATCTAATCGAAGTTCTCTTAATCTCATCCATGGAACCTCTTTAAAAAGTCACGTCTGCCTCATGAATTATTATTCACAAGACATGACCAAATGCTGACATTAAGCAAAGAAATAAAAAAAAAAACTCTTTGGATGCAAAATCAAAGTAATCAAATCTAATTAGCCTAATAAAATGTCGTCAACTTACTCAGTACTCCTGTATCACAGCACTACATACGTAAAGAAGTCGTGCCGGAGTAAATTAGTCATTGTAAACAAGATTCAGGTGCTCTTAATTGTAAGATAATAGTTAGCTTGAAAGAAAGGCATTCTGCACAAGGGGGAAATAGAAGTATGAACCTGATGTCACACTGTTGAGTTGTTATTCATGTTTTTGGGTGCATGCAGTTTTAAGACCATGAAGGGGTTCCTGCTGTGAAGTTTAGCAATGACAGGAGGAAATAAAACATGACATGGGTGAGGGGTGTTACTGTACGAGGATCAATACTGGGTGGGAGATCAGGGAAGGACTCCTGCTTAATTGTTTAAATAAAGAGTTTGGAAGCACTTAATGCCTGAACATAGTTTAGATGTAGACAATAACTGTCAAGAATCCAGAGAATCCGCTTGGAATTCATGCTTGTGCCCTTTCTCCCCCCTAAACTAATGACAGCTGGACTTCCGGGTGACTACAGATGAGACTAAGAGTTCGTTTAATGAGATGATTATTAGTCAAGGTTGTGACTGAGTGTGGGAAAGTTGCTGCAGTACAGCAGCAGTTGGATGTGTCGTGTTTTTCTTGAGAAGGCATTTTGATCCTTCTAAGTGATTCTTTTGTTTGAAGCTTCTTTCTCCTGATGATATAGCAATTTTTTTAGTATATTACAGTTTGTAGATAGATATGAAACTTACTTTTGAAGTTGATGTAAGCCTCACTTGATATATTATTTTTTCCAAGTTCTTTTTATTTCTCTCTGTGATAGGCTTACTATATTCCCCTTTTGGTGCATAACAATGGATTATTTATGAAGTATTTCTCTCTTAATTTCATTTCATGATTCCGTGTAGAGGGCCACTGCATGGGATATGCTCAGGGTGTATAGCAGCTTTATTGAAGCTCAAGAGAGGCGCAGGTTTGTAGTCCATTATCCAGGAAAATCGCCTGCTTTCACATTTTTCCAATGACTATATTCTCGAAAAGAACAAGCACTTCCTTTTCATGCAACAAACCCAAAATAGGTGACAGAAAATAAAGTGATTTGGCTAACCTAAGCCTAGGAATTTTAGTTGAGTGGTAATATTACCGGGTATCAGTCCGGTAATTCTGGAGAAATCTGGGAAGTTCCTCCTACTGTTTTCATTTGGAGATCAATACTTCAAGAGAGAGTGATTGGTGATATATGGTTGGGGGTGTCAAAGACAAATTGCAAGCTTAAAAAAATCTGATGGGCAGAATTTAGTGTCCAATTTTTCTTGATAGTAGCACGGAGGGATGTTGAATTAGCACTTTTCAGTTTCTAAAGCGTGTTCTTTGTAATTATGATAAGTTGCTGCCTCAGATGCTTACCTACTTCAGTATACCAGGAAATGCTTTTCATTCAGATGCAATGTATCAGCAATTCACCCTGAACTAATATTTGGAAACTCAATTGATATCTATTTTTGTTTCCAGAAATATGGTCGCCTATCAAGTGTGTGATCTTGTGAATTAGGCTGTTTATTTACATGTTAGCGATGTTGCTAAGCTCAACTTATGCCACTGCATGCATTGAAAATCAGCACTTTGTTATGAATGTTTCTCATCTTTTGGTAGTTTTGACTTCGACTTTTGTGAATTATCAAGTGACACAAGTGCTCGCCGATGATTGGGGACTCGTGATTAAATAGCTATCTATCAACTTTCTGCATGGTGTTTGTGTCCTCGCTTAGAATTTATTGTGCTGATGACAAATGATGATTATTACAGAGAGTTTAAGACATTGAAATATTGAAACAGGGATATAATGGGTGAACTTTCTGCTTTTGCATGCCATACCTTTGCATACTGATGTGGTGTTTTAGTGGAGCAGAAAGTTATCTCTTTGGAGGACTTTGCAATTTTTGCCTTGAGGTCCCATGTTTGTCATAACTGAACCACTTTTGAGAGATTCTGGAGTGCTTTATTCTTTTAAGGATAAAGATCACACTTTGATTCTTTCACCACAGAGGCACTTTTCCTCTTTGTTTTGATGTGTCAAGCTTTTCAACTCTTTCTATGTGTTACTTTTGGGCGATTCCAACTTCTGGTTCTCTGATGACTAGGATTGAGCGACTGGAAATATTTGATGAATTTGAAGAATGGCACCTGATGCAGGCAAGTCGATTTCTCATTCTTATTTTAGGATGAGGGTCTATTTGGAAATTATCCTAAATTGTGAGCACTTAAGTATAGTTTGTAGGGCATCACCATATTAGGGTCAACTACCAACTACCTTATATTCTAAAGGGCTAAGGAAGTCATGGGCTTGTTATTTTGTGGAGGGAACCACTTTTGTTTGTTTGGAAACTCACTGATTGCATAAACTAGTGTTGCTTGTTTTTAGCAGACTTGAAGCTTGGCAAAGGAAAACTGTACTCATGGAGAATCTTTACTTTCAATCTGATACTGCTGCCCATCTTCATGTAGTTTTATTTACTTTGGATTTGAGGTCCATGTTTCAGCATGTATCTTTGGAGAGGATATCGGAAATTATCTTTATTTTTTGTGTTAGATTACATACATCTATAAATTGTCTTGACCTTCTGATTTTCAGGAGCACTATTGTGTGGCTTATGCAATCAATGACTTAATGGTATGTATGTATATATGGGATTCCTGTTGCTGCTTTAATTTTATGGCTAGTATTTTTCTTTTCTTCTGTGATGATCTGGCAAAATTTAAATGTCCTCTTTGCTAAGAGCTAATACTTGTGAGGCTTAAAAGGAGGCTCGGAAATAAGACATTGTTCATATACTTCAGGAATTAAGTTCGGTTTACGAAAAGGTGCTTTGGTTGTTGTAAGGCGTTTGGTAACACCTCAAAAGCCAGAACACTCTAAGCCAACTTTTTAAAAGTACCTTATAGGTGATTTTGAAGCCAAGGCCTTTGAGTTATTTAATAACCCAAGTTTACATCAACTAAAATAACTCTATTACTTAAGAGACTTTCTCAGTAGTTAGGGTAATTGTGTAACACATAGAAACCATATGGTTCCGAACACCTTTAATAGCCGCACCCACCAGACAGCACACTATATCACAAACAATACATATTCCAAATCGGGTTGATTTTAGCAAGTTTTGCTGCTTTATAATAATGTGGTCTTGACTCAAACAATGTCCTTTCTAGAATCGATGTAAAACAATTTCCGTCAGTTTTTAGTGTGCAATGAGTGGTCTGACTCAATCTGCCTCAGTACAGACGCCGTGATAGTGATATTATTGCTAATAGAATTTGGAAGCATGTTCAAAACTCGAGGATCAGAATGATTATGGGTAGCACCTGTTAGTCTGTATCCATGGACCTTGGTTTTCTTTGAACATCAGCCTCAGCCCTGCACATACTTATCGAGTAGAATAGAACTTCACATACTTCGTTTCTTTTGCTGTTTGATCCCACAGGGACTGTTCGGAGACTATGGTTTTTCTAAAGAGAGAGACCAGCAGCCATTGCAATCACCGTGAATTCAGAAGGTTTATGGCGTAACCAGCCGAGGTGGCAACATGTGCGCGAAAACGGCATGCAGGTTCAATGTGCCTACAAGGCGCCGCCGCTCACTTTCGCGAGGGATACATATTTTGACAAGTTATTGTGAATGTGGATGCGTCTTCTCAGCTCATTTCGTTTTGGTTTGACTTGAAGTAAAGACGACAGATGCTTATCTTTTCTCTCTGCCTCTGCTAGCTGTTTGGCAACAGAAAACGTGGGGGGTTCCATAGACGTCCCGGAATTTATTTTGTCCCAAGTCCTATGTGGGGTCTTTAGTATATTTTCGGATCTATTTTTGCAACGCATCTTCACTTATCCTTATGCTTGGCTTCTTTCTTTCTTTCTTGCTTTATTGCTTGCTGTTTATTATGCCACTTTCTCTCTTTCTTCTTTTCTGCGAGATAGTGTAAACTATTGAATGTTGTTATTGTCAGAAATGTTGTGCTTTTGTTAATTAAGGATCTCGGAAGCTTTCGGTGCTTTGCAATATCGAATGTGCGAGTAGCGAAACTATATGGTGGTTCAGTTACGAATTCCGGAGCGCCTATTCATGACATGTCACAGATTCGGTTTTTCCTCTGAACACTCCAATGTTCTTCCCGGACCAAGTTATAACTCGAAACTTGTGTTTGTTACGAGCTAATTGTCGTAAACTTTTGTATTTCTATAATCAGATTATAACACCCCCATTCGGCTCTTATGATGATTCTCCCGAGAATAGTAGTAGTCAGCTCACATCCGAGCCTCATGAAAAGCACTATGGGATGCTACGTCCAATGCACTTTTTGACTTTTTGGCCCACTAAAAAGCACTTGGAGCCCTTTGGAATGGAATCGGATTTGGCATTTTTCCATGAATTTTCGTCTCTCTTTTCATCTTTTCTCCGGGGCCAAACGTGGATCATCTTTTGGGTAAATCAATAATGTCAGTTGCTTCTCCATTTTGCTTATGTATGTGGTAAGGGTCGATACTACACGACACACGACACGATTGTCATGTTTAAAGACTGTTTTCGAATCCAACTTTCATCGCAACATTTTCCGAGTTATATGATCATTGAGGGGAGCAAGTGACGTGGAATCTTATTTGATTGCGCAGAGACCATTAGAATAATCGCTCTTCTGAACCAGACAATCATCGTCTTTTGAACCGCGTCGACCCGTTCTGCGTCTTCTCCTTTTAAGCATCGTTCGGGCAAAAAAAGGTTAAATCTTTGCCGGTCCACGTCTGAAAAGCCCAATCTGTCCAGGACTTCAGGATCTATATGAAGAATTCGTAATAAACGAACGTAGATGGAGAGAATTCGTGGGGCCGTGGAAAAGTTGGGAGAACGTAGAGAAAGCACTAGAAAAGGCGAAGCCTTGACTGGCTGGCTCAGGAAAAAAGGCAGGAATATGCCCTTCTTCGCAATATTATTCCTTCTCAGTGTTTAGTATGTGGAAAGACGTGAACACCCCCTTTTGAAAACTTTATATTTCTTAATAAATAGAAGAAAAATAAATATTTAGGAGATTACCACAAAAGTCTCACTGTTGGGGTGAAATATTCTATTTGAATGATAACTACATAATCGATCTGGAGGTACACGAGAAGGACTTACGAGAGTTATGAAATCTTTTCGCGTGAAGCAGCAGATGTCCAGGGCGCGGAACCGATTCAAACTTTTTCTTCCGACGTTGGGGCGTGAGCTCTACACTTACCGCCTAAATTTCACTGAACGTACTAAAGCCCTGGCTCAAGTACTAGTAAATCCGAATCAGATTAGGCTGCATTTTGTCGTCTGGATTTTTAGTCAAGATAAGACTAGATAAGATAGGATAAGAAATCCAAAAGTTTTTTCATAACTTATCTACTGGTTGGTAAACTGCGGATATAAAGTCGGATTAGTAGAAGCAAGGCGCAGCTGAGATCTACTCTGTTTTGGTGAAACATCATAACGCTTTAGAAATTATTCAGTGATGAGTGAGTTATTATTGAGCAAAGGTTTATGCTATCTAAATTCGGGCACGACATCGATCGAGCAGTCCCAATAGAACCAGGGGCCTTGATTTGGATTCGAATCCTTTGAGAATGACCTGTTGGCCTTACTCGTTGTCTTATCGAGTGAGTAAACAAATGCCGAATATTGAAATTATTTAGCCTCTTTTTACAAATTGAAGATGCACTTATGTAAGTCGTCCAAGAGAGCTACCTTGAAAGTCGATTATTAACCTTGAGTTCTTTATAACATGTCAAGACCCCTTTCAAATGTTGGAAAGGTTCAAGCGATTAAAAAACGAGGGACATGATCTCATATCACGTTAAACTATCAATTAAAGAACGAGGTCGTTGAGATACTTGGCTTTGCTGCCGAAGACCCCAGCCTGGCGCCGCTGTAGAGGCGCCCGGCGTGGCGGAGAAGTGGCCCGGCGCTAAGGAAAGGCGGTGGTTGTAAAAAAAACCTGGTCCTCCTTGTATCTGTTCTCTTGAGAAATCATATCCTAGTCTATCCCACCCCACCCCTAGGATATTTTTATCAGGGCTATATCCTCCCTATATCCCATTTTATCCTATTCTGGACATATATCAAATAGAGAATAGGATAACATATATCATATCCTGATTTTTATCCCGACGACCAAACGCAACCTTGGATGATAATTCAGGATGTTAGATTACTATTCCAAAGTTGGGCTTCTTTTTATTTATTAAGGTACGCAAGCAATTTCACTCGAACTTCTAGACAAAATCACCACAAACATAAAAAAGCACAGTGCCCATAATTGCCCAAATCAGAAATCCCACATAAGTTAAGGCCTACATTTCACGCTGAAATCAGTCGTCAGAAAACTATCAAAAGCACATCTGTTTCCTTCCTCTTCGGGTGCACCTATTTTAATTATTATATACTTGATGTTGAGTCTATCGAAGTAGAAAGGCTCTGTTGAATGATTCATGAGTAAACGTCTCTTTTTTTGTGGCATCCAATGGGGTCAATATTTGTACACAAAATGTGCTGCCTAGGGTTTACTTTCGTCACCCCAATTTCTAACATCTAGCTTCTTTTGGTTTTCAAATTTTGATATGAAAATCTTGTTAATGTCAACATTCCATCAAATGCCAGCCTGGGAAAGTCGAAAGTATGAGCCGTTACTTCGAGCGAACTTAAGTGTGAAAAGTATTAATTTTTTTTTTGGGCACAGTGAAAAGTATTAAATTCCACAACAACTAATAAGGTAATTCTAATTTTAAAAGCCCCAAAATACAGTAAGCTGGAAACACACCATAGCCACATCAAGCAGACCTCATGTCCACGTCTAAAATCAGGTCAAATGCAGGTTATACCTCTCGCATTAGAGAATCCCCTGAAAATTATTTAGTTCGTTTCATGAACAATGGATTTTGTTAGAAAATATTTTCAAAAGAACATATTTTCAAGGAATTTACATTTGCTTGTGCTTTGCAAATAATAGAGAAGTCATTTTCCTGTTGGGATTCGGCGCACAAACCACAAACGAAGTAAAGCGTAAAAACAAGAAAGAGAAATTGACACAAGGTTTATCCAGGTTCACTCTTAAACTAGGACTATGTCCAACAGAGAATTCAACTATAATTAGCACCTCGCACCTCTCGTTACATTACTCATTTACTAGCGAATAAGAGTATGTATAGCAGTAGTTATTCATGGGCCCAAGTTTAAATTACTAATAAAAAAATACGGGCTCAAACTATAAAAGCCCTCTAGTGGCTCGGGACCCACGCGCATTCCTATCTATGGGGAGTATGAACCACACCTCAACATTCTCCCACTTGGTGAATACTTCACATGCTTCTTTAGACCCAACTCAGTTGTACACCATTCATATTTTTCTGCACTCATTGCCTAAGTAAAAAAATTTGCGCTATTCATCTATGTGTGAACTTTCTCTAGCACTACTTTCTCTTCCACTTTCTCTCGGATGAAGTGATATTGTATGTCGATACGCTTTGTTCTTACATGAAATCCATGATTTTTAGCAAAGAATATAATACTCTGACTATCACACCCAATCTTCACATCGCCTTGTTTTAAACCAAGCTCTCTACACAATCTGCGCATTCATATCAATTCTTTAGCAGCGTGAGTAAGAGCCATGTACTTTACCTCAGTAGTAGATAAAGCAGCCGTGCTTTGTCTCTTGCTCATCCAACTTACAACTAGGGGTGTGCAATCGAACCGGGTTTACCTGGAACCCGGATCGGACCACCCGAAAAATAGGGCCGGGAATCGATTCTTGTTCAAATCGGTCTGGGAACTGGTTCCAATTTTTGAGAACTGGTTGAAACCGGTCCAATTCCCGGTTCTAGGTGAAGACCCACCCGGACCGATTTTAGAACTGGTTTTTAGATACCATTTAAAAAAAAAAACCCTGAGTCTTCGCTTGCCAGCAGCCTTGCCTCACGCTCACCTCCTCTATTTCGTGTTTCCCATCTCATCGTGCTCTCTCTCTCTCTTGTTGTCGCCATCAACTTTTTCTTTGGATCATTTCGTCGATATTCATATTATTTTGATGGAAAAAATGAAATTAGAAAAAGAAACAAAAGGAAAATAGGTTCTCGGGTAGACCATGGAATCGGATTAAAAAACAGGGTCGATTCCAAAACAGGTTCCAGGATAAACAGGGTAGGGTCTCAGTTCCAAAAACTGGGAACCAGTTAGAATAGGGTCAGGTTCAGGGTCTAGGTTTGGATCCTACCCACCCGGCCCATGCTCACCCCTACTTACAGCTCCGCCGAATAAGGAAACAACATATTTGCTGGTTGACCTCCTGCTATTAGTGCCACCTGCCCAATCAGCATCAACAAAACACTTTAGTTCTAACGCTTGCCGTCCCTTTGAGTTTTTCATGCAGTTATAACATAACTCAAAGTCAGATGTTCCACGAAGATAACGAAGAACCCGCTTTGCTGCTATCTAATGCTTTTTCCTCGGATTGGACATATATCTGCTCAATTCTCCCACTGCTTGAGCAATATTTGGACGAGTACACACCATGGCGATTGTTGCCATCTTTTCAAGCTCCCTATTGTGCTAGCATATGGGATTGTGCCATCTTTTCAGCTTCCTCTTCAGTCTTGAGACACTGTAGCGTTGATAACTTGGAACTTGTGGACATGGGAGTATTCACTGGTTTACAGTCTATCATGTCGAACTTCTTCAACACACTTTCAACATTCTTCTTCTAACTTAGCCACAGCTTCCCATTCTCACGCTCCCTTTTTAAGATGAAGTTTGCTGGGCTTAGATCTTTCATCTCAAACTGTTTTTCCAACAGTCTTTTCATAGTGCTAATCATTCTCATATTATTCCCAACTAGCAGCATATCATCAACATATAAGGTAAAGATGACAAAATCATTATCTAACATCTTCACATAGATACAATGATCAGCATCACAACGAACAAAGCCAAGTTTCAAGGCAAATTAGTCGAACTTCTGATACCACATTCTTGGAGATTGTTTCAGGCCATACAAAGACTTGTTCAATTTGCAAATAAAATCTTCTTTTCCTTTGACCATAAACCGTTCTGGTTGCTTCATGTAAATTTCCTCCTCCAAGTCACCATGGAGGAATGCCGTTTTTACATCAAGTTGCTCTACCTCCAAAGTGTATGCAACTGCTATAGATAAGACAAGTCTTATGAAATTTAATTTAGCAACAAGAGAAAAAATCTCACCATAATCGATTCCCTCTATTTGCGAGTACCCCTTCGCAACCAAATGAGCTTTGTACCGTTCTATCTCCATTTGCAGACATCTTTTTCTTGAATACCCACTTGCAACCAATTGCCTTTTGATCTGTAGGTATTCACTAGACTCCACGTTCTATTTTTATTAAGTGAGTCTATCTCATATTTCATGGCTTTCTCTCACTATTTGACATCTTCTGTGCTTCTTGCTTCCTTTACAGTAATTGGATTACCATCTGTAACAGTCAGAGTACAATTTTCATTACTGACAAATAAGGTATACCTCTCAGGTGTTCTTCTCAACCGTGTGGACCTTTTTAAGACTAATTTAGGTGATACTTCAACTTCAAAGTCAGTTTCCGAATCTACTATATCATCCTCCACATCAGGTTGCATCAGCTTCAGAATCTGAATTTCTGTTCCAGCTTGTGTAGCCTCTTTATCTTCCTTCAAACCAACATCTCCGTTTGTGGTTCTTTAGGAGTTTGTGGAACAATATGATTTGTCGTGGTTTCTCTGAACACTACGTCCATGCTATAGATAATACGTTTAGTATCAGGATTCCATAGCTTATACCCTTTAATACCTTCCTTGTACTCAATGAAGATGCACTTATCTAACTTGCTCTCAAACTTGTTCATCTTTTCTTTTGGTACATGCATATGTTCTTCGCAGCCAAACACTCTAACATGGGATATGTTTGGCTTCTTCTCAAAGAGTGCCTTAAACGGTATCTGATCCTATAAAGATGATGTGGGAGACCTATTCTTCAGATAGCACGCGGTAGCCACTGCCCAAAATTCACCTGCTAAGACTGCACCACTCAGCATACTCCTTGCCTTCTCCATGAGAGACCGATTAAGCCTCTCTACCACTCCATTCTGCGGAGGGGAATAGGGCATTGTTTTATGCCTTATAATGCAACTGGTCGCACAGAATTGATTAAATTTCGCTGAACATTATTCTTCTCCGTTGTTAGTCCACAAAAGTTTGATATTTCTATCAAACAGATTTTCCACCAAAGCTTTCAACCCGCGAAACTTTTCAAACACATCATCTTTCATTTGCAAGAAATATATCCACACACATATAGAATAATCATCAGTAAAAAAACATAATATCTTGATTTTTCAAACATTGTTACAGGTGTGGGACCAAAGACGTCACCGTGGATTAAATCCAGAATCCCTTTCCCTCGTCCTCCTATGATTTCAAAAGATACCCGATTCTGTTTCTCATGTAGACAATGTTTATAAAATTCGAAACCCATAGAACAGCTTGGTATTCCCTCCACCATCTTCTTTAAAGTAAGGGTCACTAGCCATTTCTCACCGATATGACCCAATCTCCAATACCATAGCATCACATAATCTTCTTACACATGTTCCATGATATAGCTCTCACCACTAATAACTGTGCTTCTCAGTAATTTCCACACTTTTCCATCTCGTTCGCCTCTAACGATCACCATAGACCCATGGGTTAGCTTGCATGAATACTTATCATTGGTAAAAGTAATGCCATCATCCATCATTGTTTCTACATAAATAAGATTCTTGGCAAGACCATGAATATGCATCATATTTGGAAGATTCTTGATTTTCCCATCTTTCATCTTCAGCTTCACCTTTTCGCGGTCGACAATATTAAGCGTCATATCTTCTCCCATCTGTACTGTACCTCCATGATGTGGCTCATAATAGCAGAACCGATCTCTATGAGGCGCCACGTGTAAAGACGCTCTAGTATCAATTATTCATGCACCGCGGTTAACCCGAAATGTGTTACAGATGAGATACACGTCTCGAGTGCTGCTATCATCATCCTTCTTTGTACTAAAGGATGGTGATTCATCTCGTTTCATTGGACCCACACTTTTGCTTCTACAATCCTTCTTCAAGTGTCCAGCGTTTTTGCACTTCCAACACTTTATTTTGGATCGATCTCGGTTTTTGGATCTTCCTCTAGACTTATTCCTGTCACCAAATCTGGATTTGGATCGCTCACTATTCCTTCCTCTTACAAAAAGAACCTCATTCGTTGCATTATCATAACCTGCTCTCTTCATCTCCTCAGACAATAAAGCAGATACAATGTTCTTAAAGGATAATGCACTAACACCAGTGCCAATCGAAACAATTATATGTTACGATGAATTCGGCAGTGAACACAGCGAAGTATGTTGGGAATATCACCAATGTGGTGATTGTTGAAAAATTTCCAATCTCGTTTTGATGATAACAAAGACAATCAAAGGCTACTAATGTGTATATAGATTGAGTTATACTAGGTGATATATGCATAAACCTATATGCAGATGATGCACCAGATGTCTCTGAGATAAACATTTGCTCTACCAATGTTTAGAGTGTTCTGTTGATCTTTCGGGTTGGTAGCCGATATTTATGATGAATAAGATATTGGGCATTGAAGATGTCTACAAGCCGGAAGGATCTTCAAATAAGGTGAATATCCGGAAGGACTTTGATCGAGGTGAACAAGTCGAGAAGAACGGGGATGTCCGTGATGGCTTGAAGATACAAAGATCGGGTGAATAGTAAATGGACTTTCGTGAATATGAATAGCTTGGTGGAGTCGCAATTGCCAATGTGTTTGGAAGGATCGGGGCACCGAATTGTTATCGGAGCAGCAGATGTTTGGTAGAGAGCAGATGCCTTATATAGATCAAATGGAAGATCAGGTGAACAGCATCAACAAACTAGTAAAGATCTGGACGTCCTAATTATGGTCAAGGAATCTTGCGGATGTTTACTCCTAAAGATGCCATTCCCTTGATCAACTGAATAGATCTTTGATCAAGAAGGCTATATCCGCTACAAAGACTATAACTATATTGATGATCCATGGAAGTTCAGTGAAGATGAAGAATTAGCTGGGATGTTGATGTCGTTGGAGATCTTTAGAAGCTGACTCAGTCAAATCAGCGAATTACGAGGAATTAGCGGGGATGTTGATATCCTTGGAAGTCTTTGTATATTGAAGAAGCCAAGAGAATCATTGGATAATAGACCACAAGTCATTCCAATGGGTTTTCAATAAACAGCACCAACGGATCCAAAGATCAGGTGTGTCGATGTTTGTGTCGGTATTTGGTGTTGTTTGAACAACGAACATGTGCAGATGTTTCGTTGGGGAGATTATAGCTGTTAGCGAGTGAAAGACCCGCAGAGAAAGATTGGGATGTCTATCAAGGAACAAGAGTAGGCGTCTGTCAGCTTTTTCAAAACAGTGTCAGAACAGCAACAGTTTTAGAATAATGTCAGAAACAACAACTATAGCAGTTCCAATGAATCTCTAACGGCTAATTGGACTTCTCAAGCTTCTCCAATGGGAAGATTGAAGATGGCTATATAATGGAAGGCCTTCTAGGCCAAAATGTTAGAGAGTAAAATGTAGAATCCGAAAATTTGCTATGAGCTACTTTTCTTGCTGTTTCTTTGTTCTCTCGAAAGATCTTCTCCGTCGTGATCTTTCTATATTGTAATCATGTGAAAGATCAAGTGTACAAGAGTAAGAGTAGTAGCTGAATCTTGATAGTGTGATTTATCAAATGAAAGGATCGGTGCTTGCCAATTGTAGCTTGTTGAGCAGATTACTAGTGGATTCTAGCTTGACTTGTGGCTGTTAATCTTGAGAGTGGACATAGGGTTGAGGATAAAGGCGAACCACAATATATTATCGTGCGCTGTTATTTCTCGTGATCTTTATACATTTCAACACACAATCTTCTCACGTTATTTCAAACATCTATTGACCAGATTTCTACAATATGTCCTGCCGATGTTTAACCCGATGTTTGAAGTTGAACTTGTTTTATTCCGCAAATGTTTTTCTTAGTTCTTCAAGCAACCTATTCACTCCCCCTCTACATTGTATTGTTAGCCCAACAAAGTACATGATTTATCTTCCTCATTTAGATTAACATCAATAGATGCAAGCTGCCCACAAATAATATTAAACTCGTTTAATTGTGCAAAAAAAGAATCACCTTCACTCATCCGAAGGTTGTACAGCCGCTTGCGCAAAAACAACCTATTCACGAGTGACTTCCTCTGATAAAAGCTTCCTAGCTTCATCCAGAGATCCTTCGTGGTCTTTTTAGAGGTCACATTCATCAGGACGTTATCAACAAAACATAGCCAGATCAGGCTTTGTGCCTTACGATCGCTACTAATCCACTCCTTCAATTGATTGGATGCGGACGCAATCTCCTCCTCATCCGCCTTCTTGTTGAGATTCACCTCAAGTTTATCTTCTTTGATCACGTGCCACAAATCTCTGTCCACGAGTAAAGCCTCCATCTTTAACTTTCATAACTCGAAACTCTTTCCTCCGAACTTCTCTATTTCAATTCGCGATTGACCAGCCGACATCTTCCCAAGATTCGATTTTTTTAATCTCTCTTCACCAAGAAAACCCTAATCTCAAGCCTCGCTCTGATATCGAATGTTAGGATTTTGCGCATAAATCACAAACGAAGTAAAGCATAAAAAGCGAGAAAGAAAAATTGACACGAGATTTTTTCTGGTTCACCCTTAAACTAGGGCTACGTCCAGCAGAGGATTCCACTATAATTAGCATCTCGCACCTCTCATTACATCTCTCAATTACAAGCAAAAAAGAGTATATATAGCAATAGCTATTCATGATCCCAAGTCCAAACTACCAATGAAAAAATATGGGCTCAAACCATAAAAGCCCTTTGGTGGCTCGGGACCCACGTGCCCCCGTGACCTCCATCGGGGAGGCTCCCCCGGACTGCCGCCCACTCACAGTAGAGCAGGACCCATGTGCCTTCATATCGATTGGGAGTATGAACCACATCCCAACAAAGGGCACAATAGAAGCTCAATACCTACCTTCCTTATAGTCTCTTTCTCCAAGCTGAACCATGAAAACTACTATCGAAATCGCATTGCTACCACACAACACCCACTTTCAACCGGGTCTCTTTCGTCGAACCGAGACATAAGAATACTACACCAAAACACTCACCTTCAATGTGGTCTCTTTCGCCAAACCGAACCATAAGGTTGTCCGCAAATCATGAGATCACGAAGACGACACAATAGAAGTTCGATACATTTATCATGGGCTAATTAGGATATATCAATGTTGCACACTGCCTCACTCACGTATCTCAACAATCTCTACCTCACATTTGAGCTCGCATTTAGTTTTGCCCCCATGTTTCCAACTAAAATATATTAACTACATCACACCACACTAATTCTTCGATGTTGAATTTATTCTAACACAAATTGCACGTACATCTCAATAGATTAATGACCAAACTAATATAGACCATTTAGTCAATCTTCATTATATGCTTGAATTAGCTAGATCATGAGGGAGCCTTACTTTTTTTCCGTGGTAAATTAGATAAAGGTTATTCATCTTGTCGATGGACTTCTGCAACTCAGATAAAATTTAGCAAACCATCCTCATTCTTGATTCGACATCAGTAGTTTTTAGCTTTAACTAGAAAAATGAACACGCTTATCAATCGATCTGACGTGTATTTGCAGGTGACTTTTATAGGAGGATCTGAAATCACAAAACAAGGCTCCACCGCAAAGCGGGCGAAAATTCCACTGATCGAGATTAAGGTCAGACCGGGGGTGGGGGGAGAGGTTGATCGGTCGTGAGCGAATATTAATACGGAGGGGTTGCGAAGGGAATGGACACGTGTTATAGGAAAATACATACACACGCTTTTAAGAAAGAGTCTTGAGTACAATCCTAAATTTGGAATTTAGGAACCAAGGACTATGGCTGGGTTGAGGTATCGTGATCTCGTGCCTAGCCTCAGGGGACCCACACACGGACGTTGGGTCCTATGCTCAGTGTCAAGGGACCCGAGCTCGGAGATCTAAGCCTGATCCAAATGGATCTGGGATTGTCCTTAGGGACCTAGGCACCGCCGCAAAGGACTCGAGCACACATTGCGGTCTCATGCACACACTGCTATCCTGGCCTTGGGGGACCAAGTTGTAGGAGCCGAGTAATCTAGTGCGCGCACCGGGGACCCAGACACTGTCTTTGGGGACCTAGGTCCAGGTGCCAGGGCTCTGACCATAGCCCGGGGGATTCGAGCCAAGCGTTCCAAGTCTGAGTATTGGGGTCCAGTTGTATTCTGAAACATGATTTATGATTTTAAAAGAAGAAGAAGTTGTTGTTTGCTGACAATATCATCTACAGGGGATCAATAGGTGAATATAATCAAATTTGATTAAATAATGCGAAAATAAAACTTCAAGTTTGATAGGAGAGGATATACTGAAACAGAACTGTGCAGTGGTTCTATCATACAGTAAATGATGCGAGTAGAGAGTAGAAGACAATGCACAACAGATTATAGTGGTTCGGCATTTGATAAGCTTACGTCCACTCTCCTCTACCAATAGCCTACTGGCTAGATTCAATTAAGTAATCAAAATGAGATATTACAGAAAAATGTGATTGCCACAAGCACTTTCACAGAAGCGAGTGCTGCCTCTATCATGGCCATCTTACTCTACACACTTAAACTCGATATAACACCTCTCATAAGATTTCAAGTAAATGCTCAAGTAGACAATTTAGAACAAGTGAAGCTCTCTTGAAATAAGAATGTTGATCTCTTGATCTCTCTTTTTTCTCTTCGAACTTAGTGCTCCTTATGTTCTCCTCGTCTCCAAGCTTCCTATTGGATAGAACCACTCTGATGATCAATCTCCAAAACTAGCCGTTGGTTGATTGATGTAGAAGGATCACGTAGCCGTTGAAGTAGAAAGGATTAAAGATTTATGAGGATCTATTCACCCATACAATCAAATCCTAGAATCCTTACATCAAGCTTCTAATGAAAGAAATTATCTACGGATGCTTGCCAATCAATCAAGAGTCCTCATATAGAAAGTTATGAGAATATCTTTATGATTGTTGGACAATCAATTTAACTTAGAAACGAAATCCTAACAAGATAATTGACCGTTAGTGAGGGAGAGTTTCTTGATAAACAATTAAGAATAATTTTATAATAACAGTGAGGATCAAAATGTATCTTGTCATAAATATCTCGTATGAGTCTGCCTCTGTCAACAAATCCTGCTTCCATCAGAATAAAAGCGTTAAACACATTTAGTACAAAAGGCATAGAGAGAGAGAGAGAGAGAGAGAGAGAGAGAGAGAGATATATATATATATATATCCCGAACCGGATTTGAGAGCCTTGATGACTCGATCTCAATCTAGCAAGAAAGGTGCTTCGGCCATTAAGAACTTTGTGGCAGCAATTTCGTGGGTTTCAACCTGATCGATAGGTGAAAATTTTTTAACATGTCTACTTTTACTCGACTTCTATTTGAAATTATCCCCTCACAATCCTTGCAACAGAATACCCGATCAGACCCTACGACGTGATCGGGCCGATTCCAGAGAAGTTATGATGAAATTTCCCCTGCAAAAGCACTTTTCATATTCAAACAAGGACGAATTTTGACATGGTCATGGACAAATCGGGTCCAATATTAATCTCACCATATTACTATTTAGGGATAACGACACAAATGGTTCCTGAACTTTGGTCCAATGATAATGTGGCCCCTGGATTTTAAAAATATTCAATGTGGTCCATAAACTTTAGCATAATATACAATGTTGTCCTAGAACTTTTTCTACATGTTCAATTTAGTCCTTAGGCTTTATGAAATTTTTTAATGTTGTCCTTGAATTTAAATTAATAGAAGGATAATATTGAACATTTTCATACAGTCTACGAATTAAATTGAGTATGTACCAAAAGTCGAGGAACTACATTGAACAAATCAAAAAGTTCGAGGACGACATTGCACATTGGACTAAATTTTATGGACTACACTGAACAAATTTATGGACTACATTGCACATTAGATCTGTGTAATTTACCCTATTATTTATAATTTTTAAAAGCGAGAATAGCTCGAAAAATGGAGGGAGATGAGTTAAAGTCGAAGTCATGGTCAATTGTATTTTGCAATGTCTACGGAGAATTTCACGTGAAACACAAACCACGAGGGATAATTACCAAAACAGTCATACACCTATTGCAATTATGCCAATTGAGTCTTAAACCTTTTGCATTTATGCCAATTCAGTCCATTTGGTCAATCGCTGCTGACGTAGACAATTTTTAGTAATATTTTGTTATTCTATTAATTTTTAAATATTTTTTTCAAATTTTGCAATTAATTTTTATTTTTATTTTTCAAATTTTGCAATTAAATTTTGCAATTTTCTTTTATTATTTTTCATTCTACTTTGTTTTCTGCTTGTGACTGGCGAGGTGTCACGGCCCTCGCACAATGACCGGCGAGCTTCGGCAACCCTCACCGGGCAGCTCGTTGGCCACAAGCAGAAAACAAAGAAGAAAGGAAACAAATAAAATAAAAATTATTTAAAAAATTTGAAAATTATTAAAAATTAAAAATTAAAATATATTATTAAAAATTATCCACGTCAGCGCCGACCGACCAAATGAACTGAATTGGCACAAATGTAAAAAGGTTTAGGATTCAATTGACACAATTACAATAAGTTTAGGACTGTTTTGGTAAATTTCCTAAAAAAAAAATTATGGCTGAATTGACATTATTACAATAGGTTTATGATTATTTTGGTAATTTTTCCTAAATAATGGAGGAGGCCACATATCAACCATTTTAAAATAAAAGACGGGTTCATTTATTTATTTGTAAAAATCGAGGGTTAAGTTATGAATGATTTTCGATATGAGCATCCATCGAGGAGGAGGAGGAGGAGGACGACCACGACATCATCTAACTCTAAAAGTCTCATGAAAAATCTGAATGCTTTGTATCTATCTTTGCTGTATCTTATCACATCTTTTTCGGGTCTTTTCCTTGAACTTTATAACTTGAGCCCCCACAATTATATCTTCTGATTGGAGCGTCCACATTCAAAGGAGTTTGCCTCGTTTTATCCTCGATTGCGACCGGCCTTCGTACTCTTAAATTCTTTTCTTTTTAACTCAAGTAGCATCTGAGAAGTTATCGCAATGTTTACTCTTAGGAATCCAATGATCCATAGCGACTTTCATAAAGTGCTCATATGTACCGAACTTATTGTTGTGCAATAGCACCATGCAATCCGCCACAAATAGAGAAATAGACACATCGGGATTTATGTGGTTCAGTCAACAGTTTAGACCTACGTTCACAAGGAGAGATGAATCCGGTATGAATAAACAGATTACAAACTTGAGGGGAAAATTGTCTGGTCAGTCTGAATGAATTAAAGAAACTTGAATTGCCATAACTTCGGATTCATATTATTGAGCAGGAACATGAATTTGCAGTACAAGATAGGATACATAATTCGGAGGAGTCTAATGAGAGCTCTTCTTCTTCTCCTCCTAAAGCACAAACTATGAGCTATGATGGTCCTATCATTCAAATACGGATTCTTCCAATTTTGCTAGCTAGACAACAAAGAAAAGAAACATAACAGAGCAAAAAGGTGATGGTCCCTCCTAAATAAAGAGGCGCTAAAAATAATCATAAAAAAGAGCCCTTGAAATGGAGCATTTATCCTGAATTGCATGAAGAATCGGATACCAATACCAACTTTTCGGCTCAATTAATTCTCGTCGGTAGATGAAAATCGACCTGTTCAGCTGCATCGTGTAAGGCTCGATCCCCCCTTAACCCACAAAATATGCATGGTTCCCAAGGTTAATAAGAGTGGGAGACACTATGATTCGTATGCTGAATCTGTTACATCCAGATCGAGCATTTAATCATTCAGCTAATCCCTTGTGAAAATAGATAAAGTATATCGTATAAACACCGATAAGAACACCACACCTGATACAATAAGCAACGAATAAGAACGCCTGGTACAGCAACGATAACCCATAGATAAATGTCAGGGGAAATTACCAAAAAATTCATCCGTCCTAAATATTTCAATTGTGTCAATTTAGCCATAAACTTTTCCATAATTTGCAATTGAATCATTCCGATCAATTTTGGCCGAAAATCGCCGACCTAGATGCCGGTCAGCTCTGACGTGAATAATGTTTACAATTTTTTTTTTTTAAAAAAGTTGATTTATTATTATTATTTTATTATTCTTTTTATTTTCCTTCATTTGGCCAGCGAGGGCTGCTTTGCCCGTAGCCGGGGCCATTGCGACCTTGCCAGCCGCGATGGCCTTGTCCAGGGCTTTCGTGGCCCCACCGGCCCTGAGCGAGGTTACCCTTGCCGGTGAGGCTGCCATGGCCCTTGCCTGGGGCTTTCGCGGCTCCGCCGATTGAGTGCGAGGCGGCCCGTGCGCCGATCTAGTGAGAGCCTGGGCAAGAGTTGCCACTGTCGTCGGCTAGGAAGCACCGACACTCTCCGGAGGCCTCATGGTCGAGTCCGACACTCTCCGGACACTCTCCGACATGTGATCCACACGTGATCAACGCTCTAGACACGCCAGCGACACGTGAGTCCATCATCCCAACACGCCATTTAGACACGCTCAGGGTCAATTTTAAGCATTGTCAATAAATTAGGGGTCAAAATGTAGATTTATCAAAGATACATATACTTAAGTCATATATCAAGTCACCCCAAAATTAATATACTCAGTCAGCAAAAAAAGAAAAAAAAAACTTAATCGTGAATCCCTAACAGAAGAAGAAGAAGAAAAAACTTATTGATTTTTTTCTATAATCATGTATATATAAAAGTATACATTTAATATACAGTGTGTCCCAACGTGTCGGAATCCTCTATTTTTTTTAGAAATGACGAGTCGGCGTGTCGTGTCGTGTGTCACGTGTCGGTGTCGGTGCTACTTAGACTGCCGGCCAAAATAAAAGGAAAAAAAAAGGAAAAAAAAGTAAAAAAAAGAAAAGAAAAAAGATAGTAATAATTAAAAAAATAAAAAAATTGTACAAATTGTCCATGTTAGTGCAAGTTGTGACATGAAGGATAGTTGGCGTCCACGTCAGCGATTTCGGGCCAAAATTAGTCGATTGTACTTAATTGGCATAATGTGAAAAATGTTTAGGACTAAATTGGTATGATTGAAAGGTTTAAGACTGAATTGATACAATTACAATAGGTTTATGACTTTTTTCGATAATTATTTCTAAATATCATCGTACGACGGAATTTACAAAAGAAGAACAATCTATTGGTAAGTGATAACCACGTCAACGCCCCTTATTGGGGTTCCTACTTCTCACCTAGGCAGGAATAGGAATGTTTCCATGTCTAAAGCCAGCATTTTTATTAATTACCGTCGCAACTTTTTTCTCCGAAAGGAAAAGGAATATGCACAACATTGATGGCTTTGGACGTTTCTCAAATTCCGGTTGATTTCCTCCTATGCTGCATTTCTTCGGTGTAAATGGAGGGTGAGATTGCAAAAAAGAGGACAAAAAATGGGGGGGAAAGTATCATAATTTCTTTTCTGGTTGATATCATAATTAAGATTAAGCACATCATTGGAGCTAATTAATTATCATGGTGGGATTCGAGAGAGCCTGCTTAAAATGAAGGCAACGGCACTGCCTATTAATCATCGTTAGAGCTAATTGATTTGATTGCACATGTTTATGCAAGCAAAGAAAGCAACAAATGAATTGAAGAAGTGGATGCAAGAATATGATTTGATGATGTTTCACCAAATAGCAAAAGAGATTATAGATTTATCTTCTTCTCTTAGGAAAATTTTTGTGATCCTCCAATTGATATGTAGTCTTTTTCCTAAGAATACTCCCAAATCTCTACCCACTCTCACAAACAAAAAAAAAAATCATTACATGCTTCGAACACAGATGAACCCAGTGAATCTTATTTGTTGAATTATATCGTCCCATACGAGACCCACGTCAACACGGATGAACCCAATGAATCTTATATGTTGAATCATATCGTCTTGTACGAGACTCACGTCGAGGTTCATTGGGTACTTGTGTACTCAATTCGATCAAATACTACTCAATTTTCTTTGCCCCCATCCTTGCGTTGCCCCACATAATGATCTAGGCCCATGTCCTCCTCGATTTTCCCAGTAAAAAGTGTTATTTCCTTGCTGTATTACGTTCTTTTGAAAATTAATCACAATACAATGATATTAGAAGTGCTATAAGTGGAACAACATTAATAGAAAATAGGATATTCCATCGTAGGAAATATTAATGTTCAGAAAATACGAAATCAAATTAGATTTTCGAACAACACAGGTTGGTGGGAGATCTAATCTAGGGCATAGGCCTCATGTGAGGCAAAAATTTATTCACCATCCTGGCTCCATATGCCGCGAAGGTCAGCATTGGGTTTAGCCCCAATGGAGTCGGGGTGGGTTTGAGGGGGTTCGCGCGAGGTGGGGTGATATCATCGTCCTTGCATCCTATTAACCTCAAATGTTTTCTTGGGATAGACGGCAGATCGGTCAAGATAACTTAAAATTCGCGTAATTCATCATTTCAAAAAAAAAAAAAATGATCTGACAACATCCTCTCCATTGATTAAGGAGAGTTACAGAGGTGATTGCATCGAGGAGTGATTTTTAATCATTAATCAAAGGTTAGGACTTCATTAATATGCACACCTTCCATGCTAAAGTTGGAGAATGCCAACCAATGACAATAAGGGGAAGCAAGAGGAAAGCTATAAGCAATAAAAGTGATCTATTTAAGTATGTTCTTGTTTATCGAGTGGCACCCATTAATAAATAATTTCACCCGGTCACATGATAACACATCATTGCCTTTTTGACCGGAAGATGTGAGAATAAGTGCCATGGCCTTTTTAATTTTAGAGAAAGAAATGTACTTAAAATGAAAAAAAACAAAAGAGAGAAGAAAATATTGCCTTGTTATAATTCATCTTGATTAAGTGTATTAGCCCGATAATCACGTGGTTTGTAGACGCGCAATGAGTTCGTGTTTCGGAAATTATACAAAGCCCGTTTGTTCATGCATGTCTTGGGGGAATATTAATATAGATACAGCGATATCACCACGGTACATCGCGATGATTAACAGATCAAGAATGTGAAAAATGTTCATTATTTAATTTTTGGTAAGGAAATAAAATTTCATTATTTTTTCTTTTGCACGCTTATGAAAATTCATTCGTTGAATTTCATTTTGAGCATCTATTTTTCAGTGTTATCGAGATACTTATCTGTAGTTCACGACACTCCCGAATTAATTCTGACGGACTCCCCAAGGTAACGTTAGAGAATGTTAAAGAAAGTAAACTTAAATTACGACTAATCCCACGCATATGCCCAAATTTGCCACCGTCCATGTATCAGACAAGACTCCATCGATAAGGTAACGGGTGTGGCTCTGAACTCTGAAGTCACTTTATAAAGGAATGCTATAAATTTCGATTAACAAAAGATCACGCGTAACACGAGACAAGCCGCGCATCGGAAATCTTATTCGATTACATGACAGCCGGAGAAGACGCCTTCCGACTCCCCCGGTTCCTGAAATATTTCGATTTCCGGTGACCGGGGGAACAAAGAGATTTGCCCCTTGTATGGATACGATACGATCAATCCATCTAACTCTCTCCTGCATTTGGAGTTGGTTGGCCTCTCTCCAGCCTGTGAAACCAAAAGACAGTTGGGCCAAAGCTGAGAGAGTGTTCAGACAAAAAGAGACAGACAAAATCCCCATCCTGATAATAATATCTCGGATAAGCAAAAAACCAGGCAACTCAGTTTTCCAACTTCCACACACCCACACACTGTACCAGAAAGGAAAGCACAGATCCAAGCCCCTCACCTAGGGGATTTTTTTCCTTCTTTTTTCTTGATTTCTATGGAACACGCCCTTTTCTTGTCTTTTATTGTAAACTTTTTTTTTTTAATTTCAAATTTTTTTTTTTTTTTTTGGGGTGGGGTTTCGTTTCTTGGAGCAGTCCCACCCACCACCGTCCCAGCAAAAAAGCAAAGCCCCCCCCAACAGAAACAAAAAGCAGCCTTTTCCTTCTTCTGCAGCAATGAACACTGCGGTGCCACTGCCACACACCCAGTCAAGAACCTAATTTTGAAAATCTACCACCACCCTCGAGTCGAGAAGGAGGAGCCAAACCAAGAGAACATCCCCCCATCAGGCCTCGCAGAGCCAGACACACACCACCTCCTTCTCTGATCGTTCATAAAGAGAGTGAGGCGAGAGAGATTTAGAGAGTGAGAGAGTGGGAGATGGGAGTGATGGGTGGGTCAAGAAAGCTAAAGAGCACGTACAATACTCTGATGGTGAGGGGTCATCCTCAGTCTCTCTCTTCTTCTTCTTCTCCATCTCTCCATTTCTCTCTGTGAGTGAGCAAGAGAGAGAGAGAGAATTTGATTGGCTGTTTCTAGCTGAAGTTAGTAGTAGCTCAGTAGTTTTGGTGGTGGGGGTGCTACTGGTTGTGGTTGTGTCTTTAGTTCATGGGTTGCGCGGCCTCCAAGATCGACAACGAGGACGTGGTGCGGCGCTGCAAGGAGCGCCGCCGCCTCATGAAGGAGGCCGTCTGCGCCCGCCACCACCTCGCCGGCGCCCACGCCGACTACTGCCGCTCCCTCCGCCTCACCGGCTCCGCCCTCTCCGCCTTCGCCGACAACGAGCCCCTCTCCGTCTCCGACCAGACCCCCGCCGTCTTCGTCCTCCCCCGCCGCCGCCGCTCCCCCTCCTCCGTCTCTGTCTCCTCCTCCTCCTACTCCGCCGCCCAACCCTCGCTCCGCCGCGCTCCGTCCGCCTCCCCCTCCGTCCCCGAGCCGCATCCCCCGCCGCCTCATCCGCAGCTGTCCCCTACCATCGCCAGCTCCAAGCTCCCTCACGTCCTCTCCGCCTCCAGCGTCTCTTCCAACTCCGCCTCCAATCGGAATCCTCCCCCGCGCGTCGGCGGCTCGCACCACAACCACCGGCGGCGCAACAGCAAGCCCATGAAGCTCCCTCACATCCTCTCTGAGTCGAGCCCTAATTCCTCCCCGCGAAGCCTCAAATCCGACTTCACCGCCGGCTTTTATCCGACCGCCTATCCCAACTCGACTTACACGAGCACGCCGTCGCAGGCCTCCTCCGTCTGGAACTGGGAGAATTTCTACCCTCCTTCTCCTCCCGACTCCGAGTTCTTCGATCAACGCGTTCGGACCAATAATCAGCGACGGCCACAGCTCGAAAACGATGAAGAAAGGGACGAACACGCGTCGGCCTCTGAGTACGATTTCTTCCGCCGCGACGGCCCGAGCAAAATCCGGGAAGGCGAAGCGGGGACTGAACCCTACGATTTCAAGCGAGCCGCGGCCAGCATTGACGGTGGCGGTGAGACCGAAAGGGAGGAGGTGCAGTGCAGCGACTGGGGCGACCACTATAGCACTACGAGCTCGTCCGAAGACGAGGAGGAAGGTGACGACGACGACGACGGAGCGTCCAGATCCGAGATCGGGACGCGGTCGAACTTCGGAGGATCGGTGCGGAGCGGCGCCGTTGATGCGGAACCGATGAAGCCTCCGCAGCCTGCTTCGAGTTTCGGCAAATCTGATAAGTCGGAGGATATGAGCTACGGGGACCACGAAATGGTGGAGGAGGAGAATAAGATGGTGGTGAGGCACAAGGATTTGAAGGAGATCGTGGATGCGATCAAGGATAATTTCGATATGGCAGCTTCCGCCGGCGATCAGGTGTCGGAGATGCTCGAAATAGGGCGTGCCCAGCTCGATCGCAGCTTCAAGCAGCTCAAAAGTGAGCTCCTTTCTTTTCTTCTTTTCTTCAGTCTCGAAGAAATTCAGGTTGTTCTGTTTGGATTAGATTCAAAATCAGATTGATTACAATTAGATTCCAGATTCATGTGATTACTGGGTCGACTTTTGTCTTGAACTGTTCTAGGATCTGGGTCGATTTGATCATGTTCTGATCGTGAATGATTGAGATTTTATCCTTCTCTTGTTGATGTTGTTGGTTGCAGAGACTGTGTATCACTCGACGAGTGTGTTGAGCACGTTGAGCTCGAGCTGGACATCGAAACCTCCCTTGGCAGTGAAGTACCGGCTCGACGCCGGTTCGCTCACTGAACCGGACGGTCTGAAGAGCCTCTGCTCGACTCTGGACCGGCTCTTGGCTTGGGAGAAGAAGCTCTACGAGGAAGTGAAGGTGCCCTCTAGCTTTCTTGTCTCTCTCTCTGTGTCTTTGCTTTTTACTCCGTTAGCTGTTTAATTGTAATCGACTAATGCTAGGCATGCTGCTCTAGGTTTGATGTGATGTTACAGATGGGTATTTGAGTAAGTAGACTACAACCAACTTCAATAAGAGACCGACACTTCCGTTTAAATCCTAGATTTATTGTCGCTCTTGGCGTACTCAAGTACTCTAATTGTACGTCCTTAAAAGATCTGTAGAGGAAAAGGGTGGTCCAGAATGACTCGGATTCCCACCAATGCCAATTGCGTTAGTCCACAGCAGTAGTTTGGAATTGTCCCAAGTACCCTTCTCGCTTTGTTGTTATTCTATTGCCCATTCTCTCAGACTTGGTCTTTCTCGAGAAAGTGGAGGATGAAAGCTTTGACTTTCTAGTGCATAGAGAGCTTTGCTTTTTCACAACCTTCTGTGGTTCCATTAACATGACCAAAATGCCCTGGGGCCTTTGGCCAACTTTGCTGGGATGAATGATCACCTTTGGTTGGCACTTGCTCCTGTGGGATTGGGATAAGAATATGCTTGTGGATGTGCCTGCCTCATCTTATCACTTTGGGTTCTTTTGTTGTAGAACGCACTCCTTGTTTTCCTCCTCCTCTGCATCTAAATCCTTTGTCATTGTTGAGTTTGGATCCTTAGGGATAGAATGTATAAGATGTGTAATGGCATTGAATTCTTGGCAATGGCAATGTAGTTTGGCATGCATATCAGGAGTATAGTGGAGATAAGAATGTTTTGCTGGATGAAGTGGACATCCGAAGAAAGGTAGTGTTGGAAATGAGAAAATCCATGAAAAGTTGGTGTAGGCCCAATTGTTAATAAGATGAAAAAGGCACGTTAGATGTGCTTTCGACTCTGGACGTGTGAAAGGGCGGTCTTGGGACGCTTAGGTGAGAAGATGCGATCTCATAATGAAGATGCATGTTGAAAGAAACAAGAGAAAAAACTGAAAAGGCCGCGGGTAAGACTATTGTGAAGGATCTGAGTTTTTGGATCTTACTAAAATTTGATAGGTTACCCAAGTGCAGTAGTGTAAGTCTGTGTGAGGATCTGCGTAGTTGACCCCACTTAGGAGAATAAAATTTGGTTGTCAGTGTTTCCTTTGTTGTATCTAATGTTTTTCTCACGATTTTACCCCACATTTTTGTAGTTTCAACTGACAATTGATCAGTAAGGTGTTCAAAATTTTGTTTGTATCCATTTGCACTTGGTTTCCTATTTAGTATAATTAGGTACTACACGACTTCATATTCATCCATCTCATTCAGAATTTCAAGAAATGTAACTACCTCGTTTCCTTAATTTCTATACTTTAAGGAACCAAGAACTAAAACAGAAAAGAAGAAAAAGGTTTGCAAAACTACAAACCTTGTCCCGCTGTAATTAAATATGCCCTAGAATATTATATTTGTCGAAAGAGAGAGTCATTCATTACATCTGTACCGTCAACTGTATTAATGACTTCATTTAGATTGTGAAAACACCATTTTTTAGGTTGCATTAAACGGTCAGGTAAGAGCTTAGACTAGTACAGAGATTTGATCTTTTGTGTCTAATGCCTTCTTCATATGTTTGGATGGGTTTCCTCTTTCACATGTTATTTTCACTACATGGAAAATTAATTGCTCGTTTAACACCTCTTATTGAAATAGGCTAGGGAAGGTGTGAAGATAGAGCATGAAAAGAAGTTGTCAGCGCTTCAGAGCCAGGAATGCAAGGGAGAAGATGAAACCAAGTTAGACAAGACTAAAGCCTCGATAAAGAGGTTGCAGTCACTAATAATTGTTACGTCGCAGGCTGTCTCTACGACTTCAAATGCAATCATTGGCCTTAGAGACAGTGATCTTGTCCCCCAGCTTGTTGAACTCTGCCATGGGTGAGTTGTTTACTCTTGTATTAACAGAGGAGGTGTACATACTCATTTTATTGACCTTTTGAATGAGGTTGGTGATGCGTTTTCCTATTTTGACCCATGACTGAATGCTTATAGTGCTGGAGTTTTCCTGGCTTTGGAGAAGTTCCTAGTTGCATTGCAAGGTCATTATACTGTTGAATACCATAAACAGGTTTAGTCTATCGTTGGCTTAAAATTAACAGCTGTAATCAACTTTAGGCAAATTTTCTTGTTGACTTCGAAGATGAATAGATTGTGCTTTTCTTACTGCATTTTTTCTCCTAAGATACGCAAAATAATGCGGGGGAAGCATTACGGTTAATGGTGTAGATCTGCACCGACAGACTGGATTGACTGTTTGCTCTTTGGAGTCAATTTTGCATGTGCTAGAGTTGATCATCAGCATACTGACTTGGTAGGTGGGCTCATTATGAGTGTCTGCTTTCTTTTGCCACTTGTTGGAACCATGTGGGTCTCACTCTGCAGTACAGTTCAATCAGGAACACCTTAAATTCACAGAATGGCCCCGATTCTGCACCTAAAGGATAGTCTTATTTGCTTTACCGACACCGGCAGTTATTTTGTGACACAGGAAATTCTTCTGGTAGGTAGGCACAAAAGACATGGATTGTACATGACCCACAATCATGTCTTTACAGAGTGACGCACTTGTATAATTGGACATAGCAAAAACAATTTTCTGATCCAGTATATACATACTCAAGAGTCTCAAGATTGAAATGTACTCCATCATGTAAAACAGAATGACACATGCAGTTATGGATGAAGATGAGTCTTTGACTGGTAGAAACTAATACTGCTAGGTCTACTAAGACTAATCTACAAAGTTGGCTAGTCTGCTTGTTTTAATGCCCACTGGCAGTCCGCCACATTGCTTAATATACCAAATCTGCAAAGCATTGTTAATATACCTAGCATTGCTCATAGAAATTTGACTTGAGTATGATTAAGAAATGGCTGCTCTGGGAGTCTTACTGCTTATAAACTGCTCGGAAAATGGGTTCTCCTAGTCATATTGACCATGGAGTTTTCTTCCCTTGGAGTGTTTCCTTGACAAGGTAAGATGGTTGTTGGTTCATTCCTTGCATCATTGAGTTTGGTTGGAATGGTAGCTTGGAGCAACCCTACCACCTTTTGTTTTTTCCCATTCTAAAGTTGAAAGGTTCTGCTTGATTGCCCGCTTGGCAAGTGTATTTTCTGGTCCCTTTTACAGGTAAGAAATTGGAAGCTTTCAGCTGATTAACTCCTACTAGAAACTTCTGTTAGCTCGTAATTTGTGTAACAAGTTGAGCTTATATGAAAGAGGATCTGGACAATCGAAAGTGCCTGCTGCATAGTGCTAAGTCCTCTATGGAAAGAGAAGTTATAGTCAAGACTGAAATCACGTCATGAAGTGCTGACTGATTTGAGCATATCGAACATCTCTTGTTATCTTCTGGAGTACCCTTTGCATATCTGGATAGTTTTTCACGCTGGGTAAATTGGTTGCAGAAAGGAGGGTGAATAGTGCAAAACATGAAAAGCTAGTGGTCGTTTCAAATGTGGAAAGTTGTTTTTTAATCCTGACATGCGCCATGTAATTGACATACTGAAGCCTACATATTTTCAACTTATAGGTTGTTATGTGACCCTATTCTCGTCTGTGAATTATGCTGTAGTCTTTCCAATTATATATCTGGATGACCTGACAGAAAAAGGTCTCTTTCTGGAGACTATATGCTTAATATCGGACACTTGTTCACTGCGCTCATTGCAGGTTCATGTACATGTGGAGGTCAATGAATGAATACCATGAGATTCAGAACAACATTGTGCAGCAAGTCCGGGGCCTTGTGAACCGAGCAAACAAGGGCGAGTCTACTTCTGAATTGCATCGGCAGGCGACACGCGACCTCGAATCAGCTGTTTCTTCATGGCATTCCAGTTTCTGCCGCTTAATTAAGTTCCAACGTGATTTCATCCGTTCCCTCCACGGCTGGTTCAAACTGACTCTCCTTCCTGTTGACAACGATAACAGTGGGACCCGGGAAGAGTCTGATGTCTATGCCTTCTGTGATGAGTGGAAGCTTGCGCTAGATCGTGTCCCAGACACTGTTGCTTCTGAAGCTATCAAGAGCTTCATTAACGTTGTTCATGTGATCTCTGTAAAACAAAGTGAAGAAATGAAGGTGAAAAAGAGGACGGAGGCTGCATCGAGGGATCTTGAGAGAAAGGCTTCATCTCTTCGAAGCATAGAGAAGAAATACTACCATTCGTACTCTATGGTTGGAATAGGGCTTCCCGATCCCGGGCCCGACAATGGCCAGGTACTGGATGCTCGGGACCCACTGGCCGAGAAGAAAGTTGAACTCGCAACCTGCCAAAGGAGGGTAGAAGATGAAATGCTGAGACATTCCAAGGCAGCGGAAGTGACAAGGGCAATGACCTTGAACAATCTTCAAACAGGTTTGCCAGGAGTTTTCCAGGCATTGACTAGTTTTTCATCCTTGTTCACGGAGGCGCTTGAGGCGGTATGTACCCGTTCTTATGCCATCAATTAGGCATATGTATACACATTCTTTTGGTCCGGTATTTTTGTTGAGGTGGGAAGGATGAGAGCTGGGTAATTTTGGCGGCGGGCTCTCGCTATTTTTATAGAGTTGTATTGCTTATTTGGAGGGAACTCGTTTGGTTGTAAATATTGAATTTTGAGACGGCTGTCATTATTTTTTTGGATGGGTGGCGAACTGCTGGGGGATGTCCCTGTACAGGAAGTTGCTTGGTCTGTTATTGTCCTGGAGCTTTGCAATGGATAAAAGAAGCATAATGCCTTCTCTCCCTTGTTCTCTTGTGAGTTTGTTTGAAGTTCTACAGGCACACCATGTCTCTACTGGAACATCAAAACTAGGAGTACTTGAAGTTTCGTCCTTGTCTTGTTTGAATTTTCCTTAAATCATGCAATGACAGTCTTGTGCTGTTCTTTCTACTGAAACGGCCCGCGAGCTCCTCAGCTTGAAGACGCCGCGCATAATGGGTTGTTTGAATCAACTGAGAATATTTAAGAACGACTCTTGTATCGGTGATGGTCGGGTGATCACGTATGCGGTTAACTGTCGCCACTACAGTTGAATGAAGGAGACAAAACTCTCTGTCGGGTTGAAACGTGGTAAGTATGATATGAATACCCAACTAATTGCCGTCACCTATGAAGATTGAGCCCGTAATTAGGGGCGCTTTGGACGAGCAAATTGCTGATGAACGAGGTGCATCTGCACAATTGCTGTTGACCTTCTCGATGGCTAAAGGTATGCTTGTGTCGAAGTGCCTAGACGAGTTTTAGTTAAATCGTCTTGGATCTAAAGAAACACATGTGAGGAGGATTTTGACGATCATCACGTCCTGTTGAGACTGCTCTTTCTTGCGTGCATGTGACACGGACTGACTGTTCCGTGTCGTAAATGGGCAAGTTCTCCCACATTTGTATAACCTTGAAGTGGTGCTTGTTGGTGTCAACAAGTGAGCAATGTAGAGGGGAAGAAGCAATTGGATCCATGGAGTGGTGTCAGGACGGTTTGTGCTAGGAGTTCTAGATTAGATAGAAGGGACCACCAAAAACTTCAAATTGGTACACCTGTGACAAATTTACCTCAAACTATTTTTCTGACCACAAAAACTCCAAACTGGTACACTTGTGACGAATTTACTCCAAACTATTTTTTTGATCATAAAAAATCCTAAACTGGTACAACTGTGACAAATTTACCTCAAATTAATTTTTTTTACTACAAAAAATCTCAAATTGGTACACATGTGACAAATTTATCCTATGTTAGTTTCCGTTAAATTGAGTTAATACCACGAAATATTTCAAATTAATACACTTGTAACAAATAGTGGGTAACGTATACATCCGAACATTGCCATGTGTAATCCAATTCAGTAATTTGACGGTAAAATTTAACGAAAATTAACAAAGGGTAAATTTGTCACAACTGTACCAGTTTGGGGTAAATTTGTCACAGGTGTACCAGTTTAGGGTTTTTAGTACAAAAAAAAAATAGTTTGGGGTAAATTTGTCACAGGTGTGTCAGTTTGGGATTTTTGGTGGTATTAACCCTAGATAGAATATTCCCTTAGGAACACTGAAGGCGATGCTGGCCTCTCGTGTACAAACTGGTCGGGAGCTGATGTCGCTCGCCTAATGAGGCCATGGCAGGCCGAAACCAGTTGTGGTGCCTAAAGTAATCTGCTCTCGCTCGATACAAACGATGCCCAAGCTAAGCTGAGCGTGGTATGATCCGATAAGGGAAAGTTATTTGCCTAAGTATTCGATGGGACAACAAAAGAAACAAGGTTGGCCTGGCGTGAACGACTCTCCAAGCGCCGCACGGGCCATTCGGCGGCCAAGGAAAGTGCTGGCCCGTGACAAGTGGTATCAGAGCAAGGATCCCTCCAGTAGGTGTGTGAGTCAGAGAAAATATGTGGTCTACCCGGTCCTACGAGTGCAGAGAGTGAATTGCCGGAGCAAAAATGGCTCGGAAAAAGTACGGCTCTCGGCTTGCTTCTAGGATGTCAATGGGGGCACAGTAAAGAAACCGATTCATCACTAAAATGGGATAACGTTCCTTGATCAATATGGTGAATTTCAAGATGGGTCCTCTACCATGTTTTAAACAAAGAAAAACCTTGATTGGTTGGCTAATACAAGGAAGTGCTTACTAGGGAAAAGAAGGTGCCGCCAAATACGCCCGGTTGGCCAAAAGTGCCACACTTGAAAAGTGCAAGTGACCAAAAAGGGTGCTGCCAGAGACACGCAGTTGGCCAAAAGTGCCACACTTGAAACGTGCAAATGACCAAAAAGGGTGCTGCTAGATACACGCAGTTGGCCAAAAGTGCCACACTTGAAAACGTGCAAGTGATCGAAGAAACCTGAACAGCCTTTAAACCAAAAAGAAACTACCGATAGGGAAAAACTGTTCTATTGGGCGAGCTCGCCCCTGCCATCTATGTAAGACCCAGATACGTGGTGTTGATGGTAGGAAAAGGAGTAAGGAAGCGGTAGAACAGCCGCAAACAATCTGTTGGGCGAGCGCGCGCCTGTCATCTATGTAAGACCCAGATCCGCGATGTTGATGGTAAGAAGAGGCATAAGGAAGCGACAGAATCGCCCGCAACGGGGGCGTTGCGGACTTGAGTGGGGGTGAATGACACGGACCGGTTGTTCGGTGTCCCAAATGGGCAAGTTCTCCCACACTCGTATAACCTGGTGCTTGTTGGTGTCAACATAGTACGTGCGCGATGCAAAGGGAAAGAAGCAACTGGGTCCGCGAGAGTGGTGTCAGGACAGTTTGTGCTAGGAGTTCTAGGTTAGATAGAATATACCCTTAGGAGCTTTGAAGGCGGGGTTGGCCTCCCGTGTACAAACTAGTCAGGAGCTCATGCCACTCTCCTAATGAGGTCATGGCAGGTCGAAACAAGTTGTGGTGCCTAAAGTAATCTGCTCTCGCTCGATGCAAAGAATGCCCTAACTAAGCTGTGCGAGGTATGATCCGATACAGGAAGGTTATTCGCATAAGTGTTCGATGGGACAACAAGAGAAACAAGGCTGGCCTAGCGTGAATGACTCGCCTGGCGCCGCACAAGCTATTTCGCGGCCAAGTAAAGTGCCGGCCCGTGACACATGCATCTTATTGATACTTCGCTGAGATATCCACGACTTTTACGATGCAATGTTATACCGTATCTTATTAATCGTCAGTCATTGGATGATACTGATTGAGGGAAAAAAAGGCCAATTAATTGGAAAAAAACCTTATCTTTGGATGACAATAATGTACGGTACTTATTGTACCGTAAAATTTCCGGAGAGCGAGTCGATTTTCATAAGATGAAATCAGAGGGCAGACGGGTGCATTTGGTTATGCGTTGCTTGGAAAATACTAAATGACGTTTTGGTTCTTTCCCTGAAGAATGCACAGTTTGTTGCTTGTTTTGGCCAATCTCTTCTTCCAGAAATTGGCATATTCATATAGTTGAGAGACTTTCACAGGTCTCGTGGTACGACATTTTGCTCAGATAAGCTAATAGACTTTACTTATTTTCTCCTGAATAATAGTACTTCTTATTCAAAGATCGACTCGGATTGACGGGACGTCATGCTTCTGGAACACTCGAAAAATCTATCAGATGTATGGATTTAAGTACACTTACGACGATATTGGACAAGCTTCACCTGCTTCCATGCTTGGATCCAAATCGAAATTCATCGACGCGCGAGTCGCTCGTTTATGAGCCCTCATACGATGAATTTTCACATATCGAAAATGGCTTCTTTGATCCATACATGGATTCGATTGGAAAAGGAATTTATGCACAAAGAGTAGGCCAGTCAAAATGGGTCATAGATCTATTTGTTAATCCATATCTGATGACCTGAGTTGTTAGATGTGTTAGTTATATTCTGTAAATGAGTATAGATGGTAAATACCAAAATAATATGGGTACTAAATGTGTTCACAACTTACTTAGATCCAACACGCCTCTATCACTCTCTCTTGTCCCCACTCAATCTCGCCCTTGCTCACTTCGCATCCTCACCTAAGTTTGATGAGTTTTCCCAGATTGTGTTAAATATGTACGTTTTAGCAATATGAGTCGGGTCGAGTATGTATTGAATATGGGTCGGATCAGACATGGATGAATAGATATGTATTGCATAGAAATTGGTCAACTTGGGTCGGGCTATTTTTGACCCAACCTGTCACACCAATTTGACTGGTCTAATTTGATCAAGAATGATTTTTTGGGCGAAGCCTTTTGAATAGTCGATTGTTTAATCTCTTGGCCAGGAGTTGGGAACAAGTCATGTGAAATCATGAACAATTGGGATGGTCGGGGTTGAGGATGGCAAGAAATTCGGAAGATCAAGAACTGTTGGGTCTCTATATAAAACATAAATAATTAACAGATTTTCTCCAGACTCTTCAAATTAACATAGTTGTTTAATTAGTACTCAGTCAAAAGTAATCCTAACAAAGAGCAAAAGTAAGGAAAATGAGGTGGAAAGTACACAAAATTTTAAACTCTATTTATTTGGCAGAAAATAAATAATTTAAAACATATCTTTCTAGATATGATCGCTTGGACGTACACTGAATGAACAAAAAAATTTCATCGTCCATGAAAATATGTAAATATAAATTTTTGTCGGTAGTAAAATATTTTTCATTAACTAACTATTTTAAGTAATACAAACGGTTTATTAAAATATTTTTTAAAATTATTTATTTTTCAAGAAACAAATGGACCGTGGATCAATTTTCTATCCAATCTATCTTCCCTCTACTTCATTCTCACATAAATTTAGAATTATTTTCTACCGAATTTTTCTTCCCCTCCATTTTCCCTCACTTCTCAAACCCAGCCTTCTGTTGTAGCTACTTGCGGGAATTGTCGCTTTTTCGAGGACCCAAAATCGAGATGATTGTTTTTGATGTCCTCACAAGAAATGGAAAAATGAGAGGAAAAAGGGGGAGGTACAATAATTAACTTTTATTAGTCGACAAGACAAATCAAGCAGAATTACACGTTTGTAGAATGAAGCTATAAAAGAAGGAAAAAGTATTATGATCGGTGCTTATTTTACTAGAAATTAATGATTCAGAAAATATTCTCCTTGAAGTAATCTTTATGTCTTAATAAATCAACAAAAATATTTTTACTATCAATAACAATCTAAGCCTAATCTTTGATTATGAAATATTTTCTTTTTAACTCAGATTTATAAGCAACGCATGTGACCATTTTTAAACAAATATTTTCCAAATCATTAATGTCCCGTGAAATAATCTCGTCAAGTAATCTTAGGGTCACACCTGCCGCCACTTTGTGACTAAAAAAGCCTTTGTTTGACATATCACGAACTCTATTGAACTTGTAGCAAACGAAATAAGGTAACAAGTGATGCAAAGAAAGAGTGGCAGATACAACTATAACGGTTGACAATTTGGTACACGTGAATGATTTTGAACATGTATCTTTTGAATAATTTTTAAATCAAAGAGCCAAAGAGCGCACACATACTTATACGTAAAAATTAGAAAAAAAAAATGATTATTCGAGTTATTTTAGGTTAGGTTTTATTTACATTTAGAAATAAAGAAAAAAAATCAAGTTATTTTATAGAAACAAAGATTCATTTGAGTTATTAGAGCACCATTCAAGTTATTATTATTATTAATTTTTTTTTATAGTTTCTTCTACATTTAGAGTCTAAGAAAGATTAACTGCAGTGGTGATATATTTTTATTGTTGCTTTGAAATGATCATTTTGGCAGGGACTTTGCTAGCATAACCGTCTTTAGGTGGCTGTGAGAATAATAGCATGTTGTGGGCCACAAATTCTTGAAGAAGTGGATCACACAATCATTTTTAATTATTTGTTATCTATTTTTTGTGACTTATAACATGCTATCAATGTGACAGTAGATAAAAAACTATCACATAAGGAGGAAATTGTCCAAAAAGTCATAAACCTATTGCTCTTTTGCCAATTCAGTCCTAAACTTTTTGTATTTGTGCCAATTCAGTCCTTCCGGCATTGACATGGATGCCGGCCAGTGCTGACGTGGACAATTTTGATTAATATTTTAATTTTTTTGAATTTTTTTGAATTTTATTTTATTTTTCTCTTTTTTCTTTTCTTTCTCTTTCCATTTTCTTTTCTTTTCTTCTTCCTCCAGCTGATCGACGGCAGCGATGCGAGGTGGACCTCACCGGCATTGGGCGAAGTCGGCCTCGCCATGGCTGGGGAGGTCGACCTTGCCCCTCGCCCAGCCATGGCGAGGCTTGACCTTGCCAGGCTAGATTTGAGTGACACGACGGCGGCAATCGATTCCCCCTCCTTTGTTCCTGTTCTTCTTTAGGCGAGGGATCTACGCGAAGGTTTCGCGACCCTCGACCTCGATGAGGCGGGGCTAACGGATTGCTAAACCTCGAATGTGGATTTAGCGCGAGTCCTCCAAGACCCATACCAAATCGCAATGCGGGATTAGGAAATTTTTTTATCGGGATTGATCTTTGATACGATCGGGTGACATGTGCAATGTGTACATGTAATTGGAGTCGCCATCAATCATTCTTTGGAGGGTAGATTGGAAACCCTACCGAGCGATTGAGAGAGGCCGTTCGGTTCTACAGAACCAGAGATTTGGGCATGGAGACTTAGTTACCCCAATGTCGTTATCGACGCCCTTTCGGTACCTAAATTGACTGATTTTTCTAACTATGATTTCATGTAGATTCAATTTTGGGTGAGAAAAGTCCTAAGATCTAAGGTCGCATGTAGATGGGAGTATTTAGTCCTAACAATCACAATCAGTAAAAGAAAGTGAGCAAAATAAGGAACCAGAAACGTGCGGATAAAACGCATTAAATCACAATATGGCATCCCTAGTGAAGCCCTAAGGGCTTAGAGAGAGTGCAATCAAGGTTTGGGGCAAAAATGTCATTTTGGAGAAGGATCGGGGACCAAAATCAACAAAAATAGGTTAGGCCAGTTGAATGTGGCCATTTTCTGTTTTTATTTTTTATTTTTGGGAATTTTTGGGAATTTTTCTGAATTTTTTCAATTTGTTTTAGAAATTTTTAGAAATTTTCTAATTTTTAAATTTTGTAATCATTTTCTGATTTTTTTTATTGTTTTAAAAAAATATTATCCGGACCAGGACAACCCCACTTGCCCCTCATGGGCGCCCAACCTAGACCATATGGGTTTGGGTCGGCATAAGGCAAAATGGCGCCATTTTTAGGTTTTCAAAGGTTTCCCTAAAACGATGTAGTTTTGGGGAGTTTTTCAACTTCAGATTTGCCCCCCAAATTTCGAATTTCAAACTAATGCCTAGGATTGCGCCATGTGGCTTAATGTCAACCGCTAGAACAAAAACTAATTTTTTTTAAAATTGATTTTTTATATTCATAAAATGAATTTTTTTATTCAAAAATTCTAAGATTCTGACACGTGGCCAAACTTGGACCACACGATCAGATTTTTTATTTAATAATTCAAAAATTTAATTTTTATTTATGAAAATGATTTTTCATTTTCAAAAATCCAGGATCGCCCCAAGTACTGTCAGATCCAGTTTTAATTTTTTTTTTCTAAAATTAAAATCAGCGTTTGCCCGGCTGATGTGGCATGCCACGTGGTGCCACGTCAACGCCACCTGGGCGTTGACTGGTCAACTTCCTCGTGAAGAAGATGACCGGTGGACGGCCAACGTTCCTCCGACCTCCAATTGACACCTAAACCTGTAAATCTCCGCTTGATTTTCACCTAGATTGAATCTAGAAACCTGAGCTACAACATACTCAAGTTTCATCTCGATCCGACGATTAAAACTAAATCAACAGAGCTTGCACAGACTCGGCCATGGCGGAAATTCAACTCCATTGCTGCAAAATCGAACTAAACTAAGCATCCATGAAGCATCTATGGAGTTCAATGAAGCTTACCTGAGGTCCTGATTGGCTTGAGGATGTCTTGAATGAGCTATGGAGTTCGCGACATGTTCGGGAAGTTTCGAAGCTCATCCATGGCGATTTGTGCGAAATCAATGAAATCAAACAGGTAGGCTAGGCTTAGTAGTGTTCTAGGACTCGATCGAAACAAACTAAATGCAAAAACATGCTCAAAATCGAAAATCGCCATTGAAGGCTGAGCTTGAAGTCGAACATGGCATTTACCTTTTCAGAGATGCTAGAGCTAAACCGAGGGGTTGACGACGTTCCTTGGAGTCTCATGAAGCTCGGAGAGAAGATCCGAGACTTCGATTCTTCCTCGTTTGCTCTGACGAAGCTCTGAAAATTCTTCGAGCTTTGGGCGTCAATGGTGATCCAGAGAGCGTTTTCTCTCTCTACTTCTTGTTCTCTCTCTCTCTCTCTCTCTCTCTCTCTCTCTCTCTCTCTCTCTCTCTCTCTCTCTCTCTCTCTCTCTCTCTATTCTGTTACTCCTCTCCGCACGAATTAGCCTCTCTTCGTCCAAAATCGTGTCTAATTCTGTTATGGTCGACTCCAAAATTTTGGCGCGCAGGAGGTGTTTATGTTGAGCTGGCATGGCATGTTAGACCACGTGCCATTAGGTCCGATTGGCGTCGGAACTTGTAGGTAAATCCATGAAGTGCTTTTGGTACTCTGACGTGCACAAATGGGCAAGAATTTGTCACTTTTCCTCTTTAGCCTCCTTCGAACAAAACCGGTGCACAAAATGAATTCGTCACTCCAGCTCCGGTTGCCTCAGCTCGCGAAATCGAGCTCTTTGGGATCGGAACGAAGAGGTCTTCAATGCCCACCCCATGACGTCTTCAATTATATTCGAATTGGAGATTAATTTTGGTGCTCAACTTTGGCTGCCAAGGATATCAATCTGCGTGCAAAAGTGGCAGTTAGGGGAAGAAGAAGGATAGTCGGGTCATCGGGTCGGATCTGTTCGACCCAACTGACCCGACTGCTCAATTTTCATCAAATTGACCTTGAAAATGGCTAAATTTCCCAAATTAAAAGCCAAAATTGGATTCAACAACAGATGTTTCATCTAAGAACGACAAGTTTGGGCAAATTTGGTTTAGATTTATGAAAAACCCCCAATTTTCAAAATTTGACCCGAGTATGAATTTGTTCAATCGGGACTCTAAATGGAAAAATTGAGCAAAATCGACCCTATCAATGGTCTTAGAATGATGAAAAAATATGGGGGCAGGGGTTTAAATCTGAATGAAAATGTCCAAGAATGACTAATTTGTGCTTAGGTCGAAAATCAGAGACTAAATTGAAAAGATTTTAAGTTCTATTCCAAATTGCTCAAATGGTAAAAGTGACTGGACCAAAACGTAATAAAGGAACTAGAAACAAATTTCATAACTGGACCAAAGTGAAAAGAAGTTTAAAAAGGATTCAATTTGTGATTTTTGTTCTTTCAGGAACCTGAATGCAAAATTTTGAAAATTGAGGTTCCCGATCTAATTTTTGGGTTTTAAAATGACCAAAATATAATTGGAATTTAAATAAAGCTAATGACTATTGTTTCTTATTTTTGTGGTCATAATTTTCTATTTTTCTTATTTTTGGGGTTTTTTTCTAATAAAAGAAATGCTAGAAATTCCAAGAAAATTTTGAAAAATATATATTTTTGCTCAAAATCAGTCCCCAAAGCTTGGCCAAGGTTTCCAAAGTTGATTTTCATTTTTTTTTTCAACTTTTTCAATTTTGATTAATTTTCTAAAAAAAGGAAAGACTAAAAATCAAGTGTCAACAGCTGCCCCTCTTTTGGGTGGGGGGATAATCTCGTTAGAGGTGATTCCCAAAGATAAGGTGACGCCTGAGTTTCAATCGATTCGACTGGGGATAAATATGAAAAAGTTATGACATTTGATCCAAAACCTTTCCATTATAAGTCCAGGTCCACACTGAATTCCATTTCCTCTTATGAGAGAGAGAGAGAGAGAGAGAGAGAGAGAGAGAGAGGTTTACCTGAAACTTACCTGTCAGTCGCATGTGCATCGCCGGTGTGATTGAATTTGAGGAGGATACCTAAGAACTCTCCATAAGAAAGCCCTAGGGAAGTTAAGTTCTAACCCGTATGGTAGGTCAGCCCATAGGAATATTCCTAAGGAAAGGAGTCTAAAGACTAAGGCGGATTATCCCCTAACATGGACTCACCAAAGGAATATCCTAATGTCGCTTTTCAAGGCAGACAGAAGAGATATAGACTAGCAGATTTCAACCCGTATGGTAGGTCAACACAAGAGATTCCTAATGAAAGGATTTTGAGATTTATGAAAATTAGGATTTAACCCGTATGGTAGGTAAGTCCATGAGGAGATTCCTAATGAAAGGATTCTAAGATTGAAGAAAAGTGGGATTCAACCCGTATGGTAGGTCAGCCATGATGAGATTCCTAATGAAAGGATTCTAAGATTTAAGAAAACTAGAATTTAACCTGTATGGTAGGTTAGCCCATGAGGAGATTCCTAATGAAAGGATTCTAAAGGTTAAGATGGATCGTCTCCTAACATTGACTCACCAGAGGAATATCCTTTTGAACAAGGACTTCTAGGAAATGGTTTACTCTTCGGTTAAGAAAAGTTTACCAAGAAATGCCTTTTGAGTAAGGACTTCTAGAAAAGAGGTTTACTCTTCAGTTAGGAAAAGTTTACCAGGAAATGCCTTTTGAACAAGGACTTCTAGGAAAGAGGGTTGCCTCTTGGGATAGGGCTCACCATGGAATTCTCTAATGTTGCTTTATCGGCGAATAGAAGAGTCTAGGACTAGGAAAGATTGGACCATCCTCTATCATGTAATTACCAAGGAATTCCCCAAAGTTGCTTTTTAAGGCAAGATAGAAGAGGTAAGGACTAGGCAAATGGATCATCCCCTATCATGGAATCACCAAGGAATTACCATAATGTTGCTTTTTAAGGCAAGACAGAAGAGGTAAGGACTAGGCAAATGGATCATCCCCTATCATGGAATCACAAGGAATCACCCTAATGCTGGTTTTCGAAACAACAACAGAGATGTGGACTAGGAACATGCGAAACTTTCAATGAATGTAATATGATGTAGGAAGTCAATCCAAAACACCTTGCAACATGACAAAATGATCAAAATTCCTTATGGGGGAGATTTTGAATCAGGCGATATGAAATTGCCAAAAGAGTTTGGTTAAAACATCAATTGGTTTACACTCATCAAAGAGGACTTCTTACGATCTCTCAAAAAGGGGTTTTGATTTCTATCCGTTCGGGAAGATAAAGAAAAAACACTTGAATCGTTTCTCAAAACCTATGTCTAGAATTTCGAAATTATTCGCAGTGTATATAATTTGATTAATCTGAAAATGTCTTTTAAGAGACCGTAATGTTGGTTTGGTCAAAGGCTTATGCAATGGATAGGCACTTTGAGGCTAAGAATCGAAATATTCATCAACATTGTTTCCTTCAGGTTTACAAGTTAGGAATCTGGAAGATAAGATAAAACAATATTGAACTTACTCCTTTAAGCAGTAGCTCCTTATGTGGAATCACATATCCACTCGAAACGTCCTAATCGGAAGAGTCTTCGGAAAGGGTTGTAATGTCGATTTCGGATGGGCTTAAAAAGGCTTAATTTTTCAGAAAAAAGGATATTGAAGGGTTGGTGATTATCTTTGCATCATACAAACTCTCATATCCACTGGGGAGAGATTTACACTTGTGATTCTTTCGAGTTCACAAAATGCTCACTTTTCAATTCTAGAGACTTAATCTTTTCTCTCTTGTCTTGCTTTGGCAATTTCTGCCTTTCGTAACTATCTTAATGCTTTCAAATGCGTTTTGACTCTTGTGACTTCTTTTGGCAAAAGGCTTTGGCTTTGCTTTTACCAGGCACTTTTACTTTTTCACCCTTAAATTCGATTAACTTTTGTTTCATGATCTCTCTTTTCTTTTCAAATTGAGCTCCAAAAGACTCTTTTCATTTCATCACGATCTATCCTATCCCTTGGTAAATCATGTGCATTGCCATAGTTTAGGGAGGTAATCACCAATGGGGTTATGAAATGAAAATTTAAAGGCTTAAATTGGCTTAGTCAAGGGGTAAAGTGTTTGGGATAGAGAACTGAAATGCTCTTATTCACTTTGGGACACTTCGAGCTTCCATATGACGTCACCTGAAGCTATCACAAAAAGGTTTATACAAGTAAGTGCAATAAATTCTTATCTTGATCTTTTTCTCCAATATATCTACCAATGAGTCACCTAAAATGCTCTAGTGTGGGGTGGTTCTTGGCAAGGTTGTTTTAAGAATTCTCTCTTTTAGGCTCAATGAGGCTTGCAAAGGATTCAATTAAAGTGTATAGGATATAGAAATGAACATGCCTTTCGTCAGTTTAATCCATGTAAGCACTGCGAATATTACCTACGTCCATAAACAAAGGTTTTTATCTCAACCTCTCCTCACTTATCTCTCCAGTGTATAAAGGACGTGTTTGGGTATGGCTTGCCTCTCATCATTTGGGTACTCCAGTTGGTGGGTCTTAAACTCCCTCGTTTAGAAATTCAGTTCAACTTCGACAAAATTCAGCCTCCATAGGGAATGTGTGATGCATCATGTATGTTCCAATGCATATTTGGATGACTTCAAAAGTTTTTTGGAATATGAATGCAAATGATGTGATTCTAGGGACTCTAGATCTTTCTCTAGACATCAGATTATGGAATGCTTCCTACGTTTCTATGAATCCTATCATTATAGGAAGAAGAGATTCAGGAAGCTCTAAAAAGCTTAAAAGGTGAGGGAAACGAATACTCACCTGCTCACCATGGCTGAAGATCCGTGGGGAAATAAAAACGAGAAAGCATCAGTGCATGTTCTCAAATTTGATGAAATTGGAAGATACAACTTTTATCCTTGATTATGGTTTCCTTGACTTTGATATCCTGCCAAAGAATTCAAAACAATTTTGATCAATGCAAGATGTATTTTTGAACAAATACGTTTCACATGTGTTAGGAATTTTCATGGTTGAGATCTCTTCGTCTGAATGAAATTGGCCAAAGTTGTCTCCTTCATTTTCGAAGCCATCTTCGGACCTGCAATATGGAAAGGATGCATATGTATGCATGAATGCATGTAATGATCTTAAGGTGACTAGGATCTCTACAGGGAAGAAGAAAGTCAATCAAGCTTCTGGTTTATTCAAGGATAATATTTCTTGATTGCATCTGCATTTACAGGACTTGTTAACTCTTCACCATCCATGTTTACAAGAATCAAGGCCCCTCCAGGTAGGATTTTCGTTATTACATATGGACCTTTATACTTCAGAGTGAATTTGCCTCTAGGATGCGAAGCATTTGGGAGTGTCTTCTTCACTACCAGATCTTCAACTTCAAAATGTCTAAGCTTCACCTTCTGGTTGAATGATTTAGCTACCCTTTTCTAATAGCTCTGGCCATGACAAATAGGCATTAGACGTTTTTCGTCGATGAAATTCAACTGTTCATACCTTTGTTTGGTCCATTTGGCATCCGAGAGTTCGATTTGAGATAAAACCCGTACTGATGGAATCTCCATTTCAACTGGTTAGGACTACTTCCATACCCTATACCAAAGAGTAGGACGTCGCCCCTATCGAAATTCTAATTGAGGTTCGGTACGCCATCAGTGCGTAAAGGTAACCTCTCATGCCAATACCGATAGTTTTTTGCGGTTTTGGATAAGATCTTTTTGATGTTTTTGTTTGCCGACTCCACAGCTCCATTCATTTGCGGGCGGTAGGGAGAAGAATTGAGATGCCTCATCTTGAAACTATTCAAAAGATCATCAACTATCTTATTGTTCAGATTCGATCCATTATCAGTAATGATCACTTGGGGAGCTCCAATATCTAGCAATGATGTCCCGCTTGATAAACTTCACCCATTCTTTGTGGTGACGTTTGTGTATGAACTGGCTTCGATCCATTTTGTAAAGTAACACCAAAATAAAGCGATGCCCATTCGAAGCCTTCGGATTAATCGGCCCGATCATGTCTATTCCCCACATGGAGAATGGCCAAGCCTCTGACATTTGATGAAGTTCATTTGGAGGTGCATTAATTTTGTCGTCATATACTTGGCATTGATGGCATGACCTCACATGTTGGTTGCAATCTGATTCCATGGACATCCAATAATAGCCGAGCCTCGTAATTTTTTTAGCAAGGAGGTGGCCATTCATGTGCGATCCGCACTCTCCTTCATGAATTTCCTTCATATTCTACGAACCTTGATAAAACTGAGTCAAAAGACCTCTTATATAAAGTCTAACTGTTGAGGAAAAACTTGGCAGCCATCTTGGCTATATATTTCTAATCTCAAGCCTAACTTTGTCGGGGATATTCACATTTCAAAAGATAATTCTTGATATCGTTATACCAAGGCTGATTATCAAATCCCTCTTCAATCACCATGTAGTAAGCTGGTTGTTCAATGATTTCGATTCTTAGAGCCTCAATATCCATACCATTTACTACTTGCAACATGGAGGATAAAGTGGCTAGGGCGTCTGCAAAATGGTTCTGAGTTCTTGGTAGGTATTCAAAGTTGATCTCCTCGAACTTTTTAATCATCTCTTCTAGAAATTTGTGATAAGGGATGAGCTTAGAATCCCTGGTCTTCCATTCACCTTGAGTTTGTAAAATGATAAGCATGCCCCATAAACTTGCAGTTTTCTCACTCTCATAGAAAGGGCTAATTGCAAACCCAGGATGCAAGCTTCATATTCAGAAATATTATTGGTGCACGGGAACACCAATTTTGTAGCAACTGGATAATGCAAGCCATTCATAGATATTAAAATTGCCGCAGTTCTGGATCCAGCTAAGTTGACGGCACCATCGAAATACATAGTCCATTTATTCTTTCGACAAGGCTAAAATACGATCTTCGGTTTCATCTTCGCTAGAGATCGTGGATCCTTGGGAATTCTCAGCTAACATGTCAGCGATAGCACGCCCTTTAACAGATTTCTGAGGTGAACTTCTAATATCAAATTCTGACAATAAGACCTGCCATTTGGTTAATTTTCTAACCAGAGATGGCTTTTTCAAAAGGTATTTGATTGGATTGTTTTCCGTGACCAACTGCATATGATGATGTAATGTATATTGTCTCAACCTATGGAGTACCCACACCAATGCAACATAGGTCTTTTCAACTGGAGTATAATTCTTCTCAAATGCAGTGAATTTCTTGATCAGATAATATATGGCTCGTTCTTTACCATCCTCAGAACTTGTTTGGGCAAGTAGTGCTCTTAGTGATACGTCATGAACTGTCAAGTATAGGGTTAAAGGAGTACCTAGGGTCGGGGGTACCAATATTGGTGGTAGAATGAGGCATTCTTTGATCTTGTCAAACACTTGTTGCCCCTCGGAATCCCACTTCACTTTCATGCCCTTCTTCAGGAGCTTAAAGAATGGCTTTGCAGTGTTTGATAATTAAGATATGAATCTCGCGCTATAGTTCAACCTCCCTAACAGACTCCTCACTTCTTTGACTGTTGAAGGAGTCCCAATATCACGTATGCTCTTGATCTTAGAGGGATCAATTTCGATGCCACAGCTACTAACTATGAACCCCAAAAGTTTTCTAGATCTTGCCCCAAACACGCATTTAGCGGGGTTTAATCTCAACTTATATTTTCGGAGTCTTTCAAACAGCTTCTTCAGTACCAGAATATGATCTTCACCACGTCTAGATTTGGCGATCATGTCGTCCATATACACCTCAATTTCTTTGTGTATCATGTCGTGGAAGAGGGCTACCATAGCTTTTTGGTATGTCGCCCCGGCATTCTTCAATCCAAAGGGCATGACTTTGTAGTAAGTCCCCCACGGCGTTATAAATGCAGTCTTGGCCTTATCCTCTTCTTTCATGAGGATTTGATTATATCCAGAGAAACCATCCACGAAGGAGAACAATTCGAACCTAGCTATGCTATCAACCAACACGTCAATATGTGGCAACAGAAAATCATCCTTCAGGCGCGCCTTGTTTAAATCCCGATAATCTACACAAATTCGGACTCTTCCATCCTTTTTCATCACGGGGACGATGTTTGCAATCCAATCAGCATAAGGGATCACTTCGATGAATCCAACCTTGAGGAGTTTCATCACTTCCTCCTCGATTCTCTTAGAGATTTCTGGTTTCATCCGCCTATGCTTCTGCTTCTTTGGCGGAATACTAGGATCAGTCAGTAGTGTATGCTCCACAATGCTAGGATCCAGTCCAGGCATATCGGCATATGACCAAGTAAAGATTGTTGATACCTAAATTTTGACTATCCTTTTAATCATTAATTGCACAAAAAATTGGGGACTAACCTTAGTCCCTACAAAAAAAATTAAATCATTTTTCCTTATCAATTTTTGTATTCATGCATAACATTTGCATTGGACCGGCGATGGGTGGACTTGAGGTTCTGAACATAATTGATTAATTAGACTAAGCCTGCGGTGAAGTGAAATTCGGCAAGCCCATGGGGGGAGCATATTGGCTGAAATTATAATTAAAATGCCCAAGTGGGAAAATTGATTTATTAAAATAAAACTTGGACAATAATTCAGAAAATTGTAACCCTAAATTTGTCCTTATAAATAAGTATCTTTGGGGTTCACGAGAAGAGAGGCCATTGACTGTAATACACGGCAGAATTGTGAGGGATAAAACAGACTTCACGGCACAAAGAGAGGAAGATGGGGAAGATGGGTCTGCAATCCTTCTGAGAAAAAAACAAACATGAGAGAGGGCTCTCTCTCTCTCGGTTCGTCTCGGTGGATGATTCCCATGCATCCAGAGAGAGAGAGAGAGAGAGAGGGGCGGCATTAGTTCTGGAGAAAAAGACAATTGGGAGAAGGAAAAGGATCTCCACCTTCCTCTCGTGTTCTTATTTCTCTTTCGAACTTGCAGGAACTTTGTATCGGCAAAAGAACCATCAATGATAGTCGATATCCGAGCACCTTACTGAGCCAGCTTTGGGTATTGCCGCCATCGAGCCCCCAACCGCGAGGCACCACCGCCATCCACGTGTCGATCAGTGGCGATTTCAGCTGGCCCAGTGGCAATTGGATACGATTCTGCCGTGACCAAACAGAAGCGTCCCCAGCAACGAGCGATAGACCACGAGTCCAATCGTTCCGAAGCCAGCCACCGCAGCCATCGCAGCCATTCTAGTCGCGTTGATTGCACGATCTCCGAGGCCACGAGCTGCCAGAGCCCTGACGCATCACGCGCTCCTCTCATCCCTGCCCTGCTCCGCGATTCAACATCCCAGTGTCGAACAAGGTCGCTGCCTTCATTGGTATTCCTGTTGTCTTTGCAGGTTTTCTTTTGAAGCAATTGACCACGGCGCTGACTAACTTCCCGCAAGGCAACCAGCAAAGAGTAAACCGAATAATCATCTAGCAAAATCAGGGGAGTTCTCAATTCTTTATAATATTTTTGCACTTTGTTTCTTTCTCCGTATCACATTTGAGTACTTGAGGACAAGAGAATAATAATAATAATAAAAACAAAGCATAAGAGAGCCAATTGCCAGAATAATATGTGTCAATTACTAGCATGAGGCATGGGTTTGTCTTCTCCTGATTTTGTCCAGGTGTGGAAAGAACGCTCAAGAACTCCAGCGAAGCAAAATCAGTCCGTATCTGCGTCAAAGTCGTCCTCGGAGTTCTCGGGAAAAGTTCAACAGCAGATCCAACGAAACTGTTGATCCGTGAACCCCCGTGACCCAAAGCACTTCAGTGACGAGCATAGCCGTGAATCTGCCGAGTCCACGTGCCGAGAGCGAGCCCGATCCACCGATCTCCCGTTCGAATTTGCAAAATCGATCCACAAGGTTAGGTAATTTCTTATCCTTTGTGATTTGAAATATTTTATTACTTATTTGAGCTATATCGTTATCTAACGAAATCTTTTGAGCTACATGTGATCAATTAGGAAATCTTTTCCTAATTTGCAACCGCACAAATGGCTTTGGTTCTATTTATGAGGCTTTAGATATAATCATTGACATAGCGGGTATTTCGAACTCAATAGGTTGATTTATAAGGCCTTAGATCAATAATTGATTCGAAAGAAATTGCGAAATATTCAAGATGATTTATTTACTTTCCATATTTGAATTGAACTGATCGGATTGCTATCTTTTTGCAATATTTGAATGCATGTTGAAAATCTCTAAAAAATATCGCATATAGATAATTGCTGCATATAGATTACATTTACATATCATTCTAGATAGAATTGCCATGTTTAAATTAAATTGCATTCTAGGATAAAATCATATAGATAGGATTGCATGTTTAATTGATTCCTAGAATAAATTAGACTAGATTTCATTCTAGGTTAGAATATGCATGTTTAGATAGATAATTATGCCTAAAATAGTTTATTTTTAATGGATTAGGGTTTAGGTCAATTTAAATCCTAAAATATCTAAGATAACTATCTTTTAGGCATTGTTTATTTTAGGAACATAATTAAATCCGAAAATCATAAAAAAAATGTTGATCATGCCATGTCATCATGCCTTGCATGCCGCATTTTCCATGTCATCTAGAATTGCATGTTTAGGCTAATTTAATTCATCATGAAGATTGCATGTAAGAATTTGTTTTATTTAAATTGCATAGTCATGTAATTTAATTAAATTCACATGCATTCCTAGGTTAGATTGCATTCATTGCATTTAGATTAAACTTTCATGCATTGTATATAGGTTAGTCTTCATCCCTTAAAAAGCGAAAATCCTAAAGTGAGAACAATTTGCCTCGGCGCATGCTCCTTGCAATTATCATTGAATGCTGATTGTTATTTAATTGATTGTGCTCCCGCATGATAACCTTTGTTAGTGACTTAGGTTAAAATCAATTAATGTTGCCTTCTCAAATAATTTTTCATGCAATAAAATGGTACCGAAAGGGCGTTAGAGTAATTTAGCGCAATTAAGTCCCCGAACTCTTTTAATCTCTAGGTCATAGGAAAAAAATAGTTCTCTTGCTATTTTATTTAGGTTTCTAATCAACCTACCAAAAATGATTAGTGGTGGCTCCGAAAATTAAAATCTTTTGCATAATAAATACTTGAACCTAAAGTTGCGATTTGGTAGAGCTTGGAAGAGCTCGAATTAGGTTAGTTAATCTAATTTTAGGTCGCGACAAAGATATCTTGGTATTCTCTGAGAAGCTCAATCAGCCTTGACGCTTCTAATGAAGAAAGATGTTCCCTAATCTTCACTTCTTTGATATTTTCAAAATCCCCTAGATTAATAACAACGGGATTTTCTGCGGTAAGAGGCTCTCATGATGATTCCACTCCCGATGAATATAAGTTTGTTCTTCATCTTCGTCGACTTCACATGAATAATCATCTTGCTGATCCGAGTCACACAATAACCTGTTATGTATGCATGGAATGACATGCCTGAAATATTATGAGAATGGTCCGTTTACTTTAACAAGTAATAAGAATGCATGACTTTCAAAACAAATTCTTTTGGAAAATTGTTTTCGTAGAAAGGATAAGAGAAGGGAACTAGTTCTCGTATCATCAGACATTCTCGTTCCACTAAATTCATTTTGGGAAATCAGGGATCATGTGGCAAATCAGGCCTCAAGATTCAAGGAAATGAAGACAAGCATCATCATCGGGTTGATTTGGTATTCCACACGTCCTTAATAAAATTTTGAGACATTTTTATTGAATGCAAATGGACCGCATTACAGCAAGTACTACTTGGACTAGCGGTCGGAGATCCAAGGTTATTTTTGTTTTACAATTAAACGAGACGACTGGAATTAAAAATGAAACAACTGAATCCAAATTGTGATTAACGAAAATGCAAGAATCCAAAATGCATTAAAGAAAGGAGAGGGATGAGTGGCCTCTTTACTCAGTGGGAGGGGTATCCTTGTTGTCAATCCATTCTATAATCACATTGACTTGATCATTGATAAACGGGTTGAATAAGTCCGGTTCCGCTTCAGCACGAATATTCTCGTCTTTTAACCATCTGGAGGGTCCAGAGAAAACCCGACTCAAGGGAGTATCGAACATCTTCGCTTTCCCTTTCCATGAGCTCGTCTTAATAAAACATCCACCTCGGCCTCCATGGCGTCCGTGGTTTCCATGGCAATCACCTTTACCACGGCCTCGGCCTCCTAAGTGGTTGTTCAAACGATGACGATAGCTTAACTCCCCCTGGTAGCCTAGGCCCATCTTGTCGTCCTTAAACTTCAAGTCGAGTGGTACCAGAATACCTTGAGTATGCTTTCCCAATCTAGTTCCAGGGATAAATCCGAGTTCCAACAAAACTCTTCTAGGCATGAGAGAAGATTTAGAGAAATACGGAGCCCTTATCTTGGTTCCCACAGGCATATGCACGAAAGATACTAACTCAAGAGAATGGTAGCTCAGTTCTTCTTTCAATCTAAGCTCTATATAACGGATCGTACTCAGTTGATATGCTCTAAAATCGGTTTCACCATGAATGGTGATTACTTTACCATCCACCACAAATTTCACCTTCTGATGTAGACTTGAAGGAATCGCCCCGGCCACGGCCTTTCGAGCAACAGTCCAAACGAGCTTGGAATATCAAGCACTTGAAAGATAATTGAGAACTTTGAAGGGCCGATCAAAATGTCGAGTTCTATCTCTCCAACGGAATCCCTTTTCATGCCATCAAAAGCACGAACATTAGTCTTGGAGACTCTGATCAATTCTTCTTTCACTCCCAAACTCCTAAGGGTATCTAGAGGACATGGATTGAGAGCAGAGCCATTGTTAATTAAAAATCGAGATACGTGCTTGCCATAACACCTCATATATATGTAAAGTTCCTTATTATGGGCACTCCCATCTATTGGGAAATCCTAATAAAAAAAGGATATTCGGTCTTTTAGTAGAATGGAGCCAACAAAGTCCATGAATTGGATTTCGTTGATGGTCTCTGGCACGTGCACTTCATTCAGCACCTTCATGAAGGCTTTCTTATGTTTATCCGAGTTCTTAAACAAGTCTAGCAGGGAAATCTGAGCGGGCATTTTCCTCAGTTGTTTAATGATCTCGAATTCGCTCGTTTTGATGATGGGTAAAAGCTGTTTGGCATCTTCATCAGTTACGCCTTTTTTCTTGACTTCACCTTCTTTAGGTGCATAAACTCTTCCAGAGGGAGTAATAGCGTCAACATCACTCGTGCCATAATCCCCATGGACCGCTTTAGGGTTAAAATCCTCCACAGGTGGAATCATAATGACATATGGCTTAGCCTTAATATTTTCCTCCTTTGGAGTATCATTTATCTCGACATCAGAGATTTTGATCGTTAATGACTTGATGGAGCAATCAACTTCCTCGTTTCGACTATCCACTTCACTCAGGTTGATCACGAAAGGAGTCAGAGCACCGACCATTCCAACTAGATCATCATCACCTAGTTCCTCTAAATTATAACCGCAATATGGTTCATCATAAGGTGTATGTTGAAAAACAGAGATGCAACGCTTGGTATAAAGTCTCGATCAACAAGTTTACTGAATTTAGAATTCACTCTACTAACTGAAACGATTACAAGACTTGCCTATAAAATAGGCAATAACAAGACTCTTCGACAATGCGACCTATCGACTAACTTATTAATACATCTAAAGTTCAAAGAAGATAGACTCTTAACACGTGCGTCGAATAGATGCCAATCGGTAACCGTAAAGTCTAATGGCAACCATCAAAATATGAACAGTCAAGACTTAAGAGGAAGAACCTAGAGATAGACTGTGATATCTTCAATACTCCCTCTCACCGACTACTCTCTGTAAGAACAGACTTGCGACCATACCAAGTTGAGTTCGAAACTCTTCAAATTTTGCAGTTCCAAGATATCAGCAACTTGATCACTTGTCTCGGCATACTCCATCTTTATCTCGCCCTATAACACCTTCTCTCGTAGAAAATGATAGTGTACTTCCACATGCTTAGTTCTGGCATGGAAAACTGGATTCTGCCAAACTTATAGTGGATAGATTATCACAATATAATATTGTCGAATAATCTACTGATTGATGAAGATCTTCAAATAGCTGTACTAGCCACATACACTCCTGAGTTGCCATTGTGGCTGCTCTGTATTCAGCTTCTGTTGTGGACAAAGACACAGTCGGCTGTCTTTTACTGCACCAAGATATTACTGCTGATCCAAGATTAAACGAGTATCCAGTAGTTGATCGTCGTGTGTTCCGATCTCCAGCAAAGTCGGCATCACAATGACCGACCAACTCACCCGATGATTCTTTCTTATACAGAAGCCCAGAATCAAATGTCTTCTTTACATACCTTAGAATACGCTTGGCTACATCCAAGTGAGGTTTCCGTGGTTTCTCCATGAATCGGCTTACTACTCCCACTGCAAAAGCGATGTTAGGCCGAGTTATAGTTAGATAGATTAGACTACCTACCAGTTGTCTGTACATGGTCAAGTCTTCTAGTTCTCGTCCTTCATTGGCACATAGCTTTGCATTCCCATCTAACGGAGTGGATATAGGTTTGCAATCAAGCATCTCGAATTTTTCTAGGAGATTTCGTGCATACTTTTGTTGACATAGGAATAACCCTTCATTTGTCCAATCAACCTCAAGTCCCAGAAAGTGTTTCAGCTCTCCAAGCTCCTTCATCTGAAACCACACGGCGAGGTTGGTTCTGATTTGGCATATCTCATCTTCATCATTTCCAGTGATGACGAGGACATCCACATAGACTAATACAATTACAATCTTCCCATCTTTTGCCTTCACGAACAAACTTGAATCTGCTGGAGCTACAGAATAACCGCCGTTCAACAAGAATTCTGCAATCTTTCCATACCATGCTCTTGGGGCTTGCTTCAAGCCATAGAGTTCTCTCTTTAGCTTACAAACATATTCTGGATGAATTTTACTCTTAAAACCATCTGGTTGCTCCATGTATATATCTCGATCAAGTTCTCCATGTAAGAAGGCATTCTTCATGTCCATTTGCCATAGGTTCCACGACTTACATGCTGCAAGTGCTAATAGAACTCTAATTGTAGTAACCTTTGCCACCGGACTAAAGGTTTCTTCATAATCGACGCCATACTTTTATGAAAAACCTCGAGCGACTAGAGGTGCTTTGTATCTTTCTATTGATCCGTCTAGCCGAGTTTTAAGTTTATAGACCCACTTACAAGATATAGGACATACCTCTTTAGGTTTTTTGACCAAGTCCCATGTCTCATTTTTCTTCAGTGCCAGAACTTCTTCTTCCATGGCCTTCCTCCATTCTGCATCCTGTGAGGCTTCCTCGTATGTCGATGGCTCGATCACTCCAACATCTTTAGTCAATGCCGCATTAGCATATTTGGGATTTAGTTTCCTTTGCCTTGACGATCTCCAAAGTTGAGGTTCGGCTTCTTCAACCTGATTTGGCCGAAGTTCTTATGTCGTTCTTGGACTCGCACCAGATTTCCATGAACTTGTTGATTTTTCTGGTGACTGTTCTTTGACTTCCTCTTCAATCGACTGATTCTCATCGTACTCTTTCAACCTTTCTTGAAACTCTTCTTCGATATGCTGTGAATTTGGTAATTCAACAGTTTGTGGTGACCACCATGATGATAGTTCGTCGAACACCACATTTCTGGAAGTATAACACCTCCATGTTGTAGGATCGCAGCACTTCCACCCTTTCCTTTGATCATCATAGCCCACAAATATACAGCGAATCTCCTTCTTGTCGAATTTGCTGCGAAGATGATTTGGTACAAAAACATAACAAACACACCCAAAAACTCTAAAAATGACTTACCACAGGTTTCTGATTCCATAACTTTTCATATGGTGAAGTAAATCCGAGCCTTGCTTGAGGTAGTCTGTTAATTACGTGCGCCGATGTCTTCATACACTTAGCCCAAAATTTAGGAGGAACGTTCTTTGCATGCAACATGCTCCTGCAGGTCTTTGCCGGATGCCGATTCTTTCTTTCGGCGACTCCATTTTGTTGTGGCGTATATGGACAAGTAAACTATCGACGTATCCTACACTCTTGCAAATACTTTGTGAATTCACAGAAAGTATATTCTCCCCCATTGTCGGTACGAAGGCAAAGAATATTCTTGCCTACTTCTTTTTCTACTTTTTCTTTAAACTCCTTAAATTTGTTAAATGCATCCGATTTTTCGTTCATAAAGTCAATCCAAACAAATCTAGAGAAGTCGTTGATGAACGTAATCATGTATTTTGATCCTCCGACAGACGATTGCTTCACTGGACCAAATACATCAGAGTGAATGAGCTCGAGAGGCACATTAGCTTTGAATGTAGATTCCTCATATGGAAGCTGATGTGCCTTTCCGTACTGGCATCCGGCACACACCACATCTTCTTGAATTTCCAGTTGTGGGAGACCCTTCAGCATATTTTTCTGCATAACTTATGACAACTTACATGCCCAAGCTGCACATGCCACAAATCAGGTGTATCATTTTTACGAGTTTTGTTTACGTATGCCGTTTGAGCAGACATCACGTAGACAAACTCTAGTCGATGCCCTTCCATGATCGGTCTACTGGTGGGTTTTATACTATGATACACCTTAACATCTTTTGGACCGAACACTACATAATTACCCGAGTCTGTGAGTTGTGATACAGACAATAAATTTTTCTTCATTCCTGGCACGTGATACACATTTTTCAATTCAACCTGTTGTGAATTGAATCGGGGAGTTATCATCGTTTTGCCAATATGAGAAATCGGCAACCTTGAGTTGTCTACAGTAATAACAACTCGTCCACCAGCATAGTCAAGCATGTTGGGCAGCTTTTCTTGATCTCCAGTCATGTGATTCGAACATCCTGAATCAACAATCCAGTCACTATCATAATTAATCGACTTATCACTTACAGTAATTAAAGCCGTCACATTGTTTAACTCGGCGATGGAAGGAACATCGAGCTCATTTTGAATCTCTATTGCAACAGACGCTTGGAAATCCCATTCCTCGTCACTATCTTTCTTCTTCGATGCTGCAACATTTCCTTCAACTCCTTTTACTCGACAATTTCTGGCAAAATGACCTTCCTTGCCGCAGATGTAACATCGTCCACTACGTCTTTTGAAGCTTTTATCGTCATTGTCATCTTTGTCGCGATTCCGCCAGGCTTCTCTTGGTCAAAAGCTTGTCCCTTCTGGTTGCTTTTTCCATTCTCCACGAGCCGGTTGCTTTTGCCATTCTCCATGACTTTTCCTCGGCTTGCCATCTCTATAGTCAGCACCGAATCTCTTCTGACCCTTGAACCCTCTTTTACTGAAGAGAGCACTATCGCCTCCCTTAATCGAGACCTTAGACATGTCATTATCTAAAGTTTCTTGGTTAGCCAAAATATTTTCCAACTCGGTCAGAGTTGGCTGAGTTGCCCATCCACGAGTAGCCGTAACGATACCATTATACTCCGGCTTTAAACCGTGAATGATAATTCTTCTCATTCTTGTTGCTGAGATGGCATTTTTAGGATCTAGCTTTGAAATTTCGTCACAAATAAACTTAACTTTGGAGAAATATTGACTCACCGTCATATTTTGCTGTGACAACGACAAAAGCTCGTTCTCCAACCTTTGCAACTTGGTGTCATTCGACCTCACAAATAACGCTGCCAAGTTATCCCATGCCTCCTTGGGAGTCTGTGCACTCTTTATGTGCTGCAATAAGTCATATTCAACAGTCATAGCAAGAGTGTAGAGAGCCTTACCCGCTTTGATGTTCCATCTCCTCATCTCACCATCATTTGTGGGTGCCGTGGTGTTGCTACCGCCAACAATATCCCACAGATATTGACCCAGCAAATAAAACTACATGCGGGTACTCCAATTATTATAATTGGAATTGTTGAGCTTCTCAATGCCATTCGTTGAATTTGATATTTCTGCCATCTGACTGAAAATTAATGCTTGCCACTAGACCAAGTAAGGTTGATCCCAAGACAATCGATCACAGTCCCTGACTATGCACCGGCAGAACTTCAGTGTACTCTTGTCCTTGACCGCTTGCACACGTACAATGGTCCCTGACCACTATCTTCACGAACCACGCTTCGGATGACTGGATTCACGGTCCCTGACAATCGTGCTCTGATACCAAATGTTGAAAAACAGAGATGCAATGCTTGGTATAAAGTCTCGATCAACAAGTTTACTGAATTTAGAATTCACTCTACTAACTGAAGCGATTACAAGACTTCCCTATAAATAGGCAATAACAAGACTCTTCGACAATGCGACCTATCGACTGACTCATTAATATATCTAAAGTTCAAAGAAGATAGACTCTTAACACGTGCATCGAATAGACGCCAATCGGTAACCGTAAAGTCTAACGACAACCATCAAAATACGAACAGTCAAGACTTAAGAGGAAGAACCTAGAGATAGACGGTGATATCTTCAATAGTGTATCATTAGAAGTCTTCGGAGGGGGAAAATCATTCAATCGAGGAGGGAGACTTCTCAAAGCACTCCTTGAAGTATTGGCGACATCACCTCTACCAAGGGTTTCTTTGCGGTTCTCCTCATTTCTAGCCTCATTTTCACGGATAATGCTTTCTATTCTTGTACCAACCTTTATCAAGTGTTCAAACGATTGGTATCCATATGCACATATTTGGTTGAAATACTCACGCGGAAGGGTTTTCAAGCGATATTCCACCAACTCCCTCTCGGTCAAAGGAGGATGCACCTATTCTGCTTGTAATCTCCACATATATGCGAAAGGTTTAAAATCCTCATTTTCATGTTTGCTCATACATATCAAATCATCCCTTGAAAAATTAACCTTCAGGTAATGCTCATATTGTCGTAGGAATTGGTCTGCTAAATCCTGCCATTCTGAGATCCAATCAAGATCTATCATCCGGAACCAAGATAAAAAGGAACTGATCAAGCTGTAGCCAAAATTCTGGATGAGAACTTCATTGTCTTCATGGTAGCGGATCATCTTGTGCAAATAGTATGAGATGTGAGTTTGAGGACATCCCACACCCTCATATTTCTGATGAAAGATTATCTTAGAAATCGACTTGGGAGAAGACATATTCCCCCTTTGAAGTAATGGGATCACATGCTTTCTCAAATCTGAGAGTTTATTGGCTAGATCTGTACATCATTCTTTCAAGTGTTGGATCTAGCAATATCACCTAGAGGGGGGGTGAATAGGTAATTCTGAACACTTTTAGTAGTTAATGCGAAAATTAATAGGTTCAGAACATAAACTGAATAAGATCAGTAAAAAGACGTGCAGATAAACTAAACACAGCAAGATGAGTTTAGGGAAAGAGAAATTGCATGCAATGTTTATAGTGGTTTGGCTTTAGCAAGCCTACGTCCACTCTCCCACGATGACAGCCGATCGGCTGGATTCCACTATGAGTCGATGAAATGTTACAAAAGTTGTCACTCTAATCACTCTTACAAAGGAACCTCTCAAGACTGAGAATTTTAAGCTCACAAGAACAAGAGAATGTGAATCTGAACAACTCAGCACTTTGGAATTTTTAGTTCGTGAACTCCACGTAACAGTTACCATTGATCTTTTTTTATACTCCTTCGACCTTGAACTAGCCGTTACCAAGGTCCTTCAAATGATCGCTCCTCAATCTCTGATTGGACGCCATCAATGTTGATTGACCGAGACTGTATATGGAAAGATCTAGTAGCCGTTGGAGTAGAGTCTGAACCCTTCAGATTCAGTTGCCCATACAACTAAATCTTCAGTTTCCATAAATAGAGTTCATCCAAATCTCCAAGATATCTTGTCCATGGAAGGTAATATCCAATCGAGGATATTCTCCTGATTTGATTGGAAAATAATCCTGTCAATCAAATCTTACAGACTTCCATAACAAGACGCGGTCAAACCAGAAACCTGCCAAACGTGGGTATTCAGAATCTGACAGAGTGATATTGCAGAATCTGAACGCTGTTCAGAAGCAGTCTTCTGAACTAAAGAGACTCTCTGAATCTAAACAGATTAGAACAGTGACTCTAAGCTTCTGTAAAGTCTTTGCTGACGTGTCACATAAATCTTCTCGAGATAAGTCTTTAGAGGCAACACGAACCTCCTTCTGAAGTCTTCAGAGGCAACATGAACCTCCTTCTGAAGTCTTTAGAGACAACATGAACCTCCTTCTGAAGTCTTCAGAGGCAACACGAATCTCCGTCTGAATGCAAGACTTCAACCATCTCCGAAGCAAGTGCGCGACGACTACTCCTTGAGTCTGAACGCCAGATTTGGAATATTATAAGCTTTTGTTCACATGCTCATTCCTGCAATATAAAAATTATTTGTATTAACCAGATTCTCTCACAAGAGGGTTAGTTTTGTCAGAATCAAAATATTCAGAAGGCAGGTTTTCTCAACAATCTCCCCCTTTTTTATGATGACAAAACTTCCTCAATAAAAGTTGATATATATATGAACAATGTTTGTATCAAAGTTAAGCTCGGAAAAGATTTCACTAATAATGTGAATATATGACTCAATTGAATCTTTTCAAGAGCATGTGCATCTGAATATATAAGATATGCACTTTAAGAGATAGTAGGATATCACCATATGTTGTATACATCGTTGAATTCGTTTGAGCGCATAAGTATAATTCGCGTATGTGTATATCCTGCAATATGAACGTGATGAGGTATCTTCTCCCCCTTTTTGTCATTAGCAAGGTAATATGGCAATCCACACATATATCATAAGAAGGACATAATAATCAAGGTGCACATAAATGGAACATCCGACAAAGATAAAATAAAGACAAATACGGAAAATTTGAAGAACAAATTCAAGATGACGGAGGTGGATTATGTTTTGAGGAGGAGGAGGGAACATCAACATGCTCTTCATCATCTCTCTGAGCAGCTTCAACAGATTTGCCCATATCAGCTATATAGGTGGCGAATTCCTTGAGTTCCTGCATCTCTAGAACTTCTTTGCTGATCCTTTCATATATGATCAGTGTGTAAGTACCAATGCGGGCTATCTTAGAGCAGAAAAGGCGACAATATTTGTGAAGTATTTCCTCAAACTTGTTCATCTTTTTTTCAATTTTCATTTCCATTATGTCCATCCTTTGCATAACTTCTACCCGAAGTTTTTCAACTTCCATCTGAACAAGACTTTGCGAAGCATTCAATATCCATGCAGAAGTCTGTTGGTCTTCTTCTTCTATCATCTGAGCTTTACCCTTTGAAGTTAAATCCAGAATTCTCTGCGAGTTTATCTCCCCCTAAGTATGTTCTGGTACTGAATCTGGAATGATTATAACAGCTTCAGCAGAAGTAGATTCAATCTCTGTGGGTAGCTTTTCAGATATTTTCTCTGGAAGTTGTTCCTTCTGAACCACACTTTCCTCAATAGCTTTTTCTTTCTGAACAACAGCAGTCAGAATGTCTTTAGTCTGATCAACATTAGATTCCTCATGTTGTTCTTTTTTGTTGGATTCTTCCTTTTCTTCAGCAGCCTTATCCTTCTGAACAACTTCAGTCTGAACAGCAGATTCTTCAGGTTGTTCATGCAAAACAGTAGATTCTTTAGGTTGCTCTCCCTAAATCTGAGCTGTTTTAACAGGATTAACTCCTGTTGATCCTCCAGCTATGACAGCAAAGTCATTAGATTTATCAATCTCCATGTCCTCAGGTGGTGATGAGGACTTCTTCTTTTGTTCTTGAGCAACCAGAACCTCAATGGTCGTTTTGTCATCCAGTTGCACCTCCATTATCTTCACATATTCACTTGTAGCAAGCTGAGCTTCTTTCTCTGCCTTTTCTCCAGATGTTTCATCAGCTTTTACATTCCCACTCTCATGAGTCTTATGGAGATCCTCTTCTTTGTCCATAGGATCCTCCTGCTCATTTGCTGTTTTATCAATCTCTTCAACTTTTGACTCGATGTTTCCTTTTGATAGGACAATAGGGGTCCTCTCTTCATCTCTAGATGATAAACTTTCTTCTTCTTCTGAAGACTCACTCTGAACAGTGGTTTGCTTTCCTTTTCTTGCCTCTGTCTTCCTTCTCTTTGCTGATCTCTCACTCTCTACATTCTTCTCCTCTAATTCAACCAGAACAACCTCTTTGTTCTTTTTCATCCATCCACCATCAGTCTGTCTAAAACTCATTTTCTGAATCATAGACTCCCCTGCTACCATTATCTGAGTTTTATTTTGAATGAGCTCACCAGGAATCTTGACATTTTGAAAGGACATGATCCGATAGATTAACCCTGCGTAGGGTAATTGTCCTTTGGTCTTTTGCACAGTCCTGTATATGTGGAGAAGAACAATGTGTGCTAGAGAGAGTTTGCAGCCATTCAATAGTCCCCACATCAGCTTGGCTTCATACTTCAAAATGTCTATTTTTGAAGCAGCCTTGGGTCTTAAACTTTCAATGATAACGTTGTGCATTACAATGTGCTTCAATGGGAAGTCATTGTAAGCAATGTGTGCCTTGGAATCTCTGAAATAATTCTCTTTTCCAGTTAGAAAACTGTAGTCATCATCAGGTTGTACATCAATGGGCACAAAATCCATTTCATCAACTCCCATTAAAATTGCTAATTCTCTGACATGCAGATGATATTGGACTCCTTCAATCATATAAAATAGAGAATCAAAATTTCCGAAACACAAGCTTGAATAAAAGTAAGCTGCTAAATCTGGAAAAATTGGCCTTCTTGCAGTTGCAAAATCTCTCAACTTCATCTGCTCTAAATGCTTCCTTATAGGGATACCAACCCTATCAAAATACTTAAGATCAAATACCCTGTGGGGTATAACTCCTCTTTGCTTCAGCAACTTGAATTTGTCACAATGTAACTGACTTGAAAACAGCTTGCTTTCAAAGTCCTTGTCCTTGATAATTCCTCTGATTTTCTTAAATTCTTTAACCAACACATCGTCGTCGTCATCAGGCCTTCCCTTGGTTTCACTTTCTTCACTTATAGTCTCTCTAATAACGATACTCTTGGATGGAGACCTTTTAGGTTTTGCGACTCCAGTTGCCACAACCTTTTCTTTTCTTTTTGAGATACATTCTCAAGAACAACAGTGGCAATAGGTGTCACAGTTTGCAGAGGAAGTTATAATATAGCAAGAAAGTCTTTCTCGCTTGCAAACGTGTGTATATTCAACAGCAACTTGACATTTTCGTCACTAGAACCAATATTCTTAAAAGAATCATACAGAGGTTTGATAGAGAGAGCCAGAGCGACTCTTTCGTCGAACTCAGACTGAGACAAACCTGATTCCCTTTGAGCAATGTGTCTCTCATCTTCGTGATCAGACCCAGAGATATCAATGGATTCGGTGAGACGAGTTTTTCTACCCTTCGTCAACCTGGACGATTTCCTTCTCTGACTTGCACCTACTTCTGCTACTTTCTTCATGGTAGAAGATGATTTCGGAGCCATGGATGAAAAAGTTGGAATTTTTGGAGAGAAAGATTTCGAGTGGGCGAGAAGGAATGTAAACAGAGAGAGAGAGAAGTAAGTTTTTACGATTTGAAGGAAGATTGTGATATTTGATAGAGGTGCCGGTTCGAGACCTTTCAAAAGTTTTGAAAAACTATAAAGCGATTATTTTTGAAAATAAAATCAATTTAAAATAAAATCCAAAAATCAATTCAAAGATACTAAATTATTCCAATCAATCAACGAGGCATATATATAGAAATTAGAGAACGTAAATTTAGAGAACGTACCTTGGATTCTTGCCTTATCAAGAATTTGTAAATATAAAGAGGTGTAAGATGAACTAACATTGCTTCTGAAGTACTAAAAATATGCTTCTGAACATAGGTTATGCAAATTTGCTTCTAAACTCTGCTTCTGAGCAGTTTTGCTTCTGAGCTCTGCTTCTGAGCAGTTTTGCTTCTGAGCTCTGCAAGTGACCTATTCTTAATACATCTTAAGAAAAGGGATTAGTAATAGCTAATTCGTTTCGAATAAAATTGAAAGTCTCTTTATCAAGAGGTTTAGTAAATATATCTGCGAGTTGATTCTTCGTATCAACATACTGAATATGAACATTTCCATTCTGAACATGGTCGCGAATAAAATGATGTTTGATCTCGATGTGCTTCGCTCTTGAATGAAGAATAGGATTCTTGGTTAAATTTATGGCGCTTGTATTGTCGCATCTGATCTCCATATTTGAATCCTCAACTCCATAGTCTCTTAGTTGTTGTTTTAACCATAGGATCTGAGCACAACAACTTTCAAGAGATACGTATTCTGTTTCTGCTGTACTGAGAGCAACTATGCTTTGCTTTTTGGAATACCAGGAAATAAGCATATTTTCCATAAGTTGACAGGTTCCAGAAGTGCTTTTCCTGTCAATTTTACATCCGGCCAGATCTGCATCTGAATATCCCTTCAGAATGAAATCAAAATCCTTTGAATACCAAAGACCATAAGCTGGATATGTTCCAATATATTTGATAATTCTTTTGATTGCTGTAAGATGCGATTCTTTTGGACATGTCTAAAATCTTGCATATAAGCAGACGCTATAAAGAATATCTGGCCTTGATGCAGTGAGATATAGAAGCGATCCAATCATATTGCGATATAGCTTCTGATCAACTTCTTTTCCTTGTTCATCTTTATCAAGTTTAGACGAATGAGATATTGGAGTTTCCGTCTTCTTGCAATTCTCTAAGCCGAATTTCTTGATAATTTCAAGAGAATATTTCTCTTGATGAATGAATATTCCTTTCTTAGTTTGTTGAATCTGAAGTCCAAGAAAGAACCTTAATTCTCCTATCATGCTCATTTCGAATTCATCCTGCATTACTTTAGAGAATTTCTTGCAAAGATATTCATTGGAAGAGAGAGAGAGAGAGAGAGAGAGAGAGAGAGAGAGAGAGAGAGAGAACTAACATGAATACGATTTTTCTCAGAGAAGGTGACGGTTCGTGTCCTTTCAAAAATTTGAAAAAGAAAAGAAAAACTGTAAAACGGTTATATTTGGAAACAAAATCAATTTAGAATAAAATTCGAAGAAAATCCAAAGAAAATATATTATAATAATCAATTAACAGAACATATATTTAGAAGTTAGAAAACATACCTTCAATCCTTGCATTTCCATGAATTTCAAAATTTAAAGATAGTGCGAATAACTGACATTTGCTTCTGAATGAGGGTCCTACAATTGTGCTTCTGAAAGCAATAGAGATCCTGTTTCTAACATAACTCGAGAAAAAGGATTAATGGTAGCCAAATTATTGCCAATGTAAATGAAATTTTCCTTATCAAGAGGTTTAGTGAAAATATCTGAGAGTTGATTCTTCGTGTCAACATACTGAATGTGGATATCTCCATTCTGAACATGATCACGTATGAAGTGATGTTTGATCTCGATATGTTTCGCCCTTGAATGCAAAATTGGATTCTTTGCCAAGTTTATTGCACTTGTGTTATCACACTTGATTTCCACGTTCGAGTCTTCAACTCCATAGTCTCTCAGTTGTTGTTTTAACCATAGAATCTGAGCACAACAACTTCTAAGAGATACATATTCTGCTTCTGTTGTGGAAAGAGCGACTACACTTTGCTTCTTTGAGTACCATGATATCAGCATATTTCCCATAAGTTGACAAGTTCCGGAAGTACTCTTTCTGTCAATCTTGCATCCTGCGAGTTCTGCATCTGAATATCCCTTCAAAACGAAATCAGAATCTTTTGAATACCATAGTCCATAAGTTGGATCTGTTCCGATATATTTGATTATTCTCTTTCTAGCAGAGAGATGTGATTCTCTTGGGCTTGTTTGAAATCTTGCACAAAAGCAGACACTGTATAGAATATCTGGTCTTGAAGTTGTGAGATACAGAAGCGAGCCAATCATACTGCGATATAGTCCATTCTGAACATGATCACGTATGAAGTGATGTTTGATCTCGATATGTTTCGCCCTTGAATGCAAAAATGATTCTTTGTCAAGTTTATTGCACTTGTGTTATCACACTTGATTTCCACGTTCGAGTCTTCAACTCCATAGTCTCCCAGTTATTATTTTAACCATAGAATTTGAGCACAATAACTTTCAAGAGATACATATTCTGCTTCTGCTGTGGAAAGAGCGACTGTACTTTGCTTCTTTGAGTACCATGATATTAGCATCTTTCCCATAAGTTGACAAGTTTCGAAAGTACTCTTTCTGTCAATCTTGCATCCTGCGAGATTTGCATCTGAATATCCCTTCAGAACGAAATCAGAATCTTTTGAATACCATAGTCCATAAGTTGGATATGTTCCGATATATTTGATGATTCTCTTTATAGCAGAGAGATGTGATTCTCTTTATAGTAGAGAGATGTGATTCTCTTGGGCTTGGTTGAAATCTTGCACAAAAGCAAACACTATATAGAATATCTGGTCTTGAAACTGTGAGATACAGAAGCGAGCCAATCATACTGCGCTATAGCTTCTGATCAACTTCTTTTCCTTGTTCATCTTTATCAAGCTTTGATGAATGAGACATTGGAGTTTGTCTTCTTGCAATTCTCTAGACCAAATTTCTTGACAATCTCGAGAGTATATCTCTTGATGAATAAAGATTCCCTTCTTGGTTTTTTGAATCTGAAGTCCAAGAAAGAATCTCAATTCTCCCACCATGCTCATATCGAACTTATCCTGCATTACTTTAGAGAAATTCTTGCACGGATGTTCATTAGAAGAGCCAAAAATAATATCATCAACGTAAATCTGAACAAGAAGAATATCCTTACCTTGCTTCTAAATAAAAAGAGTAGTGTCAACATTACCTTTTGCAAACTTATTTTCAGATAGAAAGCTACTTAACCTTTCATACCAAGCACAAGGTGCTTGCTTTAAGCCATATAAAGCTTTCTTCAGGGTATAGACAAGATCCTTTCCTCTTGGTTCCTCAAAACCATGTGGTTGTTCGACATAAACTTCTTCTTTGATGTATCCGTTCAGGAATGCATTTTTTACATCCATCTGAAAAAGTTTAAAGTCATTGTAACAAGCATAAGCAAGAAGTAGCCTTATGGCCTCTAACCTGGCAACTGGTGCATAGGTTTCATCTTAATGTATTCATTCTTTTTGGGAATATCCTTTTGCTACAAGTTTTGCTTTGTTTCTGACTACTTTTCCTTTGTCATCCAGCTTGTTTGTGAACACCCATTTTGTTCCTATCACGGGACGATTCTTAGGTCTCGACACAAGCTCCCAGACATTATTAATCTTAAATTGATGAAGTTCTTCTTGCATTGCATTGATCCAACTTTCATCAGCAAGAGGTTCTTCAATCCCTTTCGGTTCAATTTCAGAAACAAGTGCTATATTACTCATTGCTTCCTTGAATTTCGATTTGGTTTTGATGCCTTCATCCAAGCTTCACATTATAAGTTCCTTGGGATGACTGGATTTATGTTTTCAGTTCTTGTTGAATCTCTCGTCTTAAGCATCATTTGGATCTTTAGATTTAGGTTATGTCTCTTCTGGTTCTAGTGTCGATTGTTGATCTGTTTCATGATTCTGAAATTTTTCAAAAACATGATTCTGTTTCGGGTCTTCAACTGGTTCTGAACTTTGAGAGAGTGGCAGAACTTGAGCATGTTCAGATTGATGACTCTGTATCTAAATATTCTCATCAAACTTGACATCCATTGATTCTTCAACAACACGAGAGTTTTTGTTGTAAACTCGACATGCTTTGCTCGTTGTTGAGTACCCCAGGAATATTCCTTCATCTGACTTCTCATCAAACTTACCAATTCAATAATTCGCATTGTTCAGAATGAAACATTTGCAACCAAATACTCGAAAGTATGCAAGATCTAGTTTTCTTTCTTTAAAGAGCTCATAGGGGGTTTCTCAAGAATCGGTCTTAAAGAAACACGGTTTAAAATGTAATAAGCTGTTGACATAGCTTCTGTCCAAAAATGCGTTGTAATTTTACTTTCGATCAAGTGACTTCTCGCCATTTCTTGTAGAGAATAATTTTTCCTTTCTACTACCCCATTTTGTTGAGGCGTGTAAGGAGAAGAAAAATTATACTGAATTTCAAAATCATCACAAAAATCAGAAAAAATTTAGTTTTCAAACTCTCCCCCATGATCAGTTTTGATACAGGAAATAGCATATCCTTTCTCATTCTGAACTCTTTTGGTAAACTTTGAAAAAGATGAGAAAGCATCATTTTTGTGGGCAAGAAATAAAATCCATGTAAATCTTGAGTAATCATCAACTATAACAAGGCAGTATTTCTTACCTCCAAGACTTAGTGTTCTCTTTGGTCAAAAAATGTCCATATGAAGCAGCTGCAGTGTACGTTTAGTTGAAACATAATTAATAGATTTGAAGGAACTTCTTACCTGTTTCCCAAGTGAGTAAGCTGAACATAGTTCTGATTTCTCAAACTTTGTCTGTGGTAAGCCTCGAACCAATTTCTTGAAAGATAATTTTAAGATGTACTTGATACTGATATGGCCTAGCTTTCTATGCCATAGTTCAAATTTATCCTTAATGGATATAAGACATTTGATAGCTTCAGAATCAACATCCAGAAGGTAGATGTTTTCATGACGACGACCAATGAAGGTTTGCTTCTTATCTTTGCTAACACCTGAGCATTTTGAATCTTGAAAGCAAATTTGACATCCAGAATCACATAGTTGACTTACTGAGATCAAATTGTATTTTAGTCCTTTGACTAAAGGACGTCGTTGATCGTAATATTTTCGATTTTTATAGTCCCTTAGCCAACTACTTTGCCTTTGTTCTTTCCACCAAACGACACACTTCTACAATTGTATTCTAATAGATGAATGAAATTTTCTGGATCACTAGTCATATGGCTTGAGCATCCACTATCCAGAAACCATTTATTCTTTCTTTTTCGAGGTGCCTGCTAGATAAAGATAACTCACCGTTTCTTTGGTACCCATATCTTTTTGGGTCCATTTGAGTTAGTTACAACATTTTTATTAACAGGTCTCCATACCATCATGCAATTATTTCTAACATGATTTCTAGCACCATAGTTTGAACAATACATTGGATAAAAATATTTTGTAAACTGTTTATGGAAATGCCGTTGATATGCAGATTTGGAAGGTTTATGCAAAATCCTGTCATTTGTTTTCGAAAATTTATTTTTGAAATTATTTTCCTTTTTGAAACCAAGACCAGACTTCTCACCATATGGAACTTGTCTGGAAATAATATTTTCCAAATTTTTTGAACTCTAAGAAAATCTCTTTGAAATATTTTCAATCTCGATTTTCAAAGAATCATTTTCTTTCAAAACTAAATCACGATTTTCCTTCATTTGATGAATTCTCTTTGCAAAAATTCGATCTTGTCTTTTTGAGAAACATCTTGTTGTTTCAAAGAGGAAAATTCCTTTTTCAACATAGAAACCTTTTTAAGAGCTTCTTTGTAATTCTTGCACAATTCATTAATGTACTCTGAAACTTCATCAGGTATTTCAGAAGAACATACCTCAATATCTGAATCTGAGTCTGAGTCTGATTCTGAATCTGACTTTGCCATGAGACATATGTTCACATAGTCATCCTAACTATCTTCAGAGTCACTCAGAGTTTCTGCTTTTAATGCCTTTTTGTATTTCTCGTACTTGACTTTGTCCTTCTTCAGAAGCGGACATTTTGGCTTAATATGTCCAACCTTCTTACAGTGAAAGCATACTATATCTTTGCTCTCTTATTTATCACTGCTTGGCTGTTTCTGATCATACTGTTTGAATGATCTCTTCCCTTTGAAGTTTCTACCTTTTCAAGCCATGTTTCTGAATTTCTTCATAATGAGTGCAAGCTCTTCGTCGTCTTCATCTTCATCTTCTGAATCTGGCATTTTAAAATCAATTTCAGATTTTAAAGCAATAGACTTCTTACCTTTTGAATCTCTTATTTTGTTGGCACGCTATGTCTCATATGACTGCAAGGTTCCTACAAGCTCATCAATGGATAGAGGTCTGATTGTTTGACATTCTTGTATTGATGGCTTGATGTAATTTCATTCGTCTGTAAGTCCTCGAAGGATTTTTTTGACTTGCATCAGTTCAGCTACAGGAGCACCTTGCCTTGCAAGACCACTTGCTAGTATTTGAAACCTGTCAAACATATCAGCAATTGACTCATCGGGCTTCATCTTGAAGGCTTTATAATCGCTTAGCAGAATACTGAGATTGGTTTCTTTCACTCTGTTAGTTCCTTGATACGTGAGATGAAGTCTGTCCCATATAGCTTTTGCTGATTCTTCTTCTACGACACGATTATATAAAGGAGTGGATAGTGCACAGAAAAGTGCGTGAACAACTTTGGAATCGAGTCCTTGTCTTTTTGCTCTTTCAGTGTTTGACAGTGTTGTTGTAGTATTGGTGTTGTCATTTGTTTCGTTTCCAGTCGAAGGAGTTGCTGCGACAGTAGGAACTACTCCATTGACAACAATATCCCACATCAGATCGTCTGATGCCTTAAAGAATCACTTCATTTTGTTGCACCACATATTGTAATCTTTTCCGTTAAAATAAGGTGGTTTGTTGCTGAAGTGTCCATCACCTGCTCCTGTGAAATTGTTGCTAGACATAGTAGATCGTTAGCTCTGAAGTAAAATACTTTAAGATAATGAGTAACCCGCTCTGATACCAAGTGTTGTCTCTAGCAACATCACCTAGAGGGGGTGAATAGGTGATTCTGAACAATTCTGATTCTAATTGCGGAATTTAAACGAATTCAAAATATGAACAGAATAAGTTTAGTAGCAGGACATGCAGAATTCTAAATACAAGAAAGAGAATTTAGAGTAAGAGAGAATTACACTCTAAGTTTATAGTGGTTCAGCTTTAGCAAGCCTACGTCCACTCTCCCACATAATAGCCGACTGGCTGGATTCCACTATATGAATCTTTGAAAAGTTACAAGAGATGTCAAACTTTTATCACTCTTACAAAACCTCTCAAAGATAAAATTTCGAGCACTTGAGAACAAGAGAATGTGAATCTGAACAACTCAACACTTTGGAATAGTAAGTTCTTTTTCTCTCTCTGCAATAGTCACCGTTGATCTCCTTTTATAGTCCTTTGACCTCGAACTAGCCATTACCAAGGTCCTTCAAAGGATCGCTCCTCAATCACTGATTGAATACCACCAATCCTGATTAAATGAGACTGTATTTGGGGTAGCCGTTGGAGTAGAGTCTGAACCATTCAGATTCAGTCGCCCATACAACTAAATCCTTAGTTTCCATAAGTAGAGTTAGTCCAAATCTCCAAGATATCTTATTCCTTGAAGGTAATATCCAATCAGAGGACATTCTCCTGATTTGATTGGAAAATAATCATGTCAACCAAATCTTACAGACTTCCATAAATGTTGCGACCAAATCGAAAACCTGCCAAACGTGGGTCTTCAGAATCTGTCCAAAAGATACTGCAAAATCTAAACATAATTCAAAAGCAGTCTTCAGAAGTAACAAATAAACTCTCCGAATTTGAACAGATTAGAACAGTGACTCTGAGCTTTAGTAAAGCCCTTGTTGACGTGTCACATAAGTCTTCTCGAGATTTAGTCTTCAGAAACAATCTTCTTCCATCTGAATAAGTATCTTAGAAGAAACTACGTGGCAACTACACCTTGAGTCTGAATGCCAAATTTGCGATAAGTTTAGTTCACATGTTCATTCCTGCAATAGAAATTTATTGGCATTAACCAAATTCTTTCTAAAGAAGGAAAGTTTTTTCATAATCAAAATATTCAGAAGGAAGGTTTTCTCAACATGCAAGCGTCACACAAATTAGATTTCTCATATCTAACAACTGGGAGTCCTCTCACAAGCTTCTTGGTTGAGAGCTTTGAGATCTGCTTGTAACTTATATGCCCCAGCTTTCTGTGCCAAAGATCTTAGTCATCTTTGACGGACACGAGACAATGAATATCCTCAGATGATGTGTCTAGAAGATAATGTTTCCATGTCTTCGTCCTGTGAAGGACTGCTTTTTGTCCTTGCTAGTACCTGAACACTTATCTTCCTCAAAAGAGATTTTATATCCAATGTCACATAATTGGCTTATACTAATAAGATTGAAATTCAAACCCTTAACCAAGGACACGTCGTTGATGTAAAGGTTGCCAATATTCACAGTTCCTTTGTCAACAATCTTTCCTTTATTGTTGCCATCAAAGGAAACGCTTCCTCCATCAAACTTTGATAAATTGACGAATGCTTTTGAATCCCCTGTCATATGTCTCGAACAACCACTATCAAGGTACCATCTATTTCTTCTTTAGATTGGTACCTGCAAACATCAGAAGAAATCAAGTCTTCTTTGGTACCCAAATCTATTTGGGTCCTTTTGGGTTATGAGTATGTTTGTATCTCAAAATATCTCTAGTGTTTCTCCAAACTTTAGGACAATAATTTAAAGAATGTTTTGGATCGTCACAATTTGAACATCTATATGAATTCTATCCCTCAGATCTTATAAACTGCTTTTGAAAATGAAATTTGTAAGCGCGTTTTGGAGGTCTTCTTTTTAATCTTTCTTTTGCTTTAGGAAAATCATTTTTCAGATCACTTTCCTTTTGAAAACCAAATCCAGATTTGTTGTAATATGGAACTTGTATGGAAAGAATATGCTCTAGAGTTTTTGAACCCGAGGAAAATCTTTTATTGATATCTAAAATTTCCTTTTTCAAAGAAACGTTTTCCTTTTTCAAAGATTCGTTCTCAGTTTGTAAAAGATTATTCCTTTTGAAACAGAATCAGATTTTTCCCTAATTTGAGAAAACACATCTTGAAGAAATTTTATTTTATCTTTCTAAGAAACATCATTTTCTTTTAAAAAGGAATTTTCCTTTTTCAATTCGAAAATCCTTTTAAGAGCAGTTTTAAGTTATGAGCACAGTTCATCAATATAATCAACTACCTCAGAAGGAATAGTTGAGTAAGTTACCTCAGATTCTTCCTTAGAATCTGAGTTAGCCAACAAACAGACGTTAGCGTACTCCTCATCACTTTCACACTGTGTCGCTCCAGGTTTCAGCCTGTAGAGCTTTGTTGGATTTTTCATCCCTTCCTTTCTTCTTTAGAAGAGGACAGTTAGGCTTAATGTGCCCTTTCTTTTTGCATTCGAAGTAGATGACATCTTTGCTGTCTTCTTTGCTTTCAGATGATCCTTTTTGATCATATCGTCTGAGGTCTCTATTACTTTGTAATTTCTGCCCTTTTTGGCTATTCTTCTAAATCTTCTGACCATGAATGCTAATTCCTCATCATCTTCGACTTCAGAATCTGAGACATCAGAATCAACATTAGTTTTTAAAGCAATAGACTTTTTACCTTTCGAGTGAGCTTCTTCATTCATTCTTTCATCTTCATAGGATTGGAGTGTTCCAATGACTTCATCCATGGACGGTGGCATGATCCTCTGAGTTTCTTGGATGGACGTCTTAATGATGTCCCAGTCCTTCGTGAGACCTCTCTGAAGTTTGTTGACCCTCATTGGTCCTGACACTGGTTGTCCATGATAAGTAAGACCATTCACTATTTCAGTCAATCTGTCAAACATTTCTTTCACGGTTTCGTTGGGCTTCATTTTAAATGCCTCAGACTGGCCGAGAAGAGTGTTGATCTTTGTCTCCTTCACCCTATTCGTTCCTTCATAGGTAACGTGAAGCTTATCCCAAATTGCTTTTGAAGAAGGACAATCTGTTATACGCTCATATTCAGTTGGAGATAATGCACTATAAAAAAGAGTAAATAGCCTTGGCATCAAATGCGTCTCTCTTTGCCAATTCGATTGCAGATAGCATTGCAGTGGGAGTAGTATTGTTGTTGTTATTGGTGTTGTTATCCCCTGCATTTGAGTTTGCGTCGGCTATTGTATTTGTAGTGGGATCAACACCTCTTTGAACAACATCCTAGATCTGCGGATCTTGGCATCTGATGAATGTCTTGAATTTGTTTTGCCAGTCACTGTAATCCATCCCATCAAAGTAGGGCAGCTTGTTGTTGCTACCTCCTTCAATCCAAGTTGGAACAAAGTTGCTAGCCATAAAGATTGTTAGCTCTGAAGTAATAACACTTCAATAAAAATATGAGCACCAGGCTCTGATTCCAATTGATGAAGCTAGCGGTATCACCTAGAGGGAGGTGAATAGGTGATTTCAAAGGATTTTGAAAGTTAATGTGAAAATGCGAACAAATAAACACACAGTTCAACCCTCAGATGATGAAAACAAGCAAGATCTGAAACAATCTCAGAATAGGCAGCGTGCACAGTTCTACTATCACCAAATATAAATAGAGAGAGTAAGGGATATAGAAACTGCACAAAGGATTTATAGTGGTTCGGCTTTGTTCAAGCGTACGTCCACTTATTCACATTGGCAGCCAATCGGCTGGATGCCACTAGTAAATAGCTCAGAGGTTACAATTCAATGATGACCCTTGAGTCGAAAGACTTCCCGCCTAACACTCACACACTCGAATGCTTTCCTCTAAGTATTACAGTGTGGATCAAAGGTGTATGTATAATATGAAGCTCTCGTGATCTTGGAATTTAGAATTATGTCCTCTTTCACGCCAACTTTTTCTTCGACTTTGAGATGTCCTTTATACTCCTCCACCTCCAACTACCCATTGCAAGGTATCCAAGGATCGCTCTCCAAACTTCCCATTTGGACGAAACTGTATCTCAAGAAGATCTTGTAGCCGTTGAGGTCGACAAAGGGAAAGAATTTCTCGTTCGATCAAATCACCCATACAATCATGATCCTAGGTTTCCATAGATAGAGTTCTTCATTAGGAAGATAAGCTCATCTCCCTTAATCCGCGTTCTTGATTGATCTTCAAGATTGAGAATCTTCAAGAACGGTCCAGCTCGATTTTCTAGCCGTTGTGATGATGTAATATATCAATTAAATCATCTTCAAATATATCTCTTGATATTCTGGTCATTGCGCATGAAATACTCTCTCAGAGTTTGAGCATCATTCTAACGTTTGAGCTCGATACAACGTCTAAGTCCCTTAGAATACCATCTGAGCCCTTTTTGCCAGAATCAATCCTTTGTATCCCACACCTTCGGATAATCTGCAAAACAAGTATTTCATCGCATTAACTCAGATATAAAAGACCATGGATTATTTTGTCAACTTCAAAACCAACTAGGCACCACATTAGAGCCACGTGGGTGTTGACCTGGTCAACAGGCGTTAACTGATCAACGTCCTCGCGAAGAAGATGATCGGTGGATGGCCGACGTTCCTCCGGCCTTTGATCGACACCTAAACCTGCAAATCCTCGCCCGATTTTCATCTAGATCGAATCTATGATACCTAAGCTACAGCATACTCAAGTTTCGGCTCGATCCGACGATTAAAACTAAACCAACAGAGCTTGCACAGACTCTGACATGGTGGAAATCCAACTTGCCATTGCCGTAAAATCGAACTAAACTAAGCATCCAAGAAGCATCTACGGAGTTCAATGAAACTTACTTGAGATCCTGATTGGCTTGAGGATGTCTGGAATGAGCTATAGAGCTCGCGACAGGTTTGGGAAATTCGAAGCTCATCCATGGTGATTTATACGAAACCGATGCAATCAAACAGGTAGGCTAAGCTTAGAAGTGTTCTAAGACTCGATCAAAACAAACAGAATGCAAAATCATGCTCAAAATCAAAAATCGCCATTGAAGGCCGAGCTTGAAGTTGAACAAGGCATTTACCTTTTCAGAGATGCTGGAGTTAAACCGAGGGGTTGGCGACGTTCCTTGGAGTCTAAGGAAGCTCAAAGAGAAGATCCGAGGCTTTGATTCTTCCTCATTTGCTCTGACGAAGCTCTGGAAATTTTCGAGCTTCGGACGTCAATGGCGATCCAGAGAGCGTTTTTTCTCTCTACTTCTCTCTCTCTCTCTCTCTCTCTATTCTGTTACTCCTCTGCGCATGAATTAGCCTCTCTTCGTCCAAAATTGTGTCTAATTATGTTATGGCCAACTTCAAAATTTTGGCACGCAAGAGGTGTTTACGTCGAGCTGGCATGGCATGTGAAACCACGTGCCATTAGGTCCAATCGGCGTTGGAACTTGTAGGCAAATCCATGAAGTGCTTTTGGTACTCCGGCGTGCATAAATGGGCAAGAATTTGTCACTTTTCCTCTTTAGCCTCCTTCGGAAAAACCAGTGCACAAAATTCGTCACTCCAGCTCCAGTGGCCTTAGCTCACGAAATCGAGCTCTTTGGGATCAGAACGAAGAGGCCTTCAATGCCCACCCCATGGCGTCTCCAATTATAGTCAAATTGGTGATCAATTTTGGTGCTCAAATTCGGCTGCCATGGATATCAATCTGTGCGCAAAAGTGGCAGTTTGGGAAAGAAGAATGGTAGTTGGGTCATCGGGTCGGATCTGTCCGACTTGACTGACCCGGCTGCTCAATTTTCATCAAATTGACTTTGAAAATGGCTAAATTTCCCAAATTAAATGCCAAAATTGGATTCTGCAACATATGTTTCATCTAAGAATGACAAGTTTGGGCAAATTTGGTTTAGATTTATGCAAAATTTTCAAAATTTGACCCTGAGTATGGATTTGTTCAATCGAGACTCTAAATGGAAAAATTGATCGAAATTGACCCTATCAATGGTTTTAGAATGATGAAAAACTATAGGGTAGAGGTTTAAATCTGAATGAAAATGTCCAGGAACGACCAATTTGTGCTTAGATCGAAAACCATGGACTAAATTGAAAAGATTTTAAGTTCTATTCCAAATTGCTCAAATGGTGAAAGTGGCTGGATGAAATGAAATTAAAGGAACTAGAAACAAATATCATAATTGGACCAAAGTGAAAAGAATTTTAAAAAGGATTCAATTTGTAATTTTTGTTATTTCAGGGACCTAAATGCAAAATTTTGGAAATTGAGGTTCCCGATCGAATTTTTGGGTTTTAAAATGACCAAAATGTAACCTGAATTTAAGGAAAGCTAATGAATATTTTTTTTCGTATTTTTGTGCTCACAAATACTATTTTTGGGTTTTAAAATGACCAAAATGTATTTTTGGGGTATTTTTCTAATAAAAGAAATGCTAGAAATTCCAAGAAAATTCTGATAAATATATTTTTTGCTCAAAATAAGTCTCCAAAGCTTGGCCAAGGTTTTCAGAGTTTATTTTCATATTTTTCCACTTTTGTATTTTTGATTAATTTTCTAAAAAAGGGAAGTGTCAACGGGAGGAGGAGGAGGAGAGAGACCTCGCTAGGCCAAATCTAGGCAACACAGCGGTGACGACAATCGATTCTCCCTCTTTTCTTCCTGTTCTTCTTCATGCGTGGGATCTGCACGGAGGAGGAGGAGAGAGAAACCATGAGAGAGAAAATGGAAAAAAAAGGAAAGTAGAAAAAAATTGAAAAAGTATTAAAATATTATTTAAATTTGTGCACGTAGTACCAGCGTCCACGTCAGTGCCGACCGGTATCCACATCGGCGCCGGCCGGCCAAAGTCGGTCGGATGAACTGAATTGGCACAAATGCAAAAGGTTTAGAACTGAATTGGCAAAAGTGCAATAGGTTTATGATTTTTTTGGACACTTTTCCCGTCACATAAGCATATTCCTTTTGGCAGTGGTAGCCCGATAGGATTACATAAACTTATTTAATTGCGAATCCTGCAAAATAAATTTATTTGATTGAATATCGACATGTGAAATAAGTGGCCTTACGGTGATTTTGTGGATACACATTAGACAATAGTACGTGCTATTGGAATTTCTGAAAGCTGAAATGGAATGAACAACTTGTACTAAATAAAAATCACAGTGAACCTACTTAAGAAAGTCTGTCACAAAAAAAAAAAAAATAGAGAGAAAGGGAGTAGAACTTAAAAAAAATGAAAATTGATATTTGTATAACTTATTGTGCAGTTACAAAAATTATACCTCCCATTAAGTTGTCCATTCATGTAAATTGACAAGGTTGCTTCAAATCCTCGACGAGTAATTTTGAAGACTTGAACAGGATGTCGGTATCTTCGAGAGATAGTACGTACATTTTGCCTTGCTGACGTGTCTATTGGGACATGTTAGAGCCATTGGCCACGTCAAATCTTAGATTAACTTGCTTGGGCGAAAAATTTTAGTTTAAGAATTTTTTGTCGGAGAAGGACACCTCAAGTGCTAATATTTGTCTATGGCATTCACTTTGGTGCCAATATTTTTTTTCGACTCACTTAAGTGCCAATTTTTTTAGAAAACGGTTATTTCAGTGCAAACTCCAGTGAGCTTTGCCAGAATCTTACGTGGTATTTACGTGGCTCGCCGTCGGATTCCAGTCAGCAATAAAAAAAGCTATAAATTAATAAAAAATTCTATGTAATATTAAAAAAATTAAAAATAAAATACTAAAAAAATAAGCTATAAAATAAAATAAAATAAAAAAGAAGAAGAAGTTGCAGCGGCGAGGGACGAGGGCTCCCTCACCACTGCAAACAACCCATTTCGTTTCTTTTACTTTTTTTTTTTTTGCTTATTTTTTTGTTTAATTTTAATTTTTTAAAAAAATTAACTTATTTTTAATTTTAAAAGTCCATGTGGATGCCATGAGACCTAATTTTTTTTTTTAAAAATTCACGTAATGTTAAAAAATTAAAAATAAATGACACGTAATTAGTTTGGTGGAATTTCTCGTTGTTGGTACTAAAGTGATTGTTTTTTCTCCGATTTGATACTTAAGTGGGCCGAAAAAAAATATTGACACTTGAGGTGTCATTCTGCTGTTTTTTGTCGCATTTGTTTTAGGTCGTTCGAAGTAGTGATATTTTCGTCCTGCAGGTATGAGTTCATGCATTTATTTGGCGTTTGACCATAACTTTTTTGTGTAGGCTTATCATCACCGTTGCTTTTGAAAATCCTTCAATCTTTGGAATAAAAACAAGTATCGTCAGTTTGAAGGAATAAAAAATCCTTCAAACTTTTTTGTGTAGGCTTATTTGGAGTTCATGCATTTATTTGACAAGTATCGTCAGCTCTCTAACGGTTCGACAATTTTGCCACGATTTGCCAATGACATTGTAAAAAGGTCCGGAAGGCATACATTAATGTCGAACATAATCTATTGTCTTAGTTTAATATATTTTAAGATTACTCCTTTTTCTTTTCTTTTTCAAGGAAAAAGCTCATATGTACAACTTTTTTTTTTATTCTTTATGAAATAGTTACTGCCACTTTGCTCTCCTATTCAAGGTCTAAAATATCGATCGAAAATCTTTATAGGCTTAAACTTACACAACGATTGCGACGTAACATACCTAATAGAAAAATAAATATATGAAACAGAAAGTGACTTGACATACCTAATGAAAAATGAACATAGTGTTGATCTTCAAGGTCAGAGGAAGAATGTGTTGCCGCATGTTTCACATTTTTTTTTGTCCTTTTCCCTAGGGGTGAGGGGTTTCAGGTTCCGTACAGGTTCCGCCTGGAACCTAGAACCTACCCGTCTATACAGGTTCCTCATTTTTTGGAACCTGAAACCTACCATGTATATCTTAGAACCTAGAACCTACCCTGTCACAGGTTCCAGGGTCAGTTCCAGGTTCCACATGTATTCTTAGTTGAACGATTACAGTGTATAATCACATTTAATGACCACCACTTGCTGTTAAAATCCATTGACCACAACTCATATTTAGACACACGAAAATTATGAAACATTAAAAAGTGAAAGTCTCAATAATAAAGTGGTTCCGGATTACATACTCATCATCAAGCATCATGGAATACCACAGAATGACGGGAAAACATATACCAAGAAAAAAATATAAAAACTTGCTCCATGTTTCAAGTTCCGGTACCAGGCACTACCTACTTGGAACCTGGAACTTGGAACCTACCCGTCAGAACAGGTTCCTTAATTTTTGGAACCTGGAACCTACCCTCCATATCCTGGAACCGATCGGTTCCCACTAGTCCAGTTCTCCAGGTTTCAAGTTCTACCCCGGAACTATGCTCACCCCTACTTTTCCCGTGTCTGGATATTCTTATTTGAATAATGCTCAACATACTCGAACCAATTTATCTAACTAATTCACAAAGGGAAGCGGCAGACTTTTATAAAATATTAAATGATACTTTAAAGAGCTTTCCTTTAATTACCAAATTCTTGGCTCTTTTTTTTTTTTACCTTTTGTCAACGAAAAAATAAAATTAAGGAGTGGGGATTGAAATAAATTTTGAGTAATTATAGCATATACCGGCGGTTTAAAATTTTTTACACAAGCGGCTATATACACCCTCGAATGAAGAGAGTGGATAGTTATAATCCTAACTGGTACAACCTAGAATATCCAATGTTTATATTGCATTAGATACCTATAACTATTAAACTATGTACGATTTTTTTTTTTTGGTCGAAAAATTATGTACGATTGAAAAATCATTACATTTGAACAGTAGAATTCCCATTTGAGAATAGTTTTCAAAACTTGTGTTGGCCATGTTTCTTCTTAAATAAACACGACGATACTAATTACTATTCTTGAATTATTGAATTATCTTCTGTGGACACGTTAGGGAGCATAAAGATTTTGCATCGTTGCCCACATAGTTTTTTTCGAAGATATCCCGGTTGGAGTATACATTTTGTTTCTAGGTACATAACAGACGTCGGACATGGAATACAGTCGCCATTGAGAAGGCAATGCTCTTCCATTTCTAGCTCGTGTATCTGGAGAACTTAAGAGCAATGCTGTGCTTGACACTATAAAGGGGATGAACAGCATTGGTGTTATAACTTTCGTTTAACACTCACTTGAGTATGATAATTTTTTGTTTCGATCACATGGGTGCCATAATCTATATACAATGCTCACTTAAGTGCTGTAACTTATTTTTTTTTTTTATCCATATAATTTTTCAATCAATCATCTAAGTGCTATAACTTTTTACAAATGTTTACCGCAAGTGCCATGTCACGTTCGATTTTCAGCACTTGAGTCAACATTTTTTTAAAATGTTATGGTATTCAAGTGATCGATTGAAAGAAATGACAATAAAAAAAAACGTATTTTAGAAGTCATGACACTCAAATGGTCGAAAAAATGTTATGACATTCAGGTAAGCGGAATGGAAGTTATGGCACTTATGATGTACTCAAAAATATGACATAAGATGTTAGCGAATTAATTAATTAGGACAAATTGTGGTAATTTTGCCAATGATTATATCCTCTTGTAGGCATGGTAAAGGTTGGATGTCGCTACCCGGTCAACCATCCGACAGTTCATGGAGACTGTACGTGCCCCATTTGGATGCAATAGTGCTCTATAAAATGTCAATGTCACAATGATTATGTAATTGTACATAGTAATGCGTCGCACATTCTTCTCAAGCTGCCCAAAACAAAACGTGCACTTGCCCTTTCCTTCTATATCCACCATACATAATTTGTGTTGACCTGCATGGTGATGATTATAATAAAAAAATTAAGTAAGAATAAGCAACTGTCATTTATACCTTTTCCTTTTATGCACGTGATTAGTATTCGTGAGAACTATATTATCAATTATGCATAGAATAAATAAAAAAATTGTCCCTTCCATGTGGGGTTCTTACTTTGTATTTCTATAGTTCACACGGTTTTCACATGTTATATTAATTCCATAAATGAATTTTCATCTCATTCTACCTTGACTTGATGCGAAAATGAGATTTATAATTCATAGAAGAATGTAACTTCTTACAACCACCGAGATTGTAGCTCGGCACGATAGGAGCTTACTCCCCAAATAGTCTCCCTTCAAGTGGTTAGATATCCGAATTTCTAGGGGTCTAGGAATTAATTTCTATGTCATCCTACGTTGAAGGGGGCTCAACTCATATGTACGGTTGGCATACTTCAAGGTAGTCGCAGTGACAGGTAGACCCATCCTAGGAAGACCTATTCGAAGGTCGGTCCGTGGCTCTGTCGCGCATGATCCGGTGGGATGATGCGATGGCCGACTTGGTGGGCCCGTAACTCAAACATTTTGTGACCGGAAGTGAAGGTGCTATAATAGCGTCCGGCAAGGAAGCTAGGCTGATCGCCCGTTCTCACCGTTTATTTTTAGGGGTGAGGTGAGCGGTTTCAGGTTCCGTACAGGTTCCACCTAGAACCAATCCGTTAGAATATGTTCCTCATTTTTTGGAACCTGGAACCTACCCAGTATACCCTAGAACCTGGAATATACCCTTTCACAGGCTTCATGATCGATTTCAGGGTTTACCCAGGTTCCGGCTGTATTCTTAATTGAACTATTGCAATTGGCATACTTCGAGGTGGTCACGGTGACAGGCAGACCCGTCCTAGGAAGACCTCTTCAAAGGTCAGTCCATGGCTCTGTCGCACATGATCTGGTGGGATGATGTGCTGGCCGACTTGGTGGGCCCGTAACTCAAACATTTTGTGACCGGAAGTGAAGGTTCTATAATAGCGTCCGACAAGGAAGATAGGCTGATCGCCTATTCTCACCGTTTATTTTAGGGGTGAGCAGTTACAGGTTAGGGTATAGGTTTCACTTGGAACCAATCCATTAGAACATGTTCCTCATTTTTTGGAACCTGGAACCTGAAACCTACCCCATATATCTTGGAACTTGAAATATACCCTATCACAGGTTTCATGATCGATTTCAGGGTTTACCCAAGTTTCACCTATATTCTTAATTGAATTATTGCAGTGAATCATCACCTTAATGACCACTACTTACTATTACAATCCATTGACCATAAATCATATTTAGACACAAGAATTAAAATGAAACATTAACAAAGTAAAAATTTCAGTCACAAATATCTTTAGAAATAGAAACTCAGACTAGTGGCTCCATATATTACACACTCATCATTGGATGCCATGGAATACCGCAGGATCACGTGAAGACATATACCAAGAAAAATACAAAATTTGTTATAGATTCTAGGTTCTTGCCCATCGAAACATGTTTCCTAATTTTTGAAACTTGAAATCTATCATACAAACCCTGGAACTTGAAATCGAACGGGTTCCCCTCTGTCCAGTTTCAAATTTTAGGTTGTACCATGAAACTATGTTCATCCCTATTTATTTTCCCATAGTAAGGTCTCGACAGTGATTCCGCGCATGAGCAACGGTCAGCTTGTATTTATGGAGAGAGTTGCAAATGCTGGAAAAAGCTTCCACATGGGCAATCATGACGTGATGGAAGGAAACTGTTTGTAAAGTGTGGTCATGTGTCATATCCATTAGCTCACCGTATATTCTCTCATTTTGGTCCACTTTCTTGTGTCACCATCTGAAGGCGTTTTCCACATTTCATTTGTTTCCCCCCACCCTTAACCGCGGATTGGCTAAAAGGGAAACTTCCCCCTTGTTCTTGGGACATTGCAAGTTTGGAAGAGACAAAGTAAGAGTCAAATAAACCGAGTGCAATGTTTATTTTGCTTAAAAAACCGAGTGCAATGTACCTCCTCAAACGAGAAGGCATTCCTCTTCCCTCTTCAAATAGACGGAAAAGAAGTCGAATAGTTCGGTGTCAACTTGTCACGATGCGTCCGAGTCGAATGCTATGACTTCAGAAGAGAAGAACGATATCGATTATATGGGTGGGTTGTCCTTGGTAAAAGAACTTCTCAAGCTGACAAGCTTATTGAGGAAGAAGGTGATGTTTGGCATGCACTTTCTGGAAATAAATGAGCCTTCCTGAATAGGAACTCCTCCTTTTGTGGGAAGAAATATCCGGCTTGTCACCATTTTTCTTCTACATAAGTCCCCATTTTTATATGCAACCCTCTCTCTTTCTCTCTCTCTCTCTCTCTTTTAGGACAGGAATCTCACCCCAGCACCACCCTTGCAAGACTTTAATTAAATTAATTCATGGTAGCTTAGAGGTGTCGCGAGACTTATCTACTAGGACACCAACCATATCAAGGTAATATAGGACCGAAGACATATATAGCTCCGATACAACTGTAGGTAGTACCACTCGGGCGCCAGCACAATATGTCCGCTTTGGTCGCAGCTCACTCATCGCTCTCCTGACTTTAATTAAAGTACGTTGTGCTAATTTAAAGGTTGCACAAGGCTTATCTATTGACACGATAGCCCATATCAAGGTGATTTGGGATCAAAGACACCGCCGTTAGCAGCCCCGCTCGAGCGCCGGCAAATTGTTGTTCACTTTGGTTGTGGCTCATTGCACCTGCAAGGCTTTAAAACGCATGGAACTAGTTTATGTTTGCAGGGAACCTGTTGGGGAGCGCGCAGCAGGAGCCCGATACCTTCGTTTGGGGAGATCGCCAAAAGGAAGCCCAAGTCCGAGCCCGTCAACATATCTAGTTGGACCTATCTTCACTCAAAAACTTAAGCTAATGAGTTATGGACCAACTGGGATATATTAGCTGTTCAACCCCACATCGATTCTCCGATATGGGACTTCTCTAACACAACTCACACATGGATCCTAACAATTTCACCCTCACGTGTGACCTCCAGTGTTAGGTCTGCTCCCCCTTAATTCAGATATACTTCTGCACCAACATATCTCAACTTGAATCTCCATCAAAGTCCATCGGGCCCGCATTGCTACACCACAAAGCCCACCTGCCCGGAAACCGTGTTGGTCACCAGATTCCTTCCTTGAGATATTCACTAAACACCGATACATATTGGGAGCCACCAATCAACCATCGGCTCTGTTACCATTTATTTGGGAGCCACCAATCAACCATCGGCTCTGATACCATTTGTTGGGGAGCGCGCAACAGAAGCCCAATACCGTCGTTCGGGGAGATCGCCAAGAGGGAGCCCAAGTCCGAGCCCGTCAACATATCTAGTTGGACCCACCTTCACTCAAAAGCTTAAACCAATGAGTTATTGACTAACTAGGATATATTAACTGCTCAACCCCACATCGATTCTCCGATGTGGGACTTCTCTAACACAACTCATACGTGCATCCTAATAGAACCTATCTACCATCCCATGTCTGGGCATTGTGAGATCGAGGCATATTTGAAACCCATATATTATTCGTTTTGAGTTCCATAATAGTTTTATATTACAACACAATTAAGTTTTCGCTATTCAGAAAGTCTGGCAGGAGCCGCACCTTCTCCGAATCCTCTCGACCTTGACGATCACTCTTCCACCCTTGTTGGGTTGCATATGGGCTTAGTCCATCCACGAACTGCAAATATACTGGAGGGGGTCTTAGTCTCATACCATTTGTAACAACTAACCTCATCCACGTGAGGCAAGGCCTCAAAAGGAGTACTTTGAGTGAACACAAGGTGGTGATCATTTTAGATGATTATCTAAGGCAACACATCAGTCAACGATATGTACAATCAAAATTAGATATACTCGCAACTCTAAGAGATATGAAGAATCAAGACAAATATTCTAATCGTCTCTGGCAGAGGAAACCATCCTACAGAAAATATGTCTAACATCGAACACGCTGAATATTCATCGTACCGTGAAGAGTAGACATCATCTAGTACCCACGATAAACGCGATGCTCAGGCGTGCAACAAATTGTGATGGGTGAAGCAATAAAGCTGCCCTTCGGCCACGGGACATCTTATTTTGGTTCTTGGAAGGCGGCTCTTACTCGAGCTGTCTCTTCAAATTTGGTAAGAGGAATTGAAGGCTCCGGTCGTGTTTGGAGGAGGGACTGAGCGAGAGAAGGGAAGAGAAGCGCCAGAACGGAAACATTTCGAAAGAAGAGAGAAGACACGACATGGCATCCACACATTTCACATGCACAGAGTGTACATACGTACGAGGAATCATTGTGGATTTAAGCGGTTGGGGGACCAGTTCTTTTTTCTTTATTTTTTTCAGGAGACGCTAAACGAAGGGAATTCTCGATGGATTGGAGCTCATTGCAAATGCAATCATAAACCCTTGCGAAAATTTCAATGTAGTTCTTCCGGCCTATTTTCGTCGAGAATCGCTGACGTAGCGGTGTGCCACGTAGGACAGTCCTGCCAGGTCAGCGATTTCCGGCGTAAATTGATCGGAAAGACTTTATTGGAATTTCACGCAAATGATTAGAACTAGATTAAAAAGTTGAAAAGTTTAAGACTGAACTGATATCCGTATAATAGGTTTATGATTAATTAGATAATTTTTCGTATGAACTTTTATATGCATGGAAGATGTAGATTTGTCGGTGAACAATTTTCTTTATGCGATCGACGATTGAAGGGAGCTATGGCCGACTTTCTCCCACTTTTTCTCTCTCTTGCTTTGTTCAGAACGCCGGCCATGAGAGACCCACGTAACTACGCGGTACGTCAGTCTCACTCCATCACTTTACGAAGTTTATTACAGCTTCATAAGTACTTGCCACTCCATTTTCAACATAAGGATATACAGACACCCTGAATTGTGCAAATTATCAATCTTGTCTACACGTTTGGAGTCTATTTTAGGCGATGCTTACTAATCATTCTTTGATATGGTGATCTCAATCGATTGACCCTTTTATTATGCAAGCCGTTTGTTTCACAAAAAATGTAACATTTCTGGAAAATGTTTTTCAAAAAAATGACAGTACTTTTCGGTGTTTGGCTGAAACCTGAAAATAAAATATGAAATATTTTTCATCGTTTGGTATGGAAATTCTAATTTGATTTTTCCAAATAAATATACACTATTCGAGCACTAGTAACTTGCGCATGAGCAGTCGGAGAACCGGATACGGGTACCGAGCCTCGGGTCCGGCCTTGATGGACCCCAATCGGATGCCGGGGATCGAGGCACAGGCACCTGAGTCTTGGGCTCGGCCTTGATGGACCCGATCACAGGCTCCAGGGTCCAGGGCCCAGCCTCGATGGTCCCAGGCACAAGCACAGGGGGTCCTGGGCCTCAGCTCGATGGACCATGGCTCGGGTACCCATGATCCAAGCCCGAGCGCCAAGGACCTAAGCACAACTTTGTGAACCTAGGCTTGGGTGTTGCGGATTCGAGCTCAGCTACTGGGTTCTCGCGCTCGACTTTTGTGGACCCTGGCCTGGGTGCCGAGGCATCAAGCATGAGCACCGGGTCTTGGGCTTGGCCTTGATGGACATGGGCGTGGGCTCCGAGGCGTCGATGGACCAAGGCCCGAGCGCTAGAGACCTGGTCTTGGACGCCGGGAACCACCGTTGGGGCTCCCGTGCCTTGCCGTAGAGTTTCAAGTCCAAGCATATATACCTGGTCATATTGTGAGAAATGATTTTATAGTGATAAAATCATTTTCCTGAATCTAAGCTTAAGTTTTCCACTTACTAGGAAAATATTTTTCATTTTCTGCAAAACAAACGGAGCATTTTTACCGTACGTATATTCGTAGAGCGAAAATTTACACAACCCCTCTGGCCCCAAAAGCGCCAATAATCTCAAGTGATTCAAACCATGACATCAAACAAATCGCGAGACGAATTTTGCGACATGAGATCTCAAGGATGACACGGATGACGAACCAATGCAACGGCATTATCCAAAGGAAAAAAAAAAAAAACAGGATGCTTGCAAAATAATGTATGCTCTATTTCATCTCACTCCCAATCAAAAATAGCGAAGGGAGATCTTTCCTTTAGTTTCTTCTTTCACTGTCAATGAATGTTGGTGATTGTTAAGGAAGGGGGACCCTTCAGGTTCCACTATTTACACTTATGTCCAGTTCTGGTTCTATCGCATAAACTTGATTATCGGTAGTGCATGCTCAGCATCTTTTTAGCCGTTGACTTGAAAGGACACGTGGAGCTGACGAAGCAGTTCACGAGGTGGAGATAAGTCTTGAGCTCGTGACACGTGGCCATGTTCACTTCTCGGAGGTAAGGAGATTCTCTGCTGCTGAGCCTCAGCTCCTGTCCCACGTCAGCGTACACCCAGCGCGCGTCCTGCACGCTCTTCTGAAACCACCGTGGCATACCCGCCACGTGGATTGACTTTTCGTCTGCTGACTTGTCGCCGTCCTCGACGACGAAGCCCGGTAATCTGGTGACTAGATCGTCGGAGTTGACTATGCGTAGGATCTTGGTCCCGCTTTTCTCCAGGTGGTGTCGGAAGCTCCGGTTCCCCACGCGTGGCCCGCCGAAGGACACGACGGTCACCATCGGCGCCCTCTCCAGAGTGGAGCTGATGTCGTAGGCAGCCAGCGTGGCGAGGGCTGCACCGAGGCTGTGCCCCGTGATAGTCAGGCTGAGCGGCTCATTGCCGTAGGTCTCGACGACCCGCGCGATCTCCTCCTTTATCATCTCCCGTAGGCTCGGGAAATTGGCAGTCCTCGAAGTGTATAGCCTCAGGAACCCGCTCTCCACCATCGGCGTGTCGTCCTCCGTACCGTCGTGATGGTCATGGAGGCACGTCAAGGTGGCGCGCAGGTTCTCGATCCACTCAAGGCACGTGCCCGTGCCACGGAGGGCGATCACCACGTCGCGCCTCCCGAGGCGCTGGATCTCCCTTCGGTCCTGGCAGACGGCCACGTAGCCGATCCAGCTGGACCTGGTGGACATCCAGCCGGGAGCCATCCCGGCCCAGCGTGGCAGCTGCACCCCGCACGTGGCGCTCAGGTTCCTCGTGAGCCGGTACCCAGTCTCAGGGATGCCCGAGTGGGCCAGGAGCGAGTTCCGAGGGTACTTGCAGGTGCCGTAGGTCGGGGAAGAGGGGTCGAAGTCGAAGGAGCGGTAGGCGGCCTCGACGAACTCGCCGTAGCGGAGGATCTCGCGGCGGAGGGTGTCGTCAAGCGGGTCGAGGAGGCCCTTCCAGTCGTTGCGTCCCTGATACTCCATCCATTTCTTGCCGATCTTGGCGGGTCGGAGATCGGCCACGCCGACACAGTATTTGACCCGGAACCGGGCTGTCCGGGAGGAGCCGGTCTTGCTGATTCGGACGATCGGTTTGCAAGTGAAAGAGCGAAGGCCGGTCAAGTTGTCCGAATTAGAGGGAGGAGCGAGTGGACGAGGAGTTCGTACGAGGAGCCTCATGTTCGGATGAGTGAGTGAGTGAGTGCGTGCGTGTGTCGACGAAGGGTTCTTTAAGGTTTGAGTCGGGGGAACGAGATTGTCTTGGATTGGTGGGTGAAGTGAAGTAAGTGGAGGTTTTATAGTCAGCGCTCATAAGCAAGAGTCGGAGAGCAAAACCGAGTAAAAGGAAAAGGAAAGAGAGCAAGAAAAGAATGTGGGTGGAAATCAGGGTATGTGGACGGCAGGGAGTGAAGTTGAAGGAAGGACGGAAGAGAGAGAGAGAGAGAGAGAAAGAGAATTTGATCTTTTGGTTAATGATTTTCCGGACCCATATAAAATCTTACTAACTTTATGGTTAAAGGAAGATCCGAGTCATGATCTGCGAAACCGGGCCGAATATGGAACCGCTTTGTACTTGATCGTACGTTGAGTTGATCCTGTATAGTGCTCCTCATCCGCACGCCAGAACCCAATGAATATTTTACCCAGCACGGTGCTTTCTATGATAATTCAATGAATTTCATCCATTTGATTAGGAAAACGATGGCTTTTGTCGATAATCAAAATCTTGTGGAGAAGCGTCGAAAGAGGCGTCCTACATGACTAACCATCACAAGACATGCTAAAGTGGTGTCATAATCCCGATATTTTCATCAATTTGATACGAGGATGCTTAATTTGATACGTTTTATCGTCAGGTAGATCTGTCCAAGCTGTGCAAGCGTTTTCCTGCTAGGATTTCATCGGAGATTGGTGGGACAAATTTTTTTTTTTTACATTGTTAATGATCAAAGGATGTGATGATTGAAAAGAGGGTCCTTCCCCAATTATCGAAAGCGATGGGCTTGCCTTTCCAACCCAAAGTCTCACGTGGTCTTCGCTCGTGCGCGTTTTTCCATTCTTCCTTAGGTTTTCCTTGGCGGCAGTATCTCCGACGGAGCCACACTTCCAAAAGCAACGCCATTTGAAAGACCGCTTCCGGTATACACTCAACTCATGTGAGCCCATTTCATCTTGGCCATTATATATCATAATTTTCACGTGAGGCTCCGAGGCTATGGTGGCTAGAGGCGGGCGCGGTGGTGGTGCAGCCTCAATTGCAGTCGATGGTGGGAAGAAGAGGAAACAGAAAGGAAAGAGGAAAAATAAATGAGCACGAAAAATAGGTTTCTGTGATTTAAGAATCGCTAAGGCTAATGGGTCGATCATGTAGGTGTGATAAATTTAAATGTACACCCTAAATGTAAAGATTCACTATCTTGTTACAAGGGTATATTATATAAAAAACCCTAAACTTTTAATACGAAATGTGATCAAGTACTGAATATTTCATAAAGTACAATCAATTTCTAAGCAGTTTGAAATGTGTTCGATCAAGTTCTAACTTTGAAATTCCAAATATTGAACATTATTTCTACCACAAGCAAATAACAAAGCACGTGGGTTTTGTCCATCACGAGTATTTAGCTCGATTGTGACTTTTAATTGAAATTAGAACTTGATTTTTTTTTGGTTGCAAAATCTATCAATGGTACAAAAAAAACTAAAATCGTGTTATCAATCTTAATATAAACCATAAACGGGAAAATTTCCAAAAATCTCATCAACCTATTGCGATTGTGTCAATTCAGTCATAAACCTTTTTTTTTTGTGGCAAAAATGAGTCCTAAACCTCTTGCATTTGTGTCATTTCAGTCCATCCGGCCAATTTTGACCGGAAATCGCTGACATAGACGTCGACCGTCCTACGTGGCAACACCGATGCTGACATGGACAATTTTTGTATACTTTATGATCTTTTGTTACGTTTTATTATTTTTATTTTTATTTTTTTCCTTTTAATTTTCTATGGCCGGCGAGGCTCGACCTTGCTGTCACTGGGCGGGGTCATCCTCGCCGGCGGCTGGGCTAGCGAGGGTCGTCGACCACAAAGAAAAAATAGAAAATAAAAAGGGAAAAATAAAAAATTATAAAAATTATCCACATCAACTCCCAATGGCACAACGTAGGATGGCCGGCGTCCTCGTCATCGATTTTCAGTCAATTTTTGGCCGGATAAACTAAGTTGGCAAAAATGCAAACGATTTAAAACTGAATTGGCACAAACAAAGGTTTAGGACTGAATTGGTAAAAAAAAAAATTAGGACTAAATCGGCACAAGTGCAATAAGTTTATGACTTTTTTGATAATTTTTCCAACCATAAACAGTTCATCAAGATTGATTAATTATTCATATATACTCGAATTAGAGAATCAAAGTCCATTAGTCTAATTTCAATAACTTGATTAAAATCGCCAATTTGAAGTAGCAATATCGAGTTGCAAAAAAGCTAGAGTTGCTCAACTCTAATTCTCATTCCATAAAAAAGAAGATGATAAAAAGGCTAAATTAAACAGTCGACCGTGATCTTTACATAATTGTAAGAACCTAAGATTGATTATTGAATTTTGATTCATTTGAAGATTTTATGGTTTGATTTATGCTCCGTTTGTTTCGAGGAAAATGAATGATTCGGAAAACTATTTCCTAAAAATAATTGCATGTATCACTTGAAATAATTAATCAATAAAAAATATTTTCATTACCAACGCCTTTTTGTGTCTAAACATTTGCACAAAAAACGATAAAAATATATTTCTTTTATTAATTTTTGTAAGCGATATAAGCGATCACCTTATTTTCTGCCAAATAAACGGAGGCTTAGGGTCTTACTTAGAACTAGATTATTTCTTGATTCTGTCTCAATTGAGCTCTGTATTGTCAATCGATTCTCATGAAATAAGTCCCACAACCAACAACAACCATAAGCGTAGCCATATGCTTTTTACGTGATTATGGTCGAAATCATGCTTAATTTGACAGGGGTCCAAAACTTTGGTGATCCCACGCCCTGGTAATTCTAGGATTCGATTGCACTGCTCTTAAACTTTTAGAACTTGATTATACTTTATGCAAAATTTTAGGACTTTTGATGGAATCCTTCTTGTTTTATTGTTACCGTTTTCCTAAGATAGAAGATTTGTATCTTTCAACTCAATTAATTACCATGAGTGCATTACAAACCTCCCCGTTTATTTACATAAGTAAACCTCTCCCGACAAAATGGCACATATAACACTTAAGATTACTAGGGGTGAGCATATTTCAGGGTAGACCCTGAAACTGGAGCAATCGCTTCACGGCTAAATGGTTCTTTTTATAGTTTTTGGCGGTGTCCAATCTGTCTCCAACTTACCGAATGCAGGCACATCAGGGAAACTTTTTCGGGACATGCATTGTTTGATCTCCACCTCCTTCAAAGAATTCAATTCTTTCAAGCCATCGACGTCTCTCAATACTTTACAATAACGTAGCTAAAGATGCTGTAGTTTTTTCATCTTTTATGGATTCTTGCTTTTGGTGGATTGGAATTTATGTTGTTGTTTTAACTTACATATTGCTTGACTATGGGATGAGTTGGCCCATAACTTTTAAGTGTGCAACCCATAACCTTATTCTTATATTTCGCTTGTTATCTGAAGCTTATTTTGTTTTGAAGTTGTCTGGGATTTGTTTTGATTTGCACTTAAACTACGATGTTTCTCTCTTGTATCCAGATGAAGTGAATGAAATGTTATTTTGACCCCAAAAAAAAAAAACGGAGAAGATGAGTTGGACACTTCCCAGTTGCTTTATATTTTTGTTTGTTTTGCTACTCTACTATTATGTTGTGCTATTTGTCTCGATGGTAAATAAGGCGATGTTTTTCCTAAAGTTTGTCTTTTCAAGGAATAAAAAAGAAGAAAAAAAAAAGATTGGTTCCCAGGTAGACCTTGGAATCGAACCGGGTCGACAAGGTCTGTTCCAAGGTCTACAAGGTAGGTTCTAGGTTATAAAAATTGGGAACCGGTGCCGACAAAGTAGGATATAAGTTCCAGATATGAAATCAACCCATTCTGAAATCGTTCACCGCTAAAGATTACTCTGAGTGGAATACAAGGTCACATTGTGATTCGAACACAGGATCTATCGCAAAGGAAACAATTAAGTACTCATTCAATCCCTTGGGAATTAAAAATACAAGGGAGAGGAGTGACGTTGCTGTGAACTATTTCTTTCTAACAATTATCCTTCATTCGATCTTTTCGGTCCAGACATCACTGGTGAGTGTGGCGATATCTTTTTTTTTTTCTTTCCAATTTGCAGATTTTATTTAACTATAATTACCCTTTTCGACATATATTCAAGACCAAGCTGCTGATAAACACTTATAAGTGTGAAAATTTACCAAAAAAAGTTATAAACCTATTTTATGGATCTCAATTTAGTCCCAAACTTTTAAATTTGGCTAATTTAGTCCTAAACCTTTTAACAATTTGCCAATGTAATCCTTTCGCCCCTCCTACATGACACGGACGATGCTGACATGTTCGATTTTAATTTTTCTTTTTGAATTTTCTGAATTATTTTATTGTTTACCTTTGCTTTGCTCTCTTCTTCTTTTTTCCCTTCATCCTCCACCGATCGCTAGCAAAGGCCGGCCATTGGCAAGGGCCAGCGAGGGTCATCTTGCCGGACTCTAGCGAGGGTCGGCCGCGCTGGGCTAGGGCATCACGGCCCACAGCAGAGGTCGGTGAGGTGGACCCTCGCCCAAGGCCTGCAAGGTTGGCCGTCGCCGAGGCCTAACAATCGACAGAGGAAGAAGGCAAAAAAAAAAAAAGGAAAAAAAATTGCAAAAATCGTCCACGTTTGCGTCGGTCTTGTCATGTAAAACGGTCAACATTGATTGGAACGTCACGTAAGCGATTTCGGCCGGAATGGCTACATTGACAAATTATCAGAAGGTTTAGGACTAAATTGGTAAAATTAAAAAAGTGAAAAATAAATTAACATTCATAGAATAGATTTAAGACTTAGGCTACACGTGCAGAAATGGAAATCGAGCAAAGCTTCATATATATATATATATATATAGTTATGCACATAAACATATATATATATATATATATATATATATATATATATATATATATATATATATATATATATATCATTTAATTTACAGTTTATGTGCATAACTAGACTAACGAATAGGTTCTCCTCATCTTGATAATCATTTAAATATTAAGGGGGTGTGCGCCTAAATTGATCCGGTGGTGATCAGCATTGGTAGCCCCCTTCACGGACCTTTTTGGTCCTGCGAAGTTTCTGAGAACTTATCTACAAATTATGAAAGAGGAAAACTGGAACTTTACGAACAATAATAAATCAATAAATAAATAAAGTGAGCTTTATGAAAAATAAAATGATGAACAAAAAGGTCGGCAACTGTGGAATAAAGTGAAAAAGCAACCGGCTTTCCGACCATTGCAGTGCCTAGAAAAGAGAACACTTAGCTCCTTAAACCTTATACGTTGTTCATTTAGGAAAGTATCCCCTGCCGTCCTCCAAAGAACATGCAAAAATAGAGTGACAGAGAGTGAAAAACCGGCTAAATTTCAAATAAACACACCAACTTCTACCGGCAAGGCAAATATATCCCCACTTTTAAGTGGATGTGCTATGAATTTTGTTGTGCATGTAAACTACCTATAGAATTTTGGTCAAATGAGGTATTCAAATTTCACATTTACGATTTTTTTTCCACATCCGCAATGGTAAATAGGTCACTCTGCGAGATCAAGAGTTTCGTTCACTTCGTGAATGAACCTCTGATATGTTCGTGCTACGCTGTCTAGTTGTGGCATACCTTGGTGAAGAGACTTTCTAGCTACTAGCATTTGGTGAGGCTGCCTCAGTGGGCTCGCTAAACCTTCGATTTTCAAGTCACAAGTGGTGCATAGTAATTATGAACCAATCCGAACATTCTGTAATGAGAGTTGGATGCTTCTAACTGGCGCTGGTTTTTCTTTCCCGCTCTTTTACTAATGAAAATGTTATTTATTATTATATATAAAAAAAAAAAGTAATGATCTTCCAAATTAAAAGTTTAGTATGATTATCAATTTTACCTTTTCAAATTATGTTTTAGGGAAAATAAGAAATTAATGGTGGTTAACATTCCCAAAACAATAATAACCTATCCTCCCACTAAATCTTAGGGTTGTAGACGATACATGCGTTTTCTTTTTTCTGAGGTAAGTTCGAATCTTGAATCGATCATGACAAGAAAGCACTTGGAAGGCCAAGATGAAGTCAAAAAATGACTTCCATAAAAAGACTAAAGTCACTCAACCACTGTTTGATCTAACATATAGAACAAGAAAGATACATTAATTATGTCTAGGATACCTAATTGAGTTGTTAAGGTCTCAGACTGATTTGGCAAAATTCGTTCAGGGTCGAAGGAAAGAGACGATGGTTTCTTTGAAACCTAATAATCCCGACATAGATGACCTATCTTTGACGGGACTACTCATGTGCTAATGTTAATCTCATCGCAGTATATGAGGGGGAAAAAAAAAAGAAACAGGAGGTTAAGGAAGCAATATTGTTGTTTGACGATCAAACGACAGAATCATGTGTTACCTCAAATGGAGAACACCTCCAAGTCAATGATTTTTTGGAAAAAATTGATCGGAATGACTAAATTGAAAATCGTGCAAAATTTTAGGATTAAATTGGTAAATTTAAAATGTTTAGAACCGAATTGTCATTTTTGCAGGTTTAAAATTGATTGAATAATTTTCCCCACGTCAAACTCAAGTGCACAATCTTCGAAAAGTTACGAGAAGTTGTAGCATGATTTGTAAATCCTGTGGGTTAACATTATCTGTATCAGTAATTATGTGGGTCTCCCCATGGGACCCAAACTATTGATGCTTGAGATGGACTTGGTTTGTACGATTCATACACCATTTAATTATTTTTTTTTTCACAAACTGAAAGTGATGAATGCATTTTGACACTCAATTGACCAAAACACTTTTTTTGGGGGAAATTACTAGAAAAAAGTGCTAAAATTATTGTATTTGTGCCAATTTTTCTCTAAACCGTTCAATTTAACCAATTAAATCCAATCCATCTAGACAATTTTGTCCAGAAGTCGCTGGCGTAGACAAATTTTACAATTTAAAAAATAATTTTTCTATTTTTTTCTTTTTATCCTTTTTGTTTTCCCCAATGACCGGATACCTGCCACTAGCCGCTGGCAATGGTTGGCGAGGGTCCCCCCAACAGAGCTGGTGACACTAAGGCTTGGTGAGCCTCGCCTTGGCCTAGGCGAGGGTTTGCCCCGCCAAATCTAGCAAGGGTGGCCCTCACTAGGCCTCACCCTCTCCAAGCGAGGCCCGATATGGCCGACTCTCGCTTGCCAATGCCTATGGTCGGTAGTCGGCCACTAACCACTGCCAACAAGAAATGGGAAAGAAAAAGAAAGAAAAAACTTTTCAATTCAAGGAAAAATTCACAAATTATCCACATCAGCGTCGGGCGTGTCACGTAGAACGGCTAGGATCAACGTCATCAATTTACTGCCAAAATTGATTGAATGGATTATACCGGCAAATTGTCAAAATGTTTAGGACGTAATTGGTCAAATTAAAAAGTTTAGAACTCAATTAATATAAGTGCGATAAATATAGGACTTTCTTGGTAATTTCTCTCACGTCTTTCCACAAAGTGTAACAACCAACTACCAATATGAGCATTGACGCAATCTCCCCTTTTTCTTACGCCCTCCGCAATCAGAATCTTTTCATGATCTAAAAAGGAGGATTATCTCATCGATTGCTTCTTTACACGTTTGATTAATTAGAGATAATCTCCAATTCTCGACCTTGCTCACGTCCCGTACAAGTCATGTCCAAACTCCAAAAATCATCTTTTCGAGGCACGCCTTGGATTATTGGTCTTTGTCAGATTCCTCTCCATCACTACGCCATCGGATATCCAACTTTTGTCGAATTAGCAAATAAATAAAGAAGATACTTTCTTCATAGCGATCATCATTGCTATCTTTTGCTAACTTCAGTTTAAAGATGACGTGATTGATGTACATATTTATCTTCATTCGCTAATTCCTTGTCCACATGGTAAAGTTACTCATAAAAGGCAATGGTCGAACATTCTGTCCACCTTCATAGAAATTAAGGATGGTTTCCTCAATTTTTCTTCTTCTTCTTTTGTTTTTGGTTTTTTCCAACATAGATAAATTATTAAGGAAATAGTTTATGATTGGTGCTCCAACCCCCACTTCCCATTGATGCACGGAAGACGATTCTCTACTCTCAACGGTGTTCCGAATCATCGTATCACGACACATGTGTATTTGATCTGGGATTCACCGCACACGGCCAAAACAATAAAATCCTAACGCACCAACCCATTTAACCCGTTTATGATCAATTTATTGCAATGCAAATATAGTGACTCGTGCACAACTCGATTCATACTCAACGCATATTCGACCTGATCATATTGCTAAAAATATTTCATATTTAATTCAATTTAGAAAAACTCAAACCCAAATTGAGGTGAGAGTGCAGAGTGAGTACGCGCGGAATCGAACATGGTCGGGAGAAAATGAAGAAAGAGCCACAGTGGTGGATTAGATCTAAGATAGTTGTAAACTTATTTATGACTCATTTTAACACTCATGTTATATTTAAATCTTTTTCATGGCCCATTTATCGAATATAACTAATACATACAACAATTCAGCACATTATATATGAGTTAAAAAAAACGATTCATAACCCATTTTGACAGGTCTAATTGACGGTAAATGACTATATCTAGAGAAGAGAAGGGCCTCCCGACCTACTAGGCCCCCTCCTCCAAGTCTCTTGCCACCTTCGCCACCACAATCATCAGTGGCGACATGACGGAGCTTGGTGCGGGGGCATCGAGCTCCATAACTCGTGACGAGCTCGATGCTGCCAAGTAAAGCAAAGAAAATCTTTTGAAAAATCATCTAAGCTTTCTAGTTTGAGCTAGGATCCCCCCCCCTTCACCATGCATGAGGCCTGCCAATATTACCAAGAAAAAATTGAACGATCCTAAATTCTTATGCATTGGACCTTCTCTATTGCAAAGTCTCGTAATTACTTGAATTATGTGTTATCTTATATGTCGCCCGATTTATTTGGTAATTGAGTAGCTTATGAAATATGAATCAAGTCAATCATGGAAAAAAGCAAGTTATTGGCGACTAAACCTCACATCATTTCTCTCGAGTACTGAGGTGGATCAAACGCATCGAGATCAACCAAAAAACCTACGGATTAATCGGCCGCGTCTTGTGTTTCTAGAAGTGGTATGCTTCTATGATGTCCTTTCCCACTAAATTACTTTTTACTGTTAGACATCATATCCACATGTCATCTCAAGGCTATAGCCATTGAAGGAACGTGCCCATCATTTGGTAATTTGGTGGGTTTGCTTTTTCCAAGTAAAAGAGAAAATGGTGAATCAGTCATCTAAAAAATAATATACTTTTTGGTTCCCCAAAAATAAATTCACATGATCTTTACGTCATGAAAATCAATCCGAAAGAGTTGGCAAAAGTAGCAAATTTGATTTTTGTTTTTCATTTTTGAGAAATGAAATGAATTGGTCATGACTAGACCTGTCAAAATGAGTCATAAACATATTTTTTAACTCATATATGATGAGTGAAGTTGTTATATGAGTTAATTATATTCAATAAATAGGTCATAAATGAGTTTAAATATAATATGAGTGTTAAATGAGTTATAAATGAGCTTACAACTTAGTTAGACCCAACTCACTTCTATGGCTCTCTTTTCATTCTCTCTCGCCTTTACTTGATCTCGCACTCACTCGCACTCACTTACCTCAGTTTTGATATGAGTTTTCCTAGATAAGTTTTCTTAAATTGAGTTAAATATGGAAGTGCTTTATAAATATGTGTCGGGTCGATTATGGGTCACTAGATTTTGCTATAATGAAAATGGGTCAAAAATGGTTAAATTGATCTATTTGGGTCGGATTACTTTTTACCCGACTCACCTGTTTGACGGGTCTAATCACGAGGTTGCATCAGTTGTGCTTGACTCTTTTTAAGTGCCGAGAGCCCACCCACTGAAGAAACATTGAGATATGAAACACGACAAATTCATTCACAGGTGAGGCCATTCTATCCTTTGGAGATAATGTACTCCACCTCCGGTTGTCATTGCATATTTGTCATGTTTCCAATCTTATTGGGTTCGCGTGGACTCCTATCATGAGGCGCACACCTCCCTATTTTTTCTTGTTTCCAATCATTTTGGCTTGAAGTGGACTCGGATAACGAGCCGGACACCTCCGCATTATAGTGTCTCAGCTTAGACAGACCGGCGGCTTACCGGCGGACCGATCCTCTCGCGTAACTAATCTTAATTAGGAGCATTTCATCTTGACTCTTATGCAAACTGTCGTAACATACAATAAACTTACGATTTTTACTTACAGTGTTTGCGACCGAAGGTGTGAATTTTCTCTCGCTTTGATCCTCCAGGCTCGGGCCGCGACATCCACGCAGAACCGGTTTTCAGAATACATAACAATGGCCCTAATATATGGGCCAGCCGGCAACCACTCGCCCTACGTTTCTGATTCAAGTGTGACGTCAGGTCTCTTGCACCATCGCGTCCTTAATATTTGATAATTCGTTTGAGAAAAGACTGAAGATTGAGTTCAGCTTCAGATAAGTCCTGGAATTGTAAAACTTGCTTTTGATGGACCGATACACTGAAGATTTGAATTTAGGGCCTCATGGTCCGATACAATATGAGATTTTAAGGAATCATTGTAAACTATTCTAAAAAAGGGAGACGTGATTTAATATTTAAATATTTTGACACCCCACATGAGTAGGCTGGATTTTGGCCTAAGCCCTAAAGAAACTGTAAATAAGGGTCCGAAAAGATGTGAACTCATGAACTCCAGTTTTGATATCATTTGAGATTTTGTGGGATCACTGCCAACAATTCAAAAAACTTAAATTGTTAGATGAAAGCCTAGTTTAATATTGGGAAATGCTTTCCTGACAGTACTGTCATGGACAGTACAATCTCAACCGTAGATCCACACATCATCACCGCGCGTTTTGCATAAAACACTCATTGATTAGGAGTTCGTGTGGTCAGAAATAACCGATAATACTGTCAGACTGTCAGGCTAGCAGCTCCCTTTAATATTTAAATATTCTAACACCCCCTACTTTGGCTTAAGCTTGAAGCGTGGAAACATGTAATTAGGAAGGCAGATAAGGGTCCAGAAAGATTTGAACGAAGGACTCCAGTTTTGATACCATGTGAGATTTTGTAAGACAGCTGCTAACTGTTCTAAAAATTTAAGGTTAAATTACCTAATATGATATTAGAGTGGGTGCTATCTCTTTTGCCTATGTACATTGGACCCCATCAATCAAATTTCACCTGTCCTAATCAAATTACATGTGCTTCTCCTAATCCGGCTTTAATGTGAAATGGGGTGTTAAAATATTATCGCACATCTTTTGACAACGGGTCTTATATGCTCTTCATGTTCATTAATCTCCGCCTACTTAACACCTTAAGTTTTTAGAACAATGAAAGCAAAAAGAAAAATAACTAAACCAAATCGTGGCACAGAGAGAGGGGGTCGGAAGTGAGAGACTGGTGGCAGTCGCCATAAACGGTGACAACAAGCGCCGCAGTCGTTGTCTCGGCCAAGACCACATCGACGGCGGTCTCGATTATTCGGAGAGCACATCCACTATCGTCGCATGTTCTCTATCTCCTGTTTGTATATGCAATGAGTTTCGAGGTATTAGATTTAATCCATAATTATAGAAACTTCAATTTTTGTGCTCATCTTAATCGTTGCTTCAGTTCAGCCATGCAAGAAAGGGGCATTGGAATGGTCTTAGTCCCGAACATTCAAATGATAAAAAAAAAAAAAATACAAGAAAAAATGACATTGAGACGGTTATGAATTCTATAGAATTTCCCTTACTTGCTAGAACAATCCAAAATTTAGTTATTTCAGCTACAACTTATGATCTTTTAAATTGGTCAAGGCTCTCTAGTTTATTACCTTTGCTGGTCACGCTTATGAACGGAGGCTTTGGATAAAGATATTTCTCTTTATTCTAATATCTATTGCAGGTATTTTGCTTAAATCAATTTATCAATTATCAAAACACTTAATTCAAATGTAAATAATGCGAATAAATAGTTATAATTCTCGACGAATTAGAAATGTTAATTGATGGTATACTGTGCTTGGTCTTGCGGGCTTTATAGTTCAATTATTATTCCTCCAATTTGCCTTTACATAGATGAATGGCGATGGATAATTTTTTACGAAGTAACATTTTAAATGACAATTAATGTGTAAAGTTGTTATCATAAATCATATAAAAAAAAAAGCTAAAAATGGATCAATCACGATATTTTCTGGTGTTTGGCTAAAATCTGAAAATGAAGTAGACAATATTTTTCGCTATTTGGAAAATTCGATTTGATTTTTCTCTGTAAACTCATTTTAATAATTTTTTTTATTTCTATTTTTTCTTTTCTTTTTCAAAGAATCAAAATTTTAATTATTTTTTATTCTTTTCCTTTTCATTTTCTCTCTCTCTTTTTTTCCTTCTTCTTTGACCGGTCGTTGGCTAGCTAGGGACCTGCCCCAGGCGAGGTGGAGCCTCGGGTGTCGCCAACCAGGCGAGGCCTCAAGCGTCACCGTTCTCTAGCGAGGCTCGAGCTGGCCTCGCCAGATCTACAAGCCTCGAGCCTCAGCAGATCCAACGAGGCTCGAGCTCTTCTTTAGTCGCCATGGCTGGGGGGCGGCCGAAGAAGAAAGAATAGAAAAAAAAGGAAAAAATAATTTTTTTAATTTTTTCTTTAAAAGAAGAATAAAAAAGAATAAAAAAAAGAAAAACAAAACATATTTAAAAAGAAAAGGATTGTGAAGGAGAGAATGGAAGAAATATGAGGAAAAATGTTTTTCTTTTTTCAAAAAGGGATAAACATTTTCCCCACTTTTGAAGGAGTTCTTTTATGGATGGAAAATATTTTCTTTGACTACCTTATTTTCCGTGAACTAAAAACCGGGATATATGGACAAAAAATTTACTGAAAATTGTTTTCCGCGAAATAAACGAAGCCTAAAGTTCACAATTCACTCCAACAATCCACATATTCCCGTGAGCTCAGCCCACGATGGCTTGGCTGAGGTTTTGGACCCAATGATTGCGTCCGTAGGACGATCGTGCAATTGCCGAGAGGAGGTTGCCATGGCAATCTTGCGGGGAAAAACACAAAATACTAAAGTTAAAGCTCTGTTTGTTTCGCGAAAAATGAATAATTTGAAGGATGTTTTTCTAAAAATGATCGCTTGTATAGCTTATAAAAATATACAAACGAAAAACATTTTCATCACCTAAGAAAATATTTGAACATAGATTGCTGTCAGTAATGCAAAACATTTTTCATATATTAAGTATGGAAAGCGATATAAGCGATTATTTTTTTAAAAATATTTTTTAAATTATCTATTTTTTACAAAACAAACAGAGCGTAAATAAGATTTGAATTGAAGCTCGTCCTGAAGTTCAGATTCAATGTCTTGGCCAAACTCTAGGATGATGCGTAGAATTTGGTGGGCAGCGATGTTGTGCGAATGACGAAAGAGGGAAAACACGTGGATTTTTTGAACTTTTTCTGTTTCTTCTTTGGTCAAGATCGGAATTGGACTTTGACCCACCACAAAGAACTCTTTCGGGTAGTGATGGCGAACGTAGTGGAGAAATGAACAGAACTAGCGCACGAGAACAACGCCTTTGCCACTTTCAGATGCATTTTTGAAAGTATGCTTCGAGGAAGGTTTTCTTAGCATTTTCCGCACTCATTTTCGCACCTTTAGTGTTGAGATTCACGTGTAAATAGTATTAGAGAAGTCTCACATCGGATAAGCAATGTGGTGTGGAGCAATTAATATATTCAAGTTGGCTCATAACTTGTTAATTTAAGATTTTGAGTGAAGATGGGTCTCACTAAATATATTGACGGGCTCAGACTTGGGCTCTCTCTTGACGATCTCTCCCGATAAAAGTATCGAATTTTGGTTGTGCGCACCCAACAAATAGTATTAGAGTAGACGGTTGGCCCGTAATTCATTGGTTTAAATTTTTAAGTGAAAATTGGTTTAACCAGATACGTTCACGGGCTCAGACTTTGGCTCTCTCTTGGTGATTTCTCTGTGCGAAGGTATCGAACTTCTGTTGTGCACTCCCAACATTTAGTTCTTGCTTACTTTTCCCTGAAAATGTCTCGCAACTTTTCTGTACGGCATTCATTTGGAAGCACAACTATTCAAGTGATCACTTAACTAAGTGATTAATTAGGAGATTTTCCTTGCCTAAAAATCCTACATTGATTCAATTTGATAAAATTATCTGACATGGCATGCCGGAGAAACGATGCCATCGGAACGCATTTAGAATGATGTGGTTCGGTTGCAATCCAAACCTTATACCACATTTTGAGTTGCAAGTAGGAAATTTGGAGTAATGGGAACATGCAGCTGGAATATGCAGTAGAGAGTAGGAGCAGGAGAAGCGGCTTCATCGTCTCACCGAAGTTGGGCCTCTCCCCCCAAATGAATACATCGAAGTGCTTGAGATGAAATTCGAATCAATTGAAGCACAAAACGAAAATTGTAAAGGCAAGGTGGGGGCATATGAACTGCAATCTCGAATGGCTCATAGAACGACCAATTGAGCGAGATGAAGGAAGAAGAGGCTGAAGCTTAGGTCGAGCTAGTGCTCAAAGTAGGTGAAGCCCTCAAGAAAAACTAGAGGTTAAAGGAAGAAGTTGATAAGTCCGGAAAGTAATATGAAAGAGTGCGACCGCTCTCGTACAATTCATTGCTCGAGAGAAGGAAGTCTTCCAAAATGCATCGAGCGAAATGGAAAAGGTTTAGAAGACAGGAATAGTACCGATAATGATAGAAGGATTCCACTAAAAGAGTACAATTTTTCACTTTACTTTGCCACATTAGATTTAACTATCTTTTAATCAAGCCGATTGTTGTAATACTAATGCGCAATAACAGGATTGTGCAAATTATGTCAATGCGAAAAGCCCAGAAAAATAACGAGGAACGATAAAGGACACCAGAGATTACGTGGTTCGGTCCGAGTATCGGTACCTACATTCACGGAGAGAGCCAGCAAAAACAATCCACTATAATCGGAGAATCGGAATTACAATCGCTCAATCGCTCGTGTTTCCCACACCTAGATTATACCCAAAAACCCAAAGTGTTTATAAGTAAAACAACTCTTCAATCGGATATAATAAAACTCACGCACAAATTTTCTGTATTCAGACTTCTTTGAGCGATCAAGAGGACGCCACCGTCTGTTCGTCCTTTTTTCACGAAGGTTACTGTGCGCGGCTTCGTCTCTGTTTTCTTTCTTTTTTGTGCGGCTTGTCAGAAAAGAGAGAGACCCAGAAACCCTGCTTTCATCCACTATCCAGCAAAGACTATTTTACCTCACAAGTGAATAAATATCACAAAATAAGTGTACCCTTATTTTGTCTTTTTAGTGGCAGAAAATTTGTCCCCTCTATGTACAAAACAAAGAAACGTCCATGGAGTCAAACAATACATCGGGACCCACCGAAGATTACTTTTCTTTATTTCTTTTCACTATGACAAAGCATACTCATCTCACACAAAAGTATATCACGCCAAACGTGGGCTCCTTCGTTAGATAATTAGAGAACATCTAATCCAAATAAGAAAGTGCACACGTGCTCAAACTCGAGACATAATATAACACCGACATGGATTATGTTTATATTTAACTTAATGCGACATAGGATTCTGGTCAGAGATATGTAGTTGGAATAACTTATTAAGTGACCAATTATTTGAAAGTTATAATACTTAAGTGATCGCATGAAAAGGTATGGCACCATAATAAGTGTTAGGATGCACGTGTGAGTGAGTTGTGTTAAAAAAATCCAACATCGGATAATCGAAGTGGTGTAGAGCAATTAATATATCCATGTTAGCCCATAACTCATTAGCATAAGCTTTTGAGTGAATGTGGGTTTGACTGGATATGTTAACAGGCTCGGACTTGGGCTCCCTCTTGGTGATCTCCCCGGGTGAAAGTATCAGACTTCTGCTACGCACTCCCATCAAATGGTATTAGAGCATCAAATGGTATGAGAGCTGATGGTTGGTGTCCCATGCGGTTACTGAGCGAGCCCAAAGGTAGACCTCATGGTTATGAAGTTGGGCTTTGATGGAGATTCAACTTGAGATAAGTTGATGCGGAAGGATACCTGAATTAAGGGGGGAGCGGACCTAACACTGAGCTCACACATGATGGGGAGATTGTTAAGATGCATGTATGAGTAGTTGTGTTAAAGAAATCCCACATCTGATAATCGAAGTGGTGTAGAGCAGTTAATATATCCATGTTGGCCCATAACTCATTAGCTTAAGCTTTTGAGTGAATGTGAGTTTGATTGGATATGTTAACAGGCTCGGGCTTGGGCTCCCTCTTGGTAATCTCCCCGGGCGAAGGTATCGGACTTCTGCTGCGCACTCCCATCAATAAGCATCATACGAAAATTATGATACTATCCGGCAATATTATCTTGAAATTTAACAGGACTTCTTTCTTCCAAATCTCTATAAGTTCTTTTACTTGGTCCGTTTTACTTGTCTCTCTATGATGATGATTCCAACCACTGTTTGGCGGACAAAGGGCTTCCACCCTGCTCGACGACTCCATTGGTGCCTTGACAAATCTAAACCGCTTATACATTGTCCATGAACTTCGTACCTACCCTTTTTTCATGGATTAGTTGTTTGTATGAACGCGATAAATGAAAACACTGAGTTAATTATTTGGATGATGAGATAGCAGATGATCGACGGAGGCAGAGGATCTCGGCCCTTATGAACCTTTTCTTTCATAAGCCTCCCCCCACTTCTATGTAGCATGATATTCCGGCAGTTACTTTATGTACTCGTCGAAATGTTTTTATCAAAATCATCCTCAAGTTTTGACCTAGCCATGCTTTCTCCTATATTTGGCCAACCAATATTATAGCTTCCGATGCTATCCCTAATTTGTAACTCGACATCCGTCCATGTAGATTGTTTTAACTAATAAAAGTTCCAAGCATATTGCATTTTTGCCAATTCAATCCTAAACATTTTAATTTTGACAATTGAATCATAAGCCTTTTCTCATTTTTCAATTAAGTCCATCTTGCCAATTTTACCGAAAATTGCTGGCGTGGACACCGACCGTCCTACGTGGCACTGCCAATGCTGACGTGGACAATTTGTAATAATATTTTTTGAATTTCTTATTAATTTTTTCTTTTCTTTTTTTCTTTACTTTGTTTTTCTTTTCTTAAAGTGGCTGGCATTGGGTGACCGGGCCCTCAACGGCTAGGGCCGCGATGCCCTTGCTGGCTACTTTAAGAAAAAAAAGTAAAAATATGAAAGAAAAGAAAAAAAAAAAGGAAAAAGACAAGAAAAAAATAAGAAAAATCAAAAAATATTATTAAAAATTCTCCACATCAACGCCGGCCATGGCATGTGAGATGACCCGCGTCCACTTCAGCAATTTCCAGCCAAAATTGGCTGGATGGACTCAAAATATGAAAAAGTTTATGACTTAATTGGCAAAATTAAAAGATGTAATACTGAGTTTGCGAAAATGGAATAGGTTTAGCACTTTTCGGATAATTTAATCCATACGGCCGACCAACAAATTTTTGCTCCCACATGTACACGGTTACCTGATTTCATCCATGTTGTTGTCATATTGTTGTCGAAGGAGAAAGCGTTTACTGTCTAATTCCAAGCGAAGGCCCTTCCTTGTTGGTACTTTCAATGACTTTTTCTTCAACCACGCCACTAGATAAGCCTCGTTCGGCCGATTAGGTGGAGATGAAGAATATAATTTTGAAAGTTCGGAATTATGTGGGGGGGGCAGACCAAACTATTTATCAAATCAAATCTTCCTAGGTCATCTTGTTATTCCACGAAGGTTAGTTGAGAGAGAGTTGAAAAAGATCACTTCAAAGGTTATTGCCCAATTCATTGATCTTCATGTTCCAACCATGTCTTCATTAGAAAAAGAAATTCAAACGACAAGGAATATAAATAAGAAAGCGTGCTTTCAACAATTCCACCAACCCCTTCATATGGTCAAACGTGGGAGACAATCACTATCATCTGATAACTAATGCATTTTTATATATATAATTTTTCTATATTAAAGTAAGTTAGAGAAGAGAAAATGCGAGATCATGCTAAACCTAATCCCGGCATGATTCGTTAATTATTTTCTCGTGTGTAATAGGGGCCTCCAACGGTAGTCCGGTAATCCGGCATCCAGTCTGGATGCACACCTTATTTTAACGTGCCGAGGCTCGCACGCCCTGCTCTCCCAATTGGTGTTGAATCTTTTTCTTCCCCAACACCAAGGAATACTCCCGAGTTTTACATCTCAGAGTTCAGATGAAGTCTTTTAAGGTCATGCTTAGGACCTTATTTCGTTAATTATTTTCTCGTGTGTAGTAGGTGGTCAAAGATAACGTAGGGATTCTATCTAGGGTTTCTGGTTTTGTTTTTACATTCTTGACGCGCAACGACGTAGGCTTAGTCAAAGAAAGGTGTGTGTGGGGGTGGGCGTATCCTGGGGACATCAAGCTTGTGTAAAGGATTCGAATTATACCTTCATTGGGAAAGTATTGACCGCAAATGATTTTGTACGAACGATGGAGAGTCGTGTTATGTGTGACTTCGAATGCACAAAGCTATCGGTTACTCGTTAAAACTGTGTTTCGATAAGATTTTCGTTCTCGACATTGGATGTACACGTAATATTAAATACATTGCATGTGGTCAATTCTCTAAACTTTAAAATGATTCGTCAGCACATCAAAGGGTTTTATACCCACCTGCTCATGGCGTAGTTGGTTGAGTCTTTCCTTTCCTCTCAAGAGGTTCAGGGTTCGACTCCCAGCTCCGTTCCGTAATTTAAGTGGGGGGCCCCGGCGGTGGGTTGCTGGGCCAGTCACCCCCGAGGCATAGTCGCCGACTACTGTCCCGATTACCCGCGGGGAAAGGGGAGGGGGCCCGATTACCCGAAGGGGAAAGGGCGGGAAAGGCGGAAGCTCGGTCATCAAAAAAAAAAAAAGGGTTTTATTGAGATCAGTTAAATCAATATGTTTCATCTCGACTCAAAATACATGGATGATCTCGGTACGTTTAGCATTTCTCTTTCTCGACTGCATAAGAATACAACGGAGAGATGAAGAAGTAGGTGAATGATGATGATGAACAGATGTTCGAGTCTTCCTTTTTAGCTGGCGATCGACGTGGGGACGCTTATGCTTCCATAAACAAAACCCAGAGCGTCTCCTATTATTTCTTGCCAAGCTGGTTGGCTCTCATGTGGTGGAGCCACTACTTGATGAACTTGAACCATTCCATCTCTAAAGTCAGACGCTTTTGAGAGAGAGAGAGAGAGTCTCTTAGGGTTAGGTAGACAAGACAGAAGAAAATTGGAGCTTCTTCCTAAATAATTGTTGTCCACTTTTGCAGTTAGAGTTAACATTTTTAAGGGAAAACAATCAATTGGGGGTGACTTCTTCTTCTTCTTCTTCTGATGAAATTAAGGGGAAAAGGATAAAAAAAATTAGGCAAGTTCATACGTTTGTATGTAGCAGGTCATGGTACCTTATAAAATGCACAACATGCCTTTGAGACCTTTTGCCTCTCTCCCTCTCCCTCCCTCCCTCCCTCCCACTTCTCTCTCTCTCTCTCTCTCTCTCTCTCTCTCTCTCTCTCTCTCTCGAGTCAAGAGACAGCATGGCTATGGCTTCTCTCGCGCCGGCAGCACTGCTCGTTCTATTGCTGGCGATTCCGGCCGAAGTACACGGGGCAACCCACACCGTGGGCGGCTCCTCGGGGTGGACCCAAAGTTATAACTATGGGAGTTGGGCTGCTTCCCAGACTTTCAATGTTGGTGATACTCTTGGTATGCTAAGCTGACCGCTCACTTCGTAGATCAATTCCTGGTCTTTAGTTCTCTCTTGGCATGTTAACTTCTATATTTGGCTGACGCTTGTAAGCCTTTGAATTTCCCCTCAAAACCGTTTTATTTCACATGTTGTTGATATCGTGTTACTCAAAATGAACTATCGATGCGATTCCTAAATTTGCATCGAGGAGACACTTTATTCGAGGAATGATACCAAAGATTCGATGCCTCAAGCAATCTAAACTTTGAGTTTGTCATGAGCTTTCGTCCATCCATTATGGCGATTTGGTTACTAGTCTATACTAACTTGTGTTTGGATCGAAATCATGTACTCTGATTGAACCTGGAGAGGACATATGTGTGTGATTGGTTTAGATTACGTAAAACCCAAATTTTATCTATGAGATTAGATTATTGATAGTGCAAACTGGCAAAAGCTTGACATCACCAGGGAAAGTAGATCTTGTACCATTGACAGAGACGGCCATACTAATTTATTTTATCACATCATATCGTAACAGATATTTATATTCTTTTACTTTTCATCTGGGATTTAATTTTAAGTAGACGGGCTGTATAATCTTCTTTTATACCACCCACAACCGATCAACACTGGCTTTAGTACCTGGTTAACCTTGCAAGTTGTAATTAACCATATCAATCTTCATACAGATCTTAACCGAGACAGATACTTAAAAATATTTTGTTTGTGATGATAATGATCGCTTGTATCGATTGAAGTAATTAATCGATAAGAATTATTTTAAGTACCAACAGTAATTTATATTTAAATATTTTCGTGAAAGGTGAAAAAAAGAAAAAAATTCCTGTTTATTATTTTTGTAAGAGGTACATGCGATTATTTTTTGAAAATTACTTTCAAATCCTCTATTTTTCGATAATAAACACACCTCGGAGGATGTGACGTTTGCCTAAATTGATTGAAACATCAAGCCAATCACTTGGAGCTAGATTGCTCAAATTCGGGCACTTATTTAATGTGTTTCACCTTTCTTATAGTGCGTGCGTGAACCGTCTGAATTGACAACATATTATACTTTATGAGAGGTCGAGATGTCTACGTAGACGTAGGTACACCAAATCGTTGACCCCGTGATGGTTTTTGGTGGTCTAGTTCTTTATGCTAGCACAATTATGATCTGCAATGATGTTCCCTTTTAATCATAATCCAAATTCGTTGACTTGTTTTTCTTTTCTATTTTTTGATACATCGAACTAGTGTTTTCGTATGGCTCGACCCACTCGGTCGATCAAGTGAGCAAAGACGACTACGACAACTGCAACGTTGGCAGCGCCCTGAAGTCCTACACCGGCGGGAGCAACTCCGTCGCCATCAGCTCAGCCGGCTCGATGTACTTCATCTGCCCCACTCTCGGCCACTGCTCCGGCGGCATGAAACTGGCGATCACCGTCGGCTCATCGAGCACCACCCCTGGCTCCCCGCCGTCGCCTCCCTCCACGGGCACGCCAACTAGGTCTCCGCCCTCCACCCCTACCGGAACAACTTCTCCGCCGCCGCCTAAAGCCAACGGGGCCGCCCGTGTTTTCGGCATGAGCCAGGTGATGATTGGACTCTCATCTGTGGTAGCGACCGTGATTGCACTAGTGTGCTAGGGAAGAGCCAGTGCCATTTGCTGTGGAATTCTGTCTTCTTTTGTTGGTTATTATATGTAACATTTGGCGTGTGGAAAAACTAGGTCTCTCGGATTCAATTTGATTATCTACTGAGGTACTTCTGATTCTTGAGCTATGTTAATTCGAATAAATTAGCTATGTATTCAACAAATATAACTAACTAGAATATTCAGGACCAGTATGAATTGTGCTAATTTGAACTTATTCTACAACTAAACTATTAGAAGTATCACAATCTCATCAGCGCGACGGTACCTATTTGTATTGATTTCTTAGTACATGTATACATATTTATGTCATAAATGGTGCAAAATATGATAATCTGGATTTAATATATCACTTGTAACTAATATATACTAACAAATATAAACGAGACGGGGCGGGGCACTATTCAGAGGGCACGAACAAACGGCCCGCTTTCATGTGGAAAATTTGCTTCGTTCGGGGAGTGGCCAATTCTTGGGTAGGATGGTTAATTCAACCCTCGACCTTGAGATCGAACATGATTTTCCCTTGAACCATGAACCTACCCGCAACTCCCTAGAGCCGGCCTTGAAATGGACCAGCTAGGCCGGTTCCTGAATTGAACCCGACCGTTTCTCAGCCATATCCTCAATTGTCCTGGAGGGCTGAAAAAATGTATTGGGAATGTTTAAACCCGGATTTTTGTTTGTCTAATTTAGTCCTCGAAGTATTTTGTGAGATTTAAATTTGGACCTAAGAACAATACAACAATTTCAAGTACGCTGGCCGTCCCGGTGATGGCTTCGCTCGGACGGTGAGAGTAGCCTTGGCAGCTCAAGCGGAGGCAACAGCTTTGCTTGAAACCCTTGTGCACTTTGCAAACCGAAGAAGTGAGAAGCTTGAACTCTATTCGAGGTGCTCTAAATAACTGAGCTATAGCCCTTGTGTTTGTGATTGATAGGTAATCGGACGTAATCAAGATACGATCCAAAACAAAATAATGATGAAAAAATAATTGAATTCATTTTCAATTAAGCCTTACTCTAGCCTCTTTAGGTTGACTCAACTCGAGTGCCCCCGAACCGCGCGGAATGGTCGCCTAGTCAACCCAAGAGGCATCTTCCTCTCCAGGACTTTCGAAAGGGTACTTTTGGAATCACTTTGATCTGGAAATTGCTCTTTCTAATAGTGCTCAGATCATTTAGGATGTCAATGCTCTTATCATTGGAACCCGGGACCTGTTAGCAAAGCTTCACAGACCATACTCTCGTCCATTGCAATAGAGAGTCCGATAAAGTTATTGATTGAGTCGCCAAAGCCCAGCGGAGAAAGGCCTTACCAAGCAATTGACTCTCCTAGGCTCTTACTTCACTTTGGAATTTACTTTGCGTAGAAGCTTTTGTTTTTTGTTTTTTTTTTTTTGGGGTCGACAACTTAGAAGCTTTTGTTAGGTACTTTCAAACATTGCCTGAACAAATGAGAAGAAATATTTTCTTTAAAATAAAAAATAAAAAGCACCCTTAAGACTATTGTGCAATTAACTCTCGTTCTATTATTCCACTAGACAAAAACCTCCATAAATTAGGGTGAGCATGGGTCTCGAGCAAAACTGAAAATCGGACCTGACCGACCCTATAAATTGTTCCGGTATAAATTGGTCTAGTTCCCAATTTCTAGACTCCTCGGTCCAATTCTAAGTTCTGACGATATTGTGCAGTATGGATCCCGGGTAGGAACCGAACTAGTCCGAGAACTAGAGAACCGGACCAAACCGAGGTAACCCTAAAACTAGTAATATCTATGAATCTTTTCACCAATTTTCATACTAGCAGTATCAAAATTTCATAATTTGGATCATCATTTCATTACTACTGTTATTCAGTTTGCCCTTCCATTACTAGGATTAGTTTTAAACTTGCTTCGGTGCAAGTGGAAGAATATTCACCAATTAGAATCCACCTGCAACATATATGTATATTTATTGAAGGAGAAATCCATTATACTATGCACTTTGAAATTCTCAAATTAACTAATCACTAATCTTTTACACGTGTTTCGTTGGTCGGAGCTATAAGTTGTGTTTTCCGGAATAAAGATGGAGAATTGGTGGACGGGTTCGAGAGAATCGTGAGATCGAGCTCTGCCGAGCAGACGGAGACAATGGCAATGGTCGAAACCCTAAAGTACCTTCACCTACGAACTGAACGGAAGATGGAGTTGGAGTCAGACTGTGTGCTTTTGATTAAGACACTTTAGGGAGAGATAAGTTGCTCGTGGGAAATGGAGGCACTTATCAACAAGACCAAAACCTTAATTCTGGGCTTTAAAGACTTAAAAGCTGGCCCACTGTAGTCGAGATTCCAATCGGGCTGCAGATTGGCTTGCAAAGGCCTGTCGTAACGGGTCTCTTCCTTTTAATTGGGTGTCCAACCCTCCAAAACCTTCATGGGCTTTACTTTGTTCGGATTCTAATTTTTTGTTCTCGAACTTTTGAGTTTACTAATGAATTTACTTTTCCTGCCAAAAAAAAAAAAAATTTCTTTTACAATTGTTTCTAGTTCACTCTTCAATTAAACCCTTTCATGTACTTTACATGACAACATAATACGACTTTTCTTGTTAGGTTTGATAGATTACTCCATTTATAAATGTTTCTATTTGGGATAGGTAGTTTTGTTGATGAAATTCTATCTATTTGATGGGGATTTTTTTTTGTTATTGCTTTAATTTTCATTTTTCTTGACTAAAAATGAAGCAAAAAGAAAAAAAAATGAAACAAAAAAGTAAAGAAATTGATTGATTCCAAGATATACGAGATAAGCTGTAGGTTTTAAAAATTGGGAACCAATCACGATTCGATAGGTATCAGGTTTCACCTAAAATCCTCACCCCTGTCACAAATATCCGCACCACTCTACTTGTGCTCGTGTCCCTATCGAATGGCTCGTACTTTTTGGTCATCCCGTCAGAAATTTACAACGCGTACCGTAGTCCTTCTATTTTTATGCATCTCTTCCAAATCCGTTTCTGAAATAAGTTTGGAATAAATATTCGTTTGATAACGCAATTTCATTTTTATATTTTTGAAATAAATTTGTAACCTACAAGTAACTTTGGAATAGAAATGATAAGTATAGATTTTCTACTTTTCTATTTCTAGAACATAGATAAAAATAAGAATCCTTCTTATCGCTCACTCTCTCTCTCTCTTTGTGCGATCTCCCTCTCTCGGGCCCCTGTAACTGGCCGTCGCTTGCCACTCGCCAGTCGCCGGTCTCCGGCAGCTGGAAACCGTAGAAATTTTATGTTGTTATCAAACGAATTTCTATTCAGGGAATATAAATTTTGTGTCGTTATCAAATGTGTTTCTCCGCTCATAAACTCGTCCAAGAGTAAAAATTTAAAAAAAAATCTATTATGTCTAGAAATTATTGACATGAACAAAATGGTTATCATTCGCGCCCTTAATGAGCCGAGAATCTTACAATTCCATCTCAGTCATGTTCGTATGGGCTCCCCTTTCTTTTATCTTCACCTGCAGGACTTTCGTTCAAATCGTAAACCGCACTCTGTCTCGCATTGCCGTTATTGTTCGTCAGAGTCGTGCTTCTAGTGGTGGAATCTGTTGCTGCTTCATCATCATCCTCCTACGGTATTCTTCCAACCCTATAGAATCTTCGTTCGATTCATTATTTTCCTTTGATCGATTATCGATTCGAGATGCGATTCCGAGAGCGTTAAGAGAGATGTTGAATTGAACATTTTATGATGAGGTTTGGGAGAGGAAGAGAGATGTGAAAAAGGAAATAACTCTGCTGAGTTCTAACCCGGGTTCGGGGATACAAATGTGATCGATCCAGTCAGTCAATAATGGAAAGCACAAATAAAAACGATTCAACGGCCACCGAACGACAGCTTGGAAGTTAGCCCAAAAAAGAAAACATTAACATATGTAACCCTTTTATTTATTTTTTTCACAAGGGGAAAAACCAGAGTGCTACACTATCACTCTCTTAATAAAATTTGATCTAATTTGATCTCCAACCAATAAAGGAAGTAAGCCTCACGGAGGCCTATCTAATGTTAGAGCGTCATTTATATTATAGGGTCGAAGGACCCAATTTTCTAACCAATCTGCACATGAGTTCGCTTCCCTGAAAATATGTACAATTTTCACATATTGGAAATATTATAACACTTTCCCAATCTGAGAACTAAAAAATATCACTGAAATTAAGAGAGAGAAAGAGAGAGAGAGAGAGAGAGAGAGTTCAACTCAGAAGAAGGGAAATAGTCCTCTGCGAGTCCCACTTCACAATAAGCTTGGGAATGCCCAAAGAAATGGTCATTAAGACTAGTCATGGCCACGGGCCGGTTTGGGCCCGGTACCGGCCCGGGTCAAAATCAGAACCGGCCCGTGGCATCCTGACCCGGTTCCGATTTCTTCAAACCGTGAACCGGGCTCGAAACCGGCGGTTCGGGCCGATTCCAAACCATGAATTAAAAGAAGAAGAAGAGGCTTACAACTGCTCTCCTCTTTCCTTGTCCTTCCCATTCCCATTAATGCCCCCCACCAACTAGTCACTTCACCATCTACCCATCTCATCAATCTCTCTCTCTTCCCTTTTTCCCTCCTTTTTCGATTTTCCCCCCTCTTTCTCTTCTCTCTCCCTCCCTCTCTCTCCTCTCTTCCCTCTTCTCTCCTTGGCCGACCACTCGTCCCCCTCCTCTCTGCCCTCTTCGCCGAGCTCCACCACCACCACCAGCAAGCCGCCGCCCGTCCACCAGCCCCCATCGCCCGCGCCGCCCACGCCGCCCGCTCCTCCGCCCACCGCCCCCGGTCCCCTCCTCCCTCGCTAGCCCAAGACCCCCGACCCTAGCCCTTTCCCCTCTCCCTCCTATTCCTTTGTCTTCGGCAGTCCCCGACTCCCCGCCTTTGCTGACAACGGTCACATTTCTTTCTTTTTTTATTTGTAGACTCAAAAATCGAAACCGAAACCAGCAGTTTCATTTTCGATTTTGAACCGGAACCGGGCTCGAAACCGGAACTGCCACTTAAGGTTTCAGTTCCGATTCCACTAAATCATGAACCGAAACCGCCGGTTCATGAACCGTGGCCATGACTAATTGAGACCCAAAAAAACCTGCTCTTTGGGATAATAAAATTGGGGAAAGTTATCTAATATGTCCTAAATCTATTGTGCGGATGTCAATTCAGTCCTAAGTTTTTCAATGTTTTCAATTTAGTCCCAACCTTTGCACGAAATTTCAACATAGTCTTTCTGACCAATTTTCGTCAGAAAAGGCTAACGTAGGTTTGTACCACATAGAATGGTCGGCAATGACTGAACCGGTATGCCAGTGATTTCTGGAGAAAATTGACCAAAATGACTACAATGGAATTTCACGTAAAGTTTTTGGATTAAATTGAAATCATTGTAAGGTTTAGGACTAAAATTGACAAAATTGAAAAGTTTATGGCTCAATCAATATTTGTACAATAGCTATAGGATAAATTAGCAAAACTTTTGGCACCAAAGTGAGCGACGTACATAACTTTTGGCACTGATACCATTCCTCTCCCACGATCCCTATACAATAGCTATAGGATTAATTAGGTAATTGTCCCTACAAAAATAGATAAACCATGTTGACACCTGATTTTTTGGTTATTTTTATTTTAAAAAATTAATTAAAAATCAAGAAAAATTCATAAAAATAAAAAATCAACTTTGAAACCCTTGGCCAAGTATAAGGAACCAATTTTGAACAAAAAATATTTTTCATATTTTTTCGGAAGTTTTGAAATTTCTTTTCATTTAGAAATAGCCGAAAATTAGAAAAAGAAAATACCAAATGATGTTGGAAAAATCTGAAAAAATAACCAAAAATTTTATTTTAATTCCAATTGCATTTTGGTCTCCCTAAATCCAGAAAATTATATTTCGGTCCTTGAGTTTCAAAATTCTTACATTTTAGTCCTTAGTCGAACCAAAATCCCAAATTAGGTCCTTTCTAGTTTTCCCTTCACTTTGAGTCAGTTATGACATTTTATCTAGATATCTTTAATTACATTCTAATCAAATCAATTTCATGAACCGAGCACATTTGAAAATTGGACTTACTTGAAATTGCAATTTAGTCCTCATTTTGAACTTGGATTCAATTGGTCATTATCATTTGAAATTGGACCATTACCCAAGCATAGGTGGAACCTGGAACTTACCCGCTAAAACATGTTCCTCATTTTTTGGAATCTAGAACCTACCCTACATACCGTGGAACCTAAAATCTACCCTGTCACAAGTTCCAGGGTACCCGGGAACCTGCAATATAACTCCCATTGCATCAAAACAGAAGACATTCATATAGACAATGTTAGTGAAACAATGAACTTAACGACAAAATGGAGCTACCATACTATCCTGAGAACAATAAGATGTACAGCTAAATATTCCATTCTTCATTCTGATACTCGTCTGGAATAAGCTGCCTAACAATATACATAATGGAAGAATAGAACTAGCATAACCATCTAAAAATGTCGGCTTATCTCGCCAAAACCCTGAGCATGTCTCGATATTTAGGTGCAATTGCAAACATAAGACAACTCTACCAAGCATCCATTATCTTATAGTTAAGAAGCAAACACAAATCATAATGTGCTGAAACAAACACAAATTGCCAATTGAAAATCCACATGCAAAAAGCTTATCACGAGCCTCCCTTTCGATCGCACGAAACACGAAATCTAACCACCTGAAACCAAACGAAACAACAAATTAATACTAGTTTTAAATTAAAATTACTGTTAACTAAACTGAAACAATTATTAGAAAGCCTCACCACATATAATAATTCCACTTCAACCCGTAAACTCTATTTACCGATGATAATATCCTCATTAAGACAATCCATATCTGAAAAGAAGAGGAGATTAAATAGAACAGTCATTCCAAATATATACAAAGGAATTACAATATATAAACATATAAACTTCACTTACCTAACTCAAACTTTTCTACATTCTCAATGCACTCTTCAATGTTAATCGGCATACGGACGGCTCTTATCCAATCTTGAGTGCAAAGCAAAGCTTCCACAACTTTAGGAGTCAAAGAACTTCAAAAGCCATCAAGCACACGACCCGATGTACTAAAAGTCGACTATGAAGCAACGGTAGTTACGGGAATTGATAAAACATCCCGAGCCATCAAAGATAGGATTTTATATTTTGAGCCAGTAGTCTTCCACCACATCAAAAGGCCAAGATCAAGAGCCTCTTCATCTTTATCTTCAAGATACTGATCAAGCTCAGATTTGTTGTCATCGTACATTTTTTTCTTCGAGAGCATAACGGTTTTCCGCCAGGCTTGGATGCCATACTTGTTGCTAGCTTCATTATCAACAGAATTGGAACCACTACTACTAGCACTCAGACTTTGGCCACCACACTTTTGATTACTAGAAGTAAGAGATTGCTCATAAAATTAATACAACTGTTCTAATGCGTTCTTCACCTTATCATACATCTCATTGATTCTCGATTCATCATCATAAATTTTTTGATAACAGAAACTCACATAATTCAACTTCTTTGTAGGATCCAACGCAACAGCAATCAACACCAACATATTCACCTTATCTAAACTCCCATAATATTTGTCAAATTTCTCTTTCATTTTCGTACCCATAGGTCCAAGCTTAGGATCCAAAGAATTCGTTGTGTCTTTCAAATATTTGTACAAAGTAGCTATCCCCTTGAAATAACCAATTGAAGTAACATATGAACTCCCCGACATCAGTTTGGTGGCTTTATAGAACTACTCTAGAAAAACGGAAAGATTAATGGCATTTTTCCAATCATCATCATTAGGAAGATCATGGTTAAGCTCACCAACGAAAAAGATTGTTCATCAACTATGATGAACTGAGCAAGCTTTTGCCTACAATGATCTCGATCAAACGTCCAAGTCGATAAGACACTACTAGTACTAGGATCTCCCCCTGCCTTGCCATCTACGTTTACATTAAATGGTGCAAAGAATTTCTGCCTCTTATCTACATTGCAAGGAAACTTCTTGCACGTTACCAAATGCTTCCTCATCGAAGAAGTACCGTTAGAAACACTATACTTTAACTGAAACCCACAATGAATGCACCTCATGTTATTTGCTTTTCCAGTCTTCTCATTTATGATTTTCGGAAAATGATCCCAGCAATCGAACGTATATTTCTTATCATGAGGAGGAAGACGAGCACCAAGTACCTTGTTTGTCGCACTCGCACCCATGGTTGGGGATGGCTCTTCTTCACCTTCATTTCCCAACAATCCCAATTCAGTGTCCGTAGTCATCTCCTCAAGTCCCTCCACCTCCATTGACATGTTATCTTGATACATCAACTTCACACATACAAAAACAAAATATAATTAGATTACATCATAAGGGATTGACCTAAAAAGCTACAGAGATAGCACTTGATAACTAAGAGTGGTTGCAAATTCTAATTAAGATGAATTGCCAGCTTGTGAAAAGGTTAAAGGCGATGCTTATAAGAATCTAAAATCATCGAGTCTTTACTGAAGTACAGGAAAACTTAGAAGTAGCTCTTAGCACCAGCAGAAACAACCAATTTACACCAAAAATGCAAAATGCAATGTCAAAGAATGCACAAAAAAGATTGACATTCCATTTTTCACCCCCTTTCCATTTCCTACGTGAAGCATTGTCCAATTCAGACCCAACCAAACATAGAAAGAGCTCGAAAAATTCCCATTTCGCGCGGCATAATCCTAATCCAAACTGCATTTCGACCGCGGAATGAGTAGGCCAAAGAAAAAAAAATTGTCCAAAGAGTTAGAAAGCTGCTCCAAAAGGTCGAAAGAACTGTCTGCATAGGACAGTTAAAGTATAGTGTTTCACGCGGCATAAGTCTAACAATCAATCAGCATTTTCATAGATCTACAACGAAATTGCTCAAACGGAGACCAAAACAAACCCCAAGTCAACTGTTCTCGATCAAGAAGCCCGCACATCTCGAGCGACAAAATGCACAACCTCTCAACGAATCTTACCAAGTTTTCAACAGATAAAGCAAAAGATGGGTCGGAAAGCTGGTGAAATCGAGGGGAATTGAACTAGCTGCACAAGTACCTGAGCTTGAGCAACTCAAATCTAGAGTTCAATAAACTTGGACAACTTTGGACGCCGTCGAGCAAGAGGAAGTTGGGGACGCCGTCGGAGGTGTGGGTACCGAGGATGAGATGATGGACGGCGAGGGAAGGGTCGTTGAAGGGCTGGGGAGGGAGCAGAGCCCAGTGGACGTTGAGGGATGGCCATCGGGTGTGCTGCGTTGAGGTTTCAGAGGAAGAAGTGAGAAGAATATAAATTAGAAAGTAGAAACAGAAAGCCTAAGTTAGGGTTTAAAAATGGCGGTTCCAGTTCCGATTCGGTTCCACAGAGAACCGAGAACCGGAACTGGTGGTTCTTCAAAATGCAGGTAGTTTACTAGAACGTAGAACCGAACCGGGAACCACTGGTTCGGTTCTCTGATTCTCGGTTCTGCCCTAGAACCATGCTCACCCCTAGTGTCTGGTGGCTTGCCTTCCAAGTTGGGCCAAAGAGTGAAATTGGGCCAAATTCGAATTAAAATTGGGATTTCCTTGAAAATCATTAGAAAATTTAATGGATTGGGCCTAGCCCAGGTTTGGCTTGTTGTTTTAGACCAACTCGGACCCTTAAGGCTCGAATTGGGCCCCCATGGCGTGAGTCGGGTCTGTTGGCCCGATCTGGATCACCTTTTTTAGGATTAAATAAATAAAAAAATAAAAATAAAAATAAAAATAAAAATAAAAATAAAAACAAAATTGGAAAAAAAATTCAGAAAATCCCAAAAAAAAATTAGGAAAGGGCTAGATTAACCTTGTTTTCCAAGATTTGACCTTAGATTCCCCTAGAAAATAACGATTTTGCCCCTATGGGTAAATTGTGAAAAATTTTGATCCAAGCACTAATTCGATACTTCTCTAAGCCTTTAGGGTTTTACTAGGGCTTTATGATGCAATGTATCCCTTGCCATTGACTCCCTGATTGCGCACATTACATGCCTTGGATGTGATTGATAGGATAGACTCACACCTACACGAGCACGTTTAGAAAAACACTCAACTTCGGTACCGAAAGGGCGTCGGTGGAAACACTGGCGTGACCAAGTTCCCGAATCCAAAATCTCTAGTTGCGTAGAATCGAACGGCTTCTCCCGACGTCTCGATAAGGTTTTCGGTCTACCTTCCTCAAAGACCGATAGCAACTCGTTTTGCATGTACACATACACATGCCACTCGATCACACTAAGATCGAACTAGATATGTCCCGCCGCAATTTGGTATGGGCCTGGGAGGGTCCGAGCTAAGCCCTTCCTAGAGGCTTAGTAATCCATTAACTCACCACTCGGTAAGTAGAGATCGAGGTGGGTCACGACAACCACACTTTGATGTGGCTAGGCAAAGTCCTTTTCGTGGCAACTCTGCAATTTCACGTCAGTGATAATTTTCAATGCACTGTGTCACGTAAGACCTACCTAATTTTCTCTATCTAAATCAACTCAAGAAATTCATCTCCTCCTTTTCCTAGTTCATCGAAATTCACTTACTAATTAGAAAGTGGAAGTCCCAATGAATTGTTACATAGGATGTAGAATTACGGATTATGACATGACATGTGTTCATTAGTAAAATTATTATCTAGGTATTCCATTATGCTACTGCAATTAATTTCCAAGCTTAGCTTGTTTTCCCGGTGGGACAGGCCCGCCGTTCCCGGTAGCCAAAATGACAAGCTACGACAACTCGTGCGTGTTCTTTGCCCCATATGGAGAATACCGGAGACAACTCCACAAGATCTACGTTTTGGAACTTCCGAGTGTTAAAGGCTTGTGGTCATTCACATGGGTACGAGAAGAGGAGTTGAGCAATCTCATCAAGGATGTCAAAGGAAAGAAATCCCAACGGCGTTGATTTCGAAACTGCTACAATTCCTCCACGATTTGGTCATCCAGTCAAATCATTTCATTCAAAAAAAATCCACCTCTGATTTCTCCATATTGATATGTCGCTCGTCTTGATTGACTCACCTTCTATGTGAATGTCTTTATTTTAAGAATTAGAATATTGTGTATTAGGAAATCACTCTTTTCCTTTTCATGTATTCTTTCTTTAATTTGCTAGAATTATGTATTATAAATAGGATTATATCCATACAGTTTGTAAGTGAAAAAAGTAATATACTACCTCATATTTCCCATTTCTTCTTTGCTTTCTCTTCTCTAATATTTTCACATGGTATCAGAGCTCTCCACTGCGAAAGCAAACACAGCCTCTTGATATTTTTCTTTTCTTTTCCCTGAAATCTCCTTAGAAAATTTACCAACCTTAGCCCCTCAACAAGTTGCAGTTTCTGGATCGAATGTTGCACCCTTGCCAATCACAGCAATTCAACAATCTCAACATTCATTATCTACTCCGGGAAATCAATCCCATACCATTACCCTCCCAGCCATTGGAGTAAAGCTTAATGGTGATAACTATGTTGTATGGAAAGCAAGGCTACTTCCACTTCTCCGGGCAAACAAACTTCTGCCCATTGTTGAAGGTATCTCTCCTTGTCTTCTAACTCGTATCACACAAACAAGTGCATATGGAACTACTACAGTTGTTCCGAATTCTGCTTATGAAGAATGGTCAATACGTGATCAAGTGGCACTGGCATGGATTCTTAACACCTCAGCTGACGCAATTGTTGGACAGCTCTCAACATTCACCTCTTCAGCGGATGCATGGCTATTCATAGCCACATCCTATGCAGCACGAAATCATGCTCGAGCAGCTCAACTACGGATACAACTACAAACTCTTCGTAAAGGTAACCAAACGGTTACAGAATTTCTTCAACAAGCAACAGCCATTGTAGATCAGCTCTACTCCATTGGTGAAGTTATCTCTCCTCAAGAATACCAAACCCATGTGTTTCGTGGGTTGGGTACAGAATATCAGAGTCTTGCAGTCTCTATTTCAGTTCAATGTCAGTACCAAGACATGACCCGTGAGACACTCCATGGTTTACTTCTATCTCATGAGGCTCGACTCAAACTCATGGAACCCTCAGTTCAAGGTCCTGCTGCATTTATATGGAAGACTGAAAATATCTTTCCTTCAAACTCATCTCGATCTCCATAAACTGGTACGAACCATTTCTATAGATCCAATTCTCATCAATTCTCTGGGCCTATACATGAGAATAGCACACATGGTGCTGGACCACAAAATGCAAGCAGATTCTCAAACATTCGCGATCCTAGGTGCGGCAATGGTGGTAACAAATGTCAAATTTGTAATAAATTTGGCCACATAGCTAATGTTTGTAGGGAAAGATATATGTAGCAGCAACTTGAGCAATCCCCTACATCACCGCAGCTCAATTTGGCATAAATTCCTCCTCCGTCGTTCACTTTCTCCTCAGAGTTGTGGTACCCAGATTCGAGTGCTACCCATCACATGACAAACAATATCTCTCAGTTGTCTAATGTTCAGCCCTAACATGGTAATACTCATGTGACCATAGGTAACGGATCTAGCTTACCCGTCACTCACATAGGTAGCTATATTACCCCAACTTTTCGTATGTCTGATGTCTTAGTTGTTCCTTCTATCAAAAAGAATCTCTTGTCAGTTCGTCAATTCTCTGAAGAGAACAATTGTGATTTCATATTCTCACCTACTTCTTTTCTTGTGAAGTGTCGCCATTCGAGGAGGATCATGCTTCGAGGAGATCTTGGTCATGGCCTCTACTCCACTCTCACATCTTCAGCCTTGACTTCTTCGTCACCACTTGCTTTTCCGGCGTATAAGACAGATTCCATTCACAAATGGCATTTTCGTCTCGGTCATGCCTTCTACAACATAGTCAGTCGAGTATTAAATAAATCTAGAGTCTATGTTTCTCCTTGTCCTGCATGTCTCTCTAGCAAGAGTCACAGTCATGTTCATCCACTCTCCACAAATAAGTCTTCAGCCCCCCTATAACTAGTCCATTTTGATGTATGGGGACCGGCTCCTGTAACGTCCTTTTTGAACAATCGTTATTATATATGCTTCGCCGATGATTTCTCTCGATTTTCTTGGATATATCTTTTTCAATCCTGTGATCAATTTTTTTCTATCTTCATCACATTTTTAAATTTGGTGGAAAATCAACTTAACACTACGGTGAAAGCTGTTCAATGTGATAATGTGAGGGAGTTTCAGTTTGTTCCTTTTCTCAAACTCTTGCAGGATCGAGGAATCCACCATCATACCTCTTGTCCGAGACTTCATCACCAAAATGGCACTACTAAAAGAAAGCATCGACACGTTGTAGAGATGGGATTGTCGATGCTCCATCATGCCTCAGCTCCGGCTCACTTTTGGGATCTTGCATTCGAAAGTGCTGTTCATATCATTAACAAGATACCTTCGGCAATGCTCAACCATAAGTCACCTTGGGAGGTTCTCTTCCATGTTAAACCCTCAATTCATCACTTACAAGTCTTTGGCTGCGCGGTTTATCCAAACCTTCAGCCTTATGCAAAGAACAAGCTAGAACATCGATCTCATTGCTGCATTTTTCTAGGTTTTCCTCCTAGCTTCCATGGTTATCGATGCTACTCTCTCAAAGATAATCGGTTCTATATTACCACTGATGCTATTTTTGATGAAGACTTTTTTTTTTATGCTGCATCATTAGTTCTTGCTGGCCCCTCTCGTGGTTCATCAACAAATTCAAAATTTTATGCTCAACCAGGTGGCATTTCTGTTCTCGCCTCATGGCCTCTGCAAATCAAAATCATTCTACCTCCATTTTGTAGGACTCCTTTACTGAATCAACAGCAGCACATGCTGTGTCACCATCAACAGAGAATGTTTCACCTAATTTCACAAGTTCTACTGCATGCTTTACTGATTAGTCTAATTCCTCTAATGATCAAACAATCAGCTCCTCGACTCAGTTAGAGCCATCTCCTAGTCTGCCCGTAGCTCCTACACAACCCATGGTCACGCGTCTTCGAGACGGTACTTTGGCCCGACATCATCTCACTAAGGACCACACATACACTTTTCATTCTGTGGTGTAGCTGATACTCAGTCCAACTTGCTTCAGTCAAGCAGCCAAGGATCCTGCATGGAGGATTGCCATGGCCGAAGAATATACAGCCCTTATGAAGAATCAAACCTGGGTTCTTATCCCTCATCCGTCACAATTTAAAGCAATTGGATGCAAATGGGTATTTCGCATCAAATATCGTTCAGATGGTTCACTTGAAAGATACAAAGTGAGATTGGTGGCCAAAGGATATAATCAACAAGAAGGCATTGATTTCTATGAGACTTTGAATCCCGTTGTGAAGCATGTAACTGTCCGTACGGTGATTTCGCTTGCCTACAGTCAAGGTTGGACACTTCGGCAACTCGATGTTAAGAACGCATTCCTTCACGACCACCTTACTGAGGAGATTTATATGCAACAACCACTAGGTTTTGTTGATACTAATCACCCCGATTATGTTTGCAAACTTCAACGGTCGCTTTACGGATTAAAGCAAGCACCGCGAGCTTGGCATCAAAGGCTAAGTTCTTTCCTCTTATCTATTGGTTTTCATGTCTCTCGTGCTGATTCTTCCTTATTTGTCCTACATACATCAGCATATAGTGTATTTCTCCTTGTATATGTGGATGACATCATCCTTACAGGATCCCCTAGGCACCACTATCCACTTTAATTGCATCTCTATAACGGGAGTTCGCTCTCAAAGATCTTGGTGACCTCCACTATTCTTTGGGGATAGAATTACAGCACACTGCCTCTGGCCTTCTTTTGCATCAAGGGAAATATGTTGCTGAAATTCTTAAGAAGGCTAACATGGACAAAGCACGGGCTGTAGCTACACCATGCCTGACTAGTTCAGATCCTCCTTCTCTTCATCAAGGTGCCCTCTTTCATGATCCTACACTGTATCGTAGCACGGTGGGTGCACTACAATATCTCACCATTACCCGACCAGACCTTGCTTATGCTGTGAATACTGCTTGTCAGTTCATGCATGCCCCTACAGAGACCCATTGGCAATATGTCAAATGGATTTTACGCTTCATCTCTGGCACTTTGAGTCATGGCATCCTCTTCACTAAAGGATCTCAAGATGTCCTTCATGCTTTTTCCAATGCATGATGGGCTGGTGACCATGATACTAGACGCTCAGTGGGTGGTTATGCTATTTTTCTTGGTTCTAATCTAATCTCATGGAGTTCGCGCAAGCAAAGAACAGTTGCTCGTTCAAGTACCGAGGCAGAATTCAAATGTCTTGCTGACACCATTGCTGAGATCATATGGATTCAAGCTTTGCTTTCTGATTTAAGGATCACACTCCAAAAGTCACCGATACTGTGGCGTGATAATATTTCAGCTATCTACCTCAGTGGTAATCCTATTTTTCATGCTCGAACGAAACACGTGGAGATTGACTATCATTTTGTTCGAGAGCGAATTCATCAACGCCAATTACATGTTCAATATATCTCTTCAACGGACCAACCGACGGACATGTTCACCAAAGCCCTTTCAGGGTCTCGATTCTGCCTCTTTCAGGACAAGCTTACTGCCGCCCCATCAGCTTGCGGGGGGTGTCAAAGGAAAGAAATCCCAACGGCGTTGATTTCGGAACTGCTACAAGTCCTCCACGATTTGGTCATCCAGTCAAATCATTTCATTCAAAAAATATCCACCTCTGATTTCTCCATATTGATATATCGCTCGTCTTGATTGACTCACCTTCTATGTGAATGTCTTTATTTTAAGAATCAGAATATTGTATATTAGGAAATCACTTTTTTCCTTTTCATGTATTCTTTCTTTAATTTGCTAGAATTATGTATTATAAATAGGATTATATCCATACAGTTTGTAAGTGAAAAAAGTAATATACTACCTCCTATTTCCCATTTCTTCTTTGCTTTCTCTTCTCTAATATTTTCACAAAGGACACCCTTAGTCTCAGCGACGAGATCTTCGCCTCCACGAATTCTGTCATTTTTGGGGCAGCTTTCGGCAAGACGAGTTCATCTTGTTGCTTCGCGAAGCCCCGAGACCGGCTGGTAGGTTCAGCTAGCTGAGCTTTTCCCTTCCGTACGGTTTCTATTTTACATTAATAGGATGTAATTCAATTTAAGGGTGCTTTTGGTTCAGGAAAAGCTTAAGATTTGAAAAGTATTTCTCGAAAAATGATAAGTTATATTTCTTAGAAAAATTTGTTAATGAAAATCGAGAAATATTTTCATTATCGATAACTGATGAATGTAGTTTGCATTTACTGACCTCCTCCTCCGAAATATAGTATGGATGTGCTACAACGTCTCTAGTAATCCGACAAGATCGGTTTCTCATAATGGCTTCTTATAACCACATCACTGGTTCTTAGTGAAAATTTGTGAAAGCAGATTCTCTTTCATCTGGTTATATTGCGATTCTAACGAAGAAATGATTCTATGAATGAAAATGCTGACATCAAGTTTCGAGTCATTATCCTGTTTCTATGTACTCATTTTTTGGAAAATTGTCCAAAAAGTCTTAATCTATTGCATTTTTGCCAATTAAGTCACAAATCTTTTAATTATACCTATTGAGTTTTAAATATTTTCACATTTTGCCAATTAAGTCCATCCAGTCAATTTTGATCAAAAAGCACTGGCATGGACGCCGACCGTTCTACGTGGCATGATCGGCGCTGACATAAATATTTCTAATAAAATTTTATATTTTTTCAATTTTTTTTCTTTTTTTATTTTATCATTTTTACAAATGTGGCCGTGCGAGGTCGCTGACCAACCATTGCGGGCCACAGGCAAGGGCTGACACCTCTTGCCTGATCCGGGCAAGGGCCACAATATGTATGCATAATCCAGGGGCATAAATAGAGAAATCCGACGATCTGAAGGCTCATGAAAACTATGTAAATCCTCGGAGTGTGGCAATAGCATGACTTATATGATAATCTCACAAAAGAAAATTTAGACTTATTTTTCGTGAATTATCGATGTGCCAAACTTTCTTTTCGTCTCATCGATGCTTAGGATTTGCACTAATGACCTAGAAATACTTTTCTTAGACTTCCGTTCTTATGGCCATTAAAAATCCGTCTCAACAACGTTGTGGCGTTGCTAATCTAACATGCCTACGCTCTTGGTCGACGTCATCTGTTTGCTTAGCGCTGTCCATGGAATACAGCAACGTCGGATCTCGAACGACTATTATGGACAGAAGCCTAGTGGATTTTTTTCTTGTCATTAGTAAAAATTTAGTTAAAAAAATGCGTTGATTTCCTGTTGACCCGGTCCGGTCCAGAACGACCCGGCCCGTTACGCTCTACTCACCGCCATCACGACGGGTCGCCATAGAAACCTAGCTCTTCCCTCTCCCCCATTTTCACGAACACCTGCCAGAACGAAAGACCTTCGTGCCAGAGAGGAAGAGAGAGAGATGGCGCAGTACGAGGAAGAGAATAGCGAGTTCTACGTGCGGTACTACGTGGGTCACAAGGGGAAGTTCGGGCACGAGTTCTTGGAGTTCGAGTTCAGGCCCGACGGGAAGCTGAGGTACGCCAACAACTCCAACTACAAGAACGACATCATGATCCGCAAGGAGGTCTGGCTCACTCCCGCCGTCCTCCGCGAGTGTCGCCGCATCATCTCCGAGAGCGAGGTTTCTTCCTTTTCCCCCCCTCCCCCCTCTCTCTCTGTCTCGCTCTGGTTTGGGTTTCTAGGGGTTTTTTTGTCCGGCTCCGTTGATTTTGCTTCGTTCTCGCGTGAATGTTTGCTCGGATGTGCTGTGCGATTGGAAGTGGAGGTTGTGTTCGTGTCCTTTCGTTTGCATTGTTGGTTCCATGCCGTCCTTTTTTGGTGTCTAGGGTTTTCCTATGGTGTAGGGCTTGGATTTAATGGGGGGAAAATGGAACTCTCATATATGATTTGGATAAGCTGTTTGATGGGATTTCTCCTTTCTTCTTTCTGGTTACTCATTAGCCTGCCAATGCTAGAGTTCTGTCAGTATAGCTCTCTGGATTGACCCTTTTTTCCTTTTAGTGTTGCTTATTGGAAACTGATTTTATTAGTTCTCTAGCTGAGCATTTTTGAAAGGAAACAGCTTCGGCCTGTTCTTGCTAGGAACTGTCCTTTGGACATTCTGTGATGCTTGGATGGTTCCTCATGTTTAGGAAATTGTTGGCAAGGATCTTGGGGTTCAGAGTGTTGGATTATCCGTGCATTTTTGTGGTGTAGATTTGATTTTTTTCTTTTTAAGTTGTGGGTGCATAAAACGCAAGAGATAAGGAGAGCCTTTGTGATGATAAATCAGAAACGGTTTGTTGCTTTCTGGGATTATCTGAGGATTTAAGTTATTTCTTCAACCAAGGTTCTGGTCAGTGGTAAATCTGAGGCCTGGCAGCTGGACACTGACCGGTGATGATTTTGGTTTGATTGCGGTCAGCAGCCATAAATTTCCATTAGATTCAGGGTAGTACTCATTGCTAGGTCACTGCCAATTTTCAAATTTCATTTCTTATGACTGCATTACCTTTTTTTCACCAAATACTGCTCTAATGGATCTGATGAGATCCATTGAAAACTTCTTTATCCTTAAATTTGGAGATTTGGCAATCGGAATCCTATGTTTGATGTTACTAAATGCCAATTAATGACTGAAGCATTTGCCCTCTGTAAACGTGATGCTCGCTGTGTGTGACAGACAGACACACAGACACACAAAAACACACACACGAGGGTTAAAAAGCATTGATATGGTTGGCCTTGTATTTATTCAAGAAGAAATTTGTCTTTTAAGCAGAAAGTTATCGCCTTTATTCTAAATAATTTGTCACTTACAAGCATGTGAACATATTAGGAAACAATTATTTAACGAAAGAAATATATGGCTTTGTTGCCCCTCTCCTTTTTGTCTCCGAAGCTCTGCGTTCCACAGTCCAAATACAAATGGAGAGGAGATGCTTAGAAGCTCAATAAGTTGGGACAATTCTGCCTATGTTCTCAGTTCCTCATCTGAAACTGTTAGTAGAGAATGGCAGAAAAAAGTGCAGAAAGCTGGTAATAGTGTCTATAAGACATTGGCAATGATTGTTCTTGTTAGTTTTTCTGAGATGATCTTTGCGCCATGGTGAAGTTTTCATTTGTGATACCAATCCTCTAACTACTTGCCATACGTTCGGGGGGGAGGAAATGCTTTTTTTTAAGCATATGTTCTTGGTATTCTCCATGGACTTTTCCCTCTTCTTTATGAATTTATCATGTATGCTTATTATACCTGTCCATGCATATGCCGGTTTATGCTGTCATAGATAATCTTTGTGCCATAGTAACACTTCATTGGTGATACCCATCATTTAAGGGCTTCACATACTTCAAACCAATTTTGCGTTGGTTTTTTATCTTGCTAGTGAGATATATTTGTTAGCCCATTGGTACTCCTTGAGGTGAAGTTTTGGGATTCATTTATACTACTATGAGTGTTGTCCTCCTTTCAGAATGGATCAGTTACCTGTGTATATATTTTATCTTTTAATGATTAGTTGTACCTGATCGCGTCTTTCTTTAGCGTATTTATAGCACATTTCTTCTCGGTGTATAATTTGGGTAAAATTGACTGTCTTTTAGATTATGAAGGAAGATGATAGTAACTGGCCAGAACCTGACCGTGTGGGACGGCAAGAACTTGAGATAGTGATGGGGAATGAGCACATTTCCTTCACTACCTCAAAGATTGGTTCCCTTGTTGATGTGCAGACTAGCAAGGACCCTGACGGGCTTCGGATATTCTACTATCTTGTTCAGGTTTCTCTTCTTCTGCTTTCATTTGTTTGGCACTCCTTACTAATGCGTATGGTTGGTATGTAATGCTTTGATATGTTTCTCCCGTGATGTATATATAGTTCCATTGCCTTTCCGATGATTTCGTTGTATTGCTATTCTAGTTTTATGGTGGAATTCACGTGTTTTCCTTGCCCTCCTTATTTTTATTTGTGTCCTTAGGAGTTCTTGGTCACGTGCAACTAACATATGCACATGATACTGCTTCTTGTTAAAATGCTATTATTTTATCAGGGGATACTAACACAGATGATCTTCGAATTTTGGCCTAATATATAATGTGATCTCTGAATTTTTAATTTGTGAAATATTGTCCGTAAACTTTGATCTAATGTACAATATTGTCCATAGACTTTTAATTTGTTCATGTGGTCCCTGATCTAATGAAAATGTCTAATGTAGTTCCTAAGCTATATGAAAATGATTAAAAGTTCAGTTACTATATTGAATAAGTTAAAAGTTTAGGGACGGCATTGAACATTAGACAAAAACTCAGGAGCCACATTGAATAAGTTAAAAATTTAGGGACGGCATTGCACATTAGACCAAAGCTCAGGAACCACATTGAATAAGTTAAAAGTTTAGGGACGATATTATATATTGGACCAAAGTTCATGGACCATTTTTGTCATTTTCCCTTTTATCAGAGACCTGATTACCCAGAACATTTTCTTTTCCATTTCTTGGGTGTTTCTACTGCACGTCTTGCTTGAGACCTAACTGACGGTTCTAACATGTTTAATGCTTATACTGGGTTTACACTACTTGGCTTTTTAAGCCCTTTTCCAGTTATATGCAGATATTCTTCGGCATTTGGTTTCATTTTAAGGTTTTAAAGGCTGGTTTTCTTTGATTGGCTGTTCCTAAGAAATCAGTGAAGCTGTCCTCTTTCAGCTTATACTCACTCAAAAATTACCTTTCTTTAAATGTGCTATATAGGCTCTTGGATTGCCATAATTGATGTGAAAATAGAATCCATTAAATTTCATGTTTTAAGTTCATGTGTTAGCCAAGTGAGGAGTCAGGTAATGAATTCAAATATTGTCACCAGCATGTATAATTCACGTGGAATGTGAAATGGTTCGTTTCTGTCTGTATATCGTAAGCTTGAAAGGTTTATTGAGTTGAGTTATCCTGGATGAAAAGGATGAGGAGGAGGAACTTGCCACGTCAAGGCCCCTTCACCCTCTCCAATAATTTGATGCTGCTTAAAACACGAGCAGCTTTGGTAAGTTAAGGTTTACTTTAACAATAGTCCCATATCCATCTTTCTATGAGCGGTATACTGGAGAGTCTCGAGACTCTTTCAGCTAGAGAAAGGACAGCCGAAGCGAGGGGCTTCACCTCTTGAATCTATTTATATATGTTGATGTTTCCTTTCAAATTCATACATTCTATTATCCCGTCAACTATTGTGAGGCAATAGGAGGATTATGCTATGTCAACTCTTTGTCAAACACTTTTGGTTAACTCACATTTATGAGTTCGTGATGATAATAGACATGTGGTGCAGGACTTGAAATGCTTTGTGTTCTCTCTCATATCTCTCCACTTCAAGATCAAGCCGATATAAAGAGACGTCTTCAAAGCATGTGGCTTCCAATTGCTTGGTCCTTTTGGGCGGTAGCCTTGTGGTCTGTCTTCATTGATTGAGCAGCATGCATAGTTTGGTATTCTGCACTTTGAGTATGATTGGTGGAATCTCCTTGTTGAGTTTTGGGTTTGTAACTAAAAGATGCTTTAACTCGAAATGCCAGACCCCTCTCTCTCTCTCTCTCTCTCTCTCTCTCTCTCTCTCTCTCTCTCAACACACCCGCATGCACTCGTGCGCGCACCGTGCTTGCTTCTCTTCAACTCAGAGGAGGAAAATGCTTGTCCTCTCATCAATTCAGCTTCCATAAGATTGAGTTCTCCGGTGATCAGTAAGCGGCTAGTCTAGCTAATTTTTGTTTCTTTGGCACTCAGTGTTGGGGCAAATCGCATATATACTTGATCCAATTTGCACAGCTAGTCAAGAAAGGATTGCTCCTGCGAAAGCTGCAGATAGTGTCTAATCTGTTTTGAAGATTAGTGACAGCTGCTCCTCGTTTAAGTTGGCGCAAATCACATATAAACGGGGAGTTTTAGATTTCGTTTGTTTCGCGAAAAATTAATGATTTGAAAATATTTTTTTTAAAAGCGATTCCTTATATCGCTTAGAAATTGAACAAATAAAAAATATTTCATGGTCTATAAAAGTCTTTAGACATAAATTGTTATCGATTGTTAAATATTTTTCATCGATTAATTATTTTAAACTATACAAGTGATGATTTTTTAAAAAAAATATTTATTAAATTATTTATTTTTCGTGAAACTTTTGACGTTTCTAGAGACAAGATGAATTTATATATAATTAAATTCAAAGGAAAAAAAAAAAGAATACAAAAATGTAAAAACAAAAGAACCAAATATCAAAATTAAATGCTTGTAATGCGAAAGGTGTGCGTCATCTTTACTTAGAATGGTGTGAGGGAAAATTGAAAAGGATTTAAAAAAATGTACTTAAAAAAAAATAGCAAGCCAAAGCACCGATCTCTATTCGACACGTGACGAAACGTGGTAGATGCATGGATCTTCCGTTTGGTGCATCACTTTGATATTTTCAATATCAACCCACTTTGCCATTTGTTTTTCCTCCTTTTTCCTTTAATTCCATGTCAAATTTTGTGCTACTTACTTCCTTTGAAAAATTGCAAACTGGCTCAAGAAAAATTATGAACAAGTGGAACAAGAGGTCCCATAATTGAACTGTTCATCATTACAAAGCTGCAATTGTACTAACAGCATTTGGACAAATATTAAAGAAAAGAAGAAAGGACATGAGTGTCCCATGACTAGATTTATTATTTTTTCTACCTCTAATTGAAGTTCATAAGTGAATAAAAAGTAAATTGTTGATCTCCTCACGCAAAATAGAGAGAGAATAATTTCTTAGATCTTAAAATTAAGATTATAAAATCATTTTTATCTCATCTACAGATCTAAAATAAATCTCATTAGAATGTAAAAATAACTGTGGGGTAGTGCTCCAAAGCACCTCAAATGGGTGGCTAGGCAAGGCACACTCCACGAGTAACATCTATATTAATTTTATTCCGTTCTTCATTTCTTTTGGAAAGGTTTCCTATTATCTTTTCATGTTAATTGAACCAAATTTGCTCCCTTTTAGCTCAAGGGGCATGTAATTACCTTCAATACAAGCCAAAATCTCTTATTCTCATGATGACCAAGTATTCTTCTAGAAATTTGAGAAGCAGATATTCAGGACCTGGCTTTCGATGGTATAAGGCGGTCAAGGAGAGGTCAAAATGAGTTCAATGGAAGGAGAAACTCAATCAAATGAAAGGGAGTTGCAAGCGGAATGATAATCTGTTAGAATTATCCTAATGTGGTCTACATTAATTAAAACTAATGTATGGATTGGTCTATTAAAGTATGACATATATTCTTAATATATTTTAATATGGGCTGGGTTAATATAGGCCAAAAAGGCACAACCCGTGATGAGAGGGTTCGCGCCAAAACTACTATAAAAGGCACAAGTCCCCCTCTAGCCATTTGATCTCAGAAATTTTCAAAATACACCCCTTCGTTCTGTGGTAGTTCTCTCATCGGCCAGCGACAAACAAAAGAAATAGAGGGGAAGACTTGGTCTCGAGAATCGTCGTCGTTCCGCATAAAGATGGATTCCAAACCTGGCATGTTCGCTAACCCTTTCTTCTATGGCATGTGTGTTTCTAGTTCTGGTTATGGCGATCCCGAGCATGCCACATTTTCATGGTCTTTCATTTAGTATCAGAGTTGCCTAACCGAGGATAGAAACCATTCTGTTTTGATCTGTTTCGAATGTTGTTATCCAATGAAATTTATTTCTGATTACATATTCGGACTCGTCTCGTTGATACAAGAAAAGCGAGTGGTCGCATGCCTCCGGAGGACGCCGAAAACCACCGCACGCGCCTACACGTGCTATGGGGTGGCGGCGCTCAACGACCTCCGACGAACGTTTCTACTTAGCCCTATTTTTTGTGTTTTGGTTCAGTGAAATTAAGATTTAATCACATAAACCGAAAGAGCATGAAGAGACGAGCATTTTGAGTGGTCGGAGGCCACCAACGGCTGCCAGAAGGTGCCGCACGCACCCACACGCGCCGCAGGCACGGTTGCGCGTGGGCACCACACGCTTTTGGCAGAACGACGCGTCTGTTGACGCGTAGTTGAGCATTATCTAACGTCATGATGACGTCACCCCCACGGACCAGGTCTAACTCGTTGACCCGGAACCAACCCGATTTGACCCGTTGATCGCGTTGACTTTTGTTGACCGTTGACTTTCATTGACCTGCGTTGACCGAACCTTCAAACGGGCATTTAATCGCGCGTTCCAACTCAGATTGGGGAGTTCTTGGTACCGGCGTGCTCATTTGTAAATGCTCTACATTGTGGTATATTAATATTACATGGTTGAGGCTTTTATGGATGGAAAAATGCATATGGAACCCTATTTACGTGTATATTCAAGGGTATTTTGGGCATTTTTTTCTTATATTTCCATTTGATTTTGGAAATAATGATGTAAGCTCACATGTTTATGGCCACATATAGTTTGTGTAGAGCTAATTCATTGATATATATCAATGAGTTATTGCAATGTAATTAGCAAGCATGTGATTTTAGAGATAAATTGCCCTGTTTTAAGTCTAAAATCACATGCATTTAATAGATGTGATACATAAGGCTTATATCCCTGGTATGAGAGATTTTCAAGAATTCAATTGGGTAGTGACCGCCAAAGTGGCACACTTGGTTGAGTTTGAGAAATGTCGATCTCATATTGTGGTGGGATGTCTCATGTTCTAATGCATGATCATACTCTTAAAGGAGGTGATTGTGTATTGGTTCTTGGAGGGACGCATGTACAACATGCACTTGAGATGTATCTGATCCTAGTGGTTCACACACCCAAAGGTGGTGAGTTCGCGAAAGTTGGAATATATTCTCATGGTCGTTGTCATGTGGAGAGTATACAACTGCGTGTCATGTATTCTGCCCAAAGGTGGTTATATGACGATGTATGTAACTCTCGAGTTTTGGTACTCATATGATGCTAAATATACACATTGTTTATTTTTCAGTCACCTTCTCCGTAAATGGCAACTTCATTTCGATAGAGGTTCTCATTGGTTCGAATTTCAAGAAATAGAAAGAAGATTTTTTTTTGTTTGGGATGTTTCGATAGAGGTTCTCATTGGTTCGAATTTCAAGAAATAGAAAGAAGATTTTTTTTGTTTGGGATGGAGCTAGCAAATGTTCACATTGCTCTTGAGAATAAGCCAGCAGATCTTACGGACACTAGTACTGATGCTGAGAAAATGCTTCTTGCTTCTTAGGAAAAGAGCAATAGGATTTGCTTGTTGACAATGAAGCGATCTATCAAGGAACATTTGAAGAGTGGTCTGCCAGCTAACTGCACTGCTAAGGAAATGATGGCAGCCTTGGAGGCTAGGAATCATGTCTCGTCTAACGCTGAGATTGGGACACTTTTGCAACGACTTTTCAATATGAAGTATGATGGTGCTAATGGTGTTAGGGATTATGGCTTGAGGATGTTGGACCTGCAAACAAAACTTGGGGTTCTTCAAGTTACTATTCTTGATGCATGTATTGTGCATCATGCCTTAAACACCCTTCCACCTGATTTTGGGATTATAAAGATAAATTACAACTCCCAAGATGAGACATGGGCAATTAATGACTTGATTGCTAGGGTGGTGGTAGAGGAAGAGAAACTGAAGAAAGAAAGAGGACTCCTTGTCTTGTATGCATCAAGTTCAAGCAACAAGAAGAGTAAGAGGTTCAAAAAGCGTACTTATAAAGGTACTCATGAATCCACCGGACATTCTGATAGTTTGGGTCCTAAGAAAGCATCCTTGAAGAAGGATGATGATCGTTGCTTCTTTTGTAAGAAGAGAGGTCACATAAAGAAGGATTGTGAAAAGTTTAAGAATTGGTTGTCCAAGCAAGAGCCTACAGGTAATGATTCTTTAACATTTATTTGTGAATCCAATCTATCAGAAGCCCCATCCAGTTCAAGGTGGTTAGAATAACGGTGCAACTAATCATGTTGCATTTACCATATAGGAATTCATAAATCGGAGGAAGCCAAATCAGGATGAGTCAAAGCTCATTGTAGGAAACAACAAGAAAGCAGACGTTGAGCTCGTGGGAGATGTTATTTTGGTTTTAGACATTGGTTTTGAATTGTTATTGAAAAACACTTTTTATGTACCATCTTTTAGACCGAACTTCGTTTCCGTATCGTGTTTAGATATGTATGGCTACTCATTTGAAATAAAGAACAATGTTATTTCTTTGTTTTTTAATTCAAATAAGGTTAGGTGCTGTAACATGTCCAATAGATTGTACAGAATGTGTTTATCTCCCAATGATATATATGTCGCTTATACTGTTGAAAAGGTTATTTCTAAAAGGCCTCTACCTAAGGAACAGTTTTATGATTTATAGCATAAACGTCTAAGTCACATCTCTAAAGAAAGAGTTGAAAGGCTGATAAAGGCTGACATTCTACCTACTCTTGATAGTGACCTAGAAACTTATGTGGATTGTTGTAGGGGAAAGATGACTAAAATAAAGAAGAAAACTACAGTCCGAAGTTCTGACCTATTGGAGGTCATTCATACTGATATTAATGGACCTTATACGTCAACCTTATGTAGAGATTTTTATTTCATTACATTTATTGATGACTATTCCCGATATGGTTATATATACTTGAGTAAAGAAAAGTCTGAGTCTCTTGACAAGTTCGAGATATTTTGGACTGAAATCGAGAAATAGTTGGGAAAAGTCATAAAGGTTGTCAGATCAGATCGAGGTGGCGAGTATTATGGAAAGCGTGGCGATGCTAGACAGCTTAAAGGGCCATTTGCCAAGTACTTGGGGGATTCGGGGATAGTGGCTCAGTTTACTATGCCTGGGAGTCCTGAACAAAATGGTGTGGCGGAAAGGCGCAATCGCACCCTTATAGAAATTTTAAGGAGTATGATGAGTAGGACTAATTTACCTGTTTATCTATGGGGTGATACCTTGAAAATAGCTATGTACATTCTGAATCGTGTACCTTCCAAAGCTATTCCATTGACTCCTTTTGAGTTATGGATTGGACGTAAACCTAGCTTGAACCATCTTAAAGTTTGGGGATGTCCTGTAGAAGTGAAGTTGTATAATCCAACTTTAAGTAAGTTGGACTCCAGAACTACTCAGTGTTATTTTGTATCTTATCCAGATCATTCAAAGGGGTATAGATTTTATAATCTTAATGGAGGAACAAGAATTGTGGAATCACAAACAACGAAGCTCTAGAGTTTGATGTGGCCGAAAAAGGTAGCTTCTCACAGACTAATTAGGATAACAGTATGATGTATACTGCTATATCTTCCTCTCTTCCTATACAAAGGACAATGGAGTCTCCCACACCACATACTGAGCTTGTTGAGGTTCAGGATCCTATTTTTGAGACAGCTCCTGATGAAGTTCCTTAAGCCTCTCAGGTGCATAATGAGGTTGTAGCAACTCTAATCAGGAAATCCGTCACGGAGATGCGATCAGCTATACCGCCAGACTATATGGTCTATCTAGGAGAACATGACTACGATATCGATTCTGTAGTTGATCCAGTGACTTATGTAGATGCTGTTCTTTGCCCTCAGTTAGATCTATGGATGGATGCAATGAAAGATGAGATGCAGTCTATGAAGCATAACAGTGTTTGGGAACTTGTTGAATTGCTTGAAGGTCACAAGCCCATCGGCTGCAAATTGGTGTACAAGACTAAAAGAGACTTCAAGAGAAAGATTGAGAAATTTAAAACCAGACTGGTAGCCAAAAGTTTCACTTAGAGAGAATGATTAGACTATAAAACTACTTTTTCACCAGTCTCTTCTAAGGATTCTTTTAGAGTGATCATGGCATTAGTAGCTCATTTTGATATGGAGTTACACCAGATGGATGTTAAGACTGTCTTTCTGAATGGAGACCTTGATGAAGAAGTCTACATGGTGCAACCCGAAGGTTTTGCAACAGATGATAAGATTGTGTGTAAACTAAAAAGGTCTATTTATGGCCTCAAGCAAGCTTCTAGACAATAGTACTTGAAGTTCATAACGTTGTCACTTCATTCGATTTTGTTTAGTACAAAGTGGATCAGTGTATATACTGCAAGGTTAGTGGGAGGATATTTATTTTTCTCATACTTTATGTAGACGATATTCTGCTTGCGAGTCGTGATCCTAGATTACTGCATGAGACAAAGCGAATGTTGTCAAAGAACTTTGACATGAAGGATCTTGGTGAAGCGTCTTTTGTCCTTGGCATTGAGATCCATAGGGATCCTTCTCACCGTATGTTGGGTTTGTCATAGAGGACATATCTTGATCGTATTCTTGAAAGATTCAGTATGCAGGATTGTAAGCCAGGAATTGCTCCTGTCACTAAGGGTGATAAACTGAGTCTATCACACTATCCTCGTCTAGATGTTGAGAAAGCCCAAATGAATAATGTACCATATGCTAGTGCACTTGGAAGTAGCATGTATGCCCAAGTTTGCATCAGACCTGATATTGCTTTTGCAACGGGACTTCTAGGCAGATATCAGTCAAATCCAGGACATAATCACTAGATTGCTGCCAAGAAGGTTTTAAGGTACTTAAAGAGGACAAAGGATTATATGCTAGTTTACAGACATGATCAGGACCTACAGCTAGTTGGGTATTCGGATGCTGACTTTGCTGGCCGTCAAGATGACATGAGGTCGACAACTAGATACATCTTTATGTTAGTAGGAGGAGTAGTAACGTGGAAAAGTGAGAAGTATAAATCTATTTCATCCTCTACCATGCAAGCGGAGTTCATAGCAAGCTTTACGGCCGCTACTCAGGCAATTTGGCTCAGAAATCTTATTAGGGAGTTGACCGTATTTGACTTTGTGGATAGACCCATACAATTGTATTGTGATAACAACTTTGTAGTGTTGTTCATCAACAATAATAGAAGTCTCAAGGGGTCTAAGCATTTAGCGGTCAAGTTTTTTACTATAAAGGAGACAGTTCAGAATGGTGACATTGCAGTAGAGCATGTTTCTACCGATGATATGGTTGCCGACCCACTAACTAAAGGCCTTCGCCCTTGTGTATTTGAAAGACATGTTATTAGCATGGGCTTAGGAGCATCATTGGATGCCATTGTTTAGTGGGAGCTGTTTAGGTTTTTGCTCTAACAAAGTTGACATCTGTATTTGTTACAATTATGTAATATTTGGTATATATCAACTCTTTTGCATTCAATAAAGTATTTGTGAATGTGTTGTTATCGAGTTGAATACACACATCTTTGAAAACCTCAAGGCATTGTGTTAACCTTGAGTAAAGGCTAGGGGCAATAAGTTATTAGCCTTATGGATTTGTCTTGTTACACATAAAGTGCAATTAACTATAAAGATAAGACATATATAGATTCATTGGAACCATTAGGATATTCTCTGGTGACACATCAGGTTTCGTGACATATAAGAAGAGAGAATGTGACTAACAAAGGAGATGACACATAAAGTATCACTCTTCTGTGAAGTGTTATCTATTTGCTACACTACCATATTAAATCCATATCAGTAGAGTTAAAGACAATTGTGATCATGGAAGGCTCTATGTCTATAGATGCAGTTACCGCCATGATTCGGTGTTTGAAACTTTATGGGATCGGATTGATTATTAAGAATAATCAGAAGACCAACATAAAGTTATGTACATATAATACAATTTCAATTAATATAGCCCAAGTGGGAGAATGTTAGAATTATCATAATATGGTCTACATTAATTAAAACTAATGTATGGGTTGGTCTACTAAAGTATGACATGTATTCTTAATATATTTTAATATGGGCTGACTTAGTGTAGGCCGAAGAGGTACGACCCGTGATGAGAGGATCCGTGCCGAAACTACTATAAAAGGCACAAGTCCCCCCTCTAGCCATTTGATCTCAGAAATTTTCAGAACACACCCCTTCGTTCTGTGGTGGTTCTCTCATCGGCCAGCAACAAACGAAAGAAATAGAGGGGAAAATTTGGTCTCGAGAATCGTCGTCGTTCCGCATAAAGATGGATTCCAAATCAGGCATGTTTGCTAACCCTTTCTTCTATGGCATGTGTGTTTCTAGTTCTGGTTATGGCGATCCCGAGGATGCCACATTTTCGTGGTCTTTCACAATCGTCCAAATGAATTTTATGCTGATTTTTGCATATTCGAATGAAAGGGCGGCCCTCGCCTGAGACCGATGGAGGTTGAGGCCAGGTGAGGGAGGGAAAAAGGAGAAGGAAAAAAGAAAAAAGGGAAAAATAAAATTAGAAAAGACAAAAATAAAATATTAAAAATATTCTAAAAAATATTAAAATAGTATTAAAAAAATTATTCACGTCAGCGCCAGCAGTGTCACGAAGGACAGCCGGTGTCCACGTCAGCGACTTTCGACCAATAAGACTAAATTGGCAAAAGGTGAAAAGATTTAGGACTTAATTGGCAAAAGTACTAAAGATTTATGACTATTTTGACAATTTTCTCGGCTTTTATTGGTGTAAGGTGGTAAAGGAGAGGTCAAAATGAGTTCAATGGAGGGAGAAACTTAATTGAATGAAAGGGAGTTGCAAGCCGAATGACAATTGTCCAAATGAATTTTATGCTGATTTTTGCATATTCGAATGAAAGGGTGGCCCTCGCCTGAGACCGGTGGAGGTTGAGGCCAGGTGAGGGAGGAAAAAAGAAAAAGGGAAAAAGAAAAACAGAAAAGATAAAAATAAAAATATCATAACAATATTAAAAAATTATCCACCTTAGTGTCAGTAGTGTATGAAGGACGGTCGGCGTCCACATCAGCGATTTCTGGCCAATAAGACTGAAATGGCAAAAGTGCTAAAGGTTTAGGAATTTTTTGACAATTTTTCCGGCTTTTATTGGTGTAAGGTGGTAAAGGAGAGGTCAAAATGAGTTCAACGGAGGGAGAAACTCAATCGAATGAAAGGGAGTTGCAAGCCCAATGACAATCCTATGCTGATTTTTGCATATTCGAGTTCCTAATGGTTGTTGTACAATGATTTCTCAAAGCCAAATCCTGATGCCAAGTGCGTATCACGAACAATGTCATCAGCCAACCAAAGAAGTCAGCCAAAAAAGAACACACCCCAGCCAATGTTGTAAGCCACCATTGATGCAGGGAGGATAGTTTTGCAGTGATGCTTTATTATTGAATGTTGCATAGTACTTAGTCAAGTGACGATGATATGGCGTGTGATACTCGCCGTTTCTCTCGGTGTATCATGCATGAGACTAGTGATCATGGGTGTCGAGCAATGTATGACGTGAAGACTCAGGTGCAACGGTTCCAAAATGAATGCCGCAACTTTTTTCAGTGCCGGAAGGCAAGAAAAGAAGCAATGGAGTATGACGTACTTCCAGGCCCTGAACTCGCTCGACATTATATTCAGAGAAAAAGAGATTTTGTCAATGCTAACATTAAGTGCCCAAAGCTTATTTTGTTACCTAAGACTACATTTTCGGCTGCCTGTTGGGTGTCAACTCTGAAGAACATGACGAACACCGCCGTTTTCAATATGCTGAAAACACTCTACATCTACGTTAATCTTTCTAAAAGGGATGGTAATTTACGTAGAAAGCAACAAGGCGAAAGAAAAATACCCCGTCCATATCTACATTGGATTAGACCACCTTCTCTTTACCTCAGATTTCCACCGTACTTCGTTCAACTTCCCATCCAAACCGTAGTCTCTCTCCATGACAAGATTAATGCCTTCGTCGGAGTACCAGCCAACACCAATGCAAAGAATCCCGTCTTTATTAATGTTAACATAACTGGTAACGCCTCCGGGCAACCAAAGAATGGTCGCATCTTGCATGTTGAGCATCTCTTCCTCCCCAAAGTATACTAAGTTCTCGGGCAAGGTCGTTTTCTTTAAGGTCTCAGTGCAGAGGTAGACATATGGGGTCCCATTGCTTTCTTCTGCGACCGTCTCTTCAGCATATACCGGTGTGGCGCTCACCTCAAATACTTTCCATGAACCAATGAGATCTGATGGCTGGGTTCTTTTCCGCAATGATAATGGCTTCACATCAAAGTCCATATCGCTGTCACATGACAACAGGCAAAACTTAGGTTTATTATGCAGGAAAGATTGAAACCACAAGCATTATTTTGTAACTCGAGAAAAACCAAAGACCCTCGACTCATCTCAGTTGGCCAAGCAAGGATTTGGAAAGAAAACACTACAAGAATCAACAGATATAGGCTCTTGACGGAACTTTCCTCTGCAGTATAATTGGTTCATAAGCATGTAATCCAACCAAGAAGTAGCCAATCCAGGAAACAGAATTTAGAAATGCAAACAGTCCAACCGCTGTGGCATAATATTTAAGGAAAGACAGTTTAGTCTATCACATATCTGATAAAATTCCCTAGTTACGAAAAGATTAAGACCTTCATTTGTCTAGGACCAGCATCACCGCTATGGGTATCACGGCATCTAGTTCGTTAGGAATCCTGCGTAACCCTTCAATCTTTTCTTTTACTTTCAGGAACCACAATGGAGGCAGCACTATGAGGGGGAATAACACCATAAACAAACTATCCATTAAGCGGCGCCACTTACTGCAAAATGTAGGACATGAAGTACAGCAGAGTCGTTGCATAAATCATTCACACTTGTCATCTCAAAATTCATTCAGATGATTTTTTGCTGCCTAACACTGTAGGCCTGCAGATAGAATAGAATCTGCACGATCCTCCTTGTCCCCTCAACTGGTAGAAGAAGTAACAACTTACAATTACTATAAAAAAAAAGTGACCATAAAACCTTAGTCACATCTTAATAGGTCACGACTTTACTCTTCTTTAATTACACATTTGTCCGACCCAAAAAATAAATCACATATTGCCGTTGTTATCGTCGACTTATAAATACTCCAACAAGAATAAAAAGATCTCAATTCTCAAGTATAATTGTTCTACCCTTTCATCAAATTTATTTATCAACGAAAAAGCTCGTAAAGTAAGCAGGGGACTTATTCAGGACTTCATCCACTACTTACACACAATATTGGATGTCTACCAGACCAACGGAGTTAACTTTTCATTTTGACTACTGAGCAGGCTGCCTGAGACAACTTGAGAGTCAAACATCTCTAATAGGGTTCTCCAGTTCAATTCTAGGAGTAAAACATCTAAATTTTTCCATATGCAGAGTGAATCACTGCAACTCCACTTTCATTTTGGTCTAGTCAGGAACCTACTTGCGATTGGGAAGGTGCTTGAAGGATCAAATCATAAGATCCTGAAAAATCTGAAACACATGTACAAAATTCATGCACCTGTACCAAATAAAGTTTCAAAATATTGCTTCAAAGACCTATATCATGTTCATTACTTGAATTTAAGTAAAACGAGTTTTAGAAAACCTAAAATGTCATGCTATAGAACTTTCTAGTCTGAATATAAATATTATTTAACGTAAAGTCGGTAAAATTGCACCTATCTCTAGGACTAGGACGAGTCTCTAATGATCCTACCACCTTAAGATCCTACTTAATATCCGAATTGTTTCTTCGGTTATGAATAATAGGATCAGTTCATATTTGGACCAGGATTCTCAATAAGATGGAAACACAACAGGTCTAAGGATCAAAGTATGTCCAATATTAATGCAAAGTGAGTTACGTTACCTTTCATCACGAATATTTGCTGGACTGACCCACTCTTCTTCATAAACGGCAACTCTCATTATCTGAATGTCTGCACCCCCATTGTTGAATTCTATTGTGTGGACTATCCGGAGTCTTTTGTGACAACCTTTAACCAGACACTGAGACAAGGAAAGGGCAGATTAAGAGTGCAAAAAAGAAAATTCACGTGACTATTTTTTTCTTTTCAGAGAACAAAACAAGACATCTAAATTAAGCACTAAACAAAACAAGTCCTCTTCATTTTCATGAGCTCTGAAGCAGAAGCTTAACTCTGATCTGCCTATGAAAGTTAGATAGAAGCATTCTTAAAGCACCAATTATGTACGATAATACAAAATTCTCCATGAAAAAGAAAATTACCCGAGAAAGAATACCACTGTCATCATAAGTCACAAATTATCCACAACCGCCGTCATCTCCATGCATTCTTAGAAAATAAAACAAGTCCATAGTAGTCCCTTTATATGTAAGATTTTGACTGTAGCATTTTGCGGATGATACGCCCTTGTTAAAAGAAATTACTAGACCATTTTCTTTTGGAGTTGTAGTACTTATTATAAAGTAAAGAGAATTCCGGCCGAGCAGCACTTATTAGAAGCACTATTAGGGGTAGAGTCAAAGAATGTTCAGACCTAATAAAGATAACGTCACAACACCACAATCACATGAAAATGGAAATTAGTGACAATGATCAGAAGATAATGAGTCCAGCAGTGAGCATTAAATACTCTGTTTTCTATCATATTGAGTTTCAAAGAAAGCTGACGCTGAACAGTATCATCAAGACAATACATACTCTTTGACCAACAAACGCAATAGCCTTTTCTTCCCTGATTTTATCTTTCTCTTTGATCCATGTATAAAGATGTGCTCCAAGTGCAGGAGAACCAACCAATGACTACATATCTCCCATTTTATCTGAAAATAAGAGCTGGCTCCAATAACTCTGACAAAACACAAATCTCACACAAGAGCTGCCTAGGTATATGTACCAAAACTTCATATGGTCTCAAAAACGAAAAGAGAAACCCATTAACAATGAGAAAGAAAAAATGTACCACAATGAGACCGAGATCAACTCGGTTCATGGAGAGCAATTTAAATAGCTGCAAATTCTTTGTTTTCATAACGACACTGGGAATAGATTTTTCTACGCCTCCCGTAAATTTATTCTCCACCAAAGTCTGCCTTAGTGGGTGAAAGCTAAAAAAAAAGCTCCCAACGTATGCTCTCTACCCACTGAAAACAAACACTGATGCCTACATCTATGGATTGGAATATGGTCAACGAAGTTGTAGGTGGTGATTAACCTCTTTAGTTGTGGCTGTACAGTAGGAAGAGGGATTATGTTAGTAAAGGAGAACCAAATATAATAGTCAGGCAAGTGCTTATCCAATTTCCTAGCTGGGATCTTTACATATATGAGGCATTAAAGTCTCTTAGATAACTGCAGCATGAGGGGCAGATAGTCTTACAATCGGGAGGGAATTGTCAGATTAAGGGGAAAAAGAAACTACAATATATTCCCCAATCTGTACCTTTGAAAGAAGCCTTACCACCAGAAAATGCTGGTTCTGATTCCTGTTTTTCTTATTTGTACACATTGAATAATGATCAATAGTCACCCTGTGCAGACCAAACAGTAAATCTTTGCTTCTTCTTGTTCAGGGATCCTTTCTAACCTTCTGGTTACAAAAGAAGTACAGACACATTGTTTTGTTGCCCTAAAGAACGACTGATATTGGAGGATGTCCTCCAGTCTCAATTTCCTGATAAAAACTAAGCATGATGCTGCATTCTACTTAACTCAGAAGAAGAATAAGAATTTGCAAATAACCAATATGAACTTACCAAGTTGCATGTAACAACACCAACGTGTAAAATGTTCCAATTTATTGAAATCTGGACTATTTACCTGCTCAAACTTGAGAGTGGGGCTCAAGTAATAGTTAGAATCATCAACTTCACCGACAGGAATATCAATTGGGCCCCTGGAATAAGATCCATCCTGCAAAGAACCCATTCAAATGAGTAAAATTTAATTTTCTTATCCTGTCTAATATATTCCAAGATGTTTTCTGCTAGTTCCAAATGCAACTTAGTACAGCTAGATCGTAAGTACCTTTTTTCACCATAAATAACATGAAAATAGCTTTAATGACCTTATCATACAAATTTAATCAAGGACACTATCCACGATTATGTAGATATATTTTAGACAATTATATACAACGGAATATCCCATATGCCCCCACTATAGGCTTTCCAGCTTCCATGAATCAATGAATCATTGAACGTCAACTTGGACAGCTTAGTTATTCATGCATTAGCCAGACAATTTTCCAGTCTCATGATCTGAAAGTAACCGAAAAAGAGAGAATGAAGCAGTTCACACCTCAAAGAAAACAAGACCAGGTTCATAGCCCATGACATCTTCTTCCATCAAATCACTGGCTCCAAAGTTGAAAGAATCAAATTTTGGCAGCATACGATCTGCTGCACTTTCATCTATTCGGTCCTTACATGAATCTCCATCTTTAGTCCCTTCTTTGCTTTTGGCATTGCCGCCATTGTTCAATGATATTTCACCATAGGGATTCAGAGTTACCCAGTTTATCTTTCTCTGAATTTGAGATGTTAATCCTCCATGCGATGCTGGAATTGCCTGAACACAGGAAAGTGTATAGCAGTCATAGAGGTTCTCATTCTTTTTACCAATCTCTATGGGTTCCATTTCAGCAGTGATAGGTGAAAATACAGCTCCCACTCCCTTCCATATCCCGCTCACACTACTAGCAAATGTATTCCATACTGGTCTTATTACTGGTTCCTGAAAGGAAAAAAATGACATGAGTTAATTAAGTTCAAGAAGACCAAAAAAATAATCAATTCACATCAAGCTGTCTGAGCATAGCATTTTTTTTTCTTTTTTGTGTTTAGATCATATATAATTTATACTCATTTAGATTAACAATCAATTCTTTCAACAATTTTAGACTTGAGTCAGCAGAAAAGTGCCCAAACCATCTCTAATCATTTTGGCCCCACAAATGTTTACCAAGCCTTTACTGAGTAATACTTGCAAATGAGATTTTCAACTTCCTTCGAATATAAACTTGGAGATCATGCAGGATATAAAAAGAAGTTTTAGCAACAAAATTATGAACAACAGCAACCAATACCAATTCTTCTTCAGTACTTCCAAAATCATTTTTTCTTTTATCAAGATGAGCAAATATAAAGCTCTTTCCCCTTCTAGAGAAAGATGAAATCAAGTCTTAATATTAAATCACTGCATCAATCTCAAATGCATCGGAGATCTATAGAATATAGCTCCTTACAGACAGATAGAGAGCCGAATAACACTTGAATCCGTTCATCAACAAGTATTTCCTCGGAAAACTGCACCGATTTCATCGCAAGCTATGACTAACTATACAACATGTATTGCTGAACTATACATATACATTGCAAAAATCAGGCAATTTCTATCCTTTTTCTTTTTTATTAAACGTTAAGGAGACGTTCACTATGAGCACCAAGGGATGGCAACCCATTTACAAAAGAAGCTCGTGACTGCATAAAGAACCTACAGATTGTACAGCAATCCTCATGAAACATGCTTGGTGTCTGCTCAAATTAAATCATTATCTTTCCAGCAGCTGCATTAGTGCATGATCAATTATTTCAAGTTCAGATCACAAGTAACTACGGATTCCATCGATCTCGGAAACTTTTCGTATCAATTTGGGAAGTCCGTCAATGGTGCACGACCCCATTTAAACCCCAAATAAGCTGGGAATTCAACAACTTTGCCGGAGAAGTAAGCATTGCCAGAAATTATAATTTGCTTAAGAATATTACACCAAACATATGCCAATACTCAAGACCAATAACTGGAATTAAAATCAACTTTTAAAGGGCAGAAAGGTGCTATGAAATTTCATGGACCTTGCCGTAGCTTCCTGATAAACACTATTTGTCACGGTTCTAGTGAAACAGATTTAAAGAACCCAGAAACTTCAGGCAAGAATACAATACAAACCAGCAAGTACCAAAACTTGAAATGCTCCGACTCTACTAAACAACATTGGAACACTTCTATGCAGCACAAAGCCGTAAACTTCATCAAGATGGCATGGCATTAGAGTAATTCCTCCTATAATCAAATTACTCTTGCTTTTATGTGACCGTTTTTGAAATATGCTTTCAACCTGTCTCAGAGCAGCTGCTCTGTAGGTACTGGATTGAGGTCATTTCCACTAAACTCCCCAGGAACGATAATTAAAAGCCCAAATAAGAAGGGGTCCCACACGCTCGCGCACAAAAAGAGAGCAATCAATACGAGAAGGTAATGAAACGAACCAAACCTGAGTCTGAAGAACCGATTCGACCTCCATCAACATGGCGCCCGACACCATGACCTTCCCATCCCTCCCTCGCATCCCTCTCACCACTCTCCTCCCCCTCTTCCTACTCGCCCTCGGCCTCGACCTTTCCTTCTCCGCAGCGGCCCTTGCGACGTCGTTGTCGATGCTCCACACATTGTCCTTCTTGCCCCTGACGCTCACTCGCTGCTTCCCGCCGCCGCCACCTCCCCGGCGCCCTTGATGGCCGCTCCGGGGACGGACGGGGCCGGGTCTCGGGGAAGCGAGAGGGAGAGAAGGCGGAGGGAGGAGGCTGCGATTGTGAGCGGAGAGAGAGTCGCGAAACCCTAACGGCGGAGGAGGAGGGGGATTGAGGAGGGTCCGAGTGGAGGAGAAGGTCCGGCAGAGGTGGAGAAATGGAGACTGCATTGTTGCTCTCTACGAGCTTGGAGAAGATTTGAGTGAGAGTTTTCAGGAAGTTTTTGGTTGAGGACGGACAGAGGTGGGTCGAGGTCGAGGTTGACCGTTGACTCTTCGAGGATTATTTTTTTGATTTTATTTGTATTATACATATATAAATAAAAACATACATAAGCAAATTAAGTGCACAAACTAAAAAATGGAGAAGTTAAGAATGAAAGTGGATCGTAGAGGAGGACAAAATGGTATTTTTTGTGAGAAAATACTCTTCAAATCTCTCTATTTAGAGATTTTTATATAAGATGGCAAAAACCAAGCCCGATTCAATAAAGTTCGACCCGCGCAGCTCGAAAATCAACTCGATCTCGCCCAAGTTGCCTAAGAAAAGTCAGCAATCCATACCTGATTTAATTTGTATCGGAATAACCTGAATTCGAATAATCTATTCACTTGATTAAATTTGACTCGAAATCAAAAATAGAATCCTAAATGAATCAAAATACGACCCGAGTGAAACCCCTGCAAATCGAAAATTCTTGAAGTCAATATCGTCCAAACACTCGAATGCCGGTTGATATTATCCAAATTTCAGTGATTTAATTTGTAAGAATATGAAATATTTCTGAAAGCTTTATTTTATTTTATTTTTTTGTCCTAAGCTTTAGTTTACAAAGGAGTGTATTGGTGTTCATTCTTGTGATGCTGATTATTTCCGTTACACGATCCTACCCGACTTTCAATTGTGATGTCATCACCTAAAATGTCTAGAATCAGAATATGAACCCAAATTTAATTGAAACCGATTCGATTTGATCCGATCCGATTGTTTGCCGAACTATCTAAATCTAGAGAGTACCTAAAGCTTGCAATGTCTCAAACCAATCCGTGACAACTCGAGAAAAACCAAACTTGAAATGACCCAAATCGGACCCGACATGCACCCGAGACTTTGTAAACCGAAATGACTTGAATTCGAAATCAACTTAACCGAAACTAATCTTCATTTACCACCTCTAGTAGCCGAGGTGGTAAATGTAACGTTTCTGGAAAAATATTTTTCAATAAGTCATTTTCTAGGTTAATGACAATATTTTCTTATGTTCGTATGAAATCTGAAAACGATCGAAAAATATTTTATGTTGTTTGGTATGGAAAATCGGTCCTCAATGCACTTTTTTTTAATATTTTTTATTTTTCTTTTCTTTTTTTGTTTTACTTTTTTACTTTTTATTTTACTTTTTTCTTTTCCCTTCTTCTTTGGTCGACCTCGGGCGAGCCTGAGCTCGCTAGCCCGCATCATGGCCGATCGCCAGGCTGCCAGTCGGTGGAGGAAGAAGGAGAAACGAAAAGAAAAGAAAAGAAAAAGAAAAGGAAAAAAAGAAAAGAAAGGAATGTAAAGGAGTTCATGGAGAAAATATGGGGGGAAATGATTTCCTCTTGGGAAAATTTCAAATAAGTGTCTAAAGTGCCATTATTTTCTCAAATAAGAGTTTGAACATTGTTTCAAATAAGGGCTTGAAGTATCCTCTTTGTTTCAAAGAATTATCTAACTAAAGGGCATTTTTGTCCTTTGCTTTTTTGAATTATTTTCTTTTTCTTTTTTATGTTTTTCTTTTGCTTTTCTTTTCTTTTTCTTTTTTCTCTCTCCTCTCCATCACCGGCCTAAGGTGAGGGTCGCCCTCGCACGACACCGGCTAGCATCGGGCAACCCTCGCCTGGGCTCAGCAATGGTGGCTGTGACATCCACACTAGCTCTCTCCCCCTGCAAATTCCTCTGCAAACCCATCTCGCCTTCCCTCCTCTACCTCCGCCAAATCTGTGCGAACCCAAGAAGGCCGAGCGGGACCAGAGCGATTGGCCCTCATGGGGTCTTGCCGATTAAGTCTTACATGGAGAACCAGAACTCCCTCTCCGGTTTCGCCAACAAGGTCATCGGTTCTTTGCCCGTCATTGGGCTCGTGTGACGAGGATTTTCAGCGACGAAGGCGGAGTCGATAGGGACATCATTGATTTCGCAGAGTTCAGGAGGCGGGCCGGGAAGAAGTCCACCATTATTGATTCCCAAGCTATCTACGAGTTTCAAGATCCTCACGGCCGGGCAGGGGATCCCTCTGTTGGAGCTGGTGGTCTTCTCAAATCTGAGGATATTTTGGGAGGCGTGGCTAGGCTGCGGCTTTCAAATGATATTGAATTCGTAGAACCCGCCCAGACGAGGGCGAGGGTTGCCCTCGCCGGCGTCGGGCGACAGCCACCCTCGCGGGCCCGCCCAGGTGAGGGTGACCCTCGCCCGATGTTAGCGACCTCCACCGATGGTCCGACGATGGCCCGAGAGGGAAGAGGAAAAAAACAGAAAAAGAAAAAGAAGAAAAAAGGAAAATAAATTTTAAAAAAATAAAGGACGAGAATGGCCTTCGGCCAGGCTCTTTTTTGAAACTATAAGGACACTTTCGCCCTTATTTGAAATAATATCCATTTCGAACCCTTATTTGAAAATTTCTTTTTCCTCTTTTCAAAAAAAAAGAAAAAAAGAAAATCATCCTATTTTGAAGGTATTTTTTTCCTTGAAGGAAAATATTTTTCTGAAAATTATTTTTCGCGAAGCAAACGCAGCTTTTGGAGTAACACGATTTCCTAAACCGGAGTATTTGTATGAATGCCAAACGGACAAGTCAGAGATTGCACCTTAATAAAAGATAGAAGGACTCTGTCATGAATGTAAATGATACACTCCTTGATTGCCGAACATGTAGTTGTCTTGTTTAGGTAGAGAATATTTACGTTTAGATATTTAGTGAAGGATGTTTATTTTCCTTTATTTCAGTAGTTATTTTGTTATTTATTAGATTCCATGTTGAGTGAAGATCTCATGTTTTTAAATAAGTGATGTAGGCCAATAGCCGAATTAATGATTTGACCTTATTTTAAAATGCAAGAAAGAATTTTTCTTTACATATGATTTATTTCTACATTGATTTCCAAGGCAATGGAATTAAATTAAGGATAATTATACAAATAGTCTCTAAATTTTGACTCAATGTGTAATGTGGTCCCTAAAATTTTAATTTATTTAATGTGGTTTCTAAAATTTAGTTCGATATACAATTTCGTCTTTGAACTTTTAATTTATTCAATGTGGTCCCTAGATTTTTAGTACATGTTCAATTTAGTCCATGAACTATATGAAAAATGTTTAATATTGTCCTTCCATTTATTCAAGTTCAGAGAGAACAGTAAACATTTTCATATAATTTAGGGTACTAAATTGAGTATGTACTAAAGTTTTAGGGATCACATTGAATTAATTAAAATTTTAAGGACCATTTATACATCGAGTGAAAATTCAACTACTTCTATCGTTCTCCCATTGCAATACGCAGTTGATATCGAAAGATAAGTCCACTTAATCTATGGGCTGGTCCCACGTTTCGGGGCCCACAGGATAATTGGGCTTGGACAAGTGAATTTCCAGAATTCGTTAAGTTGGTCTTGTCAAGCCCAATCGGCCCGATCCTCGAGAAGATACCAAGGATGATCTCAATCGAGCAGCCCAACCACACGTGTGGGCAGAAGAAACCATGAGACGTCGTTCATTCAGATAAACCGAGGTAAGGCCTAGGGGACCAAAGGCCACGTACTAAATATATTATACGAGGTCTAGCCGGTTCGGATTGAACCTGGTGAAGGATCAAATAACAAATCAAAGGATATAATCACTTGCACATGCATACATATCTTGTTAGGCTGCACACGTCCTCGTCATCACATGATACGTCGTCACATGACACCTCGCATGATACTTTGTCACGTGACCCGATCACACGACACGTCAATTAAATGACATATCATCCCATGATGTGTCATCACACGACACGACGCGTTGTCATATGATAAGTCATCCCATGACACGTCATCGTACAACACATCGTCACATAACATGTTGTCGGGAAAAATTGCATCGGAAGTCCTAAACTCTGTATACGGAATGCAATTAGTTTCTGAACCTTTCAATTGGTTCGATGAAGTCTTAAAATTTCTTAGAAAATGTAATTTTTTCCTTTCGAATGATCATAAAATTGATTATCTGCCATTCAAAAAATTTCTTATGTGGCATCATAAATTGTTCTTTTCAATATAAGTTTAAGATTTAATTGCAAATTCAGTAAAATGTTTGGACTTAATTGAACCAATTAAAGGTTTTAGGACTCGTTACACTTTCTTAATAATTGGTTAGTACTTGAACCAATTAAAAGATTAAAGACTTGATTTCATTTGGTACATAAAATGTAGGATTTGTGGTAAATTTTCTCCTCGTAATCGAATGACACGTTTTGTCATAACACTACATTACACTTCATATATGCCATGTCATCATGTGTACATGCATTCATGTTCCCAAGACACACGCACACATGGCCCACAAAGTCATTCTCGAAGCGTACCATGATGCGAACCTTTTGCCTTATTTCACCTCGAAAACATAGTAATTGCATGTGTGGGGGAGTGCGCAGTACATATATGCTATCTCCAATTCAAGAAATTGCCAAGATGAATATCAAATCTGAGCTCGTCAACATATTCGATTAAATTCATATTCACTCAAAAATTTAAGTCAATGAACACGTATGTCTCAACTTGAATCTCCATAAGCACCCACCTTCACTCATAGTCTCTTTCTCAAGTCCGTACCATGGAGTCTGTCATCGAGGCCCGCAGAAAACCGCGTTGTACACGGGATTCTATCCTTGAAATATTTATCAAACATTGAAACACATTGGTTTCCTCAGTCCACAGTCCTATCATCCAAAATGAACGCGTTCTCTTGGCCAACATGGTTCTGTTAGTACATACCAAGATATTCGATTGAAACGATACAATGCTTGCTGCTCGAATCTGCACAAAAATCGGTTCGACCGACATCGTATCTCACTCTAATTCCGAGTTTGGACCAACCTTGGAGATAGCCTCTATAACCAACTGTTAAATTAATGTCTCGAGTTTGAGCTATATTATGGAATCTGTTCCATCGGAAGATTTTGATTTGTTTAAATCTGGCGTGCCCCCAACCGAATCAGATTTGTTTCTTTTCTTGGGCGGCAGTTCTTGGTAATTATCCAGGAGTGCATCAGCGCATGTACGACTCCAAGTTTGATCTTGAAAAGTTTTGCACTACAAGACAAATTAAATAGTCCAATGTATATCTATTTTATGGGTAAAAGGGTAATTGTAAAAGAAAGGAATAAAAAGCTAAGGGTTTGCTTTTTATTCTCAACCTGCAGAAGCTGCCAAAAGAAGTCCAAAAAGGAAGTGCCGCATAGTGACGTCTAAAAAAAGCAAAACAGAGAGCACTTCGGGACGCACGAAGAAAGGGACTCTTGAACGCACGCAGATTTTGCTCGTGAGTCTTATTATATCCGATTGAAGAGTTATTTTATTTGTAAACACTTTGGGTTTTGGGTATAATCTAGGTACGGGAAACACGAGCGATTGAGCGATTGTAATTCCGATTCTCCGATTATAGTGGATTGTTCTTGCTGGCTCTCCCCGTGGATGTAGGTACCGATATTAGGACCGAACCACGTAATCTCTGGTGTCCTTTATCGTTCCTCGTTATTTTTTCTAGGCTTTTCGCATTGACTTAATTTGGAAGATCCTGTTATTCCGCATTAATATTACAACAATTGGTATTAGAGCTTGGGATCGGATTTCTGGATTGTGATTTGAGGCTTTTGCTTGTCTGATTATTATCTGGATATTCTGTTTATTGCAATTATGTCTGGAGTGAAAGCAGAAATTGAGAAGTTTAACGGGAGAAACAACTTTGGGTTGTGGAGTGTTAAGATGCGTGCACTATTGACAACTCAAGGTTTAGCCAAGGCATTGGATGGCAAAGATGAGTTGCCGATTTCGATGAAGATGTTGATAAGGTAGAGTTATTGGAGAAAGCAAGGAGTATAATACTATTGAATTTATCGGATGAGGTGTTAATAGAGGTGGTCGAGGAGAAAGATGCCGCATCGTTGTGGGCGAAACTTCAAGCCCTCTATGTAACGAAAGGTTTGAATAATCGCTTGTACATGCTGAAGAGGATGTTTCAGTTTAGATATACTGAAGGTACGTCTATCAGATCCCACCTCGATGAATTTAATAAACTCATTATGGATTTGAAGAACGTCGGTAAGACACTTGATGATGATGAACAGGGCATGATGTTATTAGCTTCTTTACCAGAGTCATGGAGCACTTTTCTGATTCATTGCTGCAGGGGCGTACTACGATTACTTCGGAAGAGGTAAAGTCCGCTTTGTTTTCTAAGGAGTGGCAGAGAAAGTTGCGAGATGACAGTCTAGCGCAAGATGTAGCCCGGGGACTGATGATTCAAGGCAGAGAGCAATATCGGGGGTCCAGTAGCAGCAGCGGTAAAAGCAGGTCTAAATCACGCTATAGAAAGTCCAAGGGACACGTGAAGTGCTTTGAGTATCACGAGGAGAGCCATGTCAGGAGAGATTGTCCTAAGTTGAGAAATAGAAGTGATAAGCAAAAAGCCACAAGCAGTATGGCAAATGTTGTTGAGGAGAGCACTAGTGATGCAGAGACTGTTCTATGTGTAACTACAGGTTCGTTAGGAGACGAATGTGTGCTAGATTCTGGGTGTTCTTATCATATGACGCCTCATAGGAATTGGTTTACTACTTACCAGACTGCAGATGGTGGTAGAGTTCTAATGGGGAATAACGCAGCCTACAAGGTTGTGTGGATAGGGACAGTTCGGATTCAGATGCATGATGGTGTGGTGCGCACATTGACAGACGTGAGGCATGTACCGGAGCTCAAGAAGAACCTTATTTATCTGGGGACACTCGATGATATCGGGTATAAGTACACCGCTGAAGGTGGAGTGCTAAAGATCTCTTGAGGTGCTATGACAGTGATGAAAGGGAAGAAAGTGAGTTCTCTCTATCATCTACTAGGAGAGATCGTGACAAGAGCTGCTGCAGTTTCATCAAGTGAGTCAGATTTTGATTTAACTCAGTTATGGCATATGCGTTTAGGGCACATGAGTGAGGCAGGTATGATGATGCTGAGTGACATGGGGTTGTTAAAGGGTCAGAAAACAAGTAAATTAGACTTATGCGAGCACTGTATCTTTGGGAAGCAGCGCCGGATTAAATTTACTACGGGTATTCATTCGACCAAGCAACCAGTCGAGTACATTCATTCAGACGTCTGGGGCCCGTCTCCTATTCCTTCGAAAGGAGGTGCCCGATATATGCTAACATTTATCGACAATTATTCCAGGAAGGTATGGGTGTGCTTTCTGAAGCACAAATCTGATGTGTTTGATCGGTTCAAGAATTTTAAGGCATTGATTGAGAAGCAGTCAGATAAACAGATCAAGTGCTAAGAATCGATAACGGTATGGAGTTCTATGGTAAAGATTTTACCGAGTTTTGCGAGAGAGAAGGGATTGTGAGACACCGCACAGTACCTGCGACACCACAGCAGAATGGCGTGGCAGAACGGAAGAACAGAACTTTACTTGAGCGGGCTCGGAGCATGCTTTCGCATGCTGGAATAGGTAAGAAATTTTGGGCCGGAGTAGTGAATATGGCATGTTACCTAATTAATCGATTTCCATCATCTGCTATAGAGTGGAAGACTCTAGAGGAAGTATGGTCGGAGAAACCTGTTGATTATTCCAGATTACGAGTATTCGGATGTCCTGCGTATGCTCATGCGAGTGATGGTAAGCTTGAGTCGAGGTCAAAGAAGTGCATATTTCTGGGTTATGCACATGGGGTGAAAGGCTACCGGTTGTGGTGCACCGATCCCAGATCACCCGATTTTCTAATTAGCAAAGACTTGATCTTTGACGAGACTGCAATGCTTCGACATAGTAGTCCTAAGACACTACGAGTAGAGCAGACAGATCATGGTGTCAATAGTGAGGTGGAGCTTCAGGTGGAGACTCTGGAGACCTAGGAGGTAACAGAGGTTAAGACTGCAGATGAGGCCGCAATTCCTGAAGTCGGTGATATTGAACAACCAGCACAGTTGCAGCATAGTATAGCCGCAGATAGACAGAGAAGGCAAATTAAACCACTGATACGTTATGCTTATACAGATATTGCTTATGCTTTGACTGTAAGTGATGAGGTGGAGACAGATGAGCCTTCGTCTTACTCTGAGGCAATGGCTAGTAGTGAGTCATCGCAATGGCTAGGAGCTATGAGTGAAGAGATGAAATCACTCCATCGAAATCAGACATGGGAGCTAGTTAAAGTACCCAAGAGCCAGAAGATTGTCGGAAGTAAATGGGTCTACAAACGAAAAGAGAGCATTCCTAGTGTCAAGGCAGCGAGGTATAAGGCGAGACTTATTGCGAAGGGGTATACACAGAGGGAGGGCATTGACTACAATGAGGTATTTTCTCCTATGGTAAGACATACTTCTATCCGTGTTTTACTTGCCTTAGTTGATGCACAGGATCTCGAGTTAGAGCAGCTTGATGTGAAAACGACGTTTCTTCACGATGAGTTAGATGAGCAGATTTACATGAGGCAACTAGAGGGATTTGCTATTCTGAGTAAGAAAGATCATGTTTGCTTGTTAAAGAAATCTTTATATTGGCTGAAATAGTCTCCTAGGCAGTGGTATAAGTGTTTTGATGCTTTCATGGCTAGTCAGGACTACTCGAAAAGTCAAATGGATAGTTGTGTCTACTTTAGGAGATTGGATGATGGGTCTTTGATACATATGTTATTATACGTTGATTATATGTTGATAGCAATGAAAAATATGTCTGATATTGATGTGCTGAAGAGGCAGTTGAGTGATGAATTTGAGATGAAAGATTTAGGTGCTGCAAAGAAAATTTTGGGTATGGAGATTTTGCGTGATAAGACTGTAGGAATATTACGTCTGTCTCAAAAGAAATACATTGAGAAGATTGTGGCACGTTTTAATATGCAGTCAGCGAAGTTTGTGAGTACTCCATTAGCGAAGCACTTTAAACTTTCAAATAAGTTATCACCGCAAACTGAGGAGGAGGAGGAGCATATGTCTCGAGTTCCTTATTCTAGTGCAGTGGGTAGTATTATGTATGCTATGGTATGCACTAGGCCTGATATTTCACAGGCTGTGAGCGAAGTTAGTCGTTATATGAAGCGTCCTGGTAAAGCTCATTGGGAAGCTGTGAAATGGATCCTCAAATATTTGAAGGGGACCGTAGATGTTGGTATAGTGTACCAGAGGGACAGTAATGGCAGTGAAACCACTGGTTATGTGGATTCTAATCATGCAGGTGACTTGGATGAGTGTAGGTCTTTAGCAGGGTACATGTTTATGCTTGCAAGTGGTGCGGTTAGTTGGAAGGCATCCTTATAGGACCACGTGGCCTTGTCGTCGACTAAGGCAGAGTACATGGAACTTACCTTCATAGCGTAGGAGGCGATATGGTTACAAGGTTTGCTCTTGGACTTTGGGTTAGACTAGAAAATTGTTGATATACACTGTGATAACCAAGGTGCGATATATCTGGCATATAATCTGGTTTATCACAAGCGAACGAAGCATATCAATATCAGGTACCACTTCATCCGAGATGTCTTAGCGAAGGGTAGGGTTGTTGTGAAAAAGATTGCTACAGTAGAGAACCCGGCGGACGGGATGACTAAGCCTGTTCCTTTAGAGAAGCTCAAGCGCTGCTTGAGCACTGTTGACGTCTGTAGAGAGTGAGCGCCCTTTGGGGCAATGTGAGAGTTAGCATGGATGATGAGCACTATTGACTTGGCTTCAAACATCGAGCCAATATGGAGAATTGTTAAATTAATGTCTCGAGTTTGAGCTATATTATGGAATCTGTTCCATCGGAAGATCTTGATTTGTTTAAATCTGACGTGCCCCCAACCGAATCAGATTTGTTTCTTTTCTTAGGCGGTAGTTCTTGGTAATTATCTAGGAGTGCAGCAGTGCATGTACGACTCCAAGTTTGATCTTGAAAAGTTTTGCACTACAAGACAAATTAAAGAGTCCAATGTATATCTATTTTATGGGTAAAAGGGTAATTGTAAAAGAAAGGAATAAAAAGCTAAGGGTTTGCTTTTTATTCTCAACCTGCAGAAGCCGCCAAAAGAAGTCCAAAAAGGAAGGGCCGCACAGTGACGTCTTAAAAAAGCAAAACAGAGAGCACTTTGGGACGCACGAAGAAAGGGACTCTTGAACGCATGCAGATTTTGCTCGTGAGTTTTATTATATCCGATTGAAGAGTTATTTTATTTGTAAATACTTTGGGTTTTGGGTATAATCTAGGTGCGGGAAACACGAGTGATTGAGCGATTGTAATTCCGATTCTCCGATTATAGTGGATCGTTCTTGCTGGCTCTCCCCATGGATGTAGATATCAATATTCGGACCGAACCACGTAATCTCTAATGTCCTTTATCATTTCTCGATATTTTTTCTGGGCTTTTCGCATTGACTTAATTTGAAAGATCCTGTTATTCCGCGTTAATATTACAACACCAACAACTACCTTTGGTGGCCAAATATATGCAGAACCATTAACCGGCTGTCCATATAAGTCCCCAGTTTGTTGTCCTTTTCAAGGACGTAGAGCTTACAGAAATGTCATGGCTGAGATCAAAACGACTGTCATAGCGAGTGGTTTTGCGAGCCACAAGAACAGAACTTCTCTAAGCTTTAAGTACAAAGCCGAACATTTAGCATGGTAGTTACAGAACTAGACATATATCACATAACCATTCTGGTTACATCAATTTCCAAGTGTTCGTGAATGACAAACATATAGTGGTGGGGATAATTATCCAAAAATTCTTAAACCTATTGCGCTTTTGTCAATTCAGACCTAAACCTTTCAATTTTGCCAATTGAATCCTAAACTATTTCACGTTCTGTCAATTGAGTCCATCCAGCCAAATTTAGCCGAAAAACGCTGAAGTGGACGCCTGTAGTGCCATGTAGGACAGTCGGCACTGACATGGATAATTTTTTTTATATTTTTTAAAGAAAAAATTGATTTTTATTTTATTTTTTTCTGTCATTCTTTCTTTCTCTGTTTTTTTTTCCTACCAAGTCCAGCAAAGGCCGCGACCTTCACCTAGTTCGGCCCCCACATGTGACAGGCGAGGGTCGGTTGGCTTGGTAGAAAAAAGTGAAAACAAAAGAAAAAATATAAAAAAAATTACAAGGTGTGTATACACACACACAAAATTGTCCACGTCGTGCCGATCGTCTTATATGGTACTATCGACGTCCACGTCAGCAATTTCAGACTAAAATTGGCCAGATTGACTCAATTGGCAAAATTAAAAGATTTAGGGTTGAATTGATCAAAGTGTTATAAATTTAGGATATTTTGGACAATTTCCCTATAGTGGCAAATATCTCTCTTGTCCAAGCTTGCAACCTTTTGATTACGAGATGACTAAGAGAAACATGATGTTAACTTGACAAATTGAAAGCCTAGTTCATATCAAAGTTAGTGCTCAACTTGGTCATAAAGAAGCTACTCAACTTTACTGACACACGCCGAGCGCTTGGCTAGCCGCACATGTCTAGTGAGTTAGTCGTTCCAAGGCCGCACGAGCCGAGTGTCGCGACCCGATCTCAAAAAATGATCGGGCTAATAGATTACTAAGCCTCTAGAGCGGGCTTAGCTCGGGCCCTCCCAAGCCCATACCAAATCGCGGCGGGGTATATCGAATTCGATCTTAGTGTGATCGGGTGACATGTATATGTGTACATGCAAAAGGAGTCGCCACCGATCTTTGAGGAAGGCAGACCGGAAACCTTACCGAGCGGTTAGGAGATGTCGTTTGATCCTACGCAACTAGAGATTAAGGGTCCGGAGACTTGGTTACGTCGGTGTTTCCACCAACGCCCTTTCGGTATCGGGATTGGGTATTTTTCTAACGTGTTCGTGCAGATGTGAGTCTATTCTATCAATCACAATCAAGGCATGTAATGTGCGCAATCAATGAGTCAATAACGTGCGGATATAACGCATCAAATCAAGCATGACATTCTTAGTAAAGCTCTAAGAGCTTAGACAATGGTGTGATTAAAGCTTGGGATGATTTCGGGACGATTCGCCCAAAGGGGGCAAAACCATCATTTTCGGGGGTTTTAAGGGTTGAAACCGGGGAACTGAGGCTAATCTAGCCATTTCCCATTTTTTTGTGATTTTCTGGAATTTTCTGTTTTTTCGAATTTTTTAAATAGTTTTTTAATATTTTTTGTTTTTATTTTATTTTTATTTATTTTTTGAAAAATAATACGGACCGGGTCAGTGGACCCGGCCCTCGCTATTGACGCCCCACCTAGGCCGTAAGGGCCCAGGTTGGTCTAGACAAAAACCAACCCGTCGGGCCTAGCACAATTTTCAGATTTGTTATTGATTTTTAAGAGGCCCACGTTTGAAGCCCAATTTCGCTTAAGTTTTAAAACCTAGCCCAATTTCTACTATAGACCCACCGGTCCAAGACCACTAGATCTGACCCAAAACAATTTCTTTTATTAGCTATTTTTTATTTCCTCTTTTTTTTTTTTAACTCTCTTTCTATCCTCCCCTTTTTTGTCTTCTTGTGAGTCTTCTTCTTCACGAAGGATATATAGAGAGCTCCCCCACACCCTTTTTTGGACTTCACCAGAACCGTATTCTTCCACCATTTTTGCCTAAACTGGACATGATCACCTAGACTAACATCCTAGACTAAACTAGACTGAACCGACACCGCCGGAACTACTAAACAGGCGGCCACAGTACGATAAAAAAGACAAAAAAACCAGATTCCGGCGAGCCTTATTTTTCACTTCTTGACGTTCAAGTTTTCGATTATAGTAAACAACTAGCATCTGACGAAGTTCGGAAGCTTACCTAACGGCCTTAAACCGTTGGCCGTCGGCCGTTGGCTACCATCGGTCCCACGAACCGTCGGATGTTCGGCCATGGCTCGGCCCAACCAAACTCGAGCAAACCCTTGTTCAATGGCGATGGAGGTTGTGACGACTATCGGGTGACTTCTTGGAGCTTTGGGCTACGCTTGAGCGAAGTTCCGACGAGCTAAGAATGCTTGCGGACGGCGACAGCAGCCCGACCAGCGACCTCTAGGGTCACGACCGAACCGGCGTTAATGGAGGTTCGCGGTTGTGTCTTCATCCCTCTCTCTAAGACTCTCTTCCTTCTTCTTCTTTTTTTGTGGCTTACCCAAAGCAAGCCGCAAGAACGGATCCCCAGCCCCTCAAAGTCTCTCTTGTTTTCTTCCTCCTCGTCTGAGCCCACAAGAGCTCCAGCGAGCTCTTCCGTTTTTGGCCCCCCTTAGCCTCTGGTCTTCAAGGCCAGAAGCTCCTCTCTCTCTCCGGTCTTCCTCTTCTCTGGTGTGGGAGTAACATGGTCCGCCCAAGTAGGCTACCACAGTCCCTTACCACATTGGATAACTGCCAAAGGCAGTTATTAGTTTCAAACGTGATTTTGTCACGTTGATATGAAACGTCGTTTCTTCTGTCTTGCCTCTAACGTTCTTTCCTCAGTATAGAGAGAACGGTGAAGGAAAAAGAAAAGGACGACGAACTCCCGCTCTTCTCTCCGGAACGTCAAACGGGCGACTGGACTCTCTCGCTGCATTGTGGACATTTAATCTGTGGAAAACGAGGTAAGTCTGTTCTGTGATGTATTTCTCCGCTCAGTGATTCAAGATGATTCTAAGGCTTGTTAATTTCAAGTAATTCCGCTGCGTATGTATTGGGATTGGTTCCCTTCATTGGTATCAGAGCATATGTTCTTGTTTCCTGATTGATTGTGAAGTTTTGTTCTCGAATTAACTCGAAAACACTGTTTTCGATCGTACTGTTCATCGGCGTTTGTTTTTGTTCTGTTCATCAAAAATGAATTTAGAACACATCAACGGAATGGGCTTGGCGAGATGAAGATTTGGAGTGGTCGCCGGTCGCGAGATGACACCGGGAGTGCCCGCACGCGCCACGGCGGTACCGGGCCTTCGGAACATAGGCGAAACGTCACCTTTAAGCGTGTTTCACTTCGGTCAAAACTGATTTTGAGTATACCATAGGGTGCATATCAATGAGACGAGAATTTTGATGGGTGGATCGTCGACGGAGGATGCCGAACGAAGGCTTACGCGCCGCCACTCTCCGGCGGCACCGGTGCGGCTGGGAGCCACGCGCCACGTGCACTGCACGTGGGCGAACCGTCGCCCGCGTGGCTGACGTCAGCGCGACGCACCACGTGAGCTGCACGTGCGGGAACTGTCGCGAACGTGGCCTGATGACGTCAGCAGGCGCTAACCGACTAGAGAACCTGGCTCGACCCGTGACCTGAAATTCCGGCCCGGTTTACCCTTTTTTTTTTGGAAATTATATTTTGGCCCCTGAATTTTTTGTAAATTGCAATTTGGTCACTGGACTTTCGGAAAATTGCAATTTGGTCCCTTAAATTTTTGGAAATTTCAATTTAGTCCCTAAATTTGTTGAAAATTGCGATTTGGTCCTCGAATTTTTAAAAAAAATTGCAGTTTGGCCTTCATTGACCAAACACACCGAAGCTTTGACCGGCGCGTGGAGGTGCGTCCAAGCTCCGTTTGGGGTGTGCGAGATACCGTTGTGTTCATCTCAAAATTATCTTCAATTTGATATATTATTTGGAGATGTTTGATGGATTTAAAATTATGAAAATACGTATGAAACCAATGATACACGTATTTTGGGGCGTTTTCGAGTATTTTTTTTTTATATTTTTGTAAATATAGAGGATGGCTTACATGTACATAATCACATGCAAATTGTGTAGAGCATGGTTGCTGATAGCATGTATAAAGTTTAGAGTACTTGCTATTTATATTTTGTATTATGAAATTAGAGTATGATTTGATGCGTGAATTATTTGTGTATTAGTTCAAATCATGCCATGCCATGTTATGATTACAAGATATAGGGATCATTGTATGATTTATGATCTTTATTCGAGTGGGGAGTTCTATAAAGTTTTAGTAATTTTAATGAACTCAATTTTACATAAATGATTATGTTAATGATAATTTCAAGTGAGGATTCTTAGACGATGATTGGGAACATAGTGAACTTTCGAATCTGAGGCCTTGTGTGAAATTATTCATTAATGTGATTAGTTATTGTGAAATAGATGCATAAATGTTAAGCATTAATAGTTCGTGAATACATGTCTATAGAACTTCGTGTTCAGATACAATGGCTTCAGCTTCTAAGAATATCATAGCTGAGCTTAACGGATGAGAGAATTTGAACGGCGGAAATTATGAAAACTGGAATATGAAAATCCAGCATGTGCTAGAAGAGCAAAAAGCACTAGAAGCTCTTAATCTAGTTATGGAAGAACCTGAAGATAGAAATACCGCACAGCATAGAAAGTATAAAGAGGCATTTGCTGCATGGAAAAAGATGAACTCTATTGCTCGCATTATGTTGCTAAGTAGCATGGAAAATCATTTTATGCGTGAGTTTAGGCATTTATGAAAATGCCAAAGTCAAGTGTGAAGCATTAAAAACTAAGTTTGGTTAGACATTGGTCACCAAGTTGAGACAGATCACTATAAGGTTTGACACTTATATGATGCCTCATGGGCAGAATATAAAACAACATTTTGAGAAGTATGTCAAACATGATAAGTGAACTGTAAGATGCAGGTCACGTTTTGACTAAGGAGCAGCAAATGCAAGTAGTAATCCATTCTTTGCCTCATAGTTATGTACATATCAAAAATCCATTTAATCCACAATGAAAAGTAAAGACTTTTGAGGATGCTTTGTGCCATCTTGAACCAGAAGTGGATCGCCTTCTGGCGGCTAAACCAATAACTGACATTTGTTATGCTGGTTCTAGCTCAAATAGGGCTTCGTGCTCCGGGTGTAAGCGTCAAGATGGGTTCGAGAAGTGGAAGAGCAAGGGAGCAGATTCTTCAGGATGAAGTCGAAGTTTAACCGACATGGAAAAAGGAAAATGTCCTTTCAAGAAAAACATTTCAAAAGTGAAATGCTTTAATTGTGGCAAGAATGGTCACTTTGCTCACAATTGTGGTGATCAAAGAAGCTAGAAACCCTTTGTACACTTCAGAGTGTTACTTATGTCTCCAGTTCAGTTTTTGTAATTGAACCTCATCCTTTGTGGACTGTAGACTCAGGGGCCACAGACCATGTAGTAAAGGACATAGATGCCTTCGTGGAATTTTGACGAAATTCCACATGGAGCATAGTAGATATATGTGGGAAATAATTCCTACGTGGAAGTCAAAGGGATTGACACCTGCCCATTGAATATGCGCGGTGGTCACACCCTGTTCCTACATAATGTGTTATATGCTCCAGAAACTCGACGGAATTAAGTTTCCGTGTTAGTTTCGGTTAAACTTGGTTTCAGTTTGAATTTTCATAACGATAGTGATAACTTGTCGTTGGGAACAAGTAAATATGGTTCTAGATGGTTTCATTATGTTGATTATTGAGTACAATAATGTGAATGTTAGTTATTCCCTATTTACATCTTCTATAATGATGTGAATTATGGCATGCTAAGCTGGGTCATATAGGCCACTAGAGAATGTTTAGATAAGCTAAAGAAGGCTTATTAGGCAATATTGAAAAAGTCGATTTGCCTATTTGTGAGCATTGCCTGGCGGAAAAACAACGAGAAAACCATTTGCAGTTGATCCATTCGGACATATATGGTTCAATGAATATGAGAGTAAGGCATGGGGCTGTTTATTTCATCACATTTGTTGATGATTACACTCGATTCGGACGTGTTATTTTTTGTTTTCTCATAAATCTAAGGCATGAGTTGCTTTGAGAAATTTTTGAGGATTTAGAAAATCAATTTTAAAAAAAATTAAGATCTGATCGAGGTCGAGAAAATCTATCTGATCAGTTCAGATGTTTATGTGATGAAAAGGGAATAGAAAAAACAGTTGATTATTCCAACGATTTCTCAACAGAATGGAGTTGTAGAGAGAAGAAACATGTCTCAATGAAAATGATTAAGTCTATAATGGCACAGGCTAATTTGCCTATCACCTTTTGGGGTGACGATTTGTTGAATGCTGTCTAGATATTTAACCGCGTGCCTTCTAAATCAGTTACCTTCACTCCATATGAGTTGTGGACAGGTCGAAAATAAGATTTGAGTTTTCTTAGACCTTGAGAATGTGCTACTTATACACACGAGTCGTCCCACAAGTATGGAAAATTGAGCCCTAGAGGCAAAAATGAGTATCTTCATGAGATACTGAGAGCACTCGAAAGGGTATGTGTTTATAGGTGAGCAAGAAAGCAAACAGTGTAACTGAATTCAAATCACGAGATGTCACATTTTTAGTGAATGAATTTTAGAAAAAGGGCGAGATAGGTGAAGACTATTCTCTGTTTAAAACCTTGGATAGTGATAATGATTTTATTGAGGCATATCATCCAAGTGGGAGCAATGTGAAAAGTGAGGAATTTGTTTCAAATCAGTCTCAATTGCAACCACTTGATGTGAAGATGTAGTAGTTATCTAATCCTAGTGGGAGCGTAATGGAGATTGACGTACTAAGTGTATAATCTCAAATTTGGCAAACAAGTCGCAAAATCGTTCTCTGTTGACTTGTCGACGTTTAGACATTGAAGGTAAAGCTTGCATGGTCGCTCCACAAGAAGAGAATGAGCCAAGGAATGTAAATGAGGCTCCGACTTGCCCTGATAAGAAAAATTGGATACAAGCAATGGAAAAAGAGATGGAGTCAATGAGATCAAACCAAGTTTGAAAACTGGTTGATCTTCCGAATGGATGCAAAGCCATTGGGAACAAGTGGGTTCTCAAAATAAAGCGTAAAGCTGATGGCTCGATTGAGAGATATAAGGCTCGCCTTGTGGTGAAAGGGTATATTCAACAAGAATGAATTGATTATGAAGAGGTTTTTTCTCCTATGGTGAGATTTACTTCAATTCGCCTTATTCTGGCAATAATGGCCAGTATGGATCTTGAATTACATCAAATGGAGGTAAAGACCGCAATTCTCAATGGAGAATTAAAAGAAGAAAATTATATGAAACAAACCGTTGGGTTTGCTACAGAAGGCCAAGAACAAAAGGTATGTCAACTTTTAAGATCGATATATGGCCTTAAGCAGTCTTCGAGACAATGGTATATACATTTTTCATAATGTCATAGTAGCATATATTTTTGTAATGATTAATGAAGATCATTATGTATATATCAAAAGATCCAAAGATCAATTTGTGATCTTATCATTATATGTTGATGATATACTAATTACCGGAAGATATATGGAGTTTATCAATATAGTTAAGAACTGATTATGTGCCAATTTTGAGATGAATGATATGGGTGAAGCTGTGTATATTCTTGGAATTAAGATTTCAAGAGATCCTTCAAAGAGATCGTGATCTCTTTCACAAGAGACTTATATAGATAAAGTCCTTGAATGATTTCATATGCAAGATAGTAAACCCAAAGATACTTCTATTGCAAGAGGTGAAGGTCTGAGCCGCAAAATGTGTCATGAAACTCCACAAACAAATAAAAAAATGGAAAGTGTTCCATTTGTTAGTGCTGTGGGAAGCTTAATGTACGTTGAGGTGTGTACAAGACCTGATATTTGTTATGTAGTTGGAATGGTGAGTAGATGCCAATTCAATCTAGGTCAAGCACTTTGGACTGCCGTCAATGGAATACTGAGGTATCTAAATGGTACTGCTGATTATTCGCTGAGTAATCAAGGTAGAGATCTACGCCTTGAAGGCTATACTGATGTTGACTAAGGATGAGGTTTAGATGAGAGAAATTCTACTTTTGGATTTGCATTCTTACTTAACAATGGCGCCATATCATGGAGTAGTAAGAAGCAAACGTGTATAGCCTTATCCACGATGGAAGCTGATCTCGTGGCATTATCAGCAGCAGTACAAGAGAATATTTGGCTTAAGAGATGTTTGGATCAATGAAATGTTGCTAAGGGTGCTGCAGATTCAATTATTAGTTAATTGTGATAGTCAAGCAGCAATAGTTTAACCAAGCAAATAGACACGCAAATAGATTTGTGAAAGACACGGTTGTACGAAAAGATGTGAACGTACAGTACATATCTATGCATAGAATGATAGCAGATTCTATGACGAAGTTAATTCCTAGAGATATTTTCCTTGGTCATGCGTTGACAAAGGGATAAGTTCCCTAAGTCGAAATCTCTAGAGGTGCGTAGAAGTGGGAGTACTGGGTATTTATATTTCCCAAAGTTCATAGTTAATGGTATTTGTTGTCATTATTGATGCCTATGAGTTTGTATGATATTTATGCATATCAATGCTTAGTGCATTATGTTGAGAAGGTATGTCGGACAGATGAGATATTAGCCCACTCACACGGGTAATCGCCTCTATTTACTGTGTGGTAAATAGAGATGAGATAATTTTAAGCTCATTATCTAGGTGATAATTGGGAGCTCGAGCTTAAAGTATAGATGTCGCCTTAACAGAGTGTTAAGATGAGGTCATAATGTTTATTATGTCCGAAAATGAAATAGCCCACATATTTTACTTTATCTTTCTTTAATGCCAGATGTGAGTTCTGATGAATTTTTTCAAAGAGAGTAGATTTGTGAACTCAAGCTAGACATTGAGTATGTCTGAACTATCATCTGTACGGTATTAAGTGGAAAGACATACGCTCCATGGGAAAGGAGAAAATACCGTAATACGTACTTCATATTACGTATGCATGAGACAACCAATAAGAGTTTGCGGAAGTTTTGATCTCAACTTTCAAGCCGTGTGAGACTCTTGAGGAAAAGAGTTTCTCAAATTAAGTTCCCTCACGACTCTTACTTATTCTCAAGATTTCTATTCGGCGTTTGCTATCTTAGAGTGTTGCCAATGGTTATGAGATTGATTTGATCTAATGCGACATTTCTAGAAAAACGAGCTGAACTGAGATTGAGAGGTTTAAGGAAAGAGGAAGATCAATTTATTTTTTATGTATGTCACATTCTATCTTTGTCTTCACAGGTCGACCAATTATGATTATTTGAGTTTAATCATGATTGTGAATACAATGCATACGAAATGCTTAAAGAGATCAAGAGAGATATGATGCAAATGTGACTGATTGATCTAGAGTACTGCATACTGAATCTACTCTTAGTTGATATGCCCATTTTAAGCTGCTATATACTCCTAACAGATGTATGGCAATGAGCTCTCGCAGTATGCTGGTCGCACGGATTATTTGTTGATATGAACTTTGCAGAAAAGAGAGAAAGTTATGTTTAACCCTTCGTGGGCAAGTGGGAGTTGTTGACCCTTCGTGGGCAAATGAGAGTTATGGATAGCCCTTCATGGGCGAGTGGGAGATGTTGGAAAACGAGGGTGTATGGGAGTAACATGGTCTGCCCATGTAGGCTACCACAATCCCTTACCACATTGGATAACTGCCAAAGGCAGTTATTAGTTTCAAACGTGATTTTGTCACGTTTATATGAAACGTCGTTTCTTCTGCCTTGCCTCTAATGTTCTTTCCTCAGTATAGAGATAACGGTGAAGGAAAAAGAAAAGGACGACAAACTCCCGCTCTTCTCTCCGGAATGTCAAACGGGCGACTAGACTCTCTCGCTGCATTGTGGACATTTAATTTGTGGAAAACGAGATATGTCCGTTCTGTGATGTATTTCTCCGATCAGTGATTCAAGATGATTCTATGGCTTGTTAATTTCGAGTAATTCCGCTGCGTATGTATTGGGATTGGTTCCCTTCATCTGGACTCTCACGCTTGAGTGTTCACAATGAGCTCTCTCTCTTGGGGTGTGCACTAGCTAAAAAACAAGCTTCCTGAACCAACCTTCTCTACCTTCCCATTATGGTCCAAGTGCCCTCCCCGGAACTCTCTGGTTTTTTTCTCAAGAAGATGAGGGCGTGTAGAGGAGGGCAGCGATGGAGTTACATGAGAAGAAGAAGCAAAAAGAAAGGCTCCTTCCACCAAAACCTGCCCTCCCTCTTTTTCTTCTTTTTTTTCAATTTTTTTTTCTTGACCTCTCTCAAAACTCCATCACCGAACCCCCAAACTAGACCAACTCACGCCCATTATATCCCACTGGCCTCAGCTCCCACCTCTTGGAACTTCCCCATTCAACCTTGAAACTCGCAGCTCTTCCTCTTCCATTTTCGGTTTTCCCCTAAAGGTCTCCCTTTTTCACTTTTTCGTGCTCCAAAACAAACCCCAAGGAGCAGTTAGGACTAGTATAGGGTCTGGGGAGGAGGAGGGTAGGCTTGTTTGAGCTTATTTTGGGCGTTTTGGGAGGCTGTGCTTATTGGCGTTTGAAAGAATGAAGGGCATGTTTCTGCTTCTGTCGACGTTCTGTGCTCCTGTGATGGGTCCGGTTCAATTGGGATCGGTCTGTCCAGTTCAATTGAACCGGCGGGTAGAAAACAGACTGTTTCGGCCCGGTTTAAGCTGGTTCTCGCAAAGATAAAGGCGGTCTTTCGATCTAGACCATATTTAGGACCTCTCCGTGGCAAGCTTCTACCCAAACGGTCTTGAATTTCACAAAAATGGATTTTTTTTTCATTCAAATCGGGTGTGCGAATGAAAATTTTCGAGGGCCCAAATTGAACTTTCCAAACTCAAAATGGCATGAGTGAAAAGGATTAAAAGGAAAATTTTGATTATTTTTTTAGATTTTTTTGACATCATTTGGTATTTTTTTTCTAATTTTTGGCTATTTTTAAATAAAAAGAAATTCCAAAAATTCGGGAAAAATTCGAAAAATATTTTTTGCTCAAAATTGGTTCATTATGCTTGGCCAGGGGTTCCAAAGTCGATTTTTGGAGTAATTGATTTTTTTCTTGATTTTTAATTAATTTTGATTAATTTTCTAAAGTAAAAAGTGATTAAAAATCAGGTGTCAACACCGGGGCGATTTCAAGGACCAAATGTCAATGTCTAGCTCACCAATTTTGATTTTCAGTTCTATATCAATTTTCAAGTGCTTTGCATATCTAGTAGTATGTTCTAAATCAATTCCCCTTTTTATGCACAAAAGGCCTCTCCCCCTCCCACTTTTAGCAACGTAAGTCGATTCTTTCTTTGTCAATTTGAATTTTGCTCTTTGTTTGTATATGGGATAATGGCACAAATGTTCCCTGAATTTTTCCTTAATGTGCAACATGGTCCCTGAACTTTAAATTTGTTCAATATGATTCCTGAACTTTAAATTAGTCAAAGTTCATGTGTTTGCACGTGAGTTGCACGTGGCTTGTGTTGAACTATTGTCTCACATTGCTCGACATGGCTTGTGCATGAATTGCACGTGAGAGGAAGTATTGAAGTATTGTCCCACATCACTCGACATTACTTGCATGTGAATTGCACATGAGATAGGAGTGTTGAAGTATTGTCCTACATCGCTCGACAATAGATCTTGAAATGCTCTTTATATTCATATGGTCTCTCTCTACCCATCAGCTTAAACTTTTGTATTGGACTTTCTAGTAGGAACATAGCTCTAGCAGCTGAAGAGATGGATGCAAGGAAGGAGAAGCTACCAAGCCCATGGCAGGCGGCGAAGGCATCGACACTGGCTTTTGCGATTAGGGCGCTGGTGCGGCTCCTAGCGGTTGTGCTCATAAATGATTACAAGGTGAGGCTGCAGGTGGTGATAGTGAGGTGAGCATGGCGTTGGTCGGGTTTGACGGGTTGAGCGCAGAGCTGGGGAAAACGAGATGGTACATTCTTGTGGTAAGAAGGCAAAAATGTTGTCTCTTCTTCGGAGCAATTACTTGTTTTTTCCTATGCCTCCAAAGATACATGTATGGCAGATTAGGAGGGGCGAAATCTTGATACTTACATGGCCGGACAAGAGGATATCTTATGCATTTTTCTCTTTTGGGCGGAGAGGATGATGAGTCGACCTTCAATTTCTAGACCAACAATTGTGTCATGGGAGGGAATTTCACGCATCTGCCAGATCCTTTTTTGTGGACTACGCAAGTAAAAACAAATAAGCGCAGTTGGAGTTTTAAAGTCGTAATCTCACAAAGTGAAACTTGTTATTAACAAAACATCTTTCCATTTTAAAGTCTTTATCCTGTTATTCCGATGGGCACTATGACTTTAGCTCAATGTACAACACTGTCCCAGAATTTTTTTATAATAAGCGTCGATCATGAGATTTCTTTCTTGAGATATTCACCAAACATTTAAATAGATTGGGAGTAGAGTACCAATTAATCACCGGCTCTGATTATTGGGAGTGTTAAATTATGTCTCGAGTTTTGAACCGTTTACGGATATAAATCAGTTTGTTATATATGCAAGATTTGACCAATCAAGAAGTGGGTTCTTTAATTGGCGTGTAGTGGGACGGCTTCTACCCACATAATTGATATTGGCACTACAAGACGAAATAAAGGACTCGCTTATAAATATATTATATTGGGGGTAGAAAAGTCTTTGTCCAAGAAAAAAGAAAGAAACAAAAGCAAAGCAAGGGTTTACTTTTATTCTTTTAAAGCCTGCAATAACCGAACAGAGTGTTAGGGAAAATCCCCCATGATGTTTTGAAGATGACAAAATAATCAAAGGCTACTAATGTGTTTATTGGTTGAGTAGAACCAGGTGAAGAATCACAAGCCGTTATGCAGATGGTGTATTAACAGAATATCTGAAGGTTATAAGTTATCTATCAATGGTGACCAAGGCATTGGGCGTAGAGGTGTCTACAAGCTGAAGGTACCTAAGTAGAAGATGAACAAGCCTAGAACGGGAAGTTCGATAAAGCTTGGAAGGATCTTGGATAGGTAAACAAGCCTAGAACAGGAAGTTCGGTAAAGCTTGGAAGGACCTTGGATAGGTGAACAGCGAGGTAGAGCCGCAATTGCCAATATGCTTGGAGGAACCAGAAGATGGAGCTCAAGATACTGCATCTAAATTATGCATCTAAAGTTCTGGATATTGCATCTGAGAAGAATAGTTTATATTGACCTTAGTTGGATGTTCAGACTCAAGGAGTAGTCGTCGCGTATTTGCTTCTGAGAAAGTTGAAGTCTAGTATTGAGAAGGAGGTTCGTGTTGCCTCTGAAGACTTCAGAAGGAGGTTCGTGTTGCCTCTGAAGACTTCAGATGGAGGATTGTGTTGCCTCTGAAAACTTAATCTCGTGAAGACTTATATGCGAGCATCAACAAGGTTTCTATCAACGTTGAACTCAGTGTATCCCTGTTCAGAAGCTGCAACTTATTCAGAAGTAGTGATATTTGAAGAATTCAGAAACTGCGACTTATTCAGAAGCAGCGATATATTCAGATTCAAGAGACTACTTCTGAAGTCTGGTTCTGAAGATTGTTCAGAAGCTGCGAGATATATTAATTCCAGATTCTAAAGACCCACGCCTGTCATATGTTGCTGAGGTATTTATGGAAGTTTGTAATCTTTGATTGACATGATTATTCTATAACATGATTGATAGAATATCCTTGATTGGAAATTACCTTCCATGGGACAAGAAAACTTCCATATTTGAAGAACTCCACTTATGGAAACCGAAGATTGAGTTGTATGGGCGACTGAATCTGAGGGGTTCAGATTCAGTACCAACGGTCACCAAATCTCCATAGATATAGTCTCGTTCAATCAAGATTGATGGCGTCCAATCAGCGATTGAAGAGCGATCCTTTGAAGACCTATCCAACGGCTAGTTTGGGGGTGAAGGAGTATAAAAGGAGATCCATGGTGCTACTACGGTGTTAGATCAGAATCATCAATTCCAAAGTGCTAGAGTTATTCAGATTCATACTTGTCTCTGTGAGCTTAACGTTATAATCTTTGAGAGGCTTTGTAAGAGTGATTGAGAGAGGATAGTGTGATCTATCAAAGAGAGTATCATCACTTGTTGTAAACCTCCATTGATTCATCTAGTGGAATCCAGCCAATCGGCTGTCAACGTGGGAGAGTGGACGTAGGCTTGATCTAAGCCGAACCACTATAATCGTCGTGTGCAATATTCTCTATCTCTAAACTCTTGTCATTGTGTTTAATAGAATATTGCATGCTGGTGTTTATATTCAGAATTTGCATACTCATGTTCAGAATCATAAACTGCACATATTCAGATTCAGATTCTATTTTGACTTGATTCTTTTACTTCCGCATTTTCTAGTCAAAATTATTTAAATCACCTATTCACCCCCCTCTAGGTGATATTGCTAGATCCAACAATTGGTATCAAAGCATGTTTCTCATTATTTTGAAGTGTTTTACTTTAGAGGTAACGATATATCATGTCTAGCAATAATTTTTCAGGATCGGGTGATGCTCAATTCCACAACAAGCCTCCTTACTTCGATGGAAAGGATTACAATGTTTGGTGCAATAAGATGAAGTGGTTCTTCAAGGCCGTAGACAATATGATGTGGGATGTTGTGACTAAAGGAGTAAATCCTACCACTACTGCTACTTCTCAAAATGGGGACAATGCTCCTGCTCCTACCCTATCAGAAACTGAACGATCCAGAAGACAAGGACTCGACTCTAAAGCTGTTTATTCTCTCTTTTGTGCTTTATCTCCTGCTATATATAATCGTGTTGCAGATGAAGAATCTTCAAAAGCTATATGGGATAAACTCCATGTCACCTATCAAGGAACCGACAGAGTCAAGGAGACCAATCTCAGCATACTTCTAAGTGATTATGAAGCTTTCAAAATGAAACTAGATGAAACGATTGCTGAGATGATTGACAGATTTCAAATATTGGTCAATGGTCTTGCTCGGCAAGGTGCTCCTATTGCTGAACCTATGCAGGTTCGAAAGATTCTTCAAGGACTTACGGATGATTGGAACTACATCAAACCGTCCATTCAAGAATGTCAAACAATTAGACCATTATCCATTGACGAACTTGTTGGGACTCTACAGTCGTATGAGACAGAACGAGTCAATAAAGAAAAGGATACAAAAGGTAAGAAGTCAATTGCTTTAAAATCTAACATTGATTCAGATGATTCAGATTCTGAAGATGATGAAGAGGACGATGAAGAGCTTGCTCGTATGGTAACGAAGTTCAGAAAAATGGCTAAGAAGGGAAGAAAATTCAAAGGGAAGAAGCCATTCAAATAAGCCGATCAAAAGAAAACCTTCAACGATAAAGAAGAAGGTAAGGACGTAATTTATTTTCAATGCAGGAAAAAGGGACACATAAAGCCAAATTGTCCACTGCTAAATAAAAGGAAAAGCAAGTACGAAAAGTCCAAAAAGGCTTTGAAAGAAGAGACTTCGAGTGATACTGAATGCGAAGATAGTGATGATGAAGAGCTCGCACATATCTGTTTAATGGCTGAATCTGATTCTGAAGAAGATGAGATGATTTTCTCAAATCCTATTCTCGATGATGAAGATCTTTTTAAAGAGTTATGCATGGAACACGAAAATGCATTGAAGAAGATCTTTGAATTGAAAAAGGAAGTCTCTAGACTGAGACAGCAAAATGTTACGAATGAGAAAAGGATCGTTGATCTGGAAAAGGAAAATTCCTCTGTTAAGGAAGAGAAAGATATTCTGCAAAAAGAGAATAATTCTCATAAGGAAGATGTTCAAAAGATTTGCAAAAAATTTTCTCTCGGCTCAAAGACGTTAGAGCACATTCTCTCAATTCAAATGCCGTACTACAACAAATCCAGTCTTGGCTACGAAGAGGTGAGTGAGATCAAAAATGATTTTTCGAAGGTCAAGGAGCGATTAAGGCGCAGGTCTTCAATCCAACATTATAGAAATCACTTCGGGAATAAAATAGAAGAGAAAGAGAAATCGGTATGTTGTTATTTTGCTTTGCGAATGTACTTCATTTATCTAAATTCTCTTTGTACTTGATATTGCGCTTTGGTTGATTCGATTTTTTTATGACGTATTCGCTAATTAGATGTGCTTGAAATATCTTTTAGAAAGAATCGTGTGATGCATTTTTGGTGGTTCGTGAGATGAGATTATGCGATGGATTGATATCTTGCTTGGAGATAATGCAATTTATTTGATTGATGCTCTCTGATCTTATCGGATTATTGGACCTCTTTTATCCATTTTGATCTTGTCACGTTTTGCAAAGATAAAATCTTTTTAAATGAGATATTATTTGAATCAAATGTCATCTTGATATGGCATGTTGTTTTGCATAGTTAGTTGTGCTGCAATGAGAGAATCTTACGAGATTTTATTTGATTGGGCATATTTTTTTTAGAATTATAATATTTCTTTATATGTCATTAAGGAGAGAATATTTTGGCATCTTGAAATTTCCTTATTTTGCTCTAACGTAAAGGAATGATCCAAATACGTGGATACCAAAAAGGAAAAAAGTTCATCGCAGGAAATCATCAAAGGAAGATTTGCAATCAATCTATGCAAATCTTAGTGCAATCAAAGAAATCTCTCAAAGAAAGATTGACAAGGATCGTATTTTTCTCCGCAATTCGAAGGAAGAATCTGAAGAAAGATATTTGGAAAGTTTGATCTGAATATTGGAGGAAGATTTCGCACTATTTTGAAAAGATCAGAAATTCTCCTCTTCGCTTACAACTCTCGCAAATCATTGAAGGCATATTAAAATATGTTGTGCAAGCCCTTAGAGTATCATGTGAAAGGTTAAGTAATTTCTTCATTGAAATACTTGAGATGCTTACAATTACTACTCTGTTTATTTGAAAGGGGCATGATTTATTACTTGAGATATCATATCTTTAACGCAAATTTGTGCAAGAAGTTTGTTGAGTTTATGCAGATTAAATTCGAGACGAGCTTGATTAAATAAAATCGTCTTTCTCGAATCTCAAGAGCAAATGAATGTTGAGAATTTTGCTGCCTCTGAATAACCATTAAAGAAAAGACCGATGAGAAGAATGAGGAGTTTTAGACATTTCAGAGACTACTGTTGTCACTAACCAGCATATGATTCTTGAGATCCATGAAGTTCGTATTTAGAATCAAGGAGAGTTCAGAAGAAAGAAAGAAAAAAATTCATTTCTCAGACACTGGGGGAGTTAGAAAAAGTGCATAAGGATGACATTATTGAGGATAGTCAGATCAGTCCTTGCATCCTTGAAGTTGCAATTGAAATGGAAATCGCAACACTCAAGCATCTCCACCATTTTCTAGCTGCTCAAAGAATATAATGCTGCTACAAAGAAAAACATCATATTCAACTGGCGCAACCCAGCGATAAAAGTTACTCGCAAAAGCTGTCTTGATGACAGTGGGAGAAAAGAAAGAAATGATCAAATTCAAGGGAAGTCTACTGATCAGATTCGGGATGAGATCATTGATCAGATTCAAGGGGAACCTGACATTCAGGTTCAGAAGAAAATCAGTCATGAAGATCTATAGGGGAGAACCTTATTCAGAAGGACATGAAAAGCTGCAAGCTTCTGTACAGCAAACAGCAAGGGATGGTGAAAACCATTATGCTGCCCCACATCCCTGAAAGCTATGCTTGAATAAGTTTTGATTCTGAAGGAGCTTTGAACAAGCATGGGAAAGTTCTACGAAAGTTGACTAAATTTCATCCCATTCTTGATTACTATTTAGATAATGGAAGAAAAGGTAAACGTATGTTAGAACTTGTTAAGTTCTACAAAATCCGGTTAGTATATCTTCCATTTCCCTTACTTTTTGTCATTACAAATCTCTAATCTATTTTATCGCTTTATCATGACAAAAAGGAAGTGAAATTTATCTGTACTCCTTAATATATGTTCACTGACATACATGATGATTAATTAAGAACATGAGCTATAGTGCATATCTCCTATGTTTGTTTATACGTGTAGAAGATGTTGCATCTATGTGAACATGAGCTGTTTTGCATCTAAGTGTATATTCTCTACATAAGACCCTTTCCATTTGTATCGCTTTTTGATTATGACAAAAAGGGGGAGAGAATATAGATATGCATATGTGTTGAATATTGAGTTGCGATTATGTTTCTATATATTTATGCTCAGTCCATCTGCTATCTCCTGATTACATTGCTTGATTATCTTAATGTGGAGATCGTGTTACGTGCTTATTATGCCTTGCTTTGAATTCTTATTTTTGGCAAATAAGCGTATCTCGTTTACTTTTCAAGTATACACAATTGAACATCTTTGAAACTTGTTTGCACATCTGCATATTTAGAGATTGTTTTGTCATCATCAAAAAGGGGGAGATTGTTAGGGAAAATCCCCCATGATGTTTTGAAGATGACAAAATAATCAAAGGCTACTAATGTGTTTATTGGTTGAGTAAAACCAGGTGAAGAATCACAAGCCGTTATGCAGATGGTGTATTAACAGAATATCTAAAGGTTATGAGTTATCTATCAATAGTGACCAAGGCATTGGGCGTATAGGTGTCTACAAGCTGAGAGTACCTAAGTAGAACATGAACAAGCCTAGAACGAGAAGTTCGGTAAAGCTTGGAAGGATCTTGGATAGGTAAACAAGCCTAGAACGGGAAGTTCGGTAAAGCTTGGAAGGACCTTGGATAGGTGAACAGCGAGGTAGAGCTGCAATTGCCAATATGCTTGGAGGAACCAGAAGATGGAGCTCAAGATACTACATCTGAATTATGCATCTGAAGTTCTGGATATTGCATCTGAGAAGAATAGTTTATATTGACCTTAGTTGGATGTTCAGACTCAAGGAGTAGTCGTCGCGTATTTGCTTCTGACAAAGTTGAAGTCTAGTATTGAGAAGGAGGTTCGTGTTGCCTCTGAAGACTTCAGAAGGAGGTTCGTGTTGCCTCTGAAGACTTCATATGGAGGATTGTGTTGCCTCTGAAGACTTAATCTCGTGAAGACTTATATGCGAGCATCAACAAGGTTTCTATCAACGTTAAACTCAGTGTATCCCTGTTCAGAAGCTGCAACTTATTCAGAAGCAGTGATATATGAAGAATTCAGAAACTGTGACTTATTCAGAAGCAGCGATATATTCAGATTCAAGAGACTGCTCTGAAGTCTGGTTCTGAAGATTGTTCAGAAGCTGCGAGATATATTAATTCCAGATTCTGAAGACCCACGCCTGTCATATGTTGCTGAGGTATTTATGGAAGTTTGTAATCTTTGATTAACAGGATTATTCTATAACATGATTGATAGAATATCCTTGATTGGAAATTACCTTCCATGGGACAAGAAAACTTCCATATTTGAAGAACTCCACTTATGGGAACCGAAGATTGAGTTGTATGGACGACTGAATCTGAGGGGTTCAGATTCAGCACAAACGGTCACCAAATCTCCATAGATACAGTCTCGTTCAATCAAGATTGATGGCGTCCAATCAGCGATTGAAGAGCGATCCTTTGAAGACCTGTCCAACGGCTAGTTTGGGGGTGAAGGAGTATAAAAGGAGATCCATGGTGCTACTACGGTGTTAGATCAGAATCATCAATTCCAAAGTGCTAGAGTTATTCAGATTCATACTTGTCTCCGTGAGCTTAACGTTATAATCTTTGAGAGGCTTTGTAAGAGTGATTGAGAGAGGATGGTGTGATCTATCAAAGAGAGTATCATCACTTGTTGTAAACCTCCATTGATTCATCTAGTGGAATCCAGCCAATCGGCTGTCAGAGTGGGAGAGTGGACGTAGGCTTGATCTAAGCCGAACCACTATAATCGTCGTGTGCAATATTCTCTATCTCTAAACTCTTGTCATTGTGTTTAATAGAATATTGCATGCTGGTGTTTATATTCAGAATTTGCATACTCATGTTCAGAATCATAAACTGCACATATTCAGATTCAGATTCTATTTTGACTTGATTCTTTTACTTCCGCATTTTCTAGTCAAAATTATTTAAATCACCTATTCACCCCCCTCTAGGTGATATTGCTAGATCCAACACAGAGGAGAAGTCAGACTCCTGGTAGCCGCACAGTGAAGGGCAAGAGTCACACGAAGAAGAGACGTGCAGACGTTCTGCTTTTCGGTCACACGAACACGAGAAGGAAGAGGACGTCTTGGCTTCACGTTTCTGTTGGCCGTGCGATCGTGTTTGAACACGATTGATTTGTGCCTGTGAGTTTCTTTTATTATATCCGATTGAAGAGTTGTTTTACTTGTAAACACTTTGGGTTTTGGGTATAATCTAGGTGTGGGAAACACGAGCGATTGAGTGATTGTAATTCCGATTCTCCGATTATAGTGAATTATTCTCGCTGGCTCTCCCCGTGGATGTAGGTACCGATATTCGGACCGAACCACGTAATCTCTGGTGTCCTTTATCGTTCCTCGTTATTTTTCTGGGCTTTTCGCATTGACTTAATTTGCAAGATCCTGTTATTCCGCGTTAGTATTACAACAATTGGTATCAGAGCTTGGGATCGGATTTCTAGATTGTGATTTGGGGCTTTTGCTTGTCTGATTATTATCTGGATTTTCTGTTTATTGCAATTATGTCTTGAGTGAAAGCAGAAATTGAGAAGTTTAACGGGAGGAACAACTTTGGGTTGTGGAGTGTTAAGATGCGTGCACTATTGACAACTCAAGGTTTAGCCAAGGCATTGGATGGCGAAGATGAGTTGCCGATTTCGATGAAAGAGCCTGACAAGGTAGAGTTATTGGAGAAAGCAAAGAGTATAATACTATTGAATTTATCGGATGAGGTGTTAATAGAGGTGATCGAGGAGAAAGATGCCGCATCGTTGTGGGCAAAACTTCAGGCGCTCTATGTAACAAAAGGTTTGAATAATCGCTTGTACATGCTGAAGAGGATGTTTCAATTTAGATATACTGAAGGTACGTCTATCAGATCCCACCTAGATGAATTTAATAAACTCATTATGGATTTAAAGAACGTCGGTAAGACACTTGATGATGAAGAACAGGGCATGATGTTGTTAGCTTCTTTACCAGAGTCATGGGAGCACTTTACCGATTCATTGCTGCAGGGGCGTACTACGATTACTTCGGAAGAGGTAAAGTCCGCCTTGTTTTCTAAGGATTGGCAGAGAAAGTTGCGAGATGACAGTCTAGCGCAGGATGTGTGACATTCTGAATTCCGACCCCATTTCGAAGTTATGAATAAAATGAGTATCGATGTATTCCAGTAACCTCACTCAGAATTGATCACTCTCGAGACGACTGACCAAAAGGGAATGGCTAAATAGGATAGTACGAGGACCATAAAGGACTCGACCGCAGACCGGCATCCTGACCATAAGGATCGCCGAGGGTACATTCTGGGTCAATGCGGGCCAATCTAGGGTTGACGTCAGAACCATTTGCTAGCGTCGTGCAATTGGTTCGCGGGTGATACCGCTACGCCATAGCATGATTTGCGAATAACCCTGAACTAATTCCTGACAATTGCGTCCTGTCAAGACAGACAGTTTCCCTCGCGATAACATGACAACCAGGGTCGCCATGGTCCGAATTCTTTAAACGTGGTAACTAAAATCACGGGTCGATACGCGTAACTCCGGAAAGCCGCCCGTCGGTTCGAGGTGTACTGAGAATGCGATCGGCTGATTTTGAGCGCGAAGCGGACTTCGAAATTGGCGGCTGGGTATTCGAGAATTTCAATGCAAATAAACTTGGACGTCGCCTTGCAAATGTTATTAAGGATATGTAGACGCCTTATAAGTTGGAAAAATGAGGATCGGAATTGCGGAACGAAAAATCCATTCCGGTCCTGAATTTTCGTTCAGCCCTTGAGCAACCGCGAAGGAAACTTGGCCACTTCACCTACCCCACTATGGCAGCCAAAATATCATGTGGGAATGGAGGGAAATTAGCTCTTGAAGGGATCAAGTCCCAATGCCATTCAAAACCCCAAAAACCCCAAAAATCCCATTACCAACTTCTACTAATCATGTCATATACCAACTCCACTCACTCTAGTCATTCTTGGCCATCACTCAATCACTCAAATCTCTCTCTCTTCCTCTTCTAATGGGCTGAAGCAACCCTCTCACTCTCACTCTCACTTCATTCTCTCACTTTTTCTCAAACTCTCTCAACTCTCTCTCTCTCTCGGCCTTCACCCCGCCGGCATGAAGTGCTGCAGCCGCCACCACCGCCACCTTGCCGTCCCCTCTTGACCGTGAGTCGCCGTGAGCCGCCGCCGTCCCTCTCTCCTCTCCTTGGGCGCCGGTGCAGCAGCCGTTTGGGAGGAGTTGTCCCGCCGGTTTCGCTCGCCGTTTGGAGGTAAGGTGCTCCATTCGTGTCTTGGGATCTTGTGAGACCTATGGTAGTACATGTAGTTAGTTTTGAGAGGTTTTCATGGACCGAACTTGATTTTCCATGCTTGAACCGAACCGGACCTCCTTTGCTCAGGTTCTGGTCGCGCGAAGAAGAGGAGGAATCGCCGGGTTTTTCTCCACCAAAAAGCAAGGGTAAGTGGTTCTAATCCTCCCTTAGGCTTGCGAGTACTAAGGAGCATGCTAGGTGGTTAGTTTGAACTCAATAGGGGCTGATTTGGGCGTAAACTAGAGTGGCTTAGGTTCTGGTCGGTGGGGTTTGTTCGCGATGCAATGGTTGAGATGGTGAGATGAGCATATTTCTAGGTTGGTTGAGAGTTTAAGGATGGTCTCAAGTGGTGGTTATAGGCCACGCATGCTAGGTTCGGTTTGGGTGAGCTTAGGGTGCGATTTGGCTTGAATTGTGACGTTATGTGTAAATGCCGGAATTGTTGTGATATGATGGTGCATTTGCTGTGTTGGGACCCTACTTAGTCAACCATGTATGTGGGATGTGATTTTGAGCGTTGAAAATCGTGCCGGACGGAGTAGGGTTTGATTTGAGCTAAATAGGCCATTATGTGACTTTTCGGGCCAAGTAGGATTTTCGTGCATTTTTGGTATGCCATGGTCATCTCAATTGTATATGTGATATATGGATATGTCGTGGTTGAATTTGACTAGAATTGTGGTGTGTGGGCTATGTGGTTAATAATGCGATCGAATTGTTGTGAATGTGAGTTAAATGGGTTATGTTTGATCATAAAGTTGTGAATGAGAACCTCTGGTGGAATTATGTGTGATGGTACCCTGAGGCGTGTTGACGCGGGGTTTATAATCGATCGTATTATACAATGACATATTTGTATGCACATCGTACCCTGATGCGTTAAACGCGGGGTTTGTGCCCGTCCTGATGCGTTGAACGCGGGACCGACCTGATGCGTTATTACGCGGGTCTATGAATCGAGCTCATTCATATATATGTATATCGTATAGCCTGATGCGTTATTACGCGGGCCGATTTATTGAGAATATGTGCTATGAGCCTGAGGCGTAGAGATGCGGGCTTGGGGGTTCGATTGTCCGAGATCGATGCCATGTGTAATTAAGTTGTGTTGGTGACTAAGTCGATAATCCTGTACCATAGAAAGGTCTGAATGAGGAATCAAGGATTTCCTGTTATACTAGCTTATGTTCATATTCATGCGTATTTGGTATGCCTGTGGATGTCTGATCGTATGTCGTAGGGTAGACGGCTTGGAGGTACTGTAACCTAGGTTTGGCTTAGGACTACCTTACTGGGATGTTATCTCACCCCTCCGTGGGACCCACTTTTCAGACCCTCGACCCTGATCGCCAAGATGCCGCTACTTTTTGGACTACCGACTCAGTTTGAGCCCGTGATCACCGAGTATAGGGTTGGACCGGACCAGACGTATTATCGAAGGGTTAGCACTTTGTGGATCGACGATGCGAGAGGCTACTTGACTCCTTATACCTTCCTCTATTGGACTTATAAGGATGGGGACTTTTTATCTGGACCTTTGAGGGAGGAAGTGGTTCCTGAGCACGTTTTGGAGGCCGCTGGACCTAGACTCCCGATAGCTTCACCTTCGAGGCTCCCTGTCATAGGACCTGTAGTTGGACCGATTCCCGAGCCGAGGTCCCCCATACCTGAACTGCCCGCTTTGGACGGAGGGATCCTGGAGCCTGATGAACCTGCTGAGGAGTCTGACCCAGAGGAGGAACCATGGGAGGAGCCTGAGCTGGAGTTAGGTGGAGCCATCGAGACGAGTTCTTCCCCGGAGCACGCTCCCCCTGCCGAGTACACTTCGGATGACGACGCCTAACCCTTAGGTGTTTAGAGATCCTTATCCCCGCTTTTGTATCCTCGTGTGACAACGAGTGGTTCTGTCTAGGGGGATTCCTTTGTGTCCCTGTGTCGTGTCCTTGAGTCGTAGTCATTTTATTTCTGGTGGTCTGTATGAACCTTAACCTTATCTAGTTATGTCATATGTGTGTTTGTGTTATGTTCTAAGGTCATTCTATTTGCTTTGTCGGGTTTGTTTTATTTGCTTCCGCTTGCATTTGCATTTCGTATGTTTTACGTCCGTTTACGATCCTGGTGAGTTGCGAGATTTCTTCGAGAATGAGGGATGTTGGCGCGCTCGAAGGACACGGGGCGTGACAGGATGTAGCGCGGGGACCGATGATTCGAGGTAGAGAGCAATATCGGGGGTCCAGTAGCAGCAGAGGTAAAAGCAGGTCTAAATCACGCCATAGAAAGTCCAAGGGACGCGTGAAGTGCTTTGAGTGTCACGAGGAGGGCCACATCAGGAGAGATTGTCCTAAGTTGAGAAATAGAGGTGATAAGCAGAAAGCCACAAGCAGTGTGGCAAACGTTGCTGAGGAGAGCACTAGTGATGCAGAGGCTGTTTTATGTGTGACTACAGGTTCGTCAAGAGACGAATGGGTGCTAGATTCGGGGTGTTCTTATCATATGACGCCTCAAAGGAACTGGCTTACTACTTACCAGACTGCAGATGGTGGTAGAGTTTTGATGGGGAATAACGCAGTCTACAAGGTTGTGGGGATAGGGACAGTTCGGATTCAGATGCACGATGGTGTGGTGCGCACATTGACAGACATGAGGCATGTACCGGAGCTCAAGAAGAACCTTATTTCTCTGGGGACACTCGATGATATCGGGTGTAGGTACACCGCTGAAGGTGGAGTGCTGAAGATCTCTCGAGGTGCCATGACAGTGATGAAAGGGAAGAAAGTGAGTTCTCTCTATCATCTACTAGGAGAGACCGTGACAGGAGCTGCTGCAGTTTCATCAGGTGAGTCAGATTCTGATTTAACTCAGTTATGGCATATGCGTTTAGGGCACATGAGTGAGGCAGGTATGACGATGCTGAGTGACAAGGGGTTGTTAAAGGGTCAGAAAACAAGTAAGTTAGACTTATGTGAGCACTGTATCTTTGGGAAGCAGCGCCAGATTAAGTTTGCTACAGGTATTCATTCGACCAAGCAACCGGTTGAATATATTCATTCAGACGTCTGGGGCCCGTCTCCCGTTCCTTCGAAAAGAGGTGCCCGATATATGCTGACATTTATCGACGATTATTCTAGGAAGGTATGGGTATATTTTCTGAAGCACAAATCTGATGTGTTTGATCGGTTCAAGAAATTTAAGGCATTGATAGAGAAGCAGTCAGATAAACAGATCAAGTGCTTGAGAACCGATAACGGCATGGAGTTCTGTGGTAAAGATTTTACCGAGTTCTGCGAGAGAGAGGGGATTGTGAGACACCGCACAGTACCTGGGACACCACAGCAGAATGGCGTGGCAGAACGGAAGAACAGAACTTTACTTGAGCGGGCTCGGAGCATGCTTTCGCATGCTGGAATAGGCAAGGAATTTTGGGCCGAAGCAGTGAATATGGCATGTTACCTGATTAATCGATCTCCATCATCTGCTATCGAGTGGAAGACTCCAGAGGAAGTATGGTCGGGGAAACTTGTTGATTACTCCGGATTACGAGTATTCGGATGTCCTGCGTATGCTCATGCTAGTGATGGTAAGCTTGAGCCGAGGTCAAAGAATTTCTGGGTTATGCACATGGGGTGAAAGGCTACCGGCTGTGGTGCACTGATCCCAGATCACCCGATTTTCTAATCAGCAGAGACGTGATCTTCGACGAGACTGTAATGCTTCGATAGAGGAGTCCTGAGACACTTCCAGCAGAGCAGACAGATCATGGTGTCAGTAGTGAGGTGGAGCTTCAGGTGGAGACTCCGGAGACCTCAGAGGTAACAGAGGTTGAGACTGCAGATGAGGCCGTAGTTCCTGAAGTCGGTGATAATGAACAACCAGCACAGCCGCAGCATAGTATTGCCGCAGATAGACAGAGAAGGCAAATTAAACCACCGGTACGTTATGCTTATACAGATATTGCTTATGCTTTGACTGTAGGTGATGAGGTGGAGACAGATGAGCCTTCGTCTTACTCTGAGGCGATGGCTAGTAGTAAGTCGTCGCAGTGGCTATGGGCTATGAGTGAAGAGATGGAATCACTCCATCAAAATCAGACATGGGAGCTAGTTAAAGTACCCAAGAGCCAGAAGATTGTCGGAAGTAAATGGGTCTAAAAACGGAAAGAGGGCATTCCAGATGTCGAGGCAGCGAGATATAAGGCGAGACTTGTTGCGAAGGGATATACACAGAGGGAGGGAATTGACTACAACGAGGTGTTTTCTCCTGTGGTAAGACATACTTCTATTCGTGTTTTACTTGCCTTAGTTGCTGCACAGGATCTCGAGTTGGAGCAGCTTGATGTGAAAACGTCATTTCTTCACGGTGAGTTGGAGGAGCAGATTTACATGAGGCAGCCAGAAGGATTTGCTATTCCGGGTAAGGAAAACCACGTTTGTTTACTAAAGAAATCGTTATATGGGCTGAAACAGTCTCCTAGGCAGTGGTATAAGCGCTTTGATGCTTTCATGGCTAGTCAGGACTATTCGAAAAGCCAGATTGATAGCTGTGTTTACTTTAGGAGACTGGATGATGGGTCTTTGATATATCTGCTGTTATATGTGGATGATATGTTGATAGCAGCTAAGAATAAGTCTGATATTGATGTGCTGAAGAGGCAGTTGAGTGCTGAATTTGAGATGAAAGATTTAGGTGCTGCAAAGAAAATTTTGGGCATGGAGATTTTGCGTGATAGGATTGCAGGAGTATTACGTTTGTCTCAAAAGAAATATATTGAGAAGATAGTTGCACGTTTTAATATGCAGTCAGCGAAGTCTGTGAGTACACCATTAGCGAAGCACTTTAAACTTTCAGATAAGTTATCACCGCAGACTGAGGAGGAGGAGGAGCATATGTCTCGTGTTCCTTATTCTAGTGCAGTGGGTAGTATTATGTATGCTATGGTATGCACTAGGCCTGATATTTCACAGGCGGTGAGTGTAGTCAGTCGTTATATGAAGCGTCCTGGTAATGCTCATTGGGAAGCTGTGAAATGGATCCTTAGATATTTGAAGGGGACAGCAGGCGTGGGTATAGTATACCGAAGGGACAGTGATATTAGTGAGACCACAGGTTTTGTGGATTCTGATCATGCGGGTGACTTGGATGAATGCAGGTCTTTAGCAGGGTACGTGTTTACGCTTGCAGGTGGTGCAGTTAGTTGGAAGGCATCGTTACAGGACCACGTGGCCTTGTCGTCGACTGAGGCAGAGTACATGGCAATTACGTTTATAGTGAAGGAAGCGATATGGTTACAGGGTTTGCTCTTGGACTTTGGGTTAGAACAGAAAAGTGTTGATATACACTGTGATAACCAAGGTGCGATATATCTGGCATATAATCCGATTTATCACGAGCGAACGAAGCATATCAACATCAGGTACCACTTCATCCGAGATGTCTTAGCAAAGGGTAAGGTTGTTGTGAGAAAGATTGCTACAATAGAGAACCCGGCAAACATGATGACTAAGCCTGTTCCTTTGGCGAAGCTCAAGCTCTGCTTGAGCACTATTGGCGTCTGTAGAGAGTGAGCGCCCGTTGGGGCGTTGGGAGAGCAGCATGAATAATGAGCACTATGAGTTGGCTTCAAACATCGAGCCAAGGTGGAGAATTGTTAAATTATGTCTCGAGTTTTGAACCGTTTACGGATATAAATCAATTTTTATATATGCAAGATTTGACCAATCGAGAAGTGGGTTCTTTAATTGGCGTGCAGTGGGACGGCTTCTACCCACAGAATTGATATTGGCACTACAAGACGAAATAGAGGACTCGCTTATAAATATATTATATTGGGGGTAGAAAAGTCTTTGTCCAAGAAAAAAGAAAGAAACAAAAGCAAAGCAAGGGTTTGCTTTTATTCTTTTAAAGCCTGTAATAACCGAACAGAGGAGAAGTCAGACTCCTAGTAGCCGCACAGTGAAGGGCAAGAGTCACACGAAGAAGAGACGTGCAGACGTTCTGCTTTTCGGTCACACGAACACGAGAAGGAAGAGGACGTCTTGGCTTCACATTTCTGTTGGCCGTGCGATCGTGTTTGAACACGATTGATTTGTGCCTGTGAGTTTCTTTTATTATATCCGATTGAAGAGTTGTTTTACTTGTAAACACTTTGGGTTTTGTTTATAATCTAGGTGTGGGAAACACGAGCGATTGAGTGATTGTAATTTCGATTCTCCGATTATAGTGAATTGTTCTGGCTGGCTCTCCCCGTGGATGTAGGTACCGATATTCGGACCGAACCACGTAATCTCTAGTGTCCTTTATCGTTCCTCGTTATTTTTCTGGGCTTTTCGCATTGACTTAATTTGCAAGATCCTGTTATTCCGCGTTAGTATTACAACAGGGAGCGCGCACCAGAAACCGACTATCTTGATCCCAAGAAATCGCTAATATGGAGCCCTAATCCGATCCCATTAATCAAAGTCCATGTGTTTGCACGTGAATTGCACGTGGCTTGCACGTGAATTGCACGTGAGAGGGGGTGTTGAAGTATTGTCTTACATTGCTCGACATGACTTGCTCATGAATTGCACGTGAAATGGGTGTTGAAGTATTGTCTTACATCGCTCGACATTGCTTGCGCATGAATTGCACGTGAGAGGCGGTGTTGAAATATTGTCCCACATCGCTCGACATTACTTGCACATGAATTGCACATGAGATGGTGGTGTTGAAGTATTATCCTACATCGCTTGACAATGGATCTTAAATGCTCTTTACATTTATGTGGTCTCTCTCCACCTATCAGCTTAAGCTTTTAGGTTAAATTTTCTAATAGGAACAAATCCCTAGTAGCTAAAGAGATGGATGTGAGGAAGGAGAAGCTACCAAGCCCATGTAGTCGGAGCGGGGGGAGGGCTTTGGCCTTTGTGGTGGGGGCGCTGGTGCCGTTCCCAACGGCTGTGCTCATAAACAATTACAAAGTGAGGCTGCAGGTGGCGACAGTGGCGACGCTTCCGAATGAATTGAAAAAGGTCTTTTCTCTTTAACATCTTCACGAGAGGCAAGCAAACAAATTGCGCGCTTCTGCATAAGCGATGGTACGTTCTTGTGGTAAGAAGGCAAAAATGTTGTCTCTTCTTTGGAGCAAGGTCTTTTGACTTCATATCATTATTTCCATAGTCGTCAATATAAATAGTATGTTTCTACCTTTCCCTTTTGGCGAACTTACTTACTTATTTACCTTGAAGTTACTTATCAACTGCTCTATAATCTTCTAGCTCCAACTTTCACTTTTATGACGTTAATGTCTATATATAATATAGTAATGTAACTCAAAACATTAACCAAATGATCAGGCGAATACAATTAAATTAATGTTTAAAAATTTAAGAAAAATAATTAAATTCAATTATAAGTAAATGTAAACAGATTAATGAGCAATAGATAGAAAAAAAAATTAATTGTAGTCTTAGGCACGTGCAATGTCAGCACATATCGCTAGTTTTCTCTATAAAGATATATTATTTTGATTATTGTAATCTTCGACACATGCTACAGAAGCACATCTTCAATTATAAATAATTGTTTGTAATTTTCCGTGTTAATCTAATTTTGTGTTGGAGATCAAATGGATAATTTTAAAAGTATGAGTTTATGGCAATACACCTTTCAAGAAACTATTTTTCATTAGAATATCAATTAAATCAATTAAACTTATTAAGTATATCCAATTTCAAAATCACATATATAGGCAGGGGGCGATTCTTTGAGTTGCTCTGGGGAGGCGCAGCGGGCGAGGCAGGGACGAGGATCATATTTCCATCGATCTTCTCCATGTAATTCGTATTATCACGCAGAAGAACAAGCACACAAAATTTTCAGAAATGTTATTTATTTATTTATTTTGTGGTCGGAATTTTCAGAAGTTTTTGAAATGCGTTATTTCTCTAAAAAGAAAATTGTATGTGAACTTCTATTTGTTCCTAGCATGGGTTTTGGATGCAATTAACAAAGAAACAGGTTGGAAGACATACTTTGCAATGCCGTAAAAAAACCAAGGACTAATAATTAATCTTAGATCATCATAGTAAAGTATGTATTTCCACTAACGTCAGCAAAAAAGCCAATTTTCCAGGCAAGAGAAACCAATTTTATATCCGACATTACGTCACTATCATCGGAACAAAGTTATACATCATCTTCTGATTATCATTTCCATTTTCCTCTAAAGCACTATTTACCATTCCCAAATAAAACTTCAACTCATTAGGAAACAAGGGCCAACGCTACCATGCATGAGTGCCGATGCAACCTGAACATCTTGACCACCTTGTCCTTCGTCGACGACTGACCATCGATGAGCAGGAGCGCCAAGATCTTCTTCACCGACCTGTAGATCAGCATCTCCTTCAAGACCCTCTCGCTTGGGTGGAAGCTGCCGATCAGCCACAGGATCTTCACGCCGAGTTCCGTCACCAAGTACGAGACGTTGAGCATTTTCTTGGTCACGGCGTATATGCCATGTCATAATCATGCTTCCATGCATTCATGTTTTCGAAACACACAAGCACATAATGTTGGAAATATATCGAAGGAAATGGAGTAACAATGTAATCGGACTTTGAGGCGTGTAATCACTCTCTTTTAGGATCAATTTGCCCCACGAAGTTGCTATAGGTTTATGGCAAATTTCCTTCAAAATACAACAAAGTCACGGTGAGAATACTAGATAGCAATTCCAATAAATCTCCTAAAACTCTCTGCGAAACAATGGAAAGATGACTGACTTTTTATTTTATTTTATGGAAAACGAAAAAAATGAAAAGTAACTTCGGAGAATGAACAGAATTGTCCATTTTACAATACAAATAGAACACACCGCTTGGTGTCTGAACTGCCCATACGAACACACCCGTTCATGTCCAAAAATTCGCAATTTGGACATGACTGTTTGAGTGTGAAAACTGCCATTCGGACACAACCGTTCATGTCCGAAAAATCACAGTTCGGACATGACTGTTCGTGTGTGAAAAACGCAATTTGGACACAACCGTTCATGTCCGAACAGTCATAAATAAAAAATATTTAAAATAAAATTATTCAACATAAAATAAAATAAAAATTGTTGATTAAGGCTTATTTCCGTCCACGGTGCGCAAGCCGGCAAAGTGTTAAGTGCGCCTAATAATCGCACACCCGCACGCGGGTATGGTGAGGTCTAGCCCACCCACCCATTTCTCCATTTGAAATACTACAATAGCCTTCTCATATTTAAAGTGTCTTGCACTCTCTCATCCTTCCTATATGGGAAAAGGAAAATGTCTTATTTGTTTGTTTTACAAACAAACACCTACACATAACACGTGGAGTCATTCTCGGGGCATCACACGATACTAATGTTTCGCCTAATTTCGTCTTTGAATATAAAAAAAAAAGAAAGAAAAAAAGTCGCATCCATGCTTTGTGAATTAAAATGATAAATGTATTTAAAGGACTCAATCGAAAATGTGGTACTGAGAAGGGTGTCATGAAGGTGGTAACCTAACCTTTCCCTGCACGTTATTGAAACCCCAGGTTGTAGATCTCTGGTTTTATCTCAGTCCACAGTCCAATCATCCAAACTGAACGTGTTCTCTCTTAGCCAACATGGTCTTAGTTGTACATACCAATATACTCGGTTCAAATGATCCGATACATGCTGCTCGAATCTGCATAAAACTCTGTTCGACCGACATAGTTTCTCACTCTAATTCCAAGTTTGGACCAACCTTGGAGATAGCCTCTAAAAATATGCAGAACCGTTAACCGGCTGTCCATATTAGTCCCCAGTTTGTTTTCCTTTTCATGGATCTAGAGCATACAGAAATTTCATGGTTGGGATCAAAATGACTGTCGTACCGAGCGGTTTCACGAGCCATGAGAACAGAACTTCTCTAAGCTTTACAGAACAAAGCGAGACATTTAGCATAATAGCAGTTATAGAACTAGACATGTGTCACGTAACCATTCCAGATGCATCAGTTTCCAAGCGTTCGTGAATAACAAACATATAGCGGTGAATGTCTCTCCCGTTTCCAAAGCGTGCGTACCTTTTTTTATTACAAGATGACTAAGGGAGACATACGGTTAATCCGACATATGGGTTGGGTCCATCACCACTCAGGAATCACCTTCTCTCTTTTCATAACAAACCAAATAAATGGGTCGGGTCCATCCATCGGGGGTGGATTAAACCCGTTTAAAATCTAATAGAAAATAAAATAACCTTTAAATGGACATTAGAAACGCATTGGAGGTAAAGATAATTGTGAAAATTGGAGCATTAACTATTTATATTTCACTTAATTAACTTTTTATGTGTGCACATGAAACCAATTTTTTTATATAATTTTTAACAAACTTCCAATGTAATAAATCACAATCTTCCAATTCTAAGTAGTGCTTTAAAGATCTTCCTTAGCATAGATATGTTCAATCATATGGATCAATCATAATTTGGCATTGTTTATTCAATGAAAAAATGACACAAATGGTCCCTGAATTTTGATCCAATGTGCAATATTGTACCTGAACTTTTTATTTGTTCAATATGATCCCCCAACTTCTGGTATGTGTTCTATTTATATTGCACATTGGATCAAAGTTCAGAGACCATTTATGCAATTATCTTTTTTTCAGTCAACTCTCTAAGGTTAATAGAATTTTCTACCATACATAATGAATTTTCCTGCAGCTTACTGCCAAGTATTATGCAGTGTATCATATTTGTTGAACTATCTTATATTGACATGAAAAGGCCAAGCCTCTCTTTTCTACTTACATAAAGGCTCAAAAAGGGGAGAATTACCAAAAAAGTCTTAAATCTATTGCAATTGTGCCAATTCAGTCCTAAACTCTTTTTTTTTGCCTATTCAATCCTAAACCTTTTGCAATCGTGTCATTTCAGTCCATCATGCGAATTTTGGCCAGCCGGCGCTGACATGGACGCCAGCCGGCCGGTGACCAAAAATTTTAACATTTTTTTGAATTTTTTAATGATTTTTATAATTTTTTTTTTTTTTCTTCTTCTTTTCCCCAACCCCTCCCATTCCTCAGCCAGTCGCCGAGGTCCAGTGACCGACCAAAGGCGCGGCCTGGCGAGGTTCGGCCTCGCAAGCCCAACAGCGACGACGAGGTCGAGCCTCGCCCGGCCATGGCGAGGCTTGACCTAGCCGTCGCTGATCTAGGCTTGGGAGGTTGAGCCTCGCCCAACCATGGTGGGGCTCGACCTCGCCGTCGCTACCGAGCCCGACGACTGCGAGGCCGAGCCCCGCCATGGCCAGCTAAGGAAGGGGAGGGGATGGGAAAAAAAAGAAAAAGAAAAAGAAAAAGAAAGAAAAAAATATTAAAATATCGTCGACCGGCCGGCGTCCACGTCAACGCCGGCCAACCAAAATTCGTCGGATGGACTAAAATGGCACAATTGCAAAAGGTTTAGGACTGAATCGGCCAAAAAAAAAAGAAGTTTAAGCCTGAATTGGCACAATTGCAATAGGTTTAAGACTTTTTTGGTAATTTTCCCGCTCAAAAAGAGTCGAGTCAAAGTGGCCCTCAACTTTCGACCAAAAATAACAAAAAGTGGCCCTCAACTCACTCGACTCTCTCTTTCTTCGTTATATGGAGGAACACAATGTTTTGACTACTTATAATTATTGTTTTTTTAGGCATAGAAAAAAGGAGAAAGTGGGCATACTCAAAAAATTTAAAAAAACATATCCAAAGCACAAATTCGACAGCTCATAAGGACAAGAGCAATCTAACGTGGGTGACATTGGCCTCTCAATCTGGAAAAAAGGCCCTTTTGTGGTGTAGAAAGCTATTTGGTCACTTGCCTAACAAACCATCTACCCAACTTGAAATCGAGTGGAACCGAAGAACGAAGGGAGAGCAAAAGGAAGACAGAGAAAGAAATGTTTGGCAGAGATATGGTCGCCCCACCATTTTTCTGTGTACTCTCTCTTGAATTATGGATCGATGCTACTGTTGTCCGAACGACGTCCATGTAGAACTGATCATGCGATCTACCTCGCATGATCATGGGGGACAACGCGACGTAGGGCAGGTACAGCATTATGAGGAAAATTCAACACGGCTGATTCACGATCTTCCTTTTGCTCAGTTCTGTACGCAGGCTTAGAGTACAATCACGAAACAGAAACAGGCTACACCCATATCCCATGTGTTAAGATGCGCACGTGAGTTGTGCTAAAGAAGTGCCGCATCGAAAGTTCAACTTCCATAAGAGTTAACTACGGCAATTTCGAATTCGAAGCAGTTTGCCTCTTGTAGGATCATTCGCCAAGATGCTCCTCGGAATTTCAAATCACATCCCAAAATTTTACGGATGCAGTTTAATCCAAGAATCCGGAACAACGGTTATGATTATCTATCATAACCTATTCTTGGGTTTAATTAATTTGAGTTAGATCAAGTTTATCCATTATGGGCGCCCCACAAATAATATTCAAGTCCAACATCAAATACACGCACACTTAATTGGTTCATGTATCATTGATTTAAACTTTAGGATAAAAATAGGTTCAACCGAATATTTTTATAGCCTTATGCTCCATTTATTTGGCGAAAAATGAATGCTCTGGAAAATATTTTCCTAAAACGATCCGTGCTATCGCTCAAAATAATTAGTCACTGAAAAAAACTTTGTCACCGACAGTAATTTATATTTGAACATTTTCGTGAATGATGAAAATACTTTTCGTTCGTTCATTTTTATAAGCAGTGCAAGAAAATATTTTTCAAATCGTTCATTTTCCACGAAACAAACGAAGCCTTAAGCTCTCTTTGGATGATCTCCGCAAGACGACGAAGCATATTGCTTTTGCGCGATCCCAAAAGGTAGTAGTAAAGTTGATGATTAATTCGATCGTTGTGATCCCCGTTATACGTGTGATGACATTTGGTGTAGGAATCTCATTCAATCATCCAAGTTCTCAAGCGAAATTTGTCATCATGGTTTAGTCTGGTGGGAGAGACCGTGTATGAGACGGGTGTTGTGATATAGTAACATAGTCCGAAGTGCTACTAAGGGTCGAAGAGTGACTATAGATGTGGCGGGTGGGAATGATGAATGTTCTGGTTCATAGCAATGACTTGGAAATTTGAGTTGACATATATGTGGGCGGTATAGAAGGATGACACCTAGATTATTATTTTGTAGGTACGTCGATGTCAATTTGATTCAGCTTCTTTAAACATATCTTCGATAGGGTTAATGCCACGAAAAACCTCAAATTTGTACACATGTGACAAATTTGCACCAAATTAATTTCTTATAGATTTCTGGGCATATCTGAGTAGACTTTCTACTGATGGTGAAGTTTGGTTCATAGAGCTTAATGATCAGAAGACTATTGTCGATTCTTCGTCAAAAGTACAAGTGAACATATAAGTTTACCCTTGTACTTACCAGGCCAATTGAGTTATTGTCATGTGTAATGTAGCCCTACAATTTCAATCCGAATGTTGTGAATAACGCATCAAAGCCACTTCGTTGGCACGGCAAAATTTGACAGAAGCTAACGGAGGATAAATGGGCCGCACATGTATTAGTTTGGGTTTTTCGTAATCTAAAAATTATTACATTTGTCACTGACGTACTAGTTTGGATTTTTTTATGACCCAAAAATTAGTTTGAGATAAATTTGTCGCTGGTGTACCGATTAAATTTTTTCGTGGTATTAATCCTATAATCTATGAGGCACAACTTTAACTATCCTATCCTCAAGTTTCACTCATTTCGGGAGAAAAAATGACGTTTCATTTTGACCTTGAGGGACTATCATGAAGTCAATTAGTAATATAAATATAAGCAATCGATAAGACGAGCCGATTTTTTTTTTTTTCATGACAATAGAAATTCCGAACATGTATTAGTAAAACCCCAACCATATAAGGACAGGCATGATCTTTAAGATTACTCGTAAAGACACTATATTAATTCGAACACCCAATCTTTCATGTCCAAATAATGTGTTGGGCAAGACGTACAACTCTACGAATTTTATGTGGCAGAAAGAAACTCTCTTTTTCCTTAATTCAAAAGTTCAATACTCGCGATCGATTACCGTCAAACTGCGATATCCCAATGCAGACACGTAAGATTAGCTATTCGAAGCATTAATCAATTAATTACAATAGATTAGCATTGACCTTCGCAAACCCACATTGACGTGCAAATCCATGGCCTTGACTGAAATATCCGGACTAAAATCACCAGCTTAGAGAAAGGGTAATTAGAGAATAATATAATGTATCAAACATGTAATTTAAATTCAGTGTATATTGGACCAAGTTCCGAGGAGGAATGGAATAACTTTCGTGCCAACCTAGGTTCATTAAAATTCCGTGGATCGATGAGAGATTGCGTATGCTCATTCAATGGTGGATAGAGATCCGACCGTATTTAGCAATGGCGGTTTGACTAGATCCTGTCTAAATTTGATAGCGTCTTTTCAGGTCAAAGCCCACTTGGTTGGTACTGGTAGTCAATGTCAATACAATATTATTATTATTATTATTATTATTATTATAAAAATAGATGTAGCTTTTGTCTCTTCAAATGCTTAAATTGTCAAAAATGAATGAGCTACAAGTAATTACATCGCCGCTAATAATATGAGATGAGCGTGTAATTACATCAAGTAGACAAAAAAAAATTACATTAATAAGAGAAAATGCCATAATATGTGCTCTTTACTTATTATTTTTGTATGAATCTTGTTAACGGGTGGCCACTTTTTAATTGCACCCAGTAAAGAATTATGTGTTTTCATTTTCAATACACTAGATTCTACAAAATACGAGAATGACAATTCTCTGAAAATGACATTTTTTTTTTTCATTTGAATGTTTAACAAGTGCTCCAAAAACACTCGCTAATACGTAAAATTAGCATCAATAACAAGCAGACCTCGTCGTGGACTCAACGACCCGATGATCCCTCGCCAGCCGGCCCTGCAATGGCGGGCGAGGCTTGCCCAAATCTTTTACCACAAGTGGATGGCCCCGGACATATTAAGAGTCTGAACTTCGGGCCTGGTCAGAATGCGCCCTAAATCACCCGCCATCTTCGTAAAACGGAATTTGGACTTTCGAAAATAAAGTTCTCGACTCTATTCTTTGTAATGTCGAATTTCGTATTTATTTGTCTTATTTATCTCTTTTCGATTTAATATACGGGTATTTTACCTTTTTCTTGTTACTCCCAGGCGCTTACTTTTTGTTTATCTTTCTTTTGTTGGTAAACGGGCTAAGATTTATAAATCATATTGTACGGGCTAGGGAAAAGGGCTAGATTCACATGCATAGTGTTATTTGGCTCTACCATCTAAGCATGACACACAAAAATTTCCTGCCTCATGTTATGAAATTTTTCCATTATAGAAGTACTCTCTCCATGTTACCCCGTTATAACTTGGGAAGTAGCTAGAAATCTTGATTTCAACGCTCGGACGCGGAAACTCTCCATTGCTTAGCTGCTTTGTGGCCTTCGATATACACATTTGTATAATTACATGATGTGTTGACTAGTTTACTAGACAGATGTGATCTGATGCAGGTAGAGTTTTACTCGATATTAAATGCAAACACTCGTGCATTTGGCTCACGAAAAATCGTTGACGTGGAAAAAAAATCTTGAAAATGTTGTTTTTATTTATTAGAAAAATTAGCAAACGGAAAATAGTTTTAAAACAAACTCATCAATGCTCAAACACGTGATTTGTGACACTTCTGGATTAACTCATTTTGAAGTATTATCCACTTTAACCCATTCCATACTGAATCTCACGATTTTGTTAGGTAGACTCTTTCTCAAGAGGTCACTCATCATGGTAGTGCTCTCGCATAAGCACGCTTGACATTTGAGTTTCAATGCTAGATGTTATCGTTATGTTAAAAGGTGTCTCTTATGAGTTAATTTCACTTTTACCTAGGAATGCTTTCTCCTTATTTAATGCGCAATTTGATTTAGTCATGCTCCATTCATGATCCTAGAAGCCTGTCATGAGCCGTTTTTTTTATCTAGGCCATCTGGCTTTTGTGAACACTCCCCACCCTCATCGGCCCGGGTCGTTACAGGCCCATCAGCTTCAACATGGCTCGTCCCCCAACCACATACCTACTGGAGCCTGGAGGGGGTCTCACTCTGACACCATATCGTGACAACCTTGGATTAATTCACTTGAGGTATTGTCCTCTTTGGCCATCTTATATCGTGCCTCACGATTTTGTTATTTGGCGCACATGTGGGCATTTTCCCAAGAGGTCATCTTAGGCATGGCCACGGACCGGTTTGGGCCTAGAATCAGCCCGGGTCAAACCCGTAACCAGCCCGTTGACCGGGCCGACGGTTCCAAACCGGAATCGGGCCGTGCCATACGGGCCCGGTTACGGTTCCTCCCACGACTGAACCGGAAAATCCGAGCCCAAAAAAAAATTAAAAAGGAGAATTTTATTACAAATTTATTATTTCATAATTTCATAATTCATTATTGCATAATTGCATAATTCATTATTTGATAATTTGATTACAATTTTATTACAAATTCATTACAATTTAATTTTTAAATTCAAAAACCGTAACCGGAACCGACGGTTCCATTTTCGATTTTGAACCGGAATCAGGCCCGGAACCGCCGGTTCCCCCATGGCTACAAATCGGAACCACCGACTCATAAACAGAAACTGTCGGTTCATGAACCGAAACCGGCTGTTCTAAACCGCAACCATGCCTAGGTCATCTATTCTGGTAGTATTCTCTCCTTAGCACGTTTAATATTGGGGTTCCTACATTAAAAGTCTACCGGGAGCCACTCTTTATTTGGGATCTCTGCCCCCGGCGATTTTCGCCCTCGTCAGACCGGATCGTTATATATATAAATTAAGGTTGGGTTAATGCAGCGAAAAATTTCAAACTGGTACACATGTAATAATTTACCCCAAATTAATTTTTTGACCACCAAAAACTGCAAACTGTTAAATTTATGACAAATTTACCATTCGTTAGTTTCTGTTAAATTTTACCGTCAAATTGCTGAGTTGGATGACACGTGACAGTTGACGGATGTACTAATTTGAGATTTTTACCCTCCGTTTATCACGGATGTATCAGTTTGAGATTTTTCATGGTATTAACCCAATTTAACGGAAACTAACGTATGGTAAATTTGTCACAGATGTATCAGTTTGGAGATAGTTTGGGGTAAATTTGTCATAGATGTATTAGTTTGAAATTTTTTGTTATCAAAAAATTAATTTAGGATAAAATTTATCGCATGCGTATATGTTTGGAATTTTTTGCGGTATTAACTCATTAAGTTTAATAGATCTAGAATATTTTTTAATTATTTTCGGTGACGTTGTTATGCTTGCTTGGAATATAAATAATGTCGATACCACGTGGGTTCAACCTGTACGTTAGCGCAGAAACCTAAAAGAAAGAACCCCTGGTTGTTGAAAGGATTGATAGAACAAAAAAAAGACACAGCCCCAAAAACAATGCCACGCAGCTGTTGATGATTGGATAAATGTGCAACAAATCTCGAGTTGTCCAATCTTTGACACATGTTCAGCGACCGATTAATTACAGAACTACACCTTGCCATAGTCTATAAAAATAGCACGAATGTCGACCCACATGGTTGGTTCTTGTACTATCAGAATTTCGGAGCTTCCCTCGAATGAAGTCTTAGGTCCACCATAGTTAAATAAAGTGCTGGAAAATTTTACCATTGCTTTGTGTCTAAATCACAAATTTTTTAAGTTGTTCATTGTTATCAAAAACAGCTTTAGTTGGGATGAAAAGTACTAGAGAAAGAAAATAATTACAAAAAAGAAAAAGAAAAGAAAAGGTCAAATTACCTTTCTCTATGGTTCCTTTAAATGTGAGATCGATTAGTTCGAAGAAATGCTAGGATAAGAAATGACAGTAATAAGTCTGCACGAGCATTGCGAAGCACACACTTGTAAGGACTGAGAAATTAGGGCCCAATGGTTGATCTTAACATTATTATCATTTTTTATGAGAAGATATTTATTGCATGCCGGATTGGAGCGCTTCTTTTTTCTAAAGATAAAAGGTGAGAGGGGGAGGCTGCTATAATAATCGTCTCTGGTGTTACCTTGGCACGCAAGTCTTAGTTCAACATTGCATCGTCCCTACCGGACCACTGTACACCCAAAAGCCACAGATTGGCCTTTGAAACCGTCTTCCTACAGTGCACTAGTCTCCTACTATGACCTCATGAAGTGACAGTCGAACACGAGCCTTCTTAAGTATGGGTTAGCTCAAAACTCGCAGTATACAAGCTCTCCCACCACTCGAGAAGAAACCACAAAGAAAGTGAACCTTTGAAGTGCTCATCGATTTCAAAGTCTCATAGGCCGGCATCCTCGCAGTCCTCCCATTAATTCACCCGCTGAGCTCATTCGCTCAAATTGAAATTAACCCACCTAATTAACACCACTAGATCTTCTCCTATTTAGAGGCCATGGACATAGGACGCTTCTTTTCGCACTTTCTAATGCGGTGCTTAACAAAGCACCGACATTGTTGAGCCGATTGACCTCTTCCAGAGCGAGGGGGAGGGAGAAAGAGAGAAAGGAAAGAAAAGAAAGAGGAAGGAGAAAGAGGGAGACGGGGACTTTACGGAAGGCGGCAGGCGCGGGTGGGGGTTCTCGATGGAATCGGGACGCATGCTTTGGGGGGGCGCAAGCCAAAGGCGCTTTTGGCCCTTTTCCAAAAGCGAGCGAGGCAGACGTGTGCGCAATGGCACGAAAAAGCGACCCCAACGCATGGGGGGCTGTTCGCCCATCCGAGGTGGACCATCGGACGGCTCCTGTTGGCCGGATACTCTACATCAAACGGGGCCAAAGTGTGTACAAGAGATGATGGCTCATGGGTTGTGGGCCCCCGAAAATTTAAATGAACTCAATCACCCGGTCGCTGGTTCTGGCCCCACTCTCGGCAAACACCCCATGTGATCGTGACCCTCTTCCCCCCTTTCCCCTTTCCAAACGAGGTTAATCCCGTCATTTTCACTTTCCTTCCCCCAGAAAATCCACGGGGCGAGGAATTTTGAAATTTATATTTTCCTCCTTTCTTGGTCCGCTTCGATTACGTCTTTTACTATGCAAGGAAAGGGATCGACGATGTGGATTTTCGATTTCGACATTCGACGTCCCTCCTAAGTTTTTTTGGTTTCATTCGATTGGATTTTTACGCACTGGATAATCTCTCCACCGTTAACTTAGAGCGATCGTACCTGATGAAATGATCACATGACGTAACATTTATAATTAACTCATAAATTAGACGAAAAGATTTGAATTCATCGATAAGACAGATTTTATAAAATGTGGTTCGAACTGTTCAGAACGAAATCGGCCAATTCTATTTACACCAAACCATAGCTCTAGAATTTGATCCTCGAGCATCGGCTAAGTTTCGGCGGAGGAGATCGTATATCGCGATCTTGAATTTCGCGAAGAACTTTTTTTTGTGTGTGGAAATTTGTAGGAATTTGTTAATTAACAAATACATCGACTGTTCTTGTACTATATATATACATCGAGAATGCGTGCGATGTTATCCATTCCGGGGTTAGAAAAGTTGCTTCCCAGGCCTTTCGGTTTCGGTTAGGAAAACAACTCACCGGCTTCTTCATCTTCCCAATTTCCGTTATCGTTGCCCTCCACTCCACGCGGTCCACTTCATTTCAATTTCAATGCTAATTAGACCAATTTAATTTAATCACTTTCCGCCCTTTAATTACTATTGATTAATTAATTAATTAATTAATTGATAATGTTGTAATGTGATCTCCGATCTCTCTCTCTCTAAAAATTCGCCACTCGCCTCTCTCTCTCTCTCTCTCCAAACACACACACAACCGGAATTACAAAAGCCACCCTCCAAAACAAGGATGGAGACTAGAAGGAGAGAGAGGCGCAGACAAAAACCATTTCTAGAGCGAGAAAAATCGTGGCTTTGAGAGAGAAATCGGCCCTTCTCTCTCTCTGTAACTGCTCAATGGAGCTTCCATGGCAGATCTCGAAACCCTAGCGTCTCGTGTTCTTCGATAGATATCCGCCATTCCTCGCGGGAGAATCTTGTCTCGTTCGAATCTGAATCAGTTCGCCGTCAACCGGAGCTCCGTCTCGGCCTGTCTCCGGTGTTGAGCTTCTGGCGTCGTTTTCGTTCGATTCTGGAGATCTCCGGATAATTCGAGCCAGCTTCGTGGAAGGTTCTCTGCTTTAGCTGCGGGCATTGGCGTTTCCAGATCGTTCGGGGACGAGGACGTGTTAGTTTCCCGAGTCATTGCGTTTCTGTGCGAGCTTCAAGAGGAGGAGATATCCGATAGCATCGGTTCGATTAGCTCTCTTCTAGGTCTGTACGCGTGCTCGCTTTTTAGCATTGTGGAGGTGGAGCTGCGTCTTGAGGGTTCGAGATTCCGCGGTGGTTTCCGAGGGGCATGGTCATGGTGTTGTAGTCGCTTCGCTGTTCAAAGGAGATACTAATAAATATGGACGATAGGGGAGGGTCTTTTGTCGCCGTCAGAAGGATTTCTCAAGGCCTCGAGAGAGGCAATCAATGCCATTCAACTTCAGGTATTCACTGTTGCATGATATATTCCTCTCTCTCTCTATCGGAAATAAATATCCAAACAGTTTGCTTCAGCGAGAAGGTATGCTTCTAGCGAAGTCGCCTTCTAGCTTTTCTCTGGAAATAGTCACTGTTAGCAGTCAGCATATTGGAGTTGGATGTTGGATTTGAATCGAGACGTGTCTGCAGCTCCACCTATTATTTTAACTATGCGCTGTTTGGATTGTCTTGATCAGGCAGGTGAGCTGCTTTGAGTTGAGATGGCGATCTCTAATTAAGCTTACAAGTTTTTGTGCGAATAGTTGTTTGAACTGTAATGCTTTTTCTGATATCAGAATGCGGGGAAAATACCGTGCCAGTCTGATGTTGTCTTTTTATCTCTCACTTTCTTTTTACTGTATGATTAATGGTCCTCTGCAGATCTTCAATGGCATGCCGATTTGACTGTAGAGCTACCTTAAAGTTAAAGTATATGCACTGTTCAAATTTTGCATTATACTACTTTGAGTGTATAATTTTTTCATTCTGAACAAAATAACTGTGTCAGATTTTGCTCCACATCTGAATGGTCTGGGCTCCATTTTGATAATCAACCATTTTCTCTTGGCTTATGTATATATGTCTTTGAATTCGAATTTAAATAATCCACAGGTAGATAGTGTAGTCCTTAGTTTGATGATTGGTGCTAGATGGACTGTTCTAACATCGGGCCAGTCAACAGAATGTGGAATATTTACTTTCATCAGGAAACTGTTTATTCATCCCTCTGTTTTGCTGGACATTAACAGTGGATGCTTGTGCAGATTATTCTGACATGATCATATGTCAAGTCTTTGGATAAAAAAACTGTTGTCAGATTGTGTGAGCCTACTTATAACTTGAGCCCTTTGATATATGGCAAATGATTTGAACACTAAGAACTTTTATTGATGGGCATGTCAGCATTTTCAGTTTGAAGAGACAAATTTCAGTTGTTAGGTCTTAGGTGGTTTCATTTTGTTACAGCTGAAGTTGTGGCAGGCTCGGCAGCATGGATTGGTCGAGGTCTTTCTTGCGTTTGTGCACAGAGACGAGAGAGCGATGCTCGTCCCTCATTTGATTTAACTCCTGCCCAGGTAATAATTTGCTAACTTCGCGACTAATTCATATCATATTGCATTTTATTGTTTAACCTGATAAGTATTCCTTCTATCAGTATCTTCTTTATTTCCATGAACCTGGCATATTAAATGCACAGTCCAATGGCCCATATTATCCAGAATTTACTGAGGTTAAAGGATAGCTGTTCATGCGTTTTATTTTTTATTTTTTTTGCAGTTCTCCTTGCACCTTTTTTTATCACTCTGTTTAGTTTCTATGATGCTCTTTGGAGCTATCAACCGCATCAGTGTTTATATCTTCATTTTGTCCTATAATGCCCTTTAATGGTAACTCTATTGAAATTGAGCTGATTGTTCAATCAATTTATTATCTTGTAAGTCCTTCCATTTATATGCCATCAGGAGGAAAGCTTGCAGAGGCTTCAAAGCCGCATAGATGTTGCCTATGATAGTTCTATTCTGGAACACCAGGTAAATTTTCTACGGGCTACTCTTTTTTTTAAACTATATATTCGGTACAGGAAATAAATCTAATTATGCTTCTAACAAGCTAATCTTTTTTAGCATTACCTTGTTGCACTGTCTTAGGAAGCTCTAAGGGCACTGTGGCATGCTGCCTTTCCAGAAGAGGAACTTCATGGTTTAATATCTGAACAATGGAAGGAAATGGGTTGGCAAGGGAAGGACCCATCCACTGATTTTAGGTAAATCTTCTGTTCTACCTGTTGTTGCTAAGATGCACAATGTATTGCTAATGGTTAATGTTGTATGTGTTTTCAGGGGCGGTGGTTTTATATCATTGGAAAACTTGCTGTTCTTTGCTAGGAATTTTCCGGTATCTCTTTATTTCAACTACTCTTGTTCTAATAACTTGAATTCTGTCAAATTCGATAATGAGTTGGCACTGGAAGATGTAATTTATGTTTGCATATTGTAGAACATGTTGCTTTCAGGTTTTCCTTTGAGGATAGGACCTTCTGTGCTGAGGTACTCTGTTAGCATGCCTCATGGTTGATGATGTGAGTTTGTGGATTTAAGATGTGGACAATTTGCGTAATTCGAGAACTTGAGTCCTATACAATTATTGCGGAATGATCGTTTGAGAAAATTCTGATCACTTAACTGATGAACAAAGGGGCATGAGATGAGAGAAAAGAGTTTCAGATGTCATCTGTGGTGATTGCTGATTTACATCTGGAAAATTTTCATTGAGATGTGTGCTGGCAGTCTACAAGCATAGTAGGCCTTTCCTTCATGGATTCCAGTAAAGTCACCTAGTGGTGTTTACTTGGCTTGAAATCCTCTTCCCTTGAATTTGATACTAGAAAGCATGACATGTGAGTAATGAAATCGTTTCGTATTTTTGTTGAAAGGCTTAAGATGATAAATTAAAAAAGCTGATTGTGTGAGTATACATATAGAGAGTATCATAAGGAAAAAATAAATAAATAGAGTTGGGTTTCCATTCTTTTTAGTTTATATGATCGTGATGCTATTGCCTTCTCAGTTGTTAAAAGTTGTTGCCTTTCTATTATATCTTGTTCTCCTTTTGGCCCAGATATTGGTTTTGCTAGAGCTCACCTGTGCCATAGATAGATGTTGGGAGTGCTTTAGCATCATATTGCTAGCGTTACTTTGTCTGAACACATGAATGGGCTTCTCTCCTTATCATATCTCTGCAGCTAGTTCCTTTATGAGGGGAGGGGGAGACTGAGTGTGCAAATCTGTGTGAAGCATAGGCAAGAAATTTATTCTAGTTCTATATACGCTGTCATGTTGTTCATTTTTCAGGATGGAGCACGATTCTCCGTAGGAATTAATGTGGTTATATGTGGGATTAAATTATTCTGTAATCTGTGTTTGTTTGGTAGAACCTTTTTCAAGCACTTTCTTTTTTCTTCAAATCTTGCGTCCCATGCAATTTAACTTTGATATTATGGGGAAGACATTAAACCTTTCCCAATATAAATCATTTATGTACTTTCATAACTTTTTATTCAAAATAATATTTTTCGGGCTTTCATTTGATGGAAGAATGGATTAGCTGTTTCTAAGTGAAAGCCAACAAGCTTGAATTTCGGGGATTTGTTTTTCACAACAAGTATGCTTGAAGGACATTTCTTCTGATCACTTTTGTATCGAAGGGAAGTACTACTTAACACAATGACCATAGCCTTTTTGTAACTTATGAGCCTTTTAACCAGTTAAGAGTGAATTGGTGCTATCGACTTTACATGATCTTCTTATATAGTACTATGTACCTCATCTGACAGCTATTAACCAAAGCTGAATCACGACTGAAATAGTTAAATTTAGGAGGGCATTATAGGAAAGATGCTCATTTGGATAACATATTAGATTCTGATTTAGTGTCCATGATCCCGAGTTGATGATGAGATTAATCCTCTTTAAAAAGATAGCGCTATTATTTTTCAGCCCAGCAGATTAAGAACCGAAAGCTAAAGCCTCTCTTTCCCTTTTGTTTGGATTTACCAAAACACAAGAGAGTTGGCTCTAAGTCTTATATTTCATGCTATTGTGATTGTAGATGAGTAATCAAATCTAGTTGATACATGTTGACATTTCTGATGGCATTTACATGTTCTCACTGTTTTACTTTTCTTCTTAGAAGGTTGTTGCTCGATCGATCTGTTTCCTCTCTGAGCCATCTGTTTGTTTCCTTTGGCTTTAGTTCTTTGCCTCTTTTGCTTTTCATCTTTACTTGTTTACATTTGTTATAGTTGGTTCCTAGCAAAAGTTTCTAGTTATATCGATCCTCTTAAGAAGTGCATCATTATCTGCCAATAGTTAGAACATAGAGAGAGATCTGTGAACAACCCATGATGTTCTCTTCCCCTAGCTGATGCATTGAGTTTTTTGAAACAGAAATCCTTTCAAGATCTTCTGAGGAAACGGGAAGGTGATCGGTCATTGTGGGAATACCCTTTTGCTGTAGCTGGCGTGAACATCACATTCATGCTTATCCAAATGCTTGATCTTGAAGCAGGTAAGATAGAACCATAATTTCAGTGTGAAATTTTATATGCATGATCATTGGCATGTAACGAATGTGGCAAGGATGGAACCATTGTAGCGACATCAATAAACATGGAGCCTTTTAACATACACATGTTAGCTCCTATAACATCTTTACATCTTTTTTAGAGTATGGGACCATGTCAGATGAATGGAGTCTAAGGGTGTGTTCGTTTCACTAAAATATTTATCTGGAAACTATTTTGGGTGATTTGTGGTGTTTGGCATACTTAAAATCAATTGTCAACCCAGAGCCATTTTCAGTTAAAGGAAATCCAACAGCATAAAAGTTGAAAAATGACTTCCCTGGTCCTGTTTAAAAACGAGGAAAGCAATTTTCCAAATGACGCTCATCCTTGAGAACTAACTGACTGCTCTTTGTGCTAATCTTTTAACTAAGGACTACTACTGCTTTCTAAAGCTGAGCTCTCTGTGTGTGTGTGTGAAGACTTCAACTAGTGTTTCATTTTTGATTGATTGGCATTTTGTTCTCACCAACTCATTGATTGAGATTGTCTTTGGTAGATTCACGCACTCTCTCTCTCTCTCTCTCTGATTTATTAATTTCAACATCTTGTACAGATCTTTACAAGAAACTATTTTGTCAAAGTCATAAGTACACATCAGAAAACTATTTCCTTCTCATTTTTGAGGCACACTGCTAAGCAAGGGGAAAACTACCATTTTTGTGAGAAAGATTTCTGAAGAAAACTTTTCCTTTTATCACAAAGTTTTCTGAAAAAAGAGAACGCAACCTAAGGAGATTGTTTACATTGTTTTTTGGAATATTGCTATGAATAAACCAACTATTTGGGTGACAGAACTTTGGCAAAGTAAATGCTTTTCATAATGATGTATTCGATCATGCAGTTAAGCCACGGACGTTTGTTGGAGCTACTTTCTTGAAGTTCCTTTCCGGTAATGTTGGCTATCTATTGCTTCATTGAGCTATGTTTAATATAGTCTTATGTTGAAGTAGGTCCAGGAGAAGCATGAAGCTGACAAAAGGATTCTTTGTGCTTGTAGTTAGAAATTTTTATTCTATAGGGTCTAATTAATTTCCGTCTCAATCTAGTATATACCTGTCTTCTACTATTGGCAGTCTATTTCCTGTTACTTTTTTTCTCTTTTAACAAAAATAGTTCACTTGACAGAAAATGAATCAGCGTTTGATCTTCTATACTGCATCACGTTCAAGCTGATGGACAATCAGTGGCTTGCCATGCGTGCATCATATATGGATTTTAATGTGAGTTTTTCATCCAGAAACTATATCGACAGTTCTTTTCATTCTTCGAGAGTTGTGGATGTGGTTATGAAGCAAGTAAGTGAAGTTGCTTGAACCTTTTACCTTCCACTTCTTGCAATTAAAAGGCCCTTTTCATAATTGAATGTCGGGGTTGCTCATGGCCTATTTGGTGGCCAAAAGCATTGCTTCATGTCGGTTATTTGAAGGTCCTGCTCGAGGACGATATCTGACGTGTCAGTAGTAGTTGGTTGATAAAAACAATAAGTTTAGGATTGTCTCTGCTGCTCTTCGTTATAATTTTTTCTTTATAGTTAGGTAACTTATAGGAGAAGGTATTCAAGGGGTCTCAACCTGTATACAAGCAGAATTTTCGGGCCACTTACAAGACCATTCGAAGCCTCCTGTCAACCCTGTATCCAGAACCAAAATAACAAAGTGAATTGCCCTCTTAACTTCGCCGACTCTCTTCTCATATAAGAGAGAAATAAAAAATGACACAGAATCATCTATTGACTGTGATACTTCACAGTTATTCGAACAACTTTGAGGAACTCCTTAGTGCACAACAATTTTCTCTTAGCCTCTGTCAGGGATGCATGCTATAGTTGCCAGGAATGGTGCACTTCTAATACATAAAGTTCAGGATAAAATATTAACTTATTGTTACTTGCTTGCTTTCCCTCCATAGGCTGTGATGAAATCTACCCGCCGTCAAATGGAAAGAGAGCTGCTGCTCGAAGATGTAACGCGTCTTGAGGACTTGCCCTCATATGGCCTTCTTGCTCGCTAGTGCGGCTCTGTAGTCCAAGGAGTGGTCGATGTAGAAGCGGGTTTCGTAGAGTGAACAAGGAGCTTACCTTTTTTTAGTCTCTCTCTCTCTCTCTAGATCATGTTTGTACGTCACGCTACGCTACACTCATAAAATGGCTTTGCATTTACAGTTCTGAGTGTTATCCTTGATTCTTTTGGAGAATTCGAACCTGGTTTCTCAAGTCTGTAACTTAGAGTGGCCCTTAATGTGTGATTACGAATGCTGCTGGCAGTACCAGAACTATGGCCAGAAAATGAGAAGCAAAAAAAAAAAATAATAAAAAAAAGAGTAGAAGAAACGATTCATCTCTCTGCAGCTGAATGGCCTTCAGTAGTTCTGCCTGCAGTGAAAATGAAGATGGTTCCTCATGCCGAAGATACATCGAGGTTTAATATCGCTTTTTCATAGGGTGGACAAAACAGGCCAAGAAGATGGTCATTGTTACATGTCTCCGCATCGGATTTCAACAGGAGGGAATGAAGCATGAGAAAGTCCCGCAATTACACTGTGTAGGCACGTCAGGCTTTTCATTAGATTTTTTTTTTTTTTTGGTATTTGGGTCGAATGGCTTTTGATCAGATTGGAGGTCTGATTTTTAGCTGGTGAAATTGAATATCACCGTTAGGGATGCAGTTAGCGTGATTGATGTCGTCAGGCGCAAACCCACTCACATTTCGACTTGCTCATTCTCTCTTTCTCGTACCTTCATGCCCGCAATTCGCTTTCTAGCTTGAAGTAAGATTTATTGTTCTCAACACGAACAACGCCCAAAAAGAAAGGCGTGCTCTCCTTATCACGGATGCTCAGTGATTAGAGTCAATTTAAGTACAATAATCATCAATCGGTTCAATTGCATAGACGGCGCCGCGGTTTATATTACCATCTCTATTTGTAAGAGAACCAAGTTGTCCAACACTTCACGAGGCCTATAGTAATGAAACTTTTGAGATTCGAGGTAAGCAATGGATGGGAAAAGAAGAATATGGGCCAATGGTGGGCAGGATCTCCAATACAGAAGAACAGGGGAAAAACAAGCAAAGGCTAACTCTGACGCTGAAGAAATTTCTCACGACTCCTTGAAACTCATTTTTATGTACCCATCAGACCTTAAGCCTCAATCTGAGTACGGAAAATGTCTGGAAGGTCGAGGCTTGGGTGATCTGACTTCTAATCCATTCGTTTAGAAAGTTAGAAGACTGCCCCTCAACCTCTCATTTTAGAATGTGTAGTAAGTGCAAAATTAGCTATATCTGGAACCTAAGCATGTCTTTGAATATTTCATTATCAATCTGATCAGTGGGGAAAAAACAAAAAAGAGCAGATGATCAAGTCTTTAGTGAACGAGTTTTTCTCTCATCCGATCTCCGCAAAACACACTCCGAAGATGTCAACACCACATAGAGGTGTGCATTGCGACAACGGACAATGAGTTTGGCCCCCGCAGGAAGATGGCTGCTAGTAAGATCCCAATAAGGACAGCCTTACTAGGGATTCTTAAGGAGAAAAGGGTCGGAGTAAAACAAAGCAGAGCGAAAACAGACATCTAGGTGTCCCTCCCAACAATACATGTCTCCAAGTTCTAATTAGATCTTTACTAGGAATATCACGAGACTCAACTAGAATTACCACCAGACATCTACCAAAGATCATATAACGTTCTAAGCGCATCTGCAGTTGTAAACACAGGCAAGTTGCACCTGCAGTCATAAAGACAGGCAAGGACAATGCGGACAACCAGACCAGACACTCATGACAACGCGAATCAAAAGCTCAACAGTTGACAATACATTAAACTAAAATTTAGATGAGCAGAACACAGAGTCGCAGCCCATGAGAATCTACTCGTAGATCCAGGGGTGAACGCTGCTTTGCCAGCTCACAATGCCTTCAGGAAACCACAATGCAATTTCCTTCCTTGCGCTCTCGACCGAGTCGCTTCCGTGGATGACATTCCTGCAATAGAAAAGTCAATTTTGATCATTAACTTTATCAATCCCACAATGCATAGACCAGTTTCTAATCTCAAGGGTGAATACAAAATGTCCTGCAATCAAATGTAAACCGAGACAGGACATCATATAATAATGTATCCAAAGCTTAATGTATCCCTCGGATGTGCAGCAAAAGTACTACAAATGCATGTCTATTTGTTTTCTCTTTACTATCATTTGAAAGAGTTTACGAGCGATACCCCATATTCTTGAATTAGAGAAACTAATGGGTCTAAAGAATCTCAGAACATAACCATTACTTGAAAGGGTTGCATTGGTTTGGTACACAATATTACACCACTTTAAAGATCTATCTTCCCTAGTTCAGTGGCAACTCAGGAAGGGTTATCATGGGAAGAATTTGCTATTTTACTATGGGACTATCGATATTTGGCTGCTTTGAAGTATACATGATTGACCGATATGAGACTCTTTCTGACTAAGGAGCGAAAGTAAAGCGACTTCGGTCAATCTGACAATCACCAGCAGACCATCAAGTGATTCCACTGCAATGTATTCAATAACTTCAGCTGCATGCAAAAGGAAATCACCTGCCGATGTCAATGGCAAAATCACCACGGATGGTTCCAGGAGCAGATTCTGCAGGGTTGGTGGCTCCAATAATCTTCCTCCCGGTGGTCACAACGCCTTTGCCCTCCCAAACCATAGCAACGACGGGGCCAGAGATGATATAATCGACCAGGCCACTGAAGAAGGGCTTCGCAGAGAGGTCTGCGTAATGCTTCTCGGCAAAAGGACGGTCCACACTGACAAGCTTCAGACCTGATTCAAATCTCACATACATGCTTTTATCAGAAAAAATATTCAACTCAAGCTTAATTGAGTCCGACAGTCAATAAAGCGATCAGATCAAAATGCCATAACAATTTCTAGATGATGCCTGCTCAATTGAGAATGGAAAATCTCCATAAGGTTACTGAAAATTAAGCAGTAAAAGCAACGACAATCTTTTTCCTCCCGTTAAACGGATTGATCGCTGCATTCAACAATTGTCAGCTGATTAACAAGAATTTACCTTTCAAGGAGAATCCTTTCTTCTCAAACCTGCCAATGATTTCACCCACCTGAAAACCAGAATAGCATTCATGTCAGATCCAACCCAAGTGTTCCCACCAGTTAAACTAAAACAACAGATATAAACTCAAGCGAGAGAACAATCTCCTAATCCTCCGAACCATCCATTTCCACATAGCAAGCTCACATATTCACGCCTAATCCACGCTCATTCGGACTCGGAGAGATCCCAAATAATGAAAAAAAAAAAAAATCTCAAATTTGATCTATCTTGCATCGAATTTGATTTCTCCCGAATGCCAGAGCCCATCTTCTAAATTGCCCATAAAACGAAAAGGGTATCTCACAATCAAGAACCAAAATCCACATCTATCCTACATGATTTCTCCGTCAAGAAACACCAGATCAAACATGTAAAGAAAAGAAACTAGGCTATACGTAAGGAAGATGAGGTTACACGGGTACTTACAAGGCCTCTCTGGACCCCATCAGGCTTGATCATGATGAATGTTTGCTCCATCTTTCTGGTTGTGTTCAAGCGAGAAGAGACGCCAGGAGAGAGAGAGAGCTGAGATGGTGGAACAGAGGACTAGGACTTGGTATTTATAAGTCGGACGCGACACAAACCCTAGCCATGTCATGATCTCCGAGGTATATTCGCTTGGATTCGGCCCCTAAGGAAATCTCCGCTTGCCCCCTTGTTTTTTTTTTGGGGTCAAATCCGCTTGCCGGTTCACAAGGGCCATCATTACACATTTTAATTCCAGCTTTGATGTCAAGTCTTAATGAAGCTCCATCGAATCTTTCGAGTTGATATCATATCATCGCATCACTTAGTTATTGAACAAAAGACAAACTTGACATGGGGTTGTGCAAATTTGGCGACAGATGCTCTAACCATACATGCAAATTGATGAATATAGGAATAGAATGAAAATAACAATGAGATGACATCAAAGATAACATCTTTATACGTTGAGTCGGGTCAATGACCCCGCCCAAATCTTAACTCATGTATCAAGTATGTACAAGCTTTTTGTGGGGATTGTTTCCACTGGAAAATTTTAGAATTTGTGTACAAATTTCATTGATTATGAAAAAATGACAAAAAAAAGAAAAAAAATCAAAGATAACTTGAATATGTTACTTACTCCAACTTTTTGTGGGATCTTAGCTTTGACATATGGCACACTTAATTTTCAAGGGAGAAAAGTCATGTATATTGCCTCCTTTTATCCACGAGGAGTTCTCTAATGTAGAGCTTAACGCAATTGAGAGCTAGCTCAATACTTAGTGTCCCCAAAATCTGCTCTAAGTTTGAGTTTCGAAGCACGAAGGCTGCGTTTGGTCGCTTGATTTTGTTATATTCTATTTATTGTTTGGTGAACGAAAATAATAAAGTTGGATATTCCACTGTGTGTTATGAACGACATATCAATGAAAATAAACTTGAAAATGCATAAACGGAGATAATAAGAATCTTTCACGATCAACTGCTAAAGAAACCACATGTATCCAAGCGGAGATAGATGTTATTGTACGATTTAAATCTTAAACAACAAAATAGCTCATTGTAGCATTCTAGAGCTACAAATTCGACTATAACAAGAAAGGTAAATGGGTTACGGCAACATCGACGAGGTAGATCAGCTAGCGAATGCTGAATTTAGTAAGAGAGAAAAAACATGATCATTCACCTTCACGATTTCAAAAAGTATAATGCTTTGATTTTCTTGCCGGGTCCATTTTTATTTACTTATTATTTTTAATTTTCATTCTCTCTTATGTATTTATTTTATTTTTATTCTTTTATCCCCTTCCATCATTCCAAAATAAAGTTTTATTAAATAATAGACCATACGTATATACCTCAAATACATAATAAATATTGATACTAGATATATTATGTAGAGTATATATTATAAGATAGAACTAAATTCAAATATATACAAATGGGAAAAAAATAAAAATATTGGAAATTCAAATATTATTTATATTTAACTAATAAATGATGTTATTAATTTGAGAAGTTTGTTATTCGAGAAAAATAACTCTTATATCATGAATATAAAAAATCTTATCTACCTTTATCCTACCTCCTCCATGGGACATTTCTATCAATGCTATATCCTTTTTATATCCGACTTTATCATGTCATGGGTAAGAACCAAACACATGATATGATAAATTTATCATATCCTAAATTTTATCTTGGCTACCAAACGCAGTCTAAGGATTGCTTTGGTGACAAGTATGTTCGTCTTCTTCGCTCTAGATTTGTGCTTGCATCACCACACTTTGCATATCCGCATGGGTCATCCCCAAGCGCAAAGCTGTGTGTTTTCAATAATTATTTCTGTGCCTATGAGACTTGAGAACTGTCCTAACTAACAAGGTATCAGCCAATGTGCAAAGAGTCATGGATGCTCCAATGTTAGAAAAAGAAACTCTGCGTTTTATACCAAAGCGGCTAATGGGGATTAGATTAAGAACATGTTCATCCCTTGATTTGATTGTAAAGTAAGGAGGCCCTGCCCAATGTTTTGTGACGTTTGCGGAAATGTCATTTTAGGGGATATGAAGATTGCAAAAAAATTCGTCCGCTTATAATATTGTATTGAATTATGTATTGGACCCCATGCATAATCAGACTGTTATATTTACATACATGATGCGGTGTGTCGTTGAAAATGTGCATCTGTAAGGCACCGTTTGAGGGACCCCACGAAGAGGTGTCTTTCGAAAGGCTACCTTGTTATTTATAAAAAATATAGACAATATCCGAAGGGGCATGAGGGTAAAATTGAATGTTTGAATAACGTTAGAAACGTACAGAGGAACGTACGTTACTTCTCCCCTCTCTTTCTCTCTCAAACAAGAACAGTAAAACACTAAAGGGCAAAGCATCGTTACTTTGTGAATCGATCGGCACTTACGTTGTGGAACATGAATATCTTCCACTGTGATTATATTCGGACCATCGTGGGTTGAAGATTAGATTGATGATGCGTCGGTGATTCAACGAAGTTCTTGGGCAATTCCGCAATCGAACGTCAATAGAGGCTAGTTGTACTTCTCGATGTTAAATTTCCAGGTTAGTATTAGAGCATTGGTTCGAATCTCTGCCTTTTTTCCGTCGAGTTTTGGCTTGATTAATTCTTTGATATTGCTATATGAATCATTGAACATGAATTGAGTACAAAAGGCAAGTCTAGGGTTGTAGATCGTAATTTTTTTTTTTTTGCGTCTGATGAAATTTTGATAAATTCCGGGCAAATTTTCTTGGTCGTTTTCACCGATTCTTGAACCTATGTGGTTGTACCGGCATGGTCTCCAGCACCCACCAATTATTTTGGTCCAAGGTTGGCTATCGGAGAAGATTTGGCGATGGAAAGCACCGCGGAATCGGTGAAAGGGGTTGAAGGGGGCTGAACAGGCTAAAAATAAAAAAAAAATAAAAAAGGGGGATGAAGAGGCGTGGAGAACAGGCACTTGGAGACACGTGCTTACGCGTGCCCTGCATGCGCGTGCAACGCATCAGGCGCATGCTGGATACGCGCCCGGCCCGCTGCCTTAGGCGCGTGCTGGGGCCTGCTGGGTGCTTGTTTGGCACGCGCGCAGGGGACCAATTTACATTTTTGCCCTCGCGTGACATTTTTTTTCCTTTTATGCCCTTGACCATGTGTTATTCCATTTTTGTCCTTATGGGGTTAATTTACGATTTTACCCCCGGACAGCGATGGCTCGTGCGGGTGCGTATGAGCTCCGATCGAGGCATTCTTGGGACCCGCATCTTCGTATTGAAAATCTCTACATTATGGTATATTTATTTTACATGTTTGAAGCTTTTAAAGTTGTAAAAATGAATATGAAACCCTAAGTGCGCGTAGATTTTTGGGGTATTTTTGCATTTTTACCTGTATTTTCGTATGGTTTTGGAAATACAGAACCTAGCTTACATGTAAGTGACCACATTATAGATAATGTATTGCATGGTTCATAGATAGCATGCATAAGTTTTAACTTGCTTGCAATTTTAGCACAAAGCAAACTCGAACAATGGTAGGAGATCAGTTTGTGTTGTATTTCGCTTTTGATTATAATTGATGCTTGAATTTCTTGAATATTGATTCACATCATGCTATGTCTTTATGATTAAATAGATCGTGATAATTGGATCATATGTCTAGATTATATTTTCTAGTGGGAGTTCGTAGGTTAGTAGAATTCGACGGAATTCTCACATAGAACTTAAATTTTGCGCGAATTGAACTAAATGCATGATAGTTGTCACGCCCCGTGTCCTTCGAGCGCGCCAACATCCCTCTCATACCGTTACTTAATAATAATCCCAAGATCCAACGGCCAATACGCGAATGCGAAAATGAAATACATATGCGGAAGCAACGACAAATTCCAGACAATTTAAAATGACAAGATGACTAAGGAAATGAAATCACATGACAAAATACATAATGTCATACAACGCCCAAGACTAGACAACATACTAGAAGGTTTGACGAAGACAATACAAATCAAAAGGGAAACTACCCTCTAAGCACCCAACATACTACGCCTAAGGGTCAGACTCACCGACAGAGGACTCTATCTCCGGCGAGGACTCAGAAGTGTCCAGGGGGTCGTCCTTAGCATCCTCCGGCTCCACGATATCTTCGGCCTCACCAGGGTCCTCAAGCTCTGGAAGCTCCGGCTCAGGCTCCATCACGGGCTCCCACTCGACGGGTCCATCCTCGGGGACGGCGACCTCCCTATGCCCCGCAGCTCTCAGCACCTACGTCCAGGACACAAAGGTATGCGGCATCCAGCTATTGCCTCCATCATCTACCCATAAAGTGCGAGCTCTCCTATAGTACGCTTGGCTCGGACCCACCGGGTATAATGTGGTCACAGACTCAAAATCCTTCGGCAATCCAAAAAGGGTCGGCATCGCAGACAGGTTAAGACGTAGGGTTTGAAAAACGGGTCCCATGACAGGGTGAGATAAAATCCCTGTAAGATGGTCCTAAGCCTACTCTAGGTCTACAGTACCTTCGAGCAACTTTATGAAAACAAAGAAGTCAATTAAAGAAATCTCAAAGACTAACGACATCTCAATCAGATTTATAAGTAACTGGCACTACGTATGCTTTCAATAAATAATCAATTATTTCACTAAGATTGAACTTCATACTTAGGCACTTAACATCGCATCAATCACAAAGTACTGCTAAGCTTAATATGACTCAATTCCAGCAATCAGGCCCGCGTTTATCGCTTCAGGCATAGCAGCAAATAGTGCAATAATCTGGCCCCGCGTCATATAGGCACCTCAGGGTTTAACAATCACATTCCCCGCGTCATATAGGCGCCTCAGGGTTTAATAACCGTACTCTCCGCGTCATATAGACGCCTCAGGGTTTAATAACCGTACTCCCCGCGTCATATAGGCACCTCAGGGTTTATATATGCATATTATCACAACAAGAGCATACAATTACATTCCATGCCCACACTTCAATCGATCCACATTTTAATACTTCATGATTGAGTATAAGGAAATTAAGCCAAGTTCTCAATAATTGGCTCACGCTATTCGCCCATAGCCGAGAATCATTATAGCATTTTAAAAGCTCACTTATCAATTTTCAATTATCATGCCATGCCCGGATTACACCAAGAAGTTAATCCACACATCAAGACTACATAATGCACTCATTAGTTCGAACCGAGATTATATGATTTTCCAGCATAATTTTCATAATTCAATTCACATTCCCCACACATAGCTGAACACTTTAAGGGTTCCAATTAGCAACGTTTGATGATTTTTCCAAGCATATCACAGCAGCAAATTAATCGAGACCACCAACGCACCACATTGACATAAATCAAGCTCATTTGCCAAAGATTTATCACTCGGCACCTAGCAATCACTTTAGGTCAAACCTACCATCCCAATTCAGCCATGCCACACACATATTACATTCTAACACCCATCAAGCATCATTTAACCCCCATATCAGATCCCGTTTTTCCCTTCTGCATGCCCAAAATAGACCCCAAAATCGAACTAAATCATTTCTAATCAAGCTCCTTAGTATCCTATAGTCCTAAGATAAGATTAGAAACCACTTACCACTCTTTTTGATGAAGAAAAGCCGACGAAAGGGCTGCAAATTCACGCAACTAGATCTGTGTGCAGCGGGGCTGATTCGGTCCGAGAAAGAAATATCAAGTTTTAGTCCATGAAACCTTTATGAAATCCCTCTACAAACACTACCTAAGGTCCATTATCAAACTAATGCAAGAACTAGAGCATCTCACCTCTAACAATGGCTGAGTAAACCGGCAAAACGGCCCTCCGAGCTTGCTGCTCTACCGGCGGTTCCAAGAGGAAGAGAAGGTGGTTCGGCGGCGGCGGCGTGGTGCCTCGGTGGTGGCTGCAGCTCGTGGACAAAAGAGGTGGTGGTGGCGGCTTCCTTGCTCGCTGAAAGAGGGAGAGAAAATCGAGAGTGAGAGTGTGAGAGTTTGAGAGGGTGAGCAAATATGAGAGTATGAGGGAAATTGGGGGTGTGGCCGGCCAAGAGGACGGCCAAGAGGAGAAGGGAGTGAGAGTGATTTCAAAATTGTCAAGGGGAGGGAGAGAGGGAAGACTTGAGTGGAGTGGTTCATGGGGTTGGGGGATGGGACATTAGGAATAGTGCAAGTTGGTAATGGGGTTTTTGGAGAAAATGGGGAAAATGGGGTTTTTATAGAGTACATGCTAATTGGGTCTTGCAAGACCATCTTGGACACTTATACCCCTAGATATTTTTGGCCAAGAGGGTGAGGGTTAAAAGACCAAAATGCCCTCATCTAATTCCAAAGGTCTGAACAACAACTCATGGGTAAAAATGGTAACTTCCACCATGCAGTCCAATTTTCACTTTTCTAATTCATGTGGAGCGCTACACAATCCATACTGTCCTCGGTGAGACGACGTCCAATTTATTTGTATTGGAATCCTTAAATGTTCGGCCTCTAATTTCGAAGTCCACTTCGGGCCCAAAATCGACCGATCGCAATTTCAATACATCTCAGACTGACGAGCGGCTCTTAGGAGTTACGCGTATCGACCCGTGATTATTGTCACGTTTAAGAATTATTCGAATCACAACGACCTTGGTTGTCATGTAATTGTGAGGGTAATTGCTAGTTCCAAAAGGACGCGATCATTAGGAATCAGTTCAGAGTTATTCGCAAATTATGCTATGGTCAAGTGGAATCACCCGCGAACCAATTGCATAACACTAGCAAATCGTTCTGACACTAATCTTAGATCGGCCAACGATGGTCCAAAATATACCCTCGACAATCCTTATGGTCAGGGTACCGGCCCGCGGTCGAGTTCTTTAGTCCACGTGCCTATATCCTATTTAGCCATTCCCTTTTGGTCAGTCGACTCTAGAGAGATCAATTCTGAGTGAGATTACTGAAATACATCGATACTCATTTTATTCATTCATAAACTTTGAAATGGGGTCGGAATTCAGAATGTCACAATAGTGAAACAATCGTAACACAGAAGCTAATTGGGAACATAGTGATCTTTCTATTGAGAAAACCTTCCTTCTGAATATTTTGATTCTGACAAAACTTTCCTTGTCTACAAAGAATCTGGTTAATACAAATAAACCTTTATTGCAGAATGAACACACGAACAAAAGCTTATATTGTTCCAAACCTGGCGTTCAGACTCAAGGTGTAGTTATCGCGTATTTGCTTCTAAGATAGTTAATGTCTTTTATTCAGACGGAGGAAGGTGTTGCCTCTGAAGACTAAATCTCGAGAAGACTTATGTGACACGTCAGCAAGGATTTTACTAAAGCTTAGAGTCACTGTTCTAATTTGTTCAGATTCAGAGAGTCTCTTTGTACTTTTGAAGACTGCTTCTGAATTATGTTCAGATTGTGCAGTATCTTTTTGGCTAGATTCTGAAGACCCATGTTTGGCAGGTTTCCGATTTGGCCGCGATATTTATGAAAGTCTGTAAGATTTGATTGACAGGATTATTTTCCAATCAAATTAGGAGAATATCCTCGATTGGATATTATCTTCCAAGAATAAGATATCTTGGAGATTTGGATTAAATCTACTTATGGAAACTAAGGATTTAGTTGCATAGGCGACTGAATTTGAAGGGTTCAGACTCTACTTCAACGGTTACTAAATCTTTCGAAATGCAATCTCATTTAATCAAGATTGGTGGCGTTCAATCAGCGATTGAGTAGCGATCCTTTGAAGGACCTTGGTAACGGCTAGTTCGAGTTCAAAGGAGTATAAAGAAGATCAATGGTGACTGTTGTCGAGAGAGATCAAGAACTTTCAATTTCAAAGTGCTGAGTTGTTCAGATTCACATTCTGTTGTTCTTGAGAGCTGAAAATTTTTATCTTCGAGAGGTTTTTTTTGTAAGAGTGATAAGTGTGACATCTCTTGTAACCTTTTAACGATTCATATAGTGGAATCCAGCTAATTGGCTATCATCGTGGGAGAGTGGATGTAGGCTTGCTAAAGCCGAACCACTATAAACTTAGCGTGCAATTCTCTCTTACTCTAAACTCTCTTTCTTGCATTTAGAATTCTGCACATCTTGCTACTAAACTTATTTTGTTCATATTTTGAATTCGTTTAATTTTCACAATTAGAATCAGAATTATTCAGAATCACATATTTACCACCCTCTAGGTGATATTACCAGAAACAATAATTGGTATCAGAGTATGTTGCTCATTATTTTGAAGTATTTTACTTTAGAGTTAACGATCTATTATGTCTAGCAACAATTTCACAGGAGTAGGTGATGCACACTTTAGCAACAAACCACCTTATTTCGATGGAAAAGATTACAATATGTGATGTAACAAAATGAAGTGGTTCTTCAAGGCATCAGATGATCTGATGTGGGATGTTATTGTCAATGGAGTAATTTCTGCTGTCACGGCAACCCCTTCGACTGAAAAATGAAATAAATGACAACACCAATGCTACAGCAACACTATCAGCCACTGAAAGAGCAAAAAGACAAGGACTCGATTCCAAAGTTGTTCACGCACTTTTCTATGCACTATCCACTCATTTATATAATCGTGTCGCAGAAGAAGAATCAGCAAAAGCTATATGGGATAGACTTCATGTCACATATCTAGGAACTGATAGAGTTAAAGAAAGCAATCTCAGCATTCTATTAAGTGATTATGAAGCCTTCAAGATGAAGCCCGATGAGTCAATTACTGATATGATTGACAGGTTTCAAATACTAGCAAGTGGTCTTGCAAGGCAAGGTGCTCTTGTAGTTGAACCGATACAAGTCAGAAAAATCCTTCGAGGACTTACAGACGACTGGAATTACATCAAGCCATCAATACAAGAATGTCAAACAATCAGACCTCTATCCATTGATGAGCTCGTCGAAACCTTGTAGTCATATGAGACTGAGCGTGCCAACAACATAAGAGATTCAAAAGGCAAGAAGTCTATTGCTTTAAAATCTGAAATTGATTTTGAAGTGCCAGATTCAGAAGATGAAGATGAAGATGAAGATGACAAAGAGCTTGCACTCATGGTGAAGAAATTTAGAAAGATGCTCGAAAAGGTAGAAACTTCATAGGGAAGAGATCATTCAAACAGTATGATTAGAAACAGTCAAGCAGTGATAAACAAGAGAGCAAAGATATAATATGCTTTCACTACAAGAAGATTGGACATATCAAGCCAAAATGTCCGCTTTTGAAAAAGGACAAAGTCAAGTACGAGAAATACAAAAAGGCATTAAAAGTAGAAACTCTAAGTGACTCCGAAGATAGTGAGGATGACTATGCGAACATATGTCTCATGGAAAAGTCAGATTTTGCAATACCAGATGAAGTTTTTGAATACATTGAAGAGTTATGCACGAACTATAAATAAGCTCTCAAAAAGGTTTCAGTATTGAAAAAGGAAGTTTTCTCTTTGAAACAACAAGATATTTCTCAAAAAGACAGGATTGAGTTTTTGCAAAGGGAATTTCATCAAATCAAGGAAAATCGTGATTTGATTTTGAAAAAAAATGATTCTTTGAAAATCGAAATTGAAAATATTTCAAAGTGATTTTCTCAAAGTTCGAAAAATTTGGAAAATATTATTTCTAGACAAGTTCCATATGGTGACAAGTCTGGTCTTGGTTTCAAAAAGGAAAGTAATTTCAAAAAAAAAAATTCTGGAAACAAATGGCAATTTAGCATAAACCTTCCAAATTTGCATATCAACGGCATTTTCACAAACAGTTTACAAAAGCTTTTTATCCAATGCATCGTGTAAACTATGGTGCTAGAAATCATATTAGAAATAATTGCATGATGGTATGGAGACCTGTTAATAGAAAAATATCAACTGTGACTAACTCAGATGAACCCAAAAAGATCTAGGTACCAAAGAAATAGTGAGTTACTTTCTACTTGCAGGTACCAAGGAAGAAAAAGGACAAGTGGTTTCTGGACAGTGGATGTTCAAGTCACATGACCGGTGATCCAGAAAAATTTATTCAACTATCAGAATACAATGGTAGAAGTGTGTCGTTTGGTGGAAAGAACAAAGGCAAAGTAGTTGGTTAAGGGACTGTAAAAATCGAAAATCTTATGATCAATGATGTCTCTTTAGTCAAAGGACTAAAATACAATTTGATCTTAGTAAGTCAACTATGTGACTCTGGTTATCAAATTTGCTTTCAAGATACAAAATGCGCAGGTATCAGTAAAGACAAGTAGTAGAGATTCACTGGTCGAAGTTATGGAAATATCTACCTTCTGAATATTGATTCTGAAGACATCAAGTGTCTCATATCCATCAAGGATGAATATGAACTATGGCACAAAAAGCTAGGCCATATTAGTATCAAGCACATCTTAAAACTATCTTTCAAGAAACTGGTTCGAGGTTTACCATAGACAAAGTTTAAGAAATTAGAACTATGTTCAGCTTGCGCACTTGAAAAACAGGTAAGAATCCTTCAAATCTATTAATCATGTTTCAACTAAACGTGCACTGCTGCTACTTCACATGGATATTTTTGGACCAAACAGAACACTAAGTCTTGGAGGTAAGAAATACTGTCTTGTTATAGTTGATGATTATTCAAGATTTACATGGGTTTTCTTTCTTGCGCACAAAAATGATGCTTTCTCATCATTTTCAAAATTTTCCAAAAAGGTTTAGAATGAGAAAGGCTACTCTATTTCCTGCATCAAAACTGATCATATGAGAGAGTTTGAAAACCAAAATTTTTCTGAGTTTTGTGATCTACAAGAAATGGTGAGAACTCTCTTAATCGAAAGTAAAATTGCTTCATATTTTTGGGTAGAAGCTGTATCAACAGTGTGTTATATTTTAAACCGTGTTTCATTAAGACCGATTCTTGAGAAAACCCCATATGAGCTCTTTAATGAAAGAAAATCAGATCTTGCATACTTTCGAGTGTTTGGTTGCAAATGTTTCATTTTGAAGAATGCTAATGATTGAGTTGGAAAGTTTGATGAGAAGTCAGATGAAGGGATATTCCTGTGGTATTCAACATTGAGCAAAGTATATCGAGCCTACAACAAAAACTCTTAGATTGTTGAAAAATCAATGAATGTCAAGTTTGATGAGAATATTCAGAAATAAAGTGATCAATCTAAACAAGCTCAAGTTTTCTCACTCCCTCAAAGTTCAGAACCAGTTGAAAACCCTGAAGAGAATCATGTTGCTAAAGAAGTTCAGAATCAAGAAACAAGTCAACAATCTATAGAAGAACCAGAGGAGATATAATCCGAATCTAAAGATCCAAATGATGCTCAAGACGAGAGATTCAACAAGAATTGGAAACATAAATCCAGTCATCCCAAGGAACTTATAATGGGAAGCTTGGATGAAGGAATAAAAATCAAATCGAGATTCAAGGAAGCGATGAGTAACATAGCACTTATTTCTGAAATTGAACCAAAAGGAATTGAAGAAGCTCTTGTTGATGAAAGCTGGATCAATGCAATGCAAGAAGAACTCCATCAATTCAAATCAACAATGTCTGGGAGCTTATGACAAGACCAAAAAATCATCCTGTAATAGGAACAAAATGAGTGTTTAGAAATAAGCTGGATGACAAAGGAAAGGTGGTGATAAAAAAAGCAAGACTCGTGGCAAAAGGATATTCCCAAGAAGAAGGAATAAATTACGATGAAACTTACGCACTAGTTGCCAAGTTAGAGGCCATAAGGCTACTTCTTGCTTATGCTTGTTACAATGATTTTAAACTTTTTCAGATGGACGTAAAGAGCGCGTTCCTGAACGGGTACATCAAAGAAGAAGTTTATGTTGAACAACTACCTGGTTTTGAAGAACCAAGAGGAAAAGATCTCGTATATACCCTGAAGAAAGCTTTATATGGCTTAAAATAAGCACCTCGTGCTTGGTATGAAAGGTTAAGTAGCTTTCTATCTGAAAAATAAGTTTGTAAAAGGTAATGTTGATACTACTTTTTTATTATTCAGAAGTAGGGTAATGATATTATTATTGTTCAGATTTAAGTTGATGATATTATTTTTGGCTCTTCTAATGAACGTCTATGCAAGAATTTCTCTAAAGTAATGTAGGATGAATTCGAAATGAGCATGATGGGAGAATTGAGATTCTTTCTCGGACTTCGGATTCAATAAACCAAGAAATGAACATTTATTCATCAAGAAAAATATGCTCTCGAGATTGTCAAGAAATTTGGTCTAGAGAATTGCAAGAAAACAGAAACTCCAATGTCCTATTCATCAAAGCTTGATAAATATGAACAAGGAAAAGAAGTTGATCAGAAGCTATATCGCAGTATGATTGGCTCACTTTTGCATCTCACAGCTTCAAAACCATATATTCTATATAGCGTCTGCTTATGTGCAAGATTTCAAACGAGCCCGAGAGAATCACATCTCTCTGCTATAAAGAGAATCATCAAATACATCGGAACAAATCCAGCTTATGGAATCTGGTATTCAAAAGACTCTGTTTTCATTCTAATGGATATTCAGATGCAGATCTCGCAGGATGCAAGATTGATAGAAAGAGTACTTCTGAAACTTGTCAACTTATGGAAAATATGCTGATCTCATGGTGCTCAAAGAAGCAAAGTACAGTCGTTCTTTCCATAGCAAAAGCTGAATATGTATCTCTTGAAAGTTGTTGTGCTCAGATTCTATGGTTAAAACAACAACTGAGAGACTATGGAGTTGAAGACTCGAATGTGGAAATCAAGTGTGATAACACAAGTGCTATAAACTTGACAAAGAATCCAGTTTTGCATTCAAGGGCGAAACATATCGAGATCAAATATCACTTCATATGTGATCATGTTCAGAATGGAAATATCCATATTCAGTATGTTGACCCGAAGAATCTACTCGCAGATATTTTCACTAAACCTCATGATAAGGAAACTTCAATTACATTCGCAATAATTTAGCTATCATTAATCCTTTTGCTTGAGTTATGTTAGAAACTGGATCTCTATCGTTTTCAGAAGCACAATTGCAGGACACTCATTCAGAAGCAAAGGTTAGTTATTCTCACTCTCATTAAATTTTGAAATTCATGGAAATGCAAAGATTTAAGGTATGTTTTCTAACTTCTATATATATGTTTTGTTGATCGATCAATATAATATATTATTTTTGGATTGTTTTCTTTGGATTTTATTCTAAATTGATTTTATTTCCAAAGATAACCGTTTTACAGTTTTCTTTTCTTTTTCAAATTTTTTGCAAGAACTTGAACCGTCACCTTCTCTAAGAAAAACCTTATTCATGTCAGACTTCAATCTCTCTTTCTCTCTCGATATCTCAGACTCTATTCTCTCAGAAAACTCTTGCCCTCTTTCCCTTCTCGCTCAAAATTGCTCCCACTTTTCTTAGTAAAAAAACAATTTTTTTCATTATGGCTCCAAAATCATCCTCTGCAAGGAAGAATGTTGAGGAAAGCGAGCAACAGAGAAGACAATCTTCTCGGATTTTGAAAGGTAGGAAATCCTGGGACTCGACTCCAGTAAAGATCACAGCGACAGAGAACGTCGAAGTCTTAAGCAAAGATCATATGAATACAGGTTTGTCTAAGCATCTATATGACGAAAGGGTAGCACTAGCTCATTCAATTAAGCCCCTGTATGACCCCTTTAAAGAACAGGGATCTCGAGATGAAATAATCGCTAAACTCCTAAATATCCACAAGTTCTCTAGTGAAGATGATCACTTGAAATTGTTGGATATGCCTCTTCGAACTGTTACTCCTATTACATTTGAAATTCCTGAGAAAGTGTCGAGAAAATGAAAAGAAAAGGTTGTGGTCCCTGATGTTCCAAAACCTAAGAGGATCCCATCCAAGGGAGTAGTTGAGGAAGGAAGAGAGGAAGAGATAAAAGGGAGGTTTGATGACGACGATGATGTTGTCTACAAGCATTTTAAAAGGAGATTGTCTCGCTGCGTTAGAGACAAGAGTTTCAAAAATCGTTACTTTTTGTCACAGAAGCTTATGGACAGGTATGAGGTTATGAAGGAGTAAGGTGTGATACCATACAAAGCTTTTGATGTGAAGTATTTCGATAGGGTTGGTATCCCTATAAGAAAACATCTGGAGGAGATGAAGTTGAAAAATTTTGTGACTGTCAAGGCACATGTTTTTCCCGATCTTGTGGCTTACTTCTACTCCACGCTATCTTTTACTGATCATGAGTTTCTCTTTTATGATATTGGAGATGATCAGTACCATCTGCATGTAAATGAGTTGGCAAAACTCATGGAAGTGAGACAAAGTGTCTTCAAGCCTATCGACATTCAGCCAAAGGCAGCATACAGCTATCTGTCGGGGAAGGAAAACTACAGTCGAGACTCAAAGGCTCATGTGGCCTACAATGACTTCCCTCTCAAGCATGTGATTATGCACAAGGTAGTGATCGAATGTTTGCGCCCAAAAGCCTCCTCGAAAATAGACATATCCAAGTTTGAAGCCAAACTTATGTGGGCCATACTTATTGGCTATGATTTTTCGCTTGCACACACTATCCTTCTTCATATGTACATGACTGTACATAAATCGAAAGGTTAACTGCCTTATGGAGGATTAATTTCCTTGATTCTGAAATACCACAAAGTGAAGCTTCCTAGAGAGCTAACCTAGAGACAAACTCCATTCATACCGGCTGGTGAAAATATGATTCAGAAAATGGGGTTCAAATTAACTAATGGAAGGTGGTTGAACAAGAACAAGGAAATGGCTTTGGTGGAGCTGGAGATAGAGCAGATAGAAAGGTCAGTGAAAAGAAGGAAAATAGTGGCAACAAAGGAAAAGAAATGAGTGTTCAAAGTGCATCCTCTGAAGAAAAAGAGATAGAGGAAGAAGGAGATGAATCTTCGGGAGAAGATGAGGAAAGAACTTCCACTACATCAAATGTGGACACTACAAGTGTCAAGTCAGACGAGAATGACCATGATGATGGTCAGAAGGGAGAAGGTGAATATACTGGTGAGACACATGAGCATGAGGTTCTTGAGATTCTTAAGGACAAAGAAGAAGACCTCCCTAAGACTCATGAAGGTGGAGAGGGAGCAGAATAGACTACTGCCGAAAGGGCAGAAAAAGAAGCACAAATGACTAAGGATGAGTATGTTGCAGTATGGGAAGACCAATTGGATGAAAGAATAACCATTGATGTTTTGGTTGCCCGAGAGAAGAAGAGATCATCATCCGAGGATATGGAGATTGACAAGGTGGATGAATCCCTTGTCAAAGGTAATGAGTCCACTGTAGATACTCCTAAAAAGATAGCACAGATTCAGGGGGAAGCAACCACAGAATATAAAAGTCTGTACTCTGGTACAGAACCAAAATGAATCTGTTGCTAAGGAACAACCTAAGGAACCAAAGACAGATGCTGATCAGACTGAATAAATTCAGACTGATGTTGTTCACAAGGAGAAAGCCGCTGAGAAACCCAGAAGTGAGAAATTTGATACTCAGGAGAGCATCATGTGGAGAAGATTTCTGAAGAGCCACCCACTGAAACTGAATCTATTGTTGCTAAAAGTGCTAAAGAGACTTCAGATGCAGCCCCTTCTCGAATTCAAGGGGAGAGTATTCTGAAGCACGTCTTGGATTCAACCTTTAAAGGAAAGGCTCAGATGGTGGGTGAGGAAAGAATTAAGACTCCTGCTAGAGAATTGAATCCAAAAGAGACTTTGAATGCATTTATTAAAGAACTACTGGATACGAAGTCACTGCAGAGTCTGGTTCAGAAGGATGTCAAAAAACTTCAGGCCGAGGTTATTCAGAGGTTGGATAAAATGGAAAAGAGGATTGAGAAGAAGCTAGACATTTTTCAGGAAATACTTAATAAGTATTGCCGCCTCTTCTGCTCAGAAATGGCTAGTCTGGGTACTTATACTTTGGTCAGAGATGAGAGAATCAGTAAAGAGTTCCTAGAGATGCAAGCCCGTAAAGACTTCGCCGCACTTCTTGTTGGATCAAGCAGAGCAAATCAAAGCAGGCTAGAAGGAGATGCTCAGGAGGGCGACAAGGAGCAAGTTGATGTTCCATCCTCTTCGACAAAACCAACTCAACCCCCGTCTTCTTGAAAAATATTTTTCAAATAGTCTGTGTTTGACTTCTTTTTGTCTTTGTTGGATGTTTTTGTGGACAAGAACTATCATGGCTTTATTATGGCCTGATAGCGTTGCTGACTAAATAATATCTGTTTGGTTTGCTATCACTTTATTCTCGTTGCTTGTCACGCCCCGTGTCCTACGAGCGCGCCAACATCCCTCTGCTCCGGTCGATAAGAATGTGACATCCTAGGATTTTTCGCCGACCCAAATCCAGTGCCTAATAACTTAGTGGCGATCACTAGCGAAAACAATTTAAAAACACCCCATACATCAAACCAAAGAGGGATAGGGTTGAGAGAGGGTTGAAGCACAACAACAAACCATTTATACAAAACAACGTACGAGTTCAGGGATACAAAAGTGAACACCACCAAGGGCAATCACGTACAGCAAAAAGGGATCAGTGGTTAGCCAGCCTAACATATATTCTACACCAGGAGGAGCTACTACAAACAAAAAGGGGAACCACTCTATGGCCTCAGTCCCCACCAACACTAGACGACAACTCGGACTCAGGGTCTAATTCCATGGGTTCCTCTTCAAGGTCCAACTCCATCGGCTCATCCTCGGGATCTGACTCCATGGGCCCCTCCTTCGGCTCAGACTCCTCAGGTCCGATGTCTGGATCGATAACTTCCCCTTCTGATGGCATTGCCTCGATAGGGTCCAACTCCACGGGGTCCTATACTCCACCATCAGTGTTCGGCCCATCAAAACCTCGCAAAGGATAGTATAACCCGTCCCCTACTCTCCGGCTCCACGCCATATAGGTATGAGGTCTCCACAGCTCTTCGCCCACATCTACCCATACGGTACAAGCATGCCTAAAATAAACACTACCATCCCCCTTAGTATACCTCGTCACAGCGTGCTCAATCTCCTTTGGTATCCCAAAACGCGGCGGCGGTCCTACCATCCTCAAGGTCGGGAGTCTGAAAGGTTTGGGATACAACAATGAGAATAAATCTCAATAAGCTACCCCCTAAGCCTCGCTTAGGGAACACGTACCCCCAGGCCAACCTAACATACAGTTCGAACCCAACCAGACTAACAGTACAACAACACAAGGCACCTGAACCCATCAAAGCACACATGCTCACTAACTGTTCCAACTCACACAAAAAGTAAGCAAAGTACCACGAGAGCTAACAACCAACGAATCCGGCTACGCTCTCCACCACATAGCATACCATAATGCTAAACGTATATATATGACTGTATGTATCCGGATGAACACGACCCACACTTAACCCATTAGGGTTGGTTCTACTCCCCCGAGTCATATAGGCGCCTCAGAGTGTAAGACTTTCGCAATCCCTGCATCATATATGTGCCTCAGGGTGTAAGACTTTCGCAATCCCCGCGTCATATAAGCGCATCAGGGTCTCAGAGTCCACATAAGCATAATACTCACAATAATCAACGATTCGAGCAACCTTGCCTAACACGCATCAAGGCTAAACCAGACCTTTAATCCACATGCTCACTCAAGTGGCCACACAATAATCTAGCCAAGGCATCAAGCCATACACATGCCATGAACTTCGATCCTTAAGCGTCGGTATACTCCACGGACGCGCACTAAGGACATTCAAGCAAATCAAGCCACAAATGGCACACAAGGCCCTCATGGTCGAACCACACTACACATGTGCACATCAAGAATCCAACATACAAGCCACATGATTCGAGGCACACTCAAAACAGCCCCTAACGAGCACACGTGCACACAAGCTCAAATCCAAGCATAAATCTCATTTCCAAGAACGAGGGTTGCTACCTTACGATCCGCCACTTTTAGCACTTAAAATGTACTCATCAAGCCACATAAGACCACATACTAAGCTCCCAAGAACATTCTAAGCCTTTTCCTAAAATTTGGATCTTCGATGAATAGTACCCGTCTTCGATGAATAGTGCACACCTTCGATGAATAGTGCAAGGTAGCCCCTAAATCTACTAAATCCACTCCTAATCAAGCCTATTAGTAACCTATTATCCTACTCAAGGATTAGGGAGTTGCTTACTTGAGATTAAGCTTGAATCGAAGCGGAACGCGCCGATTCTTCCACGACCAGCCTCCATGCAGCTCAGTTCCACGAAAATACAATGGTTTATTTGATGATCAGCCTCCAAATCCTCATATCCCTTGATCTTACGGTCGCATAGACGAAAACGGAGCTCGATTCTCCCTCCGGACGAGCTCAAACGAGCGATTCCAAGTCGGACGCGCGTAGAAAAATGGGAAAACGGCCTCTCGGGTTTTAGGGAGATTTGGCCGGCCGAATGGAGAGAGAGAGAGAGAGAGAGAGAGAGAGAGAGAGAGAGAGAGAGAGAGAGAGAGAGAGAGAAGAAGCTTATCTTAGAAGCTTTGCACTATTCATGAATGGGACATAAAGTAAGGGACTTGACATAAAGTGGATGATTGGACTTTGGTTGGGGGGGTGGTTGAGGCATTTATGTGGGTAGGAAAAAAGCATTAAAATCCCACTAATGCCTTTGGATCTTGCAAATAAATATCTGGGGGCAATCTGGTAATCTGCAACTCTAACTGAACAGGAAATTCTGAAACAAACACTAACAGGCGAACCGATGAACACTAGACTAAATGAGACGACGTCCAAATTAATAGCGATGATATCCTTGAATATTCGATACCCAAATCCGGAGTCCGATTCGCGGCCAAACTTGATTAATCGCAACTATAATGTATTTCAGACCAACTGGCGGCTTTTAGGAGTTACGCATATCGACCCGCGACAGGTCCACATACTTAATTCCTAGCTAGCCTTTCCCTTACGGTTAGTCATCTCTAGAGTGATCAGTTCTAAGTGAGATTTAGCTAAAGTGCATCAACGAGATATCCATTCAGTTCATAAATCCCGAAAATGGGTCGAATTTCAGAATATCACAACTTTTCCCCCTAACAAAAATTTCGTCCTTGAAATTTACAGCAAATCAAACTATCCAAACAAATGGGGGTGCTGACGTATCATTTCTTCCTCGATTTTTCAGGTGGCTCCTTCGGTCCCATGATGCTCCCAGATCACTTTCACCAACTAGACTGTCTTGTTCCTCGGAACCTGTTCCCTTCTGTCCTCTCTCCGAACTGGCCTCTCCACATGTGAAACTCTGTCGTCCATTTCGATGACTTTATGATCGAGTATATGAGTCGGGTCTGGCTCGTACTTCCTTAGCATCGACACGTGAAAGACATTGTGAACTTGTGATAAATTCAGCGGCAAGGCAAGACGATAGGCCAAGGTCCCAATTCGCTCCAAAATCTCGAATGGGCTTACGTATCTCGGACTCAACTTTCATTTCTTTCCAAATTGAGATAAACGTCGCATCGGTGAAACCTTGAGGGAGATGTGATCTCCCTCTTGAAATTCCAAAGGCCTACGCCGCTTGTCTGCATAACTCTTTTGACGACTCTAAGCGGTCCTCAGCCTTTCTCGGATCACCTTTACTGCCTCAACTGACTGCTGAACCAACTCTGGACCCATTATACTCCTTTCACCAACCTCATCCAGCACACTAGAGTTCTGCAAACTCTGCTATACAATGCCTCAAACGGTGCCATTCTAATACTCTGCTGATAACTGTTATTGTAGGCAAACTCAACCAGATGTAACTGTTCTTCCCAACCTCCTTTAAAATCTATTACACACGCTCGCGACATATCCTCAAGTGTCTGAATTGTCCTCTCTGACTGTCCATCTGTCTGCGGATGATAAGCTGTACTGAACTGCAGCTTCGTTCCCAAGGTAGTCTGTAAACTCTTCCAAAAGTTGGATGTGAACCTAGGGTCACAGTTCGAAGTGACAGTCACTGGTACTCCATGAAGACGTACTATCTAACGCACATATAATTCAGCCAACCTATCCAAAGCGAAATCCTTTCGCACGGCGATGAAGTGCGCAGACTTCGTTAATCTATCGACTATTACCCAAATCAAATCATGACCTTTTTGGCTCCATGGCAAACTTGTCACGAAGTCCATTGTGATATACTCCCACTTCCATTCCGAAATTTCCAACGGTTGAAGCAATCCACCAGGCTTACAGTGTTGTGCCTTCACTTGTTGGCAAGTCAAACACTTAGCCACATGCTTAGCCACATCCACTTTCATTCCATTCCACCAGTAATGCTGACGCAAACTCTGATACATCTTCGTACTGCTCAGATGAATACTGTAATTACTATGGTGAGCTTCCGACAATATTTCCTCTTTTAGTTCCACGTCGTTGGGCATGCACAAACGTCCACGAAACTTCAAGATCCCGTCTTCGGATACTTGAAAGTCAGGTTTCCTCTTAATTGCATCCATACTTAGAATCCTTTGAATTCAGGGTCCGTAGATTGCAATACCTTAATCCTCGATTGGATCTCCGGTTCGATTCTCAAAGTAGCCAGCAAACTCCCCGCGTCATATAGGCACCTCAGGTTTGGTTCCACTCCTCGCGTCATATAGGCACCTCAGGGTCTTAGAGTCCACATAAGCATAATACTCACAATAATCAACGATTCGAGCAACCTTACCTAACACGCATCAAGGCTAAACCAGACCTTTAATCCACATGCTCACTCAAGTGGCCACACAACAATCTAGCCAAGGCATCAAGCCATACACATGCCATTAACTTCGATCCCTAAGTGCCGGTATACTCCACGGACTCGCACGAAGGACATTCAAGCAAATCAAGCCACAAATGGCACATAAGGTCCTCATGGTCTAACCACACTACACACGTGCACATCAAGAATCAAACATACAAGCCACATGATTTGAGGCACACTCAAAATAGTCCCTAACGAGCACACGTGCACACAAGCTCAAATCCAAGCATAAATCTCATTTCCAAGAACGACGGTCGCTACCCTATGATCCGCCACGTTTAGCACTTCAAATATACTCATCAAGCCACATAAGACCACATGCTAAGCTCTCAAGAGCATTCTAAGCATTTTCCTAAAATTCGGATCTTCGATGAATAGTATCCATCTTCGATGAATAGTGCACACCTTCGATGAATAGTGCAAGGCAGCCCCTAAATCCACTAAATCCACTCCTAATCAAGCCTATTAGTAACCTATTATCCTGCTCAAGGATTAGGGAGTTGCTTACTTGAGATTAAGCTTGAATCGAAGCGGAACGCGCCGAGTCTTCCACGACCAGCCTCCGTGCAGCTCAGTTCCACGCAAATCCAACAGTTTATTCGATGATCAGCCTCTATATCCTCGTAGCCCTTGATCTTACGGTCGTATAGGCAAAAACGGAGCTTGATTCGCCCTCCGGACGAGCTCGATTAATCGGGACTATAGTGTATCTCAAACCAACGGGCGGCTTTTAGGAGTTACGCGAATCGACCCGCGACATGTTCACGTACTTAATTCGTAACTAGCCTTTCCCTAACGGTTAGTCATCTCTAGAGTGATCAGTTCTGAGTGAGATTTAACTAAAGTGCATCAACGAGATATCCATTCATTTCATAAATCCCGAAAATGGGTCGAATTTCAGAATGTCACATTGCTGATGGAAAAAAGGGGGTGACGCTACCTCATATTTTAATTGCAGGATTATACAGATTTTAATTATCTCGACATGGCGGACGTATAAAGAAGTTATCTCGACATGGCGACCGTATAAAGCAATTATCTCGTGGAAGAAAATATTTGTGCCAAAAACGACATACAGTGATATTCTTCCACTCATTAAGTGCATATATTTCACTGATATACTTTTTAGATGCACTTTCTTTTTGAAAAGTTTCACATGGCTTATAAGTTTATATTTTTGTGAAATCTTTTCTGAGCTTAACGTCTAAACAAATACTTTTCATAATCTATCTGTATTGAGAAAGTTTTGTCATCATAAAAAAGGGGGAGATTGTTGAGAAAACCTTCCTTTTGAATATTTTGATTATAACAAAACTTACCTTGTCTAGAAAGAATCTGGTTAATGCAAATAAACCTTTATTATAGGAATGAACACGTGAACAGAAGCTTGTATTGTTCCAAACCTGGCGTTCAGATTCAAGGTGTAGTTGTTGCGTATTTGCTTTTGAGATAGTTGAAGTCTTTTATTCAGACGGAGGAAGGTGTTGCCTCTGAAGACTAAATATCAAGAAAACTTATGTGACACGTCAGCAAAGACTTTACTAAAGCTTAGAGTCACCGTGCTAATCTGTTCAGATTCATAGTCTCTTTGTACTTCTGAAGACTGCTTCTGAATTATGTTCAGATTGTGCAGTATCTTTTTGGCTAGATTATGAAGACCACGTTTGGCAGGTTTCCGATTTGGCCGCGATGTTTATGAAAGTCTGTAAGATTTGATTGACATGATTATTTTCCAATCAAATCAGGAGAATATCCTCGATTGGATATTACCTTCAAGGAACAAGATATCTTAGAGATTTGGATTAACACTACTTATGAAAACTAAGGATTTAGTTATATGGGCGACTGAATCTGAAGGGTTCAAACTCTACTCCAACGGTTACTAAATCTTTGCAAATACAATCTCATTCAATCAGGATTGGTGGGTTCAATTAGCGATTGAGGATAGATCCTTTGAAGGACCTTGGTAACGGTTAGTTCAAGGTCGAAGGAGTATAAAGGAGATCAATAGTGACTGTTGTCGAGAGAGATTAAGAACTTACAATTCCAAAATGTTGAGTTGTTCAGATTCACATTCTCTTGTTCTCGAGAGCTGAAAAATTTCATCTTTGAGAGGTTCTTTGTAAGAGTGATAAATGTGACATCTCTTGTGACCTTTCAACGATTTATATAGTGGAATCCAGCCAATCGGCTGTCATCGTGGGAGAGTGGACATAGGCTTGCTAAAGCCGAACCACTATAAACATGGCATGCAATTCTCTCTTACTCTAAACTCTCTTTCTTGCATTTAGAATTCTGCACATCTTGCTACTAAACTCATTCTATTCATATTTTAAATTCATTTAATTTTCATAATTAGAATCAGAATTGTTCAGAATCACCTATTCACCCCTTCTCTAGGTGATATTGCTAGAAACAACAATTTCGTTTCAGTGTCTTTTGTCGAATTATTATTTATTTAGGTTGCTTTTTGCCGCAAAATAAATATGTGTGTTAATGTGAAAAATGTGCTAGCATTAATTCTGTGCTTATTCTGTCAATAAAGAGTTGTTCTTGACTATGACTTCGGCATCCAAGACCATTGTGGCTGACCTCAACAAGGGTGAGAAACTGAATGGTGATAATTATGATATGTGGCACCGAAAGGTTTAGACATCTTTGAAGAGTAAGGGGTTTTGGAAACCCTCAACCACACCATGGATGAACCTGAGCATGGAACTTCTGCTCAGCACATAAGAGATCAAGAAGCTTATCAAGCTTGGGAAAAGAAAATTAGCATTGCTCGCATCACGTTGCTGAGCTGTATACAAGTTGATCTCATGTGTGAGTTTGAAGGACTTGAGAATACTCAAGAAATTTGGGCTGTCCTAAAAGATAAGTTTGGGGGTACATCTGCTACTAAATTGAGGAGTCTCATTGAGTGTCAAACTTGATACGTGAGCTTAAGACAGTAGGTCATACTCTAACTGATGAATAGCAAGTTCAGGCTATTATCATATCTCTTCCTGAAAGTTTGGAGCATATCAAAATCAACATGACGCATAATGAGAATATCATAACATTTGATGATATAGCGCGTCATTTAGAGTTAGAGGATGAGCGCCTAGAGGCTGCTAAATCTTCTAGACGTGCTTATGTTGCTGAATTTAGTTTGCGTAAAGCTTTGGTCTTTAAGCGCAAGAGGAACTATAAATTCAACAACAAAGGGAAGGAGATTGGTCAGGCACCCAAGAGAGTGAAAACCATCCTATGCAAGAAGCGTGATGGAAAGAAGGACAAGATCAAGATGAAATGCTACAAATGTGACAAGATGGGTCACTTTGCTCGTGAATGCATTGAGCTAAAAGGAGTAGCAAATTACTCTATTGCTTTAAGCAATGTTTTTGTCTTTAGCACTATTATGCTTGCTGAATTACATCCTATGTGGATTGTAGACTCAGGGGCAACAGACCATGTAGCTAGGGACTGATGAGCATTAATGGAGTATCGTCGAATAGTGCCTGGAGATAGATGGAGATATGTTGAAAATAACTCTAGAATTGAGATGAAAGGTATCGGCACATGTAAATTGAACTTACGTTGTAGTCGGACTCAATTCCTACATGATGTCCTCTATGCTCCTGATGTTTGGCGAAACTTGGTCTTTGTAGTTGTCTTTCTAAGCTTAGGTTATATTCTAAATTTCCATGGTGATTGTGTTGATATAAAGTTTGGAACAGTTGATTATGGTCCTGATTATGTACTGAATGATTATATGTTCTGAGACATTGACTTTGTTGTGTTTAATATCAAAGTCGATGGTTGTTTTTCCTTTAATTTCATCTTCCAGTAATGTGAATATTGATGCAAATATTTGGCATGTTAGATTGGGTCACATTAGGTTAGAAAGAATGAAAAGATTAGCTAGAGAAGGCCTTTTAGGGCCACTCACTAATATCGACCTACCCATATGTGAACATTGTCTAGCAGGAAAAATAACTAGAAAACTATTTGGTAAAAGGAACCATGGCTGATTTTTCATTGCAACTTGTATATTTTGATATTTGTGGTCCATTGAATGTGAGGGCGAGGCATAGAGCCTCATATTTCATCACATGTATAGATGACTTCACGCGCTTCGGTTATATTTTTGTTTTTCTGATCTCCCATAAGTCATAAGCATTGGATTGCTTAAGACGATATATGAGTTTGGTAGAGAATCAGTTAAACAAACAATAAGGACATTAAGAACCGATCGCGGACGTGAGTATCTATATGAGCAATTTAAGTCTCTTTGTGATGAAAATGGAATTATAAGAAATTTGACTATTCTTCATACCTCGCAACAAAATGGGGTTGTTGAGAGAAAGAGTAGAACCCTATTGAAAATGGTTATGTCTATGATGGCACATGCAAATCTACCTATCTCATTCTAGGAGATGCGTTATTGTTTGCTGCCTATTTATTTAACCTTGTGCCCTCTAAATTAGTTACTTCCACTCCTCATGAATTATGGACTGGTAGAAAACCAGATTCAAGCAATCTGCGACTTTGGAGGTGTGCAGGATATGTTCACAACTCTTCCCATAAATGGATAATTAGATCCCAGAGGGAAGAAAAATATCTTCATCAGATACTCTGAATACTCCAAATGATATGTGTTCATAAGTGAACAAGCTAATGAAAGTGTGACTGAAATGGAGTCACGAGATATCATGTTCTTGGAGAACGCTTTTCCTAGTAGAGTTGAGATTGATAAGGATTTCCATTTATATGAGATGGAAGTTCTTGATAACACACCCACTAATATTGATCAAGGAAAATAATGATTTACCTCAACATATTGGACCTAGTTGGAGTGTTGCATCGTCTAGTGAACTGAATCCATAAGGAGTTCAGTTACGTAACAGTAATCGTACAAGCATTCCCCGTCTTTGTTTTGAGATTGTAGGGGAAGCGTTTATAATTGCTACATAAGATGATGTTGGCCTAAGACAATTGAAGAGGCTCTCTCATCCCCTGACAAGGAAGAATGGAGAAATGCTTTGGAAGATGAAATGGAGTTTATGAGAGCAAACCATGTCTAGGACTTGGTTGATCTTCCACCTGAACGCAAGGCTATTGAAAATAAATGGATTTTCAAGATCAAGCGTAGAGCGGATGGGTCCGTTGAAAAGTATATGGCTCGCCTTGTAGCGAAAAGGGCATAGACTATGGGGAAACCTTTATCACATGTTGTAAGGTTTACCTCTATATGCTTTATCCTAGCTATATTCGCAAATTTGGACTTAGAATTACATCAAATGGATGTAAAGACGGCATTTCTCAATGGAGAACTAGATGAGGAAATCTATATGAAGCAACCGGTTGGTTTCATAGCTAAAGGTCAGAAGTGAAAAGTTTGCAAGCTTCATTATTCGATATATGGCCTTAAGCAGTCATTTGGACAGTGGTACCTTCGTTTTCATCGAGACATAACTTCTTTTGGGTTTCGATAATCGAAGAAGATCACTGTGTATGTCAAATAGTCCGAGAATAAATTTTTGATTTTATCACTTTATGTGGATGATATTTTGTTTGCTGGGAATGATAAGGGTTTGGTTATCACCATAAAAAAAATGGTTGTCCTCTATTTTTGAAATGAAGGACATGTGAGAAGTTACTTTATTATTGGGAGTTAAGATAAAAAGTGATCGTTCAAAGGAACCTTCTTACTCTATCTCAAGAGTCTTATATTAAAAGATTCTTGAATGTTACAATATGCAGTATTGTAATCCCAATGATACCCTTATCATACAAGGTGAATGCTTGAGCTCTGAGTTGTGTCTTAAGACTCTAGAAGAAAAGAAAGAAATGGAAATTGTTCCTTACTCTAATGCAGTCTAGAGTTTGATGTATGCTATGATGTGTACTCGACTTGATATTTGTGATGATGTTGGGTTAGTGAGTCACTACTAGTCAAATCCTAGTTAATCACACTGGAAAGCAGTGTAGAGGATTTTGAGATACTTTGAAAGGCATTATGGACTATCGATTTTGTTATCAAAGGAGTGATTTATGCTTAATTAGTCACTCCAATGCTAATTGGGGAGGAGACTTAGATGAGCATAAATCGATATAAGGGTATGTGTTTTTGCTTAATGAAGGTGCAATTTCTTAAAGTAGCAAGAAACAGACATGCGCAGCTCTAGTGGTGGCCACGAGCCGGATTGGGCTCGGAATCGGCCCGAGTCAAACCCGGAATCGGCCCGGGCCATACGGGCCGGTTACAGGTTACAATTTTTGTGAACCAGCCCGGAACCGCCATTTCGAACCGCCAGGAAAATCGGCGGTTCGGCTGGTTCTGAACTGATTTTATAGCCGTTGCCTTGCAACTGCCATTTCATCTTTTTTTATTAAATAAATCTATCCTAAATTCTATAAATATCCCTTTTCATCTTTCATTTTTTCTCAACAATTCTCTTAAATTTGTGACTCTGTCAATTTTCTGAATTCGCTTTCCGCTCAATTCTCTCAAAAAATGGCAAGTGGAAGTAGAGGTAGTGGTAGAGGAAAGACCCCGATGGGGGAATCCGATCATCCTCATGATCCTTGTGATTTTACATATTGGGGAAACGATGTTGATGATATCAACATTATTCCCAACGTCGAGCACGTCCTAACACAAGAAAGTCTACATCCTCCTCCTACTAGTGTCGAAGAAATGTCAACAATAAAGGAACTGGAACGGGATGGTACATCCGACATATGAGAACACTTTACGAAGGAACATTTAGGCAGAACCAAGTATCAGGTAAAATGTAAATATTGTGAGGCAACATACAAATTTACACGTGGAGGCGGCTATGGAACATTTAAACGGCATCTAAGGTCGAAACATCCAACAACAAAATTCGGGTACGCCAATTCTAACACTCCTCATTTATTCTGTTACAACGAAAAAGTTTATAAAGAAGAATTAGCTAGATTTGCTGCCGTTGAACGTTTATCGTTTAATTTTGGTGAAAAAGTTGATTTTAATCATTTTATACAAACTGCATGTACTCTACAAGCAAAACCTGTTTTGAAAAATACGCTTAAACGCCAACTTTTTGATATTTATAAAAGAGAAAAAGAAGATTTGAAAAACTTTTTTACGAATTTCAATGGACATGTGCATATAGGCAGCGACATTTGGAGTGCTCTTTGGCAAACTCATTCTTATATGGGTATTACATGTCATTGGATAGGCGATGATTGGAACATTCAAAAAAGAGTTATTGAATTTCGAGTTTTTGATGATAGGCATACGGCAATTAATATTTATAGAATAATTAAGTAAGTTTTAGAAGAATATTTTTTTGTTAATAAAATTTTTTCAGTTGGTTTTGATAATGCCGCGGCAAATATCGCTTCCATTCCCGAGTTAGAAAATATTTGTAAACCCGCTTTTGGTGGACAATTGTTTCACGTTAGATGTGCATGCCATGTTTTAAATTTATATGTACAAGATGATTTACAAACTCTTGACGTTTTTCTCAACCCAATAAAGACAACAATTCAATTTTTATGGAGACATCCCCAAATTATGAAAGAATGGGGCAAATTTTGTAAAGCAAATAGAAGAAGACCAAAAAGATTTTCAAGAGATGTTCCAACTCGTTGAAATTCTACGTACAAGTTGCTTAATCAATCTTTTGCATATAAAGATTTATTATGTACGTTTATTTTGAATAATGTTTCTCAAATTAATTTATTCCCATAAGAGTGGGATATTTGCAAAAAAAAAAAAATAGATCTTTTAAAAGTTTTTAATGATGTAACTTATACTTTATCCGGTGTTTATTATCCTACTACGCATTTATTTTTAATAGAGTGTGTTCATATTGCTGGTATTTTTGAAGAAAATGACAAAGATGATCAATTAGGTACGACTATTATGGCAATGCAAATAAAATGGCTGCATTATTAAAATGAAATTCTTCTTATTTATTTGGTTGCTTGTGTTTTCAATCCACGTACCAAATTAGATGGTTTATGTGATGATTTGAATACGTATTATGACTGTTTACATTTAAGTGAAATTATAGATATTAAAACTATACAAACAGTAGTTAAAAACGCAATAGTAGAAATGTATAATGAATTTTCTAATAGATATAGTGTATGTGATAGTGGATCTTCCCAACCTAGTGACGTACAAAGCGGGGACCTAGGTAGAATCAGTAGAGGGTATAAAATGCTGATGAATAGGCAAAAAATACAAAATGGAGCAACAGGAAATATTTTCGAAGTAAAGACCTATTTAACCACTTTTTTTGAGTTTAATGAAATCGAAGGCGGCACAGATTTCAAAATTTTAGAGTGGTGGAAGAGGCATTCAACCCAATTCCCAATTCTCGCTCTCATCGCAAGACAGGTTTTAGCAACCCGTTGTTCAACAGTTGCGGTTGAACAAGCATTTAGCGTTGGAGGCAACATTTTGGACGATCGACGTTCAAGATTAGCTCCGGAATCGGTGGAGGCTCAAGCTTATGTTGATGATTGGACAAAGGCTCAACATCGACAACAAGAGATGGATTGTAGCAATGAAGCCGAATTCTTCGATGATGGAGATACCACCGCCACGGGTACAGGTATCGAAACCGGCGAAACGGGTAGCAACGATTGACGATGAGGTAAGTATGGGATTATCAAAGGTAAAAGAACTACATGGGTTTTGATTCTTCCATCCCCAAGAAGATATATAGGCGCTTAATGATAATTCATTAAATTCAAGCCCTTTCCTCCTCCCTTCCCCCCCCCCCCCAAAATTTGATTACAATTTGTATTTGATAATTTATTATTTCACAATTTCATAATTTTTTTTATTTCATAATTCATTATTTAAAAATTAAATTTGAAAATCGAAATCGGAACCGGCTGGTTCCATTTCTGTTTTGAACCAGAACCGGAACCGGCCGATTCCGAACCGTGGCCACCACTAGTAGCTCTATGTACGATGGAGGCTGAATTTTATTGCATGCTCTCTACAGTGTAAGAACGGGTATAGCTAAAATGTTTCTTGAAAATTTTAGCCATTATCACTGATGTTCCAAAACTAGTGACAGTTTGTTGTGATAGTCAAATAGATATTGCATATGTGAAAGATTCTAAGTATCATGGTACGACGAGACGCATTGACATAAAGGATAGCTTCATTAGAGATATGATGAGACTAGCATGAACACACATATATTGTTGAAAGGTATGTCAGCAGGTAATGATTGGCTCACTCACACGAGCAATCGCCTCAAGCGCTGTAGTAAGCGAGTTGAGATGAGACGGTATGTACGAAGGATGCTGGAAGAGCAAATTTGGTACATAATATATTTACGTCTCCTTGATTGGAATCAAGATGAGGTCTATGATTAATACGTGATAAGACCGAACATGATAGTCCCACAAATCATGTATGCCTGATTGAAGTCGGATGCGAGAGCTTAATTGGGCGCTGTTGAGCTGATATAGTACTTGGGCTAAACATATATACATGAGAAGCATGTGACTATGTTTATGCTAAGATCCGTATAGTGGATATATTTAATAAATTACATATGCTCTTATGGAAAGAGAAATTCGATGTAGCATGTAATTCATACTACACGTGCTTTATTTGACCGATAAGGGAGATAAGTATAATTATCCCTGTTTACTCATCGTGTGAGTCCTTGAGGTAATTTATAAATTGATTACCTCATTTTTTACCGTATGTTACTTCTGACAATATTCTTAAAGTGACGGATTAATGTTGCTACTTTAGCATGTTACCGATGGTCATGAAATTAATATGGCTTTATGGGACGCGTCTAGGAAAGCAGTTGTTTTGAAATAGAGAGAGACATGAGTGCGAAAGAAGACTATTTTTGTTTTACATCTACCACATGTATTTACCGATCGACCAATTATATTGCCTATTGTGGGTACTGATGTAATTTTAGATACATGGTGTGTAAAGAATAGTCAAGTATAGCCTTTAAGGGACATGTATACTTAGACTGATGTAATAAAATATGTCTAGAGTACGGTGAGTCATTATTTTTCTTTTTGGGGTTGTAGCTGTTATGTATTCCTAACAGGTGCATAACTGAGCTCCCAAGTGCAGGTGTACTCACTGGTCGCACGATGTATTTGCAAGTATGAATTGATTTTAAAGTAGACGATGTTAATTGCCTTATATTCTTGATAGTATCAAGCCCTTCATGTCCGAGTGGGAGATGTTATATTTACGTACATGATGGGGTGTGTCGATGAAAAGGTGTGTCTGTAAGGCACCATTTGAGGGGCCCCACGAAGAGGTGCCTTTCGAAAGGCTACCTTGTTATCTATAAAAAGATATAAATAATATCCGAAGGGGCACGAGGGTAAGATTGAACGTTTGAATAACTTTAGAAAATGTACAGAGGAACGTACGTGACTTCTCCCATCTCTTTCTCTCTCAAATAAGAACAGTAAAACACTAAAGGGTAAAGCATCGTTACTTTGTGAATCGATCGGCACTTACGTTGTGGAACATGACTATTTTCCACTGTGATTATATTCGGACTATCGTGGGTTGAAGATTCGATCGAGGATGTGTCGGTGATTCAACGAAGTTCTTGGGCAATTCCGCAATTGAACATAGATAGAGGTTAGTTGTACTTCTCGATGTTAAATTCCCACATAGAAAATGATGAAAACGCTTACTAAATTTGAAATGCCTACTTAAACCATTGCAAGAAATATATATTATTCTGTTTTCTATTTATATATTTGCTTTTCCGTGCTTTAAAATTTCTATTTGATCTATAGATTTGTCCCATACTAATATCATACGTGATCTACACAGTAGTTGGGTGGATGGCGCCGTGCACAGAGGTCTTTGCCATGGACTTGGAATTCTAGGGTTCATGCGGATTTCCCAAAACCCAAGCCTTGGGAGGATTTTAGGAAAATTCTAAATAAGAGCCTAAAGTGTACTTATTTTCTCAAATAAGAGCCTAAAATGGATATTATTTCAAATAAGGACCTGAAGTGACCATGGCTATTTCAAATAAGGGTCTAACCTCGCTGGCCCGCTAAATATTCTGATCGGTCAAGAGAATTTTTGTCAAAAGACAATTTTAATCTAAATTTTATATAAATTAGATTAAAAATTTAAAAAAACTAGAAGTTTTTAAAGACAAAAAAAAAAGGAAAAAAGATAAAGGATAGTGGACTGGTTGCCTCCCCATTGCCGGCACCTCACCAGAACCCGGAGGGCCACGACCCTCGCCCAAACCTGGCCGAGGGCCGTAGTGGTCCCTTAGACATAGGCGAGGGCCGGCGACCCTTGCTTGGTTCTAGCGAGGGTCGTCGGCAACCCAGTCGGCCATCGTTGACGCCCCACTGACGATGGGGCGACGACCTAAGTAGCAACGACACCGACACGCGACACGACACGACACAGCGACACTGTTATTTCTTACAAATAAAAGAATTGTGACACGTTATATATTAAATGTATATTTTTGTATAAACATGATAAATTGTCATTTTTATGATTCTTTCAATCAAGTTAATTTCATTCAAATCCACAAATAAATAAATAATAAAAAAGAGCCTAGAATGAATTTACACTAAACAAATTAATCCACCATTTGTTAGTATTATTCATTGTTTTGAATTGACAAATCAAACTACATTCCATTCTAATAATCCACAAAACTTGGGGAAATTTACATTTTTAGATGTTGGTGGAGTTTTTTTAGAATATTAGGCTTTTATAAATTTACATTTTTACCCCTAAAAAATTGAAAATTTTCGAAATTGACCAGCACGTGTTGGATTTTGCGTGTTAGGATGTTCGACACTTGTGTCGTTGGCGTGTCGGAAGAGTTGACCACGTGTCGAAAATCCGACACGCGTTCGACACCGACACGAAGGCTTTCGGAGAGTGTTCGTGCTTCCTAGGCGACAACCAACAGTAGAGGGCCTAAGGGTTTTTTTTTTAAAGAAAAAAATAGGAAAAGGAAAAAAGAAAGAAAAAAATCAAAATATTAAAGGAAAAAAATACCCTTGACTAGCCGGTGAGGTCATGCCTTTCTTTGAGACTGACATTGTCACTTCAATATTTGAAATAATTTTCACTTCATACCATTATTTGAGAAAATGAGAGCATTTTTTTTTTTTGTCAAGCCCTCGTCTTCAGCCATACCGCGGTGAATTTGTTCCCGGGCCTTGTACACACTGCCTGTCACACTATGGGAGCTGGCCATAACAAGGTCCACTTACTTCAAGCTCTTATTTGAAAAATTTTCGGGATTTTGTTCTCTCTTTTTACATGGTGACTGTGATTGATTTGCGAGTTCTGAGCGATGAAGGGGAAGAAAACTTCGAAGTCATCCGGCCCTTTCAAAGTGGTCAATGGTCAACTAGTTATCTATGTGCAATCAAGTTATTTTGCCTATCTATTATCTAAGCACACTAATAAATTGCTAACATATATGTCACCAATATCAAAAGTGAAATTCCTTTGTGATGACGACGCGATATTCAGATAAAAGAAATCAAAAAGGAAATAGAGAGAAATTTTCTCCATTTAATGTGCAACTTCAATCCGATATGTCCCAAGAAAATTGAATGTAACATCATCTGAGTTGACGCCAATAAGCCAGCACTTTGTCGCTCGATGGAATGAGTACTTCACACATTGTGTTCGCAATCGTGCAAGAGAATTAATATGAAAAGTGGAATGAAATTGAGACTTAGCCCAGATGGAGAAATCGGGGTAGGCCCACCCAGGCCGAATTAGGCTTTTAAGGGAAGAAAATTTGAACTTTTTCCCCCCTCATGCTCACGAAAATTTCAAAAATTTCTCGACTTTCCATCTGAATTTTAATTCCGTTTCTTTTCAAAATCGAGCAGGGATGGACGATAGAATAATTTTATTTTTCTTACTAGTACATCGACAATCTACAACAGCTTGACAATGTTTCGTGACTGCTTTTCTAAAAGCCTTTTGTGTACGTTTGAGATATGGGGGGAGATGAAAGAACGAAAATTCGAGTAAAAAATGAGGAAAATTTTTTAGAATTTGCGGAAATTACAGAAAACTCCCATAAATTTTGGTCGTAATAGACGGTTGCCACTAAAATTTTAATTGTTACATATTACCTTCCCATTTTGTTTACCTGCTTTATACTTTCCGTTAGCATGTGCAATGCATATTATTTTCTATAGGGTAAAAATATTAATTTTTATGATTTTTTAAAGGAGATCTCTCTTTGAACATTGATTTCTATAAATTAAAAATAAAACAGCCGCTCGCTCTGCACTTTTGAGTGGATAGGCCTAAATCCACTTCATTGGGCTTTGGAGATACTCAATTTCCTAAACTAGTGTGTATGTTTCCTGGCCCAAAATGAAACCAATATGTATTTTTAACCACAGAAAGCTAGATCTCAATAATTAAGCTTTGTTAAATTGAGCAGGAGGTAACTGAGATTTTATATCCCAATCTCCTCTATATTGGCCCAAGTCTTCAAGGAAAGGTACGATGAGAAGAATGTATTTGGAGTAAATCAAACAAGGGAAAAATCAAGAAAGTTAAAATCTTGAAAATGTTTTTCCTTTCGACGTGCATTTGTCCAAATTATTTATATCGCGTCAATCATTTTTCGTATTTTTGGTAATACATATACTTAATAAGATAGCAATTATCGCAAAATATTTTAAAAGTAAATTTTTAGCATGCAATTTTGCTAGTTAGTAACAAATATGAAATGCATTCAATTATATAAAACAACAATAGTTGAACCAAGAAAGGTACATTAAAATAACTTCAAAATTCATAAAGCAATTAAAGTTTCTTTTTTATTTTGTCTGCCCGAAAAATGCATGTTTTCTTTCCCTAGTTTGGCCCGTGAGTCCAGGATAAGTTGCTATGTTCGAGCTGGATTTTGATTCGGGTTTGCCCGTTGATCACTCCCAATTAGCGAGGACGTACTAATGATCTGACTGATGATTTAAGGCAGCCCCTCCTGGGCACGCGAGCATGATATTGTCCACTCTGGTCGCGATTCACCTATGCCCGCACAGTCTTAAAACGTATGGCAGTAGTTTAAGGTTGTGCAAAACTTATCGGATAAAGCAACGGTCTCTATATCGAGGCGAAACCCTAACATAAATAGAGTAACTAATGCATGCATGTTGGTGATCTTAAAACTCGACGGGTGCACGAATGTTTGTTCAAGAAGTCCTAATTGTCGGAGAATCACTTGATTCTCACCACATGAACAAGGCGTGGGCAGGATCAAGAGTTTGAATCATATAAAATCCGAGGCAGGTGACAGAATAAGTAGAAACTCATTGAAAAAGAAGGTAGACCCATAAAAGGGTAAAAGGAGTAGAAGAAGAAAGCAAAGTTTCAATGTCAGACTTTAATAAAAAAACGTGCATGATGCCACAGTGCCACTAGCAACTCACTTTAGACGCGTTAAGTTAGGACCCGGCCAAAAACAGAACATGAAAAATCCAAATTGGTTGCAAACAAGGAGTTTTTACGGATTTGAACAAAATGGGTTTTATTCAAAATCATCTATTGTAATAAAAATGCAAGACTAATGCCGACTTATCTAAATATGTGTCAGGAACGCGTCATTTAGTACTTAAAGATCTTGAAGTGTTGTCCCTAACGGGTAGAAAACGGGCATGCCCCGGCATCTTTTCTTTCAAGTAGAGTGCACAATCATTTGCTCTATATGAACAAGTTGGAAACCCTAGCTTTCTTGCTTTTTCTAATCCGAGACACTTTCTTTAACTCCATAATTGGCTAATCATGGTAGATAGAACCCGGTTCGATTTTTTCTCATTGATCTTTACAGGTGATGAGTACTTTGAACATCCTCCTTGGTTTCTCTATTGGCAAGTTTGTTGGGGATGGCTAAGTTTCACCTCACCCAGCAACACATCCTCCACATCCCCCTCCCCCTCCCCCTCCCGATTTCGAACCGGGTTCGATTGTTGGTAAAAGAAAAAGAGGGTAGAGAGAAGCGAACCGGATCGAGACAAACCGGGCCCGCCAAATATCCGATGCCTCACTCCATCATCATGAGACATTAGAAGGCTTTAGACCTTGATAGAAAAGCCATGATTGCTGCATGGAATTCAGCATACACTGCTGCTCTTTCCTGTCTCTCTCTCTTTGCTTCGAATTGCAATCTTTTTTTCTTTTCTTTTTTGGCTTATTCTTTTTCTTTTTCTTGTGGGAAGAGAATAATGCATTGCACTTTTGAACTCTTATCTTCGAAATCATGAAGATGTCGGATCCGTAGGTGAACTTCTTCTTTTCTCCCTCCCTCTCCTTGCCAATTGCTTAGGACAATTGTTGGGTGGGTCGTTTCAATTGTTGTTTCTTTGGTTTGGGGAAATTATTGGTCATGTAATTATTCTTGCCTCCCTGCGGCTAGAAATAAAATGGGGCCACTGTTTTGCCCCCCCTCCTTCTGACACCGCTCTTTTTTGTTTTGGAAATATTGTTTTGTCATTTCGTTAGCGAGTGATCCACGACTTCGGAGAGAAAAAAAATTGATTTTCAAAGCATCGATTGATCTATTTTACGCATAATCAAAGTCTTGAAAATCAAATCATTCCAAGAAAAATATGATCAGCAAATACTCTGAAGACACTCTTTATCAGCACCCCCTCTGCTAGATAACGATTGATGGACTAGATTCCCGCAATTTCCGGTAATATTGAATAAACTGTGTTGTGTGTGCTCGGAAATTGTCCGTAGAATGTGAGGTGATTTTTCATAAATCTAATGATGAATGTATCGTTATCATATGATCGCTTATGAAAACGCAATTTTCAAAAGTCATGTACAAAATAGAATTAGTGTTCCACGATGAAATGTGTAAAATACAGTGCCATATGCATCACTCTATATTTCTGCCTCTGTGAAGTATTTCTGAACTTTTGTAATTTGCCCCGTGCTCTTGGACTTGGCCTTTTCTTGTTTTCTCTAAAAAAAATGAACCGCTACTAGGCATTTATTTTAAATTTTTCTTTGTTGTAGTGGGTTAAGTGGTGTTTGGCCAGCTTTCACACATCTCGACCGGTTCACTTCATCGGACAATCTTAAGGGCTCACTTCTCATATCAATCTGATGTATTCAGAATTTTACTCTTGAAGTGTTTTCAGCAAGACTTGAACCAAAAAACACAAGGGAATGATCAAACTCTCTTGCTACATAGGTTAAGACCTCCAACTCGAAAAAAATGTGCACAAGTCAAAAGCTACACCATCTTGATGCCACATTTGGGAAAGCTGTGTAGTTTTGTGAAGATGACCAGTTGATTTCCGTATAAGTAGTCCGTTTGAGGAGACAAAGTAAACCTCTACTTATAGCTTCAACCACTGACTTTCCCTCGAGAACTGGAAAAGGAAAAAAGATTTTCTGTTATTAAGTCCAAGAAAAACAATTGTGGAAGTATTCTGCACAAGTCATGTTCCATGTAACCCTAATTTCATGTTCGTGAAAGCTGTCTAGGGTTATGACAAAAAAATAAATAAATAAATAAAAAGGAAGCTGTCTAGAGTTTTTGCAGATGACATGTGGGGCTCTAGATATGGTTTTGACCTGTTTCCTCTCTCTTGTGTTAATTTTGCACATGAAAAGAGGGGGAACAAGAACAACCATCGGGGGCATTGGCATCAGGAATTGTGAACAAGTCAAATGCCAATATTGCCATATGACCTTTAGCAAGGTTAGTAAAACATTTAGAATTTTAGGCCCTAACTTCACTTATGAAAGAAAAATAACTAGTTAGAGTCGAAAATAATATCAAGTAGTCCAGTAATTTACGTGCAGAGGCATCACCATGTGTTGCACAAGTTAATTGATGGCGGCCGTGAATGGCAAGTCGCAAAAGTTTCATTTGCATTGAGTGGGATGAGATACCTACCGATGTCTTTGTTCGGCGACTCTTTCGTCCTAGCCATTAATTCACGAGGGAAAAAACCACATATATACAATTTATCTATAAACTATTGGATTTTTTTATTTTATTTTAATTGAGGTGTCAATGGAAGCACTCAGCGAGTCATAGGATCATTGTCCATCTAAAGATATGTTTGCTGTTAAGAGGTGATTTTGTTCGTACGCTTCTATAAACAGGTAAGAGTTTATGTCAATCCAGTACCATACATATGATGAGTCTACGAGCATCGTGCATCGTTTTGATACACTAGACTCGCATTGTATCCTATGATAAATATTAAGATTTATTTTGATGGGAACTCGCTCCAAGCATAAGTAAAACTATATTCAAATAACTTTAGCCACAATTGAAATAACTATTCTCAAATTCAACGTAATCTCTAGTAGCCCATTAAAAGGTAGTGATTCCTTACAAACCCCATCTCGACATGGACGATCTTATTTCCTTGAACCTAAACCGTTAGTTCAATTGTGAAAAAAAAAAAAACTCGTCTATTATCACAATCTATTAGGTGCACATACAATTCTTATAAAGGAGAATTGATGTAGTTTGGAGTAGTTAATAATTCGGATATGCATAATTTTTTTTGTTTAAACTTATAAGTGAAGGAAGATCTAGTTATATGAATTTTCTCTTTGTGATTTTCCTATAATGAAGGCATCGCACTTCTATTACGAATCTACGACAAATGGTATTTGAGTCAATAATTGACTGGATGGGTTGTGCCTCCTTTACGGGTGTATCGATACTTGATTGAATATCTCAAGGAAAGTTTGATGTCGGCGATGATTGAGGTTTGGTGGTTGGTGAGCGGGATAACCGTAGTGCATAACACTGATATGGGAATTTAAGCTGATATGTTGGTGGAGAAAGATACTTTGATGAACTAAGGTGAAAAAAGTATAGCACAACAGACTTTAAAGGGGGGATTTGTTCAAAAGGGAATTTGGAAAATTCAGTATTGAGTTAGGAATAATTAATGTTATTTTAGTTGTACATAACAACTCATTGAGTTCATTTTTTGAGTAAATTTAAATCTAAGTGACTTTATTGAGAGGATTAAATAATTAATACATCTTAATTGTCTCTCTCTCAGTATCAACCCAAAATTATGGTGTTATATATATACTGCTTTTAGCAAGTTTTCCATTCTAGTATAAGTGTGACTGGCTATGTTGGGAGCGAGAAAGAAATTGGAAAAGAAAGATAAATTTGCAAACTTCTATAGCAAGATTTTCTCGAATAATTCGTGGATAACTCCAAGATTAGCGTAGTAGGCTGGAACATCGGGATATTTCCAGTTTAGAAATTGGTTACTCTTTCGAATCCCATCAATCGTGTGCAAACAACTTTGGATCGGGGCCACCTACACCGGTCAAAAGCCCGAACTTTATGGGTTCATGGTGCTTGTTAGACGATTCATGAACCTCTAAGGTGCCTCCGGATCATAAGTTTTTCAACAACAAGATTTGTGGACTTTTAGCGAGGAAAATAGGTTAGGTCTTCCGCTCGGGGAGATCGCTTTTCTCTACAAAGTTAAACCCACAACGTTATGTCAGACGAATCTGAATATTCTCACATAACGCCACCGTCAGAGCTTGTTCATCTGTGCATGTGAGGTAAGATTGTTAATACAGCAGGGTTACTTATGAACTTCTCTTTGCTTTTCTTCTTCTTCTTCTTCTTTTTTTCTTTTCGATAGTGGCCCTGTATGAAGTTTTTGGCGCGCGAGAGAGAGGGGATTTGTTGTGACAGTGGGTGATGTGGAGGGAGCTGGGAGGGTCTTTTCGAGGAGCGAGAGGGAGGGGGACTGTAGGTGAAGTAACAGGTGAGAGATGAGTGGATGGCTACGAGAAATGGTAAACAGAAGAATGGAGGTGGAGGTTATTATGAGACTAGTCTCCCCACTTTTGCAGGCAAGAATGAAAGTGGATATTCCATAAATATAATTAATAAATTATGTTTCCTCTTGTCTACTTTCCTTTTCTTTATTACGGATAAAGCAACTTAAAATACAAAGTTTGAAAATATCACAAATATGAAACAAAGACATGATTCATTTAGGCCGTGAGAGGCGATCATTTTTTTTTCTCGGGCTCTATTTCTGGCAATAAATATATTATTCTATTTTTATTCTCTCGACAAGTGTCTGAACAGAGACATGCGTTTGATAACGACACAAAATTTCTATCCCTAGAACAGAAATTCGTTTAATAACAACATAAAATTTCAACAGTTGCTGGCCGCTAGGCCTCGGGCGACGGCCGGCGACTGGCGAGCGATGGATGGCGAACGGCGACCTGTGTCAGGGACGCGAGAGAGAGGGAGACAACACGCGAGAGGGGGGGGAGTGAGCAATGAGAAGAATTTTTATTTCTGTTTATGTTCTAGAAAAAGAAAAGTAGAACATTTCTATTTCTCATTTCTAGGCAAAAAATTTGTCCCCAAATTAGAAAATGAAAATATCAACACAGGCCAAAAATGGGAGGTCTCCATGGCCTCACCTTCCACGGAATATACATACGACATCACTTGTGCACGCCTAAGCGAAGTAGGAATAAGTCCTTGCCTAGAGGCGTCTAATTGCTTAGTGATATTATTGTCTGTATATTGACATAATTCATTCCGTTAATAGATGGATGTTTCTATTTCATGACTATATATATATATATATTACTATCAAATAACGTTCTCATTGATTTATCTAAACTTTTTGGATCAACTAATCTCTATAGACACGTGCAAACCGTCACGTTTACATGGATTGGGTAATGTTTCATCCACATAGTAGTGAGGCGTGGTTTCCTAGGTTACCATGAGCAGATACAATTAGTGGTGGTCACGGTTCAGAACCGGCTGGTTTCGATTCGCGGCCACTATGAATCGGAACCGGAACCTTAAGGGTCGGTTCCGGTTCCGGTTTTGAACCGGCGGTTCCGGGCCGGTTCAATGCCCGGTTCCGGTTCAAAACCGGAATGGAACCGGCCGGTTCCGGTTCCGGTTTCGAATTTAATTTTTAAATAATTAATTATGAAATAAAAAAATTGAAATAATAAATTATCAAATACAAATTGTAATCAAATTGTAAATTGTAATCAAATTTGGGGGGAAAAAAGGAAGAGGAATGGACTTGAACTTAATGAATTATCATTAAGCGCCTACATATCTTCTTGGGATCGAAAAATCAATGCCCATGTAGTTCTTTTACCTTTGATAATCCCATACTTACCTCATCGTCAATCGTTGCTACCCGTTTTGCCAGTTCCGGTACCAGTACCCATGGCGATGGTATCTCCATCATCGAAGAATTCGGCTTCATTGCTGCGATCCATCTCTTGTTGTCGATGTTGAGCCTTTGTCCAATCATCTACACAAACTTGAGCCTCCACAGATTCTGGAGTGAATCTTGAACGTCGGTCGTCCAAAATGTTGCCTCCAGCGCTAAATGCTCATTCAACCGCAACTGTTGAACAAGGGGTTGCTAAAACCTGTCTTGTGATGAGAGCGAGAATTGAGAATTGGGTTGAATGCCTCTTCCACCACTCTAGAATTTTGAAACCTGTGCCACCTTCGGATTTACTAAACTCAAAAAATGTGGTTAATAGGTCTTTACTTCGAAAATATTTCCTGTTGCTCCCTTTTATCTTTTTGGCCTATTTATCAGCATTTTGTATCCTCTATTAATTCTACCTAGGTCCCTGCTTTGTACATCATTAGGTTGGGAAGATCCACTATTACATACATTATATCTATTAGAAAATTCATTATACATTTCAACTATTGCGTTTTTAATTACTGTTTGTATAGTTCTAATATCTATAAATTCAATCAAATGTAAATAGTCATAATACGTATTCAAAACATCACCTAAATCATCTAATTTGGTACGTGGATCGAAAACACAAGCAACCAAATAAATAAGAGGAATTTCTCTATAATGCAGTCATTTCGTTCGCATTGCCATAATAGTCGCACCTAATTGATCATCTTTTTTATTTTCTTCAAAAATACTAGCAATATTAACACACTCTATTAAAAATTAAATGCGTAATAGGATAATAAACACCGGATAAAGTATAAGTTGCATTATTAAAAACTTTTAAAAGATCTAATTTTGTTTTTGCAAATATCCCACTCTTGTGGGAATAAATTAATTTGAGAAATATTATTCGAAATAAACGTACATAATAAATCTTTATATGCAAAAGATTGATTAAGCAACTCGTACGTAGAATTCTAACGAGTTGGAACATGTCTTGAAAATCTTTTTGGTCTTCTTCTATTTGCTTTACAAAATTTTCCCCATTCTTTCATAATTTAAGGATGTCTCCATAAAAATTGAATTGCTATCTTTATTGGGTTGAGAAAACATCAAGAGTTTGTAAACCATCTTGTACACATAAATTTAAAACATGGCAAGCTCATCTAACGTGAAAAAATTATCCACCAAAAGCGGGTTTGCAAATCTTTTCTAACTCGGGAATGGAAGCGGTATTTATCGCGACATTATCAAAACCAACTGAAAAAATTTTATTAACCAAAAAATATTCTTCTAAAACTTGCATAAAATGCAATAACTCTTTTTTGAATGTTCCAATCATCGCATATCCAATGACATATAATACCCATATAAGAATGAGTTTGCCAAGGATCACTTCAAATGTCGCTACCTATATGCACATGTCCATTGAAATTCATAAAAAAGTTTTTCAATTTTTTTTTCTCTTTTATAAATATAAAAAAGTTGGCGTTTAAGTGTATTTCTCGAAACATGTTTTGCTTGTGGAGTATAAAATGATTAAAATCAACTTTTTCACCAAAATTAAACGATAAACGTTCAACGGCAGCAAATCTAGCTAATTCTTCTTTATAAACTTTTTCATTGTAACGAAATAAAGGAGAAGCGTTAGAATTGGCGTACCCAAAAATTTATTGTTGGTTGGTGTCGATCCCTGCTTGCGTTGGATATTTCGACCTCAGATGCCGTTTAAATGTTCCATAGCCGCCTCCACCTGTAAATTTGTATGTTGCATCATAATATTTACATTTTACCTCATACTTGTTTCCGCCTAAATGTTCTTTCGTGAAATGTTCCAATATGTCGGATGTACCCTTCCGTTCCAGCTCCTTTGTTGTTGACATTTCTTCGACACTGGTAGGAGGAGGATGCAGACTTTCTTGCGTTGGGACGTGCTCGATGTTGGAAATACTGTTGATATCATCAACATCGTCTTCCCAATATGCAAAATCACGAGGACCATGAAGATGATCGGATTCCCCCATCGGGGTCTTTCCTCTACCACTACCTATGCTTCCACTTGCCATTTTTTGAGAGAATTGAGCGGAAAGCGAATTCAGAAAATTGACAGAGTCACAGATTTGAGAGAATTTGTGAGAAAAAATGAAAGATGAAAATTGATATTTATAAAATTTAGGATAGATTTATTTTTTTTAAAAATAAAAATAAAAAAATTTGGCCAAATGGCCGTTGCAAGGCGACGGTCAAAAAATCGACCGTTGCCTTGCAACGGTCAAATCGACTGTTGTCGGTTCGAAACCGGCTCGGAACCGGCGGTTCCGGGCCGGTTCACAAAAAAGGTAACTCGGAACCGGCAGGCCCGATCAACGGGCCGGTTTCGGGCCCAAACCGGCCCATGGCCACCACTAGATACAATGTTTCGAATGCAAATTTTGCTTAACACTCTATCAGTTGACCAACCACATAAAATATAAATGAAGGGTAATTAAAGTATACATTTCCGGTGTAAACTTTTTCCACAAGTGGTCCTAACTATCCTCAATTTGATGGATAGTGAATAAATGGATAGTTAAAACCCTTAAGCCAATGGTGCAGAGTTTTTTTTTCTTTTTCTTTTTCATACTGGCAATGTATGCTCTAATTTTTATGTATAAAATAAATAGCAAATCTTAATATCTTTAAACATGAAAAAAGATTGACAGGAATTTGATTTGGCAGGATTTGAGAGGCCTATCATTTCTTTCCCCACCTTTAAGCAGCCATAGGAGCACATATTTGACATTGATGGAAGTTTTGATGTACCCACCACTCATTGTCCCTGCGACTTTTATTCTCCTACATGCCCATCCACACGTCTTAATTTGCACTGTTTTCTGATAATTTGCCTTACATACTTTTCCTTTGAAATAGGTATAATGTTGTCTCTTCTGAATATTTAAATGATTATACCAGATTGGGGGGAATTTTGGCAAAAAAACTCAATGGTTATCATCTTGGTGAAAGGAAATGGTAACCTAAATGAAGTACACATTGGCTCGTCACATTAACCTTATGCTACATATCCAAATTTTGTTACTTATACACCTAAAATCTCGCAAAAATACGGAAAATAATTGGTTCACTTGTCACGTCGTCAATATTTTCTAAGTGGGTAGGCATCTATTAAGATGAACTCCAGATAAGTCCATTACTGTATATGATGATAACATTTGATTCACCACTTAAATTGAAACGCCAGTCCTAATGTCACATATATGAGTGTCACTCATGTTGGATTCGAATCCAATGTTCTACAATTCAGCTTCCACAGAATATGGTTAGTTATATTATATTCACTAATTGAAAAACGCACTCGGTTTACCATTAAACTCTGTATGTCAAAATGATCTTTTTTACGTATACGAAATAAGATTCCTTGATTTTATATATATATATATATATATATTCAAAAATGGAGATAATGGTAGATTCGTTTGACATAAAAGCATGATGGTCATATACAAGAGAGAATTACCTAATCAGTCCTGAATCTATTATATGGATATCAATTCAATTATAAACTTTTAATTTTGTCAATTTAACCCTAAACCTTTCAGAAAAAGTTCAATATAGTCCTTTCGGTCAATTTTGTAGGAAATTGTTGATGTGATGATTTAGTCATCGCCGACCGTCCTATGTGGCACACTGCAATATCAACAATTTCCCATGAAAATTGGCCGGAATGACTACGCTGGAGTTTCGTGTAAAGGTTTAAAACTAAATTGACCAAATTGGAAAATTTAGGACTAATTTGGTATTTGTACAATAAGTTTAGGACTGGTTAGACAATTTCTTCATGCACAACCATCAAAACTTGAAACTTTCAAAATTCATATACAAAGAGGGTTTCCTCCATAATATAGGTGATCATTAATTGACTTGTTTCTCTATGGCATCCGTGAAAGAGACTCCGAAAAAAAAAAAGAAAAAAATTCCTCTGGTTTGGCCGGTCATCCATGTCTTATCTTATTTGTGTTCAATTTCTTCTTCTTCTTCTTGAAAAAAAGATAATTTGGCAAAAAATCCCAAAGGTGAATTGGGTGGAGAGAGAGAGAGAGAGAGAGAGAGAGAGAGAGTGTGTTTAGGGTTTTCTACGCACATCCAAGCTGGTTTCTTTGTATTCAAATCGAATTACAAGAATTAATTCTCTTCATTGTTCTTGTACAAGGTTGCAACAAGCTTACACGTAAGTTATGTTGTCTCCTAGATAGAATGGCTAGCACATGCTTTGAATTTAGAGTTACTAGTATAGTAGCTTGTAGAAGGGGAGCTTATGCGTTTGTAGTTATTGGCGTGTCTAGACCTCTTGTACTCTTAATTGAATTTGATTAGTGAATTCCCTGCGATTTTTTTCGCTTTCACATGGAAAATCCTTTCCATGTAGATTTTGGTGCAGTTGCATTGGTGTACTATGGTTATTGTTGGTTGGTTTGATTAATTGATTTCATACTTCGCTATGGAGGGGAAGCTTTTCTCTTAATGACAGATAGATTCCATGTTCGAATCATAATGTATCCATGCTCATGTTGAAAGCGGAGCTTTACTCCATACAAGTGGACCGAATAGTCACGTACATTTGTATAGATAAGTTGAGCCGAAAGTATTTATGTTTCATTTCACCCAGAAATAAATTTTAGTCACAGATGGAGGACAGCTTTGCCTCTTGGCGAGGGAAGCTCTAAAAAGTCTCAGCCATGATAATAATGCCTTCTTAGGAAGAGAATGACATGCATAGTGCGTCCTAACTGCTGAAAATATGACCTTTTCTTTCCGGGTCTTAAGCAAGCATCATGATTACTTGATTTTGCAATAATTGCAGTTAGTTTTGCCTAATTAATTTTAAAAAAATCTCACTTTGTCCCTCTAACAATTCATTAACACAAGTATAGATGTGCAACTTTTGTCCTTTCATATAAAAAAAAAATCGTTTTTTATATTATTTGTTAAATGTCATAATCAGGGATTTATTGCAGGTTTATTTAACGTGAGCATTGCATAACGCAAGGATAACTTGGGATAGGTGGTGGGATTGTCGGTTATTCTGGTTTCTTTGGAACGTTTTAAGGAGTTTTGATTTGGTAGACTTGGATCGGGGTTCGTTAGGGATGGTTCGGCCTATTTCCGAACCCTGTGCCGGTCGTGTCCTCTTGACACGCGACAACCTAATGTTGCGCTCATGTTCCTTTGACACGTGGCAATCTATCTACCGTTGGTTTCCTACGCCAGAATTGCCACACGGCATAATCCTGTAAATCAATCTTTTTTATCTTCTTGTGCATATCCCGTAATTTCCCTCATTGAAGGCATTTTTTGATTTTCTGGACGTCTGGACTTCAACACTTCTATTGGTATCGAAAGTGAACCACCGAGGAAACTCTCCACGACAAGTGACTCGACACGTATCGCCTGCACTCAATATTCGGGTTCATTAGAATTGGCTGCTCTTCCTCTCCCGCTCTCTCTGCTTCATCCTACTTTTGATTTTATCGATGCGAGACGTTAACCCTTTTCCAAGACTCAAGGATCACGAGAGAAACCCTAATGAAAATATGGATATGTAAAACATCAAAATACCAGTAGTGAACAACTAGCTAGTCTTTTTTCTAAAGTTAAAGAGCAGCTTAGAATGAAGAAAAGCTGGTGGAAATGCATGCCTTGTACTGATGTTACCAATGTACAATATGAAATATCAAGAACTTTTCTTCTGCGAGTTCAAGTACAAAAACAAAGTCTCGAGTTCTAAATCCCCATAGGACAACAATCCAGATTAGAGAAAACTTCTTTCGACCGAACAGATCGCAGAGCATTCATTAAAAGATTGATCACTCACTTGTCACTCTTACTCATATAAGACCACTTTACTTAGTGTCCTATTATATTTCTGGTCGATTTCATTTCAGGTAGCAATTTCAAACACGTTCTTCGGCTAAACGAAGAACACACCAAACGAAAGATGATTCAATAATATATTCAAAGCAGGTACACTTATTTTCTACTTCCTTTTGTTTGTTTTCTCTTGCTTTATTCACATATTCACTACTGTGCAAGTGTGATACACTAAATTTGTATCTTTGCATTATAGTGTCTACAAGTTTGTATCTTGAGTTCACTTCATCTCTCAGAGGTGTTTCAGTTACCTTATTACCTGAGTTAATGATATCTTCATTGGAAAACTACTTGTTTTTTTTTTTTTTTTCCATTTATTTCAACTTCAAGTTGCTTAGGACGCACATGACAATACTTCTGGAGCAAAAATCCGTTTGGTAACACAACTTCTGGAGCAGAAATCCGTTTGGTTACGCAACTTTATTTTTTTTTTATTTCTGGAGCATTTTTCTGCTCCAGAAGTAGTTTTGGAGCCACTTGAAGAAGTTAAAAAAAAAAAAAAAATCAACTTCTGCTTAGAAGCAGAAGTAGAAAAATCAAATTCCGGTCAGAAGTTGATTTTTAGAGAAGAAGTGTTGCCATGCTCGCCCTTAGACTACCATGTTGCCACTACAAGGACATGGAGACCTGATGTTTGGGAAATGATTTGTTGTTCGGATATACATTGCTTCGGAGATGTTTAAGACTTTTCGAACTTGGGCTTTATTTGGTGTGCAACAATTTATTATATACAAAACACGTATATTTCCTACCAGGATTGTTTTCGATAAATGCAAGGTTACTTTGCCAATAAAAACTGCCGACTGAGCACCCAACTTATGACAACAACGTCGCAGAAGTTTGCATTGTGAAAACATCTTGACATTGACGGCACATTTGACGGGAAACAAGTGCATAAGTTAAATGACACCGAGGGTGGTCGGAGGGAAATAAACATAGCCCTTTCCGAACCCAAATGAACCAAAACCCTTTTTAGCAAAAAGTTGCCCAACACAGTTGCAAAATCGACCACTACAAACCTGACTTGGAGAGAAAATGAGTCAAAACCCAGAGGAAGGCAACCGACCGGGTGCGAAGCAGGACCTACAATCTCCAAAAGTTGCTGGAGACAGCAAGCCAATGCCCAACAATCTTCATCTATGGGCAAGATGGGTGATCACCACTGAGTTCAGGACCACCAACAAGCACAATTATGCACCCAAAAGGAAGAACTAGGGCAAATCATAACCAAATCAAAGTTCCAAATGAAACCTCCTAATCCCACTAGAGGCTAACTCTGCAAATTCTCAACCTGAATACCATTTTGTATTCCCACCCATCTAGGGCATTGCCCTTTATGCCATTTTCTTTTTGGGATGGAGCAAAAGCATGATACCTTGATTCACGGAGATTATTGAGAAAATCAAACATACACCCACCAATGTGTCCATTTAAACTCACATTCACTCAAAAAATTTGAGCCATCTATTAAATTGTGAGCTAACAAGCAATATTAACTACTTTACCCTCCTCTATCATCAAAAAATGAAATTTCCTTCTGTCATCAATATGCTTGCACGTTACACGATCAGTATAGACCAGACAAACATAAATTTTCAGAGGTAGGACAACAATAAATGAGCTCTTTTTAGTTATAAGTTTGTATCCAATTTATCTGGAAAGTGCAATTGATTAATAAACAACAGACGAGCTTATGCACATGAATACATAAGCACTCTCTTGGTCTACCATATACTGGTCACTCAAAATGTGCAAATTGATCATGAATCAGGATGCAAAGAGATTGAAATTTATGGAACTCCATACTCCTCATGTTCAAGAATTCGTTGCTCGCATTCCACACTAGGCGCCCCGTTGTTGTGCGTCGAGGGAGACTCCACCTTAATAAGATGATAAACATGTGCTCCAATATGGATTTATAAATTAGAAACCCTTCAATTTTCAGAAACAAAATCATTCACATCTAGATCAGCGGGGAAAACATCCTCGGTGGTAATTTACTCGATTCCAACAAATGAGGACTTCGACAGTCACTCCCTCGTACCTCTTATGTGTTCATTTATTTATTTATGGTTTGGCAAAATTAAAGTGTGCAAGGTAAAAAGAAAAGAAAAAACATCATTCCCTAGTTTCTGTCTTGTACATCAAACGACATACACGCATATCTTCTCAATGAATTGCCAAAATATTCCTCTCTCTCTCTCTCTCTCTCTACAATTACATATATAGGGCTCAGCAGAGAGAGAGAGAGAGAGAGAGAGAGAGAGAGAGAGAGAGAGTGAGTGAGTGCAGAACATAGTATTACCAAATACTACACAGTCCTCTTTTAGACTGGACTGAAGATACAGGCGCAACCCTAGTAAGAGGAGAAGAAGAAGGAGAAGACGAAGATGGGAAGGGAATGATTTTTCTCCAGAAAAACATTCCCGCGTAGCGTTTACCAGTTGACCGCAGGAGTGCACTTTACTTGCGCTCGCGTGTGAACGCAAGAAAGTTGCCTTCCACAACCCTCGAACAGGTCGTACGGGCGCGCACCGAAAGGAATTTGGTCAGCTGAAGCTTCTCTCATCGAGGCCCGGATAATTTAAAGAGAAAGGGAGGATTCGATCCCGGATGGAAGGCGAAAGAGGCTCGTCGTCGTCCTCGGTCCCAACCTACGACCTTCAAGTCACCTTCTCCGGCACCAGCCATGGCATTCACGAGATCGGGTTCGTCCCGTTCGAAGACCAGAACCCGGTGCTCGGGTTCTTGACGCCCGCGCCTCCTCTCGTCGCCGCCGGGGAAGGCGCCCCGACTGCTCCGACCGCCACCACAAGCCGGGTTGGGCTGGGCCACCACAACGGCCTCGTTGGCAGATCGTCTTGGAATAATGACCAGGTTGCTGAAAGATGAATTCTGTGATTATTAAATCTTTGACCGTATGATATCATTCACGAGATGTTGTGCATTATAATGAATTTCAAACCTCCTTTTGGTTCATGTTATGATTGTTGAAATGCTTGTGCACGTGTGGCTCTAGCTAACAACCGTTGCTTATGGTGCCGAATTTAGGTTGGCGCACACGATCCGAAGGCTGTTAACGACGAGAATTGCAGCGCGAATCCTAGCGAAGGCAACAATTCGTGGTACTTTCCGGGTTTTGATTTACCACTTTCGAAACGAATCGAGCATTTCCCGAATATTAGTTACCTAATCATGCGATACATGGGTCATCCGTAAATCGTAATTGGAGCATATTCAGTACGAGAAGGGTACACATCGCGGTGATAATCAAAGAAGGCGAATCTTTAACATGAAATCATTCCTTGCAGGTGGCGGAACTCCACGGCGGTGGCGGAGAAAGGGAAGATGAAGGTGAGGAGGAAGCTGAGAGAGCCAAGGTTCTGCTTCCAGACGAGGAGCGAGGTGGATGTGTTGGACGATGGCTACAAATGGAGGAAGTACGGCCAGAAAGTGGTCAAGAACAGCCTCCACCCCAGGTTTGGCATCATTAAAATCATAAAAAAATCAAATTTTCTTCCTTCTTTTCTTTGGCTCAGCATCAGATGATTATTACTTTTCATGGGCATTTCTGACATCACCAGTGAGAAAAGCATTCGAGCACAGATCTGGGGGGTTCACATCGGGAAGATTTTCTGAGCCCTCCCTCCCTCTCTCTACTCTATGCCCCAAGCTCCAACCATATGGATCTGATTAAAACTAGTGCATGATATGATTTTCTCATCTGTTTTTTTTTTTTTTGGTTGATCTTCTATGGATGGCGTCAACAAAAGTATGTCGGAAAAGAAGTTGAGGGGAATGTTTGTTACTAATGCTTGGAATGTGATGAAATTTAAGAGGGCTGCAATGAGAATTAGAGTCCACATTTTGTGATAAATTGAGCTTAATGAAATTAATTAGAGACTAATTTTGTTTTCTTGGACGAGTTTAATGATCTTACAAGAGGTATAATACGTTATAGGCGGATAAATGTGTCTAGGGATATGCGAAAAGAAATATGTCTTAGGGCAATGTTTTTCTCCAACGATGCCATTGATTGTATGGTGGGTATTTGATATGGGCATCGCATGCATCTAATTTTGGTTAAATTTGTAGGCGAGTAATGTCAGAAACTCGAAACCCACCAATTAAATGTATGGTTGGAGGAAAATATTGACCCCTGTCCTATTGTTGTTAAAAGGAACCTATTGTTGTTAAAAGCAACATATATATTTTATCATGCATGCATGCATGTATGTAGGTTTGTATGTATGTATGGATGGATATTAAGGTTTAAAGCAATTTCAAAGACAACCTCCATACTCTTATTATAGCGAATTCTAAATTTGAGAACCCAAGGATTTTACTTCTCTCACTTCTTGTGTGTTTATATATAAAGCTCCTGAATCTTGTAGAGAAATTACCTGCGTAATGGTTAAATTAGAACAAACAACTGATGTTGAAGCAATGAGATTCTAAACGACACTTTCATCAGTGAGCTTAAGCTGATATAGGAATCTCTAGGATCACATACATGGACCAAATGTGAGCATACCACATGAGGGGACACATCTAAGTTGATTAACTAAGAATTTCTATAAAAATCGGTAAGCACGTGACGTTTACACATTATCCAAATTCATTAGTCACTAATGATTTTGTCAATACCCGTAGAAAATATCTGCAAGGTAAAGAAGAAACTTTAAGGTGTTACCGAGGTATGGCATGTCCCCAATTGAGTGAAGCCGATTGTCGCATGTCAAGTGCCATGAATTTCCTTATTTCTTTCAAATGACAATACTTCTAATTTGATGATCGATTTGGGTTAATCAAAAGATTGTGCTCCGAGAATAGCTAAAAATCTATTAGGGTAAAGAGAATGACAGGAAAATTTCGCGTTGTCCTCAATAAGTGGGGGCAAATGAGCATCATCTTGAATGGAAGAATCCTCTGATGTTTGTTTGGAAGGCTTATTCTAAAAGGGAAGAGTCGTTAATGCTTAGGATCGAATTTGGACAACTCAAAGATGATTGCTTCCTAGTATATCGACAACAAGAGTGAGAAGAAGTTATACTCAAGATGATATAACCCAGGCTTCTTCCTATGTGTCAATGTTGCAAATCATTTTATGAAGAAATTCATCTGGATAATGCTCAATGTACGCATAATGTAAGATTCAAATATATTTTGGCCAATGCTCTTGGGAGATAATTATCTTTTGAATATAGTTTGATGGATGAACTCGTATAAATGGCCAGCCATTTGCGTGAGAAATGTCTGAAAATATGTATTCTTTTGGTGGGATGCAATGTGATTCGGAATGCCCTTAGATGTGCGAGTTTGGAGTGAATCTATGTAAGATTTGCTCGAGCTTTAGAGGGATTAGAGAGTCTCATGTACTTGAATTTAGGGCGTACGTTCATTCGCTAGTTAAACTACTGTATCATCCAGGTAAATGCGTATGTGATAAATGGATGTATGGTTTTCATGAAGGGACCGGGCGAGAGAGCATCGGGGCTGGTGGGGAGCGTCGCCATTGCAACTTTCACAAATTTCATACTATGCTATGAAATTTCACAATAAATTTCTATATCTCGTCTCTTGATTCGAGTGTTGCGAGTTGTTCTATCTCTCTTTGAGCTAGATTTCTGGATGCATCGTTGCATCATTTCAGCAAAAGTCTCACATATATTGACTGAAATTTTGAAATTAGGGATTCGATTGGCAAAATATGATAGCTTCTTACTATGCTAATGAGCAATTGTTCTTTGTGAAAACGGCAAGCGGGATTCTCATATGCTGCAAACTTTGTGCAGTTAATCTGTACACGCGTACAGTTGATGTTATAAATAGTTCGATATAGGTGAGCGAACAGGATCAAGATTGTTTTGCTCCCTTTTAGCGAGGAACTTTAATTTAATGTGTGTACCAAAAGTAGGGTATCGGAGTTGTTTCTGTGCAACATTGATACCTAGGTGTTTCTCCTTTTCTCTATTCTGTTGTTTCATCATTGAAATCTGGCTTCTAATTGCTATTTAGTTGCCACAGATTACTTACTTGACTTGATTTTATTTATATGTTTTCGGTTCTAATGGCAGTGATAGATAGTGACTACACTGTCGTATAAGCTTCAATGGAATACATGTTAGGTTTCCAGCAAAGGCTGGATACTGCAAGTGTGTTTTTATGAATTCAACTCTATAATCAATTAGAAGTTGAAAGCTGCGAGCCAGGTTTCGACGTATATTGTCTGCTAACCATGACAAAAATGAAGTGATTATTTACTTGGCGTTCTTGCCATACTGATGTCAGGAGTCAAAAAAATATCCTTATAAGCTTCATCCATGGTAGTTCAGACATTCTTCTTTCTATTTAACTTGTCTCTAGTTTTCTTGTGGCACACCATTTTTCCTCATTATTGTTAGCTGAACTGATAAAATTTTGTAGACCCTCGCGGAATTGAAATTACATACTTGTTCTTCCATTCACTTCATTTTAGGTAGGCCTTGGTCTCTTTTCCACGGGACATGCATATTTATCTGCATTCATACAAAGTGCAAATCTCATTTCCATGACAAAGAAAAGCATGCGAAATTGTTTGTACAGTTAGGGTTCCAACTTCCAATTCTTTCACTATTCAAATGAGAAATACGAAAAAAGAACAAAAAAGGGAGACAAAGGGTAGATTTATACTGATCTTATGTATCCAGAACTCAACCAAATCATAAGACTTACACATGAACCAAATCATAAGACTTACACATGCATAGGTTTCATAACTCGAAGAGTTCACGTGTTTTCTTTCTGTTTTCCCCCCTTTTTGGAGTTTAAGTGATCAGCTACAAATGAATGTAAGCTTGAGGATGATGGTCAAGCAGAGAGAAAATCTTTGCGCCACATAAAAGCCGTTCTTTTCTGAATCTATTATAAGACGTTCCTGGATAATTCTGAGTGTGTTCCGGAGAGTAAAGCAGATACGCCCTTAGTTGCGTGCATAGACAATTACTAGGTGTCAGATGCTCATGTTTTTGTGGATTGTTTCTGCAGAAGTTATTACCGTTGCACTCACAGTAATTGCCGAGTGAAGAAGAGGGTCGAGCGTTTGTCGGAAGATTGTCGGATGGTGATAACGACCTATGAAGGCAGACATAACCATTCCCCGTGTGATGACTCGAATTCATCTGAACATGAAGGGTTCAACTCGTTCTAGTATTGCCCGAAGAGAGAACTACAAAAGGCATTGTCCTGGTGAATTTCGGAGAAGGTTAGCGTGTGACGTGTTCTGTACTATCGTTGCAAACGGACTCCGACTTCCCTGGTCGTGTAATCTATGTCTAGAAGTATAGTTACGTTATTTTACTTGAACTTATTTGCGGCTTCTTGTGTATATTAATTTCCTGTGAATATACAGCCTATGTATTCGCTTGTGCAATGTGACTTGTCTTCCATTGCTTGTGAATGCACTCGCATTAGGAGTTTAAGTCGAGGATGTATGAAAAGACAGTTCTTTTGGTTTGGTTTAACTGTTCATAACCAGATCTCTACGAGTTCTGCAGAGCTGGTTCAGTTTGTGTAATGTCGAAAGCTCTGTGGAGACAGATCGGGAAGAGATGCTGATGGGTTTTATGGGTTATGGGTGGGCTGCCCATGTTGAGCTAACCCAGCCCAAGCGCATAGGCTGCACAAGTTCTTTTGAACGTGCAAAAGAACGTTCTCAGGTTCTTCAGTCGTTCAATAAACGTCGTTCTTTCTACAGAGAAGAAAAGAACAGCGAAAAACAGAAGACGTTTTCTGCTCCTCTCCCGAACGCAAAAATGATAGACGAATGCTCTCTCAAGACTGTATCGAAAGCATTTTAATCTGTGGAAATCAAGGTTTGTTTCGTCGTGTGATATACCCGTTTTCGATTAGTGATTCAAGATGTTCATGGGCATGTTTTTCATATTTCTCGTGTGTTGTTTTTGGAATCCGTTTCCTACAGATGCAACACCAGCAGCCCCGAGCGAGGCCTTGCCGACCCCAATCTGGCTCGCCTAGATCTAGATGACACCGGCCCTCGCCCGAGGCTGGCCACCCTCACCTCGTTCGCTGGCCCCTCGGGCAATGGGCAGCGGCGGTGGCACACAATCCACGAGGCCATGCCATTCTTTTTTTTTTTCTTAGCATTTTTTTAATAAAAAAGTAGCCTTTTTTAGTTTTTGATCTAATTTTAAATAAAATTTGGAGAAGAAAATTATTAAAAAATGCCACATAGAAAATAAAATATAATTAAATATGCAATGTCATCATTTTCTGTTAAACAAATTGACGGTGCTAACGCAAGGACTTGATTGCATCAATTTGAAAAATTTTAGGATTTGATTGTATTTTTGAAAAGTTTTAGAACTCAATTATATTTTCTCGACAAGTTTTAGAACTTCTAATACACTTAATGCGATTGCATTCCCATCCTCACTCGGTCACAATTTTTTTTTTTTTAATCTTTGTTCATGTGAATATGAATTAAATTATTGGGAATGTGTAGTTACTATAATTTCTTTCTTCATAATCATACTAATTATGCCACTTTGAAGTTGGTTGTATTTTACAAGTTTCCTAAGCTTGTTATATTCTTGTATTAGATTGTTCATAATATTTTTAGTACTACTCACTTAATTATGTTTACTTTTTCTGTTAATTTAATTTTAAGTTAAGTTACATTTCATCATGATATGTATTTGAATATATTGCTTGCAATTAATATATACACAACATTGATTAAACATATATATGTGTGTCAAAAATATATAAAGGGGACATATTAATGGGGTTGGGTGGAGCTATGGTGAGTGGTTCCAAGTTCTTTTTAGGTTCCAACCTAGAACTTGGCTGTTGGAACTGGTTCCTCATTTTTTTGAAACCTCAAACTTGCCCTGCATACCTTGGAACCTGAAACCTACCATGTCATGGATTCTCAAGTCTATCAAGGTTCTACCCGTATTCTTAATAAACAATTGCAGTGAATCATCACCTCTAATGACCACAATTTACTGCTACAATCCATTGACCATAATTCATATTTGACATGCAAAAGATATAAAACATTAACAAAGTAAAAGTCTCAGTTATGGATATCGCCGAAATGGAAGCTTGGACTAATGGGTTTTGGATTATAACTCATCATCGGATGCCATGGAATACCGCAGGTTTGCGCAAAGATACAGAACAAGAAAAACACAAAGACTTGTTCCAGGTTCCAAGTTCCAAATTCCAAGTCTATGTCATGGTCTTGGGACTTGGAACATGCCCGTCGAAACCTGGAATCTACCCGTCGGAATCGGTTATCCAATTTTTGGAACTTGAAACTTACCATGCATATTTTGGAACTTGGAACCTACCTTGTTTCCACTGGTTCGGTTCTCCAGTTCCCCATTTTACCTTGGAATCATGCTCACCCCTAAGTGGAGCTAATACCATCCTTGCCTTGCCATATCGCTAAATGCACTGCGTGGCACTCTTTTACGGGAAATTCGCTCCATTTAACGTAGGGCCTTGTTGGGCAGAGATTTACTTCGCCCCGTGTCCTACCATATTTATATGGATTTTTTAAGTTATCTAAATTTTGTTATCTTTTCATTACTTTTGTTTATTTTGTTGGAAAAATATTGCGCACGCGTTAACGTATTTGGGGCAATATATAACACTGTTTGCAAGTAATCAGAAAAATAATAACACGGAGAAGGGAATAACAATATTTAATACCGATCAAGCCAATGTACAATCTTTGCAAATAAAGATTACAAACAAATAAACTTGCTGAATTATGTAAACTCGAAAAAAGAAATTGAACAAGAGGTAAGGTACGGCTAACCGAATCTCCTTAAGGCAATTAGTTCCTGCCAACGATGCTAAGCAGCTTCACGAACTATGCCTCCCAAGATACAACACCTCGAACCTGTTTGTATTAGCACTATACGAACAGGACTCTGTCGAGCACTTGTCGAAACCGGCACACTTGGAGGACGACTATGAGAGAACTAGAGGAATGTGCTTCGAGATGTGAGTTGTGATTCTGAACTACGGAAACATGTCTATTTATAGACCAGAAAAATGTTGGTTACGCCGACATTAATCCATGTCGGTTACGCCGACATAAGTGCACGTCGGTTACGCTCCCATTAAACCATGTCGGTTACGCAGACATAAATGCACGTCAGTTACATTGACATAAGTGCACGTTGGTTACGCTGACATAAGTTGAGCCATTAATACTTATAATTACAACAATACCCCACATAATGGCTCAACAGAACTAAGACTCAAGGAATTCCAAGCGTGCTTGTGAAAATACACTACATCAAGATAGGTAGCTTTCGCTTTGAACCTTCTTTAGTGAAAACCTATCGGACATACTTAACTAGTTGGTGAACTTAGTCTTGAACCGCCAGTTGTTGGTGTAAGCCCAGACAATAGACCTCACACAGAGTATCTCCAAATCAAGATTGGTTTTCGATTGCGTTCATTCTTTTGGCCTTGAACCTCTCAGGATTCATGCGTGCTTTAGAAAATCCAGCCTTTAAAGATTTTCATAAAGTTGGCCAGCTCCACGCATATAGGTGTATTCCTATTAAAGGTATCCTACCATACCTTATTAGGATGTTAAAATCCAAGCTATAGGAATCGTTAAACACATAGCGTACCCTTAAAACGCTGTAGGAAGCACTGTTGCATCATAGGAATGGGAGACAGTGCTCACTCTAGAGTTTTCAAAATTTATGTTGTCCTGTTGAACCCATTCCATGGGATCTCTAATTGCATAGGTTAGGTTTCCACCTCAGAAGCTCTTTATTGGGTTAAGGCTTTTAACCCCATTCCCCTCGATGCACAGTTTACTTGCTCTTTCGACAAACCTTTTGTCAACGGATTCGCAATGTTTTCCTTTGACTTCACAAAGTCCAAAGAAATTATTTCATGTGAGAGCAACTGCCTTACGGTATTATGTCTAGACGAATGTGTCTAGACTTTGTTGAGAAAACCTTCCCTTTGAATATTTTGATTCTGACAAAACTATCATTCTTGTGAGAAAATCTGGTTAATGCAGTTAATTTTTTATTGCAGAAATTAGCATGTGAACAAAAGCTTATAATGTTCCAAAACTGGCGTTCAGACTCAAGGAGCAGTCGTCGCACACTTGCTTCAGAGATAATTGAAGTCTTGTATTCAGATGGTGAATTGTGTTGCATCTGAAGACTTTAGAAGGAGGTTTGTGTTGCCTCTGAAGACTTATCTCGAGAAAATTTATGTGACACGTTAGCAAGGACTTTACAGAAGCTCAGAGTCACTGTTCTAATCTATTCAGATTCAGAGAGTCTTTTTGATTCAGAAGATTGCTTCTGAACAGCGTTCAGATTCTGCAATATCTCTCTGCCAGATTTTGAAGACCCACGTTTGGCAGGTTTCCGATTTGGTCGCGTCTTTTTTATGGAAGTTTGTAAGATTTGATAGATATGATTATTTTCCAATCAAATAAGGAGAATATCCTCAATTGGATATTACCTTCCATGGATAAGATATCTTGGAGATTTGGATGAACTCTATTTATGGAAACTGAAGATTTGGTTGTATGGACGACTGAATCTGAAGGGTTCAGACTCTACTCGAACGGCAATTAGATCTTCCCATATACAGTCTCGGTTAATCAAGATTGATGGTGTCCAATTAAATTGAGGAGCGATCCTTTGAAGGACCTTGGTAACTGCTAGTTCAAGGTCGAATGAGTATAAAAGAAGATCAACGGCGACTGTTACGAATAGAGTTCACGAACTTTAAATTCCAAAGTGCTGAGTTGTTCAGATTCACATTCTCTTGTTCTTGTGAGCTTAAAATTCTTATTTTTGAGAGGTTCCTTTGTAAGAGTGATTAGAGTGACAACTTTTGTAACCTTTCATCGACTCATAGTGGAATCCAACTGATCGGCTATCATCGTGGGAGAGTGGATGTAAGCTTGCTAAAGCCGAACCACTATAAACATTGCGTGCAAATTCTTTTTCCATAAACTCCTCTTGCTGTGTTTAGTTTATCTGCCCGCCTTTTTACTGATCTTATTCAGTTTATGTTCTGAACCTATTAATTTTCGCATTAAATATCAAAAGTGTTCAGAATCACCTATTCACCCCCTTTAGGTGATATTGCTAGAAAAAACAATTGGTATCTGAGCTTGGTTGCTCATTATTTTGAAGTGTTTTATTTCAGAGCTAACGATCTATCATGTCTAGCCATAATTTCACAGGAGCAAGTGATGCACATTTCAGCAACAAACCACCTTATTTTGACGGAAAAGACTACAATATGTGGTGCTACAAAATGAAGTGGTTCTTCAAGGCATCAGATGATCTGATGTGGGATGTTGTTGTCAATCGAGTAGTTCCTATTGTAACAGCAACCCCTTCCACTGGAAATGATGGAAACAACAATACCAATGTTACTGCAACACTATCAGACTCTGAAAGAGCAAAAAGACAAGGACTCGATTCTAAAGCAGTGCACACACTTTTCTGTGCATTATCCATTCCCCTATAATCGAGTTGCAGAAGAAGATTCAGCAAAAGCTATATGGGACAGACTTCATGTCACATATCAGGGAACTGACAGAGTGAAAGAAACAAATCTTAGCATTTTGCTAAGTGATTACGAAGCCTTCAAAATGAAGATCGATGAATCAATTGCTGAAATGATTGACAGGTTTCAAATACTAGCAAGTGGTCTTGCAAGGCAAGGCGCTCCTGTAGCAGAACCGATGCAAGTCAGAAAGATCCTTCGAGGACTTATAGATGACTGGAATTACATCAAGCCATCAATACAAGAATGTTAAATAATCAGACCTCTATCTATTGATGAGCTAGTTGGAACTTTACAGTCATATGAATATGAGCGTGCCAACAAAACAAGAGATTCAAAAGAAAGATGGCTCGAAGAGGTAGAAACTTCAAAGGGAAGAGATCATTCAAAAAGAATGATCAGAGACAATCGAGCAATGACAAACAGGAAGGCAAAGATGTAATCTGCTTCCATTGTAAGAAAGTAGGACACATCAAACCCAATTGCCCGCTTCTGAAGAAAGATAAGATGAAGTATGAGAAATATAAAAAAGCATTGAAGTTAGAAACTCTGAGTGATTCTGAAGATAGCGAGGATAACTATGCTAACATATGTCTTATAGCAAAGTCAGATTCAGATTCAGATTCAGATGTTGAGGTACATCCTTCTGAAATACCAGATGAAGTTTCTAAATACATTGATGAGTTATGCTCGAATTACAAAGAAGCTCTAAAAAAGGTTTCCATTTTGAAAAAGGAAGTTTCCTATTTGAAATAACAAAATGATTCTAAAAAAGACAAGATTGAGTTTTTGCAAAGGGAATTTCATCAAATCAAGGAAAATCGTGATTTGATCTTGAAAGAAAATGATTCCTTGAAAACCAAGATTGAAAATACTTCAAAGAAATTTTCCCAAAGTTCGAAAAACTTGGAAAATATTATTTCCAGACAAGTTCCGTATGGTAACAAATCTAGTCTTGGTTTCAAAAAGGATAATAATTTCAAAAACAAATGACAGGATTTCCCATAAACCTTCCAAATCTGCATATCAACGGCATTTCCAAAAGCAGTTTACAAAATCTTTTTATCCAATGCATTATGAAAATTGCGGTGCTAGAAATCACGTTAGAAATAATTGCATGATGGTATGGAGACCTGTTAATAGAAAGATATCTATTGTGACTAACTCAGATAGACCCAAGAAACCTGGGTACCAAAAAAATAGTAAGTTACTTTCTACTTGCAGGTACCAAGGAAGAGAAAAGACAAATGGTTTCTGGACAGTGGATGTTCAAGTCACATGACTGATGATCCAGAAAACTTCATTCAACTTTCAGATTACAATGGTAGAAGTGTGTCGTTTGGTGGAAAGAATAAAGGCAAATTGGTTGGCCAAGGGACTGTAAAAATCGAAAATCTCACAATAAACAATGTCTCTCTTGTCAAAGGACTAAAATACAATTTGATTTCAGTAAGTCAACTCTGTGACTCTGGTTATCAAATTTTCTTTCAAGACTCAGAATGCTCAGGTGTTAGCAAAGGTAAGAAGCAAACCTTCACTGGTCGACGTCATGGAAATATCTACCTTCTGAACGTTGATTCTGAAGATATCAAGTGTCTTATTTCTATCAAGGATGAATCTGAATTATGGCACAAAAAGCTTGGCCATATCAGTATCAAACACATCTCGAAGTTATCATCCAAGAAATTGGTTCGAGGTTTACCACAAATAAAGTTTGAGAAATCAAAACTTTGTTCAGCTTGCACACTTGGGAAACAGGTAAAAAGATCTTTTAAATCTATTAATCATGTATCAACTGAACGTGTTCTGCAGCTGCTTCATATGGATATCTTTGGTCCCAACAGAACACTAAGTCTTGGAGGTAAGAAATACTGCATTGTTATAGTTGATGATTACTCAAGATTTACATGGGTTTTATTTCTTACGCACAAAAATGATGCTTTCTCATCTTTCTCCAAATTTTTTAAAAAGATTCAGAATGAGAAAGGTTACTCTATTTCCTGCATCAAAACTGATCATGGGGGAGAGTTTGAAAACCAAAGTTTTTCTGATTTTTGTGATGAGTTTGGAATTCAGCATAATATTTCATCTACTTACACACCTCAACAAAATGGGGTAGTGGAGAGGAAAAATCGTTCTCTACAAGAAATGGCGAGAACTCTCTTGATTGAAAGTAAAATTGCATCACATTTTTGGGCAGAAGCGGTGTCAATAGCATGTTACATTTTAAACCATGTTTCTTTAAGACCAATCATTGAGAAAACCCCATATGAACTTTTTAAAGAGAGAAAGCCAGATTTAGCATACTTCCGTGTGTTTGGTTGTAAATGCTTCATTCTGAAGAATGCAAATGATCAAGCTGGTAAGTTTGATGAGAAGTCAAATGAAGGAATATTTCTGGGATATTCAACAACGAGCAAAGCATACAGAGTCTACAACAAAAACTCTCGATTTGTTGAAGAATCAATGACTGTCAAGTTTGATGAAAATATTCAGATTCAGAATGATCAATCTGAATATGTTCAAGTTTCGTCACTCCATCAAAGTTCAGAACCTGCTGAAGAAACTGAAGAGAGTCATGCATATGAGGAAGTTCAGAATCAAGAAACAAGTCAACAAACTACTGAAGAACCAGAAGAGATACAACCTGAATCTAATGACTCAAGTAATGACGAGAGATTCAACCAGAACTGGAAACACAAATTCAGTTATCCCAAGGAACTTATAATGGGAGCTTGGATGAAAGAATCAAAACTAGATCGAAATTCAAGGAAGTAATGAGCAATATAGCATTAGTTTCTGAAATTGAGCCTAAAGGGATTGAAGAAGCTCTTACTAATGAAAATTGGATCAATGCAATGCAAGAAGAACTTCATCAATTCAAGATCAATAATGTCTGGGAGCTCGTTTCAAGACCCAAAAATCGTCCTGTAATAGGAACAAAATGGGTGGTTAGAAACAAAGCAAGACTTGTGGCAAAAGGATATTCACAAGAAGAAGGAATAGATTACGATGAAACCTACGCATCAGTTGCCAGGTTAGAGGCCATAAGGTTACTTCTTGCTTATGCTTGTTACAATGACTTTAAACTTTTTCAGATGGATGTAAAAAGTGCATTCCTGAACGGTTACATCAAAGAACAAGTCTATGTCGAGCAACCTCCCGGTTTTGAGGAACTAAGAGGAAAGGATCTCGTATATTCCTTAAAGAAAGCTTTATATGGATTAAAGCAAGCATCTCATGCTTGGTATGAAAGGTTAAGCAGTTTTCTATCTGAACAAAAGTTCACTAAAGGTAATGTTGACACTACTCTCTTTATTCAAAAGCAGGATAAGGATATTCTTATTGTTCAGATTTACGTTGATGATATTATTTTTAGCTCTTCTAATGAATATCTATGCAAGAATTTCTCTAAAGTAATGCAGGATGAATTAGAAATGAGCATGATGAGAGAATTAAGGTTCTTTCTTGGACTTCAGATTCAACAAACCAAGAAAGGAATATTCATTCATCAAGAGAAATATGCTTTTGAAATTGTCAAGAAATTCAGCCTAGAGAACTGCAAGAAGACGGAAACTCCAATGTCTCATTCGTCTAAGCTTGATAAAGATGAACAAGGAAAAGAAGTTGATTAGAAGCTATATCGCAGTATGATTGGATCGCTTCTATATCTCACTGCATCAAGGCCAGATATTCTATATAGCGTCTGCTTATGTGCAAGATTTCAGACATGTCCAAAAGAATCGCATCTTACAACAATCAAAAGAATTATCAAATATATTGGAACATATCCAGCTTATGGACTTTGGTATTCAAAAGATTCTGATTTTATTCTGAAGGGATATTCAGATGCAGATCTCGTCGGATGTAAAATTGACAGGAAAAGCACTTCTGGAACCTGTTAACTTATGGGAAATATGCTTATTTCATGGTATTCCAAAAAGCAAAGCACAGTTGCTCTCAGTACAGCAGAAGCAGAATACGTATCTCTTGGAAGTTGTTGTGCTCAGATCCTATGGTTAAAACAACAACTAAGAGACTATAGAGTTGAGGATTCAAATGTGGAGATTAGATGTGACAATACAAGCGCTATAAATTTAACCAAGAATCCTATTCTTCATTCAAGGGCGAAGTACATCGAGATTAAACATCATTTTATTCGCGATCATGTTCAGAATGAAAATGTTCACATTTAGTATGTTGATACGAAGAATCAACTCGCAGATATATTTACTAAACCTCTTGATAAAGAGACGTTTAATTTTATTCGAAACGAATTAGCTATTACTAATCCCTTTTCTTAAGATGTATTGAGAACAGGTCACTTGAAATAGTTCAGAAGCAAAATTGCTCAGAAGCAAAACTGCTCAGAAGTAGAGTTCAGAAGCAAATTTGCAGAACCTATGTTCAGAAGCATATTTATAGTGAAGTACTTCAGAAGCAAGGTTAGCTCATCTTACACCTCCTTATATTTAGAAATTCTTGGTAATGCAATAATCCAAGGTACGTTCTCTAATTTACGTTCTCTAATTTCTAAATATATCACTCGTTGATTGATTGAAATAATTCAGTATCTTTGGATTGATTTTTGGATTTTATTTTAAATTGATTTTATTTTCAAAAATAACCGCTTTACAGTTTTTCAAAACTTTTGAAAGGTCTCGAACCGGTACCTCCCTCAAATATCACAATCTCCTTTCAAACCCTAAAAACTTTCTCCTCTCTCTCTCTGATTACATTCATTCTCGCTCTCTCGAAATCTTTCTCTCCAAACTTCTAATTTTTTCATCCATGGCTCCGAAATCATCATCTTCCATGAAGAAAGGAGCAGAAGAAGGTGCAAGTCAGAGAAGGAAATCGTCAAGGTTGACGAAGGGTAGAAAAGCTCGTAATACCGAATCTATTGATATCTCTAGGTCAGATCACGAAGATGAGAGACACATTGTTCAAAGGAAATCAGGTTTGTCTCAGTCCGAGTTTGACGAAAGAGTCGCTCTGGCTCTCTGTATCAAACCTCTATATGATTCCTTTAAGAACATTGGATCCAGTGACGAAAATGTCAAGTTGCTGTTGAATATACACAAGTTTGCAAGCGAGAAAGATTTTCTTGCTATCTTAGAACTGCCTCTGCAAACTGTGACACCGATTGCTACTGTTGTCCCTAAGAATGTATCTCGGAAAGGCAAAGAAAAGGTTGTGCCAATCGGAGTCGCGAAACCTAAAAGGTTTCCATCCAAGAGCATCATTATCAGAGAAACAATAAGCGAAGAAAGTGAAACCAGAGGAAGGCCTGACGACGACGACGACGTGTTGGTTAGAGACTTTAAGAAAATTAGAGGGATTATAAAAGACAAGGATTTTGAAAGCAAGCTGTTTTCAAGTCAGTTGCATTGTGACAAATTCGAGTTGCTGAAGGAAAGAGGAGTTATACCCCACAGGGTATTTGACCTCAAATATTTTGATAGGATTGGTATCCCTATAAGGAATCACTTGGAACTAATGAAGCTGAAAGATTTTGCAATTGCAAGAAGGCCAATCTTTCCAGACTTAGCAGCTTACTTTTATTCAAGCTTGTGTTTCTGAAATTTTGATTCTCTATTTTATACGGTTGGAGGAGTCCAATATCATTTGCATGTAAGAGAACTTGCAAATTTAATGGGAGTTGATGAAATGGATTTTATACCCATTGATGTACAACTTGATGCTGCATACAATTTTCTAACTGGAAAAGAGAATTATTCTAGAGATTCAAAGGCACACATTGCTTACAATGACTTCCCATTGAAGCACATTGTAATGCACAAAGTTGTGATTGAGAGTTTAAGACCCAAGGCTGCTTCAAAAATAGATATTTCGAAGTATGAAGCCAAGCTGACGTGGGGATTGCTAAATGGTTGCAAACTATCTCTGGCACACACTGTTTTCCTCCACATGTATAGGACTGTTCAGAAGACCAAATGATAATTACCCTACGCAGGGTTAATCTATCGGATCATGTCCTTCCACAATGTCAAGATTCCTGGTGAACTCATTCAGAATGAAACTCAGATAATGGTAGCTGGGGAGTCCATGATTCAGAAAATGGGCTTTAGACAGACTGCTGGTGGATGGATGAACAAAAACAAAGAGGCTGTTCTGGTCGAATTAGAGGAGAAGAATGCAGAGAGTGAGAGATCAGCAAAGAGAAAGAAGACAAAGGCCAGAAAAGGAAAGCAGACCACTGTTCAGAGTGAGTCTTTAGAAAAAGAAGAAGCAGAAGAAGAAGAAAGTGTATCATTAAGAGAAGATGAGAGGATCCCTACTGTCTTGTCCGAAGGAAATATCGAGTTAGAAGACGAAGAGCATGCTGAAACAGCAAATGAGCAGGAGGATCCTATGCACAAAAAAGAGGATCTCCATAAGACTCATGTGAGTAGAGATGTAGAAGCTGATGAGACAACTGGAGAAAATGCAGAGAAAGAAGCTCAGCTTGCTATGAATGAATATGTGGAGATAATGGAGGAGCAACTGGATGACAGAACAACCATTGAAGATCTGATTGCTCGAGAATAGAAGAAGAAGTCTTCATCACCACCTGAGGACATGGAGATTGATAAGTCTGATGATTTTGCTGTCACAGCTAGAGGATCCACAAGAGTCACTCCAGTTAAAATAGTTCAGATTCAGGGGGACCAACCTCAAGAATCTAGTGTTTTGCATGAACAACCTGAGGAGTTAATAACAGATACTATTCAGACTGAAGTTATTCAGGAGGATAAGGCTGCTGATGAAAAGGAAGAATCCAGCAAAAAGGAACAACACGAGGAACCTAATGCTGATCAGACTGAAGAAATTTTGACTGCTGTAGTTCAGAAGGAAAAAGCTGTTGTGGAAAGTGCTGTTTAGAAGGAACAACTTCTAGAGAAGATATCTGAAAAGCCACCCACAGAGATTGAATCTACTACTGCTGAAGCTATTATAATCATTCCAAATTCAGCACCTGATCAGACTCAGGGGGAGATAAATTCGTAGCGTGTTCTGGATTCAACATTAAATGGTAAGGCTCAGATGGTAGAAGAAGAAGACCAACAGACATCTGAAGGGACGTTGAATGCTTCCATCAAAGAATTACTGGAAGCTAAGACTTTGCAGAGTCAAGTTCAGATGGAATTTGAAAAACTCCGAGTAGAGGTTATGTAGAGGATGGACAGAATGGAGTTGAAGATTGAGAAAAAGATGAACAGGTTTGAGGAAATGCTTCACAAATACTGTCACCTTTTCTGCTCTAAGATGGCCAGCATTGGTACTTACACACTGATTAGAGATGAAAGGATCAGCAAAGAATTTCCAGAGATGAAGGAACTCAAGGATTTCGCCACCTTTATTGTTGATATGGGCAAAACTGATGAAGTTGCTCAGAGAGATGATGAAGAGCATGTTAATGTTCCCTCCTTCTCCTCTAAAAAAAATCAACTTTCGTCCTCTTGAATTTGTTTTCAAACTGTCCATATTTGTTTTTATTTTATATTTGTCGGATGTTACATTTTTTGTGCACCTTGACTATTACGACCTTAATTATGGTCTGATAGCTTGCCTCTTAAATAATGTATGTGTGGATTGCCATATTTTCTTGCTGATGACAAAAAGGGGGAGAAGATACCTCATCATTTTCATATTGCAGGATATACACATACGCGAAATTTTCATATTGCAAGATATACACATATGCGAATTATACATATGCACTCAAACGAATTCAACGATGTATACAATATATGGTGATATCCTTCTATTACTCAAAGTGCATATCTTATATATTCATATGCACATTCTTTTGAAGAGATTCACTTGAATCAAATATTCATATTCTTTGTGAAATCTTTTCTGAGCTTAACTTTGATACAAACATTTTTTTTATATATATCAACTTTCATTGAGGAAGTTTTGTCATCATAAAAAAGGGGGAGATTATTGAGAAAACCTCACATATGAATATTTTGATTCTGATAAAACTATTCTTATTGTGAGAAAATCTGGTTAATGCAATTAATTTTTTATTGCAGAAATGAGCATGTGAACAAAAGCTTATAATGTTCCAAAACTGGCGTTCAGACTCAAGGAGCAGTCGTCGCACACTTGCTTCAGAGATAGTTGAAGTCTTGTATTCAGATGGTGAATTGTGTTGCCTCTAAAGACTTCAGAAGGAGGATTGTGTTGCCTCTGAAGACTTAGCTCGAGAAGCTTTATGTGACACGTCAGTAAGGACTTTACAGAAGCTTAGAGTCACTGTTCTAATCTGTTCAGATTCAGAGAGTCTTTTTGGTTTAGAAGACTGCTTCTGAACATCGTTCAGATTCTGCAATATCTCTTTGCCAGATTCTGAAAACCCACGTTTGGCAGGTTTCCGATTTGGTCGCGCCTTTTTTTATGGAAGTTTGTAAGATTTGATTGACTGGATTATTTTCCAATCAAATAAGGAAAATATCCTTAATTGGATATTACATTCCATGGACAAGATATCTTGGAGATTTGGATGAACTATATTTATGGAAACTGAAGATTTGGTTGTATGGGTGACTGAATCTGAAGGGTTCAGACTCTACTCGAACGGCTACTAGATCTTCCCATATACAGTCTCGGTCAATCAAGATTGATGGCGTCCAATCAAAGATTGAGGAGCGATCCTTTGAAGGACCTTGGTAATGGCTAGTTCAAGGTCGAAGGAGTATAAAAGAAGATCAACGGTGACTGTTGCGAATAGAGTTCACGAACTTTAAATTTCAAAGTGCTAAGTTGTTCAGATTCACATTCTCTTGTTCTTGTGAGCTTAAAATTCTTATTTTTGAGAGGTTCCTTTGTAAGAGTGATTAGAGTGACAACTCTTGTAACCTTTCATCGACTCATAGTGGAATCATAGTGGAATCCAGCCGATCAGCTGTCATCGTGGGAGAGTGGACGTAGGCTTGTTAAAGCCGAACCACTATAAACATTGCGTGCAAATTCTCTTTCCCTAAACTCCTCTTGCTGTGTTTAGTTTATCTGCACGTCTTTTTACTGATCTTATTCAGTTTATGTTCTGAACCTATTAATTTTCGCATTAAATATCAAAAGTGTTTAGAATCACCTATTCACCCCCCTTTAGGTGATATTGTTAGAAACAACAGACTTACTGTTATATATCACATTATGTGCCCTTGCAATAACTACTTGATTATCACAGTGAATGCATATTGCAGGCACAGGTTTTGGCCACAACGGTACATCCTCTAAAAACTGTCAAAGCCACTCCGCTTCTTCAGCAGCTTTATCCAAAGCAATAAACTCTCTTTCCATCGTGGAATGCGCTATTAGAGTTTGCTTTGAGGATTTCCATGACACTGCGGCGCCTCTTAGCGTAAATACATACCCGTTAGTAGATTTCGATTCATCAGAATTCGAAATCCAGTTGGCATCACTATAGCCTTCCAACATAGCTGGATATTGACCATATTGTAGAATATAGTCTTTGGTTTTTTCAAATACCCTAATACTCTCAACAAAGCATTCCAATGCTCGTGATCAGGATTGCTTGTATATCTGCTCAGTTTTCCTACTGAATATGCAATATCCGGTCTAGTGCAATTCATGATGTATATGAGACTACCGACTACTTGAGAGTATTCCAACTGTCTAATACTGCTTCCAGTAATCTTTCTTAAAGTTAGGTGTGGTAGAAAAGGATTATTCGCATCTTTAATGCCGAATCCTTTAAACCTCTCAATTACCTTTTCAATGTAATGAGATTGTGTTACCTAGGCCATCAGAATTCCTTAGAATTTTGATGCCGAGTATAACATCCGCAACACCTAAGTCTTTCATCTCAAAGTTCTTCTTGAGAACATTCTAGGTGATTTTGATAACCTCATCATTATCTCCAAGAATAAGCAAGTCATCGATATATAGACAAATAAGTACAAATCTAATGGATGTAGATTTGGTATACACACATTTGTCACATTCATTGATTCTATACCCATTTTGGATCATCACATAGTCAAACTTTTCATGCCATTATTTAGGAGCTTGTTTAAGTCCATACAATGATTTGACAAGTCTACACACTTTGGGTTCTTGTCCTTTGACCTTGAATCCTTCAGGTTGTTCCATATAAATCTCCTCATCGAGATCACCATTCAAGAATGCAGTTTTCACATCCATCTGATGTACCTACAAATTGTATAGCGAAGCTATAGCAATCAACATCCTAACCGACGTTATTCTTGTTACTGGTGAATAAGTATCAAAGTAGTCTAGACCCTCTTTTTGTCTAAACCCTTTGGCAACAAGCCGTGCTTTGTACTTCTCAATGGAACCATCAGCTTTATGCTTCTTCTTGAATATCCATTTGCATCCAATTGGTTTATTTCCAAATGGAAGATCAACCAATTCCCAAGTGTGGTTACTTAGGATAGAATCAATTTCGTTGTCAATAGCTTCTTTCTAGAAAGGAGCATCTGGAGATGGCATCGCCTCTTTGAACGTTTGAGGCTTAGCTTCTAACATGTACGTCAGAAAGTTAGGTTCAAAATATTTTGCAATCCGTGACCTCTTGCTCCTTCGAGGCTCGGCGTCCTCGGTATCAACTTCATCATTCTCAGATTCTGAATTTCTGAATCTCTTTTGAGAAGGTTCACGATGATTTCTTTTCCCGGGTTATATATCCTCAAAGAATTTAGCATCCCTTTATACTAGGATAGAATTGACATGGATTTCCGCATTTTCAGATTTGTGAATCAAAAATCTGTATGCGCTGCTATTTTGAGCATAACCGATAAATATGCAATCCACCGTTATAGGTCCCAATCGAGTTTGTTTAGGAGGAGGAATCGTCACCTTGGCTAGGCACCCCCACACTTTCAAAAAATTGTAAGATGGTAGCTTGTCATTCCATAACTCATATGGAGTCTTACCCATTTTCTTGTGGGGTATTTTATTAAGAATATAGTTCGCAGTTGGAACTGCCTCCCCCCACAAATTCTGAGGTAAAGCAGAACTTAAGAGCATGTCGTTAGCCATCTCCTATAGAGTTCTATTCTTCTGTTCAGCAATTTCATTTTTCTGCGAAGTATAAGGTGCAGTTGTTTGGACAATTATTCCCAAACTAACACACAACGCCTTTAAATTGGAAGAACTGTATTCTCCTCCTCTATCAGACCTAAGCATTTTGATTCGTCTATCAAGTTGATTCTCAACCTCATTTTTATACTTGATAAACATGCTCGTAGCCTCATCTTTGCTAGTTAATAGGTAAACATAGAAAAATCGAGTATAATCATCCACAAAAGTGATAAAGTACTTCTTTCCACCTCTACTTTCTACAAACATTAAATCACATCGATCACTATGGATTAGTTGTAGAGGTTCACTCGTTCTTTCAACAGAATTGAAAGATTTCTTAGCAAACTCTGCCTCAACACAAGTCTCACACTTGTAACGGGCATCCAACTCAAACTTTGGAATTAGCCCCAAGTTTGCTATCTTCTTCATTGTACCATAGTTTACATGTCCTAATCTACCATGCCATAGATAAGGAGACACAACAATGTAAACTGAAGACTTCTCTTTATTAATAGTCTTTGGGTACAAGAATTTTGAGTTTACATCAATGACAGCCACATTGGCTTTGAACAGGTAACTCAAGTACCCTTTCCCCACATACATTCCCCCTTTAGAAAGTACAAACTTGTAGGATTTAAATACAATTTTAAAGCCCTTCTTGACAAGTATGGGGCCAGAAATGAGATTCTTCCGGATCTCCGGTACATGCAGCACATTTAGTAGGGCAATCTCCTTGCCGGAGGTGAACTTCAGGACCACCTTTCCTTTCCCGATAATTTTTGCTGATGTAGAGTTAGCCATATAAAACACCTCATCTTCCTTAGCCTTCTCGTATGACAAGAATAGGTGTTTGTCCACACAAATGTGATTTGTGGCACCTGTGTCCAACCACCAGTCGATTTTGTTCGACACCAAGGATACCTCAAACACCACCACAGCAGTCAGTCTCTCGTTATCTTCCTTCTCTGCCAGATTTAGCTGCTTGGCTGTACACCGCCCTTACCTTTGTTCGGACGCTTCTTGTAATCCTTAGCACGATGGCCAGGCTTATTGCAAACAAAACATGTCCCTTGAAATTTCTGGGATTGTTCCTTCTGCTTGTCTTTTCCTTGAAAAGACTTCTTCCTTTTCCCCAATTGCTTGAAATTGGAAGACTCAACAATGTTAGCCTTTGGTTCAATAGGAGGGTTTGCATTCCTATGGTCTTCCTCCTCGATTCTAAGGCGCAGAATGAGATCTTCAAGGCTCATCTCTTTGCGTTTGTGCTTCAAATAGTTTTTGAAGTCTGACCAACCCAGAGGTAGCTTCCCAATAATAGCTGCCACTTGGAATGATTCACTGAGTGACATTCCCTCAGCAAAGATGTCGTTCAGAATTATTTGCAATTCCTAAACTTGACTCATGACAGATTTAGAATCCATCATCTTGAAGTCCAGGAATTTGGCAATCACGAATTTCTTGGTGCCCGCGTCCTCAGTCTTGTATTTTTTCTCTAAGGACTCCCATAACTGTTTAGCAGTTTCAATGTCACAATAAACATTATAAAGGGAATCTACCAAACAGTGAAGGATATAATTTCGGCATAGGAAGTCCCCGTGCTTCCAAGCCTGTAACACCCCTAGCGTCGTGACATCTTGCTCATCAGGATTAATTATCGAGCACACCTCCGATAAGTACTTAACCAGATTTAGCATTGGTTAGATAGAATAACATCTTCTTCTTCCATTGCTTGAAGCCCACATCGGTGAATTTCTCTGGTTTCTCATTCGGCGTATGAGATGGTCCTATCAAGGAAGGCAAAGCCTATTGTTGAATACTCGCACCACCATAGATGGTCTCAGCCCGAAGGCCCGCAACATTTGTTGCCATCGAACCACCCCTCGATGGGTGAACCACTCCATCGGCTACGGTTGCATCGACTAAAGAAACGTCTCCAAAATTATCGGGTATTTGATTGTTATCAGCCATCACGATTTCTCTGATAAACTCAAACAAACAGTGAGTATAAGCCTAACGCCTTAAGATTGTTGGAAAAATATTGCGCACACGTTAACGTATAGGGGAAATACATAACACTATTTGCATGTAATTAGAAAAATAATAACACAGAGAAGGCGATAACAATATTTAATACCGATCAAGCCAATGTACAATCTTTACAAATAAAGATTCCAAACAAATAAACTTGCTGAATTCTGTAAACTGGGAAAAAGAAATTGAACAAGAGGTGAGATACAACTAACCGAATCTCCTTAAGGCGATTAGTTCTTGCCAACGACGCTAAGCAGCTTCACGAACTATGCCTCTCAAGATACAACACCTCGAACCTATTTGTATTAGCAGTATACGAACAGGACTTTGTCGAATACTTCTTGAAACCAGCACACTTGGAGGATGACTATGAGAGAACTAGAGGAATGTGCTTCGAGTTGTGAGTTGTGATTCTGAACTACGGAAACATGTCTATTTATAGACCGAAAAAACGTCGGTTGCGCCAACATTAATCCACGTCGGTTACATCGACATAAGTGACGTCGGTTACGCTCCCATTAAACCATGTCGGTTACGCAGACATAAATGCAGGTCGGTTACATGGACATAAGTGCATGTCGGTTACGCTGACATAAGTTGAGCCATTAACACTTATAATTATAACATGTTTTTCTTGAAAACACTAATGCAGGTGCGGGATGAGTGAGAGATATGTTGAGTGATGTCGATGGGTAAATGAAAAATACAAGATAGATTACGATCAGACCCAAAGCATACGAAATATCACCAACCAAGGATCACGATCGGGATTGATGAAGTTCGCCGCCAAGGCCTACAAAATATCATCAGTCGAGGGGACAGGACTTCGGATAGGAGAAGCTCACTACCAAGACCTACAGAATATCACTAGCCGAGGATATAATGCTTCTTTGGCTCACCACCGAGGAAGAATCTAACTTCCAAAGATACAGATGCCAGAGATAGATATTTGCTCACATAAAGGCAAATCATATATATTTTCCTTCATCAAAATTGTCTGCCTTACATTTTAGAATTCGCCTCTTTATATAGAGGAATTAACACATAGGAAGTCGACAAAGCATTAAAAACATTGGAACTACCCAACATTAAGGACATAGGAACTGGAAAACAAAATAAAGACCTAGGAACTAGAAAATACATTAAACACCTAGAGACTTGAACTTTGACTCTAAATTCATTTGTCATCCTTGGAAGCCTAGAAGAGCAACCATTGAAGTTCCTTTCTTTTCCACATCCTGTCCATTCCTGATCGACAACTTCTCCTCATAATTGACAAGCCTACATTGCTTATCTCAGAAAAATCAAAGCGTGAAAGTTGTAGATCTAAGAGTCCTTAAACTTTTGGAGTTGGAATCAGGCCAATCCGATCTGTATCGACAGAGTTATGACCATTCTCCCGAGCTAGCATAGAACTACAATTTCTGCTCGTTGTCGTGACGAAATCTCCATGCGCATAAGTCATTCTTCCGATCTTCGACATCTTCAATATGAACTTGTCGACAAAGTCCAATGCTCCCGCATCAATCTCCCCAGATTAATAAGATTTGTCCTCAAATCTTGTCATGGCTTCAATTACAGTCCGGCTTCTCCAATGAACTAGATAATACATTAGTTCATACAACTAAATATATTCAAGGCACACTGAAAAGCTGAAACTATTTCACACATTTTTTGACAATTGATCATGACTTTGAGAGAGAATGCTTCGGGGTATACGAAAAAAAAGTGACAGGTAATGTCTCCGGCGGCAATAATCGTTCCCTCTATATGTATGGCCTCAGGATTTGCCTCAACAAATTTATTTGGAGAAACGCCATCAATAAAATCGTAGTTACTTGATGGCACCTTGGATGGTCAGCTTTTCTCCTTCAATTTGTTTTATGATTTCATTTTGCTCCTTGGATTTGGACTCTACATGGTATAGATCTTGTTGAGTCTCCTGAAGTTCTGAATTAATTTTCTCAATTTCTTGAATAGTGATAGCCCTATGATTAGGATAATCCACTTATAAATGCCCAGAGCCGAAGCACTTGAAGCACCGGCTATCTTCACCTTCCGATTCTTCTTGGAGCCCTTTATCAAACTTGGGGGGCTTATCCATTTCTATCTACTGTTCTGAATTTTTTTTGGCTTGGTTAGAAGAAATACCTTCGAAAAAATATGTACCTTCGAAAAAATATGTACCTTTAGTTGAAGGCTTAGTCGAAAATCTCTTGCCGCCCTTTAATCATTTTTTCTAGGAGAGTGAGGTCTCTCTTCATTTATCAAAGTGCGAAGCGTAATAAACGCTACTCCAATTGTTGCACTTGTCTCCTTAAATCTTTTACCTCCACGTTTCGCAGGTCTCGTTTTCGAGCTGTAGGAGACTCAACTTTTGGTCCACGTTGATGATGACTAACCATTTTTTTAATGGAAGTATGAGATGAATATGAAATGGGTAACAGGAGGAATCACTCAAAACGAGTTCAACCTTGAGCTTTGAAACCAATTTGATGCGGGTGTGGGATGAGCGAGAGATGTTTTGAGTGATGTCGATGGGTAAAGGAAAAATACAAGATAGATTATTACCAGACCCAAGGCATACAAAATATCACTAACCAAGGATCACAATCGGATTGATGAAGTTCACCACCAAGGCCTATAGAATATCTCCAGTCAAGGAGATAGGCCTTCGGATAGGAGAAGCTCACCCTAAAGGCCTACAGAATATCACCAGCCGAGGATACAATACTTCTTTGGCTCACCACTAAGGAAGAATCCAACTTCTAAGGATACAGATGCCAAGAAGGATATTTGCTCACACAAATGCAAATTTTATATATTTTCATTCATTAAAATCGTCTACCTTAAATTTCAGAATTTGCCTATTTATATAGAGGAATTAACACATAGAAAATCGACAAAGCACCAAAGACATTGGAACTACCCAACATTAAAGACAAAGGAACTACAAAAAACAATAAAGATCTAGGAATTAGAAAATACATTAAATACCTAAAGACTTGAACTTTGACTCCAAATTCGTTCGTCATCCTTGGAAGCCTAGAAGAGCAACCATTCAAGTTCCTTTCTTTTCAACATTTTGTCCATTCCTGATCGACAACTTCTCTTCATCATCGACAAGCCTACATTACTTATTTCATAAAACTCAAAACATGAGAATTGTAGATATAAGAGTCCTTGAACTTTTGGCATTGGAATCAGGTCAATCCGATCTGTATTGACAGTGTTATGACCATTCTTGTAAGCTAGGGCAGAATTGAAATTTTTGCTCGTTGTCGTGACAAAATCTCCGTGTGCATAAGTCATTCTCTCGATATTCGACATCGTCAACATGAACTTGTCGACAAGGTGTGATGCTTCAAAATCAAACTTCTTAACCTACCAACTCTTATATGAATTTACCAAATTTTATTTGTGCGATTTAGCAGCTTTTGTTCCATTAGAGTACCAATTAATTTTGATTTACCAATTCCCATCTATTTGTCATCAACGTTTATTTGGTTTTTTTTTTAAGGGTATTGAGAAATTTTTTATGATATTTTGAAGTTGATATAACTAGGGGTGATCGATTCTTACCCTAGAACAGAGAACTGGATTGGACATTGTGGGTTCGCAATTTGTGGAACTGGAAACCGACCCTACCTACCCTGGAACCGGACTCAATAGGTCTCAGTCCAATTTTATGGGTTGTTTCGAGTATCAACAGTGTTAACTTTTTTAATGTTTTATTTTTCTTTCTAGATGTTTATAAATATATTGAAAGTTACTGTAGTATAGGATCACATTACTAATCACAGGAAAGTTACTAGTACGAGAAGATATTACTCCCACAAATAATATGTACTTTTTTCCCTTATTGATTAAAAAAGGAAAAATAGTAGACTTTGGGCTAGTTTCCCCGGTTCGGTCTAGTTCCTCTATATGAATTGGGAATCTGACCCGTTATTCTCTTTGGAACCGTGAACTAGACTAATTCCTGCGGGAATCTCTTAGAACCGGCTAGTTTGGATCATGGGTTGGATCGAGACAAATGCACACCCCTAGATGTAACCATCTATTTCTCATTATTATCTAATAAATGCAGCTATTACATTATTTTAGGTAATGTTGATATAAGGATGCCCTATCGCCATTGATGTAATTCGAAGTACAAAAGGAAAAGACTCGAACAAACTGGATGGACCTTGATAAAGGGTGAACAAGTTAGAGAGAACGAGAAGTTTGTGGAGACTTAAAGGTACCATAAGATATACAGTCCTGAGAAGCCTTCATCATGAATATACCTAGGAAGATAAAATGGAAAGCAATATGTAAGTGAATTACTAGCGGGAAACTCGGATAGACTCACGGATCATTAATACGAACATCTCTCTATATCACCTGAGATGAAAGAGCATTTCACGTGTTTACACATTCTAGATAAGAAGATCCATATATTTCTTTAATTATCAATCTAAGTCTCAAGGAATTTGATAGGAAGCTTCAGGCTTGGAACTCGAAAAATAATAAATGAAGGAGTACCCAATCAATCATCAATCATTTTGGAACAAAAAAAGGACTATAACCAATTGTATTTGTGAAAGTTACAACATTACCAGGAAGATTTGATTTTATGAACGACCAGATTTTTGGTGACAGTGTAATTATCTTAAATGACTAAATATAATGGCTAGTTTGGAAATTGAAGACTATTTAAGAAGATCAATGCATGCTAAGAAGATACGACTACGAATCGGAGAAAGCTTCATGCTTTGATGCATTCATACTCTTGTTGTGTTGTAAGTTGGAAGTTAATTTACTGAAAATACTCGTCAAATAATGTAATTTTGGTGGAATGTACGAGAGGTGTAATGGTGCTTGGAATTTGGTAGTGTGATCTATCAGTTTTGGGTAAAAGTAGCACGAGCTACTTCGTAAATGTCACGACCTTCCCTCAGGTGAACCACCCAGGGGAAAGCTAATGGATTACTAAGGTTACACTTAGCTTGGGCTCTCCCAAGATCATACCAGCCGCAACTTTTGAATTAACTAACATAGAAATCAATTTATTTAGGTGTCACCACTAATCAATTATCGGTAGGTTAATTAGACATCTAAGTAAAGTATTAACGCCCTTTTAGTACATTTACTCTTTATTTTCAAAGATATTTTTGCAACACTTGGATTGATTTTAAACTAGCCACTAACATGTGATGGGCGGTGACGTAGGTACCAAAGTGTTCTGTGTGTCTCGTTCGAAGGACTGGATGCCTGAGCTAAGCTAGGCGTTGTACGATCCGATACGAGGGTGCAGTTCACGATAATATTCTTGGTGTTCTCGGCTCACCAGGCGCCGCACGGGGTATTCCGCGGCCAAGGATTGATCGGCCCATGACTCAAGCGTATAAGATGATGGGAAGAAGACTAGAAAAAGAAAGAAAGAAAAATTAGAAAATGGCAAAAAAAGACAATTGTAAACAAAATGTGGAGGAAAAAATAGGATGGGCTTTATCAGGTTATGGTAGGAGATAGATTTAAGTTGAGTTTTATGGGCTTGTCATTATTTTGCTAGACTGGGGCTTAATTTTTTTTATGACTGTTGTAGCTGGGTTTGATTTTTGTGAAATGTATTTAGTTCATTTGACTGGACTTGACGCGAGAGCTCAATTTATGTCCTTGGCCCAGAACCAAGAGTCCAAATTTAACCCATACTTGGCCGGGCCAGATTCAGACTAGGCCCAAAGGGCTTGGCCCGGGTCCCTATTTACCAGAATTAGGTTTTTAAGAAAATTATTAGAATGATGTTATAATAATCAAACATTTGATAACCAGAGTCATTCTATGATAAATAATCACTATGTAACTAAAGCGCTTCAACCAAAAGGGCTATAAGTGTGGTATTATAAACCTATCTATTCCACCGTTGATTCAACTGAGCGTTCGATTCCCTCGTCTCTCCCGTTTTAGAGAATGGCTACAATCGTAATCGCAATATAGACATTGCCGCTTTCCATTCATTCTTTTAATTGGATGCTCTTCGACTGGTCAATAGGAAAATTATCCTAGTGTCGATACTAAGAGGAATGTATAAACCAATGCTTCCATAAATTCAATCATGCTTTACAAATATAGCTTAGAGCTTCGATAGCAGCTAGGTCTAGAGGGAATTAAGAAAGTCCGAAAATTTAAAAAAATCTGAAATTAGAAGCAAGTCTTGATTAGGTTGTTTTGTTTTAATGCTAAGTGTAACTTATTTTTATTTAGTTAGCACAACCTTTAGTTTGAGGATTTTTGGAGTTATTTTAGAAGTGGCTTAGCTCTAATAGATTCATATTCTATGTGAGAAATTGGACTCAAGTTAAACTTAGCTTATGGTGGTTATTGTCCTCGGGCTTAATGGTAAGGCCATGTGTATTCTGCTTTTTTCTTTGTCAAAATGTGTGCCTTCTATACTTGGTGTTTTATTGAGTTTACTCTCATATACTTTACTTTTATTGCTTTGATTATGATTGTCTACTTTTCTCTAATTGTGCACTCATACGTGTACATCATTTTAGTGAGGATAATAAAATGATCAAAGATTGCTTGAATAATTTTGGTAATAAATCAATCAAGTTAGAGTACCGAAAGGACATTAGTTAGACAATTATAACAATCAAGTCCCCGACCCTAGATCTCTGGTTACGTAAGAAGTGATATGCTTTCCCGTATCTCACTTGACTTCTATCCGGCTACAATAGGTTAGTGGCGGCTCCTATTTAGGTTGGACTTCATGGATAGATCATTTTCAATCATAATTTTCAACGTCGCATGAGGTAAGACATTGGGAGAACTTGACACCCCTGTTCGGGATGCGACAGTGTGTGATAGACTGCAAATAAGCCTATAAAGAAGCGGGCTGAAAAGAGAAAAAATAGTAATTACCGTAAGGAGGGGTCAACAAAATATGAATCAGAGACTAAATCTTGATATACCTTTGCCGCGACCTGGCCTCGCTCTATTTCCATAAGTATTGAGCATTGCAAGCTAATGGATTGCCAAGAGGCCTCGAGGATGGGCTCTTGGCTCGGGTCCTCCCAAGCCCATACCAAATCATGACGTCGGAGTTCGAATTCGATCTTAGTGTGATAGTATGGCATGTGCAAGTGTACATGCAAAAGGAGTCACCACCGGCCTTTGAGGAAGGTAGGTCGGAAACCTTATTAAGCGGTCAGGAGAAACCGCTCGATTCCGCGCAACTAGAGATTTTGGATCCGGGGATTTGGTTACCCTAGTATTTGTACTAGAGCCCTTTCGGTTACCGTGGGGTTTGTTTTGTTACCTAAGGTGATCACGCAAGGATTAGTCACTTTGAATTCCTAAAGATGTTCTTTCCACCGCGCTAGGAGCTCATGCAAAATGGTTTTGTGAGGGGTTCGTTTCATGGAATTTTCTAGTTTTTCATTTTATCTTAAAAAAATGAAAATCATCCAAAGCATCCATAGGGATAAAGGAGGAAATAAAAAAATGAAGCTACTCTAAAGCGATAAATAAAAACCCACGGTCCTCGGGTATTTAAATACAAGGCCGAGAAATCGAAACTCGAGACATGATCGGGTGTACAACAAATTAGGCCAGAATGGACATCGGTCATCCTCCACCGCGAAAGTATTTTTCATTTTATCTTAAAAAAACGAAAATCATCCAAAGCATCCAAAGGGATAAAGGAGGAAATAAAAAAATGAAGCTACTCTAAAGCGATAAATAAAAACCCGTGGCTCTCGGGTATTTAAATACAAGGCCGAGAAATCAAAACCCGAGACATGATCGGGTGTACAACAAATTGGGCTGGAATGGACATCGGTCATCTTTCACCGCGAAATAAAGTCTAATTACTCTAAACATGCAATAAAATATCATTTTTGAAGTTTTTGAAATTTTCCAATTTTTTGGGAATTTTGTTGATATTTTTTTTTTTGTAATAATACTTTTTTTAAGACGGCGGGGTGGGCTAGGCCCGGCCGATGATGGATCGGCTGAAAATGCGACAAAAATCTCACTCGATGTCCCGGTTTTGACTCATTTTTCGAAAAAATTTAGTTTGAAAAACCAACAGCGAAGGTGTTTTCTTGGGCAATTATCTCGGCCCTCATGCACAATAAAAAAAGGTTCATACCACACGAAACTAGATAGAACCAGGTTTCTGAAACAATCAACGGCTCGGGAAATGACCATCGAGCGCGTCGTAATAGTGTCGTGAAAGTAGCAAGTTCGCAGACCATCACTTAGATAAAATTCAACCTCTAACTTTGTAGCTTACTGATGCGTTTTCATGTGCAAATATCTCAATGTTCAAAATTAATCAAAGAAAATCGTTCATACCACATGAAACTAGGTAGAACAAGGTTTCCAAAACAATCAACATTTCGGGAAATGATCAACTGAGCGTGTCGTAACAGTGTCGTGAAAGTGCTCGAGTGCAAGTCCAGACTTAGAAAAATTCTCAGGCCTCTAGCTTTGCAACTCACTGAGAAGTTTTCTCAAGTGATTATCTCAGTGCACTGACTTAATCAAGAGCAGAACTAAACATCGGCGCGAAGTGCTACGCACAAGGAATAATATTGACCAAAGAACGACTCTTAAAACACACCAAATCACATAGAAAACCCACCTCGAAGTCGAGGGTTCGAACTGCTCAGAATGCCCAATACTTAGAAGAAAAAAGTTTTCAAGTCTGAAATCAGTTCACCGAGGCATCTTCTTGGACATTTTTCTTACACTTGAATCATAACCAATGACAAATCCAGACACCGACGCGAAGTACTACATAAAAGGAATGATATCAAACAAAAACGATCCTTAAAGCACGTAAGACGAAAGAGAAAAATGACCCCGAAGTAGGGGGTTTGCACTGTTTTTGATAAAATTTAAGCTTAAACCAGACCACGAGGCATATTCCCGGCCTCATATATCGACACCCTAGCACAACCAACCACAAAAATAAACATCAACGAGAAGCACTACACACATAAAACATGCTTGTATGAGATATGACCAGTAAAACACGCAAAACGGCCACGAAAAATAGATCCGAAGTCGGGAGTTTGAACCACTCGAGACATTTCATCAAACACGTAATATACGACACAAAAAACACTAAACCGAGGCAGAAAACGCAAAACCAAAGCACAGGAAAGTTCGAATGGGAGTATATAAACACAGACCAAAGCATGAGAGAGGTCGGTTTCACTCCGTTTGACCCGAAAGTCAAAAGGAGACCAAATCGGGCAAAACCAGACGCAAAATAGGGGATGCACGGGGGAGGGAGTTCAAGCCACCTTCTCGGGCGACGCCGGCGATGGGGAGGACTCGACGGTGGTGTAAAGGCTATTGTGGATGATGGTTGTGGTGTATCGAGGCTTGCGGGTCGGTCAAGAACTCTCACGCCCCTCAAACTCTCCTCTCTCCCTCTCTGCTCTCTCTCTCTTGGTTTGGCCCGAGAAATGACCTTTTCCCTTCTAGAATCGAACCCCGACCTCTTGTCCCTCTCTCTTCTTTTATCTGGCTCCCCGACCAGCTCCTACGCCTCTCTCGCCCTCTTACCATACCCCAATAGATTCCTTTTTGAGGAATCCCCAAAAACCGTTATTTCTCCCCTCCCCCCCCCCCCAAATCGCTAGCTATCATTCTACCATGTACTAAAAATGGACAGCTAGCACCTAGGATGAAGGTTCTAGAATTGAGTGATGAGACGGTGTGGCGTTTTTGTGCTGTGCGTGTACGTGAGAGAAGGAAGAAAAATGCGTTCTGTTGTTGCCTTGCCGACCTAATTCGGCCTTTTTCGCTTAATTCGGCCTTGATCCGACCATTTTCCCAAAATTGATTCTACAATTGGGTTCTACAACATGATTTTCATGTAAGAGTGGTGTTTTTGAGATTAAATGACTTAATCAGGTGCAAAAATCCCAAATTCAAAGTTCGACCTGAAAATGATTTTTCAATAATCTAAACCCTAAAAGACAAAATCGAACCAATTCAACCCAATCAATGGATTCAGAATGAAGAAAAGTATAGGGTAGCGGTCTTGGATTTGCATGGGCATCTCTAAAAAAATGATTAATTGCACTTAGAGTGAAAACCATGGACTAAATTGAAAATAAAAAGTGCAGTTAAGTCCTTTTTGCCAAAATTGAGCAATTTCTCAAACAATTGGATTGGAATGCATTTTGAGGGATTAGAGACAAATGTCATGGCTTGGGAAAGTTGAAAATAAAAATTAAAAGGACTCAAAATGTAATTTTTTGGCTCAATTTGGGTCTAGGTTTGTGAAGACTCATGTGACCCCAAATCGAATTTTCCAATTTTTAAAAGACCAAAATGAAATAAGAATTAAAATAAAAATACTGGCTATTTTTACATATTTTTGTAGGCACGGATACTATTTTTCTTGATTTTTGGCTATTTTTCTAATAAAAAGAATTCAAAAAATGACAAAAAAAATTCAAAAAAATAGTTTTGTTCAAAATTGGTTCCTAAGGCTTGGTCAAGGCTTTCAAAGTTGATTTTGCAATTTTATGAATTTTTATGGTATTTTTAATTAATTTTCTAAAAATAAAATGATAAAAAATCAGGTGTCACCAGTTGCCTCTCTTTGCGAGTGATCTCGATAGAGGTTACTCTCAAAGACTAGGTGACACCTGAGTTCCAATCGAGTCGACTGGGCAAATGAAAAGCCATGACATTTGACCCAAACAACTCTTCGATGCAAGTTCAAGTCCAAATCGATTTTCAGTTTGCTCTGATGGTGTGAGGGAGAGCCAGAGAGAGGTTTACCTGGAGCTTACCTGTCAGTCGCGTGGATACTGCTCGATGTGCGTGACTTTGATGAAATGCCTAAGGACTTGTTATGAGAATACCCTAGGAAAGTTAAGACTATGAGGGTGACTCTTAAGGATATAGGTGGAATATGAGATTGAGATTGACTCTTAAGGATAGAGGCGGACCATGAGATTGACTCTTAAGGACATAGACAGCCTATGATTGATTTGTAAGGACAAGGTCTAGCCTAAAAATTGACTCTTAAGGATAAAGACAGCCTATGAGTGACTGTAAGGACAGAGTCTAGCTTAAAGATGACTCGTAAGGAAAGAGTCTAACCTAAAAATTGACTCTCAAGGATAGAGACGGCCTAAGATTGACTCTTAAGAACAGAGACGGCCTATGATTGACTCTTAAGGAAGGAGACAGCCTAATATTAGCTCATCTGACTGAGTCGATTTTGTAAAAAAGATTGCTTTTTGGTGTAAGGACTTAAAAAAAATGGATCGCCCCTTGGGATAGGATTCACCATAAGATTTCAAAAGGAGGACATGATCCTACAATAATCATCTAGGAATCATGCAAGGTTTTCAATGAATGCAGTATGATGTAGGAGGTTATCCAAGACATCTTGCAATAAAGATGATTAAAATTCCTTGCGAGGGAGATTTCGAATCAAATGATTTAAAGCTTTCGAGAGAGCTTGGTTAAAACAAGCAATCAGAGTTCTTTTATTAAAGAGGACTTCTCACAATTTTTAGAAAGGGTTATGTTTCCTCCGCTGGGGAAAAATCCTGGGAAACTAATAAATGATCTCTCAAAACCCTTGTTTGGGATTTCAGGGCTATTCGCAATGTATACAATCTGATTGGTTTGAGAAGGTCTTTTGAGGGATCGTAGTGTCGGGTTTGGTCAAATGCTTTCACAATTGATAAGACAAGACATGATTGTACTTACTCCTTTTGGCAGTAACTTCCTGTGCGATATTCCATGTCCACTCGAAACACACTGATCAGAAGGGTTTTCGGGAATGGTTGCGACATTGATTTAGGGTAGGCTCAAAAAGGCTGTATTTTCAGAATGGGTGTATGAAGGGTTGGTGATCACTTTTGAATTGCTACCAACTCTAGTATCTACTGGGGATAGACTTTCATTTGTGACGCTAAAAGTCCATTTGAATGTTCATCTTGCAACTTTAGAGATCTTTCTTTTCTCTCTTGAATGACTCTGATTTTTTTTTGGAGGGCTTTGGCCTTGCTTTTACTAGGCACACTGCTTTTCCTAGCCCTTTTGATTCAATTGATTTTTTTTCTTTTGCTTTCTGACACTTTTCTGACTTGAGCTCTAAAGACCTTTCAAAATTACCATGATGCTATACCATTTCTTGGTAGGTCATATGCATTGTCCCAATGTAGGGAGGTAATCACAACGGGGCTCGAAATGGAGATTTGAGGCTCAAATTGGCTTAAACAAAGGATGAAGTGTTTGGGATAAAGAAACGAACTTCTCTTCCTCACTTTGAGATGTTTCGAGCTTCGACGGGGTATCACCTGAAGCTATCACGAAAAGATTGATGCAAGTTAGTACAATAATGCCTGTCTTAATCTTTTCCTCCAAGGTGTCGACCAATGAACCTCCAATTATGCCCTAGTACGGGATAGTTCTTGACAGGGTTGTTTTCAGAACTCTACTCTTTAGGCTCAAATGGGCTTGCAAAGGATTAGCGTGCATTTAGGATATAGAAACGAATGCCTTTCGTCATTTCAATCCATGTAATTATTACGAATGATCCCTACGTCCTCAAACAAGGTTCTCATTTCAACCTTACCTCACTCACCACTCAAGTGTATACGAGGACGTGTTTGGGCATGGCTTGCCTCTTCTTATCGGAAGTAACATCATTTTGAAAGGTTTAAACAGCTCTTTTTCAAAAGGTACATTTCATTTTGAGTCAAAACTCATCCTCAGTGGGGATTTTCGAGGCAAGATGCACATTTCAAAATGCTTGGACAACTTTAGAAGCTTTCCAAAGGTGAGTGCAGATGACGCATTTTTCTAGATTTTCAAAAAATTTCCTATACCCGGGACCTAGGGACTTCTAGACTCTCAGAAAGACCTTGAGTTCTAGGATGGAATATTCTCTTGCTTGCCCTGAAAATGGTTTCGACGATCGTGGCAGCGATCCCTGGGGAAATTCAAAAGAATACCATCAGTAAAGGCTTTTAAACTCTGAAGATCAGATTAATACCAATTCCGTTCTGCATGTAGTTCTTCGAATCTAAGACGGTTCTTCTGGTGGAATCTCTTCATTCAAACGGGATTAGTTCAGGGCTATATTTTCACCCTTGGAGTTTCCTTCGAACTTGAAATGTAGAAGGAATGCATATGTATGCATGGATGGATGCAATGCATGCATGATTAAAAAGTGACTCGGATCCACTTAGGGAAAAAGCTCCCATTTGGCTTTCGATTCATTCATGGATAATACTTCTTGACGCATCAGCATTTATAGGATATCCCAATTCTTCTCCGTCCATATTTACAAGGATTAAGGCTCCTCCAAGTAGGACCTTTCTAACCACATACGGCCCTTCATAATTCGGGGTGAACTTGCCCCCAGGGTGAGGAACGCTCGGGAGTGTTTTCTTTACTACCAGGTCGTCAATCTCAAAAGACCTAAGTCTAACCTTCCGGTTGAATGACTTGGCGACCCTTTTTTGGTAACTCTGGCCATGGCAGATTGCCCTCAAACGCTTCTCATCAATTAAGTTCAATTGCTCTTGCCTTTGTTGGATCTATTCAGCCACTGAAAGTTTGATTTGGGATAGAACCCTCAACGAAGGGATCTCCATCTCTACCGACAAGACTGCTTCCATGCCATATACTAGAGAATAGGGCATTGCCCCTGTTGAAGTTCGAATCGAGGTTCGATACGTCATCAGTGCACAAGGTAACCTCTCGTGCCAATCTCTGAAATTTTCTGCCGCCTTGGCTAAAATCTTCTTGATGTTTTCGTTTGCTGCCTCTATAGCTCCATTCATTTGTGGGCGGTAAGGAGATGAGTTGAGATGTCGGATATTGAAGCTATTCAGAAGACCATCAACTATCTCGTTGTTCAAATTTGAGCCGTTGTCTGTGACGATAGCTTGGGGAGTTCCGTACCTCGAGATGATGTCCCGTCTAATGAACCTTGCCACATTCTTCGCGATGACATTGGTGTACGAATTGGCTTCAATCCATTTTGTGAAGTAATCGATCGCTACCAAGATAAAGCGGTATCCGTTTGAGTCCTTGGGATTGATCGGCCCTATCATATCTATACCCCACATAGAGAATGGCCACGCCTCATACATCTGATGAAGCTCATTTGGTGGCACATTGATCCTATCTCCATACACCTGACATTGGTGGCACGATCTTACGTGTTGGTTGCAATCCGATTCTATGGTCATCCAATAATAACCCAATCGCATGATCTTATTAGCTAAGAGATGGCCGTTCATGTGTGGACCATATTCTCCCTCATGAATCTCCCTCACAAGCAAGTTGGCTTCCTTGGTATCCACGCACCTCAATAAGACTGAATCAAAGGACCTTTTGTAAAGAGTTTGACCGCTAAGGAAAAACTTCGCAGTCATTTTTGCTATGTACTTTCTATCTCCAATCTGACTCCTTAGAGGGAACTCTTCCCTCAAGAGGTAGTTCTTGATGTCATAAGTCGGTCGTTCATTAACGTCGATCATCAGGGGTTCGATATCGATGCCGTTTACCACATGTAATATAGAGGATAGGGTGGCTAGGGCATCTGCAAAGTAATTTTGAGTTCTTAGCAGATACTCGAAGTTAATCTCCTCGAACTCCTTAATCATCTTTTCTTGGAATTTGTGATACGGTATGAGCTTGGAATCCTTCGTCTTCCACTCACCTTGGGTCTGTAGAATGATGAGCATGGAATCTCCGTAGACTTGTAATTTCCGAACTTTCATGGAAAGGGCCAATTACAAACCCAATATACAAGCTTCGTACTCAAACATTATTGGTGCATGGGAATACCAATTTTGCGGCAACAGGATAATGCTGACCGTCTAGGGATATCAGGACTGCCCCAGTGCCTGATCTAGCTAAATTAACGATACCATCGAAATACATGGTCCATTTGTCTTCAGACAACATCAGGATATGATCTTTAGGTTCACCTTCGCTAGGGGTCGTGAATCCTTGAGAACTTTCGGCTAACATATCAGTGATGGCTCATCCTTTGACAAATTTCTGAGCCAAGTTCCTTATATCGAATTCAAACAAGAGGACCTACCATTTGGCTAACTTTCCAACCAAAGATGACTTTTCAAGCAAGTATTTGATTGGATCATTCTCTGTGACCAACCAGATGCGATGGTAAAGAGTATATTGTCTTAGTCTGTGGAGCACCCAAACCAGAGCAACTCACGTCTTCTCGACTGCCGGGTAATTCATCTCCGACGCAGTAAACTTCTTACTCAGGTAGTAAATCGCCCGCTCCTTGCCATTTTCTGGGCTTGTCTGGGCGAGCAAGGCTCCTAACGACTCCTCATGAATTGTCAAGTAGAGGGTCAAAGGGACACCAAGGATTGGGGGTACCAAGACCAGAGGACAAACCAGATACTCCTTGATCTTGTTGAAAGCCTGCTGACATTCATGGTCCCATTTGATTTTGGCATTCTTCTTCAAAAGCTTAAGGAAGGGTTTCGTGGTTTCCAAAAGCAGGGATATAAAGCGGGCAATATAATTCAATCTGCCCAATAAGTTCCTCACTTCTTTGACTATCGAAGGGATTCCAAGATTGAAAATGGCCTGAATCTTCGAAGGGTCAATCTCAATGCCGCGGTTACTAACCATGAACCCCAAGAGTTTACCCGAACGTACCCCAAATACGCATTTGGCGGGATTCAGCCTCAGCTTGTACTTTCTGAGTCGTTCAAACAACTTCCTTAATACTAGGGTATGTTCCTCACCACGCCTAGACTTGGCGACCATGTCATCCACATACACCTCTATCTCCTTCTGCATCATGTCATGAAATAGAGCCACCATCGCTCTTTGATAGGTTGCCCTGGCATTCTTCAAACCGAACCGCATGGCTTTGTAGCAAAAGGTTCCCCATGGTATTATAAATGATGTCTTGGCTTTATCCTCTTCCTTCATGTGGATTTGGTTGTAGCCCAATAAATCATCCATAAAAGAGAACATTTCAAATCCCGCCGTGCTGTCAACCAAAACATCAATATGCGTCAAAGGAAAATCTTCCTTCGGACTTGCCCTATTTAGATCTCGATAGTCCACACAAACCCGAACTCTTTTGTCTTTTTTCATGACGGGAACTATATTAGCGATCCATTCTGGATAAGGGACAACCTCAATGAATCCCACCTTAAGGAGCTTCATCACTTCTTCCTCAATTTTCTTAGATAACTCCTGCTTCGTCCGCCTAAGCTTCTGTTTCTTTGATGGGACATCCGGATTGGTCGATAATGTGTGTTCCATGATACTAAGATTTAGCCTTGGCATGTCAGCGTAGGACCAAGCGAAAACATTTTGACATTCCCTAAGAAGTTCAATCATTCTATTAGCTTCTACTGGAGACAAATTTTTCCCAATTTTCACTTCCTTGACATTCTCTAAATCTCCCAGATTGATAGTAACAGTGCTTTCTGTTGTGGGAGGTTTGGATTCCTCATGTCGGTTCCCGTCACGCTTAACATCATCTTGATCCTCATCTTCCTCCTCAATCTCACATGAGAAATCCTCGTGGCAATTTGAGTCATATAATAACTTGCTATGTATGCTTGGAATGGTATTCCTGAAATGTCATGAGGACGATTAGTTCATACTTGATAAGTGAGTTCAATGCATGATTTTTTTTTTTTTGAAGAATGTTTTTGAAAGATATTTTCGAAAGAAGAATATGGAAAAGGGAGCTAGTGCTCATATCATCGGACGTCCTTGCTTCCCAAAGTTATGTTAGAAACTAAGGATCATGTGGTAAATCAGGTCTCAGGTTTCATATATTCGAAGCCCGGTATCCTCATCGACCGATTTGTGGTTCCACATGCCCTTAATAAAAATTTTATTGAATTAAATCGGACCGCATTACAATGAGTACTACTTGGACCAATGGTCGGAGATCCAAGGTTGTTTTTACAATGATGCGAAACATTGAATTGAAAATGCTAAGCATCTAAAACGTAAGAGGTCTAGATGCATTAGGAAAAGAAAAAGGGATGGCCTCTTTACTCAAGAGAGGGAGTGTCGTCGTCAATCCACTCAATGATCACATTGACTCGATCCTCCAAGAATAGGCCAGATATGTCTGGATCTGCCACAGCATCAACATCTTCATCCTTCAGCCACTTAGAAGGTCCACAAAAGACCTGGCTCAACGGAGTTTCAAACATATTTGCCTTCCCTTTCCAAGTGTTTGAGTCAAAGGAATGACTACTTGGGAGGCCGAGGCCGAGTTAAAGGTGTTTAACCATGGGAATCATGGTGGTATGAAGATCACACTAAGATCAAATTATTTTTTGGGACTTCGACTTGCACACACCACACGATCACACTAAGATCAAATTCGAACTTCCGACGTCGCGATTTGATATGGGCTTGGGAGGGCCCGAGCCAGGAGCTCGTCCTCGAGGCCTCTTGGAAATCCATTAACTTGCCACGCTCGATACTTATGGAAATCGAGCAGGGACGGATCGCAACAGACTGGCGACTCCATTTGGGATCGAACCCAGAATCTCTGGTTTCTCTCTTTTTTTTATCTTACTCCCTGACCAGCTCCTACGCCTCTCTCTCCCTCTTACCGTCCTCGAACAGATTCGTTTTTTGAGGAATCCCCAAAAATCGTTATTCCCAAATCGCCAGCTCATCGTACTACCTTATACTGAAAATGGACAGTTAGCACCTAGGATGAATGTTCTAGAATTGAGTGATGAGAGGGTATGTCATTTTTGTACTGTATGTGTATGTGAGAGAAAGAAGAAAAACGCGTTCTGTTGCTGCCTTGCAGACCCGAGTTGGCCGGGTTGGGTCGGGTCCGACCCAGCCGACCTAGTTCGACGTTTTTTGCTTAATTCGGCCTCAATCTGACCCATTTTCCCAAAATTGATGTTGAAATTGAGTTCTACAACATGTTTTTCACGTAAGAGTGGTGTTTTTGGGATTAAATGACTTAATTAGGTACAAAAACCTCAAATTCAAAGTTCGACCCGAAAATGATTTTTCAATAATTCAAACCCTAAACGACAAAATCGAACCAATTCAACCTCTACCAATGGATTCAAACTGATGAAAAGTATAGGGTGGCCGTCTTAGATTTGCATGGGCATCTCTAAAAAAATGATTAATTGCACTTAGAGTAAAAATCAAGGACTAAATTGAAAATAAAAAGTACAATTAAGTCTTTTTTTTTTTCAAAATTGAGCAATTTCTCAAACAATTGGACTGGAATACATTTTGAGGGATTAGAGGCAAATGTCATGGCTCAGGACAAGTGAAAATTAAAAAATAAAAAGACTCAAAATGTAATTTTTTTGGCTCAATTTGGGTTTAGGTTTGTGAAGACTCATGTGATCCCAAATTGAATTTTCCAATTTTTAAATGATCAAAATTAAAAGAGAATTAAAATAAAAATATTGGCTATTTTGCATATTTTTGTGGCCACGGATATTATTTTTCTTGATTTTTGGCTATTTTTCTAATAAAAAGAAATTCAAAAAATGACAAAAAATTCGAAAAAATATTTTTGTTCAAAATTGGTTCCTAAGGATTAGCCAAGGCTTCCAAGTTGATTTTGTAATTTTATGAATTTTATGGTATTTTTAATTAATTTTCTAAAAATAAAATAATAAAAAATCAAGTGTCAACAACCTTAGAATTAAAATGGCAAATTTTGTTTTGTTGTCGTGAGAAAACAGTGATAGTTAGATTATTTTAAGAAATGAATTTCAGTTGTTGCAGGATGAAGATGATTTAATCTACTTTAGGAATGCATAAGATGGTTATGAAATAACGTGATAGCAATGTCGACCCCTTAAACTATGATATTGTGTTTCTCTACCTCCTACGTAGTTTCCTCTCTACCTCCTGTGTAGATATGGCTTCCCTCCTACTTTCAACCCAAAAATTCAAATCCAAACCCTAACTTTTACCCCTTCCTCCTCCTCGCATCAATATCCTACCCGCAACATCACCTCTCGATCCGCCTCCACCCCTCTGTGAAACATCGGTTATACTCTCTATTACCCTAACCTTAAACTTTCCTTTACAATCATGATCTCCCACCCTCACTATCTTGATTGAGGCGCCATTACCCACAATCATTCTCGCACACACAGTCTAACCCTTAGCCCACTTCAACCCACAAGCCTGCCTCCTGCTTCCTCTCCTACATACAACTACTGTTCCATTCCTCGAAGGGATCCTGATTGCCCATGCCCTGTAATAAACAGTCGAAGATAATCAACAATGGATGAAGACAGTGGGGCCTCTGATTGACTGGAATCCCTTTGCAATAAACTGGGAAAACTATGGCACAAACAAAACATTAACATTCAAGATGATGAACTCTCGAATTAGAAGCTCCTCCAATGTACGCATTCTATCATGGGGATGCTTTTCCAAAACCCTAGTATCAATTTCTAGGCATTTCAGACAACTTAAGAAAGGCATAGAAGGATGAAGATGTGGCGATTATTCCGCAGGAAAATGAAGTATTCTGTTTCACCTTTGGAAGTGAAGAAGGAAAGAAGAAGGTATTATTCACTGGGCCCTGGTGTTTCTCAAACCATTTGCTGCTATTAAGAGATTGGGAACCTAACTTACCTTCCACTGTTATAAATTTGATTCAATTGCTTTATGGGTTAATATTTTAGAACTACCCACTGATTGAATATTTGTAGGTTCTATCACTAAAATAGTTAGCACGATAGGAAAAGTCGTGCAGGTAAAAGTGGAGGATAGAGGTCCAGTTTCCAATAGACTTGGGAAAGCAAAAGTTGAGCTGAATATCTTTGAAGAATTAAAGGTTGGTCACTCTTTCACTCATAGGGGAAAAAGAATATGGCTAGATTTTAAATATGAACGGCTTCCCTTCTACTGTTATTATTGTGGTAAGATAGGACCCATGCTAGTAATTGCAAAGAGGTCCCTTATATCGAAGAAATTTTCACCACAAAGATGGGAAGTTGCTTTGAAAGTTGGTTAAGAGCTGAAATCCATGAACACAGCCCCTTCTAGGATGTCTTTTATGAGAAATCAAAGAAGAATACAGCAGAAGAAGTTGATGAGATCATTCTAGAGACACAAGAAGAGAATATACAACCTCTTCTCTTGTTGGGAGCTGACAGTTCTGCATCTACAAACGCTGAAGCCTCTTAGAAAAGAAAGGCCAACTTCTTGGGAATTAATTTTGCTGGGGACAAACAGGAAAATTCTGTAAAAAATGCAGCTGGGAAAGAAATCCTAATGCTCCCAGTTCCTTTGTTTGGAAAATCCTCCAAAGACAGTAAGAAGAAAGGGTGCAAAGAACCAAAAACTCCCACTATCAAGAAACAAAAGAGGCTTGAGCCTTATATCACTTCTTCATCCAATAACTTATTGTTAGATGAAACTCAATTACTGGAAACACCTATGAAACTAACTGAGGAATCTACTAGATGGGCTTTGGTGGCTTGCCCTAATAAACTACCAAAAGGGAAATGAATGTCCTATATTGGAATTGTTAAGGGTGTGCACAACCTTTGATAATTCAAGAACTAAGAAGCCTTGTGGCTCAATTCAGGCATGCTGTGTTATTCTTAATAGAGACAAAAAATGGAGAGTTGTTTGTTCAAAGGATTAAAAGAAATTTGAATTTTCAGAATTATAGGGTTGTTAATCCCTCGAGATCTGGTGGTGGCTTGGCCGTGATATGGGACGAGAGAGCTGAAATCACTTTCCATTCATACTCAGAATGCTTCCTGGATTTAAACTGCAAAGAAGTGGCTAATGGGAAGAAGATGAGAATCACTTTTGTTCATGCTGCGTACACTTGCCAGAAAAGAATTAAACTCTGGGAGGATATATGTAATAATCGAGATCTTAATGAGATGCCTTGGGTTTGTTTGGGAGATTTTAATGGAGTCCTGAATTACTGGGAGAAGGAGGGGAGACGTATGGCTGAAAACTACAGAATTTCAGCCTTCCAAAATTTTTCGAAAAATTGTTCTCTCATGGATATAGATAGCAAAGGTTATGCCTTAACCTAGTCAAATAAAAGATAAGGGGATGAAAATGTAAGGGAGCGACTTGATAGGGCCTTATGCAACCTTGATTGGAGAGTGATGTTCCCTAAAACTGAAGTGTTTGCACTCCCAACAATAGGGTCTGACCACAACCCTATCTTATTGGCTCTACAACTGAACAAAGTGAAAAGAAAGAAAGATTTTAAATTTAAGGCTTTTTGGCTTAAAAATGAAGAATGTAAAGAAGTCATCCAAAAAGCTTGGAATATTCCTTGTCTGACAGAGAGGGATTTTATAGAGAAACTTAAGGCTGTGACAAAGGCCCTATCACTGTGGAGCAGGAAAACTTTTGGGAATGGGAAGCAAAAGGTTTAACACTTAAAACTAGAACTTCTTGGACCAAAAAAAAAAAAAACTAGAACTTCACAGCTTAGGAATAACATGTCTTATGATGAGGACATAGAAAGAAAAATCCAGGGTGAAATAGAGGGACTTTGGAGACAAGAGAAGATGTATTTGGGGGGGGGGACAAAAATATAATTTTTTTTATGCGACAACAATCCAGCTGATAAGAGGGCTTGACATGAGTTGGATTCTTGAACTAGACTTGATTAAACAAGAGGTTTTGAACTTTTTTAGTGGATTATTTAGATCTGATGGTCAAAGGAATATCTCTCCGGTCCTTGAACAATGACCCAAGGTAGTGAATGAGGATATGAACTCCACTTTGCTTGCTGATGTTATTATGGAAGAAGTGAGGACAACCACTTCTCAACTTGGGGCTATAAAAGCCTTGGGACCTAATGGTTTAAATGGATTGGTCTACCAGAAAAATTGGGAAACTTTAAAAGCAGGCATCTATAAGGAAGTAAAGGAATTTTTCAGATTTGGGGTAATGCAGCATACCCTCAACAAAACCCAAATAACAATGATTCCAAAAATCTAGAATCCAGAAAAGTTGGAACAATACTGTGAAGTCCCGAAATTTCAAGGCCTATTATATGAATAATATTGGGACTCTTGGAATTGAGTGACAATTATCGGACACGAAATTGTTCGATCTGGAGGATTTCGATCGAGGACTGAAGCGTAGATATTTATAGTTCGATTAATTTAGTTTCGCCTTAGATAATTCTCGTCGAATTCCTTCGCGCCCGTGCCGACCCTGAACCAAATATCCTAAACCGGTCCTGATTTGTCAGATTACCAAAATACCCTCAGATATTATTCATATATGCCAGAAACAATTAATACCGATTGACTCGTGGACCCCACGTATTAATTACTATAGTAAATATCCTAAAACACTATTTACCTTTTGACTTTTTGTGAAATTACCAAAATGCCCTTGAAGACACTTTCTCTCTCTTCCCATTCTCTCTCCTCTCTCTCTCTCTTCTCTCTCTCCCTCTTGGAAACTCACGGCAGCCACCCCTCCCCCACTTCACGATCACCATCTCCATCATCTTCTCACCATTTTCATCTTCATCTTGCCGCTGCTCCACCGCAGTCCGCCGTTCGCCGTTCGCCGGACCACCGACCACCCCCGCCACTCGCGCCCTAGCCCCGTCGCCTTGCGCTGTGCTCGTCGAAGCTCCGCCGTGCCGCTGGACCGAAGCCACCGTCGCCCGGAGTTCCGCGAGCCCAAACCCGAGAGGCCCGCGTTTCCCCTTTTTTAGCGCGCGTCCGACTTGGAAACGCTCGTTTGAGCTCATCCGGAGGGCGAATCGAGCTCCGTTTTCGCCTACGCGACCGTAAGATCAAGGAATACGAGGATCTGAGGACTGTTTGTCCAGGAAGTTGCTGGAATGTCGTGGGTTTAGTCAGAACAGAGGCTGGTTGTGGAGAACCGGTGCGTTCCACCTCGTTTCAAGCTCCACCTTCGTCGCTACAGCCGTTGCCCTTGCCCGTTCGCCATCGTCCAGGTGTCACCGTAGAAAACCGTCGCCGTGGTTGCGTTCGGATCGTCAAGACGAGTTCGTAGGACCGCCGCCGGAAAATTCCGTCGCCGCCGCCACCGCCGCCGCCACTCACCGCCGGTCGCCGTCGACCGTCACCGCCAGTTATCGAAGTGAGTTAACCCCTAATCCCTGATTAGGCCGTTAATTACACTTAGTAGTTTAATTAAATAGTTACTGTAATTAATTAGTTAGTTACCGCAGTTAATTAGATAGTTACCGTAGTTAGATAGTTAACTATGGTTAGATTAAGTAGTTACCATAATTAATTAGATAGTTACTATGGTAGATTAATTAATTACTGTGGCTAGTTGGATTAATCATGGTTAGGTGAAATAGTTACCATGGTTAATTGCCTGTTTTATTGTGCCTGGTAATTATTGGCATTTGATTGTGGATCGAACTGAGTGTTGATTGTGCTTAATTGCTGAATGATCACACTAGTGTCGAGATGCCATGTTAATTGAAATTGAGCAGTCGTGTGACCAATTATTTATTTCGATCATGAAAATGGCCGTGGGTCGAGTTTTAAGCATACTCGTGAGTGTGATTGCATCGGGCTAATGTGAAGTAAGAACTGGTTGTTTGCCTGATGTGTTTGTATGGTCACACGACGGTTATTTGTCTCCCTAACATACTGGGGGATATGGGACGGTACTCCTGGTGGGTCCATCGCCTGGTAAGTTCGTACCGGCGACGTATAGTCCGGAATCCCACGACTTATCGGTTGCACGACAGTTCGTGCCGGCGACGTACAGTCCGGATAGACACGACTGGTCGGATGTCGGTCGCAGCTTATGATGGGCTGAAGTCCTTACGAAACTACCTGATATGCTTGCCTTAGGGATCTTAAGGGGCTATCGGATGCCGTCGTTGTAACGGGGTAGGACGACGCCCTGTTCGGCCGAAAGAGTACTAGCAGTGAGGCTGTACTGTGATGAGAGTGGTGTATCTCTTGCATGATAACCGGAAAAACCGCATGTTGCATAATGCTTGAATGCCTGAGAGTGTGACGTGTGTTGGCTAGATGCCTTATCCTGCTGTTCTTTATTGCCATGAAATATTTGTCGTGTGGTTCAAGGCAAGGTGAGTTGTATGTGGTTGTTTATTGGCTGTTGAGCCGTGCTCCTATTTGGTAGCTAGAGCGTGGCGTGCATCGCACGCTATTGATCTGCCATCGTATGTTTAGGTCGCCTGAGTGAATCAACGTCCTAATCGGACTTAGGCGTTGGCTCATTGAGATTTATATCTCATTTGTTGTTGTTAACCTTTTTCAGGTCCGTAGTACGGCGGTCTGGTTAGTCAGCTGGCGCAGTTGTGGAGGTTCTTTTGGAGTTAGTTTTTGGTAGTAGTTAGCCTTAGACCCGACCCGGTATCTTTTTGTGGGTCTTAGAAAACGGCCTTGAAGATGGGCTTGTAGATCGGTTTTTTCTTGGCTAACTGGCATATAAATAAAATGTTGTTGTTGTTGTGGTTGTATCTCCTGCATATCTATTCCTGTTGATTTCTTGTCTGGGGTTTGATATCGCTTCTGCATGTGCTTAATTGAAAGATAAAAAGAAATGGGTCGATGACATGCCTGGGATGTTATCCTTTGACCTGACGTAAGGAAGGGATGTTCGCGCGCCCGGGGTTCGGGGCGTGACAAATACTGTCCCATAAGCTTGTGCAATTTTACCTACAAAATCATTGCAAAGATCTTGGCAAATAAACTCAAGCCCATGTTGCCAAGAATCATCACTGAGGAGCAAAGTGCTTTTGTTGAAGGCAGACAAATATATGACAATATTTTTGTTGTCCAGGAGATTCTACACCAACTTAGAATCAAGAAAAGAAGAAGAAGAAAGTTCCAAGCAATCCTGAAACTTGACATGAAAAAAGCCTACGATCATGTAGAATGGGACTTCTTGGAAGCATGCTTAAAGAAATTTGGGTTCACTAAAACGTGGGTTGGGTGGGTTATGCAGTGTGCGACTACTGTTTCCTTTAGTGTCAAGATTAATGGAGAACCTCTTTCGTACTTCAGACCATCTGGAGGAATAAGGCAAGGGGACCCTCTTTCCCCTTACCTTTTCATCTTGGTAGCAAATGTGCTGACTTTTCTCATGAGGAAAGTAATGACTGATGGGAGCTTTAAAGGCATCATACATAATAGATGGTGCCCTACACTTTCCCACCTTCTCTTTACTGACGACTCAATATTCTTTTTGGATGGAAAAGTTATGGAATGCCAAAACCTTGCTTTAATCCTAAACCAGTGTTACATGGTTTCGAGACAAGAGATAAATTTGAACAAATCAGGAATCTTCTTCGGTAGGGACTGCCCTCAAAGTTTAAAAAGAAATATGGTTGGGGAACTGAGAGTGCTTGTCATTGATAAAATAGGGAAGTAGCTCGGGATTCCCTCGGATTGGGGAAAGTCAAAGAAGGAGATGTTTGCCTAGACTTTGAGTCGTGTCAGTACAAAATTGGAACGAAGGAAAATTTGCTCTCGAAAGCAGGAAGAGATTCTGGTCAAAACAATAGTTCAAGCACTCCCCCAATATGCAATGTCAGTTTTTAAAGTTCCCATTTTAGTTTGTAAAGCGATAGAGCAAAAGGTTTCCCAATTCTAGTGGAAAACAAGTGAGAAAAAAGCAAGCATCCATCGGAAAAAATGGGAAATTCTGAAGATGAGGAAAGATCAAGGAGGTTTGGGCTTTTGTGACTTGCTGTCTTTCAACAAGGCCTTGCTAGGAAAACAAACCTGGTGCCTAAACAACAAGCCAACATCCCTATGGGGCCTCCTGTTTAAAGGACTTTACTACCCTAACGGTGATTTGTGGCATGCCGAGAGTGGTTAGAGACCATATTGGGGCTGGCAAAACCTCATGATGGGAAGAGATGCTATCCTCCCTTCAGTGTAATGGGCAGTTAACATAAAAATCAAAACCAGAAAGGACAAATGGCTAAAAAAGGAGTTTTATATCGCCTTGCAAAGAGAAATGAACCAGAACTAATGTATGGTTTCATTGATCAAGAGGAAAGTCAATGGAAAGAAGCACTCCTAAGAGAGTATTATGATGACCAAATAGTTTGTGTGATCCTAACAATTCCAATCAAAACTCAATCTGGAAAAGACCAAATAGTCTGTAAAGACATGCCAAATGGCTCTTACACTGTTAAATCTGGTTACCACTCTATTCGAGAGTCAGCAACACAAAGCAGAACAGAGCAAGCCTCATCATCTTATAATGCACCCAGGAAACTCTAGTCAGGAATATGGAAGCTCAAGATCCCCCCAAAGATCAAATTTTTTCTATGGAACTTGTGTCAGAATGCCATTCCAGTCATGGACAATCTATATCGACGAAATATACAACCTGATCCAACTGGTCCACTATGTGAGCAAAGGCCAGAAAAAGTAGAATATCTTTGTCTTCTATGCCCCTGGACCAAAGAGGTATGAGCGAACCCGATGCTCAAACTGCAGTTTTCAAATTTGGGGTTTAGTTAGAGTCGAAGATTGGTTCTACAACCTGGTTATGAGCAAGAACGACTCACCAGAGCCAGCTTTGGTGGCTTAGGTACTATGGAACCTTGTTGACACCTAAATTTTGATTTTCCTTAAATCATTTCGTTTACATAAAAAATGAAAATTAATTTTAGTTCTCACCAAAAATAAATTAGTTTTCATGCATAGCATAATTAATTTGGTTTAGCATGCATTGCATTTTGCACATTTGCATATTATCCGGACCGACGGTGGATGGACTTAATTCAAGGTTTTGAACTTGATTGAATTATCTGAATTGAGCTTGTGCCGATATTTTTAAGAAATATGGGCTGTTAATTAAGTGTGATTAAGTCCTTAGGGGCTTAATTAAAAGGTCTTGCAATACGGGGTCTATTTCATAAAAGTCATAAGTTAGAGCCCCTAACTTGACCTAATGTTCCCTATATAAGCACATGTAGGTCATTGAATCGAAGAGGCCACTCACAATAGAATACACGGCACTTCAAGGCCACAATTTATCACACGGCCACATTGAGAGCTTCACAACAACCCAGAGAGAGAATTGAGAGGAAGTGGAGAGGTGTGGACTTCACAATTTGAGGACAAAAGAAGCATCCATCAGAAGACAAAAGGAGAATGGATTCTGCTCAACCCTGAAGGTCCTCATCTGATTCACGGTGCACCACCAGCCTGGCGTCTTCTGCTGTCCAGTCTTGAAGCCTCGCTATTTGGTGTTATCTTCCGCTGATTTGGAGTCCAATTCAGTCCCTGCTCAAGCTGAATTATTGCAATAATTCACCTCTTGATTTCTTGCTATTCAGTGCCCAAGAAAGTTTGTTTTTTTTACTATTATTCGGTGCAGGTTCAAAAGCTGTTCGGGCACGAATACTCCTCTGTTTTGGCCTGATTTGAGCTGCTGTTTGTTGCTCAATACTTCACCGTTCGATTGCGATTGGAGCTGCTGTTTGGGGTGCCGTTTAAGCTGTTTTGGCGCCAAAACAGTGCTGTCCAGCCCAGGTTTATTTACAATTCAGTGCAGAATTTTTCTGCAGGATATTAAGGTGACCTCGCTGTTGTTTCAAGGGTCGTTTTTGCTGTAACTTAAGGCGAAACAGTGCTGTTTTTGGGCGGAACCCACAGCTTGCGCACGTGCAGGATTTTGAGAGCGAAACAAGGTAACTTCTCTATACTTTTTAGGGTTGAATTGATGTTGTTTTGAGGTGATAAACATGCTGTTTTGCTGCTGTTTCTATGCTGTTTACATGCTGTTTTTGTCCGAAACAAGTTGTTTTTGTGTTTTTATGCTACTAACTCATGTAGAATTTTGCCGGGAGCGTAGAGGTAAGTATTTTATTTATTTTCAATGCCTTTTTGCATGAATTTGATGCTGTTTTGCTTGCCTTTTTTTTTCGGGCATAATTGCTTATTTCCGGGAAAATTGTCAAGAAGCAATCTTTGTGTTCTAAAACCGTAATCTTGTCACATATTTCGAAATTTGGGGATTTAATTGGACTTATTGGATATACTTTTCAGAATATTTAAAAAAAAAAGGCTAAATCTAATTTAGGGAAGATCCTTTCCTAAAAGGCAACGAATTTTTAGACTTGGACGATTCTTCCCGTCACCATTCGGGAATGATCCTCTGGTCTAGAAAAGCGGGAAAGATAGGCCAACTCGATCTATTGCCATTTAGATCCGGTTCGCTATCTTTCAAAAGCCGATTTTGGATTTAGTTTCCTTCCTCTCTCTTTTTCGAAAATTATAAGAAGATGGTGTTTGATTTGCCTTGATTGGTTTAATTGCTATCTTGAAATATCTTGTCTGATTGGATATTCTATCTGATATGAGTTTTCTAATAGACTTGAAGTTCCTAAAAAATTTAGAAAGATATGGTTTCTTAGAAATTATATCCAGTTAAATCTTTAGGAAGATAAAGTTTCCTAGAAACTTCATCTGATTAAGTCTATTCTGAAAAATGGTAGTTAATAGGATTAAATCGAGGATATTCCAAATGTGACCGAAGATTGCATCTAAAAATCTAAAAAAGTCTCAAGAAAAGTCGACACATCTTCATGCATGGTTCGAATATTCTTGTCTGCATATCCTGCATATCTTTCCATATTTTCGAGTACCATATCTTGCATCCCATATTTTCAAAAGATATCATTTGCATATTCATGTTTATCTTGTGTCACATTGTATATTTTAATTCCTAAAAATAATAAAAAAATCTCATTCATATCTTGCATATTCACATCATGATTTTTTTCAAATATCACTTCTTGCATTCCATTTTTTTTCGGAACTTCATGCATATCTTGAATATCTTGCTTGCATGATTTGCATTATCTCCAATGCATATCAAATATTTTCGAGTATCATCTAATTCCTCCTTCCATTTTTTTCCGAAATTAGTCTTGCATATCCATATTGCATACTTTCGAATATCATAAGTTATGTCCTTCCATGATTTAAAAATCACATATTACATCATGCATATCTTCGCATATCTCATATGTTGCATGTCCATGTCATTTTATTTTGTCATGTCAGTTTTGCACGTCTATTTGGATTGCTTGCATGTTGTCTTGAATATTGCATTCATGAGTCACTTTGATTGTTTTAATTAAATTGAATTCAGACATATCTTGCATGCTTTGCCTTGGCGTTTTCGCATTTAGTGTAATTCATGCATTTGCATTTCATTTTAAGTAAATGAAAACATAAAAGAACACTTCATTTGAACTTTAAGATGAATTCAATCAAATTTGAGTCACCGACTTAGGACTTTCATGGAATTAAAGGTACCGAAAGGGCATTAGTTTTAATTAACTAGTGTAATCAAGTCCCCGAACTTAAAATCTCTGGTTCGTAGAAATAAAGTGGTTCTCCCGCTACTCTATTTAGGTTCCTAATCAACCTACCAAAAATGATTAGTGGCGACTCCAAATCTAAAATCATCTTAATGAAACCTAAGTTGCGATTTTGGTAGGGCTTGGGAGAGTCCGTATTAGGTTAGTTTCTAATTAGCCTGATAATCCATTAGCCTAAAATCTGATTGATTTTTTTTAGGTCGCGACAAACCTGTGGAAGGCCAGAAAATGAAAAAAATATTTCGACAAAGACTCCCCGATCTGTACGAAGTGGTCAATTCAGCTCTATTCTCCCTTCAAAACATCCAAAAGTGGCAAATCTCACCGATTACAACCCAGAGTGAGAAAAAACCTAAATTTTGCAACTCAAAAGGGGCTAAAGGCCGAAACTTTATTGTCCATGTTGACGGTGCTCACACCAGGAGCAATGGAAGGAGCGATGGCCTGGGTCCTCCGAGACTCGACGGACATTTTGCTGGATGGAGGAACCAAAAAGGTTGCAGCTTCATCGGCTCTGATGGTAGAAGCTTTGGCCTTGGAAGAAGGGCTTAGTTGCGTTCTCTCTCCTCAGAAAGAACGTCGATCTACTCGAGAACTTTCTTTTAATCCCTCGAACGACAACTTGACTTGTTTCTCGGATTGTTTCTTCCTAGTCAAGGCTATAACCAACCCAGGATTCGAATTGTGGGAGGCCCATGGCCTAGTATCTTCTTGTAAAGACTTGATTTTTTGTTTCTTCCTAGTCGAGGCCATAGTCAACTAGGATCCGAATTGTGGGAGGCCCATGGCCCAATATCTTCTTGTAAAGACTTGCTTTTTAACTTCCCTAAAGCCCAAGTGCTATTTTGCCCTAGAGAGTCCAATATAGTGGCGGATTGGATAGTCAAGACGCAAAAGAAAAATGAATTAACTCGTAATTGGGTATCCAATCTACCCTGTGCTCTCTGGGACCTCCTTTGTTATGAGGCCCATCTTTCAGGCTTCCCCCTTGAGGTTATATCAATGAAAGGTTTGCTTTCGTCCAAAAAAAAAAAAGACCTATGATATTGTCAATCAATTGGTGATGTGTATTGCTCATTTCGTTAGCAAATAGAGACTTCGTGTTTGAAGTATGCCTATTGAGAAATGAAGATTCATATCGCACAAGTACATTTAACTTGAGAGTTCTTTTTTTTTTGTTAACTCAAAGACTCACCATATTCATTTTTTAAATGTTTAATTTGCTTTTAATTGGTTAATTTTTTTTTCAATATACTATTTTTCATATTTAAGGAAAAAATTACAAAGAATTGAAGCCCAAATCGGATTGGGTGTGAGTTAGGGTTAGGTGAGATTGTTAAATTGCATAGCAGGTCAATTTGTTTTGGGCCCATTTTTTATCGTAGTTAAAGTCGACCCAACGTATCTAGTTTAAGGACAGCCCATAGTCTGTCCAAATGGTTGGAGTTCATGTTACCTTAAAGAGAAGTTTGAAATAAAAAAGTTTTGGAAAAGTTTTGGAGAAGTAAAGAAGAAGAGAGAAACGAAAAAGAGAAGGAAAGAAACATTCCGGTTCACCATTTGCTTTCATTTGAACCGAACCGGGTCAAGGAACTGAGACTGCACTCCACTCTTCCTTCTTCAACTAAATTCGAAGTCGCAGTCTTATCTTCAGCCGCAAAGAAGCGCCATTCTCTAAACCCTGAACTCGCTCCCTGCAGTCCCCTCTTCATACCACCCACTTCACCACCTTGCAAGAGAACCCGAAAAGCCCTATACCCATCAACGAAGATGCTGCTCCAACCTTCTCTCCGCAACCGCACTCCGTCGATCTCTCCCTCCCTGTCCTGCCCCCACCCTCTGCAATCGAAGATCTCCCAGATCATCCTCCGCCAGAGCTCGAACCCCTTCAAGCCGCCGGCGATATCGTGCTCGGTGTCGCAGGTCCACAACTACAACACCATGGACTACGAGCGGAGGCCGATGGTGAAGTGGAACGCCGTGTTCAAGAGGATATCGCTCATGGAGAGCCCCGAGCTCGGGGCGGCCACCGTGCTGAACCAGTGCGAGGACGAGGGCAAGAAACTGACCAAGTGGGAGCTTTGTCGGGTGGTCAAGGAGCTGAGGAAGTACAAGCGGTACAAGCCGGCTCTCGAGGTAAGAAGAGACGAGATGAGTCGAGTTGGTTGGTGTTTCGTGGTTTGATGAGTATTCCGATTTTATCATTGGTTAGTGTTCCGTTCTTGAGATATGTGCTTTCATGTATAACATATCGTGCCCTGTTGGGAAGAGTGATGGGTTTACATGTTCCTTCAGGAGTTGGGTCTGCTCTTGCTGAAATTGCGACCCTGTTTTTAAGCTTTGGGCCTTTGTGAGGTTGTTCATTTTTCTTTTCTTGTTTCTGCCAAGAATGAATATTGCTTGAGACAGCGGTGTAAATTTGAATAAATTGACTGAGATCCACTTGACACGGCCATGGGTTTGGTGATTCGCAAGATGGGAGATTAGGACTTGGTTGGGGTTCAAGGTTGCAAAATTGAAACTTGCCAAAGACAAGCAGGCTGACTGCTCATTTCGCTTGGGGAAAGGTTTCCTGATTGTGGTTCTTATTCTTGGTTAAGTACTTCGTTTTATGACATCGATTGCGCAGGGCTTTTGTAGCATTGGCACGTTCTTTGGCATCCTTGAGAATATTCTTTGGCTAGTTGATTCTATTTGTTGGCCAACTTGTAGATGGTTTAATATCTTATACACTTTACTGGTCTTATATAAATCCTTCATCACCGTCTCCAATTGTCTTTTCTATAAATGTCCATGGGATTGCAAATAGTTAGAGAGGTGGTTGCAATGATAATTTGTTGTTGTCAACTCACTATTATTCTGCCCTAAAGACTGATCAGCTAGCTTTTCTATGACAGTTTCTTCATTCATGGATGCAAAATTGATTTCTCCAATATATAGTGATGATCCAGAAGTATCATTTGAAATGGGGAGAAGATAATTTATGACAAATTGAATCTTTTAATAGATTTTGACTTTGTCCAATGTTAATATCTTCAATACTGCAAAATTTCCGCGGTTGCTGGTGTCATGTTAGCAGCTAATGGACTCTCTTTTTGGTCGTTAGCAAGTGATAGACTTAAAGAGCATTTTTATTGGAAAATAGCAAGGAATCAATTGGAAATGCGTAATAGAGGATAATTTGTGCGGCTCATTGTTTATTCATATTGGTTTGCCAGTCCAAATAAGATGGTTTGATCATGTTGCATCAACGAAGTAATATATTCGAATCCTTTTCAAAGTAAGGCAAGCTGAGCACCAGCTGAAATAACTCCCTCTTAGTCAGTAGAATTTCTGCAGAGGAGTCTCTGTACGATACAATGGAATAAGAGCTCTCGGATCTCCCTTTGGCTTTGGCAGAAGATGTTCTCTCAGCAGAAATGGTTATCTCGAATATGGTAGTTATGTGATTTAGGATGTTGACAACTAGACTTGGAGTTATGCTTAAACCGACATTTAATGTCTTTGCCTGTGGTTGTCTGCACTTTATGATCATTTCACATCAAGCATTCATTTCACAAGTATGTAAACATTTTATTACTTTGGTCAAATTTAATTGCATGGAAACCTGGGGGCTTTCCAGTTCCTCGTACAAGTTTTATTCTAGTGTTCCTGCCTTAGGATGTTTGTTGTTCATTTTGCAATGTGTACTGTCAAGTGATATTTTTACTTCGTCTTTTGGACTTCTGCTACCATGCTTTGGATGTACATTTCTGTTGGTTTGGATATGTCTGTAGTATCATCACATATTTGTGTCAATTAGCATGGATTGACTGCTCAGTGCGTACTTCGACGTCTAGCTATTCATGAAAATCGCTTATTGGTGGAAGCCCAAGGTTTTCGAAATCTTTGGTCAATAGGAAAGACAACTCCGACACTCAGTCACGTGCAAGTGAAATGGCATATATCTTGTTCATGTTTTTTGTTGCATCCCTGCTGTTAATTGTTTCCGTTGGGGTTATATGTAGTTTTTATGTGAAAATTTTCGGGAATCCTGCATATAGTTGTAGATAACTGCAGCCATCATTTGACATGTGTTTCTTTGACTAGCTTTAGTACAGGCCATGAAATTCTTATTTATTCTCCAGGTGTATGATTGGATGAACAATAGAGGAGAGAGGTTCAGATTAGCTGCCAGTGATGCTGCCATTCAATTGGATCTGATCGCCAAAGTGCGCGGCATTTCTGGTGCTGAAGATTTCTTCTTGAAGCTACTGGATACTTTGAAGGACAGAAGGATATATGGGGCTCTTCTCAATGCGTATGTGCGCGCCAAAATGAAAGAGAAGGCAGAATCCTTGATTGACACAATGAGAGAGAAAGGCTATGCCATGCATGCTCTCCCGTTCAATGTGATGATGACCCTCTACATGAATCTTAAGGATTATGGAAAAGTTGATGCTCTGGTGTCAGAAATGATGGAGAAGAATATACAACTTGATATGTACTCGTACAATATTTGGTTATCATCTCGAGGGTCCCAGGGATCTGTGGAAGGAATGGAGCAAGTTTTCGAACAGATGAAACTCGACAGCATGATCAACCCCAACTGGACAACATTTAGCACGATGGCAACAATGTATATAAAGATGGGACAGCTGGAAAAGGCTGAGGATTGCTTGAAAAAGGTGGAGAGTCGAATCACTGGCCGAGATCGGATTCCTTATCATTATCTCATTAGCCTGTATGGTACTGTTGGTAACAAAGAGGAAACATATAGGGTATGGAACACTTACAAATCAGTTTTTCCCACTATCCCAAACCTTGGATATCATGCCATGATATCGTCTCTTGTCCGGATCGGCGATATCGAGGGGGCAGAAAAGATGTACGAGGAATGGCTTTCAGTGAGGACATCTTTTGACCCTAGGGTAGGAAACCTTCTCATGAGCTTTTACGTTAAAGAAAGAAAATTTGACAAAGCCGAGGGCATTCTTGATCAAATGGTCGAATTGGGAGGAAAGCCGAATTCAAGTACATGGGAGATTCTCGCAGAAGGTCATACTGGGGAAAGAAGGATTTCCGAGGCTTTTTCTTGCTTTAAGGAGGCATTTTTAGTCGATGGGTCGAAAAGTTGGAGGCCTAAGCCAGTGACTGTGTCTTATTTCTTCGACCTTTGCGAGGAAGAAGGTAATTTGGAAACCAAAGAGGCTTTAGTAGGGTTGTTGAGGCAGTCGGGATTTCTTGAAGATAAAACTTATGCATCCTTTGTTGGCTTATCTAATGGACCTCTCAAAGATGAAGCTGGATCCCAGGATGAGGGTGATGGATCTGAGGTGCTTCTCGACCGACTGCAGGGTAGCATGTGATGCGCTTGGGGTCTGCTATTTTGAAAATCTGTCGTCTACTTGGAGTTGACCGTGAAAATTACTATGCACAGGGCATGGAAATCCAAGTTCTGAAGCCCCAGACTCGAGCATTGTAGATATTGTGACAGAATAATCAGACGTTCTGTTTGCAGTCCCAGAATATGGAGCTTGATATGCTTCTTGCCGTGAAGATGGGCTTATGGATGTGGGAATTGCTCATGAGACAGATCCAGCTTCTTTATCCGATTTATTTCGTAACTCTCCACCATTGTTAATCGACATCTGTTAAAAGCAATTTTGGCATCACGGAGCTTTCGGGTTCTGATGTAGTTCTTCTCTACATTCATGGGAGAAACATTTGAATTTCATTCTTCTGTCATGCCTTGTGAAGTTACGTTGGCGGTCCCATTCCATCCATGAGCTGTTCACTCTAGCAGTCAACTGGTTTATGAGCAAAGGAGGTAAATTTGCTGTTACTCTTTCATTTTGAGGAGTACATGAGCATACATACACAGATGTGTATGTGCGGAAACTCATATTCTGCGTGGTTTTCTCTTGATTCTTCTCTTGCTGAACGGATTGGTTGGCGGCCTCAATGTATTTGGTAAAAGTTTTAACTATTGAAAGTTTTTTCATTTAAAGCCACCCTCTCTGCACTCCTGACTCCCCTTAGAGTGAGTTTTGACATGCAAAATTAGTCACCTCATTGGTACCCTTGGGGGTTCTTGACCTTAGTTCGACTTTATGCCTATAAAAATCGGGCGGTGTTCCCTCCGTCTTCGATTGATGGGTTTTAAATATGAACATCATCTATATGAGAATTCAACTAAATGTGAATGTGGGTGATTTCGATGTTTGTAGTTTAACTAACTCAGAAGGCTGTTGTGAGGAAACTGATGAAGGAAGTATGACCTTGCACAATCGTAATCAATCTTTTCATTTGATTGCACTTTTAGATCTTTCAGCTATAATCTCTCACGAAATTCAATTTCACTTCACTAAGTGTTATCAACAGCTAGAAATTTGCCTCTTCGGCGAATGTCGTGATTCCCTTAATTCCATTTTAGGAATCTGCACCCCATTTGTTGAGTTTCTATAGCACAATGAAAAAGGGGATTCAAGCCTTAGGATTTGATCCACAAAACCCGTCCCTAACCCGTCTGAAGATTGGCCAAATCCAACATATACCCGATTCGATCCATATTCAGAATAACCAAAAGTACCCGAATCATCCAGCCACCTGAACCTGACCCGGAACAGAAGGAAACTTAATCTTAAATGAACCCGAAGCAATGCATGATTAAATTCTACGTAATCCAAATCCAAGAATACCCGGGTTTCACATTTCAGATTACTCTAGGAAAGATATAGTACACTCAAAATTAGTTCGTCTACCACTAGTTCAAATTTATATATGTCCGATAATGAACTGAAACAATTGGAAGTGAAATCAAAACCAAAGCAAAAACCAAAATAGACACATAATCGAACAGATTTATGCGAAATTCGAGAGCCTAAAATTAGAAAAGATAGGAAACAATCCGAATTTGCATTTGAAAAATAAAAGAACCTGAACTGAACCAAGGTCTAGATGATCCATCGCAACTCGACTTCTAATTGCAATTTCATAAACCGAAATGTGGTAAATCTGAAAATATATCAAATCTAACCAAATGAAAATGATCCAACCCACCCTTGTACCGAACTATTTGAAGCTAAAGGATACTAAAACTCATAAAGACCTGAGCTGATCAGACCTGCATTTGAAAATTAGACAACTCAAAAATTGAAACCAAGATGTTCTGAACCGAGCTAACGTGCGTCTAAGATTCTGAAATCAAAAGTAACCGAACCGGAACCGTCCTGAACCGCAACTTTGCCACCTCTACTTAGAACTGCGGAACCGGGGTTATATTCCTTATTGGAAATAAATCACTTTTTGTATTAGAACTGATGCCCGTGTATCCTGGTACTTGTTCTCTTGCAAACGCATTTGCACGCACCTACAACACAAATATGTGCTGGAACTTAATGTTTTATTGAGCTAGCCAAGGTGCCCATTGATTATCAAGAAGTTCTTAATTAACAATGGATAAACTAATGTGTTCCTGCATACTAGCGGTAAGCATAGATGACGACCCTGATGACGGATGGCACAAAAGCGGTGAGCGTGATGTAGCGGAGCTTGACCCTCTCGTTGGGCACGGCGGCGAACAAGGCCAAGCCGTACGTTACCATCATCGAGACCATTGCTGCCATGATCTCCAGATAGAAAGGGCATTGGTAGGTGAGTAACATGATCAAGAGGACGGAGGTGGAGAGAGCTATTGGGGTTATCTCATATCGGTCGTGGAAGGGATTGATGGTCAGTTTGATAAAGAGCAAACGTGTTGAAGACCAAGAAGTCAGTGAAAGGGCACCACCCGGGTGGAGTAGATTGCGTTGCCCGCGTTGTGGCCCCGGTTGTCTTGCCACACCACAACCGACGGGTTGACCCTGGCCTGGAAGGTGACCGCAGCGATCAGGGTAGTGACAACCAACAGCATGTTGCGGATGTCGATCTGGTCTGGGTCCTGTCGGATATAGTTGAACGAGCTCCTTCTAGGTTTGATGCTGTCTTCCGAGCGGCTAGCCACTTTCATCAAAGTATATTGAGCTAGAGCAAGACCTATTACGATGCTGAGTCCATGAAAGCTTCTATATACGCAAAACATTAGGCATGAGTATGGACAAAAGTTTATTTTTGTCTTTCGCTGTAGCGTAAACATAATTTTCCTTTTCGTGGGCCGAACAACATCACGAGCAGCAAATGCATCATGTTTCTCTCGGATCAAATATATGGGATTTAGAACTCCAGACTGATACCCGTGGCCAACGCCGGATTGTGTTTTGAGTTACCATCTACATTGTCGATGTTATGCGGAAAATTTTCCGGTGACGGAGGCCTTTGTCTCCTTCACCGCCCACCGGTTTCGTGGCTCTGTGAGTGGGCTTCGATTCTCTTCATTCTCTCTCTCTCTATATACGTTCACCTCGAGCTTAACAAGGAAAGCATATGTACATATCAGATGTTAAAGCTGTGACATGGTCTGTTCAGCAGCCGTTCCAATTTGGATTTGGTCCACGTCCATCAACTTATTACATGCAAAGACGGAGAGACGTTTTATAGTGTTAAGAGAGGCAGTCTCGCATTAAAATCATTTGGAAGGTGGACTACATGTTTCATTCCAAAATTTGAAGATACAAACATAAATCGAAAATTTTCCCGATGCTAGTTAAGTGTCCAAAAAATTGGTGGTAAACAGAGTTACCGATCACCCTATAATTCGTTGGTAAGTTACCAACATTTATTTTTTGAAATTACTATCTTTTTGTTGACAGTGTACAAATGGGGAAATTACCAAGAAAGTTCTAAATCTATAGCACTTGGGTCAATTTAATCCCAAACATTTCGAATTGATCAATTTGGCCCTTAACCTTTTGACTATTTGACAATGTAGTCCAGCCAGCCAATTTTGACTGAAGATTACTGACGTGGATGTCAGCCGTCCTACGTGACATGGGCGGTGCTGACATAGACAATTTTTACAATTTTTTTGAGTTATTTCTTTTCTCTTTCTTTTTTACTCTTTTTCTTTTGCCAGTGGCTTGTGAGAGTTGGCCTCGCTTGGGTTAGGGCAAGGCTGCCCTGGCCTAGGCGAGGGTCATGCCTAGGAGAGGGTCGACCTCATCAGATTTGGCAAGGGGGCCCTCGCTTGGGTGAGGGTTGGTTGGTGCCTAAGCAAGGCCTAGCGAGGTCGATCCTCGTCAAGGCGAGGCCAACTATTGTCTGTGGCCGATGGCCGGCGATTGACCACTAGCGAAAAGGGAAAAACAAAGAAAGAAAAGAAAAGAAAAGAAAAGAAAATTCAGAAAAATTATTGAAAATTGAAAAAATTATCCAAATCAGCCCCGGTCGTGCCACATAGGGCGGCCAAAGCGTCCACGTCATATTTCCTGCAAAAATTGATCTAGGGGACTGTATTAGCAAATCTTTAAAAGGTTAGGACTAAATTGAAATGTTTATAACTGAATTGGCATAAGTGGAATAGGTTTAAGACTTTCTCTGTAATTTTCCTATGTACAAATCATCAAATTTTCTTGTTTTTTTTTACTAACTGTTCTCTGTCTTTCATACCAGTATGAAATTATTATTTTTATTTGAGCGACTTATCAACTATTTTCCGATTATCGAATCCTACATGAAAATACCAATATTTATTTGTGTCACTTATTAGCTTTTGGCGTAAAAATCGAAGTATCTTATTCATACGTCCCTTGTTCTGTCATTTTCGAAAACCTATTCAAAGGAATAGAATTTCCTCTCGATTTTCACGGACAGCTGGGGATCAAAGAGAGGAAAAAGAAAGTGTAGAATAAGGAAATGTTCCAAGGCTGCTCGTATTAGGCCCATCAATTGTTCCGATTTGGACCTCTCATTTCAGGATTGCTAATTGATACCGACCAAATTACTTCGGAGATGCTGTCGCATTACCTTAGCAAAAATTATTTGATAACTATGAGCGAAGGAGATTCGACCGAAAAAACAAAAACCAATACTATGAGCTAAGGAGTTACTCTATTTCACAATCATTTACTCTCGACGACAAGTAAAGATGAGTTTCCGATCAATTTTGAATTATTGTGGCGGCCCGACCCGCTTTGGGTTATGTCCTCAGAAAGAATTCTCTGAGCGACAACACAAGGTGGTAACCAGTTGAGGGTGTATATTTATTTATGAATCACTTAATATAGCATCTCTCTCCTAATATGGTATTTTGAGATGTGAAGAAATCAACCCATTCAAAGAAGCGGAACTTTCGACATGTCACAACTTCTCTTGGATGCGTGGTGGCAAAATGATGGTGTCCATTTAACCTTAGATTAACAGAGAACGAACAACGACCGGTCTATATACAGACGATTTATGTCTCATAAAGTGCTGACAAGTTCTAAAACGTGCATCGAGAGAAAGAGCTTCACCAATGAAAACCAAAGTCTATTGTGGCTTCTACAATTGCAGAATTATGGCCTTTTTCATTCCCCCCCCCCCCCCCCCTCTCTTTTGCTAACCGACGTACCAACTATAAACACATGGTTACTGATTTTCTAATTTTATTCTGTTTTTATGCTTTACTCTAATTCCTTCTGCCGATATCGATATGATTTCATTCTTCATCTTTAGAGATTGATTTCATAACAATCGTTCTCATTGGTATCTCCACTATGATATGATCGGCTGGAGGTTCTTTTGGAACCTTTCAGCTATGCTAGCAATTGCTCTATCATTGTGATGTACTGGTCTTGTGATCGCACAGCTGCGAGTTGCGCAGTAGCCAAAGACTTTTGCCGGAGAAATGAAGCACTTGCTTCTGAAGTGCAATATGGAGAGGCTAGATTTGGGTGTTATGTTGGTTTAGCCAAGCCAAGATAGTTTTTTCAGCTCCATTTATTTTGGTGAAATTGAAGTTATCCCACCACTTGGTTTTAACCCTTCGGATCAGCTTTGGAATGTTATGGCGCTGAGGAGGAACATAATAGTCTAACTCCCAAGCTGATACCCGTGAGATTATGAAATTCACGGAAAAATGGATAAGATTTGGAAAGCGCGATTCTTGCTCTGTTGGTGCGAATTTTGAGTAAAAAAACTCGAAACTCTTTGTAATTTATGATGGCAAAATTTCAACCATGGGACCAAAATGATTCCAGCACTGGTTAAACCGATTGGGTAGGTGGGTTAATCTGGTTGAGCGGTTTGAAATAGAAGAGCCAAGAATAGCGATAGTTATTCGCGGTAAAATACAGACCACAACGCTTATTGGTATTCTCAGTATGTGTTAGGAATCGGTGCACAATCCACAATGAAGTAAAGCGTAAAAGAGAAAAAAAATAAATCAAGATGTAAAGGTTTATCCTAGTTCATCTTTAAACTAGAGCTATATCCAGCAAATGATTCCACTATGATTAGCACCTCGCACCTCTTTATTACATTCCTCAATTACAAGAGAAATAGATAATATATAGCAGTAGGTATTTCATGGGCTTAAGCTCAAACTACCAATGAAAAAAAATATGGACTCAAACTATAAATGTTGTGACATCCCGAATTTTCCTTACATTAGGAATAATTAGAGTGTGAAATAAATCTTCAGGGCATGATCTTTAAGGAATTTTTAGAAGAGGCTAATTAGTAACTTTTCAGGAAAGTTATTTCGAAGTTTCTTAAGAAAATTATTGCTTAGCCTATTTAAGAGTTTTTCCGAAAAATTGCATTAGAAAATATAATAGTCCTAAATTCGATATCTATAAATCAAATGAAGTAGGAAAGTCAATGCTAAGTCAATTGGGTTAATGGCAAGTCAATTTTCTAAAGGATAAGAATGAAGTCAATGCGAAGTCAATGGCAAGTCAATTTTCTAAAGGATAAGAATGAAGTCAATGCAAAGTCAATAGCAATTCAATTTTCTAATGGATAAGAATGCACAAGTCAATGGAAGTTAATGGTAATAGTAAGTCAGTTGGATAAGGATAAGATCAATGTCATTTTCAATGCATTAAATGAAAGGATAAGGTTCATTAGTAACCATACAAGTGGACCAATTAAGTGCCAATAAGTAGTTAATCTAGAAACCTAAGAGAGATAGGCTTTTAGGTGGACCAATGAGATTAAGACACCAAGGTAAGGTCATTAATGAAGGAACTTGCAAGAGAAGTGGAAAACTATAAATGAATTCACACTACTTCACATTTGTAAAAGAACTTAACGAGCAAGTTCTTTAAGGAACTTGGGGAAGAAGTCAGAGATTATAGCTATGAATAAGTAAGATTGTGTAACAAAGGGATAAAAACAACGAATCGAGGACGGGAGAATGCCGAGCCAGCGATGATACGACGACGTCCGACAGACTCACGCTTGGCCAGCGTGAGGCCGGATCGGGACGTGCCGGCTGGACAGCCGGCGTGAGGCAACCGCCGGCCCACGCCCCCATGGATGGCGCCGTTCCTCGTCGGCGGATGGCCAGTCCCGAATTCGTCTTTGATTTTCGGAATTAAGTTTAGTTTAGACATAACTAAGATGATTAATCAATAAAGAGGGTAATTAAGTTGATTAAACCTTTCTTGACACTTGGATCAATGAGGAAATGCCAAGAACCTAACGTAGGACCTAAGAGACATTTGGACCAATTAGAAAATGCTACATGGCTACTCTAGGATAGGATGACATCATATGGAACATAGGCTTGATAGGTGGCTTCATATTATGAAGATAAGTAGCAAAGCATTAATAATGGCTTGACCTTAAGAAGACCCCACCTACCTTTCAAGGGGAGACTCCATCGTCCACTTCAAGAGAGAATCCAATCATAAAGGAAAGAGAGTCAAGAGACATCATGATAGAATGATTGACTTCAAAGAACTCATCATAAAGCTATGGACTTCAAGAAGGTTATGATGGGTCATGTCTCTATAAAAAGGGGAGAGGTCCCCCTTCTTGAGACCAACGTAGAGCCTTTCCCCCACTCCCCCTAAAGCATCCGACCACCCCCTCCCTCTCCCTCCCTTACCGCGTCGCCCTCACACCACCATCCACCGCTGTGCGTACCGCATCAAGCCGTCGCCGCCTATCACCTCACCGACCGCCGCAACGCCGCCGTCCACGCCATCACGCCAGCCGTCAAGCCACCGACGTTCCGCTGTCTTTTGTAATCTTAGTTTGGGTCTCATTCATCGAAGTAGTACGGTAAAACGGTAAATGGGTTTTCTAGATCTAACGCGGAAATATCCATTTATTACTTGATTTAGTGTCGCATTAATGTATGATTGTGTATGTTCATGTGCATCATGGCACTAACGATAAGTTATTTTGGTTAAAATTGCGAGGGGGAAGTCGAGGGCACCGAGGGGGGACCAATCGAAGGAAAAACGAGAGTCGCCGAGGCAAGACAGACTGGGATTCGGTCCGACCCAGACCTGGTTGGGTCTAGATCTGGCCAAACCCGGCCGAGCAAAACTGGAACAGCCCTATTGGGCATGTACCGGTTCTGTTTTGGTTCTGTTTTGGACTGGTTTGGGCGGTCCGAACTGCCGGTTCGGTCCAAAGCCCCGCCAGATCGATTTGTCGAGTTGTACGCCACCTGATAAATCCATCGTCCCGTCTTCATCCCGTTATTTTGAAAGCTTTACATGTTGGTTAATGATGGAAGATAATAATCGGAGCGTGCGTGTGAAGTATGTGATTGTCATTAAAAGACGATGATCGCCACCGTTAGTGAGAAAAGCAACAGTGTAGGGGCTCGGGGGTAGCGACGTATTGAAGTGACCGCTGCTCGCAACAACAGGTATAAGTGCCATCATTCACTAAAAGTTTTACTTGAGGCAATGGCGTAGACGTCGTTTACCTAATGATGATATGAAGTGAAAGTGCCGTCGTACACGTGCAGTGACCACGACGTTGCCTGGTACTGGAAGTCCTGATGAGAGGCTTGGGAAAAGGAAGCCCAAAAGTAAAAAGAAATTGCATCAACTACATTTACGTGTTTATTTGAAATTGAAAGTGAAAGGAAAATGCATTGGTTGCATTTATATGTTTATATGAAACCGATTTGATCAATGATTGATAATGCATGGCATCATTTACTAATGGATCACAAGATAGCTTTGTTTAAAATGGCATGTACACCACTGAATTGAGTATTGGACCAATACTCCCGCCTTAAGCCTAGAAATTTCATTTACTGGGCTGTTCACTCACCCCATTATTTTCAGGTGCGAAAATGGAATTCCTGTAGGAGCCGCTGTTTGGATTCCCTACTCGTATGACCCACCTAAAGCAGACTGTGATTGACTTGGAATTTGGCAAGGTGTACGTCCACATCACCTCGGCCGTCTGGATAGATGTAGGGTTGACCGATCAGATCACTGTCCAGCTTGTCTCTTGGCATGAACAAATGGAGGAGGGGATGATACGAGGACCGCTGCGCAATTTCAATGGTCGACCAGGATTCTAGGGCGGAGCAGCGTCTTAGGTGGACCGCTTCGAGGAGTAGGGTAGACCCGTCCCACGTTAGTGGTTTGATCTGATGGGGTAGCGGTTATGGCTGGTGATCGGATAGCCTCCAACCATTTTTGCTTGTGAGATAGGTTGGGAGGTAGTGTTTGTGTGTGGCGAGGTTATGAGAGAAATTTGGTGTGTTTAACTTCCCTGTACTTTGGATGTAGCAAGAAATAGGGAAGTTGAAGTATTGTTGTAGCCAAATGGATTTCCCATCCTTATATAATATGATGTATGTTCGTACTTGTCCTGAAAGTTACTATGTCTACTAATTAGTTAGAACTAGGCAGTCCTTCGAAATTAAGAATAAAGGTTGGCAGAAAATAAGAATATAATAGTAAATAAGGAATGACTATCCTGCCGTTAAATGTTCCTAGGAATAATAAACGAAGGTCATTAGGGAATAATAGAACAGATAAAAAAATAAGAATAGAACTATTAATAACTGGGCAAAGGTGCTGGGGTCGTCACAAAGGCCCTCTGGTGGCTCGGGGGCACTGCCCCCGCGACCCTCGTACCTTCTTGTCGATGTAAAGTATGAACCACGCCACAACAATATGTAAATTAAGGGTGAGCAAAAAAATCAGGTTCCACCCAAACCGGACCAAACCGTACCCAATCGGCTGATTTTGCATAGTAATGACGGGTATCGGTCCTGTTCCCGGTTTCAATTTTCTGAAATTGGCGGGTACCGGTTCGGTTCATGATTTCAGGTGGGAACCATCCAACCGGACCAGCTGGACTGGACCTATGTATATAATATATATTAATTGAAGCTAAAACCCTCAAATTTTCAATCACCTGACCTAGGCCCAGCTCACCTCACCCAGACCCACGCACGCCTCACGAGCCAAAAAGAAAAAAACCCTAGCCTCACTTTGCTCCCTCTCCCTCTCCGTCTCAATCTACTCCCTCCCACTCTCAGTCTCGATCTGCTCGGCCTCCCGGCTCTCAATCTACTATTGATTTGCTCGACCTCGGCTCTCGTCGCTTCTCGCACAGTGACGGTACGAGTCGGAGTCGCACCAGCTGAGCTCTCTAAGGCTAGTCTGCGGTCCCTTGTGCTTCTCGCACCGGCTGAACACTCAAATACGTCCGCGGTTGCCTCTGTCTGTCAGCCGGCTGAGCTCTCTTACCTCTCGATCCACGGTCGCCTCGCCTTTGGCCCCTCTTGCAGTCGTCGGCCTCGCCATGAAATGGCGTACTGTGATCTTCATTGGTGCCACCAACTTGGTGCAAATTGTTCTACACTTGCTGATTGTTCTAAATCCAGACTTGCAAATTGTTCCCGTGTGACTTTGTTTATTGTTGGGGCCATGGATTTAGTCCCTCTCCAGACTATGATCTTCATTGGTGCCTTTTTTAATTGATGTTGGTGCTGGGTACGACCGGTTCCATTGATCCAATCGGGAACCGGACTGGACTAGTAGTTCGGTTCTCGGGTGGATTCATAGAACGAGCATGTGGTTCACGGTTCGCATTTTGCGAAACCGGTCCTTAGTGGACGGTTCTCGGTTCTCGGTTCTAGGGTGGGAACTACCCATCCTAGAACTTATCACCCCTAATGTAAATGTGGGGAGATATGGGAGTTTGGTGGTTGTTCTGGCTGGAAATTTTTTGATAGGATGAGAAGATGGACCCCATTTTGACGGTGAAGTGATTTGGAAAATGGTTGCATAGAGAGAAAGAGCTTCACCAGTGAAACATGCTTATTCTACTCAATAGACCATCAAAACCTAAGTCTATTGCGGCTTCTACAATTGCAACACTAGGCTCTGTTGTTTTTTATTTTATTTATTTATTTATTTATTTATTTTTTAATTTTTAATTTTTTTCTATCGGACATGCCAACTGAAAATACATGATTTTTTAGAGCTAATTCACTCAAAACCAAGATGCGTCCCTTTTAACTACCTAAGGTAAAAGTTACACTTTCCTCCGAGACTTCACAATGACATACTTCCTAATTTGAATGACAACCCTCATGACAATCAGAACAGCCGCAATGATACAACAACTATCGGAACTTCACCTTCTCCATTGGCATGATCGCGAAGATCGAGGCCCCGTATGTCATCAGCATCGAGACCGTCGCAACCTCCACCTTGAGGAAGAAAGGGCAGCCCCAAGTGAGGTTGATTATGAGGAAGACTGATGAGGAGAGGGCGAGCGTGCTGCATGTCAGGAACACATAGAAGGCCGTCATGTCCGAGGCGTAGATGGCCCGCCCTGCCTTGTGATTCTCCGCATCCTCCTGCCAGGGGGGTTGCCACCGGCCTGGAAGGTCACAATGACGATGGGTGGCCACGGCGAGGAGGTAGTTGCGGACCTCATCGGGCTTATTTTTTTCCCTTCGTGGTCGAACAAAGACTTGAAAACTTCCTTATGGAAAATTGGTGTGGCGGATTGCCCATGATTTGCATAGAAGTAGGAGGCTACGTCTTATAAACGAGTGAATCGCTTCCAAAGAGGCAAAATCGGGAGAAGAAAGACCAAGAAGTAGAGACTGACACTTGAGTCATTGTTTAACCATTTCTTTTTCTTGGTTTAGAGACTGGATGACGTGGAATGTACTTGACACGTGTTGATGACTTGGATAAATATAAAAAAATAAAAATCTAGCTGGAATTATTCTCTCTCTTCCCCCATCTTTTCCATCCACAGTCACCTCCTCCATCTGCAGTCGCCGGCGGAGTGGGCGACAATGCCTCCAAGCCGACTGCTGTTGTGCATCCATGGCCGAGCCACCCTCCGTGGTCGCGGCATCTCGCAGTCGTTGCTGTCCATGGCCAAGCCATCCAGATCTGAGCGGCGGCTCACAGTCATCGCCGCAGAGGCTTGCGCCTGTGGATGCCCCAGCTCTGGAGGTGGCCGAAGAAGAAGAAGATCTTAGGGTGGAGGAACAAGAAGTGAGGACCGTCGGTATGCCCAGGTCTGAGCTCGCGTCTGTGGATACCATAGATCTGGAGGTTGACGAAGAAGATGATCTTTCAGTGGCTTGGCCATGGACCATGGCTCTAGATCTGGCGACGGAGGAATATGGCCACAAGCGATGACAAAGGGAGTGGCTCTATTTGCGAGCTGCGATGACGACAGAGGGATGGCTCGGCTATGGACCTCCCGATCTACCAACGCCTGACTGCGAGCAACGACAAGGGGTGGACGGGGAACGATCGCAGATGGAGGAGGAAGAGAGAGAACAAGAGAGGCAGATTTTTCATTTTTTTATTTACTTGCCACGTCATGGACATGTGTCGATGTTGTGACGCCCAATAAAGTTACGCGCTACACGTGTTTTTTCTCGTTTATAATTATAATTATAGTTAGGCACGCGAAAATGCCATAAATTTTTTCACAATGACATCATATATCGCACAAGTCTAATAAAATAAGTATGCATCCTCTTTTGTATTAAACATCCATTTTACAACGTAGCTACCAAACAAAACACAATATACATATCACCATATTACATAACATTAGTAGTTTATATTATTTTACAATACACAGTACATATGCGTCTTCACAAAATACATCAGACTTGGGAGGGGTTGTGGTTCCTATCTCCATACTAGTTTCTACACCATAAACGCCTGCATGTACGAAGTAGGACTATCAGCTACGGATCGACCGCTATACCCGTAAGCGAGCCACCTTCGTCCCCTTCGTCGTTATGCCTAGGGGGATCATTGAACCCTCTAAGGGGTCCAACCGTCTCGCCATCCACATCCATATACCAGGAGGTGAAGCGGTAGGGGAGAAGCATGGGTAACTCTACTTTCGTCTAGATAGTGGTCGGTCCTTGGTACTAGTACACCCTCATATATTCACTCTATATACATAGGTGCTCCAAAAGCATGGTACGTGGGGATTCATCCTACAAATCAGAAAAAAATAAAGAGTGAGCCAAATCCCAGTAAATGAAACCCTCTAAGTCTAAGTTAGGAAATCCTCTTACCACTCAATCTCTGGTAAACAAAGTATTACATCATGGTTAAGTATTGGTGCAACCATAATTACAAATCTACCAAATGATATCACATGCGTTTACTTCTTGTCGATTGGTGGATGACATCACACATCACACACATCATGACGCACTAGTATCACCTAGTGTCACATAAATATGTGACTATGTACATGCACATGAACATGCATTATTATTTTTATTATTTCTTCAACATCACACAGCACGGACATTCCCAAATTCCCGAGGCATCTACCCGCCAAAGCATCTCGACACATGGGGCATCTCCACTCCGAGGCATCCCAAGTTTCACTCAAGTTGATTAATCACGACTTCGGTAGGTAGAAATTCATCGATTCATGTTGCACAAACACAATGATTCATTATGCAATCATTATAACTTTCTCACACTTAACATCAAGGTTCAAACTAAAATTAACAATCATCACACAGCCAAATAAAAAATACTAAGTAGGATATTCTAGCTTAGCACATAGAGTTTTCACTTACTTTGAAGTAATTGGATAAAATCAAAGCTCTAATCGCCCAAATCACCTCGAATTCCTTTGAAAGATGAAGTCTTGTTTTCAGATTCACAATCGAAAAGTAGAAAGAGATTTTTCTTTGAAGTTGAAGGTAAAGATGGGTATGGCCAATGTAAAGGATTAAGCTTATTGTATAATCAAGATTGTAATGCTGATTCCGAAGCTAGGTGTAAGCTTGTAATGCAATGAAATGCCACATGTGAGAATCTCGCACTGTTTCATGATTAACTTGACTAGTGTAGAGAAGATATGGCTTAAGAGTGGATTTGCTATTGGGTAGAGTTAATAATGCTTAACTTATGAGTGTAGTTAAGATACAAATGGTCCAATAGAACTTAGCTACCATAAGATACTTTAGTGGAGAAAGTGGATCACTCCCTCTTTTTTAGCCAAGTACACACATCAGTCACCCATGCATTAGTTAACCAAGGTTGATGATACAATGCTTAATGACATCACCAGACCAAGGGAGATCATCTTAGAAGAATACTTAATGGATATTAAGAAATATGATAACCATGGTTAAAAGAAATGATGACTTTAAGTTAAAAAGCTAGGAAAGTCTCAATTCAATAAATTTAAAGCTTAAAAACCATAAAAAAACTCTAAGTTACTTGACTTTATGTCTCATATGTATTATTATCAAACACAAGAAAATCAGGATGCCATAGATGTATGTTTGGATTTTGGCACATAAGTGATCGCCACGTCAGCCTATGACGTGGTACTATGCAACCGCAAAATATTTTCACCTAGAGTTGGGGACTTTGGGACTTTTCTAGTACGAATTCGAGTAGGTCGTATCATATGAAGTCTACGTTAAAGTCAAGTGAAACGAAAACAATAATTGACATGTATAGTGCACATGTACACCCTGGCCCTGGCAATAACGACTCTTAGAGCAGTGGGGCCAATGTGAGTGGATGTCAATCAATCATCAATTCGTAACGAACATGGGCTATTCTGTTCTTTGTTTTTTCACTCCTGTTTCACTCGTACCCTTTTCTTTCAAAGATTCGCATATTCTACAATTAGGTGATATTGGACCAAAATACCATTTGTCTAGGAAAACTAACAGCAAATTTAAAAACATGCTCATTTTGGAATTATTGTAACCACCCAAATTTAAAGACATACTTGGTAAATGAGTCAACTTTATATCACAATGAATTACTTTGAAACAACCCAGCCCGCTCTATTTGGGTCATGTCCTCGAAAGGAATATTTTTAGTGACAACACAAAAGGGCGGCTATTTAGGAGTAGGTGTTTACTTATGTATTACTTAGTTTGATCTATCTTATTTGACATGAGAACTTAGGACGTGAAAAATGCATCCCCGTTAAACATGTAAAACTTTTGAGACGTCACAATTGACAAGATTCCAATCACTCCCTCTTGCTCCCTCGCTGTCATTTGTTGTTGCAATAAGTAAGTCATATCTCTTTGTCTGAAGTAGTAGTTAGAAGACAACAAACAATGACCAGTCTGTATACAGACGAGTTATATCTCTAGCAAGGATCCTCTAAGTCTAATAAAGTTCTGACAAGAGCTGAAGTTTCCATACAGAGAAAGAGCTTCACCAATGAAACATGCTTATTCTACTCCCATTGCCATGAAAACCAAAGTCAATTTTAGATTCCATAATTGCAACATCACGTTCTTTTTTTGTTTTTTGTTTTTCTCTCTCTCTCTCTTTTGCTAACTGAAAACACATGGTTGTGGAGATATGACTTTTAACTACCCAACTTACCACTTACGTGCTCCTTTTTGGCAAATTGCTCATGACATATTTGCAAATCTGAATGACAACCCTCAGGAGGACCGGAACCGCCGCAGTGGACAACAAGTATCGGAACTTCACCGTCTTTGTCTCCGTCGGGGTGATCGCGAAGATTGAGGCCCCGTAAGTCATCACCATCGAGACCGTAGCAACAACCACCTCAAGGAAGAAAGGGAAACCCCAGGTGAGGGAGATAATGAGGAGGATCGACGAGGCGAGAGCGAGTGTGTTGCATGTCAGGAACACGAAGAAGGCCGTCTCATCTGAGGCATAGATGGCCCGCCCCGCCTTGTGCCCATCCTGCCAGACCCCGCCCGGGGGATTCACGCCAGCCTGGAAAGTCACGGCAGCGATCAGGGTGGCCACCACGAGGAGGTAGTTGCGGACCTGATCGGGGTCATTTTTCCCTTCGTGGTCGAACAAGGACTTGAAAGTCTTCCTTATGGAATATCGGTCGTTTGAATCGGCCATAATTTGCATGGAAGTAGAAGGGTATGCCTTATGAGTGGGTGAATCGCTTTAAAAGAGGCCAAATGAAAGAAGCTTGACCAAGACGAAGAACTTGAGTCGTTGTCTACTATTTCCTTGTCGTGGTCTTGAGACTAAGAAGAATCAAAGTCGTATGTGGCTGTTGGTAATGCAGTGTCATCATGAGTGGCTTTCAATTTATTAAAATTGCAATAAAGCTGAATGTTGATTGCAAGAGAGTCCCTACCTTTGTAGGCCAGGCCCTTGTGCATCATGAATACAAATTGCTTTTTTGTGTCCTTTTCTATGGGTAATCTCTAGATTTTGGGGATTTTTTTATTATTGTGAATTCGGGTTCATGAATCTTGATCATTTGTACGACAAGATCCTGTGAAGTCTACATGGAAGCCACGTGAAGCGAAAACAACCGCTGATATGTAATATTGTAATAGTGGGGCAGACAATAATGACTCTCGCGGTGGGGCCAATGTGAATGGATCACATTGGATAATTTAATACGTAAAACACATAAACTATCGCGTTCTTTGTTTTCCACTCCAATTTCACTTTTATCCTTTTCTTTCAATGATTAGGATACTCTATCGCCTCCAATTTCACTTTTATCATTTTCTTTCAATGATTAGGATACTCTTATTGCTAGGTGGTATTGGATCAAAATATCCAGCGTCCAAATTATTTCGAAATGAATGGACTGACTAGCTTGGCACTTCATTTCTTGAAATATGTTCGTCTTCACAAACAGAACTATAAACGCTATGGTTGTGACTTATCCTTGCAAAACAACACAGGTTTTCATGAACCCATAATCCAAAATTATCACCGAACTTATTAACCAAGAAAGTATAGCTGATAGCATGGGATCAACACTACTTAAAGATATCAGAAGACTTTCGGGCTCTCTTTTTGAGTTCATGATATGTCATATATTTCGAGAAGGCAATTGATCTGCCGATATGCTCGCCAATATTGGCATAACGAAGCGATTGGATACTAAGTTTTACTTGCGGTCTCCTAGAGAATTATCCCATATTTTGTTCAGTGATAAAGTTGGGATTATGGACTTTACACTTTAATTTACTTAGTTTGTACCTTATATTTAAAAAAGAAAAAAACGAAAAAAAAGAAAACCTATGTCTAGGAAAATTTGGCACGTCTCCCGTCATTACTGTCTAGCTCATGCTTGTCGGCCTGGCATCATGCTTTCTCCCCTTCCTTTGTTCTTGGCTTGGTGAACACGACCGTACTACAATTGAGGTAGTGACCACTGCGACGTCGATAGCTAGCCTTGGGAGACGCTGGCCAAACTTGCCTCTCTCCGCTTCTGTCACCTCACTTCCCCCCGGTCGGCCTTGGGCAACACAAATCTTGCATCGTCCTATGCAAGACTTTCGGCTAGGTGACAACAGATTCAGCGACAAAACCCAGTGTAATGACATGTACTTGCACCTGCTTGAGTAAAAGGTGAATTAATATTAACGGGTTCAGATTATTGAACAAGTTTAGAGAAATTATTATTGGCCCGATAATATTTTAGGGACACTAAGTAATTAATTAGGATATTATCGAGTCAAATAGATGAGAAATTAGGACCAAACGAAGACAACGGAGGCAAGGGACGACACGCGGCCCCACGTGGACACGTGGGGGGCCATGTGTCAACACGTGGCAGCCGGAAGTGCCACATGGCACTTCCACGGACAGCATAGCACCTCGGTGCCATGCGGCATCAAGGGCTGCCACATGTCACCATGTGTCATGCGCGTCATTGCCACTTGTCAACTCGTGGCAGCCGTGGTGCTGACTCACCATTCTCACCTGCTTCCTTATAAATACCTCTGACGTCAGTTCATTTCGTCATTCATTCGTCAAAAACAAAACCCCCTTGTGATAGGCGAAATTTCGTTAGCGTTTTTTTTTATATATATAACTAAAGTAGTTTATGTCGAAAATACAAGACTATTGATGTTACGTAAGATATGGTTTCAATGTCTGATGCTCGGGCTGATTTATGGGCGTTGATATAAGATTTTGATCCGGTTGAGTAGTCTTGGAATTGAGCGCGAAAGAACTCTTACGACCCCCTAGCCGACCGACCTACACCCTCCTCGCCTACATAAGCCTTCTCTCTCTCTCTCTCCCCCCCCCCCCCCCCACTTTGCGCACTCCCTCCCCCTTCCTCGTTCGCTCCGCCACTCACTTCCCCCGATCCAGATGCACCCTCCGCTTGTTCGAGCTCGCCTCGGTGGCCACAGCGACGACGATAGCTCCTACTCCTCGACCTCGGCCTCACTCTCGCCTAGCCTCGCCCGCTTGCCTCGCCCTCTCACCCTTGGACCTACGACGTCGTAGGGAAGAACGAGCTGGTCGGAGCTCGTTCCTTCGTCGTTTCCGCTCCTGTTTCTTCGTGAATGTTCTAAGGCAAGTAAAGCCTCTAACTTTACTGTTGGCTTGATGATTTGTCGCTTGATTGGCTGCGACGTGACAATTTGGTTGTAGGTATGGACGAATGAAGGTTGGCTTGCATATGTTAGGAAACGGGTTTGCATGTTAGATCTATTGTTTGATTTGGAGTCCTTTGAACTTGGGCGAGCTGAATCTGTGGGCTGATCGTGTTGATTTTCGTCGAAAGCATGTAAATTTGGTATCGCTTGCTTGTGGGTTCTTTGGCCATGTACTTGATTTGGGCGTGTGAAGTGTGCGAATGGGTCCTTGGTCATGTGCCTTAGTCTTGCGTGAGAAGAGTGCAAGTGAGTCTCGACCGTGAACTTGGAGTTGGGTATGAGAGTTGTGGGATTAAGCTTCGGCCGTGTGCCATGAATTGGCATGGAAATTGTAGTGTCTTACAACCGTGTACGTCCTATCGAGGTGTCGAGTTGCATTGCATCTAAGAATCCAAGCACGAGTTGTGTCTTTTCACTGAGAATGAATGTGGATGTGTACGTGTGGTTAAGTTGTCTTGCTTGTTATGTCTGGGTTGGATAGTCGGTTGTTCGTGTCGTGGTTGCATTTGTGCTTGAGAAACTTGTAATGAACCGAGGATCCCGTTGGCTTGTGTCCCGACGAGGATGATTGATATCTGCTTGTGTCCGGATGATAACCCGTGGGAGCCGTCGCGCTACCTAAAAATCTAGTTTTCCAATTTTAAGTTAATGGATTACCAAATTAATTAATTAGATTAATTAACTTAGCTCAAATTCTCTCAAGTTCTACCAAATCGTGACTTTATGGTTCAAGTAATTATCTTAAAAAAATATTTTTAATTTTTCGGAGCCGCCACTAATCTTTTTTGGCAGATCGATTAGAAACCTAAGTAAATTAGTAGGAGAACTAAATTATTTCTAACGAACCAGAGATTTTAAGTTTAGGACTTGGTTACATTAATATTTTTTAAATTAATGCCCTTTCAATACCAATTTCATGAAAATGTTTGATTTGGTAATTTTGATGAATTGTTCAAAGGAGCATTTTTTTTTTTTTGGGTTTTCTTTTCATAAATTTTTTTGTATTTTTTTATATGTATTTTCGAAATTAAAATTAAATGAAAAATGAGAGTGAATTGGTTTAAGATTATCTCAAAAAAATTTGGATTTAATTTTCATTAAGCCCCAAAAATTTTAAGAAAATCCTTCAACCCTATGTCTTGATTTTTTTCTTAAAGATTAAAATGGATTCAAAAAGATTTTATTCATTGAATGTCATCCATTAGATATGATTTCTAGAAAATCCTATCTCTCTAAAAAAAAAAATCTGATAAGACGTGGTTTTTAAGAAACCATATCTTGCTAAATCTTTTTTTTTTTTTTGAATTTTCTTTGATTTGTGAGATAAATTAAAAAACGAACAATGAGAATTTTTTTTATATGATTTTCGGTTGTTGTGATGTGAATTTAAATTAAAGTTGCAAAGCTTTCAGTTAAAGGATGATTATTGCTACTGCTTTCGAATTAAGTTTTGATCTAAAGCCTGATAGATCAACCCTAAAATTCGAAATTCCTGCTTTGAAAATAATTCCATCTAAAGCCTGATAGATAGACTTATTTCTATATATGCGGTTGCAGATTAGGAAATTTCCTAATCGATCACATGATTAAATATTTTGAGTATATTCAAAAGAATTTGAAATTTTCGGATTTACTCAAATTAAGCAAGCGAATATCCAAGATATGCAATTGGGCTCCCAATCTATGCAAAATAGGCAATCTTTCACAATATACTCGGGATATGCGAAATATTCAACGAGATATGCGAAAATCACGAATCAATCAATTGGATATCTAGTTTCAAGATAGAAATTATACCTCGAAAAAATTGCCTTTCCTAATTGAATTTTGCGCCAAGCTTGACGACCAAGTTTCGACTCCTGAACCACGGATTGTTGGTACGCCACGGGTGAAGGTTGACCTGAATGGAAAAATAAAGCTCTCGGACGACTCGTTACTGTTGGCTCTCACGTGTTGAGGCCATTGGGCATGAGAGAAAACAAATGTCGTGGGAGCTTGCTGGAGTTGTTGGTCTTGAACCACAAAGGACACCTAAAAAAACAACTTTTAATTTCCAGAAATGCACCTGCACCCACATAATACACTTACTAGTCATGGCAACGGGCCGGGGACCGCCGGTTCCGGTTCCAATTTAGGGGGAACCGGAACCGAGCCCTTAAGTAGCGGTTCCGATATCCGGTTTTGAACCATCCGTTACGGGCCGGTTTCGGGCCCTCTCCCAGTTCAAAACCGAAAATGGAACCTCCGGTTTCGGTTTCGGTTTCGGTTACGATTTTTGAGTTTAAAAATTAAATTGTAATGAATTTGTAATAAAATTGTAATTAAATTATCAAATAATGAATTATGAAATAAATAAATAATAATGAATTATGAAATTATAAATTATAAAATACAAATTGTAATCAAATTTGGGGGGAAAAAAGGGAGGGGGAGGGGACTTGAACTTAATGAATTATCATTAATCGCCTACATATCTTCTTGGGGATAGAAGAATCAAAGCCCATATAGTTTTCTTATCTTTGATAACCCCATACTTACCTCATCCTTAATCGTCGCTACTCGTTTCGGTACCGGTGCCGGTGGTATCTCCGTTATCAAAGAATTCGGCTTCATTATTGCGATCTATCTCTTGTTGTCTATATTGAGCCTTTGTCCAATCATCAACACAAGCTTGAGCCTCTACCGAATCGGGAGCTAATCTGGAACGTTGTTCGTTCAAAATATTGCCTCCAGCGCTAAATACTTGTTCTACCGCAACTGTCAAACAAGGGGTTGCTAAAATTTCTTTTGCAATTACAGCAAGAATTGGATATTGGGTGGAATACCTCTTCCACCAATCCAATATTGTGAAATCTATGCTGCCTTCAGATTCATCAAACTCAAAAGAAATGGTTAGATAGCTCTTTATTTCAGAATTATTTCCTATTGCTCAATTTTACATTTTTTGCCTATGCAACAGAAGTTGGTACCATCTACTAATTTTACCTATGTTCCCACTTTGTATATCACTAGATTGAGAAGATCCACTATCACCTAGATTATATGTACTACAAAATTCATTATATAATTCTATTATTACGTTTTTAACCATTGTTTGTATAGTTCTAATATTTACCTCATCAATTAAATGTAAACATTCATAATACATATTCAAATAATCACGTAAACCATCTAATTTACAACGTGAATAAAAAAAACAAGCAATTAAATAAATAATAGGAATTTCTCTATAATAATGTAGCCATTTTGTTCGCATTGTTCGAATAGTGTTGCTTAATTTATCATCATTTTCATTTGTCGTGACCTAAAGTTTTCAAATTTTTAGGCTAATGGATTATCAGGCTAATTAGAAACTAACCTAATACGGACTCTCCCAAGCCCTATCAAATCGCGACTTAGGGTTAATTCAAATGATTTTAAGTTTGGAGCCACCACTAACCATTTTTTCGGTAGGTTGGTTAGAAACCTAAATAAAAATAGCGGGAGGACTATTTTTATTCCTACGAATCGGAGATTAAGGATTCGGGGACTTGGTTACATTAACTAAACTTAGCTAATGCCCTTTCGGTACCTTAATTCCATGAGATATTCTAAGTAGGCAACTCAAGCTTGATTGAGTTCACTTTATAGTTCGAATGAGATGTTTTTTTTTTCTTTATGTTTTCACATTCTTAGAATGAAATGCATGTATGAATGAACAAAAATAAATGCAATGACATAAGAGATGCAATGCAAGACACGCAACAATTAAATCAATGTTTCCCTATATGCAAAGTTAACTAATTGATTAAAACATACGAGATGACATAACATAAAAGCATAATGCAAGACCATTATTCTAAACATGCGAAAATTCATACGTGAAAAAACAGGCAATCATGCAATCGGTTAATTAAGCATGCAAGCTATTATGCAATTAATTAAACTAAACATGCAAGAACTATGTAACACACGAAAATTCATATCTAACCTAGTTAGCATGCAACTATTAATTCAAGCAATTTAGTCATGCAATTGGACTAATCTAACATGAATAACTTAAACATGATACTAATGACATGCAAAATGACATAGCAAAATACAATCCGACATAGATATGCAAATTATGAGACATGCGAATGCTATGATATAATATGCATGATTTTCGAAAAAATGGATGAGGATCTAAGTGGTATTCGAAAATATGAATGACATGAGATAATGCAAGATCATGAATGAGCAGAATTTTTATCTTATCTTGTTTATATTTTCGGCAATAAAAGATGCATGAGATAAAAGATATGCATGATATGCAAATGATATTTTTTTTGAAAAGATAGAATGCAAGATTAGTGATACTCGAAAAAAAATCATGATGTGAATATGCAAGATATGAATGAGATTTTGTTTTTTTAGGAATTAAAATATACAATGTGACACAAGATAAACATGAATATGCAAATGATATCTTTTGAAAATACGGGATGCAAGATATGGTACTCGAAAATATGGAAAGATATGCAGGATATGCAATGTGATATGCGAAATATGACACATGAGATATGCAAAACATGATGAAAGAAATGAACAGATTTTTTTGTATTTTTCCTCAGAATTTTTGCCCACTTGGAGGTGATCATGAAAGGTTTTATTATCTTGATTTTTATCCCAAATTTTCCGATGAGATAAGGTTTCCTAAGAAACCGAATCTTCCTAAAAATTTAATTAGATGCGGTTTCTAGGAAACTGTATATTTACTAAATCTTTTAGGAATTTTATCATGGAATTTAATTCAAGATAAAATATCAATCAAGATAATCATAATCTCCAGTCAATCAAAGATAGCAATCAAAGAAAATCATGAAAAATGCTTCTTCAATTTTTCGAAAAAAAGAAATAACCAAATCTAAAATCGGCTTTGCGAAAGATAATGAAACAGATCTAAATGGCAATAGATCAAGCTTGCTATCTTTCCCGATTTTAAACTGGAGAATCATTCTCGAATGGCAACGAGAAAGATTATCAAAGTTTAAAATTTCGTTGCCTATTAGGAAGATATCTTCCTAATTTAGATTTAGATTTTTTTTATAATTCTGAAAATATGCCTAATTAAAAATCAACCCCTTTTCGAAAATGTGATGGAAAATTAGGGTTTGATAATTTTCAATTATGCCAAACAATTTGCTTCTTGATTTTTTATTCCGAAAATTTCGACAATTCATGGCTCAAAACAGCAAGCAAAACAGCATGCAATTTGTGCAAAACAGCAACTAAAATAGTCAAGGACTTACTTTTAGCTCCTGCGAAAATCTGCATGAGTTAGTGACATAAACATGCGAAAATAGCTTGTTTCGGATCCAAACAGCACACAAGCAGTGCTGGAACGGCATTGTAACAGCATCAAAACAGCGTGCTTTTATCACAAATCAACAACAAATCAACCTTAATGAATGTAATGTCATTACCTTGATTTGTCGGGTGAGATTTGAGCCGGATTTGAGCTAGAGAACCCGCTGGACAGCACCTCGATTTGCTCTCGAAAAGGAAACGACAAGCGACAAACGTGAAGGCTGAATGTCCTTAACACTAGAAAGATCACCGAGATTGCTGGATTTGTTGGGAAAATCGTCAATGGCACCAGAAGTTTACCGCATGCGTGGATGCCGCTTGTTTCGCTCCGAAGATCTCCACACACGCAAGCTGGATATTTGCTTCGGACAACGGCGTTGGACGACTTCGGGATGGACGTGCGGCGGCGAACGGGGCTGCTAGGCTATCGTCGGAGCTGATGTGGTGTTGGGATCTGTCACGCCCCGAACCCTGGGCGCGGGACACCCCTTCCAAACGTTAGGTCAAAGGATGATGTCCTAGGCAGATCATCGACCCATTTCTTTTTTTATCTTATGATTAAGCACATGCGGAAGCGATAACAATCTCGGACAACAAACAACAGGGATAGACAAATAGGAAAGACAACAAACAACAACAAACCCTTTTTATTTATATGCTTGATTAGTTCACAATACAAACATAATTAACACAAGTCCTTCTTGGACCGATCCCCTTAGACCCACAAAAAGATACCGGGTCGGGTCAGGGCGCACCATAGCTGATACACTACTGCTACACTACCAGCTATAAACAAGACGACCATTAAAACTCCTCCACAGCTGCACTCGCATCTCGAGCCTAACATGGCGCACGGCCATCACGAAAACCTGAAAGGCGATCAGCCAAGCGCATGAGATATGAATCTCAGCGGGTCAACGCCTAAGTCCGATTAGGACGTTGATTCAAGCGGACGATCTAACAGTTCTAGTGAACTAAAACCAATATTCAGAAAACAACCACATGCAACGTACCTCGTCTTGAGCCATGCGACAGATATATCATGCCAATAAATGAACAACTATCAGCCACTCAACCAGAAAACTCAGCAATAATCATGCACTATGCAACACACGCTTTCCGGTCAACATTCAGCCAAAATCATGTACAATGCAACAAACGCGTTCCGGTCTACACTCAGCCAAAATCATGTATAATGCAACAAACGCGTTCCGGTCAACACTCAGCCAAAATCATGTATAATGCAACAAACGCGTTCCGGTCAACACTCAGCCAAAATCATGTATAATGCAACAAACGCGTTCCGGTCAGCATGGCCAAGAGATACCCCACTCTCGCCACAGTACAGCCTCACTGCTAATACTCTTCCGGATTAATCGGGCGTCGTCCCACAACGTTAACGGCGACGGCATCCGATGGCTCTCTCAAATTCCCTAAAGCGAACACACCAGGAAATGGACCAACACAAGTTGCGACCGGCATCTCATCAGCCGTGTTATCCGGATGGTCCGTCGCCGGCACGGACTGACAAGCAACCAATAAGCCGTGGAATCCCGGACGGTACGTCGCCGGCACACAAACTTACCAGGCAGCGACCTATGCTAATAAGGGTATCGCTTGTGCCCCTAGTTACGTTAGGGTGACACGGTGAAACTACTGCGTGACCTCGCGCTTAACACCGGCTCTCAAGCCAAATACCATTTTGATGCAACCACACTAACATCATGCTCAAATCTGGCCCACGGTCATTTTCATGCTCAAACCTGGCCCACGGCCAATTTCATGCTCAAACCTAGCCCACGGCCAATTTCATGCTCAAAATCACAATTGGTCATGTGAATATTCAATTCCCATTTAACATGGCATTTCGACACTAGTGTGATCATTGAGCATTTAATGCGCAATCAACACTCCGTCTGATCCACTATCGGACACCACAAATTACCGGCACAATACAACAGGCAATTAACCACGGTAACTATTCCACCTAACCACGGTTAATTCAACTAATCACAACAGTTAATTAATCTACCACAGTAGCTATTTAATTTAACTATGGTAACTATTTAATCTAACCACAGTTAACTATCTAACCACGGTAACTATCTATTAACTGCGGTAACTAACTAATTAATTACGGTAACTAACTAATTAACCTATTAAGTGCAATTAACTTCATAATCAGGGATTAGGGGTTAACTCGCTAATTAACTGGCAGCGACGGTCGGCGGCGACCGGCGAAGGGGGGCGGCGGCGGTGGTGAAATTTCCGGCGGCGGTCCCCACGGACTCATCTCGTCGATCCGGACGCAACCACGGTGTCGGATTTCCAAAATGACACCCGGATGACGACGAACGGCGGCTGGACAGCTGCTGGACGGTGGCTAAACGACGATAACGGAGCTCAACGAGTGGACGGCAAGCTCGGCGGAGCTTTGGCCAAGGTCCGGCGGGGTCCCGGCGGCTCCGGTGAAGCTCGGCTGACGACGGCGAGGCTCGGCGGTGCTTGGACAGCGGCTGAACAGGGGCTAGACAGCGGCGGCGAAACGGCTGGGGGCATGGCTGGCGCGGCATGGCGACGGTGCGGCTTGGCGGGGCGCGGTGGACGGCGGCGCGAGTGGCGGGTGGCGGAAAGGTGGCTGGCGGTGGCTTGAAGAAGGAGATGAAGTGAAGATGGCAACGTGAGAAGCAAGGGGGAGGGGCTGCCGTGCGTGGAAAGGGAAGAAGAGAGAGAGAGGAGAGAGAAAATTGGTCTTAAGGGCAATTTGGTCATTTCATGGGTCAAATGGCAAACTTGTAATTTCTCAAAAGTCAAAAAGGTTGATTTGACTTGGCATTTAAGAGGCGGGGCCCACGGTCATTCGGTATTAATTGATTCTGGCGTATATGAATAATATCTGAGGGTATTTCGGTAATCTGACGATTTAGGACTGGTTCAGAATATTTGGTTCTGGGTTGGCTCGGGCGCGAAGGAATTCGGTGAGACTAAATTACGGCGCGACTAATCTAATCGAACTACAATTAACTACGCTTCAATCGACGATCAACGCTCTCCAGATTGAACGATTCCTGGGTCCGATATATGTCACAAATTCCAATAGTCCAATATTATTCATTTAATAGGCCTTTAAATTTCGGGACGTCACATGATCGCTTTGGACAACAGCGGAGCAGGCGGTGATGCGAATCAGCCAAGATCACAGCTTCGTCGTAGTGGGGTGCCGCTGGTCGTCGTTGATGCGAGGACAACCAATCTCGTTGGTGCTTAGTGCGGCTGCTTCACTGGAGTGTCTGCTGGCGTTCGTGGTCACGGTGTGCACGAAGAGCGACGAAGATATGCGGCACAGGAGAGGCGGCAATGTGAGACAAGACTTCTTCTTCTTGGCGTGTTGATTGTGGACTGTATTCCACCATGAAGAACTCTCTCTCTCTCTCTCGGATATTCTTTCTACTTGAATTCCTCCTCTGCTTCTCTCAATTATGTCGTGTATCTCAATATTGTGGCCTTGAAGTGCCGTGTATTCTATTGTGAGTGGCCTCCTTCAAATCTTCCCTAAGAGCTTCTATTTATAAGCAAAAATTAGGTTTTAATTTTGTAATTTCAATTATGCTAATTCAGCTTTTTTTTTTTAAAATTGCAGATTCCGACAATATATGTATGCAATGGGCTTGCCAAAATTACATGCTCCAATGGGCTCAGTCCACCTTATCAGTTAAGTTTAGAGCCATCTGCCGCTTGTCCAAATTAAAAAAGTAAAATGTAATGCATTAATGCATGAAAAATGATTTAAATATTTTTTTGGCTAGGGACTAAGGTAGTCCCTAATTTTTTATGAAAAAATTAATGCTAAAAAGAATAGTCAAAATTTAGGTGTCAACATCATTTTCTTCAAAAACTCCAATAATATTAATACATTCTATTAAAAATAAATGCGTAGTAAGATAATAAACACCGGATAAAGTATAAGTTGCATCATTAAAAACTTTTAAAATATTTATTTTTTTTGTAAATATCTCATTCTTGTGGGTATAAATTAATTTGAGTTATATTATCTGAAATAAATGCACATAATAAATTTTTATATGCAAAAGATTTATTAAGCAACTCTTAAGTAGAATTCCAATGATTTGGAACATCTTTTGAAAATATTTTTGGTTTTTTTTTTCATTTGCTCTACAAAATTTTAACCATTCTTTCATTTTTTGGCAATGTTTCCATAAAAATTGCATTGCCATTTTTATTGGGTCGAGAAAAATATCAAGAGTTTTTAGGCCATCTTGTACACATAAATTTAAAACATGACAAGCACATCTAACGTGAAAAAATTATCCACCAAAAATGAGTTTACAAATCTTTTCTAAGTCAACAATTGAAGCGGTATTTGCTGCGGCATTATCAAAACCAATTTAAATTTTTTTATTAAGCAAATAATATTTTTCTAAAATTTGCTTAATTAATCTATAAATATTATTTGCTGTATGCTTATATCAAAAACTCTAAATGCAATAACTCTTTTTTAAATATTCTAATTATCATCTATCCAATGACATATTATACCAATATAAGAATAAACTTGCCAATGATCACTTTAAATATCGCTACCTATATGCACACGTCTATTAAAGTTCATAAAAAAAATTTGTAAATCTTTTTGTCCTTTTTTATAAAGATCTTTAATTATGCATTTAAGTGTATTTCTAGGAACAAATGCATTTTATATAAATTGATTAAAGCCAAATCTTTCACCAAAACTAAATGACAAATGTTCAACGGAAACAAATTTACCTAATTCTTCTTTATAAGTTTTTATTATAACGAAATAAAGGAGTGTTATGATTGGCGTACCCGGAAATTTATTGTTGCTTGGTGTCAATTCTCGTTTCGATTGGATGTTTCGCCTTAAGATGCTGTGTAAATGTTCCATATCCGGCTCCATCGATATATTTGTATTTTACCCCACAATGTTTATAAACTACATCATACCTTTTTGGAGCTATATCAAATCTTTCAATTTTTGTGAAATGGTCTCATACATCGGATGTAAATTCCTGCTCCTTTGTTGTTGACATTTCTTCGATACCGGTAGGAGGATGAAGACTCTCTTGCGTTTGGACTTGCTTCATATTAGGAATAATGCTGATTTCATCTTCTACATCAACTTCGAGTCCCCAATCTTCATAATCACGAGGACTAGGAGGATAATCGGATTCCCTCACCTTGTTCTTGCCTTTGTCACTAGTTTTACTTTCACTCCCACTTGCCAATTTTTTTTATATAGGAAAAATATATGGTATAATGCAAAATATATAGGGTATGAAAGGAGAATTTGAAATAGGAAATTATTAAAGGAGATAATAAATAAAGAAAATAACGAATTAGAGAACGTAGTTGAAGAAAAGAAAATAATAAATTGGATATTGTGAATAATTGAGAGTTAGAGAGAATTTGAGAGAATTGACATGAAAAGATAATTTGTGTGAAAAAAAAAAGAGAGATAGGAAGGGAATTTATATTATAGGTTTGAAATTAATTAAGAAAGAAAAAAAAAATATTTGGTGACCGTTGGCAACGGCTCTTTCTCTTTTTATTATTTTTATTTTTTATAAAATATTTAATTTTTTAATTTTTTTTTCACGGTTTGGAATCGGCCCGGAACCGTCGGTTCCTGGCCCGGTTCAAGGTTTGAATAAACCGTAACCGGGCCCTTATGCCACGGCCAGTTCCGGGTTTGACCTGAGCAGGTTCCAGGTCGGTTTCGGGCCCAACGCGGCCCGTGGCCATGACTAACACTTACACTTGATTGCAACGTCAGAATGCTTTGCTTGTAAGTAATCCAAATACTTCTCCTTCGAAAGTTGACCATCACTTCAATCATGGATCGCATCAGGACAACAATTTCATCGTTGGAGCAGCAAGGACGTCGGTTCAAGTTCGCTGACTTCTCGATAGTTGTCGGAAAAAGGTCTCGAGGACCGCCTGAAGATCGATTTGCTTCGTTGGACCTGATGCGATTTGGGTTTAGTGAACAAGGCTCGGAAGTGCCTTGACCGTGGAGGTCTCGGTAACGCCGCTTGGTCTAGATTTGCTGCGAAGAAGTTGTTTTGCGAAGGAACCCTGCGACTGAATCTACAGGAGAAAAGTAAGAAAGAAGGAAGCTTTCCTTTTTCTTTTTTTTTATCTTCTTCCTCCTGTACGTGCTCCCTCAAGATCAATCTCTCTCTCCACTATGTTCTCCACTACAGAGAACACAAGTTCTCTTTTTGTGTGGCCATGAATTCTGTGGAGACCCTCATGTTGCGCCCTCGCCCCCCCCTCCCCCCCCCCCCCCTCCCCCCCCCCCTCACTTTTGGCATGTATTGAATTCTCCAGCCCCTTTTGTGGCCGTCTGTCTTGTGAACCGTGAGTCTTCTCTTGGACTTTTGTGGCAAGAAAACAAAACAATTAAGAGCAGAGATTAACGAAAAGTTGGCGTCAGTCATCCCCATGGCCAAGGGAAAAAGAAAACGGCTTTAAAGACTTCTCCATGATCTCCACCGCTTGGCCTCACTCCTTCGTTTGTTATATTCTTTCTCACTTTGTCTCTCATGGTTTTCTTGAACACAGGATGAAGACCACGGGAAGAAGAGATGGCGATCTCTTTCTACGTGTATCCTCTGAACGAAACCCTCTAATGACCGTGTATTATGAATTGAGTCGCCCCACTCTTGTGAACCCTAGACATGCTTATTTATAGGGATAGATTTAGGGTTATAAATTTCTGAATTATTGCCCAAGTTTTCTTTAAATAAATCAATTTTCCAACTTGATATTTTAATTATAAATTTCCAGCCCCCTATTGATAGTCATGGACTTTGCTGAATTTGGTGCTCTTGTGGGCTCAATCCAAATAATTCAAATGATTCAATTAAGCCCAAAACCTCAAAATAAGTCCATCCACTGCCAATCCATTGAAAATGCAAAATGTAATGCAATGAATGTGAAAATTAAATCAACTACATGAAAACTATACTAAAATGATTTAAATATTTTTGCTAGGGACTAAAGTTAGTCCCTAATTTTTATGCAATGAATAATCGAAATAAATAAATAAATAAATAAATAAAAATCAAAATTTAGGTGTCAATAGGAAGGAGGGAAATCGGGAAGTCCACGGCCTGTGTCCCATTGGAATACCTGAGGCCTATGTCCCTTGGAAGCCTTGGAGTAATGGAGAATTGAGGCCTGTGTCCCTCAAAGTTACCCATGGCCGGTGTCCCATGGACGAAAAGCTGAGGTGTTTATCCCTTAGAATCGAGGCATGTGTCCCTCAAGAAACCATGGCCTACGTCCCATAGAAAACTGGTAATGAAGTGAAAACTAAATTGTTGGCATGTGGTTGTCTGCCTGCTCATGTGCTTGTGAGATCGAAATATGATATGTGTGCATTTATTAAAGAGTCTCGTATCTGCTTATCGTTGATGTCGAGTCCTTCTTGATTGAGTGATAGATTGATGGTTAGCTGTTGAGTTAGTTATTTTACTAGCTGAGCTATTAGCTCACTCTTGTTGTTAAACTGTTTTTCAGACTAGCTAGGTATGCCGATTCCTCATGCCACTCCCACTTTTCGTTATGGTGTGCTATTTGATTTTGTTCACTCATAGGAAGACTACCATGACCCCGAGTTTCCGTTGGAGCAGTTCCGTATGTTGGTTTCGATTCTATGGATAGATGTAGGTTTACTGGAGATGCTAATTCCGCTGCGTTTCGTATCGTTGTTTATGAGAGATGCCTCTGGCCATCTGATGGGACCGTTGCCTTTCATGCCTTCGGACGATGCTAGTGACGATGATACTAGTGCGGTGTAGTAATGGTGTGTGAGGATTGCTGGTGACTGAAGTACAGGCAGGTTTTTAAGGGGGAAGTACGGCTGTCACTTTTTGAGGAAGTGCCGTGGTAACGTATGTTTTGGAGTAGGGGTGGTGGCAATGGAGGATAGTAAGGTCGTAGTGTGGAGGAGTAGTTATGTTGTGTATCCTAGCTATTTGTCTAAAACCTAATGTATGAATACTTGTGATAACATGTGTATGTATATAAGTGTGTGAAATCTGGTGTTATTTGACGTGTGTGCTAGGTCTTCTTTGTTGATTTATTGTCTAGAGAAGTATCCATTGCGCTTCCTACATGTGCCTCTGGTTTATAATCTTGAAAACCCATAAAAGCAGAGCTCGTTAGTAAGTGGCGTGCCTAGGACGTCACACCTTTACTCTATCCTATCTCTCTCTCTTTTGGTCAGCCATTGTTTGCCTAAGCCGACCCCCTTGCTCCCCATTGTCAAGACCGACTTAAGGGTCGTGGTGCTGCCCAAGTTAAGTCGCACGCCCAAGCCACGAAGAAAGGCGAATCCAAGATAGTTCGTTCGTCGTTTCTACGTTGTTTTCTCGAATAATTGAGGCAAGTAGATCTCTAGTCCTTACTACTAGCCTATCTATAGTTCCTCATTGTGAGTATTAAGCATCGATCGATTCTGGTTGCGATATTCTTGGTTGCGATGATCTTGATTGTGATGAGCTTGGTTGTGATGACTTCAATATGGTATGCTTTATGAGACTTTTATGCCTTTGTGAACTTGGATTTGATGTTGGTGAACTTTTTCTCCAATCTTACGATTCTATAGGTGGTTTAGTCGTTCGGCCTAGTGATCTCCTTGTTGGGTTTATACTAACTCCGTTGTTGAAAACACTTTTTTCAATATACTAGAATGTCGGATCCACCGACCCTTGTACGGTAGCGTTTTCATGGTAAGCCCTTGAGAATAACTCATTCTCTAGAAGAATATATGGAGGAGTGACCTGAAAGGTCAGCATGGATCCATTATAGAATTGTCCGTTCCAAGCTCTATGTGGATAAAGGACTGCTAGATGGGGTGGTTGCCCTAGAATTCAAAGCCGTATACAGTCGAGGCCTAGGTAGTTGGATAGGCCCCATCACCCCACACCTCCTAGAAGAAGAGGGTCAGGCCAATTATATAGAAAATGTTGAGGATCTCGGATCTGAAGACTCCGTAAACTTTCCCTAAAGATAAGGGACTGTGGCCGTACAAATGAAGATAAAGTTGAACGACAACCTTAGTACTCAGGAGTAGTTCAGCCTTCCCCAAAATCCTCCCAGAGTAAACAAATGTAAATTAACTAAGGTGTGAGAAGTGCTTAGTTAATGTATTGAGTTATCAATCTAACGTGTTTGGAATTGTATGATATTAGTTGAACAGCATGAAAGGCCATACCCCAATTAGGCATGCTTGCCATTGTTGTTTTGTCATGCACTTGTTTTGTATGGCCATTCTGATTGTTTTAGTTAACCTTCCGCATGCGCCATCTTATAATGAAAGATTAAAACAGAGAGCGTGGTCAGTAAGCCTTAAGGTGTGGCGGACTGGGACGTCATATAGAAATGGTATCAGAGCGGTTCATGGAGTGATATGGTGCGTTAGATGATGAAGTGTTTGGTAGGCACATACGCCTATAAAAATTTCAAGTGCATGTGAGTGGTGATTGTACAGGATTGGCAATAGCTTATGCTACTTATTAGCCAAGAGATTATGTTGATCACTACGTAAGTTTGATGATTATTATGGCTATTTGTGGATATAGTAGAGTGATCAACTGAAGAATTGGATGGTAAGTTCTGTTGGGAATGGTTTGCCTTTAGGATTGAAACGTTGTGGTTTGATGGTTAGTCCTGTATAACTGATAATGGATATGGAATTACAATGAAGTGTTGATTTTGTGGATTATAGGACTGGATTGTGTGGCGGTATATGGAAGTTTAGATATTGATCTCGATGATATGAAATATCATGGAATTGATATGAAAAGTGACTGAGGAAAAGTGCTATAGACTAATTCTAGGTTGATGATCTTCAAATTGTGATGGTCGCTCAATGGTTTTATTTAAGTTTAAGTTGTGGATCTATACTTCTTTAAGTTTGAAGTTGTACATGCATAGTATAGATTTATTGCATTAAAGCTATTGAGTTTTGAAAACGTGCATGCATGAGCATATCATTACTTTATGCAGGGCTTGATAAACAGTCAGCTTGGTATGGGACGAGCTGCACAGGATACCTACAAATCGTAGTGAAGCATGGTATGGGACGTGCCGAATGGGACTCACTTCGTAGGTAAATGACTTAGGGACGAACCAGACGAAGGTTGGTGGGCCTGTAACGACCCGATCGGTCGAGTTGCTGGGAGTGGACGCTGAGGTAGAGAGGCTTGAGCAAGGAGCGGCTCCCAACAGGTTTTCTCGGACACAGATGCTACATGGGGGCAGGAATGAACCAAGTCATGCATTGAAAGAGTGGGTCTATGTATCGTGCTAAGTCTGACCAATTTTCAAAATCTACAATGATTTTAGTTTTGGATCAAAACAATCTTGAAATGATTTGCATAGATTTTAATGCTGAAATGTTTTTATGATAATAAGCTCGGATAGGCTTGAAACTGCATAAACATGGCATTGCATCTCTGGTATTGAAAACGAAATATGATGAGTAGATTGAGATGCCATCGGAAAAGAAATACCTAAAATGCCTGGTAATGAGTTGGTGAAAGTCTGTTATGTTAAATGCCTCCGCAGTAAGTTGGAGAGTATGTTTCTAATGCCTCCGAGGATAATTCCATAGAAGATCCCATCCGTGTGAGGGATGATTGTAAAATTCTTAAAGACCCGTAACTATAGCGTCCCAAGGCGCCATCCCTTCTTATGTTAATCACGGCCTGCTTTAACATGATGTTACTTATTTAATATGGCGCATGCGAAAGCTTAGAGGGCTAAAAACAAGCAGCGACCAGACAGTAACTTACAGGTGCACTCCAGAAAATGGAAGGCACGACGCCTAAAGGGGTATGGCCTTACCCATAGGGTCCACTAACCTGTATCTATCATACAGTCACAACAGTTCGCATACAACCATATCATCTGATATCATATATATAAATAAATAGATACCAATTGTTTACGTCACCGTTTCATTAAACAAAACCACCTAATACCCTAGGAGGATTCAAAAAGGGTAGCATCTACTCCGGGGTACTGTCTGTCGTCGCCATCCGCACGCTCCATCACAACCATCCATGTTCGCTACTTCTCAAATGATTGGCTTTTATGAAAAATGGTTAAATCAATGAGAGTGAGCCGAAGCTGAGCTAGTAGGACGTTCTAAGCCAATCGACTAAACCACCTATTCGTTACTCGATTAAGCAGAACACACATAGACATACCAAGCAAGACTTGATCAGCATACCACACATGCGACGCCAACGACAGGCAAGCAATCACAAGCATGTATGAGACTCGACTGTGATACCACGCATCATGCAACATAACTCTCACATGCATGAGCATGCACATGACTCACTGTTCAGTTTCCACTTCGTTACCAGCTATCCATAGGACATAGGCCATGGTTATATGAGGGACACATGCCTCATTTATCATCAACGAGGGACACGGGCCTCGAATCTAGGTTTTACCCCAATTTATCGTCCATGGGACACCGGCCATGGGAATCTTGAGGGACACATGCCTCATTTATCCGAGGGACACATGTGATGGCTAGATTTTTCGTCGGAATAATTTAACGTTGGAATTAGGCGACGTCGGATTTGGATTTTTTAGTGACGAGGAATTGGGGATTAATATGTGACGTTGGACTTTGGTGGTCGATGGGCATGATGGAAACTTAGATTAGGAACCCCTAACTTCTGACGGATGCTTTAATTTTGTTTGAACCAATTCGTTCAGAAAATGGACTAAGATGGCGCGCGAAGCCTTGCTCCAATAGCCCTCCATCGGCCTTGCCTTTTCCTCCACTATAAAAACTCAAAAACTCTCGCTCCTCCCCATTTTCTTACCCGCACGAGCCCCTCTCCCCCAACCCATTTTCTCTCCCTCACTGCCAACCTTGAGCACTCCGTCCGAGTGCTCTTCGAGCTCATCGAAGCTCTGGCACCACCGCAGCTCAACACCGGCGACTCACGGAAGTCACCCAGCCCCGCCACAGTGCCGCCTAGTCACAGCTCGTTGTTTTCCCCAGCAATCCCACTCCGTGACACACGATGCTCGAGAGGAAGATCGAAGCTCGAGCCCCGTTCTTCGTCATTCTTGCTTTCTTCTTCTTCGTGAGCAATTCCGAGGCAAGTAGTACTCTAATCCCTTCTACTAAACTGCCTATTGGTTGTGGATCTGAGTTCGATAGCTTGGTTTGGAACCACCCTTTCGAAATTGGTGCGTACGCGTACAACTTAGTAAACAAGGATGTATGTTGGAGTTGATGGTTAAACCAAGGTCTCTAGGTTGTGGGTAGTCCTTTTCCAGGGGCTGATCATGGTTGCCGTCGTCTAATTGAGTGGAGTTGAGGCAACAGCATGTGATAGAGTGGTCGACCGAGGGGATCTCATGGGCCGGGGTGCAATTCCGTGTAGTTATGTTGGATTTCGGAATGAGAATAGGGGAGTAGTGAACTCGGGTAGCCGAGGTGTGAGAGCGGATTGGGAACAGTTGGTCGAGACGGGGCGACGATGAGCTGTAGGGATTCGGCTCATGCAAGTGGTGAAAGAGGTAGTTATATCAATAGAGGCGACGAGGAATTTCGAGGAAGAAATAATATTATACAAATGATGAGGACAGATTTAGCTAGTGTTCGATCTGTTTGAACTGCCGTCGTACGAACAGAAGGGTGTCGTACGAACAGAATATTATGGTAGCCTCATCCTATATATTTTTAGTGGGTGAATGAATGAGAATACTTCATAGTCGCATTGGATGCTCGTAACCCCATCCTCTCATTATGGCACCCCTCTAAGGTATTCTGTCTTTTGGGAGGAGCATGAGTTACCTGACTATCCCTCGATCCTTTTCCTCAAGTGCGTGATGGTGATGCCGGTGGATGTGGGGTTATACAATGAGGTGACTCCCCTTCATTTTGTGTCTGTCTATGCAGTGCTATCGAGCCAGCTTTTTGGTCCTTTACCCTTTTCGTCGTCTAGGGTCGATGAGAGTGGTAGTAGTGATGGTGGCGATGAGTAGTCGATGGGAGTAACTAGAGGAGCCATTATATAGGTAGATTTTTAAGCAGGGACAGCACGGGATCAACTTTTTGATGTAGCTGTGAGTTGACATCGGGATGTCGGCGGAGTAGGCCATAGGGAGCCCCGTACCTTTTTTATCGTCTCCTAGTAGCTAGCTTTCTTTTGATGTAAAAAGGGTGTATTAAGTGCTTTATATATATAGAAGTAAATGCTTTCTAAATCTGAATGGATTTTCTGAATATCTATTATCTATTTTAAGCTGTAGCGAACTTCTGAGGCCATAACCCTTAGGCGTGCCTACCCTTAATGCATGCACTTGTATGACTGCCTCGCCTGTTTGGTTATTAAAGCTTTCACATGCGCCCTCTGATATAAATATATTAAGAGATTAAAGTTGATCACGATTAACGTAAGGACGGATGGCGCCTTGGGAGGGCGTTACAACATAGGCCTCGATTCCCCTACTCCGGGGTTCCATTCCAATGGGACAGAGGCCGTGGACTTCCCGATTTTCACTTAGGCTCCCACGGGGTGTCATCCGGACACAGGTAGATATATCACTCGTCCACGTCCGGACACATGCCGATGGGACCCTCGTTTCTCTCATCTCATTTACTCAATTCATATGCAGACTCACCATCAACCAACCACTGCATCCACATACACGATCGACCTTGATACTCATCAGGCAAGACATTTAACCACACGGATGCTTTGATACTTACATGCAATGCAACTGACCACATGACTCGACCACTCAGATCAACATGTCCTCACTTCTTTAACCATTACTAGCAAGCAAAACTCAACCACGTCTCACACAACATGCGTCTACAAGGCCGAACACTCAGACATACACACGACCACATGAACGAACACCTATACACACACATGGCCACAAGGCCGAACGCCCCTACTTGAGGCACCTAACCTTAACACCACGACAACAACCAGCCATACCATCATCTTAAAAATTAGCTTATCCACATACACCTCAAATTCAATATCCACGGGAACAAACAGAGCCGGGGCGCCAAATCAGCGAACTAATAGATAATCTAGTGGAAAGGGTTAGAGGTTCTACTTGTCTTTGGTCCAAAACGAAGTGAATTCGACGTCGAACATTCACTAATGAAGCCGCGGGCTCTTCCTCCTTCTTCCTTGGCTATGCGGCCAAGTACCCATTTCCTTGTCCAACTTCGATTCACCTCAATTCATCGACAAATACAACGATCAGACTATAGAACTAGCTCACCCAAGACCTGTGGGCACTAAATCAAGCAATGGATCGTCCATGCAAAGGCGTTTTCCCTCCCATGCAAGAATTACTTTGACGCCTCATACCCATTTCCAAAATTGAGATTCGCACCACAACGAACGGCAATCTAGCTGTCTAAAGGTAAGATGAGGCGTCCACTTACCTAGGATCGAAGATCGGGGAAAGCAGAAGTTGATTCACCCTTGAAACGAGCTCCATCCGACTCCTCCACCTATGTAGTCGCGCGATTCCTAGCGGCGACGAGGATGAACTAGGTGAGTTGAGGTCAGGGCCGAGATAGAGAGCAAGATGAGAGAGAGTTGCTGGTTGGAGCCGCTGTCAAAGTGAGAGCGACGTCGGGCTACAGAGAGAGTGTCGTGGGCGGACGGAGCAAATGAGGGGAAGAGGAAAGAGAGAGCTCGGCCTTGGGGGGAGGGGTGTACACAGCGAAAGCGTAGTAGGTCACATGGTTAGTACCGACCTTAAGGGTCTTACCATTTGATAAGGAATGAGTAAGATCAAAATTTTGAGGGCGAAATTTCCTAATGTAGGGAGGATTCTAATGACCCAAACTTGCACCTGCTTGAGTAAAAGGTGAATTAGTATTAACGGGTTCAGATTATTGAACAAGTTTAGAGGAATTATTATTGGCCCGATAATATTTTAGGGACACTAAGTAATTAATTAGGGTCATATCAGGTCTAATACATGATAAATTGGGACCAAACGAAGACAACTGAGGCAGGGGACGCACGTCACCACATGTGGACACGTGGCAGCCGGAAGTGCCACATGACACTTCCATGGATAGCGTGGCACCTCGGTGCCACGCGGTATCAAGGGCTGACAAGTGGTATGTGTGCCACTACCACGTGTCAACTCATGGCAGCCGCGGTGCTGACTCGCCATTCTCACCTGCTTCCTTATAAATACCCCTGATGTCAGTTCATTTCGTCATTCGTTCATCAGAACAAAACCCTCTACTCTGTCCTATCTCTCTCTCTTTCGGTCGGCCATCGTTTGCCTAAGCCGACCCCCTTACTCGCCATTGTCAAGACCGACTTAAGGGTGGTGGAGCTGCCCAAGTTAAGTCGCACGCCCAAGCCATGAAGAAAGGCGAATCCAAGATAGTTTGTTCGTCCTTTCTACGTCATTTTCTCGAATAATTGAGGCAAGTAGATCTCTAGCCCTTACTACTAGCCTATCTATGGTTCGTCATTGTGAGTGTTAAGCATCAATCGATTCTGGTTGCGATATTCTTGGTTGCGATGATCTTGATTGTAATGAGCTTGGTTGTGATGGCTTCAATATGGTATGCTTTATGAGACTTTTATGCCATTGTGAACTTGAATTTGATGTTAGTGAACTTTTCCTCCAATCTTACGATTCTATAGGTGGTTTAGTCATTCGGCCTAGTGATCACCTTGTTGGGTTTACACTTTTTTTAGTATACTGGAATGTTGGACCCATCGACTCATGTACGACAGCGCTTTCATGGTAAACCCTTGAGAATAAATCATTCCGTAGAAGAATATATGGAGGAGTGACCTGAAAGGTCGTCATGAATCCATTATAGAATTGTCCGTTCCAAGCTCTACGTAGATAAAGGACCGCTAGATGGAGTGGTTGCCCTTGAATTCAAAGCTGTATATAGTCAAGGCCTAGGTAGTTGGATAAGCCTGCCCTATCGCCCCACACCTCCTGGAAGAAGAGGGTCAGACCAGTTATATAGAAAATGATAAGGATCTCGGATTTGAAGACTCCGTTTACTTTCCCTAAAGATAAGGGACTGTGGCCGTACAAACTAAGATAAAGTTGAACGGCGACCCTAGTACTCGGGAGTAGTTCAACCTTCCCCAAAATCCTCCCAGAGTAAACAAATGTAAATGAACTAAGGTGTGAATATGAAGTGCTTATTTCATGTATTGAGTTATCAATCTAACGTGTTTGGAATTGTATGATATTAGTTGAACACCATGAAAGGCCATACCCCAATTAGGCGTGCCTGCCATTGTTGTTTTGTCATGCACTTATTTTGTATGGCCATCCTGAATTTTTTTAGTTAGCCTTCCGCATGCGCCATCTTATAATGAAAGATTAAAACACAGAGTGTGGTTAGTAAGCCTTAAGGTGTGACGGACTGGGACGTCACACCCAGCTGACCCACAATGCAGAGGGGACGTACTTAGAAGGATAAACTATGTCGGTTATCGAGAATGGCCCCCGGCGATGGCGGCATTGTCGCTGTTTGATATTTCAACGGTTTTTGCATTACCGAATCAATTGTTTTGTAACGTCTTTCATGGTAATTGTGATTGCAATCAATCCAACCAATTTATAACGGCTCTGATTTGATTTATTTCTTCAATGAATTTATAACGGCTCTGATTTGATTTATTCTTTATTAACTCCCTTCTAAAGAGAATTTCCTATTACAATAAAGATATACCAAAACAAGAGATCCTCAATTTTTTTTTTCCTTCGATAGTTGGGTTTTATGTCAACGTTATTGTTCTTGTTCCTTCTATTATTCTGTGCTAAATATAGAGGAAGATCTGTTGTATCTTGAGAGGATAATTGCTAGAGCCTGACACACCGAGTTACGTACTCTGAGGGCTAACTTATCCTTAAGATTGTTGTGTGAACTGAGTGAGTAGGAGAAGATGGAAAAATAAGAATGAGTATTTTTTAGGTGAGTGTGTAACAACTCACCTGCTAAATCAACTAGCCCCGAAAATGGATGTTAAAACAGTTTTTCTAAATGGTAATTTAGAAGAAGAAATTTAGATGGTTCAACCTAAGGGCTGTATTATTCCTGGTCAAGAAAATAAAGTTTGTAAACTCCTTAATCTTTATATGGATTAAATCAAGCACCACAGTAATGACATGGGAAATTTGATCAAGTTCTAGTTAATAAATTTTCCTCTATTGGAGTAGATAAGTGTGTGTACACAAAAACTGTTAGATGGTGAATATGTAATTATTAGCCTATATGTTGACGACGTGCTTATTTTTGGTACATGCATTGATGTTGTGAATGAAACAAAGTATTTCTTGACTTCTAAATTTGATATGAAGGACCTCGGACAAGCGAATGTTATTTTGGGTATTAATATCATAAAAAGTGATGGTGGCCTAATGCTTACACAAGAGCATTATGTGGAGAGGCTACTTAAAAAATATGGACACTTTGATGTCACAGCTAATGGGCACTCCTTATGATGCTAATACTCAACTAGTAAAAAAACATAAAGGTGATAATGTAGCTCAATCTGAGTATGCTCAAATTATTGGGAGTTTGATGCATTTAATGAACTACACTCGACTTGATATAGCTCATGTTGTGTATAGACTGAGTAGATACACACAAAATCCCTATTGCGATCATTGGATTGCCATGAGTAGAGTAATGAAATATCTTAGAGGAACTATAAGCTATGGTATTTAATATAGTGAATTTCCTGCTGTATTAGAAGAATATAGTGATGCGAACTGAATTTCATATTCAGATGAGACAAAATCCACTAGTGGATATGTGTCACCCTTGATGGAGGAGCTGCAACTTGGAAATCAGCCAAGCAAACTATATTTGCTAAATCCACCATGGAGTCAGAGTTTGTAGCTTTGGAACTGGCTGGCAATGAGGCCGAGTGGTTAAGAAATGTCTTAGCAGATATTCTGTTGGGAATGAAGTCGACACCTATTGGTGTCTATGCATTGTGATTGCCAAGTGGCAGTAGCCATTGTAAAGAAAATGTTTCAATGGTAAAAATACACACATCTGGTTGACCCATGATGTGGTAAAGCAGCTGCTTAAACATGGAATTATGTCCATCAATTATGTAAAGTCAATCCTCTAACTAAACCTATGGGGAGAAAATTAATTTTTGATACATCGAAGGTAATGGGACTCAAGCCAGTTGAAGAAAATCAACAATGATGGTAACCCAACCTATGTGATTGGCGATCACATGAATTAGGTTCATATGGGTAATAACAAGTCGCTTGTTGACCTGGTAATATGATATTAAAATTATCATCCCTCCTATGGTGAGAAAGTGCAAGACTGCAATGAAAAAGAGGTTGAGCTAAGTTCTTCATGAATTTCTCAGTCATTATTGGTGGTGTATTTAACTGCAGAACACACTTGATGGAATCACCTATATAAGTGTGGAGTAGATCCGATCCTATGAGAATTTTTGGCTAAAATCTCTAGAGCACTTAAGAATAATTAGGCACGCACATGGCCTATTAGTACAAAATCGCGTTGAACAACCAAATTGTGCGGGTGTAATGTGATTGGTGAAAATTATAATTCACAAAAAAATTCTTGGTTCATAAAAGTTTCAAACTTCACCAATGATTTCGTGAATTATATTTCATTCTTTCTAGGTCTCACTCATAACCTAACAAGCACCAATTCCGATGCATTACATTTATTGAGTTTAATCCAAAGAGAATTTCCTATTACAACCCAAAACAAGAGATCCTCAATTATTTCTTTCCACGTCAACGATGTTGCTCCTATTCCCTCTATTATTATGTGCGGAATATATAGCAAGATCTGTTGTATACTGGAAGGATAGTCGCAAGAGCCTAACGCACAGAGTTACGTACTTCGAGGGGGCGAAACTTGCACCCTTCAGAAATACTCGTTCTTATTTTTTCACCTTCTCCTACACACTCAGTTCACGCAAAAGTAGTGAGATGGGGACGTTTTTTTTTTTTTTTGGGGGGGGGGGGGGGGGGTGTGGGGGGGTTGTGGGGCAGGGGCAGTGGTGTCGGCGGGTTAGCATCAAGTGGCGAAGGCATGGTGCCATGGTCGTTGGTGGGTGATTGTCGTTCATAGTCTGCGTACGCGTGGGTGACTTTACTTATGAAATCGTCATTCATATTCTATCACCATTCGATGCCCACCTACATAGAAAATCCTAATTCTAAACCCATACACCATCTCTATCGTCCTGCCTCACCTGTCTCTCTACCTTTGAGGGTCGCCTTGCTCCCTGATCCTCCACACTTTGGGTCTCTGTCTCCTCTACGACCACTCGGCTAATCTTTCTCTATCCCCTCCATGGCCCCGTCTGCAACTTTTCCGCCTCAGATCGGTGAGAACATCGCGGACCATAGATAAGAGGCCAACAATGACGAAAATCACTATGGTCCAGAACGATGCCGTCTGACCTTGATGTGGGCTTTTCTTGCTCTTATAGAGCTCATGAAGCTTGCGAGAAGCCAGAGCTCGCAAAGTTTGCATTCGAAAGATGATGGTACAGATGGAGAGACTAGGGGTGTGCATGGTCCGGTCCCGGCATGGAACCGGGGACCGGACCGTAGTCCTAGTCCTCAAATTTTCGAGACGAGGGACCGCTAACACCAGCTGCTTATAGAAACCTAAACCTTAGAATACATGCATGGCTAATGAGTCTGATGATTCACGACTAATTATGCTAATGAAAAATTCATATTTTGGACAAACTGTAACATCGGAGCACAAGGGAATACCTCCATTAAAACTCAGTCGTTTTAATGGTATTCAAGCTCGAGAGGGATTTGAACCCAAAAAAAAAAAATTCGAGAGGGATCATTGCTGCTATTAATCCAACTATATTCAATCACCAAATGAATAACATGGATATTTACCAACTCGTGCAATTTTACTCCACTGAATGACAAACTGTAACATCATTGTACTGTTTTGTTTGAAGTCAAACATTTCTAATTATATATATACACACGCAATTATATATATTCTGGCGGTCTGGTTCAGGCGGTTCGATCCCATCCCATCTACCATGGAACCAGGGATCGGACCGGACCGCCCCCCTCAAGGACCAGACCAACCCGGCCGGTCCGGTCCGGTCCAGTTTACACACCCCTAGGAGAGACGATGTGTGCGTTGCGTAGAGTAGTTTAACCTGCGCGAGGGTTGTCATCGGAGACTATTGACACTCAAAATTGGCAAGGGCTTCAGAGGGTAAAAGGGCCCGGAAAATTCCATGGATTTAAGAACCCAGAGCGTTTAAGGACATGCCCGCCACCAAATGCTTGTCGTGGCCGATGTTCGAGCAGAGGGAGCATTGGTGACACTGAAATACAAGAAAAGTTTAACCTTGTACGAGGGGTTGTCATCGGAGACTGTTGACACTCAAAATCAGGCCGGGCTTGAGGGGGTAAAAGGGCCCAGAAAATACAGTGGGTGTAAGAACCCAGAGCGTTTAAGGACACATCGGCCGCCAAATACTTGTCGTGGCCGATGTTCGAGTAGAGGAAGTATCGGTGACACTAAAAATACAAGAAAAGGTAATAGGTCAAGGGATCAACCGCTCAATGGATAAGAAAAGCGGTTATCGAAGCATATCTGAGAATTTAGGGATAGATGATGTGAAAGTAACCGCTACTGACGGCTATCCTTTGTACTCGACTATAAATAGTCGGAGAATAACCTTTAAAGGATTGACAATCAATAACACTTATTAATTTCCTCTACCATTTAAGTCATCTGTTTTTACTATTTCGTTCTCGTTACGTTTATCGTTCAATTTATCTCTTGTTTGCATAGTTGCTTCATGTTCGGAATTATCACAAGAACCAGAATAATCTTCAAAACTGAGGATCCAAATCTTCGGTGAAAGGTCCTTCGTCGCGAATCATTTCCAGCGAAGCAGAGACTAGCGATTATATCTTTTGGGTTTCGACCAAAAAAATAATAATTATATCTTATGGGTTGTCCTCCAGACACAAATGACTATAAGGGATCTCATGTTTGTGGTACTGTTGGCTCTAATTTTTATTAAATTAGCAAACTGTCTGTACCTGTCTTTATCAAGCTTTCAGTTGAATTAAAAGATACTGTGAAAATGCTACATAATGTACCTGTCTTTATCAAGCTTTTGCCTCAGTTTTTCTTTCTTCCATTTTTGAAACTACCCCCGTATCGAAAATGCCCACTAAGATCCACGACCCACCAAAAGACATCCAACCGGTCACTATTTTCCCATTAAGGTTCACAGTTTTTTTCGTTTGTTTGTTCCCATTGGCCGCGTCTGACAGTTTTCACAAGAGTAAATTCAGCAGAACTAATTGCTCTTTTGCGTCCTTTTTTAAGGGGATTCTAGAGCTGGGGACTTCTCTAGTACGAATTCAGGTAGATCATATGTTTGGATCGTATGAAGTCTACGTTCAAGTCACGCGATACAAAAACAACAATTGTCTTGTACAAGGCACATGTGCACCCGGCAATACTGACTCTTAGAGCAGCGGGGCCAATGTGAATGGATGTCATTCAATTGTGCAATTAGGAAAGTACACGAACTATTTCATTCTTTGTTCTATCGCTCCAATTTAAATTCTATCCTTTTCTTTCAAAGATTCGGATATTCTAATGACCAAAATACTCATTTTAGAATAATTCCAATGACACAAATTTAAAGACATAGTCAGTAAATGAGTTAACTTTAACTTTATACCATAATGAATTACTTTCAAACAACAAGTGACACTATGGGTTTTAAGTCAATTTGGAATTATGGTAAAAACCCGGGCTTGCGCTATTTGGGCCGTGTCCTCAAAAGGATAATTTTACGTGACAACCTTAAAAGGGATAATTTTAAATGACAAGGCAAAAAGGGCGACTATTTAGGAGTAGGTGTTTATTTATGAATTGCTTAATATGAGCTCCCTCATCTGACATAAGAATTTTGAGACAGTCGAAAATGCATTCCGCTTGAACAAGCGAAACTTCTCAGACGTCACAATTAACAATATTCCAATCCCTCCCGCCCTTCCTCACTGCCATTTGTTGTTGCAATTAGTAAGTCATACCTCTTTTTCTTAATTTGTAGTTAGAAGACATCGAACACTGACGGAAAAATTATAAAAAAAGCCATAAACCTATTGTAACTATATCAATTCAGTTCTAAACTTAACTTTTTTTTGGCCAATTAAGTCCTAAATCTTTTCTTTTTTTCTTTTTTCTTTTTTTTATTTTATTTTCTTTCTCTTTCTTTTTTTACTCTTCCCCCACTGTGGCCCGTGAGGGCTTCACAGCCCTCACCCCCGCGGCCGTGCCTTGCAATGGTCTGAGGAGCGGTTGTGAGCGAGGGCGCCTTGCTAGCTGCGGGCGAGGGCTTCATGGCCCTTGCCTAGTGGCAGGCGAGCTCCAGCAACTCTCACTGGCCATAGTGGGGGAAGAGAAAAAAAAGAAAAAGAAAAAAAATTAAAAAATATGGAATTAAAAATTCTCCACATCAGCGCTGGCTATGCCAAGTTAGTGTCGGCCGGTCAAATGGACTGAATTGACATAGATGCAAAAGGTTTAGGACTCAATTGGAAAAAAAATTTAGGATTAAATTGACACAATTACAATATGTTTAGGGACTTTTTTGGTAATTTTCCCGAACAATTACCGGTCTGTATATAGACGAGTTATATCTCAGCAATGATCCTCTAAGTCTAATAAAGTTCTAATAAGATCTGAAGTTTCCATACAGAGAAAGAGCTTCACCAATGAAACATGCTTATTCTACTCCGCATTACCATCAAAACCAAAGTCAATTTTGGCTTTCACAATTGCAAGATCACGTTCCTTTTTTTTTTCCCCCCTCTCTCTCTCTCTCTTTTGCAAACTAAAAATACATGATTGTTGAAATATGACTTTTAACTACCCAACTTACCACTTACGTGCTCCTTTTTGACAATTTGCTCGTGACATACTTGCATATCAGGATGACAACCCTCATGAGGACCGGAGCCGCCGCAATGGACAATAAGTATCGGAACTTCACTGTCTTCTTGTCCCTCGGGGTGATCGCAAAGATTGAGGCCCCGTAGGTCATCAACATCGAGGCCGTAGCAATGACCACCTCAAGGAAGAAAGGGAAGCCCCAGGTGAGGGAGAGAATGAGGAGGGTCGACGAGGATAGAGCGAGCGTGTTGCACAACAGGAACACGAAGAAGGCCGTCTCGTCCGAGGCATAGATGGCCCGCCCCGCCTTGAGCCCGTCTTGCCAGACCCCGCCGGGGGGGTTCACACCAGCCTGGAAAGTCACGGCTGCGATCAGGGTGGCCACCACGAGGAGGTAGTTGCGGTGCTCGTCATCTTTTACTTCGTGTCCGAAAAAGGAATTGAGGAACTTCTTTCTGAATGGCGAGTTGGCCATGATTTGCATAGAAGTAGAAGGTTGTGTCTTATGAGTGGCTGAATCGCTTTAAAAGAGGCAAAAAGGACGAACCAAGACCAAGAAGTAGAAATTGACACTGGAGTCATTTTTAACAATTTCTTTGTCTCGGTCTTGAGACTAAGAAAAATCAAAGGCGTGCCCGGCTGTCATGCGCACATGAGTGGCTTTTCCTTTATTGAAATTGCAACCAAGCTGAATTTTGATTGCACGAGAGTCCCTAGCTTTGCGGACCAAGCCTGTGAGCGGGAACCTTGTGTCTGATGAAAACTAATTGCTCTTTTGTGTCCTTTTCTTGAAGGAATCTAAAGATTCGGAATTTTTGCGAAAAATTACAAAAAAAAAAAAGTTCTAAATCTATTGTAATTGTGTCACTTTAGTCTTAATTTTTTTTACTAATTGAGTCCTAAAGCTTTTACAATTGTGCCAATTCAGTCAATTTGACCGGCTTAACGTGACAAATTTTTAATAATATTTTAATATTTTTCAAATTTTTAATAATTTCTTCTTCTTTTTGTTTGGTTTTGGCCGACAGAAGGATGCAGCCACCGGCATGCGAGGACTGCGAACCTCGCCAGCGGCCGATGACCTCCTCCAGCCCTCACCCAGGGGCCGGCGACCTTGGCCGGTGGTTGACAGCCTCCTGGGGGCCAAAACCAAAAAGAAAAGAAAAGAAAAAGACAGAATTTTTTTAAAATAAATTAAAAAATTCAAAAAATAGTAAAATATTATTAAAAATTTGCCACATCGGCACCGACAATGCCTCATCAGCACCGATCGACCAAATGGATTGAATTGGCACGACTCGATTGGCAAAAAAAAAAAAACTTTCTGACTGAATTGGCCCAAATACAATAGATTTATGATTTTTTTTTTTGTAATAAAACATGATTTTGGGTTCATGAATATTTGATCATTGGAACGATTGGATCGTATAAAGTCTACATGAAAGCCACGTAAAACGAAATCAACGATTGACATGTAATAGGTACGCGTAGGGGTGAGCAAATCGGACCGACCGGACCGGGACTGCTCGGACCGGACCGGGACAGGTGGTCTGGTTCCCTATTCTAGAGGGTGGTGGTCCGGTTCGCGGTTCTTAAAATTGGAACCGGTAGCCGGGCGGTCCGGTTTCCGATTCCAGAGGCATAAAACCAGACTGGACCGGTTTATTTATTTATTTTTTAAATTTTTAAAACTAACCCTAAACAGATTTAGGGAGAGGAGGGCGTTGCAAGTCTCATCTGTGGGTGCAACACTTATCTACATGCAAAAGATTTGACAAATCCAAACACAACCCAGATATGCCCCTGGAACCGGATCCTCTTGTACTGCAGGTTTACAAACTGCAACTTCTTCGTTTTGAGAAGGAGACTTTGTTTGTCCTGTTTGCTTTCTTCCCCGTGAAGGGACATATTCTGCCTGAAAGTGAATCGAAACTCATTCCATCAGGAGCCCTTAGCGCCGTAGCTCCGGAGCTTGTAGTCCTCCAAGTCCTTGTACTGCAGATATGCTCCTGGAACCGAATCCTCTTGTACTGCAGGTTTACAAACTGCAATTTGTCATGTCACTAGTTCCTTGGAACGGCTCGGGAACCAGACCGGACCGACGGTCCTGTCCGGTCCCCAGAGCGGCCGGTCCGGTCCCAGTTCCGGAAAATGGGAACCAGGACCACCGGTCCGGTTTTCGGTTCTTGAGGGGAACCGGACCTAACCCGGAACAGATCACCTCTAGGTACGCGTACCCCCGGACGCAGACAATAATGGCTCCTAGCGGCGGAGCCATTGTGAAGAATCACATCCTTTTGATTCGTAAAACACGTGTACTATTCCGTTCTTTGTTTTCCACTCCAATTTCACTTTTATTCTTTTCTTTAAGGATACTCTAGCGTTGGGTGGTATTGGATGAAAATACCCTCTGTTTAAGAAAATTTATACCAAATATCAAAAGGATGTGGCTAGCCTAACGGACCGTCATCATCATATATTGTGGAACGAAGATTGTGTTTCGTATTTTATTTAAGGAATAATATCACCAGTCCCTTTAATTTTGTCCGAAAACCAAATGATGATGCAAAAAATCAAATGAGGCTTTCCTTACTAAACTACGAAAAATATTTTCCAGTTCATTTTCAGGCCTCAGTCGAACACTGAAAAATGTTATCATTTTCTTGGAAAATGAATTGTCAAATATTATTTTTCAAAAAGTCACATTATTTTCGAAACAAACTCGGCCTAAGTTGGAGAACATTATTGATGTCGGAGTGGGATGACAAGAAGGGTAATGACGTCCACGTGTCCTAGCTTTTACTACAGCCTGGTGGTAGCTGAACCTTTCCCTTTCAGAAAAAGGAGTACAATAGAAATACCCCACATGAAAATCGTTTTAGAATGGTACCGACGATTGAACAATGCCACCAGATGCTGGATGATATCTATTAAACCTAATTGAGCAGGTCCAAATTCGCCAAACGCCTTCACTTGGAGTCGAATCAACGTACGATTCAATCGATTGGACCTATTGGACCTGTTTCAACACTGACTACAAGAAGATGGAAGTGCAATCCAGATAAAAATAGGAAACCGTCAAGAAAAGTTGATGATATTTGCCCCACGAAATTTGGACCTTTCACATCGTCGGCACATGTGCCTAAAGCATATGGTCGAGGATTATACGTTAGTAAATTATAAGTTTGCGACACCTAATACATCAATCCTAATACGAATCCTCGTGCTCATTATACACCACTGATATCATTTGATGCCGATGTGTTACTGTTCATTCAACGTCACAACACGAAGCCCTTCTCCTAGGGGACAGTTCAATTATTATCATTTGGACTTCTTATTTCAGGATTGCAAATTAACACCATTCAAAATACTTCCGAGATGCTATTATCACGGCCCAACAAAATCATCGTATAAGGATGGGCCGTGACACGACTGACCGGCCAAACCGTGATGCATGCCACGGATCAGACCATGATCAAGCACAAGGATCGACCATGAACGATCCAACATGGCCGAGCATAGACCTAGGCAGCTGAACGGATGAATTAGTGCATGAAACAGTGCATGATCCGATACATGAATCAACGCATGAACGACATGAACCAGCGCATGTTCCGCATGATTCAGCGCACGGTCCGACGCCTGGCCAGCACGGCCAGGCGAGTGACTAGGCAGATGGATAGGCGCGATCCATGGACAATTCTGGGTAGCCCAAGAGTCATCCATGGGGCTGCAATGATGAGGGCATAGCTGGTGGAGTCCAACAAGATGGAGGAAACGAGGAGTCTCACAAAGGGACAAACCACATAAGACGAAGCATGGGAATCCAAGGACCAAAATGAAAAGACAAAATGGGGAAGCCAAGGGGTCACACGAATTATGTTCCTTTCTTGTATAAACAGGGGAACACCCTCCCGTTGTAAAACACATTTATACACGCAACTAGTGCGATATGTTGTCTAGCTAACAATTTCTCGGTTCTCTCTCTCGGTTCCCTCTCTCCCTCTATGATTCGAGTGTGGTTAGTGTGCGTGTGAACGATCCTTAGGCATAAGGCTTGGCTTAGACGATCCACCAATTCCACGAGCCTAAGTCGCCGCACGGTGCGGTCCTGAGCAACTGGCCCGTGACACTATTGCATCATCTTAGCAAAAGTTTTCGATAACAATGAGTGAAGGAGCTATATTTCACAACGAATTACTTTCATATAACAATTAAAGACGGGTTTTAAGTGAATTTGGAATTATTGTAATAACTCGACCTACTTTAATTGGGTCATGTTCTCAAAAGAAATAATTTGAGTGACACTATACGTAAGTGACCGTTTGAGAGTGGGTGTTTGTTTCTTTGCCAATTACTCAATTTGGTCTATTTCATCCGATGTGGGACTTTGAGATGTTAGAAAAGCACCCCGATTAAGAGAAGGGGAACTTTTGAGACATCACAATTCTTCTCTTAGACATAGGCGACATGATGATGTCCATTTAACCTTCAATTCCTCGCTCACCGTAATTTGTTGTTGTGATTAATTTTCTTTTTCATAAATTGTAATAGAAAGACAGAAATCAACGAACGGTCTATGTACAGACGATTTATATCTCTAGCAATGATCGTCTAAATATAGTAAAGTGCTTCCAAGATATAAAATTTGCACAGAGAACATGCTTATCCTACTCCACAGACCATCACAACCAAAGTCAATTGCTGTTTCTACGAATGACATACTTTTGACTACCCAACGCACTTCCATATTTTTCCTGACCATTTCCACATGACATACTTGCAAATCAGAATGACAACCCTCACGACAGCCGGAACCGCCGCGATGGACAACAAGTACCGGAACTTCACCGTCTTCGAGTCCTGCGGTGTGATCGCGAAGATCGAGGCCCCATAAGTCATCACCATCGAGACCATCGCAACGACCACCTCGAGGAAGAAAGGGAAGCCCCAGGTGAGGGAGATTATGAGGAGAATCGATGAGGAGAGAGCGAGCGTGTTGAACGTCAGGAACACGAAGAAGGCCGTCTCTTCCGAGGCGTAGATGGCCCGCCCCGCCTTGTGCCCCTCCTGCCAGACCCCGCCAGGGGGGTTCACGCCCGCCTGGAAAGTCACGGCCGCGATCAGGGTGGCCACCACGAGGAGGACGTTGCGGACCTCCTGCGGCGAATCTTTCCCTTCGTGATCGAGCAAGGTCTTGAGGCACTTCCTCATGGAGTATACGCGCGGCGTATTGGCCATGATATGCGGAGAATTAGAAGGGGTATGTGTTATGAGCGGGGGAATCGCTTCAAAAGAGGCAAAATCGGAAGAAGCAAGACCAAGAAGTAGAAATTGACACTCGAGTCATTGTCTACAATTTCTTGTCATGGTCCAGAGACAGGAGAAGAACCAAAGTCGCGTCTGGCTCTTGGTGATGCAGTGTCGTGCGCACATGAGCAGCTTTTCATGTATTATAAATGCAACGAAGCTTAATGTTGATTGCGCGAGAGTCCCTACCTTGGGGACCAGGCCTGTCAGTGGGGAACCTTGTGCCGTGATGGAAACTACTTTTGTAGAATGAATTCGGGTACATGAATGCTTAATCATATGGACGATTGGATCGCATGAAGTCTACATGAAATCCACGTGAAACGAAAACAAGTATTGATATGTAAAAGGTACACATACACCCTGGCGCAAACAATAATGTCTCCTAGAGGTGGGGCCAATGTGAATGGATCACATTCGATTATTTGATTCATACAAAACATAACATGAACTATTCCATCCTTTATTCCCACTCCAGTTTCTCTTTTATCCCTTTTCTTTCAAAGATTTGGATACTCTACCGTTAGGTGGTGTTGGATCAAAGTATCCTCTGGCTAGGAGAATTTCCTTTCAAGAATTATACCAAAGGGAAATGCTTCCCTGACAGTACTGTCAGTACTGTTAGGGACGGTACAATCTCAACTGTAAATCTACATACAATCACCACATGTTTTGCATAAAGCACTCATTGATGCACTCATTGATGTGGAGATCGTGTGGTAAAAAATAACTTCAGACTGTCAGGCTAGCAGCTTCCTCTACCAAACACCAAAATATCCTCGTCAAACACTATCCCATCGTTGCCAATATCTCCCGTCATCATTGTCTAGCTCACGATCGTCAGCCTGGCATCATGCTTTCTCTCCCCTCCCTTGTTCCTGGCTTGGTGAATACGACCTTACAACAATAGAGATCGTGACCACCCGGACGTCAGTAGATAGCTTGGGAGACGGTGGCCAAGCTTGCCTCTCTCCGCTTCTGTCCTTGTCAAGGACAGAGACTCGAGGGTTGCAATCCCCCCCGGGTCGCCACATCCTTGGGAAAAACCAAATCTGCCATTGCCTGATGTAATTTGAAGGTGAAAACACTTATAACTCACACAACTTATAACTCACACAACTCAAGAAGGAGGAGACGGATAGGCCTTTCAATGTTTTCACATTTATTTCACATTAACTTATATAGGCTTGTTACATGACTCTTAAATTTACACTTAAATGACACTTAAATGTATCTAGCATTGCAAAGAGATAGATTCCTAGGAAGTTACGAACCATTAAACATAGAAACAAGAATGGACTCTTGAGAAATCTACCTAATTATCACTCTTTGTGAAGACCGGAATTTTCGCCAGAATTTATTTAACGAGTGAAGTAATTTCTATTGGACATTAATGACTGAAGGGAGTGTCTTTGAAGTTTGGCCTGGCTTTTGGACAAGAGGATTTTGTGACATCCATCAGTGATTGTTCAACTATTCATGCAAAGTCTGGTGGATAAGAAGTGATGTCTGGCATATAAAGTTGGACCCGGTGAGGCTTGGTCAAGTTGATTATCGTAGGGTTATGGACATTAGGGTAAAGTGTCGATTCGGTTGAGTTCGTCCTAGAAATGGAACGCAATTGGGACCCTCATGACCGAATTGCCCCTCCCTTCCACTACCCCACCTCTTTCCCCTTTATAAAAGGACCTAACCCTCTATCTCTCTTCATTTTCCCCTTCCCTTTTGTGGATACCCCCAACCGAGCTTTCCCCTCCCCTTGTTCTTTCCGCCCGACGCGTTCTGCCCTCTCTCGACGACGATCCATCAGCAACACCGGCGGTCCTTGAGCCCCCAAGATGACCCCAGCTCAGCCCTTTTGTCTGCTGCTTGAAGACCTGCACACCCCTTGTCCGATCTCTCTCTCTTTCTCTTTCTCGGTGGCTCTGCCCGCGATGCCGTGCCCTCCCTCCGCTTGAGTGAGCTTGTCACTGGCGGCGATGGCAGCAACAATCGTCCCTCGGCTTTCCCCTCTACCTTAGCTCAGTCCCTTGCCGCCCAAAGACTAGCCGTGCCAGCCACCCTCTTCTTTAGCCTTGGCCACGCGCGACACCCACGGAAGGAAGAGACGGCCGAGCTTCATTCTTTGCCGTCTAGGCTCCCATTGTCTTCATTGACGACCACGAGGCAAGTATCCACCAACCCTCATCCTTATTCTATCCAATCGTAGTTCGTTTTAGCTCGGGTTGTCAAATTTAGAAATGGGTATCAAGAATGGAAGTTTGTCTTGCATGAGCTAGAAAATGAGTTTGATTGTACGATCCGTTGCTTGTATTGAGATCTGTCGAGCTTTGGCAAGTTGTTTACGAAGGTTGATCGTGTTAATTGTTGTCCATTGAGGTGAATCGAAGTTGAATGGCCTATGGGGGTGGTTCAGCCGAATGTAAGCCAGGAGAAAAGGGCCGCGACTTTGGATGTTCGGACGACGAATTCAAGCTCAGTTTTCTCGAGCAAACGACCTAAGGCAAGTAGAACCTCTAAACCTTTCCACTAGGCTAGCTATTTGTTCGGTGATTGGGCGCGGTGATGCCGATTGTGCTTGAGCTATCTTGAGTATGTGGGCGTTCGATTGTGTAGTTTGACTGGCGTGTGAGGTATCTCGATTTATATACTGACATTGATTGAGAGTCGAGGTGTTTCTGCATATGGTTGTTCGGCCATGTGGCATTGTGGTGCGTGTGTCATGTTCGAGTTTTGCCAGCTGGAGTTGTGGGGTCTTGTGATTTGGGATTGTCTAGTCATGTGGTCAGTTGCATTCATATAAGTATCGAAGCATGCGATATGTGGATTGATGATAGTCGGATGCGAATGTGGACTGTGTATGGTTGGTTGTTTACCTGATAGGGTTCAGAGTTGTTCGAATGTGGATCCGATGGTTGATTTGCATGAGAAATTGTTAATGAACCGAGAGTCCCGTCGGCCTGTGTCCCGACGAGGATGGTTGTTATATGTCCACCTATGTCCGGACGATTCCCCGTGGGAGCCAGAGTGGAAATTGGGAAGTCCACAGCCTGTGTCCCATTGGAATGGAGTCCTGGAGTAGGGAAAATCGAGGCCTGTGTTCCTCATGATTCCCATGGGCGGTGTCCCATGAATGATAAGCTGGGGTAAAACCCAGAATTGAGGCCTATGTCCCTCGGAAGACAATAAATGAGGCCTATGTCCCTCATGATCCCATGGCTTGTATCCCATGGAGTCGATTCGAAAGTGGAAATTGGAAATGAATGAACGAGTCAATGCATGCTCATGCGCGTGGGGTTTGTATTGCATATTGTGTGAAGGTCTTAGTTCATGACGTGTGCAGTGGTTGTCGAGTCTCATTCTGCGTGGGGTTGATGTCAGTCTTGCTTGGTTGTCTCATTGTTCGTTTGCTTGTGTGCCTCATTAGTTATTGTGTGATTGTACTTGATCGAGTGACGAATAGGTGGTTTAGTCGATTGGCTTAGAACGTCCTACTAGAAGGTGGTGTTTGAGAAGTAATGGACATGGAAGATGGCGTTGGAGCTCCGAAAAGTCAACGGCAGATAGCACTCCAGAGTAGAATTCCCCTTTCTAATCCTCCCAGCTGTACTTGTTTGTCTTGTTCTGTCTAAGGGGGAATGATGTACGAAACCTCTTTATATACTTATATATAAGGTTATTTTAAACAATTTGCTAAATGATCTTGTTGCTTGCCATAGGTTGTGAAACCCTATGAAAGGCCATACCCCATTAGGCGTTGTGCCTGCTGTTTGTTTTACATGCACTTTTTTTTTCTTTCAGTCTTTCGCATGCGCCCTATTATATAAGTAATAACAGATTAAATCTGACCGCGATTAGCTTAGAAGGGATGGCGCCCTGGGACGCTACACTCTTAACAACACTACAATAAAGACTCTTTTAATTTGTGCATTAGTCTTTAGAGCTGAATATACATCGACATCAATTCTTGAATATCGACATCTAGGTAACCGATCGACACTCAAAAATTTCAACCTTGAATCGACAACTTCTCTGCAAATCGGCAACTTGAACTTGGTTTAGTTACTAACACGCCTTAGGCAAGACTTGGAGTCGGCCATCGCGAATTCAGCGTCGAAAGCCAGCCTGACCTACAATGTAGAGGGGAACTTGCCTAGAGAGGCTGGCCCCCCAGCAATACGGCACTATCTTGTGGGGGGGGGGGGGGCTAGCGGTGTTGGGGGTTAGTGTTGGGTGGCGAAGGCCCGGGGGGTGGTTAGGTGGTTAGTGTTGGGTGGCGAAGGTGCTGTTGTGGCCGGTAGTCTTGGGTGGGTGGTTGTCTTTCATAGTTAGTGTGTGCGTGGGACTGTGTAGGTGGACCCTATGGCAAAAAGGGAAAGAAGAAATAGGGAAATTTTTTTACCTAACCTTGCGTTTAGTAGTTAGGATAAAAGTCAGGATAAGAAATGTTTTATTCTATCCTGTGTTTGGTAGCTGCCCTAGATAGAATAAACGAAGATATAATGGGATATAACCTAGATAAAAAAAATCCCAGGGGATGGGGTGGGATAGACTAATATAGGACATCTCAAGAAAGCAGACATGAGGACAACCATATTTTTTCCACAACCACTGTCTCTCCTCCGTGCTGGGCCGCCACTCCGTCACGTAGAGCCTCCTCTCTAGCGGCAGCGACCGTCAAGTGTGGTTGCCTCTTCGGCGGCGCCAAACTGGAGTCTCCAGCTTCAAAGCCGGATATCTCCACGATCGCGTTCTGTCATGCCCCGAACCCGGCGAGCTCGTGGACATCCCATCTGGCCGTTTCTATTTTAGATTGACTTCCAGGATCCTTCGGCCCACGATTTCGAAAATCCATAAAACAGGCGGAAGCGAGTAAACATCTCCATACATTAATACGAACAAATGACTTAGGACAAAAGTGGTATACATCACATATCTGAATAATACACTTCAATTGATACAGCGGTCAAATATCAATGGTTCAATCTTAATCCACAAAACCCAACCAAATCCATAAGGTCACATAATGTGTTATATTCATTCGACCAACTAATTCCTCGAATGCCCATCCTTGGCAAACTTGGTGTTCCATCGCCTGATACCTGAAAAAAGGTTAATCCCTATCGGGGTGAGATATAAATCTCAATAAGCTCACCCCTAAGCCTCGCTTAGGACAACACGTACCACTAGAACAACCTAGTATGCAGTCTAAACCATCTAGACTACGGCTCCACAACGCGAAGAAAGCTAACAAGATACAGCCAACGCAATTAACCACATTAGGCTCAAATCACAATTCCAATACTTAGCACTCATCAATGCTTCACATGGCTCAAATTCCCACAATCAGGCCCGCGTCATAACGCCTCAGGCTTAGTAAAATATCTCCAAATATCATGCCCGCGTAATAACACCTCAGGCTTAATGCAGCATGGCACCCGCGTCAGTACGCCTCAGGCTACCATCTCAATTCATAGACCCGCGTTAATACGCCTCAGGTCGGTCCCGCGTTAGTACGCATCGGGACGGGCACAAACCTCGCGTTAGTACGCATCAAGGTACGATGTGCATAAATATTCGTGAGCTCAATTCACAGACCCGCGTTAATACGCCTCAGGTCAAGACCCGCGTTAGTACGCATCAGGTCAGTCCCGCGTTAGTACGCATCAGGACAGGCACAAAGCCAAGTCAGACATCAAATCCCGCGTTTAACGCCTCAGGATTGCACAACACCCCGCGTTTAACGCCTCAGGGTTCAAATCACATATAATCACTATAATGCATTGGTTTTCACAAACAAGCCCTGCGTAACACGCATCAAGGCATAGCTCACACATACGGCTCACCCAATCACACGTGCACAACACGAGATTATAAATTAATCCACACAATCTAGGGTACAATTAAATCAGCCCGGAATTTACATCCGCACACAACTCTCTCAACTGAGCCGCACACCGAACTTTTGAGCACAACCAATTTCCACCACCTCAACTATACTAACTAATGCTTCAAATATAATCCCAAGCATTCAAATATCACCATGCAAAATTCCAATCTCGGGTCCCCTAAGGGCAGCCCCTAAAATAGCCCATAAATGCACATAAATCACTCCTCTCAAGTGCAAATCAACCACAAACCCATTTGGGATTAACATCCCACATTAATCATGTTTCTAACCACCTAAATCATCATCCAAGAGTCTAATATTCATCCTAAACACTTTTAAATCTTTGGATCTTCGATGAATAGTTCACATCTTCGATGAATAGTGCTCGGCCTTCAATGAACAGTACACGGCCTTCAATGAACAGTACATGGCAGCCACTAAAACTCACTAAAAATCCACATCTAAGCTAATCCATGATAACCTATCACCCTAATCAAGAGTTAGGGGCTTGCTTACTTGAGATTAAGCTTGAATCGAAGGGGAATGCGCCGAGTCTTCCACGATCAGCCTCCGTGCAGCTCAGTTCCACGAAAATCCAACAGTTTATTCGACGATCAGGTTTCAGATCCTCGTACCCCTTGATCTTATGGTCGCATAGGCGAAAACAGAGCTCGATTCGCCCTCCGGACGAGCTCAAACGAGCGATTCCAAGTCGGACGTGCACAGAAAAACGGGAAAACGGCCTCTCGGGTTTGGCCGGCCGAATGGAGGAAGAGAGGATGAGGGAGTTCGGCCAAGGGAGAGGAGAGAGTGCAAATGAGGAGAGAGAGAGGTAAGAACACTTCCCTTCATCTTAGGCTTGAGTGGGAGTAGGTGATGTTTGGCGGGGGGGTTGTTCATGGGATTCAAGATGTGACTTGGAGTGGTTGGTGGGATTTTTCAAATGTTCAAACTCCCACCAAGGCCTTTGGCTCTTGCAAATGAATGCCGCGAAATAAAAACTGACAATCTGTAACTTTAGGATAGGCCGGGAATTTTAGTTCGGACGATCAGTATGGCTGGCCAACGAACACTGAGTCCCAATGAGGCGACGTCCAAATATTAGCAATGATATCCTTGAAAGTTCGACGCCCGAATCCGGAATCTAATTCGCGGTCTACACCAGTTGATTGCGACTTTAAAATATCTCAAACTGACGGGCGACTTTTAGGAGTTACGCGTATCGACCCACGATAGGTCCACGTACTTAAATTCCTAGTTAGCCTTTCCCTTACGGTAAGCCATCTCGAGAGTGATCAATTCCGAGTGAGATAAATCTAGAGTGCAATAACAAGATATCCATTCATTTATAAATCCCGGAAATGGGTCGAATTTCAGAATATCACACGTTCTTTAATCGATTGTTTGCCGTGATATGCGATCATGTCCCTCATTTTTTAATCGCTTGAACCTTTCCAACATTCGAAAGGGGTCTCCACATGTTATGAATAATTCGAGATTGATCATCGACATGTAAAAAGAGGTTGAATAATTCGATTATTTAGCACTTGTTTACGCACTCGACAAGACAACGAGCAAGGTCAGCGGATCTTTCTCTAAGGATTCGACTCTAAATCATGACCCCTGGTTCTACGGGTTCTGTTCGGTTGATGTCATGCCGGAATTCAAATGGCACAAACCTCTGCTCAACAAAACTCACCCATCAGAACTCGTCAATGAATAATTTCTAAAGCATTCTGATGTTTCAGTAAGATAGAGTCGATCTCAGCCGCGCCTTATCTCTGCTTATCTGACTTTAAATCTGTAGTCACCAACAGTAAATAGGATATGACAAAATCCTTAGATTTATTATCCTATCATATTTTATCTTATCCTATCATATTTTATCTTATCCAATTCTATCCTGATTAGAAATCCAGATGACCAAACACAATCCTTTCAAAATCACTAATTTGCACTTTGAGTTTTGTTATTTGGCTTCGAAATAATAGATACCATCATCCATCGCTATCTTGACTTCACCTACGAAATCGTCATTCTTTTCCGCAAATAACTCTCATCACTTTTCGATGTCCACCTACAAAGAAAGTCCTAACTTTAATCCCATCCAACATCTCTATCGTCCCTTCCTCACCATCTCTCGACTTCGATGGTGGCCTTGGCACGTCCATATTTTTGCCCCCATATGACCCTGCGTCCTCTAGGACCGCTGGGATAATCCTTCTCTATCCCCTCCAATCCATGGCTCCGTCTGCAACTTTGCCGCCTCAGATTGGTGAGAATGTAGCGGACCATAAATAAGAGATCGAGATAATTGACCGAAAAGTCTTAAACATATTGCAAGTATGACAATTCAGTCTTAAACTTTTCAATTGTGTCAATTTGGTCCTAAACCTTTTGATGATCTGGCAATTTACTTGTAAACATTTTATTTAGATAATTTGCTAGAAGGGCTACATTGCCAAATCGTTAAAAGATTTAGGACTAAATTAGCACAATTAAAAGATTTAGTACTGAACTAACCGTAGTACATTAAATTTAGCCCTTTTTGAACAATTTTTCTATATGATGTCGACAATGATGAATATCACTATGGTCCAGATTGAGGGCGTCTGACCTTGATGTGGACTTTTTCTGGCTCTTGTAGAGCTCAAAAAGCTTGCGAGAAGTCGGAGCTCACAAAGTTTGCTTTCAAAAGAGAAGTGGGGATGGAGAGACGATGTCTGCATTGCGGGGGATTGCCTAGTCACAAGCGACTAAATTGCGTCTGTTCCAGGGGTTGTGATCTGTGACTAATGATTACATCTCATGTGTGGCGGTCCACTACAAAGGTCTTATGTTACGGATCAACGACCGAGTTACGACACATACATAGTTGTCCATTAGATTTTTGACGTACTTTTGGCTCTATTTTTTTAAAAAATTAAATTGACAACTAGTTTGGATTTGTCTTTATCAAACTTTTGGTTAAATTTGAAAATATTGTGAAAATGCTATATATTGTACATGCTATTTACATGTCAGTATCTCTACATTATTAAGCGAAAACAATGCTTGAATAGAGGGGGATTTGAAATCCGTAATCTCGGATTATAGAAATATCACATCATACAATCTAAGATAGGATTTGAAATCTTAAAATAAAAATCTTTGAAATTGCATAACTTAAGATGGAATTGAAAATCTTTGAAAATCCCATCTCCGACCGGCTCCTCCTGTATGACGACTCAAACCCTCTTGACCCAAGCAACAGTCTTTGGGAAGTCGACCGGAGCATGATGACTCTCGTTAGACATGAATTCGCAGACTTATGTTACGGCCTCGTGAACAGCAGGAGGCACTCGCCGAAGAAAATGGTGGTGCCATGGGGAAGGAGCTGAGGGAGGTGACAAGTGGAGAATCACACCACAGTGCCGTCGTAGCGTTTGTGATGCACAGCAGGTGGAACTCGAGGCTCGAGAGCGTGTTCGCGGGGAAACCAATGGTGTGCTGGCCATTCTTCGCCAACCACCAGGTGAACAGCTGGCTCGTTAGTCACACGTGAAAGGTCAGGCTCGACATGAAGGACCTATCCGACAGGAAGGTGGTGGAAAGGATGATTTCTGTAAACCTTGCAGAACGATCATCTTCTCCTAGACATAGGCGACATGATGATGTCCATTTAACCTTCAATTCCTCGCTCACCGTAATTTGTTGTTGTGATTAATTTTTCTCTTTCATAAATTGTAATAGAAAGACAGAAATCAACGAACGGTCTATGTACAGACGATTTATATCTCTAGCAATGATCGTCTAAATATAGTAAAGTGCTTCCAAGATATAAAATTTGCACAGAGAACATGCTTATCCTACTCCACAGACCATCACAACCAAAGTCAATTGCTGTTTCTACGAATGACATACTTTTGACTACCCAACGCACTTCCATATTTTTCCTGACCATTTCCACATGACATACTTGCAAATCAGAATGACAACCCTCACGACAGCCGGAACCGCCGCGATGGACAACAAGTACCGGAACTTCACCGTCTTCGAGTCCTGCGGAGTGATTGCGAAGATCGAGGCCCCATAAGTCATCACCATCGAGACCATCGCAACGACCACCTCGAGGAAGAAAGGGAAGCCCCAGGTGAGGGAGATTATGAGGAGAATCGACGAGGAGAGAGCAAGCGTGTTGAACGTCAGGAACACGAAGAAGGCCGTCTCGTCCGAGGCGTAGATGGCCCGCCCCGCCTTGTGCCCCTCCTGCCAGACCCCGCCAGGGGGGTTCACGCCCGCCTGGAAAGTCACGGCCGCGATCAGGGTGGCCACCACGAGGAGGACGTTGCGGACCTCCTGCGGCGAATCTTTCCCTTCGTGATCGAGCAAGGTCTTGAGGCACTTCCTCATGGAGTATACGCGCGGCATATTGGCCATGATCTGCAGAGAATTAGAAGGGGGTATGTGGGTATGCGTTATGAGCTGGGGAATCGCTTCAAAAGAGGCAAAATCGGAAGAAGCAAGACCAAGAAGTAGAAATTGACACTCGAGTCATTGTCTACAATTTCTTGTCTTGGTCCAAAGACAGGAGAAGATGCAAAGTCGCGTCTGGCTCTTGGTGATGGAGTGTCGTGAGCACATGAGCAGCTTTTCATGTATTATAAATGCAACGAAGCTTAATGTTGATTGCGCGAGAGTCCCTACCTTTGGGGACCAGGCCTGTCAGTGGGGAACCTTGTGCCGTGATGGAAATTACTTTTGTGTCCTTTTCATAGGATTCTAAGTTTGCGGATTTTTCTAGAATGAATTCGGGTACATGAATGCTTAATCATATGGACGATTGGATCGCATGAAGTCTACATGAAATTCACGTGAAACGAAAACAAGTATTGATATGTAAAAGGTACACATACACCCTGGCGCAAACAATAATGTCTCCTAGAGGTGGGGCCAATGTGAATGGATCACATTCGATTATTTGATTCATACAAAACATAACATGAACTATTCCATCTTTTATTCCCACTCCAGTTTCGCTTTTATCCCTTTTCTTTCCAAGATTTGGATACTCTACCGTTAGGTGGTGTTGGATCAAAGTATCCTCTGGCTAGGAGAATTTCCTTTCAAGTATTATACCAAAGGGAAATTTTTTCCCGACAGTACCTGTTAGGGACGGTACAATCCCAACTGTAAATCTACGCATAATTACCACGTGTTTTGCATAAAGCACTCATTGCTGCACTCATTGATGTGGAGATCGTATGATCAGAAATAACTTCAGACTGTCAGGCTAGCAGCTTCGTATACCAAACACCATAATATCCTCGCTAAACCTATCCCATCGCTGCCCATATCTCCCGTCATCATTATCTAGCTCACGATCGTCAGCCTGGCACCATGCTTTCTCTCCCCTCCCTTGTTCTTGGCTTGGTGAATACGACCTTACAACAATAGAGATCGTGACCACTCGGACGTCGGTAGCTAGCTTGGGAGACGGTGGCCAAGCTTGCCTCTCTCCACTTCTGTCCTCGTTAAGGTCAGAGACTCGAGGGTTGCAATCCCCCTGGGTTGCCGCATCCTTGGGCAAAACCAAATCTGCCATTGCTTGATGTAATTTGAAGGTGAAAACACTTATAACTCACACAACTTATAACTCACACAACTCAAGGAGGAGACGGATAGGCCTTTCAATGTTTTCACATTTATTTCACATTAACTTATATAGGCTTATTACATGACTCTTAAATTTACTCTTAAATGACACTTAAATGTATCTAGCATTGCAAAGAGATAGATTCCCAGGAAGTTACAAACCATTAAACATAGAAACAAGAACGGACTCTTGAGAAATCCACCTAATTATGACTCTTTGTGAAGACCGGAATTTTCGCCAGAATTTATTTAACGAGTGAAGTAATTTCTATTGGACATTAATGACTGAAGGGAGTGTCTTTGAAGTTTGGCCTGGCTTTTGGACAAGAGGATTTTGTGACACCCATCAATGATTGTTCAACTATTCATGCAAAGTTTGGTGGATAAGAAGTCATGTTTGGTATATAAAGTTGGACCCAGTGAGGCTTGGTCAAGTTGATTACTGCAGGATTATGGACATTAAGGTAAAGTGTCGATCCGGTTGAGTTCGTCCCAAAAATGGAATGCAATTGGGACCCTCATGACTGAATTTCCCCAGCCTTCTACTGCCCCACCTCTTTCCCCTTTATAAAAGGACCTAACCCTCTATCTCTCTTCATTTTCCCCTTCCCTTTTGTGGATACCCCCAACCGAGCTTTCCCCTCCCCTTCTTCTTCCCCCCCGAAGCGTCCTGCCCTCTCTCGGTGGTGACCCATCAGCAACACCGGCGGTCCTTGAGCCCCCAAGACGACCCCGGCTCAGCCCTTTTATCTGCCGCTTGAAGACCTACACGTTCCTTGTCCGATCTCTCTCTCCTTCTCTTTCTCGGTGGCTCTGCCCGCGACGTCGCGCCCTCCCTCCACTTGAGTGAGCCTATCACCGGCGACGATGGCAGCAACAACCGTCCCTCGGCTTTCCCCTCTACCTTAGCTCAGTCCCTTGCCGCCCAAAGACCAGCCGTACAAGCCGCCCTCTCCTTTAGCCTCGGCCGCGCGCGACGCCCACGTAAGGAAGAGACGGCCGAGCTTCATTCTTCGCCGTCTAGGCTCCCGTTTTCTTCGTAGATGACCACGAGACAAGTATCCACCAACCCTCATCCTTATTCTGTCCAATCGTAGTTCGTTTTAGCTCGGGTTGTCAGATTTAGAAATGGGTATCAAGAATGGAAGTTTGTTTAGCATGAGCTAGAAAATGAGTTTGATTGTACGATCCGTTGCTTGTATTGAGATCTATCGAGCTTGGGCAAGTTGTTTGCGGAGGTTGATCGTGTTAATTATTTTCGATTGAGGTGAATCGAAGTTGAATGGCCTGTGGGGGTGGTTCGGCCGAATGTAAGCCAGGAGAAAAGGGCCACGACTTTGGGTGTTCGAACGATTAATTCAAGCTTAGTTTTCTCGAGCAAAAGACCTAAGGCAAGTAGAACCTCTAAACCTTTCCACTAGGCTAGCTATTTATTCGTTAATTGGGTGCGGTGATGCCGGTTGTGCTTGAGATATCTTGAATATGTAGGCGTTCGATCGTGTAGTTTGACTGGCGTGTGAGGTGTCTCGATTTGTATGCTAACTTGATTGAGAGTCGAGGTCTTTCTGCGTATGGTTGTTCGACCATGTGGTATTGTGGTGCGTGTGTCATGTTCGAGTTCTGCCAGCTGGAGTTGTGTGGTCGTGTGATTTGGGATTGTCTAGTCATGTGGTCAATTGCATTCATATAAGTATCGAAGCATGCGACATGTGGATTGATGATAGTCGGATGCGAATGTGGACTGTTTATGGTTGGTTGTTTGCTTGATGAGGTTCAGAGTTGTTCGAATGTGGATTCGATGGCTGATTTGCATGAGAAAATTTTAATGAACCGAGGGTCCCGTCGGCCTGTGTCCCGACGAGGACGGTTGTTATACGTTCGCCTATGTTCGGACGATTCCCCGTGGGAGCCTGTATAGAAATCGGGAAGTCCACGGCCTGTGTCCCATTGGAATGGAGTCCCGGAGTAGGAAAATCGAGGCCTGTGTCCCTCGAGATTAATATGAGGCCCGTGTCCCTCATGATTCCCATGGGTGGTGTCCCATGAATGATAAGCTAGGGTAAAACCCAGAATCGAGGCCTATGTCCCTCATGATCCCATGGCCTGTGTCCCATGGAAGTCGGTTCGAGATTAATATGTGGCCTTGGCACGTCCATATTTTTGCCCCCATATGACCCTGCGTCCTCTAGGACCGCTGGGATAATCCTTCTCTATCCCCTCCAATCCATGGCTCCGTCTGCAACTTTGCCGCCTCAGATTGGTGAGAATGTAGCGGACCATAAATAAGAGATCGAGATAATTGACCGAAAAGTCTTCAACATATTGCAAGTATGACAATTCAGTCTTAAACTTTTCAATTGTGTCAATTTGGTCCTAAACCTTTTGATGATCTGGCAATTTACTTGTAAACATTTTATTTAGATAATTTGCTAGAAGGGCTACATTGCCAAATCGTTAAAAGATTTAGGACTAAATTAGCACAATTAAAAGATTTAGTACTGAACTAACCGTAGTACATTAAATTTAGCCCTTTTTGAACAATTTTTCTATATGACGTCGACAATGATGAATATCGCTATGGTCCAGATTGAGGGCGTCTGACCTTGATGTGGACTTTTTCTGGCTCTTGTAGAGCTCAAAAAGCTTGCGAGAAGTCGGAGCTCACAAAGTTTGCTTTCAAAAGAGAAGTGGGGATGGAGAGACGATGTCTGCATTGGGGGGGAGTGCCTAGTCACAAGCGACTAAATTGCGTCTGTTCCAGGGGTTGTCATCTGTGACTAACGATTACATCTCTTGTGTGGCGGTCCACTACAAAGGTCTTATGTTACGGATCAACGACCGAGTTACGACACATACATAGTTGCCCATTAGATTTTTGACGTACTTTTGGCTCTATTTTTTTTTTAAATTAAATTGACAACTAGTTTGGATTTGTCTTTATCAAACTTTTGGTTAAATTTGAAAATATTGTGAAAATGCTATATATTGTACATGCTATTTACATGTCAGTATCTCTACATTATTAAGCGAAAACAATGCTTGAATAGAGGGGGGTTTGAAATCCGTAATCTCGGATTATAGAAATATCACATCATACAATCTAAGATAGGATTTGAAATCTTAAAATAAAAATCTTTGAAATTGCATAACTTAAGATGGAATTGAAAATCTTTGAAAATCCCATGTCCGACCGGCTCCTCCTGTATGACGACTCAAACCCTCTTGACCCAAGCAACAGTCTTTGGGAAGTCGACCGGAGCATGATGACTCTCATTAGACACGAATTCGCAGACTTATGTTACGGCCTCGTGAACAGCAGGAGGCACTTGCCGAAGAAAATGGTGGCGCCATGGCGAAGGAGCTGAGGGAGGTGACAAGTGGAGAATCACACCACGGCGCCGTCGTGGCGTTTGTGATGCACAGAAGGTGGAACTCGAGGCTCTAGAGAGTGGTCGCGGGGAAACCAATGGTGTTCTGGCCGCTATTCGCCGACCATCAGGTGAACAGCCGGCTCGTTAGTCACACGTGAAAGGTCAGGCTCGACATGAAGGACCTATGTGACAGGAAGGTGGTGGAAAGGATGATTTCTGCAAACCTTGCAGTACGATCATCTTTAGCCTCCTTTTTACCCTCACTCATTAGAAAATGATTGCCGGCCAGCGATAGCAACCGGCATGGTTAGAGGCAACAACCATCATGCGGTGGTCGGAAGCGACGATGATTGGCTATCTTGGTGGTGGTCCTTGCACGGTGGCCGACGAAGCAATATCCAGATGGGTCACTCCATTATTCGTTGAAAAATAACACGAATTCCATCACTCCATGGGAAAACAACATGGGTTGTTAAATTATTTTCTAAATTTTTTTATTCAATCTGGGTGTATCCCACCCCTATGCTGGATATGATCCGGCATTTTATCCGGATGTATCCGGTCGAAAGAACGTCACCAAACACCAGATATGATTATTTGTTATCCAATTCGTTCTCAAATTGGGACTACCAAATGCAGCCTTAATGTTTGATGAATGTTTATTAGAGTTACTACGGTCTGGGTACATGAGACCTTGCTCTAGTAATTAGTGATTTTTATATAACAATTGGCGAAATTAAAGAACAGCATAACTACAAAGTTATAAAAGACATGTTCTAAGTTTCAAGTCAATAGGTTGTGGTAAAATTTTGAGCATCGTTTGCCAGGTCAAATCCATCTTGAAATCTAAATCACGGAATCAGTGAAACCGACATCTAACTATAATTCCTAAATGAACCGATCTTCGAAAATTGAAAATGAAAATACTTCAGCACTAAACCTGAAAAAGCCATAAACATGAAAGTTAAAGAAGACTTCTCAAGCTTTCCAGTCGTTTAAATTTCATCAAATTCTGAGCTTATTTGCTAGGTCAATTGATTTTGCAAAGTACCAGTTTAGGTTCAGTAAAATGCTACAAAGTGCAATCCTGATCAATTTCAGATTTTGTAAAAATTCATAAGGAAGATGATTAAATCTGTAAATGTGCTGCCTGAGAACTTTTAGAGCACACTCTAATCTATCAGACTGAAAAGTCGCATAAAATTTCATGATAGTTTGATAGGTTAATTGCATTTTCAAATCCAGACTTGGGACATGTAAGGGATTGAAAACTAGAATCTGAACGCCGGGGTAAAACGTCAAAATTCTTTAAGTTGTGGGCCGAATTTCGAAATGTGATGAGAAGATAAATTAAGGAAAAAATAATGAACACTAGACTAGAAAGTTTCCTGAAATTTTGGATTAATTTGACACTTAGACCCACTTTTAGAAAAACCGAGGTCTAATTAGGAGAAAAACCGAACAGTTGGGTAAATATGCAAAACTCGAATTCTTATGGGAAAAAAATTGTAGTATGCTACATGAGAACTTAAAGAGGATTTCATAATCTTTCAATCAATGTAAGAATTATTTAAATCTGAAATCATTAGGTTGACGTAAGGCATCAAACTTGACTGGTTTGATTAGAGGAAAACTAAGAAGTCAACCCTAAGTGTTGACAAGGTGAGTCATGACTTTCCTTGCTAGATGTGCTTGTCATATATTGTGTGTTTGTTGACACCTAAATTTTGATTTTCCTTTTCAGTTATATTGCATAAAAAACTAGCAATTAGTTTTAGTTCCTACCAAAAATAATTAATTTAATTAGCATGCATTGCATAGTTACTTTAGTTTTGCATTCATTTGCATTAGCATTTTTATTTAATTGGACTGATAGCAGAAAAATGAGCAAAAATCAATGGGCAGTGGACTTGAGCCCACAAGGCATCATTCGGCCGAGGTTAGGGGATGTGCCGAATTTTTAAGGGGCCATGGAAGTCTATTTTGGGCTTAATTTAACCCATTCAAGTTTGATAATTAGAAAAAAGGCTTTTAATTAAATGTCAAATTATCCGAATAAAGCCTAAATCAAGCCCAAAGAGCATAAATTCATAATAGCTTGAAATTTTCGGCAAGCCCATTCATTGAGGCTTGGCAGAAAATTTCATGGCTATTAGGATTAATCTTGATGCAATTTGGCCCTTTTGAGACTTAATTAAATTAGATTCTTGTTCTTAGGGTTATTTTGGGAAAATTAGAAAGCCTAGACCCCTTACTTGCAGAGCTTATGTCTATATAAGCTGACTTAAGCCTAGGGTTTAGAGGTCGGCGAATATATTTAGAAAATTTTCAGAGAAAACTTGAGGAGTTCGAGAGCTTTTCCTCCCTGAGGATCAAAGTTTTCCTCCTCCATACGTGCGCCATTGTTCCTTGCCGTGCTGCTGCTGCTCTCGACGCCACCGTCGTTGCTCCCGCTGCGCCTGAAGCCGACCACTGCTGCTGCAAAGCCGTCGCACGCCAAGAGCTGCTGTCCCACCTCTGCTCAGCCCAACGTCTCAGCTATTCGGTGCTGTTTGAAGACCAAATCAGCCACTGTTCGTGCTGATTTTTACCACTGATCGGGCCAAATTCCATCTGCTGTTCAAGACCGGTTTTTCATCACTATTTGGGTCCTTAAAAGCTGTCGTTCGGGATCATTTTCGCGGTTAATTGGTGCTGGAATTTTCTGCTGATCAGGGGTCGACATATCGCTGCTTTGGAGTTGATTTTGCTGCTGTTTGTGCCGAAAACAGCAGTTATTTTTCCAATTACGTTTCCTGTTTTGTGCAGATTTCTTGCTCGCGGTTCGGGGTCAATTACTACGTTATTTCGGAGTTGAATTCCTTGTCCTTTGGTGCTAATTGAAGCTTGAATTTGCTGCTGCAAATTCCTCTTGACCGATCCATGCGACCCCCTAGCTGAACGTGAGGCGTCGTCCACAAGTTTCCTTGGTCGGCAAGCAACTCAGTCTTCTAAAGATTGCCTCTTCAAAATTTGGGCAATATCCAGATTAGGTAACATCTTTTTATCTCAAGATATTCTGAAAATACTTGCATGATTTTAAACATTGAGTGAATATCGGATGAGGATAGGATGATTTTTGGTTAGGCTAGTCTTACGTGACAATAGCTTAATTAGAATTTCGGAATATTCAGCATATCTCATGGATATTATGCCTATCTTCATAATTTTCTCCATCGATTGTTACTAAGTTTGAATTTATCCGAATCTCAAGCAATATCTTTTGAATATCTAGCATATCTTGTGGTTTAATTTGAAATCTTCGGAAATTCTGAACATATCTTTCCAAATTGGATGATTATCTGAAATATTTTGAAAATCTCATAAGATAATTTCCCAATTTTGAAAAGATGTGATCCTTTGTGGATATAGCAATCTTGCCCTTTATAATTCGATTTTTATCTTCCCTAAGGTAGCTAAAAATTTCATTTTTTTAATACTATAGTTTCATGCTTCATTTAATTCAAATAATTTTATAATCTACCTTGAGTATTTTATATTTCCCTTCCGACCCTAACCTTTGGGTATGAGGTGAATTTATTGCAAAATTCGGATTATAAGGTGTATTATGCTCAAGGTTTATTATACATTTATTTGATTCATCTTTCTAAAAAATCATAAAAAAAAACATCATGTCTTGGTCCTAAATGAATTTTTTTTCGGAATTAAATGTCAAGATGACTTTTAATGTGAAATTAAACTTTGAGAAATCAATTTTTAGTTTGTGTGAATTGTCAATAATTTTTGAATTGGTTTCATTTGACATCTAACAAAAACCAAAAATTCATAAAGGAACAAGCCTTTCATTTGTATCTCATATAGTGTAGATGTTTGTCATGTTTCCCATTATGTCATTTTTGTTTCATTTGTCATTCATGCATTTTTCCATGTCATTTAGGCTATATTAAACCTTAAAATTCTCGCATGTCATTTTGGGTCCTTGCCCGTCATTCATGCATTGTTTTAATATGTCATGTAGTTTTACTAATTTACATTACATGTCATTCTAGGTTAGATTTCATATGGTACGTCATCTAGAGTAGAATTTCATGTTTCTTGCATTAAAATTCGTTTTTTTTTTTCTAAATTGTCATGCATAAGCATCTCATTTCATCATATAGTTAGATTTTGCATTTGCATAGCATTCATTAAATTGACAAAACCCAAAAACATAATGGCACTTCGATTTTCAAGACGAATTAATTGAATTTGCCAATTTGAGAATTTTTCATAAAAATGGTACCCAAAGGGCGTTAATTGAAAAGTTAACGTAATCAAGTCCCCGAATCTAAAATCTCTGGTTTGCAGAAAATAAGGTATTATCCCATTACTTTATTTAGGTATCTAATAGACCTACCAAAAAAAGATTAGTGGCGGCTCCGAAATTGAAAATATTTTGATAAAAATCATGTAAACCTGAGTTGCGCATTGGTAGAGCTTGGGAGAGCTTAAACTAGGTTAGTTAATCCATTTAATTAACCTAGTAATTCATTAACCTGAGAATTTTCAATTTTTAGGTTGCGACAGTGTTAAATGTAATTGGTTGATTGAATTGAAATTCTTGAATGTTAGCAAGGTTTGCATGTAAGGACGGGTAGATAGGTGAGGGATGCCTTATTGGTTATACTAAGGCTCCATTTGTTTCACGTAAAACGAATGATTTAAAAAATATTTTTTTAAAAATGACTGCTTGTATCACTTACAGAAATGAATGAACAAAAAATATTTTCATGATCCATAAAAATGTTTAGACATAAATTGTTGTCGAAAATGTAAACAACTTCCACAATTTCAAGTGATACAAACGATCATTTTTAGGAAAATATTTTCAAAATCATTCATTTTCTACGAGACAAACGTAACCTAAGTATATACCAATTTACTGCTTCGAGAATTTTGCTTGGTGGATGTCGGCCCCCACTTGGTGGAACTTAAGCACTTTAGAAATCGCTGATATGAGGTGGATTGGGGATGCATCGATTACGTGATCAAATTCCCTCAAAAAACGAACCTTGATTGAATGGACTTTTTGACTTGAATGAATTCTTTGGTGATTGACTCCCTTGTGTGAGCATGCTAATACTTTCTTTGACATTGATGGATGTATTTATGTTGTGGAATGATGGAGGAGGCCGAACCAACAGACTATTTGGTTGATGACGGAGAGCTTCTTAATAATTTCATTTAAGATTAATAATAGACTTAGGCTTTCAATCTTAGATCAGGTTTAATTTTAGAGTTAATCTTTAGATTAAGTAACTCTAGGATTATAAAATGGTTTAATATCACCTATATATTGGTTCAATAGCTTAGTTTAGACATCAACTTTAGAGAAAATAAAAAAGATAGAAATTGGTAGTAAGTAGCTTAGTTCAAGCTGGGGCTCACTTCAAAAATCTCTTTTATGTTCTGAATTAGAATTAGAATTTAGGGTTAGAGTTCGAAATCAATGAATAAGCTCACAAGGTATCTATGTCTTGGGGTTCACAAACATGACATGTAATATTCTTTAGACATTGTATCGGTTACTTTACGCACTTTTCTTACTTAACTTACAAATACTTTACTTACTCGCTTTCATTACCATGTTCGATGTGTGTTTTCATGATGTCATTTCCTTAATTGCGTTCCTTTAGCCTAGTTGAATGCTTAGGCTTAAAATGGTAGAAGGACACTAGAAGTGCCAAAGTTTGTGTACGGCGCTCATTTTAGTGCCAAAATTTTTCGTCGGCTCACGTAAGTGCCAAATCGAAGAAAAATCGATCACTTAAATGCCAATGACGAGAGATTCCGGCAAAAAATATACGTGGCATTTATAATAAAAATATTTTTGTGACATGGTAGTCATTAAAAAAATCAGTCCATAGGGCAATTTTTTTTTATAAACAATTTGCTAAGTGAAAAAAAAAAAAATCAGCCCACGTAGAGTCCGCTGGCAAATATTTTTTAAAAATTCAATCCACGTGGACAATTAAACTTAAAAATAAGCTTAAAAAACTATTAAAAAAAATAAGTGGGGTTGCAGCAGCGAGGCTTGCACAGCTCTCACCACCGCCGCCCTACCATCACCGGCGATGGGTGGGGGCTGATCGGTGGCGATCGCTGAGCGTCAGCTAATGGCTGGCGACCCCCGGCGAGGGCTTGCAGGCCCTCACCCGTGAGGGTCGCGACCCTCCTCCAAAACGGGCGAGTGCACCAGTGGTGGCCCTCGGATAGACCTAGGCGAGGGCCGCCACCCTCAACCAGATATGGGCGAGGTCTTGCGGTCGACGGGGGTCGCTAGCCACTAGCCGGGGCTCGGTGACCCCCGCCAGCCATCCCCCACCCTCGTCGGCCATCGTCGGTGATGGTGGGGCGGCGGCGGCGGCCACTCTCTTCCCTTTCTTTTTCTTGTTTTTAGTTTTTTTAACTTTTAACATTTTTTTTGCTGACTGAGATCCTTTGGCGAGCCATGTGGGATTAGGTTATTAATGAAAAAAAATGCCATGTAAGATTTCTAGCAAACTCACTGGAGTTGGCACTCAAATAATCATTTTTCAAAAAAATTGGCACTTAAGTGATCCAAAAAATATTTGGTACCAAAATGACTGCCATATACAAACTTTGGCCCTTCTGGTGTCCTTTTGCCGGCTAAAAACATTAGGATCATAAGGAACACAAAAAAAAATTGTAGGATCATTTTGCAGATCTAAACCTTAGGACTTATAATTTGAATAAAGGATGTGTGAACACTTAGATAACAAACTAATCAAGTTAGGGTACCGAAAAGACATTAGCTGAACTAATATAACCTAGTCCCCGTATTTGGATTCTTAGGTTACGTAGGAAGTGAGATATTTTGATTTTTACCCGATCTCAATAGGCTAGTGACAACTCCTTCACGTAGAACTCTCCTAGGCTTAATCTAACTAAATGAAAATCCTGACGTCGCGCGAGGTAAGGATTTGGGAGACCTACGCCGATCGAAGACTTTTTTTGTCCACCTTCGACATTACCTCTAAACCGGTCTCCCACGGACGCGCTTCGAGGGAGTGTCGTGACTGTTTGACGACTCTGCTGGGGATTTGCCTTAGAGGAATTAGGCCTAAAATAGCTTGATTAGGTGTTAAGTAATGTGTCTTCTGCAGTAGCGCGTGTCAAGGTCGCGTTGAAAACGAGGTTAGTCTGCTAACAAAGTGTTAAATGTTGGTGCAAATTAAGAGTTATAAGGGGTGACGTGTGTGTAAACCCCATGTCTTGCAGGTGATGTATGAAATGTACGGATATGTAGGTGTTAATTGGAAGCGGTGTTCGATAAACATTGTTGTGTATGCTTTAGATGCTACACCAGCCGTGGTCTAAAACCCCGGCTTGCACCCATAGGAAACTTACTAGGATGGTGTAACAATAAACTTCGTTAGCGATTTTACCACAATTGGACAATTCTTTCTCGGTCCTGCTCTATTTAATAAGAGAAATGGCGGGAAAATTACCAAAAAAGTCATAAACCTATTGCAATTATGCCAATTCAGTCCCAAACCTTTCTTTTTTGCCGATTCAGTCCTAAACCTTTTGCAATTATGCCAATTTAGTCCATTTGGTTGGCCGGCGCTGATGTGGCAATTTTTAAATAATTTTCAAATTTTTAATTATTTTTTATGATTTTTTAATAACTTTTTTTCTGTCTTTTTTTTAGGGTTTGGCCGGTAGCCCTGCTGGCCACCGACCGAGGGTCGGCGAGGTTGTTAGCCCCCGGTGGCCGCTGGGTGAGGGCTCCCAACCCTCACCCAACCACGGTGATGGCTGGAGGCTGTCGCCCAGATCTGGGCGAGGGCCGCGGCAATCGCGGGGAGGGTCTCGAGCCCTCGCCCAGCCGTGACCGAGGGCTCAAGTCCCTCGCAGCCCTCGCTGTGCTTGCCGCGGTCATCTCCTAGGCATGGGCTCGTGGCCCTCACCCAGATCTAAGCGACGACCACGAGCCATCGTCGTGGCTGGGCAAGGGTCGAGAGCCCTCGCCCAGCGGCCGGCGAGGGCTGGAACCCTCGCCTAGGGGGCCGGCGACTTCGTCCAGGGGCCTAGAGACCTCGTCGGCCCTCGGCCAGTGGCCGGCAAGGTTGCCGGCCAACCCCTAAAATAAAGAAAAGTTAAAAAAAAAGACAGAAAAAAGTTATTAAAAATAATTAGAAATTCGAAAATTATTAAAAAAATTACCACGTCAGCATCGGCCGGTCAAATGGATTGAATTGGCATAATTGCAAAAGGTTTAGGACTCAATCGACCAAAAAAAAAAAAGCTTTATGACTGAATTGGCACAATTGCAATAGATTTAGGATTTTTTTGGCAATTATCCTGAGAAATGAACTTCCTCCTCGACGAATTTTGCGACAATGGGCAAACCTAATTATCTCATTGCGTTGGGAGCCTTAAGCCTATAGCATATCCCACCTTTTGGCATCAAGCCTCATAAGTCCCATACATTTGTCTATGTGATAGGAAACCCCCCGTCACTTCACCAATTGTAAGTATATCTCCTACCTTAGATAATTCTTAGGATTTCTCTTGAATTCTCATTATGGACTTTCTTTTTCTTTTGTGACATGTGGTAATCAATCAAAACACATTCTTTGATGGTCTAGATACAGTGGAGCAATCAGACCTTCAAAACATCTCCATTCCCAAGGAAGCGCGCTTCAAGCGACAACGAGGGAATGGTATGAGGCACATATTGAAGCCGCTCGTTTTTCTCTAGAAAACAAGCGGCTTTGCGAGAAGTAACACTGGTTTCATTAGATTGAGACTTCGTGTTTCGTAAGTAAAGGTAATTGATCGATTACCATAATATTACCAATTCTATTTTGCCTTCTCTTGCAAGGAAATCTGGCAAGAGACTATTTTTATGGGATGGAGCTCTTAGAAAGGTCCTTTTGTCCTTATTTCATTATAGGAGACGGCACTACCGAAGGGTTGCACTTTCATCATCTTCCGTGTACTTACTTTGTAGTTCTCCTTTTCACTTCGATGGAGAATAGTGTTGAGAAAACCTTCCCTCTGAATATTTTGATTCTGACAAAATTATCCCTCTTGTGAGAGAATTTGGTTAATGCAATTAAGTTTTTATTGCAGGAATGAGCATGTGAACAAAAGCTTATAATGTTCCAAAACTGTCGTTCAGACTTAAGGAGTCGCGCACTTGCTTCTAAGATAGTTGAAGTCTAGTATTCAGATGGAGAATTGTATTGCCTCTGAAGACTTCAGAAGGAGGTTCGTGTTGCCTCTGAAAACTTCAGAAGGAGATTCGTGTTGCCTCTGAAGACTTCAGATGGAGATTTATGTTGCCTCTGAAGACTTATCTCGAGAAAATTTATGTGACACGTCAGCAAGGACCTTACAGAAGCTCAGAGTCAATGTTCTAATCTGTTTAGATTCAGAAAGTCTTTTTGGTTGAGAAGTCTGTTTCTGAAGGGCGTTCAGATTCTACAATATCTCTCTGCCAGATTCTGAAGACCCACCTTTAGCAGGTTTTCGATTTGGCCGCGCCTTTTAATGGAAGTTTGTAAGATTTGATTGATAGGATTATTTTCCAATCAAATCAGGAGAATATCCTCGATTGGATATTACCTTCCATGGATAAGATATCTTGGAGATTTGGATTAACTCTATTTATAAAAACTAAAGATTTGGTTGTACGGGCGACTGAATCTGAAGGGTTCAAACTCTACTCGAACGGCTACTAGATCTTCCCATATACAGTCTCCGTCAATCAGGATTGATGACGTCCAATCAGAGATTGAGGAGCGATCCTTTCAAGGACATTGGTAACGGCTAGTTCGAGGTCGAAGGAGTATAAAAGAAGATCAATGGTGACTGTTTTGAAGAGAGTTCACGAACTTTAAGTTCCAAAGTGCTGAGTTGTTCAGATTAACATTTTCTTATTCTTGTGAGCTTAAAATTCTTATTCTTAAGAGGTTCCTTTGTAAGAGTGATTAGACGGACAACTCTTATAACCTTTCATCGACTCATAGTGGAATCCAGTTGATCGGCTGTCATTGTGGGAGAGTGGACGTAGGCTTGATAAAGCCGAACCATTATAAACATTGCGTGCAAATTCTCTTTCCCTAAACTCCTCTTGCTGCATTTATTTTGTCTGCACGTTTTTTTACTGATCTTATTCAGTTTACGTTCTGAACCTATTAATTTCCGCAGTAAACATCAAAAGTATTCAGAATCACCTATTCACCCCCCTTTAGGTGATATTGCTAGATACAACAATTGGTATCAGAGCTTGGTTGCTCATTATTTTGAAGTGTTTTACTTCAGAACTAACGATCTATCATGTCTATCAATAATTTCACAAGAGCCAGTGATGCATATTTCAGCAACAAACCACCTTATTTTGACAGGAAAGACTACAATATGTGGTGCAACAAAATGAAGTGGTTCTTCAAGGCATCAGATGATCTGATATGGGATGTTGTTGTCAATGGAGTAGTTCCTGTTGTAACAGCAACCCCTTCCACTGGAAATGAAGGAAACAACAATACAAATGTTACTGCAACACTGTCAAATTCTGAAAGAGCAAAAAGATAAGGACTCGATTCTAAAGCTGTGCATGCACTTTTCTGTGCATTATCCATTCCTCTATATAATCGAGTTTCAGAAGAAGATTCAGCAAAAGTTATATGGGACAGACTTCATGTCACATACCTGGGAATTGATAGAGTGAAAGAAACCAATCTTAGCATTCTGCTAAGTGATTACGAAGCCTTCAAAATGAAGCCCCGATGAATCAATTACTGAAATGATTAACAGATTTCAAATCCTAGCAAGTGGTCTTGCAAGGCAAGGCGCTCCTGTAGCAGAACCGATACAAGTCAGAAAGATCCTTCGAGGACTTACAAATTACTGGAATTACATCAAGCCATCATTACAGGAATGTCAAACAATTAGACCTCTATCTATTGATGAGCTAGTCGGAACTTTGCAGTCATATGAAACTGAGCGTGCCAATAAAATAAGTGATTCAAAAGGTAAGAAGTCTATTGCTTTAAAATTTGAAATTGATTTTGAAATGCCAGATTCAAATGATGAAGATGAAGACGGCGAAAAACTTGCTCTCATGGTGAAGAAATTCAGAAAGATGGCTCGAAGAGGTAGAAACTTCAAAGGGAAGAAATCATTCAAAAAGAATGATCAGAGACAATCGACTAATGACAAACAAGAAGGCAAAGATGTAATCTGCTTCTATTGTAAGAAAGCAGGACACATCAAACCCAATTGTCCACTTCTGAAGAAAGACAAGATCAAGTATGAAAAATACAAAAAGGCATTGAAGGCAGAAACTCTAAGTGATTCTGAAGATAGCGAGGATGACTATGCTAACATATGTCTTATGGCAAAGTCAGATTTAGATGTTGAGGTACATCATTCTGAAATACCAAATGAAGTTTTTGAATACATTGATGAGTTGTGCTCAAATTACAAAGAAGCTCTCAAAAAGGTTTTCATTTTGAAAAAGGAAGTTTCCTTTTTGAAACAACAAAATGATTATCAAAAAGACAAGATTGAGTTTTTGCAAAGGGAATTTCATCAAATCAAGGAAAATCGTGATTTGATCTTGAAAGAAAATGATTCCTTGAAAACCAAGATTGAAAATACTTCAAAGAAATTTTCCCAAAGTTCAAAAAACTTGGAAAACATTATTTCCAGACAAATTTCGTATGGTAACAAATCTGGTCTTGGTTTGAAAAAGGAAAGTAATTTCAAAAACAAATTTCGGGAAACAAATGACAGGATTTCCCAAAAACCTTCCAAACCTGCATATCAACGACATTTCCAAAAGCAATGTACAAAATCCTTTTATCGAATGTATTATGAAAACTGTGGTGCTAGAAATCACGTTAGAAATAATTGCATGATGGTATGGAGACCTATTAATAGAAAGATATCTATTGTGATTAACTCAGATGGACCCAAGAAAACCTGGGTACCAAAGAAATAGTAAGTTACTTTCTACTTGCAGGTACTAAGGAAGAGAAAAGACAAATGGTTTCTGGACAGTGGAGGTTCAAGTCACATGACTAGTGATCTAGAAAACTTCATTCAACTTTCAGATTACAATGGTAGAAGTGTGTTGTTTGGTGGAAAGAATAAAGGCAAAGTGGTTGGCCAAGGGACCGTAAAAATCGAAAATCTCACAATCAACAATGTCTTTCTTGTCAAAGGACTAAAATACAATTTGATTTCAGTAAGTCAACTCTATGACTCTGGTTATCGAATTTTCTTTCAAGACTCAGAATGCTCAGGTGTTAGCAAAGACAAGAAGCAAACCTTCACGGGTCGACGTCATGGAAATATTTACCTTCTGAACGTTGATTCTGAAGACATCAAGTGTCTTATTTCTATCAAGGATGAGTCTGAACCATGGCACAGAAAGCTATGCCATATCAGTATCAAACACATCTCAAAGCTATCATCCAAGAAATTAGTTCGAGGTTTACCACAAACAAAGTTTGAGAAATCAGAACTTTGTTCAACCTGCACACTTGGGAAACAGGTAAAAAGCTCTTTTAAATCTGTTAATCATGTATCAACTGAACGTGTTCTGCAGCTACTTCATATAGATATCTTTGGTCCTAACAAAACACTAAGTCTTGGAGGTAAGAAATACTGTCTTGTTATAGTTGATGATTACTCAAGATTTACATGGATTTTATTTCTTGCGCACAAAAATGATGCTTTCTCATCTTTCTCCAAATTTTCTAAAAAGATTCAGAATGAGAAAGGTTACTCTATTTCCTATATCAAAACTGATCATGGGGGAGAGTTTGAAAATAAAAGTTTTTCTGATTTTTGTGATGAGTTTGGAATTCATCATAATTTTTCATCTCCTTACACACCTCAACAAAATGGGGTAGTGGAGAGGAAAAATCGTTCTCTGCAAGAAATGGCGAGAACTCTCTTGATCGAAAGTAAAATTGCATCACATTTTTTGGCAGAAACTGTGTCAATAGCATGTTACATTTTAAACCGTATTTCTTTAATACCAATAATTGAGAAAACCCCATATGAACTTTTTAAAGAGAGAAAACCAAATTTAGCATACTTCCGTGTGTTTGGTTATAAATGCTTCATTTTGAAGAATGCAAATGATCAAGCTGGTAAGTTTGATGAGAAGTCAGATGAAGGAATATTTCTGGGATATTCAACAACGAGCAAAGCATACAGAGTCTACAACAAAAACTCTCGATTTGTTGAAGAATCAATGAATGTCAAGTTTGATGAAAATATTCAGATTCAGAATGATCAATCTGAATATGTTCAAGTTTCGTCACTCCATCAAAGTTCAGAACCAGAAGAAAACTCAGAAGAGAATCATGCTTCTGAAGAAATTCAGAATCAAGAAACAAGCCAACAAACTACAGAAGAACCAGAGGTGATACCATCTAAATCTAATGATCCAAGTGATGCTCAAGATGAGAAATTCAACAAAAATTGGAAACATAAATCCAGTCATCCCAAGGAACTTATAATGGGGAGCTTGGATGAAGGAATCAAAACCAAATCGAAATTCAAGGAAGCAATGAGCAATATAGCATTAGTTTCTGAAATTGTGCCTAAAGGGATTGAAGAAGCTCTTACTAATGAAATTTGGATCAATGCAATGCAAGAAGAACTTCATCAATTCAAGATCAATAATGTTTGGGAGCTCGTCTCAAGACCCAAAAATCGTCCTATAATAGGAACAAAATGGGTGTTCAGAAACAAGATGGATGACAGAGGAAAGGTGGTTAGAAACAAAGCAAGACTTGTGGGAAAAGGATATTCACAAGAAGAAGGAATAGATTACGATGAAACCTACGCACCAGTTGCCAGGTTAGAGGCCATAAGGTTACTTCTTGCTTATGCTTGTTACAATGACTTTAAAATTTTTCAAATGGATGTAAAAAGTGCATTCCTGAAAGTTGTTGTGCTCAGATCCTATGGTTAAAACAACAACTATGAGACTATGGAGTTGAGGATTCAAATGTGGAGATTAGATGCGACAATACAAGCGCCATAAACTTAACCAAGAATCCTATTCTTCATTCAAAAGCGAAGTACATCGAGATCAAACATCATTTTATTCGCGACCATGTTCAAAATGGAAATGTTCATATTCAGTATGTTGATACGAAGAATCAATATATTTACTAAACCTCTTGATAAAGAGACTTTCAATTTTATTCGAAACGAATTAGCTATTACTAATCCTTTTTCTTAAGATGTATTGAGAACAGGTCACTTGAAATTGTTTAGAAGCAAAACTGCTCAGAAGTAGAGTCCAGAAGCAAAACTACTCAGAAGCAGAGTTTAGAAGCAAATTTGCATAACCTATGTTCAGAAGCATATTTTTAGTACTTTAGAAGCAAGGTTAGTTCATCTTACACTTCTTTATTTTTAGAAATTCTTGGTAAGGCATCGAAGGTACATTCTCTAAATTACGTTCTCTAATTTCTCAATATATGCCTCCTTGATTGATTGGAATAATTTAGTATCTTTGGATTGATTTTTGGATTTTATTTTAAGTTGATTTTATTTTCAAAAATAACCGCTTTACAGTTTTTCAAAACTTTTGAAAGGTCTCGAACCGGCATCTCCCTCAAATATCACAATCTCTTTTCAAACCCTAAAAATATTCTCCCCTCTCTCTGATTACATTCATTCTCACTCTCTCTCGAAATCTTTCTCTCCAAACTTCCAACTTTTTTTTCCATGACTCCGAAATCATCCTCTTCCATGAAGAAATGAGCAGAAGAAGGTGCAAGTCAGAGAAGGAAATCGTCAAGGTTGACGAAGGGTAGAAAAGCTCGTATCACTAAATCTATTGATATCTCTAGGTCTAATCATGAAGATGAGAGACACATTGCTCAAAGGAAATCAGGTTTGTCTCAGTCCGAGTTTGACGAAAGAGTCGCTTTGGCTCTCTCTATCAAACCTCTGTATGATTCCTTTAAGAACATTGGATCTAGTGATGAAAATGTCAAGTTGCTATTGAATATACACAAGTTTGCAAGCGAGAAAGATTTTCTTGCTATCTTAGAACTTCCTCTGCAAACTGTGACACACATTGCCACTGTTGTTCTTGAGAATGTATCTCGGAAAGGTAAAGAAAAGGTTGTGCCAACTGGGGTCACGAAACCTAAAAAGTTTCCATCCAAGAGCATCGTTATCAGAGAAACAATAAGCGAAGAAAGTGAAACTAGAGGAAGGCCTGATGATGACGACGACGTATTGGTTAAAGACTTTAAGAAAATCATAGGGATTATAAAAGACAAGGATTTTGAAAGCAAGCTGTTTTCAAGTCAGTTGCATTGTGACAAATTCGAGTTGCTAAAGGAAAGAGGAGTTATACCCCACAAGATATTTGACCTCAAATATTTTGATAGGGTTGGTATCCCTATAAGCAAGCACCTGGAACTAATGAAGCTGAAAGATTTTGCAACAGCAAGAAGGCCAAACTTTCCAGACTTAGCAGCTTACTTTTACTCAAGCTTGTGTTTTCGAAATTTTGATTCTCGTTTTTATACGGTTGGAAGAGTCCAATATCATCTGCATGTCAGAGAACTAGCAAATTTAATGGGAGTTGATGAAATGGATTTTGTACCCATTGATGTACAACCTGATGCTGCCTACAGCTTTCTAACTGGAAAAGAGAATTATTCTAGAAATTTAAAGGCACACATTGGTTACAATGACTTCCCATTGAAGCACGTTGTAATGCACAAGGTTGTGATTGAGAGTTTAAGACATAAGGCTGCTTCAAAAACAGACATTTTGAAGTATGAAGCCAAGCTGATGTGGGGTCTGTTAAACGGTTATAAGATCTCTCTGGCACACACTGTTCTTCTCCACATGTACAGGACTGTGCAAAAGACCAAAGGACAATTACCATACGCAGGGGTAATCTATCGGATCATGTCCTTCCAAAATGTCAAGATTCCTAGTGAGCTCATTCAAAATGAAACTCAGATAATGGTAGCTGGGGAGTCTATGATTCAGAAAATGGGTTTTAGACAGACTGCTGGTGGATAGATGAACAAGAATAAAGAGACTGTTCTGATCGAATTAGAGGAGAAGAATGCAGAGAGTGAGAGATCAGCAAAGAGAAGGAAGACAGAGGCCAGAAAAGGAAAGCAGACCACTGTTCAGAGTGAGTCTTTAGAAGAAGAAGAAGCAGCAGAAGAAGAAAGTATATCATCAAGAGATGATGAGAGGACCCCTACTGTCTTATCCGATGGAAACATCGAGTCAGAAGATGAAGAGCATGCTGAAATAGCAAATGAGCAAGAGGATCCTATGGATAAAAAAGAGGATTTCCATAAGACTCATGAGAGTGGAGATGTAGAAGCTGATGAGATAACTGGTGAGAAGGCAGAGAAAGAAGCTCAGCTTGCTACAAGTGAGTATGTGGAAATAATGGAGGAGCAACTGGATGACAGAACAACCATTGAGGTTCTGGTTGCTCGAGAACAAAAGAAGAAGTCCTCATCACCACCTGAGGACATGGAGATTGATAAATCTGATGATTTTGCTGTCACAGCTAGAGGATCCACAGGAGTTACTCTTGTTAAAACAGCTCAGATTTAGGGGGAGCAACCTAAAGAATCTGCTGTTTTGCACGAACAACCTGAGGAGTTAATAACAGATAATATTCAGATTGAAGTTGCTCAGGAGGATAAGGCTGCTGCTGACAAGGAAGAATTTAGCAGAAAGGAACAACACGAGGAACCTAACATCGATTAGACTAAAGAGATTCTGACTACTGTTGTTCAAAAGGAGAAAGCTGTTGTCGAAAGTGCTATTCAGAAGGAACAACTTCTAGAGAAGATACTTGAAAAGCAACCCATAGAGATTGATTCTACCACCACTGAAGCTGTTATAATCATTCCAGATTTAGCACCTGATCAGACTCAGGGGGAGATAAATTCACAGAGAGTTCTGGATTCAACTTCAAAGGGTAAAGCTCAAATGGTAGAAGAAGAAGACCAACAGACTTATGAAGGGACAATGACTGCTTCCCAAAGTCTAGTTCAGATGGAAGTTGAAAAACTTCGGGTAGAAGTTATGCAGAGGATGGATAGAATGGAAATGAAAATTGAGAAGAAGATGAACAGGTTTGAGGAAATGCTTCACAAATACTGTCGCCTTTTCTGCTCTGAAATGGCCGGCATTTGCACTTACATACTGATCAGAGATGAAAGGATCAGCAAAGAAATTTCAGAAATGAAGGAACTCAAGGAATTCGCCACATTTACTGTTGATATGGGCAAATCTGATGAAGCTGCTCAGAGAGATGATGAAGAGCATGTTGATGTTCCCTCCTCCTCCTCAAAACAAAATCCACCTCCATCCTCTTGCATTTGTTTTCAAACTGTCCGTATTTATTTTTATTTTATCTTTTTCGGATGTAACATTTCTGTGCACCTTGACTATTACGACCTTATTATGGTCTGATAGCTTGTTTCTCAAATAATGTATGTGTGGATTGCCATATTATCTTGCTAATGACAAAAAGGGGGAGAAGATACCTCATCATTTTCATATTGCAGGATATACACATACGTGTATTATACATATGCGCTCAAACGAATTCAATGATGTATACAACATATGGTGATATCCTTCTATCACTCAAAGTGCATATCTTATATATTCAGATGCACATTCTTTTGAAGAGATTCACATGAATCAAATATTCATATTCTTAGTGAAATCTTTTCTGAGCTTAACTTTGATACAAACATTTTTCATATATATCAACTTTTATTAATGAAAGTTTTGTCATCATAAAAAAGGGAGAGATTATTGAGAAAACCTTCCCTCTGAATATTTTGACTCTGACAAAACTATCCCTCTCGTGAGATAATCTAGTTAATGCAATTAAGTTTTTATTGCAGGAATGCGCATGTGAATAAAAGCTTATAATGTTCCAAAACTGTCGTTCAGACTCAAGGAGTCGCTCTTGCTTTTGAGATAGTTGAAGTCTAGTAGTCAGATGGAGAATTGTGTTGCCTCTGAAAACTTCAGAAGGAGGTTCGTGTTGCCCCTGAAGACTTCAGATGGAGATTTGTGTTGCCTCTGAAGACTTATCTCGAGAAGATTTATGTGACACGTCAGCAAGGACCTTATAGAAGCTCAGAATCACTATTCTAATCTGTTCAGATTCAGAGAGTCTTTTTGGTTCAGAAGACTGCTTCTGAACGGCTTTCAGATTCTGCAATATCTCTCTGCCAGATTCTGAAGACCCACGTTTTCCATGTTTTCGGTTTGGCCGCGCCTTGTAATGGAAGTTTGTAAGATTTGATTGACATGATTATTTTCCAATCAAATCAGGAGAATATCCTCGATTGAATATTACCTTCCATGGACAATATATCTTGGATATTTGGATTAACTCTATTTATAAAAACTGAAGATTTAGTTGTATAAGCGACTGAATCTAAAGGGTTCAGACTCTACTCGAACGGCTACTAGATCTTCCCATATACAGTCTCCGTCAATCAGGATTGATAATGTCCAATCAGAGATTGAGGAGCGATCCTTTGAAGGATCTTGGTAATGGCTAGTTCGAGGTCGAAGGAGTATAAAAGAAGATCAATGGTGACTATTTTGAAGAGAGTTCACGAACTTTAAATTCCAAATTGCTGAGTTGTTCAAATTAACATTCTCTTGTTCTTGTGAGCTTAAAATTCTTATTCTTGAGAGGTTCCTTTGTAAAAGTGATTAGAGTGACAACTCTTGTAACCTTTCATCGACTCATAGTGGAATCCAGCCGATCGGTTGTCATCGTGGGAGAGTGGACGTAAGCTTGCTAAAGCCGAACCACTATAAACATTGCGTGCAAATTCTCTTTCCCTAAACTCCTCTTGCTACATTTAGTTTGTCTACAAGTCTTTTTACTGATCTTATTCAGTTTACGTTCTGAAGCTATTAATTTCCGCATTAAACATCAAAAGTGTTCAGAATCACCTGTTCACCCCCCTTTAGGTGATATTGCTAGATACAACAAATAGAAATTGATGAGCTGGCCTCTTTGTTTGCCCAATTTGTCAACTCCAGAACATGTAGGACCCGCAGCTCCACGAGCCCACCGCTAATGATCCGTAGGGAAAGGCAAAAGAATACAGTGATTGAACTAGACCCTGTCATTGAAGCCATAATTACTCAGAAGGAGGAAGAGAATAATAAGAGATTTACTGAACTTGAGGAAAAAGCTTCGCTTAATTCAAGAATACGATGCGCAAGAAATGGAGGACCCGTCGTATTTGCTTGAATGTGTTGTATCTAGCAATATCACTTAGAAGGGGGGGTGAATAGGTGATTCTAAACAGTTTTGAAACTTAATACGAAATTTAACAGTTTCAAAACACAAACTGAATAAGATCAGTAAAATGACGTGCAGATAAATTAAACACAAAGAAGAGAGTTTAGGGATAGAGAGAATTTGCATGCCAAGTATATTATGGTTCAGCTTTAGCAAGCCTACGTCCACTCTCCCACGATGACAGCCAATTGGCTGGATTCCACTATGAATATTGAAAGGTTACAAGAGATGTCACACTTATCACTCTTACAATAAATCTCTCAAAGATGACATTTTTCAGCTCTTAAGAACAAAAGAATGTGAATCTGAACAACTCAGCACTGTGGAATTTTTAAGTTCTTCAACTCTATCGACAATAGTCACCATCGAACTCCTTTATACTCCTTCGACCTTATACTAGCCGTTACAAAGGTCCTTCAAAGGACCGCTCCTCAATCGCTAATTGAATCTCATTAATCCTGATTGAATGAGTCTGTATTAGGAAAGTTTTAGTAACCGTCGGTGTAGAGTCTGAACCCTTCAGATCCAGTCGCCCATACAACCAAATCCCTAGTTTCCATAAGTAGAGTTTATCCAAATCTCCAAGATTTCTTGTTCTTGGAAGGTAATATCTAATTGAGGATATTCTCCTAATTTGATTGGAAAATAATCATATCAATCAAATCTTACAAACTTCCATAAAAGTCGCGGCCAAATCGGAAACCTGCCAAATGTGGGTCTTTAGAATCTAGCCAAAAAATATACTGTAGAGTCTAAACATAACTCAGAAGAAGTCTGCAAAAGTACAAAGAGACTCTGAGCTTTAGTAAAGTTCTTGCCGACGTGTCACATAAGTCTTCTCCATATTTAGTCTTCAGAGGCAATATCTTCCTCCATCTAAAAAACAGATCTTGACTATCATAGAAGCAAATATGCAACAACTACTCCTTGAATCTGAATACCAGATTTGGAACAATACAAGCTTTTGTTCACGTGTTCATTCATGCAATAAAATTTTATTTGCATTAACCACATTCTTTCTAAACAAGGTAAGTTTTGTCAAAATCAAAATATTCAGAAGGAAGGTTTTCTCAACAATCTCCCCCTTTTTGATGATGACAAAACTTCCTCAATAAAGTAAATTATGAAACGTATTTGTTTAAACGTTAAGCATAGAAAATATTTCACAACAAATATAAACTTATAAGCTGTGTGAAACTTTTCAACAAAATGTGCATCTAAAAAGTATGTCGTGAGGTATATGCACTAAAAAAGTGGAAGGATATCACCGTATGACGTCGTAAGTCGCTATTAGCGGGATACTTCATTTTGGCGTACATATTTACTTCCACTAAGATTGCGTTTGGAGTGTTTGGAGTTATTAACTCGCAGTTCCTGTAATCCTGCAATCTGTAATTAAAGATAGCTTCTCCCCCTTTTTGCCATCGGCAAATAAGGATAAATGTAGTAGAAAACCAAACAAATATTATTAAGCCAACAACGCTGTCAGACTATAATAAAGTCGTGACAGAGAATGTCCACACAAAAACATCCGAATAAAAGAAAGTCAAACACCGTCATTTTGAAAAGCATTTTTCAAGTGGACTGAGGAGGAGCTTGTTTTGAGGAGGATGGAACATGGATGGGCTCTTTATCACCCTCCTTTTCAGCATTGTCCGGTTTATCATCAGCTGCTTTGCTCGACCCACCAACAAGAAAAGCAAAATCTTTAAGTGCTTGCATTTCTGTAAATTCTTTGCTGATTCTTTCATCTTTAATCAGAGTGTAGGTTTCCAAACTTGACATGTGGGCGCAGAAAAGGCGGCAGTACTTCTCAAGTATTTCCTAGAATGTGTTCAGCTTCTTCTCAATTAGCTTCTCCATCCCATCCAGCTTCTAAAATAGGTCAACCTGAAGATTCTCGATATCCTTTTGAACTAGACCTGTAGATGCTTTGTATCCAGCAGCTCTTTGATAAAAGCATTCACAGTTTCTTTTGGATTCAATTTCTTTGCAAGATTTTGAGTTCTTTCTTCACCCATCATCGGACCCTTACCCTTAGAACTTGTATCCAAAATACGCTGCAAAATACTCTTCCCCTGATCTTGAGAAAGGGGTGTATCTGAACTCACTGTAACACATTCAGCAGCAATAGATTCAATTTCTATAGGTGGCTTTTTCGAGATATTCTCTACAAGATGCTCCTTCTGAGCATCAAATTCCTCATCAGCTTTCTCCTTCTGAACAACATCAGTCTGAATTTCTTCAGTCTGATCGGCATTTGACTTGGGTTCCTCGTGTTGTTCCTTAACGACAATTCATCTTGGTTTTGTACCAACGTATATGTATCTATATTCGGTGTATGCTCCCCGTGAATCTGTGCTGTCTTTTTAGGAGTATCTGCAGTGGACTTATCTTCTATGATAGGGAATTCTTCTCCCTTGTCAATCTCCATGTGATCGTGTCGTAGTGTGATAAAAAATAAACCCTAATTACTAACTATAGATAATGATAAGAAGGGGTCGAACCGCAGAGAAAAATGAGGACGAAATTGATTTTTTTTACTAAGTAATTTAGTTTAATGCTAAAATTTAGTTCACGTAATTAAAATAAGGTGTAAACAATTATGAGAAAACTATCGCCTTTAAGTCTCGAATCCATGATACCTTCTTATTTGATTAGCCTCTTTGTTCGCACTATCAAACCTAATAAGCTACAAGCTTGCTATAGTCGCTAAGATAATCCACAACCTATCCTAGTTATAACCTATCCTGTCGATCACTATCGTCTTTCGCTTTCCATGCTTAGTACGCATAGTTCGATCAGATATAGATTATCATCGGCCTTGATCGTAAATTGCAATTAAAACTATTTCTTGGGTATGAAATTAGAATCACAGAAACTAAAATCATAAACTTGATTTAACAATAAAATTCTTGAAGGAAATAGATGAAATGCAGTCTTTCCCAAACAATCAAGTGCAATACCAAAAACTAAATAAAAAGTTTAGAATCAAACAAGAAATATCATTTCATCTACACTCAAAGACGATAAAATAAATTTAGCTACTCATGGAGATGAATGACGGAGAAGAAATTGGAGAAGAAGCCATGGCTGAAGTGAATTTTCTGCACGTTGCTTCCTTCGCTTCTTGCTTCCCGCTTCGTTCTTTTCCCTTTCGTCCCATCGAAAATCTGCAATAGTCTCCTCTTCTATATTCCTGGGATCTCTCGTGATTCTCTTTGATTTCCAAAATATGCTATCAATCAAAAGCTTATGGAAATCCAAACCTACTAAAGATAAGATTTTGCAAAATTCATTAAGGATCTTGGATTTTAAGAAATATCAGGTTTAACCAAATCTCTGCAGCTAGAGAATATTCCAAATTCGGTCTTTCATAAAACTCCTTCGATAATCAAAATATTAGCCAAATGAACTAATTTAATTATTAATATTTATTTGAAACACATAAATTAAATACACTTTTTAGGCATAAATATGGACCGATCACACTCCCCAACTTAGACTTTTGCTCATCCTCGAGTAAAAAGGAAAAATCACACCACACTCAGAAACTCAATCCAAGCAAGGAAAACATCTTCTACCCTCCTTTAGCTGAACATATTAGTAAAGTCCATCCATAAGTCAAATGGCAAGACACAAATCAACTATTAATCAAACCATATCACACTAAGCTCAGAACAACAAATTCCTCTAGCCCACCAATAAGTTATCATTAACATTCAGCATCCCCCATTGAGAATTACAAAAGCTACGGGATTATATAAACATCATCCTAAATTTTTTTGTTTTTTGTTTTTTGTTTTTTTTGTTTTTTGTTTTGTTTTGTTTGTTTTTTTTTTTGCACATAACTGCATAGATTCTCTAGTCTGTGCAATGTTTTGACCCCTTAAGCTTTCTAGATGGTCCGTGTAACGAGCTTTAGGTCAGCTACTCTCAAACCGCAAAAGGGCTTTAAGGAACTAGGCGAAACACCCCTTGGACTTACTTGCTCGAACCAAAAAGGCTTCAAGTCAAAACAAGACTAACGAGTTCACAGCATCATTAGGAATTTATTCAGCTATACTTACAACGGTTTGACGCGAAACTTCATGCTTGTAACACAAAGCCTTGGTTACTAGGAAGAAGCCGCTATCACTTAAGCAGTACAACACCTCAACCGTTTGACTCGAAACTTCATGCTTGTGACACAAAGTCTCGGTTACTAGGCAAAGGCATCTGTCAACCAAGGGTTGCAAAGATTCCCATAAATACTAGTGTTTACCAACAATGAGGATGCTCACAATGCCAATAAAAACCTATTAGTAGAGAATGTACTAAAGCTTGTACAAAGCTTAACACAATATAATCCAGTTAATAACTAACTTGTATCCAGCCTCAAAGTAAATTAATGGACTAAACTAATGCATCCAGCATATAAATAGAGATAGAAAGACATCAACTGCGCACAAAAAGAGAATACTGGATGGTGTAATTTGAAATAAATTGATTTTTTTTTTGGGGAATTCAAGCAAAAACTAAACTATCTAACTATCTACCCTCCCCAACTTAATTGACATTGTCCCCAATGGCATGAAGAATTAAAGCACAAGAAGGAGCAATACAACTTGGGGGAAAGTAAGCTCGAATCTGCATGTGAAAATCTGGAGAGAAGCTAATACCTCAATTCGCATAAGCTTTGTGTAGATGAAGCCTAAAAAAAAAACACACAATACAAATTAAGCTGAAATAATGTGAAAATAAATACTCAAACCGTGAGTTGTCTCCCAAAAGCGCTAAATTTAATGTCTTCAGCCAGACATGAAGCAACACGAATCACTTCGTAGGTGCAAGATCCTCCAATATGGTGGACTCAATAAGTTGACCATCAACAAGGCCATCAATATAAGGTTTTAAGCGTTGTCCATTCACCTTAAGAATTTGTCCCGTGCTAATATTTTGAATTTCTATAGGACCATAGGGAGAAACTTGAATGACTTTGTAAGGTCCATCCCAACGAGAGCGAAGCTTGCCTGGAAATAGACGAAGCTTGGAGTTGAAGAGCCAAACCTTTTGATTCGGTCCAAAGGTCTTGCGGACAATGTGTTTGTCATGGAAGGCTTTAGTTCGCTCCTTGTAAAGTTTAGCACTATCATAGGCATCATTGCGCAGCTCCTCTAGTTCTGCAAGTTGAAGGTGGCGATGTGAACCGGCTTGGGTCTTGTCGAAATTAAATTGTTTGATTGCCCAAAATGCTCGATGCTCTAACTCAACCGGTAAATGACAAGCTTTACCAAACACCAACCTGTAGGGGGACATCCCAATAGGAGTTTTCTAACACATTGTTGGCAAAATAAATGGGCATCACGAAAAAGTGTAGGCCAATAAAAACCACTTTGTAGTACCTTCAACGCCGTTTTCTTACCCCCAAAGTGTCCTCCACAAGCATGAGAATGAAAAAAGGTGAGGATACGTGCATATTCACTTTTAGGAACACACCGACGGAAGATCTGATCTGAACAATATCTGAACAAGTCGGGATCCTCCCAAAAATAAAATCGGAGTTGAGAAAAGAACCGGTCTTTTTCGTGCTTAGACCATCCAACTGGAAGCTGACCTATAGCCAAATAATTCACAATATGAGCAAACTATGGAGATGAATGGTTAGAAATAATATATAACTGCTCATCTGGAAAAACATCATGAATAGGCACGGTAGTGGGGTTATTGATAAGAATGCGAGATAAATGGTCTGCCACCACATTTGCCGAGCACTTCTTATCCTGAATTGTCAAGTCAAATTCCTGAAGCAATAGAATCCAACGAATCAATCTAGGTTTGGTGTCTTTTTTCGCTAACAAATATCTCAGAGCTTCATGGTCTGAATAAATTATCACTTTAGATCCTAGCAAATACAAACGAAATTTCTCTAAGGCAAAAACAACAGCTAGCAATTCTTTCTCAGTTGTAGTATAATTAACTTGTGCTGCAGAAAGAGTTTTACTAGCATAATAAATAACAGTAGGCTTCTTGTCTAGCCTTTGACCCAAAACCGCCCCCACAACATAATCTGAAGCGTCACACATAATTTTAAAAGGTAATGACCAATTAGGAGGCTGAATAATTGGTGCTTGAGTTAGTAATGAATGAAGTGTGTGAAAAGCACTCAAACAGACATCATAAAAAAATAAATGGAGCATCTTTAGCAAGAAAATTACACAATGGTCTAGAGATATTGCTAAAAGATGGAATAAATCGCCTATAAAACCCAGCATGCCCCAAAAAAGATCTAACCTGTTTCACTGAATTAGGTGGGGGGAAGTTTTTTAATCAATTCAATCTTTGCTGGGTCCACTTCGAGTCCATGTTGTGATACTATATGTCATAATACAATGCCTTGTTGGACCATAAAGTGACTCCTTTCCCAACTAAGGATGAGATTCACTTCCATACAGCGCTGTAACACTTTCCTAAGATTCTGCAGACAAATATGAAAAGATGATCCAAAAATAGAGAAATCATCCATGAATAGCCATCAAGGAAACACCGGTACTTGGTTATAACCTAAATAGCCATCAAGGAAACAAAAGTAGCTCTGCTCTGCTAACTTTTTAAGAATTTGGTCAATAAATGGTAAAGGAAAATGGTCCTTTTTAGTGGCGGCATTTAATTTACGATAATCAATACAAACACGCCAACCTGTAGTAATACGAGTAGGAATTATATCACCTTTATCATTAGCAACAATAGTAATGCCACTTTTCTTGGGAACCACTTGTGTATGGCTTACCCACTCCCTATCAGAAATAGGATAGATGATGCCTGCATCAAGCCACTTGACCACCTCATTCTTCACTACTTCCTTCATGCTCGGATTTAGCCTTCGCTATGCATCGCGAAATGCTTTCATGCTATCATCAGTATAAATTCGGTGCATGCAAATCGACGGGCTGATTCCTTTGAGATCTGCCACGACCACCCAATGGCTGCTTTGTGCTCCTGAAGTACCTCAACTACTTGACTTTCCTGCTCACTCGTCAAATTAGAAGCAATAATGACAAGCAAGGTGTCATCTAGACCAAGAAAGACATATTTCAAAGTAGATGGAAGAGGTTTCAATTCTACAATAGGTGGCATCTCAAGAGAACATGGTTGAGGTACAGAAGAAAGTTTAGGAAGTAATTCAAATCTAGGCACCCAAGAATTGGATTGAACATTTAAATTACTTACTTCTCTTACCATGTTGTCCTCGTCAGGAATCAATGACTCATATTGAGACAAGTAATCCGCTACCTCATCATCAACTAAGTCCACACAAAAACAATCCTCCTCACTTTGGGGTCTTAAGGCCGCATTGAAAATATTCGGGCAGAGCTTTTTATTGCCAAATGAGAGATCCATGGCTCCGGACCTGCAATTTATACATGCATTAGTAGTATTTAAAAATGGACGACCTAAGATAATTGGAGGTAGTTTTCCTGGCTGCACCAACTCCATGTCAAAAACTAAGAAGTCAACAGGAAAATATATGTCATCAATTTTTACTAAAACATCTTCCAATAAACCTCTGAGTTCTTTAATAGAACGATTAGCAAGTTGTAGTATAACCCCAGTTTTCTTTAACTCACCCAAACCAAAATTTTATTAAATTGAGTTAGGCAATATATTCACACTCGTACCTAAATCGAGGAGTGTTCTTTCAATTTCCACATTACCAATAACACAAGATATGATAGGCGTACCTGGATATTTAAGTTTAGGAGGAAGTTTCATCGAGAGTACGGCACTAACCTGTACAGGTAAGCGAATAGTTCGCGGGCTGCTAGTATTTAACTTACGCTTGTGGGTGCACAAGTCCTTCAAAAATTTAGCATATGCCGGGACCTGCTTAATGGCATCAAGGAGAGGAAGGTTGATTTGCACTTGCTTGACGAGATTTATCATCTCCTCCATCTTTGTTCCCTTCTTATCTCCAAGGATCAAGTTCGGTGACTTTAGAGCTGCTGGGAATGGTGCTTTTGCTACATAAGTGTCCGGCTCATCTTCCCATCTAGCCATCCTTGCTTTCTTCTTTTGCTGGGGTGGATCTTCTTTCAGTATTGTAGCTTTAGGCTCGCCATCAAGAATGGATTGATCCTCAGGCTTTTGTACTTGTTTTCCATTGCGCAAGATCATGACTGCCTTTGCTTGCTCATGATGCACTTGGCCACTAGGTTGGTTATTGGGATTACCAACCACTTAACTCGACAACCTTCCCTCTTCTCTTTGATTGACAACTGATGCTAATTGGCCCATTTGAGTCTCCAGCTTTGCAATGGACTGAGTGTGTGAATGGAGTAATTGAGATGTAGCCTGCAGTCCTTGCAAAGTTCGCAGTACCTTCTCTTCAAAAGATTGTTCATTCGGCGTAGGGCGAGGAACTTGCGAAACCTGCATATTGTAAGGAGCGCAATTAGCATAATTATTCACTTGGGGTTTATAAGAGTTACCTTGTTGTTGTGGCTACCTCCAAGAAAAATTGGGATGTTCTCTCCATCCGGGGTTATCGGTGTTCGAGTAAGGATCATTAGTAGCTTTATGAAATCCTTGGGCTGCTTGAACCTGCTCTTGTGCAAAAACCAATCCTTGTGCTGAACCCTCACCAAAGTATGATGGATCATGCACAACACACGCCTCCTGTTGGGAGTTTTGCCCTTGGAAAAGAAATTGATCAAATCGTCGAGTTAAGGCATCAATCTTAGAGTCCACACTCGTGACTTTGGAATGTACTTCCATGAAGTGACCCACTTCAAATAATGAGTCTTTTCTCGCAGCACTTGAGTAACCCTATTTCCGTGATGAAGAGACATGGTGCATGGAATTTTCATTCAGCATCTCAAATAATTTCCATGCCTCACTTTCACTCTTTTGCAAAAAGGTGCCTCCACAAGATGCATCTACCATCTGTTTGTGCCTCTCATGGAGTCCATCATAAAAACTTTGCACCAACTGCCGCTTAGGAACTGCATGATGTGGGCAAGATCGCAATAAATCCTTGAATATTTCCCAAGTCTCGTGGAACTGATCACCTTCATTCTGAGTGAAACCAGTGATAGCTCTTCTAATTTCAGTAGTCCGACTTGTAGGAAAATATTTTTTTAAATATAGGCGCTACAAATCTGCCCATGTAGTGACCACCACATCCAAAGAATTAAGCCAGTGCTTGGCTTTATCTTTTAGTGAGAATGGAAATAGTGTAAGCTTGAGTGCCTCATTAGAAAAGTTCTACAGCTTCACAGTAGAACATATCTCTAAGAATTCATCTAAATGCATGTAAGGTTCCTCATTGCTAAGCCCATGGAATGATGGTAGCATCTGAATGACACTCGACTTTATTTCATACTGTGCCGCTGCGACCGCTGGAATTCGTATACGTGAAGCAGACGTATACATGGGGGGAGTGAAGTGATCACTCAAAGGTTGTTGTTCAGCCATCAACGGAGTGTTGTTTGCTGCTAACTCAACCTCCTCTGCCTTCAAAATTTGTTCCTTTCTAGTCTCTTGGTCTAAATCTGTTAAGGTTGGATGTATTGAGTGATGCCCGTGCATAACCTAGCACAATAAAATAAAAATAAAAATAAAAATAAAAATAAAATAGCAAAACTAAATTACTCACACAAAAATAAAGAACCGTGCCTTGAGTTTCCCCAGCAATGACGCTAAAATTTGATCATGTCGTAGTGTGATAAAAAATAAACCCTAATTACTAACTATAGATAATGATAAGAAGGGGTCGAACAACATAGAAAAATAAGGACAAATTTGATTTTTCTTTTACTAAGTAATTTAGTTTAATGCTAAAATTTAGTTCACGTAATTAAAATAAGGTTTAAACAATTATGAGAAAACTATCGCCTTTAAGTCTAGAATCCACGATACCTTCTTACTTGATTAGCCTCTTTGTTCGCACTATCAAACCTAACAAGCTACAAGTTTGCTATAAGTCGCTAAGATAATCCACAACCTATCCTAGTTATAACCTATCTTGTCGATCACTATCGTCTTTCGCTTTCCATGCTTAGTACGCATAGTTCGATTAGATATAGATTATCATCGGCCTTGATCGTAAATTGCAATTAAAACAATTGCTTGGGTATGAAATTAGAATCATAGAAACTAAAATCATAAACTTGATTTAACAATAAAATTCTTGAATGAAATAGATGAAATGCAGTCTTTCCCAAACAATCAAGTGCAATACCAAAAACTAAATAAAAAGTTTAGAATCAAATAAGAAGTATCGTTTCATCTACACTCAAAGACAATAAAATAAATTTAGCTACTCATGGAGATGAATGACGGAGAAGAAATTGGAGAAGAAATCGGAGAAGAAGCCATGGCTGAAGTGAATTTTCTGCACGTTGCTTCCTTCGCTTCTTGCTTCCTGCTTCGTTCTTTTTCCTTTTCATCCCCTCGAAAATCTGTAATAGTCTCCTCTTCTATATTCCTGGGATCTCTCGTGATTCTCTTTGATTTCCAAAATATGCTATCAATCAAAAGCTCATGGAAATCCAAACCTGCTAAAGATAAGATTTTGCAAAATTCATTAAGGATCTTGGATTTTAAGAAATATCAAGTTTAACCAAATCTCTATAGCTAGAGAATATTCCAAATTCGGTCTTTCATAAAACTCCTCCGATAATCAAAATATTAGCCAAATGAACTAATTTAATTATTAATATTTATTTGAAACCCATAAATTAAATACACTTTTTAGGCATAAATATGGACCGATCACCATGTCCTCTGATGATGATGACTTCTTCTTTTCTCAAGCAACCAGAACATCAATGGTTGTTCTGTGATCCAGTTGTTCTTCCATTATTTTCACATACTCATCCTTAGCCAGTTGGGCTTCTTTTTCTGCCCTTTCACCAGATGTCTCTCCAGCTTCTTCTCCTTCTTCATGAGTCTTGGTGTGACGTCTCGAAATTTCAAGGCCTATTAAATGAATAATATTGGACCGTTGGAATTTAGTGACATTTATCGGATACGAAATCGTTCAATCTGAAGGACGTTAGTCGTCGATTGAAGCATAGTTAATTGTAGTTCGATTAGATTAGACGCGCCGTAGATAATTCTCGTCGAATCCCTTCGCGCCCGCGCCGACCCTGAACCAAATATTCTGAACCAGTCCTAATCAGATTACCAAAATACCCTCATATATTATTCATATACGCCAGAAATAATTAATACCTAATGACCGTGGGCCCCACCTCATTAATGGCAAGTCAAATCCACCTTTTTAACCATGAAAATTTACCAAATTGCTATTGGACCATGGAAATGACCATTTTACCCCCAAGATCACTTTTCTCTGTCTTCCCATTCTCTCTCCTCTCTCCCTCTGGTCACGGCAGCACACCCTCCCCTTTGCACCTCACGGCAACTTCATTTTCATCATCCCATTTTCATCTTCGTCGTCGCCGTTCCACCGCTGCTCGCGCCGCCGCCGTCCACCGCGCCTAGCCGAGCCGCCGGCTGCCTCAGCCGCTCGCTAGCCCTGCCGCCGTTGCTGCCGCCCCTGCCCAGCCCCTGTTCTACCACTGTCCAGCTACTGCTGCCATCCAACAGAGCTGCCAGAGCCACCACCGCCCCGCCGGACCTTGGCCGAAGCTCCGCCAAGCTTGCCGCCCGTCCGCCGTGTCCGTCGTCGTCGTTTGGCCGTGTGAATAGCCGCCGTTCGTCGTCGTCCGAGTGTCGCCTTGGAAAACCGACACCGTGGTTGAGTCCGGATCGACGAGACGAGTTCGTAGGGACCGCCGCAGGAAATTTCACCGCCGCCGCCCATCGCCCATCGCCGCCGACCATCACCGCCAGTTAATTAGTGAGTTAACTCTTAATCCCTGATTAGGCAGTTAATTTCACTTAATAGGTTAATTAGTTAGTTATTATAATGAATTAGTTAGTTACCGCAGTTAATAGATAGTTACCGTAGTTAGATAGTTAACTGTGGTTAGATTAAATAGTTACCATAGTTAAATTAAATAGTTACTGTGGTAGATTAATTAACTGTTGTGGTTAGTTGGATTAATCGTGGTTTGGTGGAATAGTTACCATGGTTAATTGCCTGTTGTTTTGCGCCGATGATTTGTGCTTTCTGATCATGGATCGGACTGAGTATTGATTGCGCTTAAATGCTGAATGATCACACTAGTGTCGATATGCCATACTGAACTGAAATTGAATATTCGCGTGACCAATTGTGATTTTGAGCATGAAAATGGCTGTGGGCCGGGTTTGAGCATGATGTGAGTGTGATTGCATAAAAAATGATATTTGGCTTGAGAGCCGATGGAAAATGCGAGGTCACGCGTGGTTTTAATTGTGTCACCCTAACGTAACTAGAGGCACGAGCGATACCCTTATTAGCATGGGTCACTGCCTAATAAGTTTGTGTGCCGGCGACATACCGTCCGGGATTTCATAGCTTATTGGTTGCCTGTCAGTCCGTGCCGGCGACGTACTGTCCGGATTACCACGGTTGATTAGATGCCGGTCGCAACTTGTGTTGGTCCGTTGTCCCTCCTGGAATGATTCTTGGTATACTCGCCTTAGGGGTCTTGAGGGGGCTATCGGATGCCGTCGCCGTAAACGTTGTGGGACGACGCCCGGTTAATCCTGAAGAGTACTAGTAGTGAGGCTGTACTGTGGCGAGACTATAGTATCTCTTGGCCGTGATGACCAGAACACGTGTGTTGCATAGTGCATGAATATTGCTGAGTGTTCTGGTTGAGTGACTGATTGTTGTTATGCATTGCCATGATATATTTGTCGTATGGCTCAAGGCGAGGTACGTTACATGTGGTTGTTCTTCTAATGTTGGGTTTAGTTCGCTAGAACTGTTAGACGGCTTGCGTGAATCAACGTCCTAATCGGACTTAAGCGTTGACCCGCTGAGATTCATATCTCATGCGCTTTGGCTGATCGCCTTTCAGGTCCTCGAGATGGCCGCGCTCTACGTTAGATTTGGTATTCCTATCGACCTAACCACGGTACTGCATTACCGTTATGTCGCCAATTCTAAGGACGTGTGGGAACAACATGTGACGATCGTCTGGATCGATGAGGGGTTGCCACACTATGTGGCACACCTTTTTAAGGCCTGGTTCGTGCGTCAGGCTGGTGTTCCCATAGGACCGATTCAGGGGTTTGATGTACCCCTGGGTGCGAGTCCAATCGTCCAGACCTAGGACACGATGGATACTGACATGCCGGACGGGGAGGTCGAGGACCCAGATCCGAGTTCTGAGGAGGAGGACCCACATTCGCCGCCTGGTTATCAAGGTTGACCCGGTGTCGTTAGCCTGGGGTTGTGGAGGAGCTGTGGAGGAGTTTTTGGAGGCCGTCTGGTATATAGTCGGTAGCGTAGGAGTAGTGTATCGGCTATAGTGGACCCCGACCCGACTCGACCCGGCATCTTTTTGTGGGTCTAAGGGGATCGGTCCAAGATGGACTTGTGTAATATATGTGGTTTTTCTTATGGACTAATCGGGTTTATAAATAAAAGGTTGTCGTTTGTTGTGTCTCCTTTTTGCCTATCCCTGATGTATGTTGTCTGGGGTTGTTATCACTTCAGCATGTGCTTAATTATAAGATAACAAGAAATGGCTTGATGATCTGCCTGGGACATCATCCTTTGACCTGACGTAAGGAAGGGATGTTCGCGCGCCCGGGGTTCGGGGTGTGACACTTGGGGAGGTCTTCTTCTTTGTCATTAAGAGCCACCTGCTCATGTGTCTTACTAGTGTCTTCACCTTCTTCCTCTTGACCATCGCCATGGTCATTCTCATCTGGATTGACACTTGCAATGTCCTTTTTTGATGCAGTGAGAGTTCTTTTCTCATCTTCTCCCGAATCATCTGCTTCTTCCTTTGACTCTTCTTCTTCAGAGGAATCACTCTGAACATTGACTTCTTTTCCTTTTATAGCTATTGTCTTCCTTCTTTTTGCAGACCTCTCTGTTTGTTCTGACTCTAACTCCACTAGAACTTCTTCTTTGTTCATATTGAACCACTTCCCATCAGTTAATCTGAACCCCATTTTCTAGATCATATTTTCACCAGCCGGCATGAATGGAGATTGATTCTAGGTCAGCTCTCCAGGAAGCTTCACTTTGTGGTATTTCATAATCAAGAAAATGAGTCATCTATAAGGTAGTTGGCCTTTTGATTTGCGCACAGTCCTGTCCATATAGAGTAGGACAATGTGCGCAAGAGAGAAATCATATCCAATAAGTAAGGCCCACATAAGTTTGGCTTCAAATTTCGAGATGTCTGTTTTTGAAGAGGCCTTCGGACGCATACATTCGATAACAACCTTGTGCATGATTATGTGCTTGAGAGGAAAGTTGTTGTAGGCCACATGAGCCATGGAATCTCGACTGTAATTTTCTTTCCCTGTCAGATAGCTATAAGCTTCCTCTGGTGTAATGTCGATTAGCTAGAAAATATTCTGCCTTACTTCCATGATCTTTGCTAACTCATTCACATGCAGGTGGTACTGATCATCTCCAATATTATAAGAAAAAGACTCAAGATCAGTAAAAGAAAGGGTGGAATAGAAGTAAGCCACAAGATCAGGACAAACATGTCACGCCCCGAACCCCGGGCGCGCGAACATCCCTTCCAAACGTCAGGTCAAAGGATGATATCCCAGGCACATCATCGACCAATTTCTTTTTTTTCTTTCAATTAAACGCATGCGGAAGCGATATAAAACCCCAGACAAATAATCAAACACAGGGATAGATGAGCAGGAGATACAACAACACCACCACCATTTTATTTATCTTCATTTAGCCCAACAGGGAAATGTACAAATCTACAAACCCATCTCTAGGGCCGTTTCCTATGCCTCACAAAAATATACCAGGCAGGGCTAAGGGTCTACTACCACCACTACCAACTATCATACACGATAAACTTCCAAAAGCTCCTTCGCAGCTCAACTCACACCCCGGGCTACCGGCACGCCATTACGAGAACCTGAAAGGCGATCAGCCACAGCGAATGAGATATACATCTCAATGAGTCAACGCCTAAGTCCGATTAGGACGTTGATTCACTCAAGCAGCCTAACTTACAATACCAAGCAACAACACGGCCCAACGGCCAGTAAACAACCACATGCAACTCACATTGCCTTCAGCCACACAATAAATATCTCATGGCATGCAAACACAACAAGTCAAGGTATACAACCAGAACACACGTCAGTCACTCAGGCATTCAAGCACTCAGACACTATGCAACATGCGTGTTCCAGTTATTACTGCAAGAGTCGCCCCACTCTCGCCACAGTACAGCCTCACTGCTAGTACTCTTCCGGTTGTACCGGGCGTCGTCCCACAACGTTCACGGCAACGGCAACTAATAGCCCCTCAAGACCCCTAAGGCAAGCATATTAGGATTTCAATATGGACTTCGGCCCATCACTAGCTGCGACCGGCTTCTGAAACAATCGTAGTATTCCGAACTCCCGCCGGTACGAATTGCCAGGCTTCCGATAAGTCGTGGGATTTCGAACTCCCGCCGGCACGAACTTATTAGGCTTCCGATAGGTCGTGGAATTCCGAAATCCCGCCGGCACGAACTTATCAGGCTTCCGATAGGTCGTGGAATTCCGAACTCCCGCCGGCACGAACTTATCAGGCCACGGATCCGAGTTACCCCGGGTACCGTCTACGTTCCCAGTTACTTTAGGGTGACGTTTATCCATCGTGTGACCACACATTAACACAGGCAACCAGACCAATTCATATATTCGTATTTAGCCAATGCAAACTCAATCATTCTCAAAACTCGGCTCACAGCCATTTTCATGTTCAACTCGGCCCTCGGCCATTTTCGTTCTCAAAACCACAATTAGTCACACGGACGTTTAAAAATTTATTTAAACATGGCATTTAAAATAAGTGGGATCATTCAGCAAAAATGCGCAATCCACACTCAAGGCATCAAACAGTCAATCAATCAGTGATCATGCATTCACTATTCATCCATCGATAAATATCCAAATCCGGACTATTTATCTCCACAGCAGTTATAAATCCAATCTAATTAATTACCAGAAAGTAGGCAATTACCCATGGTAACTATTCCACCTAACCACGGTAATTCCAACTAACCACAGTAACTAAATAGTCTAACCATAGTAACTAATTAAACTACAGTAACTATTCAGTTACTACGGTAACTAACTAATCTATTTACCATTACTTAATTAAACTAAACCTAAGTGCAATTAACACAGCCTAATCAGGGATTAGAGGTTAACTCACTCGACAATTGGCGGCGACCGGCAGTGAGCGGTGGAGGCGGTTTCCAGTGAGCGGCGGCGGTCCGGCGGAAAATTCCGGCGAACGGTCCTATGGACTCCTCTCGACGCTCCGGACTCGAATACGACGACGGCGGAGCTTGAATCGAAGCGAAACACGCCTTTTCCCCAAAGACTAGCCTCTGTTCAGTTCAACCCACGAAAATCCAGCAACTTCATGGATGATCCATCCTCACATCTACGTATCCCAATGTCTTACGGTCGTGTAGGCGAAAACAGAGCTCGATTCGTCCTCCGGACGAGCTCAAACGAGCGATTCCAAGTCCGGCGCGCGCTGAAAAACGGGAAAACGGGGCTCTCGGGTTTGGGCTCGCGGACGGCGATTCGGGCGGCGGTTGGCTCGGCTCACGGTGGGGGATGGTGGTTTGGTGAGGTGGTGAACAACGAACGGCGGCGACAACCCACGGCGGCGTATGACGAACGGCGCGGCGGCGGTCGGCGGAGCTCGGGCGGTGGCTATGGAGGAAAAAGGAGGTGAAGATGGTGGTGGAGTGAAGAAGATGAAGATGGACGTGAGATGGGGGAGGGGCTGCCGTGAGTTTCCAAGAGGGAAGAGAGAGAGAGAGAAGAGAGAGAAAAGGAAGAGAGAGAAAGTGTCTTGAGGGCATTTTGGTCATTTCCAAGGTCAATGGGCAATTTGGTAATTTCCAAGGGTCAAAAAGTAAGATTTGACTAGCCATAAATGAGGTGGGTCCCACGGTCAATCAGTATTAATTGTTTTTGGCGTATATGAATAATATCTGAGGGTATTTCGATAATCTGACAATTCAGGACTGGTTCAGGATATTTGGTTCAGGGTTGGCACGGACGCGAAGGAATTCGATGAGGATTATCAATGGCGCGACTAAACTAATCGAACTACAATTATCTACGCTTCAGTCGACGATCAACATCCTTCAGATTGAACGATTCTTGCTTCCGACAAATGTCACTAAATTCCAACAGTCCAATATTATTCATTAAATAAGCCTTAAAATTTCGGGACGTTACAACTCTTCCCCCCTTGGGAAATTTCTTCCCCGAAATTAAAACATTACACCACCTCAAAAAGAGAAAGGTATATACTCTTCATTGACTCTTCACTCTCCCAAATTGCACCCTCTGTTCCATGATGTGGCCAAATCACCTTAACTAAAGGGATTGTCTTGGTCTACAACACTTACTCTTTTCTGTCCTCGATTCCTATTGAACGTTCCACGTACGACACCCGCTCGTCCACTTCAAAACTCGGCACATGAGTTGGATCGGGCTCATACTTTCTTAGCATCGATACATTGAATACGTCATGTACCTGAGCAAGTCTTGGTGGCAACGCGAGACGATAAGCCAGATTTCCAATCCGCTCTAAGATCTCGAATGGCCCAACATATCTCGGGCTCAACTTTCCCTTCTTGCCTAAACGAGATGTCCCTCTCATAGGCTACACCTTTAAAAAGACATGCTTGCCTACTTGAAACTCCAACGGTCTACGACGCTTATCCACATAACTCTTCTGACGGCTCTAGGCTGTCCTAAGCCTTTCTCTGACAACCTTGACAGTATCCAATGGCTGTTGCACTAGTTCAAGACCAGTGATTTTCCTTTCACCGACCTCATCCCAACAAACTGGCGTTCTGCAAGGTTTACCGTACAACGCTTCGAACGATGCCATCTTAATACTTTGTTAATAACTGTTGTTGTAGGCGAACTCGACCAAATGAAGCTGTTCCTCCCAACTACCTTTAAAATCCAATACGCATGGTCGCAACATGTCCTCAAGCGTCTGAATCGTCCTTTCAGATAGGCCATCCGTCTGCGGATGATAGGCGATACTAAACTACAGCTTTGTTCCCAACGCAGTCTGCAAGCTCTTCCAAAACGTTGCGGTGAACCTAGGATCACGATCCGAAGTGATCGTCACTGGCACTCCAAGAAGATGTACTATCTATCGCACGTACAATCAACATACCTATCCAAAGAAAAGTTCTTTCGCATGGCGATGAAATGCGCAGACTTCATCAGTCTATCCACCACGACCCAAATCAAATCATTGCCTCTGTAATTTCTTGGCAACCCCACCACGAAGTCCATCGTGATATGCTTCCATTTCCACTCTAGAATTTGATGCGGCTGCAGCAATGCACCAGCCATATAATACTACGCCCTCACTTGCCGGCATATTAAACACTTCGCCACATGCTTGGCTACGTCCGCTTTCATGCCATTTAAAAGGGGTTCTCATTGATTCTAATACTCACAGATTTATCTAGCCAAACGAGCCTGCGGTCCATCATCACTCAGGACGTAACACATCTCTGCCCTTTCTTGACGCCAACATCACATGCCATGCCTAGGATTCTGTTGGTTACGGTCTTCGCATATAACACAATTTCAAACAAGTCTAAAGCAATCCTCGGACCTCTGGGAATCAACCTCCAGGCATTCCGTGGTGCAATCTAGACCTCTGCATGACACATCACTGCAAGCACACACAAACAACACATCCCTCACACAGACGGGATCTTCTCCGGCAACAACCTCGGAGGTATCACAATAGACTTTCACCAACTTCCCACTAGGCATTCAGGCATTTCTCATACACGGCATCTCAATCCACTCATTCTTTCATTCACCACTTCGCTCACCAAAACATAATGCTATGCCATGCACTTTAAGTAAGATGATGCAACTTTTAAAACTAGTCAGACTCAGCACAACGCCTAGACCCACTTTTCAATGTGTGGCTTGGTTCATTCCTGTCCCCATCGCCATCTTAGAAGCCTATCAAGAGCCGCACTTTGTCCGAGCCGCTCTGCTCCGGCGATCACTCCCCGCCCTCGTCAGATCGGGTCGTTACAGGCCCACCAGCTTTCGTCTGGTTCGTCCCCAAGTCAAGCACATACTAAGAAGGTCCCGTTCAACACGTCTCATACCATGTCTCACTACGGTTTATAGGCATCCCGTACAGCTTGTCCCATACTAAGCAACAGTTTATCAAGTCCAACAAAATGATGATATGCTTATGCATGTACGCTCTCAAACTCTCGTTTCTAATGCAACCAATCGGTGCAATGCATGAGTAACCTCAACTTCCAAACTCATATCGCATACCACTTACTTTCCGTAACCACAGTTCTCGCATTTACCTGAACATTCTAGCATCATAAGCGACCATTGCATCAAAGATCATATACTTAAAATCAACCTAGAGCACTCTTTCCTGGTCGTTGTTCACAACAAGATCACAATCATGCAATTAGATTGGCCCTTCATCCAAAGTTGATATCTAAACCACCAAGCATAAGCTCAATCCACGCTTAGCACTTCACAATCATCGTTCGCTTCCCTACAAACCTCATATCTCACATGCCTTCACAATATCGATTTCCTTATCTCAAACTGAGCATTCAAATACCACATGCGACCATCATATCAAGGATTAGGTACTTAGATCAGACTATGTAACCCTTTCTTGTTGCCTTTCACAAAAGACCCATGATCATGCAATCTAGCTAGCCCATAATCCAAGGTTACTGTTTTCTTTCTAGCGAACCTCACACCATCATCCAGGGCCCTTCGATAACAATCGATATCTAAAATCATCAAGATCTAATACAGATTTAAGCCTATAGTCCTCAGATACCAAACCATCGCAATTCCATATCCACAACCTGTTACACAGGACTAACCGTTAGAATTCACCATTCAAGTCTATCAATAAGTCGTCCTCATTTCGACTTATCGTCCATTCCCCTGTCGATCACTAAACGATATCCTCAAGACGGAGAGATCATCAAACCTGTGCATTGATCGACAAACTTATCATCTAATAAGTAGCCTAAGCTACTACCAATGCCCTTGTAATTCTTGCGGAAAGACATCGGAAAAATCACTCACTACTATGATGTCCTCCATCCTTGGTTCCTCAATCAATAGTTTAACTACAGTTACCAACTAGCCTTGACAATTACTATCCCATAAACGAGTCACCTCCAGCGACAAATTTAAGGGAATTGAGATTCCTTCTCAGTTCTCAACAAACTCGAAACTAACCCCCTCCAATGGGTTAAACTGAATTGCATTGCAAATCTCTATCATATCACTACTCAGGGCCATTAATAAAAGTCGATAACCAAAATCATTAGAAGACAACACAAGTTCAAACTTATATTCAAATACATAACTAAAGTTCAAGTCTATCTCTTCCTCACAACCCCCTATGACTAACTTACAACCGGAACATCCTACTGCAGACAATACACTATTCTTTAGTGGGGTAGATTCAGGTTGTCATGCAGAGCGTTCCCTCGCATCTGTCCTCCCTGCTGCATCGGCATTAGCCTTCCCATCTGTCTCTACGGGCAGTCTTTAACTTGGTGGCCATGTTGACCACAACCATAACAAGCACCTGTCCTTCCAAGGCACGGGGCTGATCCATGTTTCCGCTTACAAAGCCGACACACACCATTGAGGTGATACCTAGGCTTCCCAATAGCATTCCTCCGATTGGGCGGGATTGAGAACCTGCTTCCCACCATTAGTCCTTTGCCGAATCTGCGGTTATCTCTTACAGTTGGAGCTAACCGCGATCCAGATGCGGCTGCTCTTTCAGCAACATCCCTTTCTACCAACTGAGCTCTCTCATACAGCTCATTATAGTCTTTCAGATTCAGCGACACTAGAACACTCTTAATCTCGGGCTTCAGCCCGTCTCTGAACCTTCTTGCCCTATCTACAGGGTCTTCGATCATCCTCGGCGCATACTTGGACAACTCGGTAAACTTTGCCTCGTACTAATCCACTAACAGCTGGTTCTGGTGCAGGCGAAGGAATTCATTCATCTTCTGCTCCCGCGCACAGTCAGAGAAATACTTTCCATTGAAGGCCTCCATGAAGGTATTCCACTCCGGGACCACACCCTCGGGAAAAGCTCTTCCCTGCGTGGCCTTCCACCACGAGCTAGCGTTACCTTGCAGTTGGTAAACGGCCAGCGTTACTTTCTCCTCCTCTGAACACCTTAACAAGGCAAACACTTTTTCCAGCTCTTCAATCCATGAGGTTGCAGCTTCAGGGTCACCCGCTCTAGAAAAATTCGGTGGCTTGAGCTTTAGAAACTGCTCCACCAGCCTATGCGTCTGCGGCCTTCCAACTCCGTTCTCAGCTAACGGATTCTCTTGTGGGGCAGCAGCAGCAGCTTGGTTCCTCATTTGCTGCCCCATCAGGCCTCCCATGGCCTCCAATGCTTGCAGGATCCCGTCCACTCTAGGATCTGCAAGAACTGCCCCTTCTCTGGGTATTTCCTGTTCGTCCACCCTACCCACTCTGAGTCTTGCTCGGGCGGCTCTTCCTCTGCCTCTGCGAGCTGTAGGAACGCGGTTCTCGACCGCTTCAGGAGCAACTGGAGCTACCCTTTCCGTGGGTACTCTCGGGACACGATCCCTCCCCATTTCGGGATCCACCTGAGTTGCCCTACCTCGGGGCGCTCTCCGACTATGGCTGTTCATCCTGTAGGACCGTAAGGACTCTTGCTCGCCCAAAGCAACACGTAATGAGAACTCAGGTTTACTACTAAACAACAATCAAGCAGCAAACACAAGCACATGGTTTAATTCCTACTAACTATCCCAAACCCAGCGCACCTTATCACTCCAGGCCAAGACCATATGGTTCAGGCTGACCTTGCTCTAATACCAAAACGGGGATGTCACGCCCCGAACCCCGGGCGCGCGAACATCCCTTCCAAACGTCAGGTCAAAGGATGATATCCCAAGCACATCATCGACCCATTTCTTTTTTTTCTTTCAATTATATGCATGCGGAAGCGATATAAAACCGAAAACAAATAATCAAACACAGGGATAGATAAGCAGGAGATACAACAACACCACCACCATTTTATTTATCTTCATTGAGCCCAACAGGGAAATGTACAAATCTACGAACCCATCTCTAGGGCCGTTTCCTATGCCTTACAAAAATATACCAGGCAGGGCTAAGGGTCTACTACCACCACTACCAACTATCATACACGATAAACTTCCAAAAGCTCCTTCGCAGCTCAACTCACACCCCGGGCTACCGACACGCCATTACGAGAACCTGAAAGGCGATCAGCCACAGCGTATGAGATATACATCTCAATGAGTCAACGCCTAAGTCCGATTAGGATGTTGATTCACTCAAGCAGCCTAACTTACAATACCAAGCAACAACACGGCCCAACGGCCAGTAAACAACCACATGTAACTCACATTGCCTTCAGCCACACAATAAATATCTCATGGCATGCAAACACAACAGGTCAAGGTATACAACCAGAACACACGTCAGTCACTCAGGCATTCAAGCACTCAGACACTATGCAACATGCGTGTTCCAGTTATTACTGCAAGAGTCGCCCCACTCTCGCCACAGTACAGCCTCACTGCTAGTACTCTTCCGGTTGTACCGGGCGACGTCCCACAACGTTCACGGCGACGGCAACTAATAGCCCCTCAAGACCCCTAAGGCAAGCATATTAGGATTCCAATATGGACTTCGGCCCATCACTAGCTGCGACCGGCTTCTGAAACAATCGTAGTATTCCGAACTCCCGCCGGTACGAATTGCTAGGCTTCCGATAAGTCGTGGGATTCCGAACTCCCGCCGGCACGAACTTATCAGGCTTCCGATAGGTCGTGGAATTCCGAACTCCCGCCGGCACGAACTTATCAGGCTTCCGATAGGTCGTGGAATTACGAACTCCCGCCGGCACGAACTTATCAGGCTTCCGATAAGTCGTGGAATTCCGAACTCCTGCCGGCACGAACTTATCAGGCTTCCGTTAGGTCGTGGAATTCCGAACTCCCGCCTGCACGAACTTATCAGGCCACGGATCCGAGTAACCCCGGGTACCGTCTACGTCCCCAGTTACTTTAGGGCGACGTTTATCCATCATGTGACCACACATTAACACAGGCAACCAGACCAATTCATATATTCGTATTTAGCCAATGCAAACTCAATCATGCTCAAAACTCGGCTCACGGCCATTTTCATGTTCAACTCGGCTCTCGGCCATTTTCGTACTCAAAACCACAATTAGTCACACGGATGTTTAAAAATTTATTTAAACATGGCATTTAAAATAAGTGGGATCATTCAGCAAAAATACGCAATCCACACTCAAGCCATCAAACAGTCAATCAATCAGTGATCATGCATTCACTATTCATCCATCGATAAATATCCGAATCCGGACGATTTATCTCCACAGCAGTTATAAATCCAATCTAATTAATTACCACAAAGTAGGCAATTACCCATGGTAACTATTGCACCTAACCACAGTAATTCCAACTAACCACGGTAACTAAATAGTCTAACCATGGTAACTAATTAAATTACAATAACTATTCAGTTACTACGGTAACTAACTAATCTATTTACCGTTAGTTAATTAAACTTAACCTAAGTGCAATTAACAGCCTAATCAAGGATTAGGGGTTAACTTACTCGACAACTGGCGGCGACGGTCGGCGGCGACCGGCGGTGAGCGGCGGCGGCGGTCAGGAGGAAAATTCCGGCGAACGGTCCTACAGACTCGTCTCGACGCTCCGGACTCGAATACAACGACGGCGGAGCTTGAATCGAAGCGAAACACGCCTTTTCCCCAACGACCAGCCTCTGTTCAGTTCAACCCACGAAAATCCAGCAAATTCATGGATGATCCATCCTTATATCTACGTAGCCCAATGTCTTACGGTCGTGTAGGCGAAAACAGAGCTCGATTCGCCCTCCGGACGAGCTCAAACGAGCGATTCCAAGTCCGGCGCGCGCTGAAAAACGGGTAAACGGGGCTCTCGGGTTTGGGCTCGCGGACGGCGATTCGGGCGGCGGTTGGCTCGGCTCATGGTGGGGGATGGTGGTTTGGTGAGGTGGTCAACAACGAGCGGCGGCGACAACCCACGGCGGCGTACGAGGAACGGCACGGCGGCGGTCGGCGGAACTCGGGCGGTGGCTATGGAGGAAAAAGGAGGTGAAGATGGTGGTGGAGTGAAGAAGATGAAGATGGACGTGAGATGGGGGAGGGGCTGCCGTGAGTTTCCAAGAGGGAAGAGAGAGAGAGAGAAGAGAGAGAAAAGGAAGAGAGAGAAAGTGTCTTGAGGGCATTTTGGTTATTTCCAAGGTCAAAGGGCAATTTGGTAATTTCCAAAGGTCAAAAAGCAAGATTTGACTAGCCATAAATGAGGTAGGTCCCACGGTCAATCAGTATTAATTGTTTCTGGCGTATATGAATAATATCTGAGGGTATTTCGGTAATCTGACAATTCAGGACTGGTTCAGGATATTTGGTTCAGGGTTGGCACGAGCGCGAAGGAATTCGACGAGGATTATCTACGGCGCGACTAAACTAATCGAACTACAATTATCTACGCTTCAGTCGACGATCAACGTCCTCCAGATTGAACGATTCCTGCTTCCGACAAATGTCACTAAATTCCAACAGTCCAATATTATTCATTAAATAAGCCTTAAAATTTCGAGACGTCACAAAACATGTGCCTTGACAAACACAAAATCTTTCAACTTCATCTCCTATAGATGCCTTCTTACAAGGATACCAACTCTGTCGAAATACTTCACATCAAAAACTCTGTATGGCATCACACCATGCTCCTTTAGAGCCTTGTACCTGTCCATATGCTTCTGTGACAGAAAATAACGATTCTTAAAACTCTTGTCTCTGACACAGCGAGACAATCTCCTTTTAAAATTCCTGTAAACGACATCATCATTGTCATCAAACTTTCCTTTTGTCTCTTCTTCACTTTCTTTCTCAGCAGATTCCCGAATAATTACCCCTTTGGATGTGGTCCTCTTAGGTTTTGGAACATCGGGGACCACAATCATTTCTTTCCCTTTCCTAGACACTTTCTCAGGAACTTTTTCAAGGATTCAACAGCAATAGGAGTAACAGTTCGAACAGGCATATCCAGCAATTTCAGGAAATCTTCCTCACTCGCAAACTTGTGGATATTTAGAAGTTTAGCAATAATGTCGTTACCAGAGCCCTGTTCTTTGAATGCATCATACAATGGCTTAATAAAGTGAGCCATAGCAACCCTCTCGTCATAGAGATGTTCAGACAAACCTGTGACCATCTATTCGCTACTTCTTTCTTCGGATGCGGTGCTTTTCACCAGAGTTGAATCCCTCGAATTCCTTCCATTCGTCAATCGTGACGATTATCTTCTTTGTTGCTTGCTTTTCTCAACGTCCTTCTTCGCAGAGGAGGATGATTTAGGAGTCATTGAAGAAAAAGATTGGATTTTTACGAAGAAAAAGCGATTTTGAGCGAAGAGAGAAATGACTTTGAGCTTTAGTAAAGTCCTTGCTGACATGTCACAAAAATCTTCTTGAGATTTAGTCTTCAGAGAAAATATCTTCCTCCGTCTGAATAAGAGACTTCAAGTATCACAGAAGCAAATACGTGACAACTACACTTTGAGTCTGTACGCCAGATTTGGAACAATACAAGCTTCTGTTCACGTGTTCATTCCTGCAATAAAAATTTATTGGCATTAACTAGATTCTTTCTAAAAAAGGATAGTTTTGTCAAAATCAAAATATTCAGAATGAAGGTTTTCTCAATAGTAGTGGCCACTCTTCTCACTTAGAAATGGGAAAGTGGAGAGTTCGATTCCCACCTTCTCAAGGGGTTGAGGGTGGGGACGCATGAGGGAGGAAATGTGATTTCGCAACCTGTACATAGCACATAGCGCACACAGTGTGGCTTGTAAAATAGAATAGGATTTTGACAAAAAAATATAGAATAAAATAGGAAAGAACCAGAAAAAAAGGACTTTTTTTTCATATACTTTCAGTTAAGTTTTTTGTGTCATGATTTTATAATTGCTCTTTAGTGTAAAGATAATATTGAAGAATTAAAAATAGTTCAAGAATCCAATAAAACCATTCATAGTTTGAGGATAGCATTAAATAAGGATCAATTAACCACATGGGGATTGTCCCAGTGGCCACTCTTCCTATTTGGGAAGAGGGAGGTGGGGGGTTTGAATCCCCACCATCGGGGGGAGCGGAGTGGGGACGCGTGAGGAGGGAGCAGGGTTTCGCAACTTGCACATGGCACATACCGCACACAATGTGGCTTGTATAGTAGAATAGGATAGAATAGAATCAGACCAAAAACATGATAATAAGGATCAATCGAAAGTCCAAAAATTCCAATTTTGGCTTGAACGAAAATTGAAGATCTATAGGGTCATTGTCGTAACTTGTTCATATATCTTCTTCTCTATTGTTATTTTCGAAAACCAATTCGAAGAATAGAATTTCCTGTAGATTTTTATGGAGAGAATAAAACTAAAAAAGAGAGAGTGGAGAATGGGAACCTATGCATAAGGAAATGTTATCTAGCTGGCTGCCATTACATAATGAGGTTTCCGATTCTCTTGCCCAACTTCGTTCATCAATCCTACGACGAATACTCGTGCTCATTATACCCCACTTGTGATCATATGACTCCAATTTGTTATTATTCTTCATTCAACATCACAACACCAATGTCGTAAATTATACTCTAATTCGGACTCTTCATTTAAGGATTGCAAGTTAACACCGTTCAAATTACATCTGAAATGCTATCGTATTATCTAAGCTTTTATGATAACTATGAGTGATGGAGTTATTTCATTTCACAACATGTAAAGACAGGTCTTAAGTCAATTCGGGTCTTTGGGTGACCGTGATAGTATATTGTGGGTCACAAAGTTTTGAAGGAGTAGATCCCTCAATAATTTTTAACTATGTATTATTTATTTATTTTTTAGGCCCAAAATAGGCTGTTAATCTCATAGGCTGCGTTTGGTCATTTGGATTTCTAACCAGGATAGGATTGGATAGGATAGAATGCAAAATATAGTGATTTTGTCATATCTTATCCACTGTTTGGTGAATCACGGTAATAAAGTCGGATATATTCATATCATGTCATGTTCATTATTTGATATTTACACATATTGATATAAATGAACCTGAAAATGCACAAATAGAGATTATAAAAATATCTTATAATTCACTGTCAAGTCTAGTAAGAGAGAATATGATCATTCACATTTGCAACTGTGAAAAGTTTTGTCTCTCTTTCTACTTTCGTTAGGCTTCAACATGAACCACAAATTTACAAAGAAGAATAGGTTTTGACTTGGCAAAGCCGTAGTTTCTGAAGAAGGATATCCCGACGAGAATGGGTCAAAAACTTCTTCAACATGAACCTCTCTTTCTATTTTTTTTTCTCGAATAACAAACTTCTTAAATAATAAAATTAAAATAATAATTAAATATGAGTTATATTTGGATTCTAATATTAAAAATAAAATAAAAAATAAAAAAATAATTTTATTTATTCATTCCTATATGAAATTATAAATTTTAGTTTCTTTCTACTTTTTTTTTTGAGTCGGAAGAAAAATTTTCATTTCACTTCAAACAGAGATATATAGTTTCAAAAAAAAAAAGATGCAAATCAAATAAAGCAAGTAAATCTAAAAGATAAATCAACTTGATACACCCTATAGAGATTCACTCATTCCACAAGGACCGATCTGACACGGCATCAAAGCACAATTGGCGGCCGATCACCGAATCTTGCATCAACATCAGTGATGAGCACACGCCGGGATATCTTTCTTCAGAAACTATGGCTTTGCCAAAAGGCGGTGCATGCCTATGTTAGGTATTCCAAAAGTTATATCCTAGCGTGTGCTCATCACTGATGTTGATGCGAGATTCGGTGATCGACCGCCGGTTGTGCTTTGATGTTGTGTTAGATTCGTACTTGTAGAATGAGCGAGTCTCTATATGGTGTATTAAGTTAATTTATCTTTCAGATTTACTTGCTTTATTTGATTTGTATCTTTTTCTTGAAACTATGTATCTCTGTTTGAAGTGAAATGAAAATTTTTCTTCTGACAAAAAAAAAAGTAGAAAGAAACTAAAATTTATAAATTCATATCGAAATAAATAAATAAAATTATTTTTTTATTTTTATTTTTATTTTTAATATTAAAAGCCAAATATAACTCATATATAATTATTATGTTAATTTTATTATTTAAGAAGTTTGTTATTCAAGAAAAAAAATATCCACATTTTTCCCACCTTATATACAGGCTATATTCCCTTATATTTCACTTTATCCTTTCATGGGCAGGAGCCAAACATAGGATATGATAAATTCTATCATATCCTTATTTTTATCATGACCATCAAACGTAGCCTATAGTGAATTAATGACAATCATACAATCATTTCTCCTATTGTAGTAGTTTTGCCCGCTCTACGTGGATCACGTCCTCGAAAGGAAAATCCTAAGTGACGACACAAAGCGCTAATTTTTCTGAAGGGAGTGTTTGTTTATGAATCATTTAGTATGCCGTGTTTCATTCGACATGAGACTTTAAGATGTCAAAAGTGCATCCCACATAAACAACTGGAACTTTGGAGACGTCGTAATTCCTCTTTTGGAGACGTGGACAAGATGATGATGATGTCCATTTAACCATATATTAACAAGATTCCAATCCCTCGCTCCCTTCCTCACTGTCATTTGTTGTTGCAATTAGTAAGTCATATCTCTTATTCATAAGTAGTAATTACAAGACAACAAACAACGACGGTCTATATAGAGACGCTTTATATCTCTAGTAATGGTCCAAGTTTAACAAAGTTTTAACAAGATACAAAGTTTGCATACACAGAAAGAGCTAAGACCAATGAAACGTGCTTATTCTACTCCACCTTTAGATATGACCTTAGACCACCCAATTCATCACTTACTTGCCCCTTTTTGACAACTTGTTCATGACATATTTGCAAATCTGAACGACAATCCTCACGACAGCCGGAACCGCCGCAGTGAACAGCTAGTAACGGACCTGCACTGTCTTCGCCTCCTGCAGCGTGATGGAGAAGATTGAGGCCCCATAAGTCATCACCATTGAGACCGTCGCGACGACCACCTCGAGGAAGAAAGGGAAGCCCCAAGTGAGGGAGATTATGAGGAGGATCGACAAGGAGAGAGCGAGCGTGTTGCTCGTCAGGAACACGCGTCCGAGGCGTAGATGGCCCTCCCGGCCCTACGCCCGTCCTTGTTCTCCTGCCAGACCCCACCGGGGGGGTTGACGCCGGCCTGGAAAGTCACAGCGGCGATCAGGGTGGCTACCAAAAGGAGGACGTAGCGGACATCTTTGGCGGCGAATCGCTCCCATCACGGCTGAACAAGGTCTTGAGCCCCTTCCTTATGGAGTAATCGTGTGTTGAATTGGCCATGGTCTGCACAGAATTAGAAGGGTGTGTCTTATGAGTTAGTGACCTAAAAGAATCAAAGTTGCGTATGGCTATTAGGATGCGCATATTAGGAGTGGCTTTTCATTTGTTGACATTGCAACGAAGTTGAACATTGATTAACGAGTCCCTACTTTTGTGGACCAGGCCTGGGAGTGGGAACCTTGTGTCACTATGAACACTAATTGCTCTTTCGTATCCTTTTCTTCGCGCGCCCCGGGGGGGGGGGGGGGTGGGGGCGGGGGGGGGTGTGGGGTTGGGGGTGGTGTTCTATGAAGGCCTGATCATTTGAACAATTGAATTATATGAAGTCTACATGAAAGTCACGTGAAATGAAAACAACGATTGATAGGTACATCTACCTTTAGTGGACCAAAATACCCAATGTCTAGAAATATTACTACCAAAGAGTAGGGGTGTGCAACCGGTCCGGTTCCCGGTTCTAAATTTTCGGAACCGGTTTGAACAGGTCCGGTTCCTGGTTCCAAGTGATGACCCACCTAGGAACTGGACCGATTTTGGAACCGATTCTTAGCTATAGTAAAATAACACAATTTCTCTAAATTGAGTTTAACTCTACCTCGCCTCATTTGTTCGGGTCGCGGGGGGGGGGGGGGGGGGGGGTTGGTATTGGACCAACATACCCAATGTCTAGAAATATTACTATTACTACCAAAGAGTAGGGGTGTGCAACCGGACTGGGTAAAATTGGGAACCGGACTGGAAACCGGTCCGATTCCCGGTTCCAAATTTTCAGAACCAGTTTGAACAAGTCCGGTTCTTGGTTCCAAGTGATGACCCACCCAGGAACTGGACCGATTTTGGAACCGGTTCTTAGTTATAGTAAAAATAACATAATTTCTCTAAATTGAGTTTAACTTTACCTCGCCTCAGTTGTTTCTTCTCCATTCTTTGTTGCCCCTCTCTATTCATTGGAGGAACATTTGTATGGATGAATGGAAAATGGTTTAAAAATTTATATTGATGAATGGGGAGCGAAGTTTAAAAATTTATGTTTTATGTTATGTGTTTGAACTTTATTGTTTATAATTGTACGTGACTACGTGTTTGAACTTTTCATCATTTATAGTTGTACGTGACCGCATGTTTGACGGATAGAGATTTATGTTAATCATCTTTTACTTTGAGCCGTTTTGTTGCTCATATTATTTTTCTGTAAAAAATGAAATCAAGAAAGGGGAAAAAAAAAAACAGTTTCTCGGGTAGACCTTGAAACTGGACTGGAAAAACAGAGTAGGTTCTAGAACCGGTTCCAGAAAAACAGGGTAGGTAACTAAGAACCGGTTATTACAGGGTAGGTTCCAGGTTTGGAAACTACCCACCTTGGAACCGATCACTCCTATCAAAGAGTATTGATTATGCAATAGTCCTTAGATGACTGTTATATTAACAGTCTATTTTGGGCCATAAAAAAATAATAACAATTAATTAAGAATTATTTTGGGGTCACTCTTTCAAGAACTTGTGACCCACAACATATTATTATTCTCACAGTCGCTCAAAAACTGTTATGCTAGCAAAGCTCAGTATTGCTATCATGCCGCCATCATCATTCCTCATCCCATCTCAGTTGGCGCCTCCCCAAGTACTATTACCACTACTACATAAGCCCATTCTTTGGTAATACTCAAAGCATCTTGTTTGTATGTTCCTCATTTGTTTAGATATTGCCAAGTGTAGCAAGTCCACTCACGATGTGGTCATAGTGCGTGAACATTCTCGTGATGCCTTCAAGAAATTTCATTTTGAATGTCCCACGATCTCCAAGATATTCAACTTGGACTCTCTGGTTCTATCGGTCACTTCAAACATAGGAGGTCGAATAATATAGTTAAGTAATGCCTAGGCTCTGGATAAATGAACACTTTCATCCTGCATTTCCAATAATATAGTTAGTCACTTTACACATAGGAGGTCGAATAATAGAATGTCCTTCGTTAAAATAAGCTGTTATAAGGCCATCCATTGGTTCTTGTACTCCGAAGTATGAAATACTTCGATTCTTGAGCACTTGGCTCGGAGACTAATTGATGAATGTATTGGGCACAAACAATTAAGAGAGAGTGAATTGGTTGGCTAAGGTAACTTGAAACTTTTTCTCATAAAATGATGGACAATGTGTAGAAAGTGCGTTAATTTTATAGAAGAAATCTTGCGTTATGTAAAAATAATTATCTTCTATAAGGAGAGTACAAAGGAGTTAAAAAAGTAAACAAGATATGCAATGAGAGAATAAGTAATCTTTACATATTTCACTAGCTTAAGTACACTACAAGTGCCAAAAATTGTGTACGGCGCTCACTTTAGTGCCAAAACTTTCAAAACAATCACTTAAGTGTCAATTTTTTTTAAAAAACAATCACTTCAGTGCCAACACTTTCAAAATGATCATTTAAGTGCCAATTTTTTTGAAAAACGCTCACTTCAGTGCCAACTCTGACGAGCCATGTTAGCTCAAATATTAATAAAAAATAGGCCACGTTGGATTTCCGGCAAGCCACGTTAGCTCAAATCGGAGTTGGCACTGAAATGAGCGTTTTTTCAAAAACTTTGGCACTTAAGGGTGCGCATGGTAACACTTCTGGAAGTGGATTTCTGCTCCAGAAGTGCTTCTGGAGCAGAAATCCGTTTGGTAATTTAACTTCTGAAACAAAAATCTGTTTGGTAAAAATTTTTACTTCCGAAATGAATTTTCACTTCTGAAGTTGTTTTTCCCCCAATTTGATAAGTTAAAAAAAATTGCTTCTCAACTCAAGAAGTACTTCTCGCCGCACCCTCTTTTCATTGTGCCATCACCCTCTTTTCGACCACGCTCGCCTTTACTTGCCGCCGACCACTCTCGTTGCAGCTCGCGACCACTAGCCCGCGCTGCCAACTGCCGACCGCCGCCGCCAACTGCCGACCATCGCCGCTGCTAACCACCACAGACCTCCGCCCATTGCCGCCCGCGACCATCGCCGACCATCGCCAGCCACCACTCACCGCCGCCACCCGCTGATCGCCCCTCGCCGCCAACCACCGCCGACCTTCGCCGGCCGCCGCCCATCGTTGGCCGCACCCACCGCTGGCTGCCACCCACTGCCGCCCCCCGCCGCCAACCGTCGACCACCGCCGCCACTGAGTCGCCATCTCCGGCCGCCGGAGTAAAAAATAAATAATAATTTTTTATTTTTTAATAATAAAAATTATTTTTTAAAGAAATTTAAAAAATTTAAAAGTGAAGTAAAAACTTTTCAAATGTCGACAATAATTTTTCATAGACGATTTTGTGTTAATAATGTTTCAAAAATAGATATTTTCAACAGTTACGAAACGAATTTCTCTAATCACAAATCAACTTCTAGAGTAGAAGTAGAAAAATTAACTTCTACTTCTGAGTATAAGTAGAAAAATCAACTTCTGGCTAGAAGTTGATTTCTAAAGCAGAAATGTTGCCATGCGCGCCCTAAGTGATCGTTTTGAAAGTTTTGGCACTAAAGTGAGCGTCGTACACAAGTTTTGACACTTGTAGTGTACTTTAGCCTATTTCACTCCTAGTAGAGAGTGCTGCTTCCACATGAAACTTCAGTAGATGCTTGTTGACATCTAAATATTGACGACCCTATTTTGCTATTTATTTCATAAAAATTAGGAGCCTGACCCCTAGAAAAATATTGTTAATTTTCATTATCATTCAATAGTAATAAGCCCACATAAATTGAATTATATTAGACTGACTTAAGCTGGGAGGCTCGGAGCTTAATTAATTTATCTAGGCTAAGCCCACAAGATCACAGAATTTTGGTCAAGCACATTGAACATGTAAATCTAGTATAGCCGAAAATCATAGGTGCATGACACATGTCCTAAACTAGGAAAGATTATGTTCTTATGTCAAATTGGAAGTGATGAGGCATATTATATCACAAGATTTGGAAATAAGGAAAAAAATAAAGAGAAATACCTTAGATTCTTATGTTGGACGTATCACATATTCTCAATCCTAATTAGGAAAATAAGAGTGCCCTGATCTTATCCTACATAAACATACTTTCTCTTCAAAACGGGGGTGATGAATAAAATAGGTGGCAAGACATTATAGAGAGGTTGGCAAACAATAGAAAAGAATCTCAATAAGACACGTGAGAAAGACAACGATAAAAGAGCGAAGCTCTCTCGCGGTCACGCCTCACCGTCAACGGTCGCCGCCATCTCCTCCGCCTGCTTGCGGCCTCCTTGGCACCAGTCCAGCACAGCCAACCCTCCTGCCATGGATCGACGAGCAACTAGTACTTCCTGTGCACGCCATCTCTACCATGCCGCGGCGAACTCCTGCAGCGAAGCATCAGTAACCTCCCATCGTCGCCAGCTGCTCCACCGAGATCCAGCGAACCCTCACCAATAACCAGCAGCCCAGCGAGTTTTTCCTACAGGTTTCCTGAAAAAGAAAACCAACATATCCCAGTCCGCCACTGTCCAGCACCAACGGTTTCACAGCCACACCCTACAGCAGCTTACCGTCTTGCCTCACCCCACCTCCCAGCGGTCTCGGTAAACTCCCTGCACATCCAGATCCTCTCACCGCCGTACTCATATCGCCCAGCAAGCTCGGCGCCATTCCTTGCACAATCGCGCAGCTCGGCATCCTCGCCGTGCTCTTCCTGTCGTTTGAGTCGTAAGTCTAATTAAGGTAGTTTCGAAATTCACATTCAGCAATCGAATATTTGACTGCCTAATTTGGGATTATGTGATTCCTTATGTGGGCCTGACGATATTTAGCTTAATCCATATTTGTGACAGTGCTTCTACAAACTCAAGCAACTCTCACAACACTATGACCCACTCTCTTTCCAGATCACAAATGCACAGACTTTTATAAAGAAATACAATCAAATTTGTACAGTTTCTACACATAAGAATAGCAAGACGATGAACACCCAGACAAAATTTTGGTCGTTTCCTCCCGACTCTACTACTTCCCTTAGGTTGAATTTATATCCATCATACCTCAAATGACCTTTTGGAAATTTAAATCCAAATGAGAACTATTGGTTCTACCATTTATTATTGCAAAACTTTATTATTGACATCTAAATTTTGACAAGCAATAAGAAAATTAGGGATCGACCCCGACTCCAAAGTGATTCAATTAAGAATTGACCTTGACCCCTAATTGAGAAAAATAAAGAAAAGGAATGGAAGGAACGAAAGAAGGAATGAGCTACATTATGTTCACGAGTTAAAAGAGCTAGTAAAGAGAGGGATTTTGGGTTCTTCAAGCACCCTAGACCACCTCTCTCGCTTTCCGTGGGGAAATTTTCATAGGTTGATCCGAATCAAGCTTAGGCTTTTAGGTCTTCTACTTGTAGGCATACCCCTTCTTTCTTCTAACTTAGGGTGGAGACATAGATCTTTCATTACTCATTTGTGTTATCCCTGCCGTGAAAAATAAAATTAAGGATCAACCCTGACCCAATAGCGGCCCCTAATTAGAGATCGACCCCAACCCCAGAGTGATTCAATTAGGGATCGACATAAATTACAGGGAGGCTCACATAAATTACATTATAATTGAATTGAATAAAGCAGAAAGACTCTGAGCTAAGTCGAATTATATGAGCTACACCTCTAAGAGCACAAAATTGGGCCAAGCCCATTGAAGACTAATATAACCGTTGCATGTGCTTGGCACATAGGGATGCCAGGAAAGATTGCATTAACTAATTAAACTTGGAGGAAGTAAAAGATATTATCATTAGAATTTGAATGATATGGAGATAATTAGAAAGGGATATCTTAATTTCCTAAGGTGAGAGAGTTAATATATCTCTTTGATCTGAGGTAGGAAAGTGATGAACCCTATTCTTGCAAGAGAACCTTAGATCTAAAGCCTATATGAACACATTAAGGCTGCGTTTGGTCGTCCGAATTTCTAGTCAGGATAGGACTGGATAGGATAGGATAAGAAATCCAGTGATTTGATAATATCCTATCTCCCATTTGGTGAATTGCGGATTTAAAGTCGGATATCTTTATATCCAATCCTATTTATTGTTTGGTAGAAGCTGGATGTAATATAATTATTCTCGACTTATACCATCCAGAGGCTCTTCTCCGAAGTCAACGCAACGGATCTCCAGCCACTTGCCGAGGCCGTCGGGTCGGAGCTCAAGGGGACGATCGCCAGGAGCTACCGCGATGGGGACCAATGAATGATCAACGTTTTTGTCTATGGCTTGAAATAGGATATTAATAAGACGTGCTAAAGCAATTGATGGAAATGATACAAGATCGCTGGAGTGAATGGTACCCTCCTTTGCAAGTGCGAGTAACTACCATTATTAGTTGCGTGTGAATGTCGCATAGATAGTTTCGCCTCTTGATTATCCTCGTAGACTAATCTGAATAAGCTGAAAAAATTAATATAATGAACAACTAAAGTTCTTTTGCGCTGCTCTCTTATGATAATACCACATTCATTAATCGAACTATGTCGAGTTGTCAATCAGGTATTCCTTGTCTCTTCAATTATACAAATGGACTACAATTGATGCCATTGTGAATTGAAGGCAGATGAAATGGAAAGTTTGGTTTGTGATTCATGCCAGGAAATATACCATGTCTCTTGCATTGAGCCTGCAGCGAAAGAGATTCCACCTAGAAGTTGGTACTGTGCTGGTGGCACATAAAGTGGAATCGCATCTCCCCACGAGCACTGTGTTGTCTGCGAGAGATTGAATGCTTCCAAGAGTGCCGTCAATGGGATTGCTGATGAAGAGGCTCTTACTACGTTGGAAGATGTAAATTGCAGCTCAGATTTGGGGATTAATCCATTTGAAGAGACCAAAATCTTGAGTACCTGCAAAATATGTGGGAACAAGATTGAAAAAGGGCATAAGTTCAGGATGTGCGAGCATCCTTTTTGTTCCAGTAAGTATTATCACAAGAGGTGCTTGACAACTAAGCAATTGAAGTTTTACGGTTCTCGCTGGTACTGTCCTTCTTGTTCATGTAGAGCCTGCCTCACAGATCGAGATGACCATCAAAATATGGAGAACAAATTTAGGATTAAACCCAATAAATAATCAACGCCTTTGTCTATGACTTGAAATACTTGCTAGAGAAGATGCCCACCGCCGACGAAGAGGCGGCCCGCCACCGGAGAGGCTGCTCGCCGTAACCTGAGAGGTGGCCCACCACCGGAGAAACGGCTAGGCGTGGCGGAGAGGCGGATGGGGCGTGACAGAGAGAGAGTGGCTTGAGCGATGGATAAGAGAAATCCTATCCGGCTCTATCCCACCCCTCCCCCTAGGATTATTTTGTCCCTCTATATCCTCTCTACATCCCCTTTATTCTGTCATGAGCAACTACCAAACGTAGGATACGATAAAACATATCCTATCCTGAGTTTTGTCTGGATGACCAAACGCAACCTAAGAGATTACCATAAAAGGGAGAGGATATAGATTAGGAGGCACACATACACAAACAACACAATAGAGGGACGTTCAGAAAATTTTCAATAAGAAAAGGGTGAAGCTATATTCCTCGACTGTAGAAAATTTCCAATGCACAATTTCACGAAATCAACGAGTGCACCTTTGTTAATAGTTCAAATTTTATGGAAGTCGCACATACAACTTTCATTGAATACGGCTTTCCACAGAATTCGATATGTATCCATGAGATCGAGTATGGAATTATGTTTTGCTCACTTGAAATTGAGTATCCGTTTCCCTCCCTTTCCTCCTAGGATTAGAAATTATGTATTTCACATATGCATACGATTGAGTCCTTGGGTGGTACAATAAGACATTATTCTTTAGTTTGTTCAGTGAGGTTGATGATAGAATATATAAATATGTCTTTGATGGAGAAAACCAAATTGGTCGGTGTTTCGCAGGAATTTCGCCGCATCAAAATATCTTTCATCGAAATTTGTTCTTCGGCTTTTTAAATGTGATAAAATATCCTGTGATGATTTTGAACAGGAGAGTTTTAGATAGTCAGAAAATCATTGCGTGAAGTTTGCAAAGATTCCGATTGGATTATATAAATATTGTCTCAACCAGAGTTTGACTCGATGGAGAGATTTTGTAAGTACAACGGAAAAGAAATCGATACAAATGAAATTGCAAGGAAATACCCAAACGTAGACCAAACCAGAGTTTGACTCGATAGTATGGCTTGGCAAGCACAATTCCCTCCAAAGGATAATGAACCAACGCACACAAAACAGTGTCAAAGTTTGACTTGATGACAAAGCTTTGAACACGCTTCGATGGTACTCTAGAGTTTGACTCGATAGTGTAGTATCTGGGATAAAGATAAACACCAGAGTTTGACTCAATGACGAGAATCTAAAAGCTACAGCTAAGGAAACTAAAATGCAGTACGATAAGTAAAGATAAGATAAATTTGTTGATTTCTTCGGAGGGCTTCTTCTATGGTTGCCTGGTGGTATTTATACTGGTTGGAGAAATAACTACTCTTCAGCGGTTATGGTTTTAGCGCGCCAAAAGCTGCCACGTCCTTTGCCTTCTTCAAATCCTCGTGACCGGGTCTTCAAGTAGTTATTTAAATTTAAATAATTGATGACATTGATGCCTTAGTTTAACCCTTTTACCAAGGCCAGTCGTGCCCACGTTCTCCACTTCTTGAGGCTTTTAAGTCAGAAAAAATCCTAGTAACTGTCGATAGGTACACCTATTGACCTTCTTTCGATCATGTGAGATATGTTCACGTCCTCCATGTTTCACGAACTTTTGACCGTATTCTTAGGAACTTATTCCAACTTTACCTGCCTAAAACTATTTTCCCTCCAAGGAATTCAAGGGGGAAACTTTCGCATTCTTTGGCGCTCCTTGAAAAGATCTTGAATCTTTGGCGGCATTACTCCTTGTTCGTATCCACGTTAATAGTTAGCTTGACGACACTTATTAGCCTCTTCACATGCTTCGCACATGCCTATCGCGACCTAAAATTCAAAAAAATCTCAGGTTAATGAATTATTAGGTTAATTATTCGACTAACCTAATTCGGACTCTCCCAAGCCCTACCAAATCGTAACTTTGGTTCATATGATTATCATGCAAAAGATTTTTATTTTTTCGGAACCGCCATTGATCATTTTTTTTTATATGTAGATTAGAAACATAAATAAGATATCGGGAGAAATATCTTATTTCACGTGAACTAGAGATTAATGGATTTGGGGACTTGATTACGTTAATTTTTCAATTAACGCCTTTTCGGTACCACTTTTTCCTGAAAACCTTTTGATTTGACCAATGGATTTAATTTTTAGGTGTTTTCTCTTTATTAAATGCAATGTTATTGCAACTAACCTATATGACATGGCAAGGGATGACATATGCATGAATGACGTGGCAAATATGACATGATGAAAATGCATGACATGGCATAATGATGTGGCAAATATGCATGACATGGCAAATATGCAATCTAAACTATATGATATGCCATATGAATGACATTTTTGGTATTTTTTTTATGCATTTTCGGATTTATGAAATTGAATTCTCAAAGTCCCAATTTTTATTAGATGTTATTTTGCATGCAAAAGTATTGAAAAACATGTTTTACCTTAAGAAAAGGTGACAACTATTTTTTGGGAATTTAATTAGACTATAAAAACATAAAATTTGAACAAAAATAAATAATTTTGCTAATAATACACCTTTTTATTCAGAAATTCCAATTTAATTCACAACATGCCCTTACATTAAGACCAGAACGTGAATTTAGTATAGAATTACCGCCGTCCCTACATACATAGGGCAAACCTTGAAATTCTATTTAGGAATTATCAATTCACTCCTCAAAATTGAGGATTTAATGTATAATTCACACGTACGAGCACAATCGTACCTCGAAATTGAAGTCAGATTTGTGCCGCCTTAATGTACGTTTTCGGACAAGGCACAATTAGGGAGCGTGTATTATGGGAATGATTGTTTATTAATGTACAAATTATATCCTGGCATAAACCGAACAAATAAAGTAAGATATGATATGATGCAATTCAAATAACTAACTACAGATAATATGCCAAATTTAACTATAGGATAATATTGCGTTATCTCTAACGCAATATTATCCTATCCATAAGGATTCACGTCCTTTCAAGATAGACAATATTATCTGCAAGACAAATATGTTAGAGATATGCTAATATTTGGAATTAGGAAACAAAACATTCAAATTAGGTCGGATAAGAATTGTTTACCTAATCTGAATATTCTGTGGATATGTTTCCTGTTTGAATCAGCAGATCAGATCGGGATTGGACCGGCTCGGCGATGGTGGCTAGCGACGGCTGGACAAGGTGGGTTCGTGAACATCCGTTGAGCAGCTGTGGATGGGGGGTGGTCGACCAAGTACAGTGGTCAAGCTCGTTATTGATGGCGTCACGGATGTTCAGTAGCATTGATCCTGGTGACTCAACAGATCACTTCTGGAATTCTTCTCAGCCTTGTCTGTAGTTTGGTGGGGCCATGCTTGAGTTGAATTCTCTGTTGTTTGCGGATTAGCTTCCAATTTCGAACGAGCTGGGTTCGGGAACGGTGGCTCGCGGATGGTGAGGTCGATGGACGATGGACGTGTCACGGTGAAGCTTAAGAACCTACAAAATCAAGAACAAATTCGGCGAGGACGAATGCAATCACTGGGATTGAAGGATTGAGCTCCAAATACGTGAATTCCCTTTACTGATTGTGCTTTCCTCTTCGGATGATATGCTGTCCACCTCTCTCCCACGTGCTCCTCCTTTTTGGCTACGATCTCTCCGGTGGACTCCATGGTTGTGGCCATGAAATAGAGAACTCCACCGAGGAAATTTCTTTTCTTTTCTTTTCTTTTTTTGAGTTTGTGGCCGCGTGATTTGATGAATTGTCTGGCCTCCTTTAAGACCTTCAAGATCTCTCTTTTATGTTTTCTCTCTTTGTCAACGTCCCAAGCCGTCTCTATCTCTCCGAGGATAGAAACCATTCTGTTTTAATCTATTTCGAATGTTTTCGTCCGATAAAATTTATTTCTGATTACATATTCAGACTCATCTCGTTGATACGAGAAAAACGAGTGGTCGCACGCCTCTGGATGACGCTGGAAACCACCGCACGCGTGTACATGCGCTACAGGGTGGCGGCGCGCGACGACCTCCGACAATCGTTTCTGTTTTGCCCTATATTTTCCTTTTTGGTTTGGTGAAATTAAGATTTGATCATATAGACAGAAAGGAAATGAAGAGACGGGAGTTTTGACTGGTCGCCGGCCACCAACGGCCGTCGGACGGTGCCACACGGGCCCACACGCGCCGCAGGCTCGGCTGCGCGTGGGAGCCACTAGCCTGTAGGCAGAACGTCGCGTCTGTTGACGCGTCGAAGACCGTTATGCTGACGTCACCCTCACTCGGACCAGGTCTGACCCATTGACCCGATGACCCGACCCGTTGACCCAACCCGACGACCCGACCGTTGACCGGTTGGCTCGGTTGAACCAGTCGGGTGTTGGATCGATATATGGTTAGACCGGTAACCGGTCGGACCGGTTTTTGAACCGGTTGAGGTGCACCACACGTGCGCTGCACGTGTGGCGAGTGCGTCTCACGTGCCGAGGATTGTAGCAGCACGTGTGGCGCGTGCGTCTCACGCGCCGAGGATTGTAGCGGTGCGTGAGGGCGCGTTACTTCTCCGATCGGAGCGTGGTCAAGGCCGTTGTGTTCGTATGATTCTTCTCTACATTGTGGTATATTAATATTGCATGGTTGAGGCTTTTTATGGATGGAAAAATGCATATCGAACCCTATGTATGTGTATATTCAAGGGTATTTTGGGCATTTTTCTTATATTTCCATTTGGTTTTGGAAATAATGATGTAAGCTCACATGTTTATGGCCACGTTTAGTTCGTGTAGAGCTAATTCATTGATATATATCAATGAGTTATTGCAATGTAATTAGCAAGCATGTGATTTTAGAGACAAATTGCCCTGTTTTAAGTCTAAAATCACATGCATTTAATAGATGTGATACATAAGGTTTATATCCATGGTATGAGATGTTTTCTAGAATTCAATTGGGTTATGACCGCTAAAGTGGCACACTTGGTTGAGTTTGAGAAATGTCGGTCTCATATTGTGGTGGGATGTCTCATGTTCTAATGCGTGATCATACTCCCAAAAGAGGTGATTGTGTATTGGTTCTTGGAGGGACGCATGTACAACATGCGCTTGAGATGTATCTGATCCTAGTGGTTCACACACCTAAATGTAGTGAGTTCGCGAAGATTGGAATATATTCTCATGGCCATTGTCATGTGGAGAGTATACAACTACATGTCATGTATTCTGCCCAAAGGTGATTATATGACGATGTATGTAACTCTCGGGTTTTGGTACTCACATGATGCTAAATATACACATTGTTTATTTTTCAGTCACCTTCTCCGTAAATGGCAACTCCATTTCGATAGAGGTTCTCACTAGTTCGAATTTCAAGAAATGGAAAGAAGATTTTTTGTTTGGGATGGAGCTAGCAAATGTTCACATTGCTCTTACTGAGGATAAGCCAGCAGATGTTGCGAACACTAGTACTGATACTGAGAAAACACTTTTTGCTGCTTGGGAAAAGAGCAATAGGATTTGCTTGTTGACAATGAAGTGATCCATCAAAAAACATTTGAAGAGTGGTTTGCCAGCTAACTGCACTGCTAAGGAAATGATGGCAGCCTTGGAGGCTAGAAATCGTGTCTCATCTAATGCTGAGATTGGGACACTTCTGCAAGGACTTTTCAATATGAAGTATGATGGTGCCAGTGGTGTTAGGGATTATGTCTTGAGGATGTTCGACCTGCAAACAAAACTTAGGGTTCTTCAAGTTACTATTCCTGATGCATGTATTGTGCATCATGCCTTAAACACCCTTCCACCTGATTTTGGGATTATAAAGACAAATTCAACTCCCAAGATAAGACTTGGACAATTAATGACTTGATTGCTAGGGTGGTGGCAGACGAAGAGAAACTGAAGAAAGAAAGAGGACACCTTGTCTTGTATGCCTCAAGTTCAAGCAACAAGAAGAGTAAGAGGTTCAACAAGCATACTCATAAAGGTACTCATGAATCCATCAGACATTCTGATAGTTTGGGTCCTAAAAAAGCATCCTTGAAAAAGGATGGTGACCATTACTTCTTTTGTAAGAAGAGAGGTCACATAAAGAAGGATTGTGAAAAGTTTAACAATTGGTTGTCCAAGCCTGAGCCTACAGGTAATGATTCTTTGGAATTTATTTGTGAATCCAATCTATCAGAAGCCCCATCCAGTTCATGGTGGCTAGATAACGGTGTAACTAATCATGTTGCGTTTACCATACAGGGATTCATAAATCGGTGGAAGCCAAATCAGGATGAGTCAAAGCTCACTGTAGGAAACAACAAGAAAGCAAACGTTGAGTTTGTGGGAGATGTTATTTTGGTTTTAGACACTAGTTTTGAATTGTTATTGAAAAGCACTTTTTATGTACCATCTTTTAGACGGAACTTAGTTTCTGTATCGTGTTTGGATATGTATGGCTACTCATTTGAAATAAAGAACAATGTTATTTTTTTATTTTTTAATTCAAATAAGGTTGGGTGCTGTAACATGTCCAGTGGATTGTACAGAATGTGTTTATCTCTCAATGATATAGACGTCGCTTATGCTACTGAAAAGGTTGTTTCTAAAAGACCTCTACCTAAGGAACAATCTTACGCTGATGGCATAAACGACTTGGTCACATCTCTAAAGAAATAGTTGAAAGGCTAATAAAGGCTGACATCCTACCTACTTTTGATAGTGACCTAGAAATTTGTGTGGATTGTTGTAGGGGAAAGATGACTAAAATAAAGAAGAAAACTGCAGCCCGAAGTTCTGACGTATTGGAGGTCATTCATACTGATATTAGTGGACCTTATACGTCAATCTTATGTAGAAATTTTTATTTCATTACATTTATCGATGACTATTCCCAATATGGTTATGTATACTTGATTAAAGAAAAGTCCGAGTCTCTTGACAAGTTCAAGATATTTCGAACTGAAGTCGAGAAACAGTTGGGAAAAGTCATAAAGGTTGTCAGATCAGATCGGGGTGGCGAGTATTATGGCAAGCATAGCGATGCTGGACAGCTTAAAGGGCCATTTGCCAAGTACTTGGAGGATTTTGGGATAATAGCTTAGTTTACTATGCCTGGGAGTCCTGAACAAAATGGTGTGGCCAAAAGGCGCAATCGTACCCTTATGAAAATATTGAGGAGTATGATGAGTAGAACTAATTTACCTTTTATCTGTGGGGTGAAGCCTTGAAAATAGCTATGTACATTCTGAACCGTGTACCTTCCAAAGCTGTTCCATTGACTCCTTTTGAGTTATGGACTAGACGTAAACCTAGCTTGAACCATCTTAAAGTTTGGGGATGTCCTGCAGAAGTGAAGTTGTATAATCCAACTTTAAGTAAGTTGGACTCCAGAACTACTCGGTGTTATTTTGTATCTTATCCAGATCATTCAAAGGGGTATAGATTTTATAATCCTAATGAAGGAACAAGAATTGTGGAATCACAGACAGCGAAGTTTCTGGAGTTTGATGTGGCCGAAAAGGGTAGCTGCTCACAGACTAATGAGGATAACAGTATGATGGATACTGCTATAGCTTCCCCTCTTCCTATACAAATGACAATGGAGTCTCCCACACCACATACTGAGCCTATTGAGGTTCAGGATCCTATTTTTGAGACAGCTCATGTTGAAGTTCCTCAAGCCTCTCAGGTGCAGAATGAGGTTGTAGCAACTCCAATTAGGAAATCCGTCAGGGAGAGATGATCAGCTATACCGCCAGAATATATGGTCTATCTAGGAGAACATGACTACGATATCGATTCTATGGTTGACCCAGTGACTTATGCAGATGCTGTTTCTTGCCCTTAGTCAGATCTGTGGATGGATGCAATGAAAAATGAGATGCAATCTATGAAGCATAATAGTGTTTGGGAACTTGTTGAATTGCCTGAAGGTCACAAGCCCATCGGTTACAAATGGGTGTACAAGACTAAAAGAGACTCCAAGGGAAAGATTCAGAAATTTAAAGCCAGACTGGTAGCCAAGGGTTGTACTCAGAGAGAATGAGTAGACTGTGAAGCTACTTTTTCACTAGTCTCTTCTAAGGATTCTTTTAGAGTGATCATGGCATTATAGCTCATTTTGATATGGAGTTACACCAGATGGATGTTAAGACTGCCTTTCTAAATGGAGACCTTGATGAAGAAGTCTACATGGTGCAACCCGAAGGTTTTGCAACATATGATAAGATTGAGTGTAAACTAAAAGGTCTATTTATGGCCTCAAGCAAGCTTCTAGACAATGGTACTTGAAGTTTCATAGCGTTGTTACTTCATTTGGTTTTGTTGAGAACAAAGTGGATCAGTGTATATACTGCAAGGTCATTGGGAGGAAATTTATTTTTCTCATACTTTATGTAGACGATATTCTGCTTGCAAGTAGTGATCCTGGATTATTGCATGAGACAAAGCGAATGTTGTCAAAGAACTTTGACATGAAGGATCTTGGTGAAGCGTCTTTTGTCATTGGCATTGAGATCCATAGGGATCGTTCTCGCCGTATGTTGGGTTTGTCACAGAGGGCATATCTTGATCGTATTCTTGAAAGATTTAGTATGCAGGATTGTAAACCAGGAATTGCTCCTGTCACTAAGGGTGATAAACTGAGTCTATCACAGTGTCATGGTCTAGATGTTGAGAAAGCCCAAATGAAGAATGTACCATATGCTAGTGCACTTGGAAGTATCATGTATGCCCAACTTTGCACCAGACCTGATATTGCTTTTGCAACGGTACTTCTGGGCAGATATCAGTTAAATCCAGGATATGATCACTAGGTTGCTGCCAAAAAGGTTTTAAGGTACTTAAAGAGGACAAAGGATTATATGCCGGTTTATAGACATGTTCAGGACCTGTAGCTAGTTGGGTATTCGGATGCTGACTTTGCTGGCTGTCAGGATGACATGAGGTCAATAGCTGGATACATCTTTATGTTAGCAGGAGGTGCAGTATCATGGAAAAGCGAGAAGCAGAAATCTATTTCATCCTCTACCATGCAAGCGGAGTTCATAGCATGCTTTACGGCCACTACTCAGGCAATTTGGCTCCGGAATCTCATTAGGGAGTTGACCGTATTTGATTTTGTGGACAGACCCATACAGTTGTATTGTGATAACAACTCTATAGTGTTGTTCATCAACAATAATAGAAGTCTCAAGGGATCTAAGCATTTAGCGATCAAGTTTTTTACTATAAAGGAGACAGTTTAGAATGGTGACGTTGCAGTAGAGCATATTTCTACAGATGATATGGTTGCTGAGCCACTAACTAAAGGCCTTCGCCCTTGTGTATTTGAAAGATGTGTCATTAGCATGGGCTTGGGAGCATCATTGGATGCCGTTGTTTAGTGGGAGCTGTTTAGGTTTTGCTCTAATAAAGTTGACATATGTATTTGTTACAATTATGTAATGTTTGGTATGTATCAACTCTTTTGCATTCAATAAAGTATTTGTGAATATGTTGTTATCAAGTTGAATACATACATCTTTGAAAACCTCAAGCCATTGTGTAAACCTTGAGTAAAGGCTGTGAGGTTTGAAGATGGATGTTGACACCCAAATTTTGATTTTTCTTTAATCATTTATTTGCATAAAAATCAGGAGTTAAATTTTAATTCCTACCAAAAATAAATTCAACATTGATATTTAATTTTTTGACAATCATGAATTGCATTTTGCATTTAATTGAATCGGCAATAGAAACGGGCTTAAACTAGTCGTGCGGACATGGCCCATACATTTTGCATATTTATCGGGTCGATGATTGATGGACTTAATTGAATGGTCTAGAATTTGATTAGTTGGAATAAGCCTATAATTCATCTAGGGTGGCCTAAATCAGACGTGGGTACTCCAATAAGGAAGTTGAATTGTTGAAGCCTTTAGTCTTTTGAACAAGATTTGAGGGAATCAGCACAGCCCCATGATATTCGTGCATGATCGTTTACTTGGTGAGCAAAGCAGGAAAATCAAGAAGATTGAGAGATTTGTTGGACTATTTTATTTGCACAATCACAAAAAAAAAAAAAGCCAAAGAAGATAAGATATCATCGCATGATACGATCTTCACAATCCCTTCCATGCTTCTTTATATACTAACTTCACACCACGGGATCAGGGGGGCACTTCATGGTTCACACGGCCAGAAGGAGCCAAAAAAAAGGTGAGAGAAAAAAAAAAGGAAGTTTGAGGGATGCGGCGATCATTCTGAAGGAGAGGGGGACATTCAGAATTTAGGTGAGAAAAAATTGAGAGAGTGAGAGAGAGACTTGGCCGAGAAACTCCTTCGTCCACCGCGAGCAGCCCCACGCTGTTCCACCGTGCACTGCCGTCCTTGCCCTGTTTGACCTGCGCCTGCCACCGTGACGATCCTAACATCTTGATCTACCACCAGCCGTTGGCGGTGCGACAATCTGACACTTGGAGCCACCCGTCCAAGCCCTTGAAGCTGGCTGTCCCGTGGCTCACGTTCCAGCTCGCCTAGTCCGCGATCCGCGTTTGCAAGGTGCTGTCCAGCACTGTTTCAACCACATATCAGCCTGAGTTTCATCCCACGGATCAAGGTAAGCCTCGTATACTTACTAAGGTTGATTCAAGGTTCATTTGTGATGGTTTGCCTGCTGTTTTGACATATTTCTAGTGCTATTTCGCCGTTGTACACATGCTGTTTCTGCACTATTTTTATTCTGTCTTGTCCAAAAAAGTTTCGTTTTTGCATGTTTATGATTACTAACATGGGCAGATTTTTGTGGGAGCGCTAAGGTAAGTTTTTACCATGTTTTTTATGCTAATTTGCGTGAACTTCATGTTGTTTTTGCTGCTGGTTCTGGGCATGAGTAATTTTTTTTTCATAGAAAAATTCGTGAATTTTTTTGTGCAATAAAACCCTAATTTTCTCATAATTTTCGAAATTTTGGGGGTTAATTGGACATGATTTTTCAGATTATTAAAAAATAATAACTGACTCTAAATCAGGAAAATCTTTCCCAATATGCAATGAATTTTTAAAATTTGGACGATTCTTCCCATTGCCATTCGGGAACAATCCTTTAGTTTTAAAAATCGAGAAAGATAACTAACTCGATCTATTGCCATTTAGATCCGATTCGTCATCTTTCAAAAAGCCGACTTTAGATTTGGTTATTTCTTTTTTTTTTTTCGAAAATGATAAGAGATTGGGGTCGGATTTGTCTGGATTCTATCTTTGAAGTAGTTGATTGATTGATATCCCGCGGTTGGATCGATATTCTATCTGATTTGAATTTCTGATAGACTTAAAAAATTCCTAAAAAATTTAGTAAGATATAGTTTCTTCGAAACTACATCTAATTAAATCTTTAGGAAGATAGAGTTTCTTAAAAACTCTATCTCATTAAGCTTATCTCAAAATTTTAAATCAAAAGGATCAAATCGAGAGCATCAATCTGGCCGAAAATTGCATATAAAAGATAAAAAAAAATCTCAAATAAAATTCGGCACATTCTCATGCATAGTTGGAATATTTTGTGTGCATATCTTGTATATCCTTCATATTTTCGGGTATCATCATATCTTGCATTCCATGTTTTTTTTTATTAAAAAAATGTCATTTGCATATCATGCACATCCTTTGTCTTATTTTGCTAAAAAAATACAAAAAAATCTACTCATTTTTAATCTTGTCATATCTCATCATGTTTTCGAGTATCATTTACCCCTCATCCATTTTTTGGAAAATTAGCATAAATTATCCATGCATCAATTTTTTGGGTATCACAAGTCATGTCTTTCCATGTTAAAAAACAAAAAATCACATGCTAAGTGTTCTTATGCCATGTTTTGATTTTCCGCATATCCCATGTCTTGCATGTCCATGTTATATTTTTTCCATGTCATTTTGTATGTCATTAGAACCATGTTTAGGATATTCATGATTGAGTTGCTTGATTAAATAAATTGCATGATGTTTTGGATACTTATAATTATCGCATGCTATAGAGTCTGCATGTCTATTTTATTTAATTGCATGTTGTCTTTAATGTTGTGCTTTTGTCATGTCATTTTGCATGTTTAGTATAGTCTTGCATCTCATGCATTTCATTTATTCTAATAAAGTGAAAACAAAAAAAAACACCTCACTTGAACATAAAAAAAAAACACTTCTTTTGAATTCGATCAAGAGTTGCCGACTTAGGACGTCACATGAAATTAAGGTACCGAAAGAGCATTAGCTAAGGTTAGTTAATGTAACCAAGTCCATAAATTCTAAATCTCTGGTTCGTATGAATAAAAATAGTTCTCTCGCTATTTTTATTTAGGTTTCTAACCAACCTACTCAAAAATGGTTAGTGGCGGCTCCAAAGTTAAAATCACTTCATTAACCCTAAGTTGTGATTTGGTAGGGCTTGAGAGAGTTCGTATTAGGTTAGTTTCTAATTAGCATGATAATCCATTAGCTTAAAATCTGAATTTGTAGGTCGCGACAGCTTGGCGACTCCGCTGGGGACTTACTTTAATTTTTTCAAAAAAATTAAGACTGAACTGGATTACCTGAATCTTTCAAAAAAATTACAAGCTTTAGTGGACTTAGACCTAATGAAAATTTCATGGATGTCTCGCTTTTGGCGATCTTGATTGAATCTCATTTTAAGGTGTTATATGTTTTTGCAGGCTTGGAGTGGTAAGGGGTGTAGTCTTTGCCAACCCATTTTCACGCAGGTTGGTGTTGGAATGAATGTTTCGGGTTTATATAGAAGTGTTGTGCGCTATAAACTGTTGTGCATGTCTTTATTATTTTTACATTTTCACTTAACACACACAACCCGGCATTGAACCCGAATGGCTAGGCTTAGGATGGTATTTGATTGGGGACTCTCCGGCCATCACCATTTGGCCTGAGTCTCCCTTCTCAAGTCCCGAACTTTTCAAATCGGTGCCAAGAGTTACCACCCCCGTCATTAGCCATGTGATGAGGGTCGTTACTTGGCTGAGCCGGATGTCTACAGGGATCCCCGACTCAACCATAAGCCAAGGTGGTTTGGTCTGGACATCCTTGGGGCTCCACCTTTGTCAAGCCATGCTAGATAGAAATCGAACCTCACGAAGCATTTCATGTGCATGTCTTTGTGATTGGCATTATTTTGGGTTCTAAAGGTGGTATTCTCTTAAACCCTTCTCTCTCATTCACTTACTTTTCGAGTCGGCCCATGACATTGTTAGGTGAGTCAACTGTCTCAAGCTAAATGGAGTCGTGTCTTTTAGGCAATTGTACTTTGGATTACTAGCATGTTGCTGTTCTTAGATGACCTTTTAGTGGTATGTGAATTTTTCGAGTATCTTCTAGATGTTTCTGGCTTTCAACCAAAGAATGAAAAATGTTCTTCACATCTTGATCTTTCACGTATAAAATTTTGGAATTAATCTAGGGCATTTCCCATTTTACAAACGAATTTTCACTGAGAACGGAACAGTCTATAATTTTGGCAGTTTACTGACATCAACCTCATCTCACCGACTTCCGCTGATAAATGATTTTTTTTTTCACAAAGTTAAAACATGAAAGTGGTATAATGAGGTTGGAACTAGCCATCAGAAAATTTTCGGGCATCAATTCGCATTTTTGATGATCCATTTATCCTCAAAGTGAAAACCGGACAAATCAATTTTCTGAGCAAAAATTTTAGAAATAAGTATTAAAATATACTGATTCGTGTGGAATCTTCCCAAGCTCAAAACATAAAAGTTGTTCATCATTGTTTTGACTATCAACTCGTAAATTTTTTCACTGTTTCGACTACTGTACGAATTAATAAGAATTTTCTCGTAAAAGCCAATTAAATTGGAATTGGTCTGAATCAATCTTCTAATCATGCTCGCTCCGTTTTTGGGTCCAGGGGTGCCATGGATTGGCTTGCACTTTTCATTCATTGTACTCATCTCAATCTTTTCCTTTTTAGATAATTTACTATGGATCCCCCACACCCATATAATACTCGATCCAGAATGAGGACAATGGCTGACGAAGCAAAGATCGCCGCCATTGTGGAGGAGAAGCTGAAGGAACATATGAATGCATTGAACGAACAGATGGATGCTATGATGACCCAAGCGATGGAGAATTTCAAGGCCAAGCAGCAGCAAGGAAGCTCTAGCTCATAGTTGGAAACTCTACCCTTGACTCGCCAAGGCCTCTGTCTCGATAAAACCCCCTTGGTGGAAGCTGATCCTACTATATCTTTGGAGGACGTCGTTTTGACTGGCACTAATGCTACTATGCCTCCTGTGGCTCTGGCTCCTCAGCTTATTATCACATCTCCTCTAGCCCCGAATGATGAAAATGCCAAGCTTCGGGCAAAGCTCGAATAGAGGATACGTGATGTTGAAGGGACCCAGAGCATTCCCCTGATCGACTTGTCAGTGTACACCAAGATGCCAACTTTCGAGAAATATGATGGCACATCAAACCCAGTACAACACGTCGAGATGTATCAAGGCATGTCTCGAATGGGCCTCTAATGGTCCAAACCTTCCAGGTGAGCTTGAAGGATGCTACTATGCGTTGGTGCACCAACTACCAGATCAACCAAAAAGATTTTGTTGAGAAATTGCGCCCATTAAGGGCAAGATTTATTCTTGTCTTTATTGCGATATTTGATTGCGATAATTAAGGGGATTTTATTTCCTATTGAATACATGGAGAGAGAGATATGGTATCTCCTCTATACAGAACATACGTCGTTCTTCAATTCTAAGATAGAACTCTCTCAAAAACACTCTCCGAAAAACTCTCTCGAAGGACAATTGATCGGCGGATTCGAATCGTTTTCTCACCTGCGTTTTGGGGTTCTTAATCTGTGGGAACTGAGGTATGTTCGTTAATTGTGATATACCTTTCGATCAGTGATACAAGTTTGATTCTAGGGCATGTTGATAATTGAGTAATCTGCTACTTATATGTACGTACATGTTGTTTTAGATTGTCATTCTGCTATAATCGACAAGCCACGCTATGGGTATGTAGATCTATTTTTTTCGTTGCGTTTATAGATCTATATTAGCGATTGGATGTTTTATCCTTCATTGGTATCAGAGCATTCATTGTTCTTGTTTCCTGATCATGTGTTGTTCAATAATCACGATTAGCACGAAACACCCGTTTTTTCGTACGTTCTGTTATGGGGTAATATTTTTCATTATGTGAAATGAAAATCGTTTTTTGAACATTCCAATGGAACGAACGCAGAGATACGACCATTTTGAGTGGTCGCCCGTCGTGAGGCGACACCGGGAGGGGCCGCACGTGCCGGACGGGTCCGGGGCGCGTAGGATGCATGTGCCCCGAGAGCGGCACGTGCAGCGTGTTCCAGTCCCGATTTCGGTCTATCCCAGAGCCGGTTTCGCCTTATCCCAGACCTGGTTTCGAGTTGTCCTAAACTGGTTTCTGACCTGTTCCAATCCGGTTGGTTTCTGAACTTTCGAAAATTACAATTTGGTCCCCGAACTTTCTGAAAATTGCATTTTGATCCCAAACTTTCTGAAAACTGCAATTTGGTCCCCGAACTTTGTGAAAATTGCAATTTGGTCCCTGTATTTTTTTGAAAATCGCAATGAGGTCCTTGTATTTTCTGAAAATTACATTTGACCTCATTATATCCCAACGTCTTGTAAATTCTCATTGGCTTTCATAGTTGTATCATGGATTATGAGTAATCCTCTTTTTGTTTCTGTATTTGTTACAGAAACAATGGTACACCTGTGGCGCACTCCCCATGTTGCGAGAACAAGAGCCCAAAAAGAAAAACTAAGGGTTTGTAGCGTGAAATGGAAGCCAGAGCATGGGATGGGAGAAGCGAATTGATTGAACATGTCATCAATTTCAATGAGAAGTTACAAGATGTTATATGGGCAGGTGGTTGTTTAAAAGAGTTTGATAAGATTGTTGCTTTCAGCGATAGTCTACCTGAAAGTCAAATGGACTTTCTTCATGCTCTCTAGGAGAGGAAAGGTCGTCCGGATTATGATGAGCTTCTCAAAGCTTATATAAGGGAGGATATGAAGATAAAGGCGTCGAGGACGTCGACTCTTCCTGTGAACACCACCCGGTGCATGAGTACGCCTTGGCGCAAGTCAAAGGAACTTGCTCGGGCCGTTGCCCTTTGGGGTATTTCAAAAATAGAGCTTCCAGAACGTTTTTAAGACACTTTACTGGTCTATTAGAAAAAGATCATCCGTTGAAGTGTTCTTTCTATTTATGCTGCTTGGTTTGGGATTCTTTTTATTTTCTTTCGGTTTGAGGTTTGTTCATTCGATTTGAGGATTGTTCACTCCCACGTTATTTTACTTGAACTTATCTATGTATTTTTTTTTGGGTAATGAATAAAATGGCAGCTTTTATGGATAATATTACTTTTGTCATAGTTATTCTTTTATCCATATATGTTCAAGTGGGGAGTTCAATTAGTTTGTGTAACTATTAGATGAACTCGATTTATATAAATGATTATGTTAATAGTAATTTCAAATTAGGCTCTTTGGACGATGATTGGGAACGTAGTGAACTTTCGAATCTTAAGGCCTTTTGTGAAACTATTCGTTAACATAATCAATTAGTATGAATCTTTATGCATAATTGTTAGGCATTAAAAGATTCGTGCAAATAGTGTCTAAAGAACTTTGTGTTCTTATAGAATGACTTTAGCAACAAAGAATATCGTAGCTGAGTTGAACAAGGGAGAGAAACTTAACGGCGAAAATTATGAGATATGGAGCATGAAAATCCAATACGTGCTAGAGGAGCAGGAAGCACTAGAAACCCTGAACCAAGTTATGGATGAACCTGAAGAGGGTACCACTGCACAGCATCGGAGAGATAGAGATGCTTTTACTACTTGGAAAAGAAAGAACTCTCTTACTCGCATTACATTGCTGAGCAGCATGGAGAATGACATAATGAGAGAGTTCATGCGGTTTGACAACGCCAAGGATATGTGGGAAGCATTGAAGGCCAGGTTTGGTTAAACATCGATGACCACACTAAGACAGCTCACTATAAGGTTCAACTCATACAAAATGCCTCATGGCCAGAATATGAAGCAACATCTGAGGCGGATGTCGAATATGATAAGTGAATTGTCTGATGTTGGACACATATAAACTGACTAGCAGCAGGTGCAAGCGGTTATACGCTATTTGCCTCATAGTTGGGAGAATATGAAAATCCACTTAACTCACAACGATAACATCAAAACCTTTGAGGATGCGATGCGGCATCTTGAGCTAGAAGAAGATCACCTCATGGTGGCTAAATCACAAGCAGATATTTATTATGCTGCTTCTAGCTCATATGGAGTAGTGGGCTCTAAGCGCAAGCATCTGGGTGGTTTTAAGAAGTGGAAGGGCAAAGGAGTGGAGCCTTCAGGGAAGAAACCTAAGACCAACCAACCGAAGAAAGGAAAACGTCCTTTCAAGAAGAACATTTCAAGGGTGAAGTGTTTTAATTGTGGCAACAAAGGGCACTTTGCTCGCGACTACATTGAGCCGAAAAAGGTAGAAACCTTGTATACACTTGTGAGTGTTTCTTATGTTTCTAGTTCGGTCTTTTTAACTGAATCTGATCCTTTGTGGATTGTAAACTCAGGCGCCACGGACCATATAGCGAAGGACCGAGGAGCCTTCGTGGAATTTCGACGAGTTCCACATGGAGCAAAATGGATATATGTGGGAAACAACTCCAGAGCGGAGGTGAAGGGCATTGGCACTTGCCAATTGAGTATGCGCAGTGGTCGCACCTTGATCCTGCATGACGTGCTGTATGCTCCAGAGATTCGTCGGAATTTAGTTTCAGTGTTGGTATTGGTTAAGCATGGTTTTAATTTGAATTTCCATAATAATGGTGTGGATTTATTTTTGGGAACAAGTCAATACGGTTCTGGTTATTTTCTGGACGGTTTTATCATTTGGATGTTAATAACAGTGGTGTTAATATCAGTTATTCCCTATTTACATCTTTCGATTCTAATGATAACGATGTGAATATGTGGTATGCTAGACTCGGTCATATTGGCCAACAACAAATGAATAGATTAGCCAAAGAGGGCTTATTGGGCAATATTGAAAAAGTCGATTTTCCTGTCTGTGAGCATTGCCTAGCGGGAAAAACGACACGAAAACCATTTGGAAAAGGGACTAGAGCAGAGTTTTCGTTGCAATTAATCCATTCTAATGTCTATGGTCCAATGAATGTGAGAGCGAGGCATGAAGCTGTTTATTTCATCACTTTTATAGATGATTATTCTCGATTCGGACATATCTATTTGATTTCTCACAAATCTGAAGCATTATGTTGCTTTAAGAAGTTTATGAACTTAGTGGAAAATCAATTGGACAACAAAATCAAAGTATTGAGATCCTATCGAGGTCGAGAATATCTATCTAATCAGTTCAGAATTTGTGTGATGAAAAGGGAATAGAAAGACAGTTGTCGATTCCGTATACTCCTCAACAAAACGGTGTTATAGAGAGAAGAAACAGAACCCTATTGAAAATGGTTAGGTCTATGACAGCACAGGCAAATCTGCCAATCACCTTTTGGGGTGATACATTGTTAACAACTGCCTATATACTTAATCGAGTACCTTCTAAATCAGTTACCTCCACTCTGTACGAATTATGGATGGGTCGAAAACCCGATTTGAGTTTCCTGAAACCTTGGGGTTGTACGGCCTATACTCACGAATCATCCCACAAGTATGGAAAATTGGGTCCTAGAGGTAAGAAGAGAATCTTCATAAGATACTCGGAAAACTCAAAAGGATATGTTTTTATAGGTGAGCAGGAAAGTGGGAGTATAACTGAATTCGAATCATGAGATGTCACATTCTTAGATAATGACTTTCCTAAAAAGGGCGAAATAGGTGAAGATAATTCCTTATTTGAAACATTATATAATGATGATGCAAGTGGGGGCAATGTGAGAAGTGGGGAATTTATTTCGAACCAGTCTCAATTGCCACCACTCAATGAGACAATGTCGTCGTTATCTGATCCAAGTGAGAGCGTAATGGAGAATGAAGTACCTAGGGTACAATCTTCTCCTTGACGAACAAGTGGAAAAAGCATTCCCCGTCGACGCTTTGAGATTGAAGGGGAAGCTTTCATGGTCGCTCCATAATTTGAGAATGAGCCAAGGAATGTAAATGAGGCTCTATCTTGCTCTGACAAGGAAAAGTGGATACATGCAATGGAAGAAGAGATGGAGTCAATGAGATCAAATCAGGTTTGGGAACTAGTTGATCTTCCGAAAGGATGCGAAAGGCTGATGGCTCAATTGAAAAATATAAGGCTCGCCTCGTGGCGAAAGGGTATAATCAATAGGAAGGAATTGATTATGAGGAAACTTTCTCTCATGTAGTAAGATTTACCTCAATTCGCCTTATTCTGGCAATAGTAGCAAGTATGGATCTTAAATTACATCAGATGAATGTAAAGATTGCTTTTCTCAATGGAGAATTGGAAGAAGAAATTTACACGGAACAACCCATTGGGTTTGTTACAGAAGGCCAAGAACAAAAGGTGTATCGACTTCTAAGATCGATATATGGCCTTAAGTAGTCTTCGAGACAATGGTATATACGTTTTCATAATGCTATAGTAGCATATTATTTTGTAATGATTGATGAGGATAATTGTGTATATATCAAAAGATCCAAAGATCATTTTGTGATCATATCATTATATGTTGATGATATCCTGATTGCCGGAAGCAATATGGAGTTTGTTCAAACCGTTAAGAATTGGTTATCGTCTAATTTTGAAATGAAAGATATGGGTGAGGCTGTGTATATTCTTGGAGTTAAGATTTCAAGAAATCGTTCAAAAAGGTTGTTGTCTCTCTCGCAAGAGACATATGTAAATAAAGCCCTTGAACGTTTTCGTATGCAAGATTGCAAACCCATCGACACTCCTATTGTAAAAGGTGAAAATTTGAGCCGTAGATTGTGTCCTAAGACTCCACAAGAACAGGAGCAAATGGAAAATGTTCCATATGCTAGTGCTGTTGGGAGCTTAATGTACGCTATGATATGTACAAGACCTGACATTTGTCATGCTGTTGGAATGGTGAGTAGATACCAATCCAATTCAGGTCAAGCGCATTGGATTGCCGTTAAGAGAATCCTAAGGTATTTGAAGGGTACTGCAGATTATTCGCTGACTTACCAAGGAAGAGATCTGCACCTTGAGCGTAATACTGACACTGATTGGGGAGGAGATTTAGATGAAAGGAAATCTACCTCTAACTTTGTATTCTTACTGTGCAGTGGCGCAATATCTTGGAGTAGTAACAAACAAACATGTATAGCATTATCGACCATGGAAGCCGAGTTCGTGGCTCTATCAGCAGTAGTATAAGAGGGAGTTTGGCTTAAGAGATTTTTGGATCATCTAGGTGTTGCTGAGGACGCTGCTAGTCCTTTATTGGTTAATTGTGATAGCCAAGCAGCAATAGCTTACACCAAGGATCCCAAATTTCATTGCAAGACCAAACATATAGATACCAAATATAATTTTGTGAAAGACATGGTTGCACGAAAGGTTGTGAACGTCCGATATATATCTACGCATAATATGATAGCAGATCTAATGACCAATTCAATTCCTAGAGATGTTTTTCTCGATCATGTAAAGTCCTTGGGACTACGTAGAAATTGATGTACTGGATATTTTTTTCCCAAAGTTCACAGTAAATGATACTTGTTATCATTATTGATGCATATGAGTTTATTTAAATTTTATGCATATTAATGCTTAGTGCATTATATTGAGAAAGTATATCGGACAGATAAGAGATTAGCCTACTTACACGGGTAATCGCCTCTATTTACTATGTGATAAATAGAGATGAGACGATTTCAAGCTTATTTTATCTAGGTGATAATTGAGAGCTAAAGCTTGAAATTTTGATGTCGCCTTAACATGAGTGTTAAGATGAGGTCATAATAAGTTATGCCCGAAAGTGAAGTAACTACGTATTTCACTCTATCTATTTTTTATGCTAGATGTGAGTTCTAATGGATGCTTTAAAAAGAGTAGATTTGTGAACTCAAGTTAGACATTTGGAATGTCTGAACTATCATCTGTACGGTATTGAATGTAGAGACATACGCTCCATGGGAAAGGAGAAAATACCATAATACGTACTTCATATTACGTATGCATGAGACGACCAAGAAGTGATGGCACGAGTACTGATCTCAACTCTACAGCCGTGTGAGACTCTTGAGGATGTGAGTTCCTCAGCTTAGTGCCCTCACGACTCTGACCTATTCTTGAAATTTTGATTCAGGGTTTGCTATCCTAGAGTGTTGCCAATGATCATGGATGATTCGATCTAGCATGACATTTCTAGAAAAGCAAATTGAGTTGAAATGGAGAGATTTTAAGGAATGAGGAAGATCAATTCGTAGTTGATGTCACATTATAATTTTGTATTCACAGGTCGACCCATTAGGATTATATGAGTGTAATCGTAATGGTGAATGCAATACATATCAAACTTTGAAGAGATCATGAGAGATATAAATGTGACTGATTGATCGAGGGTATCGTATACTGGATCTACTCTAAATTATAATACCCAATGTGAGCTGTTATATAATCCTAACAGATGTATGGCAACGAGCTCTCAAAGTATGCTGGTCGCACGGATTATTTGCCCATATGAACTTTGCAATGAGAAGAGAAATAGAGATGTTTAGCCCTTTATGGGCGAGTGGGAGATGTTGGGAAATTGCGCCCATTAAGGGCAAGATTTATTCTTGCCTTTATTGCGATATTTGATTGCAATAATTAAGGGGATTTTATTTCCTATTGAATACATGGGGAGAGAAATATGGTATCTCCTCTATACAGAACGTATGTCGTTCTTCAATTCTAAGATAGAACTCTCTAAAAAACACTCTCTCAAAAACTCTCTCGAAGGACGATTGATCGGCGGATTCGGATCGTTTTCTCACCTACGTTTTGGGACTCTTAATCTGTGGAAACTGAGGTATGTTCGTTAATTGTGATATACCTTTCGATTAGTGATACAAGTTTGATTCTAGGGCATGTTGATATTTGAGTAATTTGCTACGTATATGTACGTACACGTTGTTTTAGATTGTCATTCTGCTATAATCGACAAGCCACGCTATGGATATGTAGATCTCTTTTTTTTTTCGCTCCGTTTATAGATCTGGATTAGCAATTGGATGATATATCCTTCAGATTCCTAGGGGGAGGTAATCAATGCTTTTGTTAAGCATTTTAAGTTTAATCTGGATGTGACTATTACCCGAGAAGACCTGGAGAGAGCTGAGCAGAAGAAGGGCGAGACTTTAAAGGAGTATACCACTCGCTAGAGGAATATGGTGGGATAGATCATGCCCGATTCCCCTGAGCGCAACTTGATGAAGTTATTTGTGTCCACTCTCCCACAAGCTATTCGTTCCCAAATGCTGTAACGGCCGTCCAGTCATTTAGCCAGTTGATAGCCATGGGTGAGGAGATCGAGTCCGGACTCAAGAAGGGATGGTACGGTGAGTCAGTTTAATTGGTAAGAGATTAGCTAATAAGAAGGATAAGGAGCCTGTGCCCGAAGTCAACATGACTTATGTGCAAAAGGCACCGGCTCAGGTCCCGAACATACAGTTTGCTTCTCAACAGACATCCGGCTTTGGTCAACAGAATTAGAGGACGAATTAACGAAAGAACTGAACTTTTACTCCACTTCTTAGGACTCTTTCCCAAGTCTTGGCCATTTTACGGAAGAATGGTCTGTTGTACTCTGAGCCCCAACGTCCTAATCCTACGAAGTATCCTAGGTACGATTCTCCAAAGAAGTGCGACTATCATTCAAGTGAATAGGGCCACCCATCGACGATTGTCCCATGCTCAAGCACCGTATCCAGGATCTACTTAAGACTGGAGCATTTGCACTTTAGCCACCTAAGCCCAATGTGCAGAATAACCCATTAACAAATCATGCGGGCAATTGAAGAGCCCTTTGAGGAAGAGGGCGCAGACCCAAATCAGTAACCCCTTTAATTTTATTCAATCCCCTGCGTGAGATATTTCCTGCTTTCTAGGTGTCATGGTTGCATTTTCAATTTCTAGGATTCATTTATTGTTAGGGTCAAGTTTCTCCCCTAAGGAATTGTCTGCATTTTGAATTCAATAAGATGTAATTGATTGATTCATGATCAATAAAATTATAGAAATTTTTCATTATTTTGGAATCTTGCTGAGTCATATCAAACCAACCCCATGACGATAACCAATGATTGAAAAATCTATCATCTATGGTAAGTACTAAGGGTAGAGCCTTTCAAGAATTATTGTCCCGAGGTTTTCGAAAACAAAAGGGCTTTTCAAGAAAAATCTTCAAAAATGACTAGTATGCGGTTTAACCCTAGTTCTCCTACTGATTCATCCACTATATGTTTCAGAATTAATTCAAGGGTAAGGGGAAAATTCTTGACCCTAATTATGCATCAGCTCGATTAATCTTTGGACAGCCCCGTACATGAAATATGAGACTTGAAGCGAGCTAGAAGACCTGGCTAATTTCGTATTAGCCTGACATCAAGCCATTGTCCTGTCAAAGATTGATCCATATTTATCCCTGATCGATATAGCCGCATCAGTTGACGAAAGGCGAGACAAAGCCAAGGCTACCCGATCTCAAAAGGGGGCATCTCTACTTGGGCTTCACCAATTCTGAAAATGACACTTTGTCTTCCTTCTTGTAGGGGCAAGTGTCAGATGGAACGTTTGTCAGAACTTGAGACCAAATTCTTAACATTTGTCATGTCTAGGGGGCAATCCCATATCTTTGCAAAGTTATGGCCAACTAATACGGTCCATTCTGACATAAAGTAGGGCAAACGGACAGTGAACCACGACTTGGAAAAGGGAGAATGTTTTTCTATTTCATGCCATTTTCAGGGTGATGCTCAGTTTTTCTTTTTGCAGGGGCATATGACTGACCATGATTGATGTCACCGTTTAATAAGTCAGAGCATGCTCTCAAACTTGCTAGATCTGTTCGCAGATGCAGGGGCAATCCACAGTCCCCATTTCCTTCGGGTTTCCATGCAAATCTAAGTATACTTGCATAGTTTAAGCAAATGCAGGGGCAATCCACAGTCCCCATTTCCTTCGGGTTTCCATGCAAATCTAAGTATACTTGCATAGTTTAAGCAGATGCATGAGTCCTTCATCGAACTGTCAAAGGTTATTATTACAATTTGCATGCTTGGAAAATCCTCAAACATTGCATGGTTTGTGCATGATTACACTTGATTTGTGCATCACTCATTGTTTTCGTGAATAATCAAGTTGGAGTTAAAGTTCATGAGCTTGAAATCTTATACACATTGATTTTTCACCTCCTGTTACTAATCTTTGTTGAGGAATTTTCAATCAAGCAATCTATTTCCGTTCTAATGAAATGATCATATTGAATGAGAAACGTCAGGATGACGAAAGGCAAGCCCATCTCCATATACGTCCCGAATATTAATCCCTAGTGCGAGTTGAATGAAAATTATGTGCTGACAAGATAAAGGGTTATTTCTTTTAAGAGTGATAAAGTGTGACGTCTCTAGTAACCTTTCAATGATTCATATAGTGGAATCTAGCCAATCGGCTGTCATCGTGGGAGAGTGGACGTAGGCTTGCTAAAGTCGAACCACTATAATCTTGGCATGCAAATTTCTCTCTTACTCTATACTATCTTTATAGTGTTCTGCATGTCTTTCCTTTGAACTTATTGTGCGTGTGTTTCAAATTTGTTCTAATTCCGTATTAAGTTTTAAATTATTCAGAATCACCTATTCACCCCCACTCTAGGTGATATTGCTAGAGACAACAATTGGTATTAGAGTTGGATGCTCATTATCTCGAAGTGTTTTACTTCTGAGCTAACGATCTATCATGTCTAGCAATAATTTTGCTGTAGCAGGTGGTTCAGTGTTCAACAACAAGCTGCCGTATTTCGATGGAAAGGATTACAATGTGTGGTGCACCAAAATGAAGTGGTTCTTCAAGGCATCAGACAATCTGATGTGAGACGTTGTAATCAACGGAGTAGTTCCTGCTATCATAGCAACTCCTTCCATTGAAAATGAAGGAAACAACAATACCAATGCCACATCTACACTCTCGGATGCTGAAAAATCTAAAAGATAAGGACTTGACTCAAAAGCTATTCACTCACTCTTCTGTGCTTTATCCACTCCTATTTATGATCGTGTTGCAGAAGAAGAATCAGAAAAGGCTATATGAGATAGACTTCATGTCACATATCAAGGAACTGATAGAGTCAAGGAGAACAACCTCAGCATATTACTGAGTGACTATGAAGCCTTTAAGATGAAGTCTGATGAAACAATCGCTGAGATGATTGACAGATTTCAAATTTTGGTTAGTGGTCTTGCACGACAAGATGTTCCTGTTACTGAACCTATGCAGGTCCGAAAGATCCTCCGAGGACTAACAGATGACTGGAACTACATCAAGCCTTGGATTCAAGAATGTCGAACAATCAAACCTCTATCCATTGATGAACTTGTTGGAACATTGCAATCATACGAAACAAAGTGCAACAACAAGTCAAAGGATTCAAAAGGTAAGAAGTCAATTGCTTTAACTTCTAATGTTGATCATGAAATGTCAGATTCTAAAGATGAAGATGAAGACGATGAAGAGATTGTGTTGATGGTAAAGAAGTTTAGAAAGATAGCCCGAAAAGGTAAAAGTTTCAAGGAAAAGAAGTCATTCAGAAAGAATGATCAGAAACAGTCAGATTACATCAAGCAGGAAAGCAAAGATGTTGTATGTTTTCACCGCAAGAAAGTAGGGCACATCAAGCCGAAATGTTCACTTCTGAAAAAGGATAAAGTCAAGTATGAAAAATACAAGAAGGCGTTGAAAGCAGAAACATTAAGTAATTCAGAGGACAGTCATGAAGATTATGCAAATCTATGTCTCACGGCAAATTCTAATTCAAATTCAGATTCAGAGATAGATGTTGAGGTATGTCCTTTTGAAATACCAGATGAAGTTTTTGAGTATATGGAAGAGTTATGCACGAATTATAAAGAAGCTCTCAAAAAGGTGTCCGTTTTGGAAAAAAGGAAGTTTCCTCTTTAAAACAACAAGATGTTTCTCAAAAAGACAAGATCGAGTTATTGCAAAGAGAATTTCATCAAATGAAGGAAAATCGTAATTTGATTTTGAAAGAAAATGATTCTTTGAAAACCGAGATTGAAAACATTTCAAAGAGATTTTCTCAGAGTTCGAAAAATTTAGAAAATATTATTTCTAGACAAGTTCATATGGCGACAAGTCTAGTCTTGGTTTCAAAAAGGAAAATAATTTCAAAAACAGATTTCTAGAAACCAATGACAGGATTTTGCATAAACCTTCCAAATCTGCATATCAACGATATTTCCTCAAGCAGTTTACAAAATCTTTTTATCCAATGCATTGTTCAAACTGTGGTGCTAGAAATCATATTAGAAATAATTGTATGATGGTATGCAGACCTGTTATTAGAAATGCTGCAACAATGACTAACTCAAATGGACCCAAAAAGATATGGGTACCAAAGAAATAGTGAGCTATTTTTATCTTGCAGGTACCTTGAAAAAGAAAGAATAAATGGTTTCTAGACAGTGGATTCTCAAGCCATATGATTGGTGATCCAGAAAAATTCATTCAGTTATCAGAATACAATCGTAGAAGTGTGTCGTTTGGTGGAAAGAACAAAGGCAAAGTTGTTGGCCAAGGGACAGTAAAAATTGGGAACCTTATAATCAATGATGTTTCATTGGTCAGAGGATTGAAATACAATCTGATCTCCGTAAGTTAACTATGTGATTCTGGGTATCAAATTTCGTTTCAAGATACGAAATGTTCAAGTGTCAGCAAAGATAAGAAGCAAACCTTCATTGGTCGTCGACATGGAAATATCTACCTTCTGGATGTTGATTCTGAAGACATCAAGTGTCTTATATCCATCAAGGATGAATCTGAACTATGGCACAGAAAGCTAGGCCATATTAGCATCAAGCACATTTCAAAGCTATCTTCCAAGAAACTAGTTCGAGGTTTACCACAGACAAAGTTTGAAAAGTCATAACTATGTTCCGCTTGCACCCTTGGGAAATAGGTAAGAAGCTCTTTCAAATCTATTAATCATGTTTCAACTAAACGAGCACTGCAGCTGCTTCATATGGACATTTTTGAACCAAATAAAACACTAAGTCTTGGAGGTAAGAAATACTGCCTTGTTATAGTTGATGATTACTCAAGATTTACATGGGTTTTATTTCTTGCACACAAAAATGATGCATTCTCATCTTTTCCAAATTTTTTCAAAAAGGTTCAAAATGAGAAAGGCTACGCTATTTCCTACATCAAAACTGATCATGGGGGAGAGCTTGAAAATCAAAGTTTTTCTGATTTCTATGATGATTTTGGGATTCAACATAACTTTTCTTCTCCCTACACACCTCAACAAAATAGGGTGGTGGAAAGGAAAAATCGTTCTCTACCAGAAATGGCGAGAACTCTCTTAATCAAAAGTAAAATTGCTTCGCATTTTTGGGCTGAAGCTGTATCAACAGCTTGTTATATTTAAACCGTGTTTCATTAAGACCAATTCTTGAGAAAGCCCCCTATGAGCTCTTTAAGGAAAGAAAACCAGATCTTGCATACTTCCGAGTGTTTGGTTACAAATGTTTCATTCTGAAGAATGCTAATGATCGAGTTGGTAAGTTTGATGAGAAATCAGATGAAGGGATATTCCTGGGATACTGAACATGAGCAAAGCATACCGAGTCTACAACAAAAACTCTCGAGTTGTTGAAGAATCAATGAATGTCAAGTTTGATGAGAATATTCAGAAATAGAGTGGTCAATCTGAACATGCTCAAGTTTTCTCACTACCTCAAAGTTCAGAACCAATTAAAGAACTTGAAGAGATTCATGCTTCTGAAGAAGTTCAGAATCAAGAAATAGGTCAACAAACGACATTAGAACTAGAGGAGATACAGTCTAAATCTAAAAGATCCAAATAATGCTAAAAAAGATGGATTCAACAAGAACTGGAAACATAAATCCAACCATCCCAAGGAACTTATAATTGGAAGCTTGGATGAAGGAATCAAAACCAGATCAAAATTTAAGGAAGCAATGAGTAACATAACACTTGTTTCTGAAATTGAACCGAAAGGGATTGAAGAAGCTCTTGATGATGAAAGTTGAATAAAAGCAATGCAAGAGGAATTTCATCAATTTAAGATCAACAATGTCTAGGAGCTTGTGACAAGGCCCAAAAATCGTCCTGTAATAGGAAATGGGTGTTCAGAAACAAGTTGGATGACAAAGGAAAGGTGGTCAGAAACAAAGCAAGACTAGTGGCAAAAGGGTATTCCCAAGAAGAGAGAATAGATTACGATGAAACCTATGCACCAATTGCCAAGTTAGAGGCCATAAAGCTACTTCTTGCTTATGCTTGTTACAATGACTTTAAACTTTTTCAGATGGACGTAAAAAGTGCATTCCTAATCGAGTACATCAAGGCAGAAGTTTATGTCGAACAACCACCTGGTTTTGAAGAACCAAGAGGAAAGGATCTCGTTTATACCATGAAGAAAGCTTATATGGCTTAAAGCAAGCACCTTGTGCTTGGTATGAAAGGTTAAGTAGCTTTCTATCTAAAAATAAGTTTGTAAAAAGTAATGTTGATACTACTCTTTTTATTCAAAAGCAGGGTAAGGATATTCTTCTTGTTCAAATTTACGTTGATGACATTACTTTTGGCTCTGCTAATGAACGTCCGTGCAAGAATTTTTCTAAAGTAATGCATGATGAGTTCTAGATGAGCATGATGGGAAAATTAAGATTCTTTCTTGGACGTCAGATTCAACAAACCAAAAAGGGAATTTTTATTCATCAAGAGAAATATGCTTTCGAAATTGTCACGAAATTTTCCCTGGAGAATTGCAAGAAGACAAACTCCAATGTTGCACGCATTAAAACTTGATAAAGATGAACAACGAAAAGAAGTTGATCAGAAGCTATATCGCAGTATGATTGGTTCGCTTCTATATCTCACAGCATCAAGACAAGATATTCTATATAGCGTCTGCGTATGTGCGAGATTTCAAACAAGCCCAAGAGTATCACATCTCTCTGCTATAAAGAGAATCATTAAATATATCGGGACATATCCGGCTTATGGACTCTGGTATTCAAAAGATTCTGATTTCGTTCTGAAGGGATATTCAGATGCAGATCTCGCAGGATGTAAGATTGATAGAAAGAGTACTTCTGGAACTTGTCAACTTATGGGAAATATACTGATCTCATGATATTCAAAGAAGCAAAGTACCGTTGCACTTTCTACAGCAGAAGCAGAATATGTATCTCTTGGACGTTGCAGTGCTCAGATTCTATGACTAAAACAACAACTAATAGACTATGGAATTGAGGATTCGAATGTGGAAACCATGTGTGATAACAAAAGTGCCATAAACTTGACCAAGAATCAAATTCTACATTCAAGGGCGAAACATATCGAGATTAAACATCACTTCGTACGTAATCATGTTCAGAATGGAGATATTCACATTTAGTATGTTGACACGAAGAATCAACTCGTAGATATATTCACTAAACCTCTTGATAAGGAGACTTTCAATTATATTCGGAATAAATTGACTATTATTAATCCTTTATCTTGAGTTGTGTTAGAAACAGGTTCTCTATTACATTCAGAAGCACAATTTCAGAAGCACAATTGCAGAATAATCATTCATAAGCAAAGGTAAGTTCTTCGTACCCTTCTTAAATTTAGAAATCCTTTGAAATGCAAGGATTTAAGGTATGTTTTCTAACTTCCAAATATATGTTTTGCTGATTGATTGATATAATATATTGTCTTTGGTTTGTTTTCTTCGGATTTTATTCTAAATTGATTTTATTTCCAAAGATAACCGTTTTACAGTTTTCTTTTCTTTTTCAAATTTTTGAAAGGATGCTAACAGTCACCTTTCTTTGAAAAAAAACCCTATTCATGTTAGTTTTCACTATCTCTCGCTCGAAATCTCATATACTCTTTACTATCTGAAAACCCTTACTCTCTTCTTTCGTTCAAAACCGCTCTTGCTTCCTTCGTAAAAATCCAAATTTTTTCTTCAAATGGCTTCGAAATCATCCTCCTCTACAAGGAAAAATATCGGAGAAAGCGAGAAACAAAGAAGAAAGTCTTCCCAATTGACGAAGGGTACAAAATCTAGGGATTCAACTCCGGTGAAGAACACAACAACAGAAGAAAGAAGCAACGATTGTATGGATACAGGTTTGTCTGAACACATGTATGATGAAGAGTTGCACTGGCTTTTTCTATTAAGCCCTAGTACGATGGTTTCAAAGAACAGGGGTCTGGAGAACACATGATTTTTAAACTTCTTACTATTCACAAGTTTGCTAGTGAGGATGATTATCTAAAGTTACTGAATATGCCTCTTCGTACTGTAACTCCTCTTACTGTTAGTCTTAAAAAAGTGTCAAAGAAAGGAAAGGAAAAGGTTGTGGTACTCAATGTACCTAAACCTAAGAAGACCCCATCTAAAGGGGTTGTTATTCGAGAATCTGTTGAGGAAGAAAGTGATGTGGAGACAAAAGGGAGATTTGATGACGACGATGATGTCGTTTTCAAAAATTTTAAAAGGAGATTATCTCACTGTGTTAGAGACAAAAGTTTCAAAAGCCGTCTCTTTTTGACACAAAAGCATGTTGATAGGTACTTCGATAGGGTTGGTATTCCTATAAGGAAACATTTGGAGGAGATGAAATTGAGATACTTTGTGACTGCTAAAACACATGTTTTTCCTGACTTGGTGGCTTACTTCTATTCTACTCTATCCTTTACTGATCCTGAGTCTCTCTCATACAACATTGGAGATAATCAGTACATCTTGCATGTAAATGAGTTGGCAAAACTCATGGAAGTAAGACAGAGTGTCTTCAAGCCCATCAACATTAAGCCTGAGGTAGCATACAGCTATTTGACTGGGAAGGAGTACTATAGTCGATACTCAAAGGCTCATGTTGCCTACAATGACTTCCCTCTGAAGCATGTGATCATGCACAAGGTGGTGATAGAATGTCTGTGTCCAAAGGCATCCTCGAAGACAGATATCTCCAAGTTTGAAGCCAAACTCATGTGGGCTTTGCTTACAGGCTATGATTTTTCGCTTGCTTATGCTGTACTCCTACATATATATAGGACTGTACATAAATCGAAAGGTCAATTGCCTTATGCAAGGCTAATTTCCTTAATTCTGAAGTATCATAAGGTAAAGCTTCCTAAAGAGGTAACTCAGAAGCAAGTCCCATTCATGGTGGCTGGAGAAAATATGATATAGAAAATGGGATTCAGAGTGACTGATGGAAGTTGGTTTAACAAAAATAAGGAATTGGTTCTGGTGGAACTGGAAACAGAGCAGACAGAAAGATCTGCAAAAAGAAGAAAAACTGTGGCAAAAAAAAGGAAAAGAGGTGAGTGTTCAAAGTGCATCCTCTGAGGAAGAAGAAACAGAGGAAGAAGAAGATGCATCATCGGGAGAAGATGAGGAAAGAAGTCCTACTACTTCATATGAGGACACTCCGAATGTCAAGTCAGATGAGGATGACCATGATGACGGTTAAATAAAAGAAGGTGAGGATATTGGAAAGTTACATGAGCATGAGGATCTTAAGGATAAAGAAGAAGACATCCCTAAGACTCATGTGAGTGGAGAGGAAGCAGAAGAAACATCTGCCGAGAGGGCAGACAGAGAAGCAAAATTGGCTCGTGATCAGTACGTTGAAGTATAGGAAGAGCAGTTGGATGACAATATATTGTTAACCTAGGGAAGCAAGAACATCTACAAGCCCACTCTTCAAGGCTGCTTCCTAAGACCACCAAAAAGATATCGGGTCAGAGCTAGAGGTTAACTCTACTTCCAAAAGCTCCATCCAAAAAGGGATCTCCACCACCGCTCCTACTCAGATGATGCGGTAACCAAGTGGAGTCTCAAGATCTTCCTCGTCCGAGTCGGGCTCAAGGTCCACCACCTCCCCATCCGGGGTATCGATGTCCATCGGGTCCCACGTTCCGATAACTGGGGTCGTAGTCGAGGCTCCCTCAAACCCCTGAATGGGCCGGTAGATAGCATCGCCGTGGTGGATAAACCAGGCCTTGAAGCGATGAGGCACTAAGTGCTCCATCCCTTCCTCGACCTAGAGAGTCGTCATGTGACACTCCCAAATACGATTCGAATCTAGGATTGGATGGTACGTGATATCAAAAGACTGGTCGAGTGGCACCCTGAACCTCACTGGACGGACCTCTATACTAAGGACCTGAAAAGCAGTTAACAACGACGAATGAGATATAAAATCTCCATGAGTTAATGCCTAAGTCCGAGCAAGGCATTGATTCACTCAGGCAGCCTAAACATGCAACTCAAAGTGATGATAGATCAATAGGGTGCGATACTTCATGATATCCCGTACGTAAATTCACTTCTAAGGTTCGGCCAGGGCTAAGCTCGGGCATGAAAGGTCTCGATACTTCGATTCGATGGCTCGACTAAACCGGCTTGATTTTCATTACCCGATGCCTCAGGATTTTCCAAATCCCTCATCAGATCAAATAAAATCGCGTCCAACCATTGTCCCTTAAACCTCGAAAATCTAATATTATTCATCTTATAAACATTCGAATTTTGGGATGTCACAACTCTCCCCTCCTTAAGAAGTTTCGTCCTCGAAACTTGGATTTACCTCCTCCTTATGCAGGACCTTTATGGTCATTATCTCACTCAACTATGTGGTCTTATTACGCTTTCGCTGCGCACTCTGATCACGTATTTTCTTTAATTGCCACATCTCACAATTTTAACCATTCTCAAGGTCATCCCCGACCTCACTATCTCACGATCCCTCTCGTAATTCCATAATGCCATCAATTCACAATTCCACTACGAACCTTTCAAGTTCGTTTCCATCGCTTCTTTAATTGCTTATTCTCTGGGAATCACCACATCCCGCAATCTTAACCTTTCAAAGGGGGTCCTCATCGACCCAAATATTCACAGATCTATCTAGCCATGACGGCATGCTGTTCACTCACAATTATACCGCAAATATTCCAGACTCGTTTCTCACACCCGCCAATCCACATGGCGTCACTCAATGGACTTACCACGTCCAATAGACATTCAGGCAGATCATTTGTTACCACTCAGGACGCACACGACTTCTACCATTTCTTGATGCCAAAACCACATGCCATTCCCGAGATTTCGTTGGTTACGGTCTTTACACACATTTCACATCCCACCACGACGTTGTTGGGTCGTTGGTCGGCTAGCTCGTGTGGATTTCATCACATTTCAAGGCTACCATAATCACACAGTAGGGGCCCTCTCTGATCACAATGGAGGCACAAAATAAACGCTTGACTTTCACCAACATCCACAAGGCATTCAGGCATTCCCATGTCCAGGCATCTCATCTGCTCGTTACTATTCATTCATCACTTCGCTTACCAAAACGTAATGATATGCCATGCACTTTAAATAAGATGATGCAGCTTTTAAAACTAGTTAGACTTAGCATGATACCTAGACTCGTCCTTTTCAATGTATGGCTTAGGTTATTCCTCCCCATCGCCATCTTAGAAGCCTGCCAGGAGCCGCTCCTTGTCCGAGCCTCTCTGCTCCGGTGATCACTCCCTACCCTCATCAAACCTGGTCGTTACAATTGTCCCAAGTCATACATCTACAAAGAGAGTCCCGTTCCACATGTCCCATATCTTGTTTCACTACATTTTATAGGTATCCCGTCGATCCCGTCCCATACCAGGCTGACAATTTATCAACTCCGACAAAACAGATGATATGCTTATGCATGCATGTTCTCAAACTTTCGTTTTTAATGCAATAAACTTGTGCAATGCATGAATGACCTCACTACTCCTCACACATTACTCACTTCACATCAAGCCCTATCTTAGGCTTAACATTCTAAATCATCATGCGACCATCAACATGAAAGATCAAAGGCTCATAGGTTTATGCTACTCTTTATTGGTCGCCTTCCATACAAAATCCATATTCATTCAGTCAAACTAGCCCGTAATCCAAAATCAATAACTAAACCTCAATGTACATCCACGAGTTTAAGTATATAACTCATGTCCTTTGCTCACCTCACTGCAAACATCATTTATGTATTCAGGCCTTTCAATGATAATCGATATCTAAAACCTCAATATGTGATCACGGATTCATTCCTAGAAACCTCGAACATCAATCGCCTCTTTGTGATTTCATAATCCACGATCCAAATCAGATACATCAGACTAATCACCAAACTCAGCAATTCAAACCTAGCGATGAGTCATTACTATTTCAACTTCTCGTCCAATGCACCCGTTGATCACCAAACTATAACTACAAAACACAAAGATCAACAGAATGCAAATAGGGAGAAAGTCAATAGCAGCTCCAGTAACTATTCACGAAGAAAGAAGTACAGGACACCGAACATCACGAGAAATTCTCTTTCGTCCCACAAATCACCGACAAGAAAAGTTGCACCAAAACATCAGGAGCTCCAAATCTGAACGAAGATGAACAAAGAACAGAAAGGTACCCATCTTTCTCTCAGCACTAAGTAGAACAGAACATAACAATCCAAATCGAAGACATTCTTTGGAAAAATGAAAACTTTGAAGGAAAACCAGAATCTCCATAAGATAAACTCGAAGACCCATAATCTAGGTCACAATTACTACTAGCAAATCATCTCAGGGGTCCATCACCCGTCTACCTCACCGGCGCCTAGAGTTGTGCACGACCATCTACCCTCACAATTAGTCCTCAAATCCCACTAATTCAGTCCTAAATGACCTCAATCGCATCCCCAAAGGCAACATGCTAGACTCTCCAATGAATCTCATGTTTAAGCCGAAACCTTTCTCACTCGACCACTTCATTTCGTCATTCAATTCCGATGATCCGTCCACCAATTTTACTAACCCAACTTCAGAAGTACCTCATCTAGTACAAACACACGACATGCAACTAGAATTGACACCCAACAATTGAAGAGCTAGAAACTTTACTCGCCTTCAATTCCTACGCATGAAGACCACCGCGAAATCGTCGTCACTACTCTCGAACTTGCCTTGTTTCTACCACCATCCACTGTCATGAGTCTTTCGAGATTCTCCATTTTTGACTTTGAATTATTAGAAACACATAACTAATCATGAAACCTCAAGGATCTGCTTGTCTCTCAACTTCTCCATCCTCTTTCTTTGCAAAAAAACACATGCAATGCACGAATAACTCTCAAACTCATATCACATCAGCTCCTTACCTTAAACCAACTATTCTAATATCACAGGTAACCTTTACATCAAAGACTAGATACTTAGTATCAAACTATATAACCCTTTTCTTGATCGCCGTTCATTCAAAATCGAAGTCTTTCAATCAAACTGGCTCTTCGTCCGTAATCACTGTTCGCTTCCTTACGAACCTCATTTTATCATTCAGGGCTTTTCGATTAGAATCAATATCTAAAACCACCAATATCAAACACAGGTTCAAGCTTAAGACCCACAGATAGAAATCTACCATAATTCCATATCTACAATCCGTAATACCGACTAACCATCAAACTTCATAGTTCAAGCCTATCGATAAGTCGCTACCACATTGACTTATCGTCTAATCCACCAGTCGATCACTATACTGCATCATCAAGCACAAAGATCATCAAACCCATTTATTGATCAACAAAATTCCCATCTAACAAGCAGCCTAAGCTACCACCAACTTATGCATCGACTGCCAACCATTCCCGTTTCTAGCCAACGGGTCTTCATTCAGGGTCGTAGCAGCATTTTCAAGGCTTCCAACGCCTGTAGAATCTGGGATCTTCCTGAGTCGCCTTTCCTCTAGGCACTCTCTAACACAACCTAAAAGTCAATTAACAATCACAAGCATACTAACTATCCCAAAACCTAGCGCACCTTATCACTCCAGGCCATGACCAAGCGAATTAGGCTGACCTTGCTCTGATACCAAAAGAGGATGTCACGCCCCGACTCTCGGGCACGCGACAACCCTACCAAATACCTCGGGTCATACAAGGGCGACATCCCAGGCACGTCGTCGACCTATTCATTTTGGTCTTTCAATTAAGTGCATGCGAAAATAACTTACAACCCTTGATAAATATAACAACAGGGATAGCTAGAAAGGAAATCAACAATCATCATACGGCAAAAGCTCATTTTATTAATTTACTGTTAACCCTTGGAAGTGCCCATTTACAAACCCTACCTCAGGGCCACTTCCTACGACCGTGAAAAGATACCAAGTCGTGGTTAGGGTTAACACTACTCCAAGCTACTCAAAAAGCGCAGTCAACATCCATGCCCTCCTCAGAGCCAGAAGTCAGCTCTCCAACGCTGAGGTCTTGAAAACGGTTAACAACAACGGGTGAGATATAAAATCTCTATGAGTTAATGCCTAAGTCCGAGTAGGGCATTGATTCACTTAGGGTGGCCTATACATGGAGGAAAAAGTCGATAACAGATCAAAAATGTGTGACTCTCACAGCGCTCTACTATCACATGATCAAACACAAACTCAATAGTCAATTGTCAATCGCATGGAAGCTTACCTCGCCTTGGTACACATATTGTACAGTACTCAACATGGCATTCAAATCACACTCAAACCAAGGCACACAACTAGAACACTCATCATAATTTCTCATGCACAATGCATCACACGTGCTCCGATGATTAACGGCCACTCAGGTACGCCCGTCATCACACGGGGGTCTTTCGTCTCAACCGGGCATTTATTCATTTGATTAATTAAGGTCGATCGAGGGTATACCCGTCCTCACATAGGGGTCTTTCGGCTTAACCGGGCATTTATCCATTCTATCAATTAAGGCCGATCCAGGGCACGCCTGTCCTCACACGAGGGTCTTTTGGTTTATCCGAGAATTTATCTATTCGATCAATTACGACCGATCGAGGGTACGCCCGTCCTCACACGGGGATTTTTCGGCTTATCCGGGAATTTATCTATTTGATCAATTACTGCCAATTGAGGGCATGCCCATCCTCACACGGGAGTCTTTCGGCTTATTCGGGAATTTATCAATTCGATCAATTACGGCCGATCGAGGGAACGTCCGTCCTCACATAGAGGTCTTCCGGCTTATTTAGGAATTTATCTATTCGATCAATTACGGCCAATCGAGGGCACTCCCATCCTGACATAGGGGTCTTCCGGCTTACCCGGGAATTTATCTATTCGATCAATTATAGCCGATCGAGGGTACGCCCGTCCTTACACGGGGGTCTTTTGGCTTATCCAGGCATTTCTCAAATTAATGAAACTCTCATGCCAAAAATGCAATAAATAAATCACGTGTAATCACATACACATAATTAAATCATCAAACCTTGCATACTTCGCTATCTAAACATCCTTGCCCTATTTAACTCATAATAATTGACATATAAACCCGACACCTCGGGGATTACTATTTATATGCCCACAACTCTTTCCTTGAAAATAGTGGTTCAATCTGCTTAGCTATACAAGCCAATTTATACGGCAATTCCCAACGTAGGCATCACGATTCAAGCATAGAACAATCACAAATTAGTATTAAAGACTACACAAAAATATTAGTAAAATAAACCGATAGCTTATCATCAAAACCTCGATAGCTTATCGCATAACCGTCGATAGCTTATCACATAACCGCCGATAGCTTATCATCAAAACCTCGATAGCTTATTCTTGATAACCTATCAAGTCCACTTATCACTTAATAGATTCATATATACAATCAAGGCACTCAGCAATCACCAATCAACACCCAATAATCACTCAATTATAACAGTAATAATTTAATCCAACCACGGTTAATTAATCCGACTATAGTTAATTAGCCCAACTATAATTAATTAAAGTAACTATAGTTTAATAAAGTAACCACGGTTAACCCAAAAGTAACTATAGTTTAATAAAGTAACCACGGTTAATCAAAAAGTAACTATAGTTTAATAAAGTAACCATGGTTAATCAAAAAGTAACTATAGTTTAATAAAGTAACTACAGTTAACTAACTTAACCAGGGTCATTTAACCCAACCATAGTTAACTAACCTAACCAAGGTTAATTAACATCTAATCCACCATTAACAATAACTAACCACAATTAACTTAAACTGACCACAATTAACATAATCTAATCTAATCCATAAGCGCAATTAACGACCTAATCAGAGATTAGGGGTTAACTCATAAAAAAATTATCCGACGATGATGGCGGCGAAGGCGACGACTCGGGGACGACAACCAGTGGCGGCGCGGCTACGAATGATGAGAGGCGGAGCTTGAGTCGACGTCGAACGAACCGGGTCTCCACCAATTAGCTTCTGTCCAGCCCAACACACAAAAATCCAATGGTTCCTTGGACTATCAACCGTCTAATTTGAGTTTCCCTCGATCTTACGATCGCGTTGGAGAGAACGGAGCTCGATTCGCCCTTCAGATGAGCTCAAACCAATGATTTCTTCTAGGGCGCGGGTAGAAATCCGAGAATGACAGGCTCTCGGGTTGGGCGTTCGCGGTGGCGGTTCGGCTTGCGGGGATGGTAGCGGGATAATGATGGGACCGCGGACGACGGTGGCCCGAGGCAGTGCATGGCGGTGAGGTGAGGCACGACGAACGACGAACTTGGAGCTTGGGCGGCAACAAAAATGGAGGTGAGGGAGTGAGGGAGATGCACGACTGAATGAGAGGAAGAAGAGAGAGAAGGGAGTCCACGGCGAAAGAGAAAGAAAGAAGGAAGAGAGAGAGAGAGAGAAAAGTGGGGTCCACACATTAATGGTTTTTATCTTATGTCCATTAATGCAAGGGTAATTTGGTAATTTTTCTAGCAAGGGTAGGTTAGTAATTTTACAACCATGGTTGAGGGCAAAGTTGTAATTTTACTAACAAGGGTAAGATGGAAATTTCTGCAAAAGGGCAAAATGGTAGTTTCAAGGCAAAAGGGCAAAATGGTAAATTTACATTTAGGGGCAAAATGGTAAATTCACTTCTAAGATTCGGCCAGGGCTAGGCTCGGGCGTGAAAGGTGTCAATACTTCGATTTGATGGCTCGACTAAACCGGCTTGATTTTCACTACCCGACGCCTCAAGATTTTCCAAATTCCTCATCAAATCAAATAAAATCGAGTCCAACCATTATCCCTTAAAACCACGAAATTCTAATATTATTCATCTTATAAACATATGAATTTTGGGATGTCACAATATACGACCTAGAAGTAAAATTTTCCCCAAATATTTTGTAAAAAAAATTATTTATTGACCTAATTATCATACATGAATTCATGTTTATGCTTATAAATCATTTATGTGATACAATTTGTACAAATGTACTATCCAATCTAATATAGCATGGGTGATTTTACTAATTTGTTATATGAAATAATTTTGTATATGAAAATGATTGTTTTATCATCAAGTAATAGCAAATTTGTCATTCTCGTGTAACACTCTAAATGTTAAAATATTTTTCATGATAGAGTTATTGTTGCGATCAAGAAGCAATAGCATTATAAAAAGAGTGAAACTTTATTATATACATGGTATTAAAATTTGTCATTTCTAAACTGGCAAAGGCCATAATAATATAATATGAAATAGACTTCATATTTTGGTAATCTTCTATGTCAAAACAGTTTGAAACCAAAGAGTATTTTCTTATGATTTATAATTATTTGAAGATAAATTTCCATAATAACTGGAAAATGAACATAAGTTGTAATGTTCTTTCAACATATTATCCAATCCATATGCGACTTTGATATACTAAATAAATGTGTTATCTACCACACGTTTGCAGTGATTTCTATATACTGTCTTTTCGTAGCATTCTCAATAAATTTCAAGTACTCTATTATAGAGTAACCTATATTCCATATTTAGCCCTAAACGTTCTGAAACTATGGAGCTTATGCTTTATATGTATTTCTAAAAATACAAAATTCGATTTTTATCTCTTTCATTACTACAGGTTGTTTATGGATTATTTGTCAAAGGCAAAATCGGTGAGAAAAAGTAAACTTGAGCTATAAAACGTTAAAGGTATTTATTTATATTCATTTATTGGCAACTCAACCTCTCCATCGAACAATGTTATTTGTGCGAAAAACTTAATTTGTGGAAGATGACAACTCGAAGAGATTATCCTACATACTAGATTTGATATTACTATCCCCTTATTAATAGGTGCATGCTTTTCCTTGTATTGCCGCACTAAATTTGACATCACTATGATGACTTTACTTTCTTGCAATTACCTTAGATTATGATCAGGTAAAATACCAAAATCGGCATAGAGGCAACAAGGAAAGAATTCTCAATGTTAGGATGCACGTGTGAATTGTCTTAGAGAAGTCCCGCATTGGATAATTGATGTGGTGTAGAGCAATTAATATATTCAAGTTGGTCCATAACTCATTGGTTTAAGCTTTTGAGTGAAGGTGGGTCCAACTAGATATGTTGACGGCTCAGACTTGGGCTCTCTCTTGGTGATCTCTATGACGTCGCGAAATTTTGAAGTCTGTAAGATAAATAATATTGGATTTTTTAGGTTTAAGGGACAATTATCGAATGCGATTTTGTTTGATCTGGAAGGGATTTAGGAGACCCTAAAGCGTAGGTCAGTAGAATCGAGTTGGTTTAGTCACGTCGCAGAACCTTGCGTCGAGACCCTTCGCGACGGAGCCAAACCCTGACCGAACTGCCCTCAGTCGTTAGTACCAAATGACCAGCAAGTCCTGAATTACCAAATGACCAAAACGCCCTCAGATATTATTCATATAAGATAGAAACATTAATGGTTGACTTGATTGTGGACCCCACCCCATTAAACCCCAATCTCTTCAAGTCAACTCACCCTCTCTCTCTTACTTTTTCTCTCTCTCTGTCTCTCTCCTCTCTTTTCTCTCCTCCTTCTCCCCCCACGCAGGCCACTCCCTCCTCCTCTCTCCTTTCCCTTCTTCTTCTCCTCCTTCCTTGGCCGAGCACCACCACCTGCCACCTCCTTCCCCCTTTGTCGGTCACCGTTGCATTCGTCCCGCATTATCACCACTGCCACTCGCGTGCGCTTTGCGCCCCTCGGCCCCTTTCCTCCGTGACCAGCCACCCGTGGTCCTCACCCCCGTGAACACCAACCCTCCTTCCTCCTCCGCCCGTGAGCCACCCGTCGCCACCACTGCTATACCGCCCCTCACCGTCGTCCCTTGCCACCTCGCCTTACCGCCGTTCTAAGCCGACCCAACCCCGCGAGGCCGCTGTCCTTCGTCGTCGTCGTCATTGCCAACCGTAGCCTCGTGTGCCGTGGAACGCCCTCCCTCGAGCCGTCGCCGTGCGCCCACGACTCGCGCCCTTGCTCTGCGCCGTCGCTGTCGCCACTGTTCTCCGTAGTCTAGAGCCGCCCGCGAGTCGCCGTCGTCCATCGTCGTCGTAGCCGCGTCTACTACCCTGAGCCGACCCGTAGCCACGATGGCGCCCGTCGCTACCGCTTGCCGTCCGTCGCCGCCGCTCGCTACCGCCGTCGGTCGTTGTTGTGAGTTAACCCATAATCTCTGATTAGGTCCTTAATTTCGCTTAGGGGCAGATTAATTACGTTAATTGTGGTTATGTTAAATAGTTACCATGGTTTTGTTAAATAGTTACATGTGGTTAGAATAGATTAACTGTAGTTCATTTGGGTGATCGTGATCGGTTAATTAGCTGAGGCTAGGTTAATTAGTTATCGTCTAATTAGTTAACTGTTGTGGAGATAAATAGTCAAAGTCGGGATATTTATCCGTTATTAATGAACTATTATTGGATGCTGATTGGTTAATTGCTAAGTACCTTGGCTGTATAATTGCGTGGATCTGCTGAGTGATAACCTATGTTAGATATCATGTTTAACTGGAATTGATTATTCATGTGATCAACTGCATCGTCTGAGCATGAAAAATGGCTGCTGGCCGGGTTTTGAGCATAATTAGGAATGTGATTGCATTGGACTAAATGTGAAGTTATAAATTGGCTTGGTTGCCTGGCGTGTTTGTGTGATCACACGATGGTTGAGCATCACCCTAACGTAACTGGGGACGTTGGCGATACCCTTGATGGCTTGGGCTCGTCGCCTGATATGTCCGTGTCGGTTGGATTGGAATCACACGGCTTATCGGTTGCTTGATAGTTCATGTCGATGGTCTTCGAAACAATACGATTGATCGGATGCCGATCGCAGCTCGTGATGGATCGAAGTTTCTTACCGAAAAGCCTGGTATGTTCACCTCAGCGGTCTTGAGGGGCTATCGGTTGCCGTCGCTAGATGGAACGGGATGACGCTCGGTCCTATCGGAAGAGCACTAGCGATCGAGCTGTGCTATGGTTGAGAGTGGAGTATCTCTCGCATTAATAATTGGAACATGCGTGTTGTATTGTGCATGAGTTATTGATGAGTGTTCCGGTTGTGTGCCTTGGTCTGTATATGATTGAATGCCATGTGGTTACTACTGCGTGGGCCAATGTGGAGTAAGCTTGCATGTGATTGGCGATTGGTTGTTGAGTTGTGCCTAACTGTTTGGTAGCTAGAGCGTGACGTGAATTGTGACGTCCCGAAATTTTGAGTTTTGTAAAATAAATAATATTAGACTTTTGAAGTTTAAGGGACAATTATCGGATGCGAATTTGTTTGATCTGATAGGGATTTGGAAGACCCTGAAGCGTAGGTTAGTAGATTCGAGCTAGTTTAGTCGCGCCGTAGAACCTAATGTCGTGACCCTTCACGCCCGAGCCTAACCCTAACCAAAATACCTTTAGTAGTTTGTGCCAAATGACCAACCAGTCCCGAATTACCAAATTACCAAACTACCCTCCGATATTATGCATAAGAGATGAAACCATTATTGTTGACTTGACTGTGGGCTCTACCCCATTTAAGGCCTATCACCATCTCACCCACCTTTCTCTCTCTTACTTTTTCTCTCTCTCTCCCTCTCCCTCTTCCCTTGTCATTTTGCAACACCACCCCACCACCTCCAAACCTCCATAACCACCACACCTCGAAGCTCCGCCACCCCTCGCCGTCGCGCCGCCCTTGCCGCCGTTCCCCGTGCGCCACCGATCACCCCTAGTCTCGACCTCGTTGCTCCTTTGAACCCCCAACCCTCCTCTTACCAAGCATCGCGAGCCCCGAGCCACCGATACCCGCGGCTTCCCCTTCGCTGCCCCTGGTCCCTGTCGTCCGTCGTCGTCGTAGCAGTGTTCGCAACCCCGAGCCGACCTGTAGCCACGCCGCCGCCACCGTCGTCACCGACCATTGTTGTGAGTTAAACCCTAATCTCTGATTAGGTCGTTAATTTCTCTTAGGGGTAGAATAATTAAGTTAATTGTGGTTTAGTTAGTTACCGTGGTTAGATTAAATAGTTACCGTGGTTAGACTAAATAGTTACCTGTGGTTAGAATAAATTAACTGTAGTTGCTTTGGGTTATCGTGACTAGTTAATTAGTTGAGACTGAGTTACTTAGTTATCGTCTGATTAGTTAACTGTTGTGAAAATAAATAGTCAAAACCGATATATTTATCTATTATTAATTAATTGCCATCGGACGCTAATTGGTCAATTGCTGATTGACTTGAGTGTTTAATTACATGGATCTACTGAGAGATCACCTATGTTAAAATATCATGTTTAATTGGAATCGAATATCCTTGTGATCATTTGTGTCCTTTGAGCATGAGAACGGCTACTAACCAGATTTTGAGCATGATGATGAGTGTGATTGCATTGGACTAAATATGAAGATATAAATTGGCCTAGTTGCTTGGCATGTTTGTGTGGTCACACAATGGTTGAGCGTCACCCTAACGTAACTAGGGACATTGGCGGTACCCTTGATGGCTTGGGTCCGTCGCTTGATATGTCCGTGCCGGCTGGATCGGAATCACACGGCTTATCGATTGCTTGACAGTCTGTGTCGGCTGGGTCGGAACAACATGGCTGATTGGATGCCGGTCGTAGCTTGTGATAGATCGAAGTTCCTTACTGGAAAGCCTGGTATGTTCGCCTTATGGGTCTTGAGGGGCTATCGGTTGCAGTTGCTGGATAGAGCGGGACGACGCCCGGTCCTGCCGGAAGAGCACTAGCGGTCGGGCTGTGCTGTGGTCGAGAGTGGAGTATCTCTCGCGTTAATAATTGGAACACGCGTGTTGCATTGTGCGTGAATGATCGTGTTGAGTGTTCTGGTGGTGTGCTTTGGCATGTAAATGATTGAATGCCATATGGTTACTGCTGTGTGGGCTAAGGCGGGGTAAGCTTGCACATGATTAATGATTGGCTGTTGAGTTGTGCTTAACTATTTAGTAGCTAGAGCGTGGCGTGAATCGCACGCTATTGATCTATCATCGCTTTGTGTTGCATGTTTAGGCTGCCTAAGTGAATCAATGCCCTGCTCGGACTTATGCGTTGACTCACGGAGATTTTATATCTCATTCGTCGTTGTTAACTACTTTTCAGGTCCTTAGTATGGAAGTTCTTCAAGTAAGGTCCGGGGTGCCACTAGACCAGTCATTTGATATCGCGTACCATCCGGTCTGGGATTCGGATCGGGTATGGGAACATCGCGTGACGACTCTCTAGGTCGAAGAGGTGATAGAGCACCTGGTGCCTCATCGATTCAAGGCCCGGTTTGTCCGCCACGATGACTCTCTCTATAGGCCTATTCGGGGGTTTGAGAGACCCCAGATTGCGACCCTGATTATCCAAACATGAGACCCGATGGATATTAATACCCCGGATAGGGAAGTGGTGGACCCTGAGCCTAACCATGTTGAGGAGGACCATAAGACTCCACCTGGTTATCGTTGTCCCTAGTGAGCATAGAGGTGGAGACTCCCTTTTTGGATGGAGCTTCTGGAAGTAGAGTTTGTTGAGAAAAATCCCTAATTGATTTTGAAGTTGACAAAACAATCCATGATATCTTATATCTGAATTAATGCGATGAAATACTTAATTTGCATATTATTCGTAGGTGTGGGATACACAGGATTGAATCTGGAAAGATATGCTCAGAGGATGTTCTGAGGGACTCAGACACTATATCGAGCTCAAACGTTGTGAAGAGCTCAGACGTTGAGCGGGGGAGCTCAGACGTTGGAATGAGGCTCAAGCTCTAAGAGAAGTATTTCATGCGCAACAATCATAATATCAAGAGATATAATTATAGATGATTTAATTGACAAATTACATCATCACAACAGCTAGTAATCGAGTTAGATCATTCTTGAAGATTCTCAATCTTGAAGATCAATCAAGGATGCAGATTAAGGGAGACGAGCGTGACCTTTCTAATGAAGAACTCCATCTATGGAAACCCAGGATCACGATTGTATAGGAGATTTGATCCAATGAGGAACACTTTCCTTTGTCGACCTCAACGGCTACGAGATCTTCTTGAAATGCCGTCTCGTCCAAATGGGAAGTTTGAAGAGCGATCATCTGGAGGCCTTGCAACGGGTAGTTAGAGGTGGAGGAGTATAAAAGGACATCTGAAGGTCGAAGAGAAAAGAGTCGGCGTAAGAGGGAATAGAGTTCAAAATTTCAAGATCATGAGAGATTCAACGTTTTATATTCACCCTGATCTATACAATGTAATACTTAGAGATGTACATTCGAGTGGTGAGTATTAGGCGGGAAGTCTTTTGACTCGAGAGAGATCACTGAGCTGTAACCTCTGAGTTATTATCTAGTGGAATCCAGCCGATTGGCTGTTAATGTGAAGAAGTGGACGTAGGCTTAAACAAGCCGAACCACTATAAATCCTCTGTGCACGTTCTCTTTCCCTTAGTCTCTTTGTTTACATATCTGTGAAAGTAGTTGTGTGAACGGCGCTGCATTTGAAAGCTTCTTAGATCATCCTAATAGCATCGTCTAAACGAAGTTCTACTTCTAAGAGAATTTCAGATCTTACTAGCTAATACCATCTGAACGAAGTTCTAAGCAGATTAGTAATATTCCGCATTAATTTCTTAAAACTCCTTAAATTCCCCTCTTCACCCCCCCTCTAGGTGATAAAGCTAGCCTCTACAATTAGTATCAGAGCTTAGTGCTCATATTTCTACTGAAGTGTTATTACTTCTGAGCTAACGATCTTTATGGCTAGCAATTTTTTTCCCACATGGATTGAAGGCGGAAGCAACAACAGAACACCTTACTTCGAAGGAAAAAAGTATAGTGATTAACAGAATAAATTCAAGGCATATCTCAAATGCCAAGACCCGCAGATCTAGGATGTTGTTCAAAGAGGCGTTGACCCATCTACAAGTACTTCGGGCGGATCAAATGCAGGGGACAACACCAACACCACTCCCACAGCTGCTCTAACTACCACTGAATTAGCAAAGAGAGATGCTCTAGTTGCTAAGGCTATTTATTCTTTTTATAGTGCATTATCTCCCACTGAATACAAATGTATTACAGATTGTTCCTCATCAAAGGCGGTCTGGGATAAGCTCTATGTAACCTACGAAGGGATAGACAGAGTCAATGAGACTAAAGTCAACATACTCCTTGGCCAGTACGAAGCCTTCAAGATGAAGCCTAATGAAATGGTGAAAGAGAAGTTCGACAGATTCACTGAAATAGTGAATGGTCTCACCTATCATGGGCAACTTGTGTCTGGACCGATGCGAGTGAATAAACTTCTAAGGGCACTCACAAAAGAGTGGGACAATATCAAAACTTCCATTCGAGAGACTCAAAGGATCTCACCTCTGTCCATGGATGAACTCATTGGAACTCTTCAATCCTATGAGGATGAAAGAATCAATGAGGAAACTCAATTGAGAGGTAAGAAATCCATTACTTTGAAATCTAATGCTGATTCTGATGTCTCAGACTCTGAAGATGAAGACGATGAGGAACTAGCACTCATGGTCAAGAGGTTTAGAATGTTGAGACTAGAGTTATCACCTAAAGGGGGGGTGAATAGGTGATTTTAAAGAATTTTAAGAAATCAATGCGGAATATGACTAATCTGCTCAGAACTTCGTTTAGATGATGTTAGCTAGTAAGATCTGAGAAACTCTCAGACGCAGCGCCGTGCACAAAACTACTTTCACAGATATATAAACAGAGAGATTAAGGGAAAGTGATTGTGCATAGAGGATTTATAGTGGTTCGGCTTTGTTCAAGCCTACGTCCACTTCTTCGCGTCAGTAGCCAATCGGCTGGATTTCACTAGTGAATAACTCAGAGGTTACAGCTTGGTGAATAGACTTTCCATCTAACGTTCTCATACTTGTATGTTCTCCTCGTTCGTTACACTCTTCAGCCTTGAGATGTCCTTTTATACTCCTCCCTCCAACTACCTATTGCAAGGCGCCCAAGGATCGCTCTCCAAACTTCCCCGTTTGGACGAGACTATATCAAAAAGATCTTGTAGCCGTTGAAGTTGACAAAGGAAAGAATCCCCCTTTGGATTAAATCGCCCATACAATCGTGATCTTGGGTTTCCATAGATGGATTACTTCATTAGGTGAATCATCCTCGTCTCCCTTAATCTACATCCTTGATTGATATTCATGATTGAGAATCTCCAAGTACGAATCCAGCTTGATTGCTAGCCGTTGTGATGATGTAATTTGTCAATTAAATCATCTCAAAATAGATCTCTTGATAATCTAGTCATTGCACGTGAAATACTCTCTCAGAGCTTGAGCCTCATTCCAACGTATGAGCTTCCCCGCTCAATCGTCTGAGTCCTCTACAGCGTCTGAGTTTCCTACTCAACGTATGAGCTCTTCAAACCCCGTCTGAGCTTCCCGCTCAACGTCTAAGCTCTTCAAACACCGTCTCAGCTTCCCGCTCAACGTTTGAGCTCTTGATACAACATCTGAACTTCCCGCTCAATGTCTGAGCTCTTGAAACAATATCTAAGCCCATTCTGCAAGATTCAATCCCATGTATCTTGGTTATACATCTTTGGATAATCTGCAAAATAGTGTTTCACAACATTAGCTTAAATATTAGAGATTATGGTTTGTTTTGTCAGCTTCAAAATCAATTAGGGTTTTTCTCAACAATCTCCCCCTTTTGATGATGACAAAACCATCCATAGAAATATACCAATTATTGTATGAGAAATGTGAGTAACATAATGATTTGTCGCTCAAGAAAATTTTACTGAATAATGATATATCATGTAGCATTTTTAGCAAAAGTGAGTTCTGGAAAATAATGAATTCAAGGTGTGAATTCCTTTTCAAAGTATAGTTCGTTTTTCCTTCAGAACTTCAAAAGACCTGTATTAGAGTTTATAAGGTCTAACTCATTTATTAGATTTCTACGTCATTCATTTTAATTTCGATATGAGAAACATAATAGCCTGTGTCAGAGCATTATGAAGAATAGATTCGGAGTGTAGATACATAGCAAGATATAGGTTCAGAGCGAAATCATATAAGTATGTCGTTACTCAGAACTTGTATGCAGAATGACGTGAGTCATTCTCAGAACCTGTTCCTGTGATATTCTCAGAACCTGTTCCTATGATATTCTCAGAACCTGTATCATTCTCAGAACTTGTATGCAGAGAACGACTTATATCATTCCCAGAACTTAGAACCTGTTCACCTTAAAGTGTAACTTTGAAACCTGTTCAGAACGTGTTCCTACAAATCATAATGTTCTCCTTTCTCCTTTTGCAGTAAATCTTTAGGGATATATCTCTCTCCCTTTTTGTCATCAACACAAAAGGCATAGATCGAACTAGTAAAAGTATTCAATGAGCACTCAATTAAGTTCAATCAATAAACTGTGCAAGCCAAATATAAAAACTTGTGCAGGCTAAAATATTCAAACTTAAGAATGATTCAACCAAGTTTAGACATTAAACAAAACAAAACTCAAACACTTCCAAATCTTAAAACATAATCAAGATTTGACGAAATAAGGGAGTGAAAAATGAGTTCTATTTTGGAAGATTTGGGGCTGGAGTAGATGAGGATGGTGCTTGAGTGGTTGTGGGTGGCACAAAGTCTGAAGGAAGGTGGACCAAAGCATATTTGGATAACTATTCCAGCTTTAGATCAAATGCTGCTTTCAGGTTGAATATTTTTCTGTCCATGCGTTCCATTTGTAATGAAGCAAAGCTCGCATATGAGCTTCTTTCTTTCCTCAGCTTCTGAAGTTCAAGATTCACTTTATCCTTCAGTTCATCAACATCCAGATGTGGTGAAGTTCATAAGTCTGTAATCATCTGCTCCATTCCTCTTTATTTATGCAGGATTTCTCTAAGTAGCTCTGAATTTGTAGCTTTAGCCATGTCATCTTTCGTCTGAATACCAACATTAGAAGATACCCCCTGAGTCCTAGCTTGTCTTCTAGACGATGATGGTGGAGTGTCCTGCAGAGTGGGATTTGAGGCCATCCTGAGTGGAGTCTCAACTGCTGTGCTAGCAGCATCAATGTCCATCTTTTGCGGACTTCCCTTTTTAGTTTCCTCCCCCTAGGATGTTGCTTCCTTCTGCGCATCTTCTTCAGCTACATTTTCCAAAACAAACTCTGAGATATTTTATTGCTCGATATGCTCTTGTTCAAACTGTGCTTCCATTACAGCATCAGTTTGAGTTTCCTTCTCAGTCTCCATCAGAATTTCCATCTGATCAGCATTTTGAGCCTCACTCTGATTAACTGGTTGTTGAGTAGGCTTTGGAACCTGAGATTGTTCACCAAGTTCATTGTCCTTACCTAGGACATTCTCTTCTTTCTCTGTCTTTTCTACCTCTTTTCCTTTCTCTTCCTTCTCCTTTTCCTTCCTCTCTTCTTCCTTTTCTTCTTCCTTCTCCTTTTCCTCCATTTGAGCTGTCATCCGCGATAGTTGTTCTCATAATGGTCTGAATAATTTCTTTAATTTCACTATCACTTGCCAAGGAGCTCTTAGATGTTTGTATTTCTGATTCATCCTGAATCCTTTTAATCAGTTTCTGAGCAAGCTTTCTCTTCTTCTTATCAGGCATGGTGGATTTGTGAGCCAACATTTTCATCCTCCTCTTTCGAGAGGGTTTAAAGGATGGTCCAGCAGGTGAAGGATTTATAGTTTATTCAGCAGGTGAAACTTCTATTGTTGGAGGCTCTGCAGTTGAAGGTTCAGTCTGAGTAGCCTCTACTATTTTAGTTTCAGCCAAATGAAGATCTACCATCACCACATTCTTCTTCCTATCTCTCCACTGGCCATCTGCAAATTTGTACCCCATCTTCATAAACATTGATTCACCAGTACTTCATTGTGGAATCAGCAGAGTTCTGAGTTTTTGAGGAATTTCTATTTGTAGATACTCAAAGATCCTGGTGATCAATGAGCCATATGGCAACTGTCCTTTGTTCTTCTTGACAGTTCTGTGTTTATGCAGGAAGATGATGTGTGGAAGAGAGAAAGGTTTTCCATTGAGAATGGCCTAGATGATTTTGGCCTCATAGTGAGAAACATCAGTTTTGGAGGAACCTTTGGGCCTAAGGTAGTTGATGACTACCTTATGTAGAATCATTATTCTCATAGGAAAGTGATGGCGTTCAACATGAGCCTTGTTTGCTCTTGAGAGATTTTGATTGCCAAACAGAACTTTGTATACTTCATCTTTTGAGATGGGAATGGGAGTAAAAGTGGATAGCTCAGAACTTAGAATTTCAACAAGTTCTGCAGCACTCAGAATGATGTTTTCTCCAAAGAATGAGAACTGAATGGCATCTCTAGATATCATGGAGAAGTTGGAGTAAAAGTAGGCAGTCAACTCAGGATAACATAAAGTATTTACAAAATAAAGAGTTTGTAAATGCAGATTGGAGAGCAGATTAATGATTTGCAAATCATTTTTCTCAAAGAACTCAAAGTCAACTGGCCTGTTAGCCATAGTAGTTCTAGCAAGCAAAGAATTAAAGTATTCCTAATGCTCATTGGATCTGAAAATCCTATCTGCCTTGCCCTCTTTTACTAGAAACTGCATTACCATGCCCTTAAAATGAGCATAAATCATATCATCATCATCATCTCTCAGATGATCACTAACCAGCACAGTCTCAAATTTAACTTCTTTCTCACCCTTATCTCCTTCAGATTGTGCTACAGTCGAAGAAAACTGTGCTTCTTTAGCTCTTGAAGGTTCACCAACCTTCGCTTTTCCCTTTCCAAAGGGTTCAGATGATTTGGGCTTATTTTTCTCAAATTCTGCCCCTACTTTTGCAGCCTGCCTAATCTCCTTTTGAGTTAGCATAGAATCAAATCCTTGCATTTCTCCTTCATCGCGAAATCCATGTATATTCATGAATTCCTTAATATCCTTCTCAGACCTACCGTGCATCCTCATACCACGAATTAAATTGGTGACTCTTCATGCTAGTCTAATTCTAACATCTATAGGTAAAACAGCCCTTTCGGCAGCGTTAGGTACCTCTTTTGAGAGTCTGCCTTTGATCTCCTACATCTTTATAGCCTTGACCATTGCGGGAGTCTCAACCTCCGAGGCTTCAACAGCAGGGGTTGCGGTAGTAGGTTCACTCTGAGGAACACTGCTCGTCTCCTTAGGTCTTTGATTTCTCCTTTCTTTGTCTAAAGAGCTCGAGAGATCAAACTGCGTTGGAGTATCAATTGTAGCCCTAGGTCCTCGCATCTCCAATCTGCCTGATCGTCGAGAACCGATAGAGGGTTTCTTCGCAGTTGAGGATTTGTTGGGTGCTGTTGAGGAATTTTTGGAGAAAATTGAGGAAATTGAGAAATTGAGAGTTCGGGAGTGAAATCGCAGAGAGAATTTGGGAAAAAGTTCTTTCGTGAGATGATTTCTGAATAAGGAGTAAAAATTGAATCTTTGAAAGAGTGGTTTTAAAACAGTGGTGACATTTCAATATTAAAATTTTGTTTTAAGCAAAATAAGAAACTGCTCTTGATAGTTATGAGATTTGTGATTTCGAAAAATAAAATATTTTGAGAAGATATAAAAAATTATTTTTGGAAACATAATATTCAATCAATTCAATCAGTATAAACACGCAATCACAATATTTTGCAGAATATTTAAAAATATTGAGATTGCGCGTACCTTATTTGTTGCCAAAAATAACCACTTACCCGCCAAAAGTTTGAACGATCAAACCTAATGTGAGTGTTGTTCAGATGATGACCTCTTCAGATGATGCGTTCATTCAGAAGTTGCATTCAAGCATCTGTATCTCCTCAGATGATACTTTTGGTTTAGATATTCCCTCAAATGATGCTTTTGGTTCAAATGTTCCATTCAAGCATTTGAAGTTCCTCAGATGATGAGCAAGTTCTGAAGCTTTGCTTCAGAGGTTGAGTTTCCTTAGACGTTGCATTTTGCTCAGAAGCAGATCTTAACCTGTCTTGAAGATAACTTAAACAGGCATAATAGTAATACCCAATTCTTGTCTAATATATTCAAAAGAATTCTTTTATAATGGCTTCATGAATATATCAACTAATTGATGCTTAGAGTCAACAAATTGAATATTAGCATCACCATTATGCACGTGATTAGGAATGAAATGATGCATAATATGCTTAGCTCGAGAGTACAAAATTGGATTCTTTGTTAGGTTAATTGCATTGGTGTTGTCACACTTGATTTTCACGTTAGAAGTTTTAACACCAAAGTCCTCAGTTGTTGCTTCATCCATAAGATTTGAGCACAGCAACTCCCTAAGGTGACATATTCAGCTTCTGCGGTTGATAGTGCCACAGTGTTCTGTTTCTTTGAATGCCAAGACACTAGCATGGATCTCAGAAGTTGACATGTTCCCGAGGTGCTTTTCTTGTCTAATTTGCAACCTGCAAGATCAACATCTGAGTAGCCCTGTAAAGTAAGTTCTGAGGTCTTTGGATACCATAATTCGAGATTAGGATTGGTTCCAATATATTTTATGATCCTCTTTACTGTAGAGAGATGAGATTCCTTATGATCTGATTGAAATCTGGCGCACATACACACACTGAAAATGATGTCAGGTCTAGAAGCGGTAAGATATAATAGAGAACCGATCATGCTTCTATATTGCTTTTGATCAACCTGTTTGCCCTGTTCATCCTTATCTAGCTTGGATGAAGAATATATTGGTGATTCAGTTTTCTTATTGTTTTCTTGACCAAACTTATTTACAATTTCCTTCGCATACTTCTCTTGATGTATGAAGGTTCCTTGTTCTGTTTGATTCACTTAAAGTCTAAGGAAGAAGGTGAGTTCTCCCATCATGCGCATTTCAAACTCGTTCTGCATGATCTGAGAGAAATTCTTGTAGATTTTTTCATTAGAAGAACCAAATATGATATCATTAACATATATTTGAATAAGCAAGATATCTTTACCTTCCTTTTTGATAAATAAAGTTGTATTTACTTTACCTTTTTTCAAATCCTATAGTAATAAGGAAATTACTTAACCTCTCATACTAGGCTCGCGGTACTTGTTTGAGTTCATACAGAGCTTTCTTGAGTTTGTAGACATAATCTGTGCTCTTTGGATATTCAAACCCTGGTGGTTGTTCCACATACACCTCTTCTTTGATATAGCCATTCAAAACTGTGCTCTTGACATCCATCTGATATAGCTTGAAGTTGTTGTAGCAAGCATATGCTAGGAGCAATCTAATAGATTCCTGTCTTGCTACTAGAGCATACATTTCATCGTAGTCGATCCCCTCTTCTTGAGAGTATCCCTTGGCTACGAGTCTTGCCTTTTTTCTAGTAACTTTGCCCTTATCATCCAACTTGTTTCTGAATACCCATTTGGTTCCAAAGATTGGATGACCCTTGGGTCTGGGCACTAGTTCCCAAACTTCACTGAGTTTAAATTGATGTAGCTGCTGGTGCATTGCTTCGATCCAGCTTTCTTCTACAAGAGCCTCTTCAATTCCTTTGGGTTCAACTTCAAATACAAGTGCAAAAGCGTTTATTGCATTCTTGAGTTTGGGTCTGGTCTTGAATCCTTCTTCTATATCTCCAATGACAAGATCTGTTGGATGACTGGATTTATGTTTTCAGTTCTTGTTATATCTTCTGTCTTATTCATCTTTTGGGGAAAGATCTTGGTCTGCGTTCTTAGATGATGTGGCAACCTGAATAATATTGACGTTCTGTGTGGCTTCAGATGATGTTTTGTCCTCATATGATGGAGTTTGCTCAGATGATGTGGTGATTTCAGCGTCTATCTCCTGAGTGTTATATTCATCTTCAAACCTCACGTTCATTGATTCTTCAACTGTTATTGAGCTCTTGTTGAAGAATCTATATGCCTTGCTTGAGATGGAATATCCAAGGAATACTCCTTCATCTGATCTTTCATCAAACTTTCCCAGACGATCACTTGAGTTTTTTAGGATCAAGCATTTACAGCCAAATACATGAAAGTATGATATGCTTGGTTTCTTGCCTTTGTAAAGCTCATAGGGGGTTTTCTCAAGTAATGGTCTCAGAAAGACATGATTTATAATGTAACAAGCAGTAGAAACAGCTTCTGCCCAAAAATGGGAAGGAGCTTTGCTTTCAATTAAAAGGATTCGTGCTATTTCTTGTAAAGATCGATTTTTCCTTTCAACTACTTCGCTTTGTTGAGGAGTGTAAGGAGATGAAAAATTATGTTGAAAACCATTGTGATCACAAAAGTCTGCAAAGATTTGGTTTTCAAATTCTCCCCCACGATCAGTTTTGATGCTGGAAATTGAATAACCTTTTTCATTTTGAACTTTCTTTGAAAAACTCTCAAAATATGAAAATGCATCATTTTTATGTGCAAGGAAGAAAACCCAAGTAAATCTAGTATAGTCATCTCCTATTACCAGACAATATTTTTTTATCTCCAATGCTTTGAGTTCGAGTAGGTCCGAAGACATCCATGTGTAAGAGCTGCAGAGCACGGTTAGTGGAAACTTGATTTATGAATTTGAAAGAATTGCTTACTTGTTTCCCAAGAGTGCAAGCATCACAAAGTTTTGTATGCTCAAATCTCACAAGCCTTTTTGAGGACAGCTTTGAGATTTGTTTAAAACTTATATGTCCCAGCTTCTTGTGCCAAAGTTCTGAGTCGTCTTTGACTGATACTAGACATTTCACATCCTCAGATGATGTATCCAGAAGATACATATTACCATGTCTGTGTCCGGTGAATGAGCACTTGTTATCTCGGCTAACACTTGAGCATTTATCCTCCACAAAAGAGGTTTTATATCCAATATCACACAATTGGCTTATGCTAACAAGATTGAAATTCAAACCCTTAACCAATGAGACATCATTAATGAAGAGGTTGCCAATCTTTACGGTTCCTTTCTCAATAATTGTTCCCTTGTTGTTGCCGCCAAAGGAGACACTTCCTCCATCAAATTTGGTTAGATTGATGAATATCTTGGAATCTCCAGTCATGTGTCTAGAACACCCACTATCGAGGTACCATTTGTTTCTTCTTTTAATTGGTACCTATAAACATCAAAGGAATTCAAGTTTTCTTTGGTACCCAAATTTGTTTGGATCCTTTTGGGTTAGTGGAGTTTGCAAATCTCAAAATCTCTCGTGTTGGTCTCCAGATCTTAGGACAATAACTTCTGGAATGTCTTGGGTTACTACAGTTTGTGCATTTTGAGACGTTCTGTCCCTCAGATCTTATAAATTGCTTATGAAAGTGATTTCTATACGCGTGTTTCGAAGGTCTTCTTCTGAGTCTTTCTTTTACCTTTGGAAAATCATTTTTCAATTCACTTTCCTTTTGAAAACCAAGTCCTGACTTATTATAATAAGGAACTTATATAGAAAGAATATGTTGTAAAGTTTTTAAAATAGAGGAAAACTTTTTATTGATATCTGAAATTTCCTTTTTCAAAGAAATATTTTCGTTTTACAAAGATTCATTTTCTATTTGCAATTCTTCGTTTTTCTTAGAAATCAAATTTGATCTTTCCTTGATTTGAGAAATTTCACCTTCGAGAAAATTTACTTTATCTTTTTGAGAAGTTTCACTTTGCTTTAAACATGATATTTCATTTTTCAATTCTAAATCCTTTTAAGAGCATTTTTATATTCTAAGCACATTTCATCCATAAAATCAGATACCTCAGAAGGAATGTTAGAATGAGTTACCTCTGATTCTTCTTCAGAGTCTAAGTTGACCATTAAGCAAATGTTGGCAAATTCCTCATTACTTTGTTCAAGCCTACGTCCACTTCTTCACGTCCGCAGCCAATCGGCTGAATTTCACTAGTGAATGACTCAGAGGTTACAGCTTGGTGAATAGAATTTCCGTCTAACACTCTCACACTCGTATGTTCTCCTCTAAGTATTACAGTGATGGATCAAAAGTATATAAAGGATGTCAAGCTTTCTCGTTCTTGGAATTTTGAATTATGTTCCCTCGTTCGTTACACTCTTCAGCCTTGAGATGTCCTTTTATACTCCTCCACCTCCAACTACCCGTTGCAAGGCGCCCAAGGATCGCTCTCCAAACTTCCCCATTTGAACGAGATTGTATAAAAAAGATATCGTAGCCGTTGAGGTTGAAAAAGGAAAGAATCTCCCTTTGGATCAAATCGCCCATACAATCGTGATCCTGGGTTTCCATAGATGGATTACTTCATTAGGTGAATCATCCTCATCTCCCTTAATCCACGTCCTTGATTGATCTTCATGATTGAGAACCTCTAAGTACGAATCCAGCTTGATTGCTAGCCGTTGTGATGATGTAATTTGTCAATTAAATCATCTCAAAATAGATCTCTTGATAATCTAGTCGTTGCACGTGAAATACTCTCTCAGAGCTTGAGCCTCATTCCAATGTATGAGCTTCCCCACTCAATCGTCTGAGTCCTCTACAGCGTCTAAGTTTCCCACTCAACATCTGTGCTCTTCAAACACCGTCTGAGCTTCCCGCTCAACGTCTGAGCTCTTCAAACACCGTCTGAGCTTCCCGCTCAATGTCTAAGCTCTTGAAACAATGTCTGAGCTTCCCGCTCAATGTCTGAGCTCTTGGAACAACGTCTGAGCCTATTCTGCAAGATGTAATCCCATGTATCTTAGTCCATACATCTTTGGATAATCTGCAAAATAGTGTTTCACAGCATTAGCTTAGATATTAGAGATTATGGATTGTTTTGTCAGCTTCAAAATCAATTATGGTTTTTCTCAACACAGAAGAATAGCAAAGAAAAGCAAAAATTTCAAAGGAAAAAGAGATTTCAAGCAACATGATCTGAGACGATCATCTGGTGACAAAGACGAAAGCAAAGATGTGATTTTCTACGAATGCAAAAAGAGAGGGCACATCAAACCAAAATGTTTTATTCTAAAGAAGAAGGGAAAGGATGAAAAATTCAAGAAAGCTCTAAAAGCTGAAACTTGGAGCGACACAGAATGTGAAAGTGATGAGGAATTTGCTAATATCCATTTAATGGCCATCTCAGACTCTAAGGATGAATCTGAGATAACTTTTACTCATGTTCCTTTTGAGGTATCTGAATATATATATAAATTGTGTTCAGATTATAAAATTTCTCTTATAAGGCTTTCTGAATTGAAAAAAGGAAACTGCTTGTTTAAAGAAAAATATTATTTCTCAAAAAGATAAAGTAAATTTTCTCGAAAGCGAAGTTTCTCAAATCAAGGAAAGATCAGAATTGATTTCTAAGAAAAATAAAGATTTGCAAGTCGAAAACGAATCTTCGAAAAAGGAAAACGATTGTTTGAAAAAGGAAATTTCAGATATCAATAAAAAGTTTTCGTCTGGTTCAAAAACTTTACAACATATTCTTTCCATTAAAGTTTCTTACTACAATAAGTCTGGACTTGGTTTTCAAAAGGAAAGTGAACTGAAAAACGATTTTCCAAAGGTAAAAGAAAGACTCAGAAGAAGACCTTTGAAACAAGCGCATAGAAATCACTTTCATCAGCAAATGATAAGATCTGAGGGACAGAACGTCTCAAAATGCACAAACTGTAGTGACCCAAGACATTCCAGAAGTTATTGTCCTAAGATCTAGATACCAACACGAGATATTTTGAGATTTGCAAACTCCACTAACCCAAAAGGACCTAAACAGATTTTGGTACCAAAGAAAACTTGAATTCCTGTGATGTTTGCAAGTACCAATGAAAAGAAGAAGCAAATGGTACCTTGATAGTGAGTGTTCTAGACACATGACTGGAGATTCCAAAATATTCATCAATCTTACCAAATTTGATAGAGGAAGTGTCTCCTTTGGCGGCAACAACAAAGGAACAATCATTGGAAAAGGAACCATAAAGATTGGCAACCTTTTCATTAATGACATCTCATTTGTTAAGGGTTTGAATTTCAATCTTATTAGCATAAGCCAATTGTGTGATATTGGATATAAAATCACTTTTGTGGAGGATATATGCTCAGGTGTTAGTCGAGACAACAAGTGCTCATTCACCGGACACAGACATGGTAATATGTATCTTCTGGATACATCATCTGAGGATGTGAAATATCTAGTATCAATCAAAGACGACTCAGAACTTTGGCACAAGAAGCTGGGACACATAAGTTTCAAACAAATCTCAAAGCTTTCTTCAAAGAGGCTTGTGAGAGGACTCCCATATGCTAGATTTGAGCAAGCAAAACTTTGTGATGCTTGCACTCTTGGAAAACAAGTACAAAATTCTTACTAGTCAATAAATCAAGTTTCCACTAACCATGCTCTACAGATTTTTACACGTGGATGTCTTTGGACCAACGAGAACCCAGAGCATTAGAGGTAAACAATACTGTCTGGTAATAGTAGATGACTATAATAGATTTACTTGGGTTTTCTTCCTTGTACATAAGAATGATGCATTCTCATATTTTGAAACTTTTTCAAAGAAAGTTCAAAACGAAAAAGGTTTTTCAATTTCCAATATCAAAACTGATCATGGGGAGAATTTGAAAACCAAATCTTTGCAGACTTTTGTGATCAAAATGGTTTTCAACATAATTTTTCATTTCCTTATACTCCTCAACAAAATGGAGTAGTTGAAAGGAAAAATCGATCTTTACAAGAAATGGCTCGAACACTCTTGATTAAAAGCAAACCTCCTTCTCATTTTTGGACAAAAACTATTTCTACTGCATGCTATATCATAAATCGAGTTTTGCTGAGACCATTGCTTAAGAAAACCCCCTATGAGCTTTACAAAGGCATGAAACCAAGCATAGCATACTTTCATGTATTTAGCTGTAAATATTTTATCCTCAAGAATTTGAATGATCTTCCGAGAAAGTTTGATGAAAGATCAGACAAAGGCGTATTTCTTGGATACTCCACTTCAAGCAAGTCATATAGAGTCTTCAACAAGAACTCAAGAACAGTTGAAGAATCAATGAACGAGAGGTTTGAAGATGGAAATGACACTTAGAAGAGAAATCACCACATCATCTAAGAGGAATCCATCATCTGAGCAAACTTCCGATACGACAATATCTGAAGCCACTTAGAACATTAATGATACTCAAATTGCTACATCATTTAAGAACGAAAACCAAGATCTTTCTCCAAAATATGAACAATACAGTAGAAACAAGAACTGGAAATACAAATCTAGTCATCCTACAGATCTTGTCATCGGAGATATAGAAGATGGAATCAAGAATAGATCAAAATTCAAGAATGCCATAAATACTTTTGCATTTGTATCTGAAGTAGAACCCAAAGGAATTGAATAGGCTCTCACAGATGAAAGCTGGATTGAAGCAATGCAACAAGAGCTACAGCCATTCAAACTTAGTGAAGTTTGGGAACTTGTGCTCAGACCCAAGGATTATCCAATCATTGCAACTAAATGGGTATTCAGAAACAAGTTGGATGATAAAGGCAAAGTTACTAGAAATAAGGCAAGACTCGTAGCCAAGGGATACTCTCAAGAAGCGGGGATTGACTACGATGAAACATATGCTCCTGTAGTAAGACTGGAATATATTAGATTACTCCTAGCCTATGCTTGCTACAACGACTTCAAGCTATATCAGATAGATGTGACATCAAGGAAGAGGTGTACGTGGAACAACCACCAAGGTTTGAAGATCCAAAGAGCTTAGATCATGTTTATAAACTCAAGAAAGCTTTGTATGGACTCAAACAAGCACCGCGAGCCTGGTATGAAAGGTTAAGTAACTTCCTTATTGATAAAGGGTTTGAAAAGGTAAAGTAGATACAACTCTATTTATCAAAATGGAAGGTAAAGATATCTTGCCCATTCAAATATATGTTGATGATATCATATTTGGTTCTTCTAACGAAAAACTCTGCAAGAATTTCTCTTAGATCATGCAGAGCGAGTTTGAAATGAGCATGATGGGAGAACTCACTTTCTTCCTTGGACATCAAGTGAATCAAACATAACAAGGAACCTTCATACATCAAGAGAAATATACAAAGGAAATTGTGAAGAAGTTTGGTCAAGAAAACTGAATCACCAATGTCTTCTTCATCCAAGCTAGATAAGGGTGAACAGGGCAAACAGATTGATCAGAAGCTATATAGAAGCATGATCGGTTCTCTATTATATCTTACTGCTTCTAGAGCTGACATCATCTTTAGTGTGTGTATGTGCGCTAAATTTTAATTAGATCCTAACGAATCTCATATGTCTGCAGTAAAGAGGATCATAAAATATATTGGAACCAATCCTAATCTCGGATTGTGGTATCCAAAGACCTCAGAACTTACATTACAGGGCTACTCAGATGCTGATCTTGCAGGTTGCATATTAGACAGGAAAAGCACCTCAGGAATACGTCAACTTCTGGGATCCATGCTAGAGTCTTGGTATTCAAAGAAACAAAACACTGTGGCACTATCAACCGTAGAAGCTGAATATGTTGCCTTGGAGAGTTGCAGTGCTCAGATCTTATGGATGAAGCAACAACTGAGGGACTTTGATGTTGAAACCTCAAACTTGAAAATCAAGTGTGACAACACCAGTGCAATCAACCTCACAAAGAATCCATTTATGCACTTTCGCGCTAAGCAAATTGAAATTAAGCATCATTTCATTCATGATCACGTGCATAATGGTGATGTTAATATTCAATTTGTTGATTCGAAGCATCAATTAGCTGATATATTCACAAAGCCCCTCGATAGGAATTATTTTGAATATATTAGACAAGAATTGGGTATTACTATTATGCATGTTTAAGTTGTCCTAAAAACAGGTTAAAATCTGCTTCTGAGCAAAACACAACATCTAAGGAAATTCAACATCTGAAGCAAATATTTCGAATTTGCTCAACATCTGAGGATTAAAAAAAAAGTATCATCTAAGGAGATACGGATGCTTGAATGGAACCTCTGAATGAACGCATCATCTGAGGAGGTCATCATCTGAACAACACTCACATCAGGTTTGATCGTTCAAACTTTTGGTGCGTAAGTATTTATTTTTAGCAACAAATAAGGTCTGCGCAATCTCAATCTTTTTAAATAGTCTATCAAATATTGTGATTGAAGTGATTATATTGATTGAATTGATTAAATATTTCGTTTTCAAAAATTTATTTACCAAATCTTTTCAAAATATTTTATTTCCGGAATTCGAATATCAAATCCTTAAATTATAAAAAATTATCTCCGATTTTATTTCCAAAATAATTCATTCCTTACTAAACATTCTTCTCTCTCTATCTCTAAAGCCTATATAAGAAAGATAAAATCTTCATTCTCTACACTTGAAATCCTTCTTGAAATCATTACTCTCAAAATCATCTTCTGCAATTCTTCTCTCGAATTCCAAAAACTCTTGAAAAGACTCTTTTCAAAATCGTTCATGGCACCCAAAAACTCCTCTACCATAAAGAAACCTTCAACCGGTATCCGTCGCTGGGACAGGCTGAGGCTTACAAGTTCTAAAGCTCTAATCGGAGCTACTACTCAGGACAATCTCTCATATTACTCCAAGTTTATCATGAGTGACTCTGAAGATGAGGATCATCTTACACTTGAGCAATTCTTACTAAAAATCCAGAAAGAAAGAAAAGTTTCTATGGAAGCAAAGCATGAAAAAGCAATGGTGAAAGAAGAAGAAGAGATATACCACAAAGAGATGGTGGATGAATACCATGCCTTCCTTAATGAAAACAGGGAAGATGGTATAGGAGATGAAATGGAACCTTCTAAAGCGAAAGAAGCACAACCTAAGAGTGACTCTGAACTACTCAAAGACATTCTATACTATCAGAATGAATTGAAACTATAGGTCCAAGACTTGTACAAGACCATGTTTCAGGAAGTTGGTGAAACAAAAGACAGAACGATTCAAGAATTTATGAAACTGAGGGAAAATGTGTCTGAAAAGACAAGTCTTGTCTTCTTGAAAGTATAACACATGGGAAAAAAGGCGGACACCTTTAGAATGGAAATTGACCAAAAGTTGGGACAATGTTCCAAGATTGCTCTAGTTCAAATTCCTTCAGATCTTGTGCCTTCTACATCAACTCAAGTTCCTTCTTCATCCACTCCAACACCTACTCCAATACTTGTGCGTGAGATGAAATAGGAGACCGAATAGCTCATAAATACGGTACATTATTTCTCTGCTGAACAAGCTGCTTACTATATAGAAAGAAACATCAGACTTGCTAGAGCTATCATGAAAGCTATTCAGGGTATGAGATTGAGGAGAGATCATGAAAATGCCGTGAAAATATTGATCAAGAATAATGGATTCATCTCTAAAGAGGAAGTCTTGGAGTTTGGAACTAAGTTGAATGAAAAAGAATTAAAGGCCGCCTCAATGCAAGGGAATGTTGTTCATGGCATAGAACATGAGAGCACTAAAGATTCAGACTTAGAAGACTTCTGTGTTGAAGATCTTCTGAAATTCTGCCAAGAGAACAAGCAAGCTATGGCTCGAGCTGAGTATGCAAGGATGATAGTGGAGGAACAAAAGCTTGATCCTAGCTATAGTTTAGTAGGGATAAAAGTTTGGAAAACTTATCTGCTCAAATGAATAAGGAGATAGATAATGAGATTGAACAAAAGAGAAGAGTCAAGACTCAGGGAGAGTGGTGTAGCTGCTGAGACTCAGAAAATCAAAAAGAAAGCTCAGATTCAGAGAAGTTATGGGATATTCTATTCAAACAAGGAGAGTGCAAAGACAATTTGAGAAAATTGAAGACTGAGCTCTGCGTTCAAATGCTTCAGATGAAAGATTAGTTGATTTTGCTAACTCAAAATCTAAGGGATAATACGGACAAGAAATTCCAACTAACTTTCCTTGAAATAGAACAAGCAGAAAGGAAGATGAACGCAATGGAGAAAAGGATTAAGTCACATTCTGAAATTCGACCCACTTTCGGGATTTATGAATGAATGGATATCTTGCTATTGCACTCTAGATTTATCTCACTCGAAATTGATCACTCACGAGATGACTGACCGTAAGGGAAAGGCTAACTAGGAATTTAAGTACGTGGACCTATCGCGGGCCGATACGCGTAACTCCTAAAAGCCGCCCGTCAGTTTGAGATATTTTAAAGTCGCAATCGACTGGTGTAGACCACGAATTAGACCCCGGAATTGGATATCGAATTATCAAGAATTTCATAACTAATGTTTTGGACGTCGCCTCATTTGGGTTCAGTGTTCATTGGCCAGCCATACCGATCGCCCGAACTAAAATTCCTAGCCTGTCCTAAAGTTGCAAATTATCAGTTTTTGCTTCGCGGTATTCATTTGCAAGAGCCAAATGTCTTGATGGGAATTTGAACTTTTAAAAACCCCATTAACCACCCCTAGTCACTTCTTGAAACTCATTTACCAACTCTCACCAACTCACCCACTCCCACTCAAGCTAAGTTTAAGATCAAGTGAAGTGTGTTCTTGCCCTTCCCTCTCTCTCTCTCTCTCTCTCTCTCTCTCTCATCCTCCATTCGGCCGGCCAAATCTCCCTAAAACCCGAGAGGCCGTTCTCCCTTTTTTCTACGCACGTCCGACTTGAAATCGCTCGTTTGAGCTCGTCCGGAGGCGAATCAAGCTCCGTTTTCGCCTATACGACCATAAGATTAAGGGCTACGAGGATATGAAGCCTGATCATCGAATAAACCGTTGGATTTTCGTGGAACCGAGCTGCACGGAGGCTAATCGTGGGAGACTCGGCGCGTTCCCCATCGATTCAAGCTTAATCTCAAGTAAGCTTACTCCCTAATCCTTGTGTAGGCTAATGTAGTACTACTGAGCATGTTTAGGAGTGAAATTAGTGAATTTTTGGGCGTCGGGTTACTGTTCATCGAAGAAATCCGAGAATGAGAAAAATGGTTTGGATGACCTTGGGAGCTTGACAAGAGATTTTGGATGTTAGAAATGGTTAGTTAGGTCCATTAGAGGTTGATGTACATAGTTATGAAGTTTCGTAGCACTATTCATTCAAGAAGTTTACTGTTCATCAAAGATTGTCACTGTTCATCGAAGATTTGCACTGTTCATCGAAGATTTTCACTGTTCATGGGCTGATCCGAATTTGAAATGAGGTTTAAGATTATCTTGGGGACTTTTTTGTGGTTTAGAGTGGTTGGAGGATCAATTGGAAGGTTTGGAATTACTTAGGTTGATTCGTGTTCGCAAATAGCTTAGTGTGAGCTTATTTGAGAAATTTGTGCGCGTGTGCAAGTTAGGGGCTGAGTTGATCATACCTTGTTCCGCGTGGCATTTTTGTTGAATGCTTGATGTGCACGTGTGATGATGTGTTCGGCCAAGAGGGCCCGGTGCGCCATGTGTGGTTTGATTTGCTTGAATGTGCGTCGTGCGCGACCGTAGAGTAAACCGTCGCTTTTAGATCGAAGTACATGGCATGTGTATGGCTTGATGCGTTAGCTAGGTTGTCACGTGGTCCATTGAGTGGGCGTTGTGGTTCAAATGTGTAGCTTAGCCTTGATGCGTGTTTATGCGAGGTATGCTTGGAATTAATGTTTATGATGCTCATGTGCTTGACACCCTGAGGCGTTATGACGCGGGGCTCGTTGTTTGATATTATACATATATGAATATCTGTTTAAACCCTGAGGCGCCTATATGACGCGGGGAATGTGAAAGTCTTAAACCCTGAGGCGCCTATATGACGCGGGGAATGTGAAAGTCTTAAACCCTGAGGCGCCTATATGACGCTGGGAATGTAAAAGTATTATACCCTGAAGCGCCTATATGACGCGGGGAATGTGAGTATTAAACCCTGAGGCGTTATTACGCGGGGTGTTGGTCCAATCCTGAGGCGCCTATATGACGCGGTATGTGGCGCTTGACGAGGCATTGAATCGTCCATGAACTTGATGCGTTAAACGCGGGTCGTTATTTATCCAGATTATATATATATGAACTCGTTGTTATGCATAGATGAGTGCATCGGAATTTAGCTGTATGCTGGACTGATTGACTTGTTAGTTTTTGAATTGCTCTAGATGAAACGCTTAACTTTGGGGTGTTTAGTGGGCATGCGTTCTGTTGCCTGATGTGGCTGAGCTAGTAGTCTGGTTGGGTTCGAAACTGCATGTTAGGTTAGCTTGGAGGTATCGTTATCTTAAGCGAGGCTTAGGGGTGAGCTTATTGAGATTTATATCTCACCCCGATAGGGATTAACATTTTTCAGGTATCAGGTGATGGAACACCAATTTTGCCAAGGATTGACATTCGAGAAATTAGTTGGTCGAATGAATATAACACATTATGTGTCGTATGGATTTGGTTGGGTTTTGTGGATTAAGATTGAACCATTGATATTTGACCGCTGTATCAATTGAAGTGTATCATACAGATATGTGATGTATACCACTCATGTCCTAAGTCACTTGTTTGTATTGATGTATGGAGATGTTTACTCGCTTCCGCCTATCTTATGGATTTTTGAAATTGTGGGCCGAAGGATCCTGGAAGCCAATCTAAAATAGAAATGGCCAGTTGGGATGTCCACGAGCTCGCCGGGTTCGGGGCATGACATCCCCGTTGAATTGGTATCGGAGCAAGGTCAGCTCGATCCAATGTGATTGAGGTTTGGAGTGATAAGGAGTGATGACTTGAGGATAATTAGATCGTGAGACCTTTAGGATTAAGCATTAATCACTGAAGCTTGAGGATTATAGGCTCGAACTTGTGTGCACTCTATTGGTTTTAGCGTTGAGTTTTATTGATGATCTTGAGTGATGTTGTGGTTCAGGTAGAAATTGCGCTTGAGGTTAGCAGAGAATTGCTTACGAATGAAGGGTCAATTGGATTACATGATTTTGACTGTGGTTAGTCAATAACCCAACTTGAGGACTATGAGTTATTAAGAGACGACTGGTATTAGAGGCTTTAGACTTGAATTGCATTATGTCATGATGGTTTTAGTTATCGATTGTTATTGACAACCTTGGATGATATGAGATGAGACGTATACAAGGAAGCGGACAAGGAATATAGGGATTAAAGGCCAGTTGTGATCGAATGCATATGGATTCGACTTGAATAGCAACTAGACTTGAGGTATATGATAGAATATAGGTAATTAATCGATGGGATGTGGCGGTCATTGATGGAATTAAAAATCTTCAATAGATAAGAATTGATTTGAAGATGAGTGTGGTATGACAAGTGGTGAGAACAAACATGATGTGCATGTGTTTGTAGATACGAAATGAAAGTTGATGAGGGTGTATACATGAGCTTATCACAATTAGACTTAATAAATTGTCACTTGATATGGGACGAGTTGATGGGATACCTAAAAATCGTGATGAAGCATGGTATGAGACGTGTGGAATGGGGCTTCCTCCGTAGATGTATGACTTGGGACAACCTGCAACGACCAGGTCTAATGAGGACGGGGAGTGATCGCCGGGATAGAGAGGTCCGGACAAGGAGCGGCTCCTGACAGGCTTCTAAGATAGTAAGGAGGTAGGAAAGACCCAAGTCATTAATTGAAAGGGAAAGCCTAGGTATCAGGTTGAGTCTGATTGAGGTTGAGAGATGCATGACCCGGGATTAATTCGCAAGTGAATGTTCGAAAGTGGCATGGCATTTGTAATGACGCCTGTGATTGGAATGGTTGAAAGCTTCGTGCTTAGCTGTGGATGCCGATTGAAAGGAAAAAGTGATGTTTGCGTTTGGCCTGCTGGGCATGTTTTATAATGGGCATCGTGTGATTGTTATGGTTAAGGTCTAACTGAGAGATTAGACAACATGAGGAGTTTATAATCCATTGATTTGATGCCTGTTGAGATTGAGGTAGCCTGTTGTGATTATGCTAGAGTGACACATACCTCTAGATTTATGGCATGAGCGATTGAAATGACACTTTGAGTATTTGCTTGGTGCTGACCTAGTTGAGTTTTGGCCTAGTTAAGGCTTGCCTAGTAAGGGGTTGTTAACTGAGAAGTTGCCTCGTTGAGGCTTGCTTGATGTGTGGTTGTTGCTTAAGGATGATTTGGAATCCTTGGATAATGGACAACTAGCTGAAAGTTGTTTGAGAACCACTGGATGGTTGCTTGCTGGTGATGAATGATGAGATGAGCAGCCTGAAAATGCTAGGCTTGAGTAGATGACTTAAGTTTTTGATTTCTGGAGGGAATCACAGTGGTTCAAGTGACATGAGAACCTAATAAGGTTGATCGACCAAAGTACGGTCGCTAGAGGAGCACTTGGCTCGTATATACGAGGTATGAGAAGATCCAAGAACTGAGATGGATCATGACAATTGAGTAAAGATGAGCGACTGGAGTATAAGTGCTGGAAGAGAATGTGGCTCGATTTGCTAATTATGCGAGACCCAAGTGAAATAAGGAGTCGCGAGAATTTTAAATAGAAATGAGGAAAATTGATGGGTAGGCAAGCTCGAGGAGGAGCTGCCATTATGCCTAGTCACTATGGTGACAGATATTAGTGCTGATGAGTTAAGTGATGGAAGTCACGAGAAAGGTGACTATGAGTTACTCTTTTCTAAATTAAAGGTGTGGGAAGAACCGCGAGGGTTTTGAGTAGCTTGTGAGATGGACCACGAGGCTGAGGTCAACTAAGGTTCGATGGAGAAAGTAAAATTGAAACTGCCTCCCTCCGGATTGAGGGTTTCGTGAGAAAACCTTAGAAGTTTTGGGTGCGCTGAAGAAAGAAAGTGACCCTAGCAGTTATTAGCCTTAAGAGGCTATTGATGATTGGTGAAATGTCACCAAATGAAGAGTTTTCCTTGAAGGCATGGTACCTATCCAGATCGCCTTCATTGAGTTGTTTAATGGAAGTACCTTCCTGGGTTGCTTGAGAGCAAAGGTTGTGTGGATCCTAATAATCTTGCAAGGATCTGAGGACGATCGACCAGTGTGAGACAAAGTTCTCAAAGTCGTTTAAGCATATGTTAAAGGTGGTCAAGGATCCTTTGAATAAGACATGAAGTCCCTGAGTAGATTCGAATTTGGAAGCCTTGTGGCTAGTTGTTATTTCTGAATCTGACGAATTGTAATGGATTTCAATGAAGGGAGCGGATGATTGGAAAACATATGAATAACAGAACTCCTGCTCATGGATTACGAGCAAAGAAATGTTCATTATAGAACATGGAATGTGCCTGCGAGAAACGGCTATTACCTTGGCGTAAGGCTCGTAATGAGAGATTGATGTTTTGTTTCTTCCGTCGTGAGGAAAGTTAAGGAAGAAGTTATAGCAACTGTTTGATCTTGTTGAATAAAATAGTATTGATTGAGGATGAATCAAGACCCCTAGAAGTGACATTGTGTGTTATTACCCTAAAGAGTAGGGTGTCATTCTTAAAGGGCGATTGGACCGTGAGAGGGTCGTTGAGGAAAAGGAAAGTGGATGGACTTGATAGTCCTGGCTATCCGTAATTTTATTGAATGGATGAGATCGAGATAGGGTTGCACTAGTTGGTTGTGGAACCAAGAGGTCAAGGCACTAATGCTTCCTGAGGAAAGAATGACAAAAAGGAACAAAATGTTGTATGGTCTAGGTGGAGACCCTTAACAACAGAGGGCCAAGGTTTGAGCTCTTAAGTGAGATGTAGGAAGGACAATTTGAACGGTTCTACGCCTAGTAACAAGAAACTGATGATAGTCAGCTTGAGTATCCAAGGAATAATTGGATTGGTTGTTACCGTCTTGAGAAACGATGAATGGACTCATTTATGGAGTCATAAGAAACATGAACAGCTTTTAAGAGTATCCTATGGACTCTAGGGAGATGCTCGTTGTATGCTAAATGGGAAGAGCACGAGCTATGGACCTGATGAGGTAAGATTCCTCAGTCGTGAAATTTGTGGTAAATGAAATCCCTGTGGAGCCTTTGAGGATTGGAATGAGTGATGAATCGACTAGGGTCGATGTGAGTTGCCGAATCTTGAAGTTCCTTAGGATTGATGGATTGTTATAGACGGATCGTGGGAGGACTCCCCACGAGAGCTGTCCCATTGATGAAATGGGCTAAGGACGAGATGTAACGCGACTGGATGAATGAACGTGAAAAGAGTCTTTGAGGACTTGAGTCAAGTTGATGACTAAGCTATTGATAGCGTTATCTTTTGAATCAAAGGGATCAAGAGAAGCATAATGACGTGATGTGGAAGGGAGAAATTAAAGCGTAACAAGGTAATCTGAAGTGGGCTATGCGAATGCGCTGTGACAATAAGACCTTATGAGTTGGAATGCTTAGTGTATGATTGGAGTTGGTTGGCTAATGTCCTCGCGACAAAGTTTGGAAAACATTATTGGTTGGAAGGAGATTCTGAGTCTATATCTACCACAAGAAAATAAGGTAGTAGTCTCCCGAGAGGAATTGAATGAGAGACAACGCTAATGTATGAAATTGCTTATGGATATGAGAGCGTTGCTTGTATAAAGAAAAACCTCAACGTTAAGTGAACTATAAGGGGTTGAGAGCACTGACTACTAAAAGGGAATTGAAGGAAAGTCACGTGGAACGAAGGGACTACCCAAGTATTATTGCTGCGATACCCATATCGCTAAGGAAGGGTGGATTGACTAACGGATGCTTATAATTGATAATTGAGAATTGAGCAATGTGTAATTGGTGATGAAGGGACAATCTTCCCTTGGGAAATAAGATATTCAAATTCTAAATTGGAAGTTTGCCAATTGACTAGTTTGATGGCTACCTGAAGCATCAAGCTTAAAGGTCAGAAAGGAAGTTGAGATGTTAGGATGAATAGACCCTGATATCTGAGGGATTAAGGAGGTAAATAGAGCAGGGAGAAAATCTAGACTTCTGGATGCTTGGGAAAGAAACTCTGAAATTGAGAATAGAACCCTTGAGGTCCCATGGACGAAAGTATGAGTCCAATATTGAAGATGAACTTAAAGAAATGACCACGTTGGAAATTCGAAATGAGAATTATGGTGTCCCTTGGGGTGGCACAAAAGTGTGCCAAGATTTGCCTTAAGACTACCGATGGTTTGGATTGTAAATTTGGGTTAGTCCAACATGTGGTCAAGTATTAGATATATCGACAAAAAAGAGGCATGATGTTGAAGGTCGATAGATTACTATGATCATTCGAAATTTTTGAAAGGAATCGAGAGTGAATTACTGCGGAAGTAACCGTAAATAAAGCCTTGAATCTCTGATGGTACGAAAGGACGTTTGAAGGGGGAGTGATACGCCAAATGGTATGAACACCAAAGAGTACATTCTTGCGATAGATTAGTGATGATGGTGATGGGTATGGAGTTTGAGTTAATATGATGCTCTGAAAAGGTCTTTAGTCAAGAATGCTATGGAAGTGTCAATTGATGAAACGAGTTACTTTGAAAAGCAAGGTAGCGATGAGGTGCCGATGACCCAAAAGACTGGATGGTTAGAAGGTTGCAAATTTCGAGGATGAAATTTCTTTAAGAGGGGAAGAGTTGTGACATTCTGAAATTCGACCCACTTTCGGGATTTATGAATGAATGGATATCTTGCTATTGCACTCTAGATTTATCTCACTCGGAATTGATCACTCAGGAGATGACTGACCGTAAGGGAAAGGCTAACTATAAATTTAAGTACGTAAACCTATCGCGGGTCGATACGCATAACTCCTAAAAGCCGCCCATCAGTTTGAGATATTTTAAAGTCGCAATCGACTGGTGTAGACCGCGAATTAGACCCCGGAATTGGATATCAATTATTAAGAATTTCATGACTAATGTTTTGGACGTCGCCTCATTTGGGTTCAGTGTTCATTGGCCAGCCATACCGATCGCCCGAACTAAAATTCCTGGCCTGTCCTAAAGTTGCAGATTATCGGTTTTTGCTTCGCGGTATTCATTTGCAAGAGCCAAATGTCTTGATGGAAATTTGAACTTTTGAAAACCCCATCAACCACCCCTAGTCACTTCTTGAAACCCCTTTACCAACTCTCGCCAACTCACCCACTCCCACTCAAGCTAAGCCTAAGATCAAGTGAAGTGTGTTCTTGCCCTTCTCTCTCTCTCTCTCTCTCTCTCTCTCTCTTCCTCCATTCGGCCGGCCAAATCTCCCTAAAACCCGAGAGGCAGTTCTCCCGTTTTTCTGCGAACGTCCGACTTGGAATCGCTCGTTTGAGCTCGTCCGGAGGACGAATCGAGCTCCGTTTTCGCCTATACGACCATAAGATTAAGGGCTACGAGGATATGTAGCCTGATCATTGAATAAACCATTGGATTTTCGTGGAACCGAGCTGCACGGAGGCTGATCGTGGGAGACTCGGCGCGTTCGCCTTCGATTCAAGCTTAATCTCAAGTAAGCACACTCTCTAATCCTTGTGTAGGCTAATGCAGTACTAATGAGCATGTTTAGGAGTGAAATTAGTGAATTTTTGGGCGTCGGGTTACTGTTCATCGAAGAAATCCGAGAATGAGAAAAATGGTTTGGATGACCTTGGGAGCTTGACAAGAGATTTTGGATGTTAGAAATGGTTAGTTAGGTCCATTAGAGGTGATGTACATAGTTATGAAGTTTCAGAGCACTATTCATTGAAGAAGTTCACTGTTCATCAAAGATTGTCACTGTTCATCGAAGATTTTCACTGTTCATGGGCTGATCCGAATTTGAAATGAGGTTTAAGATGATCTTGGGGACTTGTTTTGTGGTTTATAGTGGTTGGAGGATCAATTGGAAGGTTCGGAATTACTTAGGTTGATTCGTGTTCGCAAATAGCTTAGTGTGAGCTTATTTGAGAAATTTTGTGCGCGTGTGCAAGTTAGGGGCTGAGTTGATCGTGCCTTGTTCCGTGTGGTGTGTTTGTTGAATGCTTGATGTGCACGTGTGATGATGTGTTCGGCCAAGAGGGCCCGGTGCGCCATGTGTGGTTTGATTTGCTTGAATATGCGTCGTGCGCGACCGTAGAGTAAACCGTCGCTTTTAGATCGAAGTACATGGCATGTGTATGGCTTGATGCCTTAGCTTGGTTGTCACGTGGTCCATTGAGTGGGTGTTGTGGTTCGAATGTGTAGCTTAGCCTTGATGCGTGTTTTGGCGAGGTATGCTTGGAATTAATGTTTATGATGCTCATGTGTTTGACACCCTGAGGCGTTATGACGAGGGAATCGTTGTTTGATATTATGCATATATGAATGCGCCTATATGACGCGGGGAATGTGAAAGTCTTAAACCTTGAGGTGCCTATATGACCCTGGGAATGTGAAAGTATTATACCCTGAGACGCCTATATGACAAGGGGAATGTGAGTATTAAACCCTGAGGCGTTATTACGCGGGGTGTTGGACCAATCCTGAGGCGCCTCTATGACGCGGTATGTGACGCTTGACGAGGCATTGAATCGTCCATGAACTTGATGCGTTAAACGCGGGCCGTTATTCATCCAGATTATATATATATATGAACTCGTTGTTATGCATAGATGAGTGCATCGGAATTTAGCTGTATGCTGGACTGATTGACTTGTTAGTTTTTGAATTGCTCTAGATGAAATGCTTAACTTTGGGGTGTTTAGTGGGCATACGTTCTGTTGTCTAATGTGGCTGAGCTAGTAGTCTGGTTGGGTTCGAAACTGCATGTTAGGTTAGCTTGGAGGTACCGTTATCCTAAGCGAGGCTCAGGCGATGGAACGCCAATTTTGCCAAGGATTGACGTTCGAGAAATTAGTTGGTCGAATGAATATAACACATTATGTGTCTTATGGATTTGGTTGGGTTTTGTGGATTAAGATTGAACCATTGATATTTGACCGCTGTATCAATTGAAGTGTATTATACAGATATGTGATGCATATCACTCATGTCCTAAGTCACTTGTTTGTATTGATGTATAGAGATGTTTACTCGCTTCTGCCTGTTTTATGGATTTTTGAAATTGTGGGCCGAAGGATCTTGGAAGCCAATCTAAAATAGAAACGGCCAGTTGGGATGTCCACGAGCTAGCCGGGTTCGGGGCATGACAGATTAACTTGAAGCTGGACCAGCTATCCAAGTTCGTTATTATCCCACAATCCACTCAAACCCTTTCAAGCTCTACTTCAGCCCCAAACTCTCCAAAATAGACTCGTTTTTCACTCCCTTATTTCGTCAATTTTGGTTCTGTTTGAAGTGTTTGAATTTTGTTTTTGCTTGAGCATGTTTTTATTTTGGATATTTGACGCACACTGTTTGAATTTGATTGAGCCTTTATTGGATACTTTTTAATAGTTTGATCCATGCCTTTTGTGTTGATGACAAAAAGGGGGAGAGATATAAATATCCCTGATTATTTACTGCAAAATGAAATCATTTGCAAGAACAGGTTCTGTACGAGTATTGGAGTCACAATCTAAGGAGAACAGGTTCTGAAAATGACATAAGTCATTCTATGCATACAAGTTCTGAGAATGATACAGGTTCTGAGAATATCACAAGAACAGGTTCTGAGAATGACTCACGTCATTCTACATACAATAATGATATACTTATGTGAATTGGCTTTGAACCCATGCTCTAAATCTATGTCTACGGTCTGAATCTATTTTTCATAATGCTCTGATATAGGTTATCAAGTTTCACAGATCGAAACTAAAATGAATGACTTGAAAATCTGAGAAATGGATTAGACCTTATAAGCTCCGATATAGCATATGAGACTTCAAGTACTGAGCTTTCAAGTGAAATCTATATCTTTTTCATGCTCCGATAGTCTCTTAAAATTCTCAAATCGAAAATGAATTGAAATCTATAACTCTGAGAAACGAGCTAAGATTTCATAAGCTCTAAGACAGGTTTTAGAAGTTCTAAAGACGAAATAGAATCTTACTCTGAATTGTTTTTATCCCCGAACTTATCTTTTTTGCTAATGCACTATATGATATATCATTGTCTAGCAAAAATTTCCTTGGGTAACAAAACATTATGTTACTCACCTTTTTATACAACATCTGATATATTTATAAGGATAGTTTTGTCATCATCAAAAAGGAGGAGATTGCTAATTGATTTTGAAGTTGACAAAACAATACATGATCTCTTTTATTTGAATTAATGCGATGAAATACTTGATTTGCAGATTATCCGTAGGTGTGGGATACACAGGATTGAATCTAGAAAGATATGCTCAGAGAATGTTCTGAGGGACTTAGACGCTGTATCGAGCTCAGACGTTGTGAAGACCACAGACGTTGGAATAAGGCTCAAGCTTTGAGAGAAGTATTTAATGTGCAACAATCAGAATATCAAGAGATATAATTAAAGATGATTTAATTGACAAATTACATCATCACAACGGCTAGTAATTGGGCTGGATCATTCGTGAAGATTCTCAATCTTGAAGATCAATCAAGGATGCAGATTAAGGGAGACGAGCGTGACCTTCCTAATGAAGAACTCCATCTATGGAAATCCAGGATCACGATTGTATGGGCGATTTGATCCAACGGGGAACACTTTCCTTGGTCAACCTCAACGGCTACGAGATCTTCTTGAGATACAGTCTCGTGCAAATGGGAAGTTAGGAGAGTGATCCTCTGGAGGCCGTGAAACGGGTTGTTGGAGGTGGAGGAGTATAAAAGGACATCTCAAGGTCGAAGAGAAAAGAGTCAGCGTAAGAGGGAATAGGGTTCAAAATTCCAAGATTGTGAGAGCTTCAATGTTTTATATTCACCCTGATCTATACACTGTAATACTTAGAGGTGTACATTCAAGTGTTGAGTGTTAGGCGGGAAGTCTTTCGACTCAAGAGAGATCACTGAGCTATAACCTCTAAGCTATTATCTAGTGGAATCCAGCCGATTGGCTGCCAGTGTGAAGAAGTGGACATCAGCTTAAACAAGCCGAACCACTATAAATCCTCTATGCACATTCTCTTTCCCTTAATCTCTTTGTTACATATCTGTGAAAGTAGTTGTGTGCTTGACGTTGCATCTGAAAGCTTCTTAGATCCCCTAATAGTATCGTCTAAATGAAGTTTTGCTTTTGAGAGAATTTCAAATCTTACTAGCTAATACCAAATGAACGAAGTTCTGAGCAGATTAGTTATATTCCGCATTAATTTCTTAAAACTCCTTAAATTCACCCCCCTCTAGGTGATAAAACTAGCATCTACAGAGTTAACCCCTAGCCCTGACCCAGTATCTTTTTGGTGGTCTTAGAAAGCAGCCCTGAAGAGTGGGCTTGTAGATATCTTTGCTTCCCTGGGTTAATATTATATATATATAACGATCTTTTGATGTTGTTGGTTGTTGTCTTTCTGCTGACTGTCCCTATTGCTTATATTTCTGTCTGGGGTAGTAAAACGTTCCGTGTGCACTAAATTGCAAGATAAAATGAATGGGTCGATGACGTGCCTAGGACGTCGTCCTTAATGATCTATGGCGTTTGGTAGGGTTGTCGCGTACCTGGGATTTGGGGCGTGACATGAATCGCACTCTATTGATCTATCATCGCTTTATGTTGATTGTGTAGGCCGCCTAAGTGAATCAATGCCCTGCTCGGACTTAGGCGTTGACTCACAGAGATTTTATATCTCATTCGTCGTTGTTAACAGCTTTTCAAGTCCTTAGTATGGAGGTTTGTCATGTAAGGTTCGGAGTGCCACTTGACCAGTCGTTCAATATCACGTACCATCCGATCCCAAATTCGGATCGAGTATGGGAATATCACGTAACGACTCTCTGGGTCGAAGAGGGGATGGAGCACCTGGTGCCTTATTACTTCAAGGCCTGGTTTGTCCAACACGGCGATGCTCTCTACGGACCCATTCAGGTGTTAGCCGGGATAACAAGTGCTCATTCACCGGACACAGACATGGTAATATGTATCTTCTGGATACATCATCTGAGGATGTGAAATGTCTAGTATCAGTTAAAGACGACTCAGAACTTTGGCACAAAAAGCTGGGACACGTAAGTTTCAAACAAATCTCAAAGCTTTCTTCAAAAAAGCTGGTGAGAGGACTCCCAGATGCTAGATTTAAGCAAGCAAAACTTTGTGACGATTGCACTCTTGGAAAGCAAGTAATAAATTCTTACAAGTCAATAAATCAAGTTTCCACTAACCGTGCCCTGTAGCTTTTACGCATGGATGTCTTTGGACCAATAAGAACCCAGAGCATTGGAGGTAAAAAGTATTGTCTGGTAATAGTAAATGACTATGCTAGATTTACTTGGATTTTCTTCCTTGCACATAAGAATGATGCATTTTCCTATTTTGAAAGTTTTTCAAAGAAAGTTCAAAGCAAAAAAGGTTATTCAATTTCTAGCATCAAAACTGATCATGGGGGAGAATTTTGAAAACCAAATCTTTGCAGACTTTTGTGATCAAAATGGTTTTCAACATAATTTTTCGTCTCCTTATACTCCTCAACAAAATGGAGTAGTTGAAAGGAAAAATCGATCTTTACAAGAAATGGCTTGAACATTCTTGATTGAAAGCAAAGATGCTTCTCAATTTTGGGCCGACGCTGTTTCTACTGCATGCTATATCATAAATCGAGTTTTCTAAGACCATTGCTTGAGAAAACCCCATGTGAGCTTTACTAAGGTAAGAAACCAAGCATAGCATACTTTCATGTATTTGGCTGTAAATGTTTTATCCTCAAGAATTCGAATGATCGGCCGAGTAAGTTTGATGAAAGATTGGACGAAGGTATATTTCTTGGATATTCTACTTTGAGTAAGGCATACATAATCTTCAACAAGAGCTCAAGAACAGTTGAAGAATCAATGAATGTGAGGTTTGAAGATGGAATTGACACTCAGAAGATAGGCGCTGAAATCACCACATCATATGAGAGGAATCCATCATCTGAAGCCACTCAGAACACCAATGATACTCAGACTGCTACATCATCTGAGAACGAAAACCAAGATCCTTCTCTAGAAGATGAACAATACAGTAGAAACAAGAACTGGAAATAAAAATCCAGTTATCCTATAGATCTTATCATCGGAGATTTAGAAGATGGAATCAAGACCAGATCCAAATTCAAGAATGCCATAAATGCTTTTGCACTTGTATCTGAAGTAGAACCCAAAGGAATTGAAGAGGCTCTTGCAGACGAAAGATGGATTGAAGCAATGCAACAATAGCTACATCAATTCAAACTCAGTTAATTTTGGAAACTTGTACCCAGACCCAAGGATCGTCCAATCATTGGAACTAAATGGGTATTTAGAAACAAGTTGGATGATAAGGGTAAAGTTACAAGAAATAAGACAAGACTCGTAGCCAAGGGATACTCTTAATAGGAGGGGATTGACTACAATGAAACATATGCTCCCGTAGCAAGACTAGAATCTGTTAGATTGATCCTAGCCTATTCTTGCTACAACGACTTCAAGCTATATATCAGATGGATGTCAAGAGTGCATTTTTGAATGGCTACATCAAGGAAGAGGTGTACGTGGAACAACCACCAGGGTTTGAAGATCCAAAGAGCTCAGATCATGTCTATAAACTCAAGAAAACTCTTTATGGACTCAAACAAGCACCGCGAGCCTGGTATGAAAGGTTAAGTAACTTCCTTATCGATAAAGGTTTTGAAAAAGGTGAAGTAGATACAACTCTATTTATAAAAAAGGAAGGTAAAGATATCTTGCTCATTCAAATATATGTTGATGATATCATATTTGGTTCTTCTAACGAAAAACTCTGCAAGAATTTCCCTCAAATCATGCAGAGCGAGTTTGAAATGAGCATGATGAAAGAACTCACTTTCTTTATTGGACATCAAGTGAATCAAATAGAATAAAGAACCTTCATACATCAAGAGAAGTATGAGGAGGAAATTGTGAAAAAGTTTGGTCAAGAAAACTGTAAGAAAATTGAATCATCAATGTCTTCTTCATCCAAGATAGATAAGGATGAACATAGCAAATAGGTTGATCAGAGGATATATAGAAGCATGATGGTTCTCTATTATATCTTACTGCTTCTAGACCTGACATCATCTTTAGTGTGTGTATGTGCACCAAATTTCAATCAGATCCGAAGGAATCTCATCTGTCTACAGTAAAGAGGATCATAAAATATATTGGGACCAATCCTAATCTCGGATTGTGGTATCCAAAGACCTCAGAACTTACTTTACAAGGCTTACTTAGGCTGCGTATGGTAACGTTGCTGTGCTCGGAACAACTTTAGGAACAGAAACACTTTTTTCCGTTTCTGTTCCCGACAACGATTTCTGAGAACAGAAACGCGTTTGATAACTGTAAAAAAATTCTATTCCCGGAATAAAAAAAGAATAGAAACACGTTTGGTAACTGCATAAAGGCTATATCCTCAGCAAAATTCCTCCACCTGCAATATCTTCTAAGAAAATTAGTAAATAAAATAAAAAAATGATATTACTAAAATACTTTCATGCAATATGAAATTTTTTCCTATTGTTTTAATTTTTTTTAAAATTTTTTGATTTTTTTCTTTTTTTTATGATTTTTTAAAATATTTTTATTCAAAAAATATATTTTATTATTAAAAATTATTTTTATTTTATTTCATTTTTCTACGGCTGCGGACGGTGGCCGCGGCGATTGGCGGCGGCCAGCGACACTTTGGGAACAAAGTGTTCCCAATCGTTTCTAAAAAATGTTTCAAAGGTGTTTCTAAAAAGTGTACCGGGAACATAGAAGCAAGTTTTTTTTGTTTCTTGTTTCTGTTCTAAAAGTGTTTATATTTGTCAAAAGTATTCTCGAAACACTTTGGGAACAGAAACACTTTTTCTGGAGCGTTACCATACGCAGCCTTAGATGCTGATCTTGCAGGTTGCAAATTAGACAAGAAAAGCACCTCAGGAACATATCAACTTCTGGGATCCATGCTAGTGTCTTGGTATTCAAAGAAACAAAACACTGTAGCACTATCAACCGCAGAACCTGAATATGTCGCCTTGGGGAGTTTCTGTTCTCAAATCTTGTGAATGAAGCAACAACTGAGGGATTTTGGTGTTAAAGTGTCAAACGCTGAAATCAAGTATGACAACACCAGTGCAATCAACCTCACAAAGAATCAAGTTCTACACTCTCGAGCTAAGCATATTGAAATTAAACATCATTTCATTTGTGATCATGTGCATAATGGTAATGTTAATATTTAATTTGTTGATTTGAAGCATCAATTAGCTGATATATTCACAAAGCCCATCGATAGGAATTCTTTTGAATATATTAGACAAGAATTGGGTATTACTATTATGCATGTTTAAGTTATCTTCAAGACAGGTTAAAATCTGCTTCTGAGCAAAATGCAACATTTGAGAAAATTCAACTTCTGAAGCAAAGCATAAGAATTTGCTCAACATATGAGGATAACGTTAACTTTTAAAACCAAAAGCATCGTCTGAGGTGATACAAATGCTCGAATGGAACCTCTGAACAAACACATCATCTGAGGAGGTCATCATCTGAACAACACTCACATCAGGTTTGATCGTTCAAACTTTGGGCTCGTAAGTAGTTCTTTTTGGCAACAAATAAGGTATGCGCAATCTCAATCCTTTTAAATATTCTGTCAAATATTATGATTGAAGTGATTCTATTGATTGAATTGATTAAATATTTCATTTCCAAAAATTAATTTATCAAATCTTTTCAAAATATTTTATTTTTGGGAAACAAATTTCAAATCTCTTAACTGTCAAAAGACAATTTCCTATTTTGTTGAAAACGAAAAATTTGCACCAAACCGTCGTCCCCTTTTAAACCTCTCTTACAAAGATTCAACTTTTACTCTCCACTCAAAGACCATCTCTTGAAAAACTTTTCTCTCGAAATCCTCTGTCCGATTTCACTCCCGAGCTCTCAAATCCTTCAACTTAACTCCGAGAATCCTTCAACGGCACCCAAGAATCCTTCAACCGCGAAGAAAGCCGCCATTGGTACTCGTCAATCCGATAGATTGGAGATGCGAGGACCTAGGGTTTCAATAGGCTCTCCAACCTAGTACGATCTCTCCAGGTCCTCAGAAGATGGAGGCAAGGAACAAAGGGAAGAAGAAACTAGTGCTGCTCCTTAATTAGAACCTGTTGCTGCAACCCCAATTGCCGTGGCCCCAGAAGTTGCAGCAAGAACGAAAAAGACGATTCAAGATTGCATCGCAAACATTATAGTAAGAACTCCTAAACAAATCGCTAATCTTTCTGTTGATAAGAGAATAAAGTTAGCAAGAGGATTAATGAATGTGATTCGGGGGATGAGAATGTATGGAAGGGCTGATCATGACATTCAAGAGTTTCTGCGTGACAATGGATTTTTTGATGAAGGACAATTACAAAAGTTTAGTGAGATGTTAACTCAGGATGAGATTATGCAAGCTACGAAGGTAGGAGCAGAATTTCAAAAGGAAGATAGGCCTAAATCATCTCAGACCTCTAGGAAGGGAAAAGAGAAGGTTGGTGAACCTTCAAAAGTAGAGGAAGTACAAATTATTTTGACTGAAGCAAGATCTGAAGGTGTAAGACCTGAGAGAGAAGTAAGACCCAAAATTGTGCTGGTCAGTGATCATCTGAGGGAGGATGATAATGAGATGATCTATTCTCACTTTAAGGGAATGGTAATGAAGTTCTTAGCCAAGGAAGGAAAGGCAGACAGGATGTTCAGCTCGAAAGAACATCATGCATACTACAATTCTTTAATCGCCAGCGCCTCCATGGCAAATAGGCCTATTGACTTTGAGTACTTTGAGAAAAATAATTTGTAGATCCTTTCTTTACATACCAATCTGCGTTTGCAAACTCTATATTATCTAAATACTCCATGTTATCCCGAGTTGATTGCCTATTTTTACTCAAACTTCTCTATGATCTCTCGAGATGCAATTCAGTTCTCTTTCTTTGAACAAAACATTATTTTGAGTGCTGCAGAACTTGTAGAGATTCTCAATTCTGAGCTGTCCACTTTCACTTCCATTCCTTTCTCAAAAGATGCTATCTACAAAGAACTTTCTGGCAATTCAAATCTCTTTAGAGCAAACAAAGCTCACGTTGAGCATCACCACTTTCCTTTGAGAACCATCATTCTACATAAGGTAGTCATCAACTGCCTTAGACCCAAAGGATCCTCCAAAACTGATGTTTTTCTCTTTGAAGCCAAAATTATTTGGGCTATCCTAAATGGCAAGCCTTTCTGTCTTCCACATCTTATCTTTCTGCATATGTGTAGAACTGTAAGGAAGAATAAGGGACAACTGCCATATGGATCATTAATGTTGACACCTGAATTTTGATTTTTCATTTTCATTTATATTGCACAAAAATGAGAATTGATTCTCCCCAAAAATAATCTCTCATGCATGGCATATTTAATTCTTCCTGCATTGCATTATGCATTTCAGGTCAAAGGCCGAGGATTTTAAGCTTGAATTGAACAGGTAACTAGACTTAAATTAGCAGGAAATTTTCAGCAAATTGGAATCAATAATGCCGAAAATATGAAGAGGCTTGGACCCATTTTTCGAATGCTATTCAGCCCATTTTTTGCTCAATTTAATTTTAAGGCTTTTAATTAATTATCCATTTAATTAATTCAAGCCCAATTCAAGCCCAAAAATGTGCGACAAGCCCACGGAACATGAAGAATTCGGCTGGCCCATTATACCTTTCATTTGGCTGAAATTTTTAGAGAGTTCTGGCGGATTTGGACTCCTTGAGGATTAAAATTAATTCTGAAATTATTTATCCTATCTAATTAGAGTCCTAGGAAATCGAAACTCTATCTCTATCAAGCTGAAAATAACAGAGAGTTTCGTTGGATACGGACTCTTATGGGATCAGAATTTTCAATCTAACGGCTAGCACCGAATCCTACTCTAGCTAGGGTTGCCAATCCGACGGTCCGTATCGACTCCTACTCCTACTAGGATTCGTTCGTTTGAGCTCTATATAAGCGCTCTTTCATCACACGTGCAAAGGGGAGGCCAAGGATTTTCGGCTCACAATTCATTGAAAACATACGTGAGAACAAGAGGGAGAGAAGATTGAGAAGTGTTCAGCCGAGGAGTGGCTCACTCAGCCGAAGACACCCCGGCTTGGTGATCTTAGTGCCTCGGCCCTTCATGCTCCACCGTTCGACGTTGCAGACCACCACTCGATGCCGTCGCCCGCCCGCCAGCCCGTACCGTAGCCGTCGTCGGTCCACCTGTCCCAGCTGCTGTTCCCATCGCTGTATGAAGGAGTCCGAAGTTGCTATCCAGGCACAAATCCTGCAGCTGTCCAGAGGAACCCTAGCTGCTGTTTGGGGGGTTTATAGCCTTGTTTTTGGACGTCTTTTGCTCACTAATTAGTGCAGGTTTTTGGCTTGCCATTTGGGACCATCAACCATACCTTTTGGTGCAAAATACTCACTCTTTGAGGCTAATTAGTTGCAAGTTCAGCTGATGTTCATCATCAAACTCCTATCCTGCGGGTTGATTTTTACTTCAGAGACACATAATTTGACGAATCAGGTGACAATTGTTCTAATTTTGGATATTCTCATGTTATCGTTATCAATGAAGTTTGCTTAACTTGGTGATTGTTTCTGGTGTTAAAGAAAAAATCTTTTTGCTAAGAAATTTAGCTTTTTATCCAATTGCCTATTAGAAATTGATCATGTTTAAACGTCGTGTTTCCTTTGTAATTTTCGAGACAAGCATGCATATACATTGGTTGGGATTGAATTTTTGTGGGTCTTGAATTGACGCTCAGATTGTCATGAATTTGCTTATCCCCAATGGATTTCTAAATTGCTTTTACAAAGTTGAACGGATAATTGTGCACTTGGGCAAGACAATACTCAATCAGCAAGAAGCTATGCATTTTTTGAAATTCATGAGTGGGTTGCCTATTTGGATTGATTTCGATTAGATTTGATATGCTCGTAGATTAAATTGGGATTTATCCTAATCTTTTGATGTATCTTGTGGCTCAATTGAAAAAGATTGAATTTTTGTGAGTTCAATAATTGATTTTCAGCACATACGCTCCAACTTAGCCAAAATTCACATGTGATTTTGATCTTTATTTTGTGATAATTATCTCTTGCATCATGTTTGTTTGAATGATCTTATCCCATGTTTGTTTGTTAATATTTTCATGTTACGGATAAGGATCATGCTTAATTGGATGGTGTTTGACTGGTTGTGGATATCCTTTGCTTCGAATAATTATCTCGTGATCATCGAATTGGTTGCATTGTCTCATCTCTTACGGATATTCGATGATACGGATATGGTTTGACCGAATTAGATTAATTATCCAATTTTTTTTAGAATTATCTGTAATTAATTTCCAAATCCTAAAAGATAATTTTCTCAAATTAAAATTGGACCTTGGATGGGGAAAGGAGGGCCACACTTGAAATTTCGGCCACCCCTCATATCTTTTTGAAAATTCAATTAAGTCTGGTTGATTTTACTTCTCGTCTGGTCATGTTTGTTTGATTGTTTTATCTTGTTATGATTTGCACATTAATAAACAAACATGCCCATAATATATGCTCCCTTGTGTCTTGTGCCATCGAATTGGTTGCATTGTCTCATCTCTTACAGATATTCGATGATACGGATATGGCTTGATCGAATTAGATGAATTATCCAAATTTTTGGACGGCAATTTAGTATAGAATCTTGTGGAATGGGACGGCAATTTAGTATAGAATCTCGTGATCTGCCATTTGGAAAAAGGGATGATGTCATTCTATACTATTATCTACATCCGCATCCCGACTCGAATCTAATAGTATGTAGTGGATAAATTCTCTCTGACCCTAATCTTGGGGTATGAGTGAATTAATCAGAAAATTCGAAAATTAAAGGTATATTACAGGCATTTTTGTTCATTTTTGTTCAATCCTTTGTTTTGTTTAATTTTTCTAATTTTTCGAAAAAGAAATGAAAAACCCAAAAAAAAAAAAAGAAAAACAAAAAGGGAAAAACAAAAATCATCTTTCGATATCACATGCGATGTGACGTCCCGAAATTTCAAGGCTTATTAAATGAATGATATTGGACTGTTGGAAATTTAGTGACATTTATCAGACGCGGAATCGTTCAATTTGGAGGACGTTGATCGACGACTGAAGCGAAGATATTTATAGTTCGATTAGTTTAGTCGCGCCGTAGATAATTCTCGCCGAATTCCTTCACGCTTGCGTCCAACCCTGAACCAAATATCCTAAACCAGTCCTGACTTATCAGATTACCGAAATACCCCCAGATATTATTCATATACGCCAGAAATAATTAATATCGATTGACCCGTGGGCCCCACCTCTTAAATGCCAAGGTCAAATCCACTATTCACATTTTTGACTTTTGGAAATTACCCTTTTTCTCTTTTCTCTCTCTTCCCTCTCTCTCTCTTCCTCACGGTAGCCACCCCTTCCCCCTTGCATTTCACGATTACCCCATCTCCATCTTCACTTCACCTACATCTTCATCTCCCTTGCCGCCGCTCCACCGCCGTCCACCGTGAGCCAATGCCGACTATCCCCGTCGCTCTCGCCCTAGCCCCGCCGCCGTGTGCAGCGCCAATCAAGCCCTGTGTTGCCTAAACCGCCTTTGTCCAGCCACTATTCTGCCGCCGTCCAGCAGCCCTGCCAGAGCTCCTGCCGTGCCGCCGGTGCAGTTGCGCCACCTCGCCGAGCCCTCCGCCCGCTCGCCGAGTCTGTCGTCGTCGTTTCGCCGCGAGACTAGCAGCTGTCTAGCCCTGGTTCACCGCCGTCCGTGTATCGCCTTCGCAAACCGTCACCGCAGTTGCGTCCGGATCGTCGAGTCGAGTCCGTGGGATGGTCGCCGGGAAATTTCACCACCGGTCGCCGCCGACCATCGCCGCCCGTATCGAAGTGAGTTAACCCATAATCCCTGATTAGGCAGTTAATTGTACTTAGTAGTTTAATTAGTTAGTTACCGCAGTTAATTAGATAGTTACCGTGGTTAGATAGTTAACTGTGGTTAGATTAAATAGTTACTATGGTTAGTGAATAGTTACCGTGGTAGATTAATTAATTATTGTGGCTAGTTGCATTGATCATGGTTAGGTGGAATAGTTACTATGATTAATTGCCTGTTTTATTGTGCCTAATATTTATTAGTGTCTGATCGTGGATCGGACTGAGTGTTGATTACACTTAATTGCTGAATGATCACACTAGTGTCAAGATGCCATGTTTAACTGGAATTGAATATTCGCGTGACCAATTGTGGTTTTGAACATGAAAATGGTCGCCGACCGGGTTTTGATCATGATGTGAATGTGATTGCATTGGGAATAAGAATTGGCTTGAGTGCCTATGACGAATGTGGGGTCACGCGATGGCTTTGATTGTGTCACCCTAACATAACTGGGGACACGAACGATACCCTTATTGGCATGGGTCACTGCCTAATAAGTCTGTGTGCCGGCGACGTACAGTCTGGGATTCCACGGCTTATTGGTTGCCTATCAGTCTGTGCCAGCGACGGATAGTCCGGATTACCACGGTTGATTAGATGCCGGTCGTAACTTGTGTTGATCCGTAGTCTCTCCTGGAATTATTCCTAGTATGCTCGCCTTAGGGAATTTGAGGGAGCTATCGGATGCCGTCGTTATAACGTAGTAGGACGACGCCCGGTTAATCCGAAAGAGTACTAATAGTGAGGCTGTGCTACGGCGAGAGTGGAGTATCTCTTGGCTGCTAATAACTGGAACACGCTTGTTGCACAGTGCCTGAGTGCTTGGAAGCCTGAATGATTATCGTGTGTTCTAGTTGTATACCTTGATCTACTGTGTTTGAATGCCATGATTTATCTGTCGTATGGCTCAAGACGAGGTACGTTGCATGTGGTTGTCTTCCGGATGTTAGGCTTAGTTCGCTAGAATTGTTGGACTGCTTGGGTGAATCAACGTCCTAGTTTGACTTAGGCGTTTCCTCGCTAAGATTCATATCTCATATGCTTTGGCTGATCGCCTTTCAGGTTCTCGTAATGGTAGTGCGCCACGTTAGGTTCGGCATTCCTGTCAACCAAACCACGGTACTTCATTATCGTCATGTGGCCAATTCTGACGACGTTTGGGAACAGCACGTGACGACCGTCTAGGTCGATGAGGGGTTGCCACACTATGTGGCACACCTTTTCAAGGCCTGATTTGCTCCTCAGGGTGGTGTTCTCATCGGACCGATTCGGGGGTTTGATGTACCCTTGGGTGTGGGGCCAGTCGTTCAAACATGGGACACGAAGGATTTTAATATGCCAGATGGGGAGGTCGAGGACCCGAGTCCGAGTTCTGGTGAGGAGGACCCTGATTCGCTGCCTGGATATCAAGGTTGACCCAGTGTCGTTAGCCTGGGGTGTGGTCGAGCTGTGGAGGAGTTTTTGGAGGTCGCCTTGTTGATAGCTGGTAGTGTAGTAGCGTGTATCGGTAGTAGTACGCCCCTGACCCGACCCGGTATCTTTTTGTGGGTCTTAGGGATCGGTCCAAAGATGGACTTGTGTAATAGATGTTCTTCTTGTGAACTAATCAAGTTTATAAATAAAATGTTGTTGTTATTTGTTGTATCTCCTGCTTACCTATCCCTGTTGAATTATTGTCTGGGGTTGTTGTTGCTTCCGCCTGTGTCAAATTATAAGATAAAAAGAAATGGGTCGATGATGTGCTTGGAATATCATCCTTTGACCTGACGTTCGGAAGGGATGTTCGCGCCCGGGGTTCGGGGTGTGACATGTGATCCATCCATTTTTCCTAAGTCATTAAATCCACAATTATTCATTTAAAATGATTTTTCATGAAATCTGGTACCGAAAGGGCATTAATTCTTTCGAATTGATGTAACAAAGTCTCCGGGCTCGCTTTCTCTAGTTCGTAGAAATAAATTAGTTCTCCCACTAATTTATTTGTGTTTCTAATCAACCTACCAAGAACGATTAGTGGCGGCTCCAAATTGAATTATTTTTGCATAAAAGTCATAACCTAAGTTGCGATTTGGTATGGTCTTGGGAGAGTCCGAGTCGGGTTAATCAACCTGATTATCCATTAACCTAAGGTTTTTCCCAAAACATTTTAGGTTTCGACAGCTTGGCGACTCCGCTGGGGATCAAACATTTTTATTCCAAATTTTTAACTCAAATTTTTTGAAAATTATTCAATTTTTCAAAAAAAGAGGAGAAAAACCCCTAATTTTTCAGAAAATAAAATCATTTGCTGACTCAAGCCATTTGATTGTCATGATCTATCCTTGAATTTTGATTGTTGATTCCTAATTGTGAATGTCTCTTGATTTCTAGATTAATTTTTCATGGACTATACTTTGATGTGAATTACCTTGATCATGGTTTGGGATTACTTTGATTGATCATGGTTCGTCCTCAATTTCTAATCATTTTTTGCAGGTTTACTTGATTTTTGGCATTGAATCTAATTGCTTTATTTTATTGCAATATGCCATGATTGAGTGAATTATACCTGTTACGCATGACATGCATTGCATTAGACCTTAAACTGTTAGATGAACCTAGGATGGTGTCTGGGCAAGACTCTTCCTAGCCTCAGGATGGAGTAGTGGATGACCTTGCCTTTCACCCCCATTATGTCAAGGTTCCCCGCACTGGCTTGAATCTAATGGCACGAGCAGAATTCTTGACATCCCCCAAGCTTAGAGGTGCTAAATAATGACTCTAATCAATGGGTACGATTTGCCCTCTATAGCTCTAAAAACTCTGCTAATAATGCATGCGTGGACATCATTCCGCTTGTCTCTGAACCAATAATCGTTTTTTTGTTATAATTCTGAGTCGATCCATGGCTTAGGTGTGAGTCATTGTGTTGGTCTATCACTTCATGGGGCACAACAACATCTGCACTATTATCATGTCCAAGGCCGATCTGGTCGATTGATTGGCATAGCTCGATCAGATGGCTCGTGAGTATGTGGAGCGCATGTCATGCCCCGACCCTCGGGTACGCGATAACCCTTCCAGACGTCAAGTCAAAAGGATAATATCCCAGGCATGTCATCGACCCATTCATTTTATCTTTTGATTAAACGCATGCAGAAGCAACATAGAACCCTAGAAAATAATGCAAGCAGGGATAGACAGCGGGAGATAAACAAACCACAACAGCACAGCCATTTTATTTATATACAGTTAGCTCAAGGGAAAACGATCCGATCTACAAGCTCATCTTTAGGGCCGTTTCCTATGACCAACAAAAAGATACCAAGTCAGGTCTAGGGACTAACTACTACCACCAAAAGCTACCCTCCAAAAAGAAACCTCCACAGCTGCGCATGCTCACTGATCGCCATCACCAGGCCAATAAGATACCTCGACGGAGTCTCTGGATCGTAATCTAGATCAGACTCGGGATCCTCCACCTCCCCATCCGGTGTATCAAAATCTAGCGGGTCCCAAGCTCGGACGATCGGGGTCGGACACGGGAGTCCCTCAAACCCTCGGATCGGCCTGTAGAGATCATCACCGTGACGCATGAACCAAGCCTTTAAGAGATGGGCCACTAAGTAGGCTATCCATTCATCGACCTAGACAGTCGTCACGTGTTGTTCTCATACTCTATCCGAACCTAGACCTGAACGACGAATGATATGAGAGGACTGGTCGATAGGTACCCAAACCTCACGTGGCACTCCACCATACTTATGGACTTGTAAAAAGGTTAACTACAACAAATAAGATATAAATATCAATGAGTCAACGTCTAAGTCCGATTAGGACATCGATTCACCCAGGCGGCCTAAACAAGCAGCACAAGAACAACAGCAGACCAAAGCAGGCAAGGTACACCAAACTCAGGCTGTCTAATAAATGCATGGCCCAACGGCCAATAGACAATCACATGCAAACTTACCCCGCTTTGGCCTACGCAACAAATATCATATGGCAATCAATAATCGACAGGCCAAAGCACACAACCAGAACACATGTCAATCACTCAGGCACTCAAGTACTATGCAACATGCGGACTCCAGTTATTATTACAAGATATACTCCACTCTCACTACAGTATAGCATCACTGCTAGTACTCTTCCGGCAGGACTAGGCATCGTCCCACTTCGTTCCGGCGATGACAATCGATAGCCTCTCAAGACCCCTAAGGCGGACATACCATGATTTCCTGTAAGGAACTTCAGTTCATCACAAGCTGTGACCGACATCCGATCAGTCGTGTGGTTTCGGCCTAGCCAGCACGAACTGTCGTGCATCCAATATGTCGTGTTTACCCAAACTCCCGTCGGCAAGGATATACCAGGTGACGAACCCATGCCAACAAGGGTACCGCCAACGTCCCTAGTTACCTTAGGGTGACGTCATACCATCGTGTGACTACACATACATACCAGGCAACCAAGCCAATTCTTACTTCACATTTAGTCCAATGCATCACACTCACGAGTATGCTCAAAACTCGGCTAGTAGCCATTTTCATGCTCAAAGGACACAATTGCTCACACGAATATTCATTTCCAATTAAACAGGGTATTCTGCCCTAAGTGATCAACCAGCAGATCCAAGCAATAAAGCAATCAACAGTTAACTGACCAGCAATCGAAGGCATATGAATACTATCAGGCAATTATTTCGGCCCTGGCTATTTATTGTTACAACAGTTAATAAACAGGTCTGGTCTAGTCACGATAAAGCAAACAATTAACCATGATAACTATTCCACCTAACCATCACACTGGGGCAACCTAGCGGAGGATACAATTTCATGGTCAAGTATTCTACACCTCCGAAGGATAATGCCTATACCCGTGGTGTTACCTGGGATACCTGGGATGATTGACAGTCGACCAAGAATCGATTAGAGCTGCTTATCAGAGCCATCATCAAGCGAGCTCCCTGAGCAATCAGGCGACGGTCCATTTATGTTTTTGCGCTTCCCTGCGTGGGAGATTTTATTGCTTTCTAGGATTTTTCATTTTCATTCATGTTGCACTCTTAGGATTTCCCTTTCAATATCATGTAATTCGATTGATGCATCATCAATAAAATTACAGAAGTTTTCCTTATCTTTTGAAATCTTGTTGAGGTACCCCAAACCAACCCAATGACGATAAATAACGATTGAAAAATTGTCATCCATGGTAAGCACTGAGGGTTGGGCTTCTCAAGAATTCTCGTCCCGAAATCTTCTAAAACAAAATGGTTTTTCAAGAAAAATCTTCTGAAATGACTGGCATGCAGTTTGACCATGATTGTCCTGATCCATCTACTATATGTTTCAGAATTAGTTCTGGGGCAAGAGGCAGATTCATAACTTGAACTATGCACAGCCCAATTGATCCTCAAACAACTCCATGTATGGGTTTTGAGCCTCGTGGCTTCAATCAAGCCGGAAGCCCTTGGTCGATCCCAGTTCATCAACCAGTTGAAGCAGACCCAAGCTTCGCCCATGATCATCCCTTACGCTAAGCGATGGAGCGACCAGTCAATCTGAATCTGGTTCACATTGGTCCGATCAAGTTGAAGTTCCAGAATTACACTGATCGCGAGCTAAGGTTATCTCTGAACTGGCGTTGGCGCACATAATAGCCCTATAGCCAGCCGCACATCGGTGGCCAAGAAGACCAATCCAACGCTCAGTGATCCCTGACGATCCTTACGTCAAATCTCAACATCAGCCGTCGCTAATCCCTGCATCAGTCGGCGCTACCTTTGGCTGTCCTTTGATCAACCCCATGTTGATCCTTGGGGCAATCTTTAGGAGGTCCCTCGATCGATCCACCAGTCGTACCAGTCTATTACATTTGAGAATGGCCTGGGCTAGCAGAGGATCATCCACGAAGCTCTCATTTCCTAGGTAATTCAAGACCAGGGGCACGACTAATCACGAACAAGGGGGACATCTACAGTCGCGGATGGTTTGTCCCTTGACAGAAAGATATTCACCATGGCCGTGGCTCAGCTTGATGAATGCAACAGCTGACTTGTACACCAGTCCATCGGCTAGCCGAGCCTGATCCATACTTCTCCCTTGACCGATCCTTTGATCGCGCCGTGTCAATTGACGAAAGACAAGACAAAATCAGGGCCGCCCGATCTCAAAGGGAGTACCTTTTGCTAAGCCCGATCATTTCTGAAAATGACCTTCTATTTTCCTTCTTGCAGGTGCCAAGCTAGAGGACATGTCTTTGATTGCTATCACTGAAGCAAATCGATAATCAGAGCTTCCAAATTTTCACTCACTTCATTTTTATAAAGACCCTAATCGTGCACACTCTTTCCTATGCAGGATCAAGTGTGGAAACAAGTCGTTTGCCAAAGCTCGAAGCCGAATTCCTAGCACGTCTGGGGAAATCCCAGATCTTAGCAAAGTTACGATCATTCGATGTGATCCATTCTGACGGAAAATGGGGCAGACTGATAGCGACCCCCAACTTTGGAAAGGGAGTATGTCTTCTTTAACTCATTTGGTTTTGTGGATAACTTTCCACTTTCTTTCTCACAGGACCATGTGACCGACCATGACGATCATCACCATCGAATAGGGGCAACCAGAGCATCCTGAGCCTTCACTCGATCATTTCTAAGGTCGTATCATGCACGTTTCCCCTTATGCAGGGGCAAAATCGGAGATAAGCCACTCATCACTCGAGGAGTAGACCCCCTGATTTGTTTGATCCACTCACATGTTCTGGGGCAACTTAGATTTCCCCCATTCCTAAGACTTCTCGTTCATACTTGCACATTCTGCTTCTTAAGCAAATATATTTTTCATAAAGTGTGATACTGAAAATTACCACATTTGCATTGTGCTTACACATTCTATGGCTTATGCATGATTATTCTACATGTTTAATTTACCAACTCCGAATAGGGAGCGTGAACTACATATGATTCATCGAATGTACAGAATGGGGGCATGACAGGATGATGAAAGGCAAGTCATTTCCACACACATCCTGCGTTTTAATTCCCAGTGAGCTGAGCGGTAGTTAAGTTCCGCATTCCTCGAGGTAATGGGTTTTCTCGCAAAAGGTACGATAGCCGAAGTGAAGGAAGGCATTCATTTCTCCATACCAAACACTTTAGGTGTCCATTGCAAACCCCTTTGAACGGTAGTTTCATTTCTTTACCCTTATCAAGAACCACCCCACATCGAGGCAAACGGAATTAATTCCAGCAGCAATATGAGGTAAATGGTTAGAAATTTGCATGCTCGGACTAATATCAATCTTCGGGTGCCTTTTTTGCATTATGCTCCAACTTTAATTCAAGTGTTTTAGGATGACGAAGAGCATTCATTTCTCTATCCTACACACCCATATCCTTTGCATAGCCCACTTGAGCCTACAAATTCATTTCTTCAACCCTTATTGGTGATCATTACCATTTCGAGATGAAGACGGCACCATCTCTAAGCAGAAGAGCTCAGAAGAGAATCGGGTCAACAGAGAATTCCCGAGTAAACTCATCTTGTATGTTAGATTGTTCATGTGATGTCTAGCATCATTTTTGTAAATCATCAATGTTGTTGTAATTCCTAATCACGGGATTGTAAAAGGCAAGCAAATACAGCCTGAAAGAAAAGGGCCCACTCCCGTAAAAAAAAAAAAGAGGAGAAACCTCTTCTCGAGAAAAAAAAAAAGAGAGAAGAAGAGAGAAATCTCTTCCAAAAAAAAAAGAAATCTCTCTCTCGAAAAAGAGAAGAAGAAAAAAAGAAGAAGGAAGGAAGAAAAACAGGAGTTAGGAGTAAGAAAAGCAAAGGCTGATCTCATAAAAATCCCAGACATTAGAAAAAAAAAGTGCCTACCAAAAGTAGGGTCAATGCCCATTCAAATCCTTATTCATTTGTAGAGTACTTTTGAATTTTGAGTGTACATTTTTGTATGTTATGTTTCTTGTAAATTACAAAAACATTGAGCTATAAAGAAAATCCCCAAAGGATCTAAATTGCAAAATGGAATCCTCGACTGAATTCATGCCGTCCTCAAGCAATGACGGAATCAGCGGAATCAAATCCAGAAGATCAAGATCGGTGATAAGTTAGCAATGATCACCAACATCAAGCTCTTCTCATATATTTTCTGAGCCAAAATGAGCCTTTTCGTTTCTCAGTCCAAAATCCTGACCTACGTTACAACCCTTCAAACCTCTTCAGATTAGGGCACTTGATTAACGCGGAGTTGAATGATTTTAAGCATCGCTCGAAGAAGTTCGAGCAAGATTATTTCTCTCTCATTTTTGCAGGGTTCTTGACTTGTAAACCTAGAGCAGATGATAAAGACTTCTTTTTCAATAGCTTTGACTCGACAGAGAGTCCCCTTGTGTAAACCGTTAACCCAGCTCTCAAGTATGAAGCAGTCAGCCTGTCTACTCCTCAACCATTAACTCAGAAAATCCAGGTAAGTTTTCTGCACTCTTTTTAGATTTGGCAAATTTTTGTTGATTCAAGATTCATTTCCACTCCTTTCCGTGTTCGCTTTGATGGGATTCAAGCAACACGCCCTTTTGTGTATTGACCTGACTCATCTCAAGCATACAACCCTTTTGTGTATTATTCTGATTCATTTCAGATGCACACCCCTTTGTGTTCGTGCTGATGAGATTCGTGCGATACACCCTCTTCTGTATTCACACCGATTTAGTTCGGGTGATACATCTTTTGCACCTGCTAAAACGATGGTGGTGCGTTTCCCGCAAATACCCGTTAAAATGATGGTGGTCTCGAGAGACATCTTATCGACTCAGGCGACCTGCTAAAATAATGGTGGTCCCAAGAGACACTTTACCGACTCACGGTGACCCGCTAAAACGGTGGTGGTCTCGAGAGACATATTCCCAACTCACGGGGACCCGCTAAAACGACGGTGGTCCCGAGAGACACTTTACCGACTCACGGTGACCCGCTAAAACGATGGTGGTCTCGAGAGACATACTCCCAGCTCACAGCGACCCGCTAAAAATGATAGTGGTCCCGAGAGACATTTTACCGACTCATGATGGTGGTCCCAAGAGACAAAATGGTGCAGCTTGAACCATAACTCAAGCACATTTCTTCATTACAGATTTTGCGTTGTCTCGCATCAGAATGAGAGTTCTGATAATAGATAGGCCCAATACCTTGAGGTCCTTGCATCCACAAGAAGCTTGGAAATCAAGAGAATCATCAGCATCATGAGGAGTCTAATAGGACTGATATTTCTTGTGCGATTCATGTGCAAGTTTGTCTAATCCATTTCTTTGGAACATAGAGTCTTAGCACATGTTATTTATGGTTCATGCATCACTTCATCTACATAAAATGGGATTAAAAATCCCCACAAAAATCACTTATCATCGGCATTGTCAAAATTTAGGGTCAGTTTAGTCTTTGAGCGAAACCTCTGCGAGCCTCTACTCAAAGAGGGGCAGTTGTTGACACCTAAATTTTTATTTTTATTTTTCATTTATATTGCACAAAAATGAGAATTGATTCTCGCCAAAAATAATCTCTCATGCATGGCATATTTAATTCTTCCTGCATTGCATTATGCATTTCAGGTTAAAGGCAGAGGATTTAAGCTTGAATTGAACAGGCAACTCGACTTAAATTAGCAGAAAATTTTCAGCAAATTGGAATCAATAATTTCGAAAACATGAAGAGGCTTGGACCCATTTTTCGAATGCTATTCAACCATTTTTGCTCAATTTAATTTTAAGGATTTTAATTAATTATCCATTTAATTAATTAAAGCCTAATTTGAGCTCGAAAATGTGCGATAAGCCCACGGAACATGAAGAATTCGGCTGGCCCATTATACCCTTCATTTGGCCTAAATTTTTAAAGAGTTCTGGCGGATCTGGACTCCTCGAGGGTTAAAATTAATTCTGAAATTATTTATCCTATCTAATTAGAGTCCTAGGAAATCGAAACTCTATCTCTATCAAGCTGAAAATAACAGAGAGTTTCGTTGGATTCGGACTCTTTCGGGATCAGAATTTTTAATCCAACGGCTAGCACCAAATCCTACTCTAGCTAGGGTCGCCAATCCGACAGTCCATATCGACTCCTACTCCTACTAGGATTCATTCGTTTCAGCTCTATATAAGCGCTCTTTCATCACACGCACAAAGGGGAGGCTGAGGATTTTCTGCTCACAATTCATTGAAAACATACGTGAGAACAAGAGGGAGAGAAGATTGAGAAGTGTTCAGCCAAGGAGTGGCTCACTCAGCCGAACTCCCCTGCAAATCTCGACACCCCAGCTTGGTGATCTTAGTGGCTTGGCCCTTCGTGCTCCACCGTTCGACATTGCCCTTCGTGCTCCACCGTTCGACATTGCAGACCACCACTCGATGCCGTAGCCCACCCGCCAGCCAGAGCTGTAGCTGCCGTCGATCTACCTATCCCAGCCGCGGTTCCCATCGCTGTTTGAAGGAGTCCGAAGTTGCTATCCAGGCGCAAATCCCGCAACTGTCCAGAGGAACCCTAGTTGCTGTTTGGGGGGGTTTGCAGCCTTGTTTTTGGACGTCTTTTGCTCACTAATTAGTGCAGGTTTTTGGCTTGCCGTTTGGGACTATCAACCATACCTTTTGGTGCAAAATACTCACTCTTTGAGGCTAATTAGTTGCAAGTTCAGCTGCTGTTCATCATCAAACTCCCTGTACTGCGGGTTGATTTTTACTTCAGAGACACATAATTTGATGAATCAAGCAACAATTGTTCTAATTTTGGATATTCTCATGTTATCGTTATCAATGAAGTTTGCTTAACTTGGTGATTGGTTCTGGTGTTAAAGAAAAAAATCTTTTTGCTAAGAAATTTAGCTTTTTATCCAATTGCCTATTAGAAACTGATCATGTTTAAACGTCATGTTTCCTTTGTAATTTTCGAGACAAGCATGCATATACATTGGTTGGGATTGAATTTTTGTGGGTCTTGAATTGACGCTCAGATTGTCATGAATTTGCTTATCCCCAGTGGATTTCTAAATTGCTTTTGCAATGTTGACTGGATAATTGTGCACTTGGGCAAGATAATACTCAATCAGCAAGAAGCTATGCATTTTTCGAAATTCATGAGTGGGTTGCCTATTTGGATTGATTTCGATTAGATTTGATATGCTCGCAGATTAAATTGGGATTTATCCTAATCTTTTCATTTATCTTGTGGCTCGATTGAAAAAGATTGAATTTTTGTGAGTTCATTAATTGATTTTCGGCACATACGCTCCAACTTAGCCGAAATTCACATGTGATGTTTGATCTTTATTTTGTGATAATTATCTCTTGCATCATGTTTATTTGAATGATCTTATCCCGTGTTTGTTTGATAATATTTTCATGTTACGGATAAGGATCATGCTTAATTGGATGGTGTTTGACCGGTTGTGGATATCCTTTGCTTCGAATAATTATCTCGTGATCATCGAATTGGTTGCATTGTCTCATCTCTTACGGATATTCGATGATACGGATATGGTTTGATCGAATTAGATGAATTATCCAAATTTTTGGACGGCAATTTAGTATAGAATCTTGAGGAATGGGACAGCAATTTAGTATAGAATCTCGTGGTCTGCCCTTTGGAAAAATGGAGGATGTTATTTTATACTATTATGCGCACACTGACTCGAATCTAAGATAATGGAGCGGATAAATTCTCTCCGACCCTAATCTTTGGATATGAGTGAATTAATCGGAAAATTCAGAAATTAAAGGTATATTATGGGCATTTTTGTTTGTTTTTGTTTAATCCTTTGTTTTGTTTAATTTTTCTAATTTTTCAAAAAAGAAAGGAAAAACCCAAAAAAAAAAAACCGAAAAACAAAAAGGGAAAAACAAAAATCATCTTTCGATATCACATGCGGTCCATCCATTTTTCTTAAGTCATTAAATCCACAATCATTCATTTAAAAGGATTTTTCATGAAATCTGGTATCGAAAGGGCATTAATTCTTTCGAATTAATGTAACAAAGTCTCCGGACTCACTTTTTCTGGTTCGTAGAAATAAATTATTTCTCCCGCTAATTTATTTGTGTTTCTAATAGACCTACCAAGAACGATTAGGGGTGGCTCCAATTTAAATTATTTTTGCATAAAAATCATAACCTAAGTTGCGATTTGGTATGGGCTTAGGAGAGTCTGAGTCGGGTTAATCAACCTAATAATCCATTAACCTAAGATTTTTCCCAAAAAATTTTAAGTCGCGACAATTGATCACCAGGATCTTTGAGTATCTGAGAATAGACATTCCACAAAAGATCAGATCTATGCAGATTCCATAGGGTAGTACTGGTGAGGTAATGTTTGGTAAGATGGACTACAAGTTTGCAGAAGGTTAATGGAGAGACAGAAAGAGGAATGTTGTGCTGGTAGATCTTCCTTTGGCGGAAACTATGGCAGCAGTGGCCAATCTGAATGAACCTTCTCCTATAGAAAAGGCAGCAGATGCTTCACTTGCTGGACCTTCTTCTTAGTCCATTCGAAAGAGGAGGATGAAGATGTTGGCTCACAAGTCAACTAAGTCAGGACAGAAGAAGAGAAAACTGGCTCAGAAGCTGCTTGAGAGTATAATAAGTGAGTCAGATCAGCAAACATCTGAAGATTCCTTGGCAAGTGATAATGAGATTGAGGAAATTATTCAGAAAATTGTGAGGTCAACAGTTAAGGGTGAGATTACAGCTTAGATTGAGTAGTAGGAGAAAGAGAAGAAAGAAAAGGAAGAGGAGGAGAATGAAGAAATAGGGGAGGAAGAAATTGAGAAGATTGAAATTGTCCTGGGAAAGGACAGAGAAGCTAGTAGACTATCTGAAGTACATAAGCTTGTGCAACAGTCAGATGATTAGATGGAAACTCAAATGAAATTTGAGAAGGAAACTCAAACTGATGCTTCAATAGAAGCACAGATTGAAAAAGAACGGATTGAGCAAGCAAACATTTCTGAGTTTATTCTCTAGAATATAGTTGAAGAAGCTTAGAAGGAAGCTACATCTGAGGGGGAGGAATCTGAAAATGGAAGTCCACTAAAAATGGACATCAATGCTGCTGGAACAGCAAATTCTCCAAGCAAGACTGCCTTAGATCTTGCATTGCGGGACACTCCAATTTCTTCATCTAGGAGACAAGCTAGAGCTCAGGGGGAGTCTTCCAATGTTGGTATTCAAACAAAGGAAGAAATGGGTGAAGCCACAAACTTAGAGTTGCTCAAAGAAATCATGCACAAATAGAGACGAATTGAACAGTTAATCAAGGATATATGCGCATCTCTTCATGTGGAAGTCGATGAAGTGAAGGAAAAAATGGATTTTGAACTTCAGAAGCTGAGGAGAAACAGAATCTCAGATGCAAGCTTTACTGCTCTACAAATGGAGCACATGTATGGGAAACCGTACAATCTCAAAACTGCATTTGATCTGAAGATGGAACAGCTATCGAAATTCGCCTTAGTCCAACTCCCTTCAGACTTTGTCCCACCATCCACGCAAGCCCCTTCAACCTCTACTCCAGCCCCAAACTCTCCAAAATAGACTCATTTTTCACTCCCTTATTTTGTTAATTTTGGTTATGTTTTTAAGACTTGAAGTGTTTGAGTTTTGTTTTGATTGAATGTTTGAATATTTTAGTCTGCACAAAAATTTATATTCTAGATATTTAGCCTACACAATTTGTTGATTGAACCTTTTTTTGATGGTCTGATTGAATATATACTTGCTGGTTTGATCATTATCCTTTTGTGCTGATGACAAAAAGGAGAAGAGATATAAATATCCCTCATTATTTACTGCATAAGGAGAACAGGATGAGAACATAATGATTTGCAGGAACAGGTTCTGTACGAGTATCAGAGTTATAATCTAAGGAGAACAGGTTCTAAGAATGACATAAGTCGTTCTATACATACAAGTTCTAAGAATGATACAAGTCCTCACAGGTTCTGAGAATATCACAGGAACAGATTCGGAGAATGACTTACGTCATTCTGTATACAAGTTTTGAGTAACGACATACTTATATGAATCCTCTTTGAACCCATGCTCTAAATATGTATCTACGGTCTAAATCTATTTTTCATAATACTTTGATAGAGGCAATTAAGTTTCTCAGATCGAAATTTAATGACTTGAAAATCTGAGAATGGATTAGACCTTATAATCTCTGATACAGGATATGAGATTTCAAGTACTGAGCCTTCAAATGAAACCTATATTTTTTTCATGCTCTAATAGAGTCTCTTAAAATTCTCAAATCGAAAATGAATTGAAACCCATAACTCTAAGAAACGAGCTAGATTTCATAAGCTCTAAGACAGGCTTTAGAAGTTCTGAAGACAAAATAGAATCTTACTCTGAATTATTTTTATCCCAGAACTTATCTATTTGCTAATGCACTATATGATATATCATTATCTAGCAAAAATTTCTTTGAGTGACAGAATATTACGTTGCTCACCTTCTTATACAACATTTGATATATTTATAAGAGATAGTTTTGTCATCATCAAAATGGGGGAGATTGTTGAGAAAAACCCTTAATTGATTTTGAAGTTGACAAAACAATCCATAACCTCTTATATCTAAGTTAATGCGATGAAATACTTGATTTACAGATTATCCGAGGGTGTGGGAAACACAGGATTGAATCTAGCAGAATAAGGTTAGACGTTGTTTGAGGTGCTTAGACGTTGAGTAGGAAGCTCAAACGTTGTTTGAAGCGCTTAGACGTTGAGCAGGGAGCTCAGGCACTGTTTCGAGCTCAGACGTTGAGTGGGAAGCTCAGACGTTGGAATGATGCTCAAGCTCTGAGAGAGTATTCTATGCACAACGATCAGAATATCAAGAGATATAAATGAAGACGATTTAATTGACAAATTATATCATCACAACGGCTAGTAATCGAGCTGGATCATTCTTGAAGATTCTCAATCTTGAAGATCAATCAAGGATGCGGATTAAAGGAGACGAGCGAGACCTTCCTAATGAAGAACTCCATCTATGAAAACCTAGGATCACGATTGTATGGGCGATTTGATCCAATGGGGAACACTTTCCTTTGTCGACCTCAACATCTACGAGATCTTCTTGAGATACAGTCTCGTCTAAACGGGAAGTTTGGAGAGCGATCCTCTGGAGGCCTTGCAACGTGTAGTTGGAGGTAGAGGAGTATAAAAGGACATCTCAAGGCTGAAGAGACAAGAGTTGGTGTAAGAGGGAATAGAGTTCAAAATTCCAAGATCGTGAGAGCTTCAACATTTTATATCCACCCTGATCTATACAATATAATACTTAGAGGTGTACATTTGAGTGTTGAGTGTTGAGTGTTAAGCGGGAAGTCTTTCGACTCAAGAGAGATCACTGAGCTATTATCTAGTGAAATTCAGTCGATTGACTGCCAGCGTGAAGAAGTGAACATAGGCTTGAACAAAGCCGAACCACTATAAATTCTCTGTGCACATTCTCTTTCCCTTAATCTCTTTGCTTACATATTTGTGAAAGTAGTTGTGTGCACGGCGCTACATCTGAGAATTTCTTAAATCTTCCTAGTAGCATCGTCTGAATGAAGTTCTGCTTCTGAAGGAATCTCATATCTTACTAGATAATATCATCTGAACGAAGTTCTGAGCAGATTAGTTATATTCCGCATTAATTTCATAAAATTCCTTAAAATCACCTATTCACCCCCTAGGTGATAACGCTAGGCTCCGCAATATCGTCGATAAACACAATGACGAATCTATTCAAATACTCCTTGAACACCATGTTCGTCAAATTCATAAAAGCAACAGGGGCGTTTGTAAGACCAAACGGGATTACAGTAAACTCATAGTGACCATAACGCGTCCTAAATGCCATCTTTGGTACATCCTCCTTTTTAATCATCAACTGATGATATCCCGTCCGTAGATCTATCTTGAAAAATACCGAAGCTCCTTGAAGTTGGTCAAATAAATTGTCGATCCTTGGCAACGGGTACTTGTTATTGACTGTCACATAATTGAGCTGCTAGTAATCAATGCACAAACGTAACGATCCATCCTTCTTCCTTACAAAAAACATAGGGGCTCCCAATGGAGACGTACTAGGACGAATAAATCCTTTGTCTAGCAACTCTTGCATCTGCACCTTCAATTCCTTAAGCTCCGAGAATGCCATCCGATACGGTGCTTTGGAGATCGGCTCCGTTCCAGAGGCTAACTCAACCACAAACTCTTTTTCCCTTTCTAGTGGCAGCCCTAGCAACTCTTATGGAAAGATATCAAAAAAATTGCATACCATAGCGATATCCTTCATCCTTAGTTCCTCAACCGATATATTAACCATAGTCGCCAAATATCCTTGATAGCCATCATCCAACAAACAAGTTGCTTCCAGCAACAAAACTAAGGGGATCGAGGTTCCTCCTCGATTTCCAATGACCTCAAAACTAACCCCATCCAATGGGTTAAACTGAATGGTCTTATGATGGCAATCCATCATAGCCCTTTACTCAATAAGCCAATCCATACCAACAATAACATCAAAATCAAACATTACCAGCACAATCAAGTCTATCCTTCCCTCGCGACCGTTTGCAACCAACTTACAGCCAGGACAACCTACCGCGAACACTACACTATCCTTAAGCGGCATAGAAATCTTAAAGATCGTTCCCAATGGTTTCGGACCCAACCCAGTTAACTTAACAAACTACTCAGCAACAAACGAATGCGAAGCTCCAAGATCAAACAAAGCATAAGCTACATGATCATGCAAGAAGACCATACCTGTAACGGTCGGCGAGTCCTTCGCCTCCTCTCGGGTGACAGCATACACCCTTCCTTGCACTAGGGGCCGGCTCTGGTGGTTTTATGGAACATTCCCTCACATTTGTCCTCCTTATGGCAGCGGCACCTGCCCTCCCAAGTGGCCGTGCAGACCATAACCAAAGCAAGAACTCACCCTCCCAGGGCATGAGGATGATCCATGCCTCTGCTTACAGAACCAATACACATCACTAGGGTGGTACACTGGCTTCCCTATAGCGTTCCTCCAGTTGGGCGGGATGGGATACTTTCCTCCTACCATCAGTCCTTTTCTAAACCTACTGTTATCCCTTGCAGCAAGCGCAAACTGCAATCCAGATGCGGCTGCCCTTTCAGACATGTCCCTTTCCATAAGCTGGGCCCTCTCATGCAGCTCATTATAATCATTAAGGTTCAGCGGCGCTAGCAAATTGTTAATCTCAGGTTTCAATCCATCCCGGAATCTCCTCGCCCTATCTACAGGGTCCTCAACCATCCTTGGTGCATACTTTGACAACTCAGCAAACTTTGCCTAATACTGATCCACCGACATCTGATTTTGACGAAGGCGCAAGAGCTCAGCCATCTTCTGTTCTCGTACACAGTCTAAGAAATACTTTCCATTAAAAGCTTCCATAAAGGCATCCCACATCAGAACCGTACCTTTGGGAAAGATCCTTCCTCGAGAGGCTTCCCACCATGTGCTAGCGTTACCTTGCAGTTGGTAAACAGCCAGTGTCACATTCTCTTCCTCGAAACACCTCAATAAGGCAAAGACCTTCTCCAACTCCTTGACCCAAGTGGTCATGGCCTCTAGATCACCTACTCTAGAAAACTTCGGCGACTTGAGCTTCAGAAACTACTCCACCAGCTTGTGCACCTGCGGCCTACCAATCCCATTTCTAGCTAACGGATTTTCTTGCGGGGCGGCAGCAGTAGCAGCTGCTTAGTTCCTCACTTGCCGCCCCATGAGATCTCCTAAGGCCTCCAAAGCCTGCAGGATCCCGTCTACTCTAGGATCCTCCTGAGCTGCCCTTCCTCTAGGCCTACTTCTCGGATTACGATTGCCCATCCTGTAGGACCTTATGAACTCCTGCTCGCCCAAAGGCAACACATAATGAGAACTCAGGGTTACAACCTAAAAATCGAACAATAATCACATGCACGGGGTTTTAATCCTACTAACTATCCCAAAATCCAATACACCTTATCACTCCAGGCCATGACCAAGCAGTTCAGGCCGACCTTGCTCTGATACCACCTCGAGGCGGGATGTCACACCCCGAATCCCAAGCACACGACAACCCTATGCCTTAGGTCATTAAGGACGACGTCCCAAGCACGTCATCGACCCATTCATTTTATCTTGCAATTAAGAACACGCAGAACGTTCTACAACCCCAGACAAAAATAAACAACAGGGACAGTCAGCAGGAAGACAACAAGCAATAACAGCAAAAGATCATTTTATTTATATATTGTTAACCTAGGGAAGCAAGGACATCTACAAGCCCACTCTTCCGGGCTATTTCCTAAGACCACCAAAAAGTTATCGGGTCAGGGTTAGGGGTTAACTCTACTTCTAAAAGCTCCATCCAAAAAGGGAGTCTCCACGTCCACGCTCGCTCAGAGGTAGCGATAGCCAGGTAGAGTCTCAAGGTCCTCTCCTATCGGGTCAGGCTCCGGGTTCACCACTTCCCCGTCTGGGGTATCAATGTCCATCGGATCCCATGTTCAGATTGTCGGGGTCGTAGTCGGGGGTCCTTCAAACCCCCCGATGGGCCCGTAGAGAGCATCGCCGTAGCGGACAAACGAGGCATTGAAGCGATGAGGCACTAGGTGCTGCATCCCCTCTTCGACCTAGAGAGTCATCATATGATGTTCCCTTACCCGATCCGAATCCAAGATCGGATGGTACGTGATATTGAACGACTAGTCGAGTGGCACCCCAAACCTCACCTGACGGACCTCCATACTAAAGACCTGAAAATATTTAACAACGACGAATGAAATATAAAATCTCTGTGAATCAACGCCTAAGTCCGAGCAGGGCATTGATTCATTCAGGCGGCCTACACATGCAACATAAAGCGATGACAGATCAATAGCGTACGATTCAGGCCACACTCTAGCTACCAAACAGTTAGGCACAACTTAACAGCCAATCACCAATCACATGCAAGCTTACCCCACCTTGGCCCACACAGCAATAACCACATGGCATTCAATCATATACAGACCAAGGCATACAACCAGAACACTCGACGTGATTACTCATGCATAATGCAACACACGTGTTCTAGTTATTAACGCGAGAGATACTCCACTCTCGACCGCAGCACAGCCCGATCGCTAGTGCTCTTCCGGTAAGATCTGGCATCGTCCCACTCCATCCAGCGACGGCAACCGATAGCCCCTCAGGACCCCCAAGGCGAATATACCAGGATTTTTGGTAAGGAACTTCGATCCGTCACAAGCTGCGATCGACATCCGATCAACCGTGTTATTCCAAAGACCATCGGCACGGACTGTCAAGCAACCGATAAGTAATGTGATTTCAACCCAGCCAACACGGACATATCAGGCGACGAACCCAAGCCATCAAGGGTACTGCCAACGTCCTCAGTTACGTTAGGGTGACGCTCAACCATCGTGTGACCACACAAACACGCTAGGCAACCGAGCCAGTTTATATCTTCACATTTAGTCCAATGTAATCACATACATAATCATGTTTATAACCTGGCTAACAGCCGTTTTCATGCTCAAATAACGCAGTTGATCACACAAATATTCGATTCCAGTTAAACATGATATTCTGACATAGGTGATCACTCATCAGATCCACGCAACTGAACACCCAAGGCAGTCAGCAATTATTCAATCAGCACCCAATAATAATTAATTAATAATGGATAAATATCCTAACTTTGACTATTTATCTTCACAACAGTTAATTAACCAGACGATAATTAACTAACCCGGCCTCAGTTAATTAATCGATCACGATCACCCAAAGCAACTATAGTTAACTAAAGTAACCATAGTTAATCTACTCTAACCACAATAACTATTTAATCTAACCACGGTTAAACTAACTAATCCTCAATTGTACTAACTAACCCACAATTATACTAAGCTAATCTAACACTAAGTGTCATTAACGACCTAATTAGAGTTAGGGGTTAACTCACAAACTACGGTCCGGCGACCTACGACGACGACGACGGACGAAGCTCGGGCGGCTGGACGAGGTTCGCGGGGGCTGGACAGCGATGACAACGGACTGAGGGGCGTGGATCGGGGGCGCACAGGGGTCGCTAGTCGACAGTGAGCTCGAGGGTGGCAGAGGTAGTGACCGACGAGCTACGGACGACGGGGCTGCGAGGCTCGACTGCTCAGGCGGAGGAAGGGTGGTAGCGGCGATGATGGAGGAGAGGACGGAGTTGGGGACAGGCCGAAGGGGAAGAGATGAGAGGGAGTTCAAGTGCTTGTTCGACGGGCTCGCAGGGTGGCTGGTCGTGGTGGCGAGGGGAACATGAGGCGTGCGGCGAGCTCAACCGGATTGGGCGACGGCCGACGATTGGTGGCGAACAGAGGTGGTAGTGGCTCGACTGAAGGAAAAGTAAAGATAGGGGAGGGGGAGGGGAGTGGCCGGCGTGGGGGGAGAGAATGTTTGTTATTCCCTATTTACATCTTCTGAATCTTATAAATTGATGAAATAAACAGCCTCATGCCTTGTTCTCACATTCACTAAACCATAGATGTCCATATAGATTAATCGCAAAGGAAACTCAGCTCTTGTTCATTTTCCAAATGATTTTTACGTAGTTTTTCCCGCTAGGCAATATATATATATATATACACACACACACACATATATATATATATATATATATATATATATATATATATATATGTAAATCAACTTTTTCAATATTGCCCAATAAGTCCTCTTTGGCTTATCAATCATTCGTTGTTGGCCAATATGACCCAACTTAGCATGCCACATATTCACATCATTATCATAAGATTCAGAAGATGTAAATAGGGAATAACAAACATTCACATTATTGTACTCAATAATCAACACAATAAAACCATCTAGAACTATAATAACTTGTTCCCAACGACAAGTCAACACCATCGTTATGAAAGTTTAAATAAAACCAAGTTTCACCAATACTAAAACGGAAACTAAATTCCGTCGAGTTTCTGGAGCATATAACACATTATGTAGGAACAGGGTGCGATCACCGCGCATATTCAATTGGCAGGTACTAATCCCTCTGACTTCCACTCAGGAATTGTTTCCCGCATATATCTACTATGCTCCATGTGGAATTTCGTCGAAATTCCACGAAGGCATCTATGTCCTTTACTACATGGTCTGGGGGCCCTAAGTCTACAATACACAAAGGATGAGATTCAGTTACAAAAACTGAACTGGAAACATAAGTAACACTCTGAAGTGTACAAAGGGTTTCTAACTTCTTTGACTCACGACAGTTGAGAGCAAAGTGACCCTTCTTACCAAATTTTAAACACTTCACTTACGAAATGTCATTCTTGAAAGGACGCTTTCCTTTCTCATGTTGGTTAAACTTCAGTTTCTTTCTTAAAGAATCTGTTCCCTTGCCCTTCCACTTCTTGAACTCACCTTGACGCTTACGCTTGGAGTCCGAAGCCTCATGTGAGCTAGAACCAATATAACAAATGTCAGTTATTAGTTTAGCCGCCAGAAGGTGATCCACCTCTGGTTCAAGACGGCGCAAAGCATCCTTAAAAGTCTTTACTTTTCATTGTGGATTAAGTGGATTTTTGATACTCACATAGCTATGAGGCAAAGAACGTGGTCTGCATCTTACAGTTCACTTATTATGTTTGACATACTTCTCAAAATGTTGTTTTATATTCTGCCCATGAGGCATCATATAAGTGTCAAACCTTATAGTGATCTGTCTCAACTTGGTGACCAATGTCTAACCAAACTTAGTTTTTAATACTTACCACTTGACTTTGGCATTTTCTTAAATGCCTGAACTCACGCATAAAACGATTTTCCATGCTACTCAGCAACATAATGCGAGCAATAGAGTTCATCTTTTTCCATGCAGCAAATGCCTCTTTATCTCTTTCTATATGGTGTAGTAATTCCATTTTCAGGTTCTTCCATAACTAGGTTAAGAGCTTCTAGTGCTTCATGCTTTTCTAGCACATACTAGATTCTCATATTCTAGTTCTCCTAATTTCCACCGTTCAAATTCTCTCCTTTGCTTAGCTCAGCTACGATATTCTAAGAAGCTATGGCCATTGTATCTGAACACAAAGTTCTATAGACATGTATTCACGAACTATTAATGCCTAACATTTATGCATCTATTTTACATTAACTAATTACATTAATGAATAATTTCACATAAGGTCTCATATTCGAAAGTTTACTATGTTCCCAATCATCATCTAAGAATCCTCGCCCGAAATTATCATTAACATAATCATTTATGTAAAATTGAGTTCATTAAAGTTTCTAAAACTTTATAGAACTCCCCACTCGAATAAAGATTATAAATCATACAATGATCCCTATATCTTGTAATCATAACATGGCATGGCATGATTTGAACTAATACACAAATAATTCACGCATCAAATCATACTCAAATTTCATAATACAAGATATAAATAGCAAGAACTCTAAACTTTATATATGCTATCAGCAACCATGCTCTACACAATTTGCATGTGATCATGTACATGTAAGCCATCCTCTATATTTACAAAAATATAGGTAAAAATACTCGAAAACGCCCCAAAATACATGTATCATGGGTTTCATACGTATTTTCATAATTTTATATTCATCAAACATGTCCTAATAATATATCAAATTGAAGATAATTTCGATATGAACACAACAGTATCTCGTACGTCCCAAACGGAGCTCGAACGCACCTCCACGTGCCAGTCAAAGCTTCGGCGTGTTTGGTAAACGGAGGTCAAAATGCAATTTTTTTTTAAATTCAAGGACCAAATCGCAATTTTCAAAAAATTTAGGGACTAAATTGCAATTTCCAAAAATTTGAGGGACCAATTTACAATTTTCCAAAAAAATCGGGGACCAAATTGCAATTTTCAGAAAGTCCAGTGACCAAATTGCAATTTACAAAAAAATTAGGGGCCAAAATACAATTTCCAAAAATACAGGGTCAACTAGGTCGGAATTTCGGGTCGCGGGTCGGGCCGGGTTCTCTAGTCGGTTAGCGCCTGCTGACGTCATCTGCTAACGTCATCATGACGTCATCTGCTAACGTCAGCAGGCCACGGTTGCGACGGTTCGCGCACGTACAGCTCACATCGCGTGTCGCGTTGACGTCAGCATGACGTTAGCCACGCGGGCGACAGTTCGCCCACGTGTAGCTCACGTGGCGCGCCACGCGGGCGACGGTTCGCCCGCGTGCAGTGCACATGGCGGGTGGCTCCCAGCCGCACTGGCCCCGCCGGAGAGTGGCGGCGCGTGAGCCGCTGTCCGGCATCCTCTGTCAACAATCCACCCATAAAAATTCTCGTCTCATTGATACGCACCCTATGGTATTCTCAAAATCAGTTTTTACTGAAGTAAAACACGCTTAAAGGCGACGTTTCGCCGCTATTCCGAAGGCCCGGTACTGTCGTGGCGCGTGCGGGGTCTGCGGGCACTCCCGGCGTCGTCTCGTGGCGGGCGACCACTCCAAATCTTCGTCTCGTTGAGCCTGTTCTCTTAGTGTATTCAAAAAAAAAATTGTTGGATAGAATGTCACGAACGAACCATGAACAGTAGGTTCGAAAAACTTGTTTTTCGCACTAATTCGTGTACAAAAAACTTCACAATCAATCAGGAAACAAGAATAGATGCTCTGATACAAATGTAGGGAACGCATCCCATAACGTACGCAGCGGATTACACGGAAATAACGAGCTCAAGATCTTACTTGAATCACTAATCGGATAAGTACATCACATGACGGACGTACCTCATTTTCCACAGATTAAATGCTCCCATTGCAATCCCTTGAGAGATCGTTCGTCCTTTTGACAAAGTGGAGTTGGAATTTGTCGTTCGTTCGTTCTCAGTTCTCCTCTATAGAAGAAAACGTCGTTCTTCTTATTAAAAATAAGAACCAACGTAAACCTTATCACGTTTGAAAGGAGTAACTGCCTTTGGCAGTTAACTCTTGGATGGGTAATGGGCTGGGCGACCCACCCATCTATATAACCCAACAACGTGGAAGAGATGGATAATTTCACAGTCGCACAATCAAAGCTCATGTTGGCGGCAAGCTGTGTTACGACCGAAGCTACCGGTCACCACCATCGTGCTGACGCGAACATAGCAAATGTGTCACCATTGTCTGCGGCACCTTGGCTAGCGCTGCTTCCATCGTCGAGCCCAATTACTTTTGCCTCTCAACTTGGCTGAGAACAAGGTTTTTGGCGTGCCCACGCCCGAGAGGGACAGTGATGCTGACCTGCCCAAAAAGTTTAGTTGGATTGGCTCGTCGCATGGTTGGCTCTTCATTGCAAGATTCACCTTCATTTTTACTTTGTTGAAACGAACTTGAGCTGCTTGTCTTGGCCTGGCTCTTCAATGCAAGATTCAACTCCTAATTTCGTTTCAAATTGCCTAGGTCCCAATTAGGGGTTGAAGAAGATGGGAAATTGCTCGATATATCAGATTAGGGTTTAAACTTGGGGCAAATCTGTTGGACAACATCGTTTAGGGAATTTATGCTGACTTAGAGTGACAGCAAGCCACATATGTCCGAAAAATGATAAAATATTGCCACGTAGATTTTCTAGTGTCACAAATAAGCCATGACATTAATTGATTATTTTCTTTTGTTACAAACTTAGGTGATTGTCAGAAAGTTCTATTATTAAGGTGAGTGTCACAAAAAACTTATGGCACTTTTGGTGTCCTTTTCCCACCTACATTCACATTTGTCTTGAATGTTCAAAGTCTTTTTTCTATCAAATTTAGGTCGATTGAATGAGCATTAAAATTTTGAAAATCTAGAATTTTGGCAACCGGATTTTACTTCATTATATTTTAGTCTGTTGATCTTATATCTTATCAATTCTAAACTCATGGATATTATTACTCTAATGAATAACGGTACGTATGGATGATGAATTAAACGTTGGTTAACATTTTGGGGTTCAAATTTCCATTGAATATCCGATTTTAGACTTTTATTTTAAATGGGATTTCACTCATCCTCCTTCTAGTACTAAGCTAAATAAATTTATGGACAAACTGAACGGTTTCGGGCTAAATTGGCATCCGTACAATAGGTTTATGACTCTTTTGGTAACTATCCCATAAACTAACACTCCAGATATTTTTATCAATTGTATCTTGTTTATGAAGACAATTTTATAGAAAGAGCATTTTCTCGTTGTACACAATAAACAACAAAGGATGATATAGAAGTTCCGCCAAAATTTTATGTAATTGACCATTAATTTCCTTTGAAATGTCGATATGCCACTTGGATATTATCTTCCATATGTTTGAAGTGTTTCTAGGTATTATCTTTTTAAATACACATAGTAACATTTTTATTTTTGGTCGAGACATAGTAACCAATTCAAGTGACCTATTATAGAGTAATCCAAATTGCTTATCCGGCCATAAATAATTCCCCAGCAATGAGTCATTGCAAATTGTTGTAATCCTCAAATCTTAATTTACCAACTAAGACTCTTGCCCAATTTGTGCTTCCAATGGAGCTTAAGTTTTGGATCTCTTGCTCAAAATACTATTACCAATTTTTCAAAGGCAAATATGGCGAGAAATACATAGTTGAGCCTTAATTGTGCGAAAACATTTATTTGCTTCCCTTGAAAACTTCTTACTTTTCTTGAAAAGATAATTTCGTGGAAGGTTATTTTTGGTCCCTTTTCCTTCATCCTTTTTTTTCGTTTCTTAACTTGGATCAGCCCAGAGGTAAATTTTAGTAAATTATTTAATCGCAATGTGAATGTGTAATTTATAATGCAAGTATTATAACTCACTTTGTTTTTATATAATCCTTTTCATTAGGCCATGAAAAAAAATTCAAGTGATCTATTATAGAGTCCTGACGTATTTGGCATAAAAAATTCCCAGACTAAGCTTTCGCCCAATTCGTGCTTCCAATGTAGCTTATGTTTTAACTGTTTTACTGAAAATACAATTTTCAATTGGACTCTTTCATTATAAAATACTCATTCATAGAATTTTTTTTTTCAAAGGCAAATATGGCGAGAAATACAGAGTTCAATCTTAAAAGTGTGAAAACATTTATTTTTGCACCAAGTGGAAAACCAGCCTAACCATTGAACAATTACTTTTCCTGAAAAATATATTTTGTGGAAGGTGACAACTCGGAGAAATTATCCCAAGACATTGCATACTAGATTTAGCATCATTATCCCCTTATAAATAGGTGCATTCTTTTCATTATGCTCACATTGAATTTGACATTACTATCACAATTTTACTATCTTCAATTTTTTTTTAGATAAGTGTCTTTGATCATGCCAAAAAGAAGGACAAGAGGACGACGACCAATCCAGATGAGGCAGATCGAAAATGAGCAAGATAAGGTAACAACGTTCTCCAAACGTAGATCCGGTATCTACAAAAAAGCAAGCGAGCTCGTAACTCTTTGCGGTTCGGAGGTGGGAGTAACAATATTCTCTCCTACCGGAAAACCCTACTCTTTGCTCATCCATCTATCGACTCTATTGGAAACCGATTTCTTGATCGAAACCATACACAAAATGATGGTGTTGACACCTTGGTGGAGTCCTATCGTGGACACCGGATTAATGAGCTCAATCAACAACACAATGAGCTCTTTGATCAAGTCAAAGCTGACAGGACAAGAGGTAAAATGTCGAAACAAGTGACAGAAGGACGAGATGGTGAGGGGTGGCGGGAAGCTCCCATTGAGGAGCTCAACTTGGAAGAGCTCAACCAAATGAAGGCGCGAATGTTGGAGCTCCAGCGGGATTTGCGGAGTTCCATAGATCAAGGAATCAGGGAGCTACATAAATCCAAGGAGGAATATGAATAACTATTTAATCTTTTCAGTTGTATAACATTGTTAAGATGCAATGGGTGATTTTACTACATATTTGATGTACTGGAATGTGATACTACTACTACAAATTTACAGCCCAGATATGAGAATAAGAATGGGAGATTTGTTTTCTTGTATATGACAAGAGACTATGGATAACATTGCTAGACATTTCGCGTGTACCTTTAAGAAATTTTCGGAGGCTGACTTACAAGCCAAAATAGACTTGTATAGCATGTGTCAAGTTTCACTCGTTAGAGAGTGCAATTCTCCAAAAAATTTCTCATGTGCAAGGTTTGAACGTTTGTTTTCTTGGAAAATTCCAACATTGCAAATTAAACGGGCTATTCGGAAACCGAAAAAAATTCTATTTTTACGATCAAAGTACCATTATCTAACGGCCTTCTTAATTGGGATCGACAAAGTATAACGATCCATTAAAGAATCATTGCTTTGGCACCAAAAAAATCGGCGCTCGTTTGGGAACATATCGACAAAGTTAATGATACGATCAAGTTGAACCAAGGCAGCACAGCTTTGTACCTTACCTTAAACTTGACTCTGCAGTGTTCCTAATTTCACTCCCAAGTCGATGTTTGGTCGATTTTGAACTCTTAAACCCGAGTTCGGTTCAATTAATGTTTTTCCAATAAGCTTAAGCTTGATCAAATATCGAGTAAGTCCTAGCATAACCATAGTTAAGCTAAAACACGAATTTTGAAACTTTTCAGAAAAAAATATTTCCACATTGTTATATATATATATATTGTCTGTTTGCGCCACGCCTTTTTCGTTTTTATAGATATATTTTTTACTCCGATAAAGAAAGAAGAAGAAAAGAAGAAGAGGTTGTCGTCTCGCTGCTCTTTTCCTCTCCTTGTCTTTTCTCAAAGACAGGTAGTGGCCTGCGGCTCCTTGGATTTATTGTGCTTATATTAGTGTACGTGATGCTATCCTTGGAATACCATCATTTGGGATAGGAAATGAAGCTTATTTTATTTTTCTTCTGAATCTTAGTATTATTCCGCATCACAGTTGTACTTGCTAATCATATTTATCTTGGAATAAAACTATATTTTCAATTTGGTAATAAGGAAAATACCAAAATTGGCATAAGGAAAGAAATCCAATATCATTTGGAAAAATACGCCGCATGAAAATTCATCATTTGTAAACTAGCAACGCAAATAATGTGAAATAGTTTTCATATTATGTTTTCATAGGAAAGAGTATCTTCTTGTTATATATATATGTTGACAACAAAAATTGGCTTGGCTCTTAAATGGTCATAGAGCCCACGGGAAGATATGTTTGTAATCGAGAGTACGGCAAACCGACGCTCGGTTAAACGCGAACATCGACGACACCATGAATTCGGTTTGTCACAGCGACGGTTATGCGGAGTAGTTAAGTTAGTATTTTTAATAGTTTAAAGGATAAGGAGAGCAGTTACCGAAGTCAGTCCGACAATTTAGAGATAAGGTGCATTAGAGTTAGGGGTGAGCGGTTCTAGATTCCGTACAGGTTTCACCTAGAACCTGGAACCTACCCATCAGAACAGGTTCCTCATTTTTTGAAACCTGAAACCTATCCTACATACCGTGGAACTTGGAACCTACCCTGTCACAGGTTCTAGGGTCGATTCCAAGTTCCACATGTATTCTTAATTGAACGATTATAGTGAATCATTACATTTAATGACCATCGCCTGCTGCTACAATCCACTGGTCACAACTCATGTTTAGACACACGAAAACTATACGATATTAACAAAGTAAAAATCTCAATGATAAAGTGGTTTCAGATTACACACTTATCATCGGATACCATGAAATACCGTAGGAAGACGTGAAGACATATACCAAGAAAATAATAAAAACTTGCTTCAAGTTCCAAGTTCAAGGTTCCAGGTTCTGCTTACCTAGAACCTGAAACCTACCCGTCAGAATAGGTTCTCAATTTTTGGAACTTGGAACCTACCCTCCATACTGTAGAACCCGGAACGACCGAATCCCACCGGTCTGGTTCTCCAGGTTTCAGGTTCTACCTTGGAACCATACTCACCCTTGATGAGAGTAATCGCAAGCGACGGTTATACCTTGTATTATGCTATAAATAGTCGGAGATGACTCTTTGTTAGGGACCAATCAATCATCAATAAAACCCATTTAGCTTTTGCTTTGCAATTTATCTTCTTTGCATCTACCTTTTATCACACTTTACTTTTATCGTCATGTTTATCATTTGCCATTTAATTTACTTCCAATCCGGAATCGTCACAAGAATCCATAAATCAATAAATCTGAAGGCTTTACGATTTTTTGTGAAGGATCTTTCATTGCAGACATTTCTGGGAAACAATACAATAAGTAGCAAATGATAATATAAATTTTGGTGAAAACACATTAAGTATTTGGCCACAACCAAAATTCCCAAACTATGAATACAAGAAATAGTTATTACGATTTGTTGCAATCTTCAAATCTTAAAAATGTCTTACTCAAAGCACAAATTTCAAATTGGCATGTGTCGGAATCTCTGGACTGCTCGTGTAATGATCAAGTTTCGCAAACAATTTTAATCGATATATCAGTTCAATAGTTTTCCTGGCAAAAGAATACCAAATGTGTCAAAATTTGTGTACGGCGCTCACTATAGTGCCAAAATCTTTTTTCAGCTCACTTAATTGTCAACTCCAAACTGATTGGCCGAAGATCCCACGCGACATTTTTTATTAATAACTCAAGCTTATGTGGGTTGCTGGAGGATCCAGTCAGCAATTAAAAAAAGCTAAAACTTAAAATAGTATGTTAACAAAATTGAAAAAGAAGCTAAAAAACTAAAAAAAAAAATGTTAAAAAAAAAAACGAAAGGGCTTGGCAGCAGCAAAGGGTAGCACATCCCTCCCCGCCGCCACCTCACCATCGCCGGTGGGGCTCTCCCTAATATATTTTTTTAGTTTTTTTAGCTTATTTTTAAAGTTTATTTTAGTTTTTAAAAAAACATTAGAAAGTTTAGGAGTCCCTTGGATTGATTTTTTTTTTAAAAAAAATTGTCACGCAGACTAATTTTTTAAAAGTTTTTGCCATGTAATATTAAACATTTAATAATAAATGCCACGTAATCAGTTTGACTAGAATTTCTCCTATTTGGCACTTAAGTGTTCGTTTTCTCTTCGATTTGGCATTTAAGTAATCGGCAAAATACTTGGATACTAAGGTGAGCGCCGTATACAAATTTTGACATTTCTAGTGTTCTTTTGCCTTTTCTTCCTCTATCATGAATTAAGTCAGGCATGCTTAGTTGAGCGCATATGATTGCATGAATAGTTTAAATTGATTGCTCTCTTGAATTTGATATGCAGTTACCTTAATCTCTTTTGGTAATTTTACAGCTTTTTTTTTTGGTCGAACAACAATTTTTATTAGCTTACGAAGAATTTCTGGAAAAACCCAAACTGGGTGAATCTAAGCATAAAAGAAGCCGAAGAGCATGTGGGGGAGCAAAAAGCCAGCTTTGAGGAAGAGAGCCAAGTCGTTGGTTCTTTGCGATCCAATCAGCAACTCCGTTTGAAGCCCGCGGACAAAGGGCTACGCGAATAAAGGGGTGGGCCTTAAGGAGCTTGAGACAATCCACGATAAGTAGCTGCTCCTCCCAAGTAAATTGATCTGCAGACGCGCTTATCAAAGCTTCCACAAGATCTACACGATCAGACTCCAAAGTGACGCTAACAGTTCTGTCTTCGTTCAAGGCTACAACTTGGAGAGCTTCAAGTGCGGCTAGGGTTTCAGGTTATGGTACTGAGGAGACCTTCACCGACCTAGCGAAGCCCGTGATAATCGCGCCTGTATAATCTCTGCATATACCAGCTGTGGCGCCATCCATCGAACCACCCACGAAAGAAGCATCAACGTTGAATTTAAGGGCTTTCTCTTCCGGCGGCATCCAGGTTTGCGGCTCAACAAAGGTTGGATTTTTTCTCGTTTCTGGTTTATGGGAGTTCCATTTTCTGAAATTCGCTTGCACGAATAGTGCAGATTCCACTGTCTCTTGGGTATTCGGAGGTTTGGATCTTCATGTTAGGGTCAGCCTAGACTCCTTGCGTCCAAGGACATAGCAGAAAGATGTGCTCAACCGTCTCCTTCTCCCGTTGACATAGGGGGCATAACGGGTCAGGTACTATTTTCCTCTTCCATAGGTTCTCTTTTGAGGGAATTGCATTAGTACAAATAGACCACAGGAATACTTTTGCCTTCTGGAAATTCTGCATATCCCAAATGGCTTTCCAGAGTGTTTTGGGAGTTTGGTATGAGGAGGAAGCAAGTTCAGTTTTTCGCTTCTGTTCAATTTCTTCTCTGAGCACATTGTAGCCATTTTTAACGGTGTAGCTGCCTGATTTAGTGCCTAGCCACACTAATTTATCCTGTGCGTCAAAAGGTCTAACTGGAATTGTTTGAATCTCCTGCACTAACTGCACATCAAAAAGCTCCTCTAGTTTTCGAGCATTCCACTTTCCTTCTTCATCTGAGATCAATTCTGACACCATAACAGGGTCATTCTTGTTTGCTGGTCCCCCAATTAGTCCTCTTTTTAACCACTTTTGCTCCCTGATTTTTACTGATTTTCCATTCCCAATTGACCACATAACAGAATTGGCAATAGAATCCCTCCCCAATAACAAAGTCTGCCATCCCCAAGAAGGCCTGGAGCCTCTTTTGGCTTGCCAAAAATCTCCCTTATGAAAGTAAATACCTTTGAACAGTTTGCTCCAAAGGGAATCAAGGTTTTGCGAGAGTCTCCACGCTTGTTTACCAAGCATAGCTTGATTGACTGATATAAGATCACTGAATCCCATTCCCCCTTTATCCTTCCTCAGCTTCGGGATGTCCCATTTTTTTCAATGAAGTCCTGTTTTGGAATTGCTATTTTTCCACCAGAAGTTGGCGATCCTTCTCTCAATTGCTTTGCAAACAGAAATTGGTATTTTGAATATCGACATAGCATAGTTGGGAAGGGCTTGTACCACTGTCTTAAAAAGAATTTCCTTTCTAGCTTTAGAAAATAGTTGTTCCTTCCACCCTTCTAATTTTGCATTTACTCTCCCAAGACTCCAGGCAAACATATTCCTCTTCGATGTGCTCCATTCCGAAGGAATACCTAAGTATTTGCCCTTGTGGCTTATCTCAGGTATCCTTAACTCCTTCGCCATATTCTCTCGTAGCAAATGACAAAACCCCTTGCTGAAAAAGATGCTTGATTTGTTTAAGTTAATGGCTTGGCCTGACGCATAACAATATTGATGAAGAATTGCTGAGACATTCTGGCATTCCAATAAGGTTCCATCCAAGAAAAAAAATGGAGTCACCGGCAAACAAAGGTGTGATAGGGTCGGGCTGAATCTGTTCAATTTGTTGCCCTTGATACTTCCATTATCCACTGCTTTATTCATCATGAAAGATAGACAGTTAGCCACTAGAATAAACAGATACAGGGAGAGAGGATCACCTTGCCGAATGCCTCTTGAGAGATTAAAGAAAGGGAGGGACTCCCCATTAAACTTCACGCTGAAGGATACGGTTGTCACACATTGCATAACCCAATTCACTTGTCATTAAAACCCATTTTGGTTAAACAAGCTACCAGGAAGTTCCATTCTACTCAATCATAGGCCTTTTGCATATCTAATTTGAAAACCGCCTGAAATTTCTTTTTACGGTTCCTAGTTCGCAACTAATGCAGGACCTCTGGCACTATAAAAATGTTATCTTGAATTTGCCGTCCACAAACGAAGGCACTTTGTTCCTCAGAAATCAATTCTGGCAGCCACATCTTAAGCCTATTGGCCAAGATTTTTGAGATGATCTTATAAAAAAAGTTGCATAGACTGATCGGCCAGTATTCTTCAAGCTTTTCTGGGTTAGGGATTTTTGGAACAAGGGTTATATGGGTTCTACTTAACCTGGGGTAGAGGATTCCTGTCGAAAAGAAGGACTGGACAGTAGTAAACACATCCCATTTTATGATATCCCAATGGTGTTTAAAGAAAATACCATTAAGTCCATCTGATCCAGGTGCTTTATGTGACGACCCTATTTTCGCCACACATCAAGAAGGCTTTCTCGACCACATTCTCTACTTTAATCTTTTCTTATTATGCTGATGGCGCGTACGAAAGCGTATATAAACAGAACAGACGACCATGCAGCATACAAGTACATAAAATAGTCATCTGGTAGACACATCTAACGAGGGTCATGGCCATATAGGGTTCCACTAATCAAATAATACAGTTTGTGAGACATGAGCATAACAATCAGATTACTTTATTTCATATATTTATAGCTCATGGAATAGTCCTTTACAAAAGTTCAAAGTATTAATTTGGGAGAATTTACAGGAAAGATAATCTACTTCGATTACTAGGATCTTCATTCATGACCTCCATCGATAGCCAGATCTCTTGAACTCCTAAACCAAAGTATCATACTGGCTTTTTTCTTGCTAGCTTGCTTATCTGAAAATTGTTATTCCGTAAGCGGTGAGCTCAATCGCTCAACAAGTGAATTCCAATCCAAATGACTAAACCAATCATAACATCGCTGAATTGAGGATTGTTCTACACAAACATTCACAAATCATATAGACGGAAGATCTCGAAATCATATCAAGCAAATCATCATAAAACATGATCAATCAGAGTTCAAAACTCGCATCCATAATCATAGAAAGCTTAGTAATAAGGATAGAGATCTACTTGCCTGGGATCGTGTACGAAGAAAAACGAAGTCCGAAACATGCTAGACAAATCGGGTCTCCACCGACCAGCTTCTATCCAGCCCAATCCCATGAAAATCCAATGGTTTATTCGATGACCAGCCCTCAAATCTAAGTTGCCCTCGATCTTACGGTCGCGTAGGAGAAAATGGAGCTCAATTCGCCCTCCGGACGAGCTCAAACGGGCGATTTCTTCCCAGGCCCGCTCTAAAATCCGAGAAAGAGAGGGATCTCGGGATGGGGGAGGGCTTCCACGAAATTGAAGGGGAAGAGAGAAATGAGAGAGAGAGAGTCACGGCAACTTGGGGAAGAAGGAAGAGAAGAGAGAGAAAGTGGGGCCCACAAGCTTAATTGCCATTTATGATTTTTGTCTCATGAAAATATCCAGGGGCAATTTGGTTATTTCACAACAAGGGGTAGGTTAGTCATTTGGCATAAAGGTTGAAGGTACTTTGGTAATTTAGCACTCAAGGAAAAAATGGTAATTTCAAGGCAAAGGGCAAAATCGTAAATTTACTTTTAGGGGCGAAACGATAAATTCACTTCTAAGGTCCGGCCAGGATAAGGCTCGAGTGTGAATGGTATCGACGCTTCAATTCGACGGTTCGATTATCCTGACTCGCTTTTCTTTTCGACGTATCAGGATTTTTTAAATCTCTTTTCAGATCAAATAAAATCGCGTCCAAACCTCGAAAATCCAATATTGTTTATCCAAGCTAAATAACTACCTTCCAAACGTCCTCCATAGTCACTTCAGTAGTAAGTTTTTCATTCACTTCAGCTTGGACTAAACAAGGGTATTGGTCAATTACCGGTTGAAAGTTTCTGGGCCCAACTAAGGTGAACAAGTTTCCAAAGTGTTCAACCGTTCGCTGTTTCAGAGTCTTTTCATCCCTAATCCACTCATTATCAGGTCCCTTCAGCATGGTAATTCTGTTTCTATTACGTCGTTGGATTGTAGTAACATGAAAATACTTCGTACAAACCCAAACCCCAACTGACTTTTCTGCCATAGAAAGCAATAAAGGACTATGGTCTGAACCCACTGCAGGTAAAGCAAAAGCTTCGGCTCCAGGGAATGCAACACGCCATTCTAAATTGCAAACCACACAATCCAGTTTTTCCTTCACAAAATTAGCCCCTTCCCTGTTATTTGCCCACGTGTAAGCACATCCCTTGCAATCTACTTCCATTAAAGAGCAATCATTTAGGCAGTCCTGAAAAGCAACTAAACGGTAGTTCTCTGCCATTCGTCTTCCTTTTTTCTCCCAATGATAAAGGACCGCATTGAAGTCGCCCATACAAACCCACGGGAGGCTATCTAATCTGCTCACTTGCCTTAACCTATCCCAAAGGACAAGTCTGTCTCTAAAATCATTTGGGGCATGCACGAAAGGAATTCGCGTTCTGACCTTATTAGATGGAACAGAAAATAAGACGTTAATCATCTCTTTTGAAGCATGTTCTACTTCCAACGAAATAACATCATTCCACAAAATTGCTAGTACCCCAGCAATCCCTATCGGATTCACAACAAAACAGCAATTGAATTTTAACCTTCTTTTTAGGCGCTGAACAACAGATTCTTGATTTTTAGTCTCCATTAGAAATACCACGTTGGGATTATCTCGGGCAATAATTGCCCTCAGTGCCTGGACTGTCAAGGGAGAACCCAGCCCTTGACAGTTCCAACACAATACCCTCATTTGTAACACAATGTCTTATTTTCCCCCATTTCAGCTTTGCAGTAATTAGCGAGGAACACAAGTCAGTGCTCAGATTTGGATAGAACCAGTCATACAACAGCTATCAGACAACAGCTATCAGGCACATCACCACTAGAGATCTTCCGCAACAGACGACCAATGGGAGACTAACCTCTAACAACCAGGATGGAGAAGAGGACCGAGGATTTCCATTAAGAAGATGCCCAGAAGTGATTAATTCCTAAAGACAAGGGGCGAACAGAAGAAGACCAGATGAGCCACGATATCTATGGATGGGTGATTATAAAGATGATAAGGATGAGGACTAGGTTGGGGTTTACAATAGGGAATGGAACAGTGATTTAGGGTTTTGGATTTTTGATGGAGCTACCAAAAGAGGTAGAGAGGAACTCTCCAAATGAGGGAGAGAGAGTCGTGGCTAGGTGGAAAATTTGGGGTTTAGGGTTAGTCGTAATTTTACAGCTTAGCTTCTGGGATTTGACCATTATATTCCTCCATATTAGACCACGAGCAGTGCTGGGATCATGCCAGAAATCGGGCGGGAAACGGTACATATCAAGCACATTTCATGTTTTTGCATATTGTCCTAAGAAATTTAACTAAAAAATTTCACAACAAAACACCGTGGCTTAATTAAGCCAAACTTTTAGAATATTCAAATATTAAATTATATCAACCAAAGCTTATCAACCAAATATAGAGTTATTGGTTTTGGGAGTTTTTGGAATATTTTCTTCATAACTTTAAAAGTTTTATATTTCATGTATTTCTTTCCTTGCAAGTAGGTTTTCGAGAATGTACTCTTGGATATATAAATACCCGCCTAAGCTTAATGAAAATAATATAACGATTTCTGCTTCAATATGGAATCAGAACCATCTAAGGCTTATGCCTCTTTTTAACTCTAGCTTTCTTTTTCTTCTTCTTTCTACAACGGTGGTCGGCGTGGCTTTGAATGATTTCGGTGCCGCCACCCCCACCATAAACCCTTTTCTACACTTCGTCCATTCAGTTATGCTTACCACTTCCTTTCTATGTGCCTCACATCTATGGTCATGACGATAAGACTAAATCATGTCCATCTGATGAAGCCCAAGCAGCTCTCTAGCAATAACAAGATGCTTCCATCATGAGTCTTCTAATTGCGTCCCTCTTAGAATAGATTTTACGTCTCATTTTGGGTAAACCAAATAGCAAAGCCATCTGGGATGCTCTCAATGCTTCCTTTGGCTAAGCTTCCACTAGACATATGCTCTCACTTCATCTCAGTCTTCAACGTCTACAACAAAAACGAGATGAATCAATTATTGATTTCCTTCAGCGTGCTAAATCCATTGCCGATGAGATGAGTGTTGCAGGCAAGTGTCATGGGCCGATCGATTCAAGACTCTAATGCTCGATCAACTCGTGCGGCCTTAGGAACTTCTTCCCAAATCAGCCTTTTCCACACTCAACTCACAAGACTTTGGAGAGAGAAACTAGAGAGAGAAGTTCTGGAATTCTATTACTCGTGAGATAAGATGTTACAAATGAGGGGGATGAGGTCCTCTTATATACAAATTCTTGTACAATGATAGCCATAGATCCCTCCTTGATCTAACGGTGGAGATTAGATTTCCCCAACTACCATCTGTTGACACCTAAATTCTGACTAACCTTTCTAGTCATTTTTTCATAAAAAAATTAGAACTAATTTTAGTTCTTGCCAAAAATAATCATGTAATTTTTCATATTTATTCATGCATCTCATTCAGACTAACGGCGGAAGATTCGAGTTTTAAAATGATAGGCGATTGGACTAGGCACGAATTATGGCGAAGGATTTATCTTTTGAAGGTTCGGACTTAATCAGAAGAAGAAATATTTCCTCAGGGACTGAATTGCAAATACGTAAAACCTCAAGGACTAAAGTGCAAGTATTCAAAACTTGAGGGACTACTTTACAAATAACCAAAAGATGGAGTTAGTGGAGAAATTAGAAGGGGAGATGGAGAAAGGAAGATGGAGAATGGGAGATAAAGAAAGGAAGATAGAGAATGGGAGATAGAGAAAGGAAGATGGAGTTAGTGGAGAAATTAGAAAGGTAGATAGAATGAGGGAGTTATAAAAGGAGAATGGGAAGAGAATTTTAGGAGAGAGTCTTTTTTTGAGAGCTTTGGGAGAAGAATTTTGGAGAAAAGAATCTTTGGAGAAGAAGTTCTTAAGGGCTTGAAAAGAGATATAAAAAAAAATCATCAAAGTGAGGTGAGAAAACACTTGTGTGCGAAAGAAGAAAGAGTTCGGTTGAGAGATTTCCCGACCGAGTCCCCATTGCCAATCCCTTCGTTAACCCAAAGCCGCAAGTCCATTCCCGTCGTTTGAGCCGTGGTCCAAGGTCCTGATCCACAAGACAATTCAAGGTTCGAACTCAGCAGTCGAATCCGCCAAATTAGGTAACGATTCTTATTTTTTTAGAATATTCAAAAACTTTGTTACCTAATTGATTGGAATCCTGATTAAATCTTCTCGGACATATCATTCTACCATGCATAAAAATTGCATCTTCCAAAATTAGCATCATGTAGATAATTGCACGTGTAATCCATCTTGTAAATATTTCGATTAGATTGCATTTTTTTATTAAACTTTCACGGCATACATTGCATATAGTTTAATTCTTACATTTTCATAAAAAAAGAAAACCCAAAAATTACACCTTTGGACTTCAAGTGAGAATATATCAAAATTGCCAAATTGAACTTTTTTCGTGAAGTTGGTACCGAAAGGGTATTAATTAAAAAATTAATGTAATCAAGTTCCCGGACCCTTAATCTCTGGTTCGTAGAGGTAATTTAGTTCTCTCGCTAATTTAATTAGGTTTCTAATCGGCCTACCAAGAAACAATTAGTGGCGATTCCAAAATAAATCTTTACATGAAATTGAACCTAAGTTGCGATTTGGTAGAGCTTGGGAGGGTTCGAGCTATGTTAATTAATCTAATTAATTAATTTGGCAATCCTTTAACATAAAATTGGAAAAGCCGATTCTTAGATCGCGATAGCTTGGCGACTCCACTGGGGATGTATTGTTTTTAAAGGAGGACTTAGGCCTGAAAATTTTCATGATAATTGCTCCTTGGCTTGGCAAATTTTGCTTGAATTCTCATCCTTAGGTGTTAAATGGTCTTGCAGAATGGGAGTTATAAGGGGAGGAGTGTTTGGCTAACCCCTTGTTTAGTAGATTGTGGTATTTGAGAATTCCTTATTTAATTTATGCACCTTTTAAAGCGGTGTTTGGATTTAACTGTTGTGCATGATTAATTATTTTAGCACTACACACTACCCGTGGCCAGACCCTGGCCACTAGTTTTAAGATGGTATCGAGATTGGATCCTAACGTTCTCCGTGTGATCACGGTTGAAAGTTAGTCCGAATTCGATCCCGACTCTCTTTTCAAAAATGAGTTCCAAAAGTTAGAACTCGTGCTCGGTAGGATCACCGAAGCGGGGGTTATAATTTTTAACTCGAGAAAACCGAAGCTGAAAGACTCGGCTAATCCTGGTTATATCAAGGGATCACGACTAATTTTGATTATGTGCACGAGATTGTCGCCTTGCCGCAAGTCTTTCACTTCAATTTGTGAGCCTTTAGGATAGTTAAAATAAGGATAACTCACGAATCATGTGCATGTCTATGTGATTGTTTACTTTCTTATCCTACGATAAAGTATGACCCCCAACTTCATCTTGTCTTATATCAATTTCCTTTTTTTTTTTGGTCGGTCCATGATAATTAGGTTTGTGGCACGCGATCTATAGACAATGGGACACAATGATATTCGTTTCGTATATATTCCGAAGGCCGAGTTGAAGCAGATGTGGTACCGTCTAAGCATCGATGCACAGAGCTATGTCCTTAGCCATATGGGTCACATATTGCCGCTCCTGGACATTCGATTACAGACTGGGGTTATGCAAGCACTCGCACATTTCTGGTGCCCAGATACCGCTACTTTCATTCTAGGTAAGCATGAGCTCACTCCGACTCTAGAAGAATACAGTGTTGCCATCGGAAAAACTTTGGACTTTGATTTAATTCACCCTTGTGGCGGAATCGATCCGGTTGCCATGTTTGTTGATTTTCTAGAAGTTAATAAAAATGAAATGAAGAAAATTTTGAGGGAAAACTGTCACATGTGTCCTTTCTCATTTCTCATTGAACGTTTCCATGAGAGCAATTCTTACCTGCAAGGCAGGACTTTCATCCTGGCTTTCTTTGGGCTTGTGATTTTTCCACTTCAAAAGAATTTTATCAATCCATCCATGGCCTGGATAGCTAGGCAGGTTTGTAGTGGAGCGAATTTCATTAATGCCATTCTTGTCGAAACTTTCATATCTTTGACTCGCTTTAAGCAAAATAAAGATAAGACATTCCACGCTCCAATTGAACTTTTGCAACTGTGGTTTTTCTCTCATTATGCTAAATTTAGTACTAAGATGACTATCCCACGCATAAGTCAAGATGAAAACACAATTGCAAAATTTCAAAAGTTGCAAAAAGATATTGATGGATTGTCTTATTCTGAGTGGGTTGATTTATTTAAAGATCCGAGTCCCGAGATTTTTCTATGGCAAGCTATATGGTTCCGAGTCTCTGAGGCCCGTTTGTACCATGGTGAGTGGGAACCCATACCACTTTTGGGTATTACCGGCGTAGCAAGGTATCACCCTCTTCGCGTAGTGCGGCAATACGAAGTTTTGCAGGACTTTCCTCAACCTCTAGGGCCGAACACTTTGCAAGTTGAACTCATTGCGGTCCAGAATTATAGAACCGAACTCAAGCGTCTGGATCAAACTTGGCACAAATCCAAGACCCGCCCACTATCACTACCCAAGACGGAGCCTGAAGGGAAGCAAAAACTTTATCATGCGAAGGCCCGGTACATCCACCACCACTTCATACCGGCTCATATTCTTCCGAAATTTCCATTGGTGATCGTGAAGCCCACTCGTTTAGCCGAGATAGAAGCCTATGAGAAGAAGGCTCAAAAAGCAACAAAGCAAATGAAGACTCTGGCCAAAGAAAATGCACGACTTCGAAAAGAGTTGGAGTCCCATTCATCTATAGATCGTGTTGCCTCTAAGAAGAGGAAAATGTCTTGATATGAGTCGTGTTTAGCTTCATTTCAGTTGCATGTCTATTTCGTGACTTTATGGATTTTTTCTTGTAATAGAGGCTATTGTTCAGACTGACCTTCGGGTCTTCCGTATTTTCTTATGAATTTTGTGATTCGAATTGGCTCACATGGTCTTCTTGAAAAACATTTGCAAGATCCCAGTCTATTACCTCAAAAATTTTCGGATCATTCCAGAGTGTTTTCCTTTTAATGTCAAACTTAAGAAAATTGATAAACTGTCTGGATTTTCGGAATTTTCATGACTTCAGTTTAATCTCACCGTGTGCCACTAATAAATGAACTTTTTTGCAAGAAGTTAAAACATGAAAGTGGTAGAATGGGATTTGAACTAGTGATCTGTAAATTTTCGGGCATCAATTAGCATTTTTGGTGGCCCATTTATCCTCAAAGAAAAAATCGGACAAGCCAGTTTTCTGAGAAAATTTTCGGAAAGAAGCATTAAACTGTATTGATCCGTCTGGGATTTCCCTAAGCTTAAAACATGAAAGTTGTTCATCCATGTCTTTTCCTTTTGTTCGTAAATTTTTGCAGTGTTTCGATCATTCTGCGAACTAATACGAATTTTCTCGTGAAAGCCGACGAAACCGGGAAATTGCCTGTTTCAATCCTTTGGTCTTGCTTATTTCGATCTCCAGGTCTAGGAGGGTGTCATGGACCGACTCACTTTTTTACTCATTGTGCTCATTTCCATCTCTACTTTTGTAGGTAATTTATCACGGAGTCCCCGCACCCTTATAACACCCGTTTGAAAGCAAGAAAGATGGCCGACAGAGCCGAGATCAATGCAGCAGTCCAGGAGGCTCTCAGGGAGCATATGGATGCAATGAACGAGCGGTTTGAAGGAATCATGTCCCAGGCAATGAAAAGAATGGCAACTAGTTTTGCAGCCAAGCTGTTCCTGTCTAGCTCGGCTCCTCGGCCCGTAGCACCCCCTCCACCTCTTCCAGCAGATAATCTTGATAGAGTCCCGGACCCTGTCCCTACTCATGCTTTACCACTAGAAGATGTTATTATCGCTGGTACTGGCTCTAGCACATCACCTGTGATCCCAACACCCCAGGCCACCCTTGTGGCCGGGGGAATAAGCGAGGAGGCCTTGAAGATCATAGCCCAGATGGAGCAAAGGTTAAGAGAAGTCGAGGGGACACATAGTATCGTTCCAGTAGACCTGTCTATTTATTCAAAGGTCCAGGTGCCTAACAAATTCAAGATGCCCGATTTTGAGAAGTATGATGGCACCTCTAATCCGGTTCAGCATGTTCAGATGTACCAGGCCAGGATGAATAAGTACGTGGCTAACGGCCCCCCTGATGGTCCAAACCTTCCAAGCAAGTTTGAAAGATGCGGCCATGAGATGGTATACGGATTATGAGATTTTCCGCATAGAAGAATGGGAGAAGGTAGCCAATCTGTTTGTAAAGCACTTCAGCTTTAACTTGGATGTCGTCACCTCTAGAGAGGACTTGGAACAGTCGGAAATGAAGAAAGGCGAGACGATCAAGCAATATGGCACCAGGTGGAGGAACATCGCAGCTCAGCTGAAGCCAGTGCCACCCGAGCGTGAACTCATGAGGTTATTCGTCTCTACCCTCCCCCAAGCTATACGATCGCACATCCTCGGAACTGCGGCTACATCGTTCAGTCATCTCATTGCGATGGGCGAAGAGGTGGAGATCGGTTTAAAGAAAGGGTGGTACGGAGATACCAGCTCTAATGCTAAGAGATTCATGGCTAAGAAAGACAAAGAGCCAGCTCCCCAAGTCAACATGACCTATGTCCAGAAACCTCCGGTCCAAGCACCTAAGGTACAAGTCCCTAATCAGCAGCCGGCTAACTTCGGATCGCAGGGTCAAAGAGGGAACCGGCGCAATAATCGGCAGTTTACCCCACTTCCTGGGACTCCCTCTCAAGTCTTGGCTGTTTTGCGCAAAAAGGAGCTATTGACGACAGAACCATTACGACCGAATTATGCATCCTTCGCAAGGTATGACCCGTCAAAGAAGTGCGATTATCATCGTGGTGAACTTGGGCACGACACGAACGATTGTTATGTACTTAAGAACCGCATTCAGGATCTGCTCGAATCTGGAGCATTTTCATTTCAGAATAACAGTCAGCCGAATGTTCAGAATAATCCGTTGCCTGATCATTCGGGCAAAGTTAATACCGTTTTTTACTCGGAAATAAGTCAGACGGATGGTTTGAAGATTCGGGTTGTCGACATCTTCGATGCTCTAGTTCGAGCAGGATATTACCAGACTGGAGAGGTAGTACCATTGGGCTAGCTGAAGGAGAAAGTTTTGAGTTTGATGAACGACGGAATGATAGTGTATGCAAGTCAGGCTGGGATGGTGGCCACTGCATCTCAGATCATCATTGACTGGGATCAAGAATTTACCGCCTTGACCATGTCTCAGGTCGTGTCAGAACCGAAAATCGATCCGGTGGAAGTTGATGTGGCTAGCCTAGTTAAGTCTGACCCTGAGTTGACCGATATGCCTCCTCTAGAAGATGCCTCTAATAACGAGTTGGGGATTGTCATACCCGACAGTTTTGTGATTACCTCACCTCAACCCTTTCCCTATGAAAATGACAAAGCAGTGCCATGGTCTTATGATCTGGAGCTGAATCTGGTGACAAGGTCTGGGCGTACCTAGAATGATAACCAACCAGCTAAGCAGACTACAGATAAGGAAGCTAAGAAGTTTTTGGCAATGATTAAGGCAAGTGAGTATAGCGTAGTTGATCAGTTGAGGAAGTTGCCAGCTCAGGTCTCGATTTTGGAACTTCTCCAGACATCAGACAAACATCGGGAAGCTCTGATGAAAGTTTTGAGCAAGATTCATGTGCCCGAGACTATTGAAGAAGACAAGCTGGAAGACTTTGTCGGAGCAATCCTCCTCAAAGATCAGGTAGCATTTTTCGACGAGGAAATCCCAGTTGAGGGACACGGCCACAACAAAGCGCTCCATATATCAGTAAAGTACAAAGAGACTCACATGGCTAGGGTGCTTGTTGACAACGGGTCGGCTCTGAATATATGCCCGCTTGCCACCTTGAAACGTCTCGGGATTGATCCATCTAGTATGCAATCGGCCAAGACTTCCGTTCGAGCGTTCGACCGAATGAAAAAGGATGTTATGGGCCAAATTCACCTGGAGCTGCAGATTGGACCATCTGTGTTCAATATTCTTTTTCAAGTGTTGGATATCCTTTCGGCGTTTAATTTCTTGTTGGGTCGTCCATGGATTCATAACGCTGGTGCGGTGCCCTCTAGCCTTCATCAAAAGATAAAATTCGTAGTTGGAACGAAGCTGGTCACCGTTCATGGAGAAGAAGATCACTCGATTTATAATGCAACGGCTATCCCGTATGTCGAGCCCGATCATGTCGAGGAGGCTAGCTATCGTTCACTTGAGATAGTGCATACTATCGAGGCTTCCCCTAATACGCTTTTACCTATTCCAGATGTTTCTAGCACGGCACTTATGGTTGCGAAGGTGATAGTTGGCAATGGTTTTGAACCAGGCAAGGGTCTTGGGAAGGAAGGCCAAGGCATTCGCACCCCGATTGAGATAAAGACACAATCCCACACAGTTGGTTTGGGATACCATAGGTCGGGGAGCCCTGGAAGAGGCCGTGGTCATCGCGGAGGAAGAGCAGGTCGTGGTCCTTTGCCACCTCCCATTGATCGTACCTTTCGCTCAGCTGGAATAATAGGGGGTATAAGCGTTTAGAGCCAAGTCCGACTGAAGATGATCTTGGGCTCATTTTTCCTGAATGGCCCCAGGCCGTGACTGGTCCACCTAAGAAGAAGGGTAAAGCAATTCTGGTCAGTTTGTCTGATGATTCCAAAGATGACCAGCCACCATGCATTTTTGAGAAGCCCGAACCGAAGCTCGTGGGAGTAGATTTCGATGGTGGTATACCCTTTCTTACCGATTTGCTTGCAGGAACTTCCATCGGTGCAATCACCGAAGAACCACTGGAAGGGATGGGCGCTGGCCCTCAAGAGAATGACCTTGAGGAGTGCGAAGGGACGAAAACAGTTACAATGGATCCAAATGTATGTGATGCAGATGATTCGGATGACTATGATTCAAATGATGAGGAGATACGTCGGAACCTGGAAACTCATGAGGAGTCTAAACCTTTGAATATTGAGGAAACCACGCTAATCAACCTTGGTGACGCGAAGAATCCTAAAGAGGTGAAGATTGGGGCAAGTCTTCCCGAAGATGTGGCCAAACGTTTGACCAAATTGTTGAGAGATTATCAAGACATCTTCGCCTGGTCTTATGCTAACATGCCAGGTCTTGATCGATCGATCGTCAAACATTGCTTACCAACTGATCCTTCGATGATACCTAAGAAACAGAAGCAGCGGAAATACAAGCCAGAGCTAGCAAAGAAAATTGAGGAAGAAGTTATGAAACTCCTCGACGTTGGGTTCATTGAGGTTACCCAATATGCTGACTGGGTGGCTAATATAGTCCCAGTATTGAAGAAAGACGGCCGGGTGCGAGTTTGTGTAGACTATCAGGATTTGAACAAGGCTAGCCCGAAGGATGATTTTTTGCTCCCTCACATTGACATGCTCGTAGATAGTAGGCAGGATTCGAGTTGTTCTCATTCATGGATGGTTTCTCTAGTTACAACCAGATTCTAATGAATGAGAATGACAAGATCAAGACGGCATTTACAACCCCGTGGGGCACATTCCATTATAGAGTGATGCCTTTCGGTCTAAAAAATGCCGGGGCAACATACCAACGAGCAATGGTTACCCTCTTCCATGACATGATGCACAAAGAGATCGAGGTTTATGTCGACGACATGATCGCGAAAACCCGACGTGGCCAAGATCATATGGAGACCTTGACAAAGTTGTTTGATAGGCTCCGAAAATTCAACTTGCGCCTTAACCCGACAAAATGTGTCTTCGGGGCAGCATCTGGCAAACTGCTTGGTTTCATTGTCAGTAATAAAGGATTGAGATTGACCCGTCAAAGGTGAAGGCCATTTGTGAAATAATCTCCCACTTCGGTGAAGGAAGTTCGAAGCCTGATGGGCAGGCTGAACTATATAGCTCGATTTATTTTCCAGCTATCTGAGACAGCTAAGCCTTTCTTTAAACTTCTCAAGAAAAATGCATTGATCAAATGGGATGAAGAGTGTGAACGGGCGTTCGACGAGCTTAAACACTACTTGATCAATCCGCCCATACTTGATCCACCGGCGCTAGGGCAACCTCTGATCCTCTATCTTACCATCCACAGCGAGTCTCTGGGCGCCATGCTTGCTCAAAAAAGTGAAGAGGATGGAAAGGAGCGGGTAATTTATTATTTGAGTAAAAAGTTCACCACCTCTGAGATGAACTATTCTGAAGCAGAAAGAACGTGTGCAACGCTTGTCTGGGCGCTTCACAGGCTAAGGCAAAACACGTTGCATTACCGGATACTACTTGTAACGGAATGTGATCCCATCAAGTACTTGCTTAACCAGCCCGCCTTGGTTGGAAAGCTTGCGAAATGGCAAATCCTTATATCTGAGTTTGATATTCAATTCTTGCCGTAGAAGTCCGTCAAAGGACGTGTAATTGCTGACGTCCTAGCAGAAAATCCTGGGGCGAGTGAAGATTTGGACCCGCCAGAGGACCGAATTATGCCCCGTTGATGAGTATGTATGGGCTATGTATTTCGACCGAGCTGTGAACTTGTCGGGATCGGGCATTGGGGTAGTTTTAATATCCCCAGGCAGACAACATTATCCTGTAGCCGCAAAATTGATATTTCCTTGCACCACCAACATAGCCGAGTATGAAGCATGCATTCTCGGGTTGCAGGCGGCAATTGAGATGAGGGTAACTCGACTTAAAGTGTTTGGAGATTCGGCGTTGATCATCCTTTAGACAGTAGGGAAATGGAAAACCAGAGATGCCAAGCTACAGCACTATCACGCTTATTTGGAGGAATTGGCGGAAAGGTTCGATGACATTTCATTTAAATACTTGTCTAGAACTCAGAATCGGTTCGCTGATGCTTTGGCCATGCTGTCAGCAATGTTACAGGCCACAAGTGGACTAGAAGTTGAGCCTTTAAAAATAGAAGTATTGCAAAAACCAGTTTATTGTATGACCATGACAGAAGAGCCTGATGGCAAACCTTGGTATCATGACATCAAAGCATACCTTCAGACACAGGAGTTTCCGGAGAAGAGTACCGTGTCAGACCGGAAGTATATCAAGAAAATGGCATTGAGGTTTTTCTTGAATGGAGGGAGCCTGTACAAGCGGTCATTTGATTTGGTTTTATTGAGGTGTGTTGACTCAACTGAAGCCGTCCGCCTGATGCTTGAAGTGCATGAAGGGATATGCGGTCCCCACATGAATGGTCGTATGCTAGCAAGGAAAATAATGAGATTGGGCTACTATTGGCTCACGTTAGAAAGTGACTGCATCTAGCATGTCCGGAATTGTCACAAGTGCCAAATTCATGGTGATAAGATCAACGTTCCTCTGAACGAATTACATCAGATGACTGAGACATGGCCATTTTGTATGTGGGGCATCGATGTGATTGGCCCTATTAACCCGAAAGCATCTAACGGGCATCGGTTCATCTTGGTCGCCATTGATTATTTTTCCAAATGGATCGAAGCTGCGTCATATGTTGCAGTCACGGCGAAGAACGTGGTGAAGTTCATTCATCAGAATGTTATTACTCGATATGGTTCGCCAGAGGCCATAATCACTGATAATGGATCGAACTTGAATAACAAGTTGGTTAATAAGTTGTTCAATGAATTCAAAATCAAGCATCTGAATTCTTCCCCATATCGTCCTCAGATGAAAGGAGCAGTAGAAGCGGCCAATAAGAACATCAAGAAGATCTTGGCTAAGACGGCTGAGAACCACCGAGATTGGCACGAGCGGTTGCCTTTTGCACTCATGGCATATCGGACATCGATCCGAACATCGACTGGGGCAACCCCGTACTCTCTTGTTTACGGCATGGAAGCAGTATTACCTGTTGAAGTAGAAATTCCTTCTTTGCGTATTCTATCTCAAGTCAAGTTGATTGAAGCTGATTGGATCCAACAGAGGATGGATCAATTGAACCTGATTGATGAAAAGAGACTCAAGGCTCTATGCCATGGCCAGTGTTATCAGCAAAGAGTTGCTAAGTCCTTCAACAAAAAAGTTAAGCCTCGACATTTTAAAGTGAATGACCTCGTCCTACGAAGGTTGTTGCCAATAGTCTCTCTTTCGGAAGGAAAATTTGCTCCGAACTATGGCGGCCCATACGTTGTGAAGAAGGTCCTTCCAGGAGGTGCTTTGATCCTAGCTGAGATGGATGGTCGCATTTTCTCTAGCCCTGTCAATTCTGATTCTGTAAAGAAGTACTATACTTAATTTGTACTCATACTGTTAGTTTCAGTTAGTCTGAATCTATCAATGAGAAATGCCTTAAGCCGTATATGGGATGAAACAAAACACAAATATACGAGAACCATCCTTTCATTCCATGCATCAAGCCTTACAACTAGTCATCGAGGGGGAAAAGTAAAACCAAACTGAGCCCTAATAAGCGTCACAAAGGAGCTCAACTGACTCTCTATACAGTTAATACTCTGCATGCGCTGAGCACTCCGGGAATCGAGGTCCACAAGCTTGAGAAAGAGGCGATCGCATTTCTCCTTGAGCCTGGTCACGCTGGCTCCGTGATATTCAAAGGCGGACTCCAGATTCGGGATCAAGGCTCTCTCGAGGGCTATATCCACAGTCAGGCATTCAAGCCTCTCTTCTAACCATTCACATTGGAACCTCATCACGACGTCACTCGAGTCGTGCTCGTAGTAGGTCTGGGTCAGGGCTAAACGCTCCACCAGTCTCTCCCTCTCATGAACCAACAATGAGACTCGTTCGTTGACGAGCTCGGCAGCCTTCTCGTGCTTGTCAACCAGGAAACGGGCCAACACCAGAAACTCAGACTGATCCTGGTAACGAGCTCTCACAATACGAGCCAGGATAACCTCCTGATCAACGCGCCGATAAGCTTCTAGAAAGTTGATGAAAAGGGTCCGGAATGTCCTATACTCCCTCTCTAAGTTGGTGCTTTCAATGGAAGCCGTGTCCATGCCACTAAATAGATTGAGGATCTCAGCTTCAGTATCTGGATGACGGGCAATGTAAACGTAGCCTCGGCCAAGAAGATGATAAAGCCTCTCTCATTTGGCTAAAGCTTCGGTCGAGAAGACGTGGTTAGAGGCCATTGTTATTGAAGACGGAAGAGAAAAGATTGAAGGCAGAGGAATGATTAGATGATTGAAACTGAGGATGCAAAGATGTTAATCTGCTCTGCGTCAAGTTCTGATTTTTATAGCAAGAGGAAAGTGAAGAAAGGTTACAGTGACGATCCTCGTAAAATCAGGACTAGGTAAAAATACAGGCGTTTCGAAAAGAAGAAGCCATCATTTGCTCCTACACCGAATAATGTCAATATCTGCTACTCCGTAAAAGAAGCATTCAAGGCCAACCCAGCGAGCTTACGGCTTCTACGAATTAGCTGCTTGTGTTACACCGTCCGAATTGTACGATAAAAGCCTATTCGTCCTTTTCATCGGTGCTATCCTCTGTTCGTCCTTTTCGTTAGTGCCTTTCCCTATTTCATTCGTTGGTCCAATTTCGCTTTTCGTCCATTGGTCCAAGTTCCCTTTTTCGCCCGTCAATCGTGGACCCACCGCTGGTCTGCAATCTCGAGCCCCACCGCTGGTCTGCAATCTCGAACCCAACGAGTCCGAAAACTTCGCGAAAATATTTGGAGGTCTCATCACATTAAAGAAGAAAAATTAGAAGACAAACTGAGCGAGAAACACGGCAGATTTTTAGAAAGAGTGCGCTTTTCATGCAGAAGACGTGAAATCTTGAGAGAGACGTCCTCTTGGTGTTTTTTCATCCGTGTTCAAAAGAAAGCTTCTGAGCATACAAGGCCACTCAGAAAAATACAGGAGAGAGTAGAGAGCCTGGAAGGAACAAAAATCAGTCAAAGATGTTTCAACCCAACATGTTTGAGAGCCACCATCACTTGCTGGACATGACCAGTGAGTCGAACTTCATGAGCATGTTTGAGAGCCACCATCACTGGCCGGACATGACCAGCGAGTGGAGCTCCACGAACGAAGTGTTAAAAGTGAGAGATTTCGAAGATTTCGGGACCAAGCCTGGCACCAAAACCATAGAACACGATCCTTCCGGCAACGGCATTCAAGATCCCGACAACGACGACAACAACAACAATGGTCAACCTCGGAAAAAGAGGCGCTTCGCTCAACGTCAAGTCCAAGAGATGGAAGCTCTCTTCAAGGAGTGCCCTTACCCAAATGACATACAAAGAGAGGAACTGGGCCAAAAGCTTGGGTTGGTGCCTTCGCAAGTCAAATTTTGGTTTCAAAATAAGCGAACCCTAACGAAGGTTCGACATGAACACCGCAATAATGTGATTCTGAAGGCTGAAATTGAAAAGCTCCAAGCAGAGCACGCGAGGTATGGAGAAGCTTTCAGCACTGCCACCTGCCCTAAATGCGGTGACCCCACCGCCCTTGGTGAAATGTCCCTTGATGAGCAGTGTCTGAGGATTGAAAATGCTCGTTTGAAAGAGGAGATAAAAAGGATATCCGCCATTGCCTCAAAATATGTTTGGAACCTGTTGGTTTCTAACTACCAACAACATTTTTCGATTTACCCTTAATCATTTCCGATTTACCCTTAATCATTTCGATTCTAACGTGAGTTCATACCATTCTCGACAGGGGGTTGTCAACCACCACGAGATTAGTGGGAAACGGAGCCATCTAATATGACATGGAAGGACATGCTGTTTCCAGGCCAACACTTAACTAAAAAGTACGGCACCCCATGAACGCCAACTACGCCGCGGTTTGGTGGCATGAGGGAGTGACAGTGGTCCGAAACAACCCGGGTTCGATCCCCGAGGTTGGTGAATGATGTAAATATCGCAAATCAATAATAAAAAGCTTTTTATACTTTCTTTTTTGTAGAAGAAGAAGAGAATACCCGACCGAACGAGACCAAAGACCTTAGGCGATTCTAAAACCTTGATGGCTACAAATTGATTCACTCGTTTGCCACCAAGCGGCGAAGCTGGTAAGGGGAAATTGCGAAGCACTCATGTAGTGAGCTCAAAGTGAAGAGAGGTGTTTCCACAAAAAGAATTTGAACATGCTTAGCATGCTTGATAGGAGCTCACATTTCGCGAAATTTCATACATGACGTTGAGAAAGAATTTTTGATTAGGCAATTTGTTGAATGAGAAACGTCAGAATGACGAAAGGCGAGCCATTTCCATACACATCCTGAATACTAATCCTCAGTGCGAGCTAAGTTGGAAATTCCGTGCTAACAAGGTAAAGGATTATCTCGCGAAAAGTATGACGACCAAAATGATGGGAGGCATTCATTTCCTCTATCTACACACTATAGGTTATCCTTTGCTTAACCCCTTTGAGCGGAGCTTCATTTCTAACCCCTGTCAGGAACAACCCCACATTGGGACAATTTCTCAAAAAAGATAAAAAATGGTTAGAATTCTCTCTACTTCACTTGGATCAATCTTCAAGTATATTTATTGCATGAGAATTCTAGTGTTAGCTCAAGTGCCTTAGACATGACGAAGAGCATTTCTTTCTACATCCCCACATACTATACCCTTTGCTTACCTAATTTGGACTGTGGATTAATTTCAATCCGATTGGTGATTATTCTCGTGGTGAATTAAGGAGACCGTCTCAAAGTATTCTGATATGGCTTGGGACAAATAGCTTTTGAAAAATCCATGAGGGTCTAGCAAATGTGATTTCTCTCCCTCAATCTCTAAAAAAGGAGAAGAGAAAAGCCCTCTCTCTCTCTCTCTCTCTCTCTCTCTCTCTCTCTCTCTCTCTCTCAAATCATTAAAAAAAAAGAGGAGAAGAAGAGGGAAGAAGAGGGAGATCTCAGCACAAATGATTTGCAGAGTTGTTTCCTCAAAAGAAATCCCTCAAAAAGCTCCTCAGAAGAAAATAAATTCAGGGAATAACAATGAAAATGATTAGAGCAAGAATCTGTGGTGGAAGTGTGAAGTTTGGATGATCACCAGCTCCCAATTTCCTATGATGATACCTCTTTGATAAAATAGGCCATTCATTTCCAGCCTACCCACACATACGTTACAACCCTTACCGAAGTCTCTTCAGACTATGGCACTTGAGTTAACGTAGGATTTCAAATATTTATAAGTGTCGCTCGAAGAAGTGCGAGCAAGTTTATTCTTATCATTTTCCTGACTTGTAAACCCGATGCAGCTAATGATATCTTTTCAAAGCCAAATAACTCATGCGAGTCCATTTTGGTAAAGCCTTTGACCAAGCCTAAATTACAGGCCTTGTAAAGACCTCTCAAATTGGCCTGGTTATACTGATTGCGAGAATACCCAGACCCTTGTTAAGCATAACGGTGACAGTTCTGAGTGATTCTCATACCCGCATCAATGGTCGGGTTTCAAAAGCCCTTTCATGAGAGTGAGTGAAAGTCCTTTCTGACTGAAGGTTCCTCATTCAATGTTGATTGGTTTTATCAAAAGGATCAAACAGATTTCCTTATTGATGAAATTCCCTAGTAAAGCCTTATAATGCAAGCAAGCAAACAAGTTTTATTGGCATACGATGTTGCATTTACTTTGATTTTATGCACACGATCATTTCAATCTCTTCTTCAAGTGGAAAGACAGGTATGACACAGTCAGATCGTCCATTCCTTGACCGTTTGCCTAGAAAATCTAGTTCAGGATCGACCTGCTCTTGTGATCTGGATATTTACCCAACTCATGATTGATATCATGAGGAATTTATCGACCCATGACCGACTTGCTCTCGTGGTCTCGATATATGTTGTCAAAGTCATGATCGACCTGCTCTTGTGACTTCGACATCTTCCGGTTCATGATCGACCTGCTCTTGTAATATCGGAAGAACACTTTCAGCGTATCTTGCGTTGTCTTGTGTCAGAAAGAAATCTCTGATAACAGATAAGGCCCCAGTACCTTAAGATCCTTATATCCCCAAGAAGGAGCTTGGAAATTAAGGGAATCATCAGCATCACGAAGTGTCTGGTAAAACAGGTATTTCATATGCAATCCATGTGTAGGTCTTCCCATTCTATTCTATGGAAGAGAGAAGCCTGGGCATGTATTAATTACAGTCTTGCATTTCATGCATCATCTTTATCTGCATAAAAAATGGGATTAAAACCCCACCAAAAAAAAATAATCATTCATCAATTGCATTGTCAAAATTTAGGTTCAATCTTGTCTTTGAGCAAAACCTCTACGAGCCTCCACTTAAAGAGGGGCAGCTGTTGACACCTAAATTCTGACTAACCTTTCTAGTCATTTTTCCATAAAAAAATTAGAACTAATTTTAGTTCTTGCCAAAAATAATCATGTAATTTTTCATATTTATTCATGCATCTCATTCAGACTAACGGCGGAAGATTCGAGTTTTAAAATGATAGGCGATTGGACTAGGTACGAATTCCGGCGAAGGATTTATCTTTTGAAGGCTCGGACTTAATCAGAAGAAGAAATATTTTCTTAGGGACTGAATTGCAAATACGTAAAACCTCAAGGACTAAAGTGCAAGTATTCAAAACTTGAGGGACTACTTTACAAATAACCAAAAGATGGAGTTAGTGGAGAAATTAGAAGGGGAGATGGAGAAAGGAAGATGGAGAAGGGGAGATAGAGAAAGAAAGATAGAGAATGAGAGATAGAGAAAGGAAGATGGAGTTAGTAGAGAAATTAGAAAGGTAGATAGAATGAGGGAGTTATAAAAGGAGAAGGGGAAGAGAATTTTAGGAGAGAGTCTTTTTTTGAGAGTTTTGGGAGAAGAATTTTTGGAGAACAGAATCTTTGGAGAAGAAGTTCTTGAGAGCTTGAAAAGAGATGTAAAAAAAATCATCAAAGTGAGGTGAGAAAACACTTGTGTGCGAAAGAAGAAAGAGTTCGGTTGAGAGATTTTCCAACCGAGTCCCCATTGCTAATCCCTTCGTCAACACAAAGCTGCAAGTCCATTCCCGTCGTTTGAGCCGTGGTCCAAGGTCCTGATCCACAAGACAATTCAAGGTTCGAACTCGGCAGTCGAATCCGCCAAATTAGGTAACGATTCTTATTTTTTTAGAATATTCAAAAACTTTGTTACCTAATTGATTGGAATCCTGATTAAATCTTCTCGGACATATCATTCCACCATGCATAAAAATTGTATCTTCCAAAATTAGCATCATGTAGATAATTGCACGTGTAATCCATCTTGTAAATATTTCGATTAGATTGCATTTTTTTATTAAACTTTCACGGCATACATTACAGGTAGTTTAATTCTTACATTTTCATAAAAAAAGAAAACCCAACAATTACACCTTTGGACTTCAAGTAAGAATATATCAAAATTGCCAAATTGAACTTTTTTCGTGAAGTTGGTACCGAAAGGGCATTAATTAAAAAATTAATGTAATCAAGTTTCCGGACCCTTAATCTCTAGTTTGTAGAGGTAATTTAGTTCTCCCGCTAATTTGCTTAGGTTTCTAATCGGCCTACCAAGAAACGATTAGTGGCGACTCCAAGATAAATCTTTGCATGAAATTGAACCTAAGTTGCGATTTGGTAGAGCTTGGGAGGGTTGGAGCTATGTTAATTAATCTAATTAATTAATTTGGCAATCCTTTAACCTAAAATTGAAAAAGCCGATTCTTAGGTCGCAACACCATCTACCCGTGATAATTACAGAGACGAGAAATTCCCGTATCGCCCATCCCTAGGATCTTTCTAGAATACCCTAGAGGAGTCTTCAGTCTTCCTTGAAAGTCCACGATCCGTCTTGGCCAAAAACCCTCTTCGAACATTGCTCTTCGCTCGGACCGTGTCACAAGCATCTTGAACCAGAGGATTTCAATGTCCACATCTTCCATGGTCTTCGATCTGATCTCTAGGACATTGTTCCTACATTACTTGGTTGTTCTGAACCAATCTCATTTATGAATGTTCAAGGCCTTCTTCTTAGTCACGAGAGTATTAAGGCATTCCAAAAGTTGCAAATCTCCGAGCCTTCCTTTTAGACTAACTCTGCTACAGCCAACTCTGCTCAACGAGATTCCTTCACTTCTGTCCCCACCCCTCTTCGTTCCTCTTTCTCTGGCCGTGGTCAATCCAAAGGTTATGGGGGTTGCGGTGGTCGCTTTAGCCATGGTCGTGGTGCCCATCTTGCTCAACAAGGTTGACTTTGGTGTTCCATATGTCAACGTACAAATCACACTGCTGGTACATGCTATTATCGCCCTCTAGGTATGCCTTATTACTCGCCCTTACATATACCCCTTCATATACATCACATTTTCAACCCTCTTACTCTCCCATTGCCAAAAAAAAAAAAAAATCGAGTCATGCATTTCCCCCTCTTTTACCTTCACCTACCAACACCATACCTTGAAACCCTAACATGGGCACCTCCCAGCATGTCATGCCTGATTTGCAATCCCTCTCTTCCTACGAAGCTTATAATGGACCAAATCAATTACACGTGGGAAATAGTATGGGTCTGAAAATCACTAATATTGGTACTTCTTATATTCCCTCCTCTACTTCAAATCTTTCTTCACGCTTAAATGATGTTCTTGATGTCCTTAATATTTCTAAGCGTTTACTTTCGTTTCAAAAATTTGCGATCGACAATAATGTCTTCTTTGAATTCTATCCTACGCATTTTGTTGTTAAGAATCTAGTGACCAAGGCAATTCCTCTTTTCGGCACAAGTAGTGGTGGTTTTTACCCCATATCGTAACAACCTTAAATGCTTATTGCCAATATTGAGGAATAGGCTTCCATTGATGGATGGCATCAACGTCTTCACCATCCCCATGAGCATCTCTTACGATTTACGGTCAAAGAGAATATTTTCCATGTCAGTCCACATGGTTGAGTCAGTTATGTACAGCCTACCAATTGGGCAAGTCTGACATCCTCAAATTCAACCCTATTTTAGATGTAAAAAAACAATGATTTTAATCGATGCACTGTTAGTAATTCTCGCTCTGAATTGATCACTCATGAGAGACTAACCGAAGGGAAAGGCTATTAAGGAATTAAGTACGCACGACCTGAGAACTCAATCATGGATTGATAATTTGACCATAAGGATTGACGAGGAACAATTGCGAGCCATTATAGACCGATCAAGGAACGGTTATAGAACGTTTCGCCAATAGTATACAATAGGATCGCAGGTGATTCCGCTTGACCACTGTATGGATTGCGAACGACCCTAAATCAATTCCTAATGACCATGTACATTGAAACTAGTGATTGACCCTTCGCAATTACATGACAACCGAGGTCGTCTAAGGTTCGAGAAAGCTTAGACGTGGATTGATGTCGAATCAATCGATGTCGAATCAATCATGGGTCGAATATGCGTAACTCCTAAAAGCCGCCCGTTAGTTTGAGATATTCTAAAGTCGTAATCGATCGATTTTGATCATGAATTAGAATATGAATTTGGGTGTCGAACCTTCGAGGATCTTAAGACTAAGTTATTGGACGTCGCCTCATTGAGCCGCCTATTTATCGATTTGCTCGAGACCTTCGAAAAATGGTTAACGGATCGAGATTTGGAGTCCACGAGGAAGCGGACCGGCGAAGGCACATGGTGCCTCAAGCCCAATGTGGTTCGGCCATTTGGGCCCAATTAAGCTCATTTAGCCAATTTGAGCCTAATGAGCGTTTCTAGCTCAATCCTTTACTTTTTGAGCCCAAATTCGATTTATATGAACCCGTACAAAATTCTAGCTCATATACGCGTATAATATTTTATACTTTGTGAAATTACCAAAATGCCATTTGTGAAATTATCAAAATACCTTTCTTGCATTTATGACCATGAGACAAAAGACATCATGAATGGAAACTTTTTGGGCATGCCTTGATGAGGGGAAGCTTGGCTTGTTCAAGAAGCTTGCAAGAGTTGAAATATCTCATTCTTGGACTTCTCTCTCTCTCTTCCCTCTCCCAAAATCGGCCACCCTCTCCCCCCCCCCCCCCCCTCTCTCTCTCTCTCTCTCTCTCTCTCTCTTGGCCAGCCACGCCGATGCCACCTTAGCTCTTTAGCTGCTGGTTTTCCGGCTAAACCCGCCACCGAGCACCGCCGAGCCTCCCATTGCCATGTGTTACCCGTTTGAGCCGTTTTCACCATCGTTCCAAACCCCGCCGTGCAAGGACAGCCCTCATCGATTCGATTTGCTGCTATTTGTCATTCCTCGTCGTCCAGTGTCATTTCTAGACCAATCCACGCGTAGCCCTTGTCGCTGCCGTCGTGCCCATGTCTTTGGAATTGTTACCGAGTAGGTGGTATTAGAAGCATTCGACAACCGTCTAGGTTGACGAGGGGATAGAGATGTGGCAACCGCACGAGTTTTTGGCCTGGTTCATTAAGGAGGGGAATAGGCTGTATGGTCCGATCAAAGGTTTTGACGGATCCCCTACTAGTGGCATTGGAGAGGAAGTTTGGGATCCTATGGATCTTGACCCTCCAGACGGAGTTGTTTCTGATCCGGAGATCATCGACCCGTATGGCTCAGAATCCGAGGCAGAAGAAGTGGAGTCCGACCCGAAGCCTCCTCCTGGTTATGGTTAGATGTGGTGATAGGCACTGTATGCTTATCTTTTTGAGCTGCCCTTTTTGTAGCGAAGTTAGGTTAACTTGACTACCCCACCCCTTTTTGTGTGTGTGGTCTGCTAGGAAGGGGCCTTGTGATAAGGTTGTATATATTGTAATCTTCCCATGATTAACAGTGAATAAATAAAATGAGCTTTTACTATTTGTTGATTGCTAGTTTCCTTCTAACTATCCATGTTGTATGTTTGTCTGGGGAAGCGGAATCATTTCTACATGCGCTTAATTGAAAGATAAAACTAAATGGGTCGGTGACGCGTCCTGGGACATCGCAACTTAATGACCGAGAAGGGATGTTGGCATGTCCAATGGGTGCGGGGCGTGACATCCCCGTTTAAGTGGTATCAGAGTAAGGTTAGCTCGATCCAAGTTTGGTCGAGACTTGGAGTGATAAAGAGTGATGAGTTTTGAGATAGTTTGTTAGGAAAACAAACTGTGGTTGTGGGTGAATGAAATCTTGTTCTATATAAGGTGTTCTTTTGTGATTCGCCACTTAAGATTGTTTAGCTTGAGTGGGTGATTTAGGTCTCTAATTTCTTGATGGAATTATTTAATCGGGTTTCGTAAGAATCCTGTGAGATGAGTCACCAAGGAAGAGGAACTCGAAGTCGGCCTAATGCACAAGCGAGAGCAGCAGGGGAACCCAACATGGCGGGATTCCTGCGGGCCCTGAAGAATAGTGGGAATATGATCGAGCAGTAGGCTCAGAATCAAACAACCGTTGCTACTGTTGTTGCTGCTGCTGCTTTTGATGCGATTACGACCGCCGCACCTCCTGAAGTCCCGTTAACTAGGAACGAGAATGGGGATCAACAGGTACACAAGATGGTCGAACAGTTTCTAAAGCTGAATCCGCCAAAGTTCATTGGCGTAAGCGATCCGGAGGCAGCAACTCTCTAGGTCAAAGAACTAGAGAAAGGTTTTTCATTATTATGGTGTTCTGAGGCGGAAAAGGTCACGTTAGCGGTGTACCAGCTACAGGTAACGCTAGCACCTGGTGGGAAGCCACTCAGAAAAGAATCTTTCCCGAAGGTACGGTTCCGGTGTGGAATGCCTTCGTGGAAGCCTTTAACGGAAAATACTTCTCAGACTGCACAATGGAGTAGAAAATGGCTGAGTTTCAACCTCTTCATCGAAATCGTCTGTCGGTTGATCAGTATGAGGCAAGGTTTGTTGAATTGTCTAAGTATGCACCGAGGTGGATTGAAGACCCGATCGAAAGAGCAAGGAGATTCCGGGATGGACTAAAATCGAAAATCAAGAACCAGCTAGTACCCTTGAATCTGTAGGATTTTGATGAGCTATATGAGAGGGTTCAGCTGATTGAGAGGAAAACGGCTGAGTGTGCAGCCGCATCTGGATCACGATTTGCACCTAATAGAGATAATCGTGGTTCGGGAAAGGACCAATGACTGGAGGAAGGTACCCCGTCCCTCCCAACAGGAAGAATGGCGTTGGGAAACCGACATACAACTCAAATGCCGTATGCCGACTCTATGGAAGAAGGCATGTGAATGGCCCTTGCCTTGGCAAGACTAGAGTTTGTTTCAATTGTGGCCAACAATGCCACCTTTCGAGAAACTGTCCCCATCGTGGGATGCCACCTCAACAACCCCAAGTGGGGACAACAAGCTGGGAACGCTCCGCAAAACAATCTGAATGGGCCATAGGTGCAAAGAAGGGTAGATGCTATGGCAAGAAAGGCAGTGGAGGATGCACTGGGCGTGGTCATAGGTACGGTCTCTTTACGTGATCATGCTGTTTACGTATTGTTTGATCCGGGAGCTTCGCATTCATTTATGTTTGAATAGTTTGTTAAGTTAGTGGGGCTTAAATCGAAACCTTTGGAAGTGATTCTTTGTGTTAGCACCCCACTAAAGGATGAAGTGCTGGTTACGGTAGGGTGTCTAGGCTGTAAAATGATTGTAAGTGATAGAGAGGAAGTGATAGACTTAGTGGTGTTAGCTATGTATGACTTTGACGTTATCGTTGGGATGGATTGGCTCACCAAGTAACGAGCTATAATGGATTGTTACCGTAAGGTAATCCAGTTGAATTCATTGAATCGTACTAGTTACGAGTTTATGGGAAATAGAGGAGGAACCTCAATCCCTTTGATTTCGTCGCTTGAGGTAACCAGGTTGTTAGTGAAGGATCCCAAGGTTATCTAGCGACTTTGGTAATTTGTTGGTGGAGGAACCAAGGCTAGAGGATATAGCTGTGGTGCATAATTTTTCCGATGTCTTTCCGAAGGAATTGCCGAGATTACCACCTGAAAGAGAGATCGAGTTTGTGATTGAGTTGGCCCCTAGGACGGAGCCAATCTCTAGAGCACCTGATAGAACGGTGTTGTCAGAGTTAAAGGAATTAAAGGTGCAGATGCAAGAGCTACTAGATAAAGGATTCATTCGCCCTAGTGTATCGTCATGGGGAGCGCCTGTGTTATTCATGAGAAAGAAGGATGGTTCGTTGCGTTTCTGCATCGACTATTGGCAGTTGAATCAAGTTACCATTAAGAACAAGTATCCGTTGCCAAGGATAGATGACTTGTCCGATCAGCTGTGAGGAGCTTCGATATTTTCTAAGATAGACCTGAGGACAGGCTATCATCAGTTGAGGATTAAGAATGAGGATATACCGAAAACGACGTTTCGTACGCACTACGGTCACTACAAGTTTACAATGATGCCGTTTGGTTTGACCAATGCCCCAGCTGCTTTCATGGATTTAATGAACCGAGTGTTCAAAACATATTTGAATCAGTTCGTCATAGTGTTCATCGACAACATACTGGTGTACTCCAAAAGCCCTAAGGAGCATGAACAACATTTGACAATGGTTTTATTAACCTTAAGTGGATACGCACTTTACGCCAAGTTTAGTAAGTGTGAGTTCTGGCTCAATCGAGTAGCTTTTCTTGGTCATATGATCTCTGGAGAAGGAATCTCAATGGACCTAGCCAAGATCGAGGTGGTCATGAACTAGACAAGATCGACAACAGTGATAGAGGTTCGGAGCTTTCTAGGTCCGGCATGCTATTACAGGCGATTCATGGAAAGGTTTTCCGCGATCGCTACTCCTTTGACGCGTCTATTGAAGAAAGAAGTGAAGTTTGAATGGACGGATAAGTGCGAGAGAAGTTTTTAAGAGCTCAAGCACAAGCTGACCACCGCTCTAGTGTTGACGATACCGTCTGGTCTTGGAGGGTATGAAATATATAGTGATGCGTCGTTTAAAGGGTTAGGATGCATTCTCATGCAACATGGAAGAGTGGTTGCTTATGCATCCCGACAGCTAAGGCCTCATGAGTTAAACTACCCGACTCATGGCTTGGAATTAGCAGCAATCATTTTTGCCCTAAAGATTTGGAGGCACTACTTGTGTGGGGAAACGTTTCAGATTTTTACGGATCACTAAAGTCTGAAATACTTGTTTTCTCAGAAAGAATAGAACATGAGACAGCGTCGTTGGATGGAACTTCTCAAGGACTACGACTGTGACATCCTGTACCACCCTGGAAAGGCCAACAAAGTAGCGGATGCGATCAGTCGAAAGTCTGCCACCGCACACATGATGATTAAGGAATGGACTCTACTCGAGGAAGTACGAGATTTAGAGTTCAAGTTTGAGGTAGGTCGTGTCTCGAGTCTTTTGACTACCCTAAGGATTGAACTAGAAGTACAGGCTAAGATTAAGACATTGCAATGAACGGATCTTGCGATTCTGATCCGAAGATCATCGATCCATATGGCTCGAAATTCGAGGCAGAAGAAGTGGAGTGTGATCCGGAGCCTCCTCCTGGTTATGGTCACACATAGTGATAGGCACTGTATGCTTATCTTTTGGGCTGCCTTTTTTGTAGCGAAGCTAGGTTAACCCGACCACCCCACCCCTTTTTATATGTGTGGTCTGCTAGGAAGCGGCCTTGTGATAGGCTTGTATATATTGTAATCTTCCCATGGTCAACAGTGAATACATAAAATGAGCTTTTGCTATTTGTGGATTACTGATTTCCTTCTGACTATCCCTGCTGTATTTTTTTTTCTAGGGAAGCGAAATCGTTTCTGCTTGTGCTTGATTGAAAGATAAAACTAAATGGGTCGGTGACGCGTCCTGGGACGTCGCAACTTAATGATCGAGAAGGGATGTTAGCGTGTCCGATGGGTGCGGGTTGTAACAGCAAGGCTAGTCGTCAGTCTTTAGGATTGTCTTCAACTAGCAGTTTGTTTCCATTGAATTTAATTTAGTGATGTTTGGGGTCCTTCTCATTTAATTTATGGGTAATGCATCTTCTACTATCAGTGAAATCGTATAAAAATTTTCTGTAGAGTTCTCCATTAAGAATCTCGAGCCGCTGCACTTCTTCCATTGGATAAAGGCTATCCCCACTCTAAAGGGATGCTTCTCTCTCAAGGATGTTATAATGATGATCTTCTTCATCGGGTTGGGATGTCTGAGTGCTGCCTATTCGAACTCCTATGGCCACTCCTTAACTACAAATCCATCTGAGAAAGCGGGTGCCCTAATGTCTGATGCTACTCTGTATCGGTCTATAGTTGGTGCCCTCTAATATGTGACAATAACAAGACCAGATCTCTCCATTGCCAATAATAAAGCCTGTCAATTCATGCATGCACTAATTGAAGACCATTGGCAAATGGTGAAATGCATCTTTTGCTATCTCGAACATACAAGGTTGTCTGGTCTAATTCTTTCCCGATGGAATGATACTGGCTTGTAAGCCTTTTTCGATGCGGATTGGGCTAGTAACTCTAACGACAAGAAGTCAACTAGAGGATATGCTATTTTTTTGGGTCCTAACTTATTCTCTTGGAGCTCTAGGAAACAACGAACAGTAGTGTGCTCTTCCATAGAGTCTGAGTATAAAGCTCTTGCTGATGCTGCAGCTAAACTCATCTGGCTTGAGTCACTCTTTCAAGAGCTTGGGTTCCCTCTTCAAGGTCCTCCCATCCTTGGTGCGATAATATTGGTGCCACTTAACTATTTGCAAATCCGATTTTCCATGCTCATATGAAACATGTTGAAATTGACTTTCATTTTGTCTGTGATCATGTCGCCAAATGACAGCTCAATCTGTAGTTTATCTCCACAGCTGACCAATTGGTTAATGCTCTCACCAAAGCTCTTCCTACAGCATGTTTTGAATTCTTACGAGACAAATTGAATATTTGCGGTCTCGACTCTTCCGTTTGAGGGGGTGTATCAACCAAACATTATCAACCAAATATAGAGCTATCAATTTTGGAAGTTTTTGGAATCTTTAGAAGTTTGGAAGTTTTATATTTTATGTATTTCTTTACTTGCAAGTAGATCTACTCTTGGGTATATAAATATCCACCTAAGCTTAAAGGAAATAATATAACAACTCTGGTCTCAAAAAACCACACCTTCGTGCAATAGCTTAAAATTTTCGAACAATTGACAATAGTAGTCCTACTAAACCTCATAAGATATCAGAGCAGGACGTTCTGAGTTTAAATCTTTCTGAACCTTGCCTCCCTAATCAGTAGATGTCTCATTTGATTCGGGTAATAAGTAAAGGAATTTTGGTAGTTTAATGGTTCGGGCCGGGTTTCAAATTTCCTCCTTTCTTTTTTTCCCTTCCCTTTGTGCACACACACACTCTCTCTCCTCACTCTCAATGTTTACTCATTGTTCTCTCTCTCTCTCTCTCCCTCTCTCTCTCGCTCCCCCCCCATTTCTACTTTATTCTCTCTCTTTCCCTTCCCTTGCACTATCTATCCTCTCTCTCTTATGGACCCTTAACGAAACACTTGTTCTATCAGCGACCCAAAAGTCCGCCAGGTTGGGTTCTTCGCCCCTCTGCCTGACTGCTCCCAATCGAGCCCTCCCGACCTGATCTCCTCCCCCGTGTTCGCCGCACCTGTTGCCTCCATCTCCCCCTCTAGTAACTCCCACTCCCTAGTCTTGATCCCCCCCTCCTTGCCACCACTCCGACAACCTCAGCCTCTTATGCTCCATCCCTGTGACATCCTCAAATTCGACCCTATTCAGGATGTAATGAAATGATGATTTTAATTGATGCACTATTAATAATTCTTGCTCTGAATTGATTACTCATGAGAGACTAATCGAAAGGGAAATGCTATTAAGGAATTAAGTACGCACGACCTGAGAACTCAACCATGGATTGATAATTCGACCATAAGGATTGACGAGAGACAATTTTGAGCCATTATAGACCGATCAAGGAAAGGTTATAGAATGTTTCGTCAATAGTATACAATCGGATCGCGGGTGATTTCGCTTGACTGTTATATGGATTGTGAACGACCCTAAATCAATTCCTAATGATTGTTTACATTGAAACGCTGGTGATTGGCTCACCAAGCAATGAGCTATAATGGATAGTTACCGTAAGGTAATCCAGTTGAATCCATTGAATCGTACTAGTTACGAGTTTATGGAAAATAGAGGAGGAACCCCGATCCCTTTGATTTCGTCGCTTGAGGTAACCAGGCTGTTGTGTGAAAGATGCCAAGGTTATCTAGCGACTGTGGTTAATTCGTTGGCAGAGGAACTAAGGCTAGAGGACATAGCTGTGGTCCGTCATTTTCTCGATGTCGTTCCGAAGGAATTACCGGGATTGCCACCTGAAAGAGAGATTGAGTTTGTGATTGAGTTGGCCCCTAGGACGGAGCCAATTTCTAGAGCACCTTATAGAATGGCATGTCAGAGTTAAAGGAATTAAAGGTGCAGAAGAAAGAGTTGCTAGATAAAGGATTCATTCACCCTAGTGCATCACCACGGGAAGTGCCTGTGTTATTCGTGAAGAAAAAGGATGGTTCGTTGCGTTTCTGCATCGACTATCGGTAGTTGAATCAAGTGACCTTCAAGAATAAGTATCCGTTGCTAATGATAGATGACTTGTTCGATCAACTACAAGGGGCTTCGGTATTTTCTAAGATAGACCTGAGGACAGGCTATCATCAGTTGAGGATTAAGAAGGATGATATATCGAAAACGGCATTCTGTATGCGTTACGGTCACTACGAGTTTACAATGATGCCATTTGGTTTGACCAATGCCCCAGCTGCTTTCATGGATTTAATGAACCAAGTGTTCAAAGCATATTTGGATCAATTCATCATAGTGTTCATCGACGACATACTAGTGTACTCGAAAAGCCCTAAGGAGCATGAAAAACATTTGAGAATGGTTTTACTAACGTTAAGAGAAAACGTACTTTACGCCAAGTTTAGTAAGTGCGAGTTCTGGCTCAAGCGAGTAGCTTTTCTTGGTCATGTGATCTTTTGGGAAGGAATCTCAGTGGACCAGCCTAGATTGAAGCGGTCATGAATTGGACAAGACGGACAATAGTAGGTTCAGAGCTTTCTAGGTCTGGCAAGCTATTACAAGCGATTCGTGGAAAGGTTCTCTACGATCGCTACTCCTTTGACGCATCTACTGAAGAAAGAAGTGACGTTTGAATGGACAGATAAGTGCGAGAGGAGTTTTCAAGAGCTCAAGAACAAGATAACCACCGCTCCAGTGTTAATGATACCGTTTGGTCTTGGAGGGTACGAGATATATAGTGATGCGTCGTTTAAAGGATTAGGATGCGTTCTCATGCAACACGGACAAGTAGTTGCTTACGCGTCCCGACAACTAAGGTCTCATGAGTTAAACTACCCGATTCATGATTTGGAATTAACGGCAATCATCTTTGCCTTGAAGATTTGGAGGCACTACCTGTGTGGGGAAAAGTTTCAGATTTTTACGGATAACCAAAGTGTGAAATACTTATTTTCTCATAAAGAATTAAACATGAGACAACGTCGATGGATGGAACTTCTTAAGGACTACGAATGCGACATCCTTTATCACCCTGGAAAGGTCAACAAGGTAGTGGATGCGATTAGTCGAAAGTCTGCCATCGCGCACATGATGATTAAGGAATGGACTCTACTCAAGGGAGTACGAGATTTAGAGTTCAAGTTTGAGGTAGGTCACCTCTCGAGTCTTTTGGCTAGCTTAAGGATTGAACCAGAAGTACAAGCTAAGATTAAGGCATTGCAATCAACGGATCCTGCGATTCAGAAGATCCTACAAGGAGATGTAGATAAAAGAAAGCCAAACTTTCAAGTGGTTGAAGATGGAATGTTGAGGTTTCGTGGACGATTGTATGTACTTGACAACATGGAACTCAAGGACGAGATTCTGTCAGAAGCACATCGAAGCAATTATAGTATCCACCCCGGTAGTACAAAGATGTATTAGAATCTACGTCAGCATTACTAGTGGAATGGAATGAAAGTTGATGTAGCCAAGCACGAAGCCAAGTGCTTGATGTGCCAATAAGTGAAAGCATAGTATTTCAAGCCAGGTGGATTACTACGACCACTCGAGATCCCAGAATGAAAATGGGAACATATCACAATGGATTTCATGATGGGTCTACCAAGGAGTCAGAGAGGTAATGACTCTATTTGGGTCATGGTTGATAGACTGACCAAGTCTGCACATTTCAACACCGTACGAAAAGATTTCGCCATAGATAGATATGTTGAGTTGTACATGCGACAAATAGTTCACCTTCATAGAGTATTGGTGATGATTACTTCGGATCGAGATCCAAAGTTCACCACTACATTCTGGAAAAGGCTTTAAGGTGCCATGGGAACAAAGCTGTAGTATAGCATAATTTATCATCCGCAAACGGATGGACAATCCAAGAGAACGATTCAATCTCTCGAGGATATGCTGCAAGCTTGCGTTTTGGATTTCAAGGGAAGTTGGGAGGAACAAGTGCATCTCGTTGTGTTCGCTTATAACAATAGCTATCAACAGAGCATTAGAATGGCACCATTTCAAGCTTTGTCTGGTAGAACTTGCAAAACTCTAATATGTTGGGACAAGGTTGGAGAAAGGAGGATTACTGGTCCAGAGTTGGTACAGCAATCAGTTAAGGTAGTTAAAGTCATCAGAGAAAGGTTTAAGACAGCCTAGAGCTGTCAGAAAAGCTACGTGGATAAGCGACGAAGGCCTTTGGAATTCCAAGTAGGTGATCACATCTTCCTCAAAGTGTCACCTATGCGATGAATGTCGCAGTTTGGCAAGAAAGGAAAGTTAAGCCTGAAATATGTTGGATCGTTCGAAATTTTGGAGAGGATTGGGATTTTAGCATACTTTCTAGCTTTTCCGCCGAAACTGGCTCAAGTACACGACGTCTTCCATGTGTCCATTCTAAGAAACGCACTTGCTGAATTATGAAGAAATAGACGTGGACGACAAGATGTCGTGTGTGGAAAGACTAGTGCGAATTGAAGCCAAAAAAGGCTAAGTGTTGCGGAACAAGACGATCCCTTTGGTTAAGGTAATCTGGCAACATCATGAAATGGAAGGAGCTACTTGGGAAAGCGAATAGATAATGAGACGATAGCATCCCCATCTTTTTGAGTAGGTTGGTTGTTGTAAATTTCGAGGATGAAATTTCTTTAAAGGGGAAGAGTTGTGACATACTCAAATTCGACCCTATTCAGGATGTAATGAAATGATGATTTTAATCGATGCACTATTAGTAATTCTCGCTCTAAATTGATCACTCATGAGAGACTAACCAAAATGGAAAGGCTATCAAGGAATTAAGTACGTACGACTTGAGAACTCAACCTTGGATTGATAATTCGACCATAAGATATGACGAGGGACAATTTTGAGCCATTATAGATCAATCGAGGAACGGTTATAGAATGTTTCGTCAATAGTATACAATCGAATCGCGAGTGATTTCGCTTGACCGTTGTATGGATTGCGAACGACCCTAAACCAATTCCTAATGATCTTGTACATCGGAACTAGTGATTGACCCCTCGCAATTACGTGATAACCGAGGTCATCTATGGCTCGAGAAAGCTTAAACGTGGATTGACGTCGAATCAACCATGGGTCGAATACGCGTAACTCCTAAAAATCGCTCGTTAGTTCGAGATATACTAAAGTTGCAATCGATTGATTTTGACCATGAATTAGAATTCGAATTTGGGTATCAAACCTTCGAGGATATCAAGACTAAGCTATAGGACGTCGCCTCATTGATATACCTATTTATCAGTTTGCTAGAGACTCTCGAAAAAGGAGTTGACGGGCCGAGATTTGGAGTCCATGAGGAAGTGGGCTGGCGAAGGCACATTGGGCCTCAAGCCCAACGTGGTTCGGCCATCTTGGGCCCAAGACAAGCCCAATTAACCCGATTGAGCCTAATGACCTTTTCTAGTCCAATCCTTATCATTTTGAGCCTAAATTCGATTTATACGAACCCGTACAAAATTCTAGCTCATATACGCATATAGTATTTTATACTTTGTGAAATTACCAAGATTCCCTTCTTACATTTATGATCATGAGACAAAGGACTTATTGGATGAAGACTTTAGGCGAAGCCTCGTGATGAATGGAGACTTTGGGGCAAGCATTGATGAGGAGAATAGATCTTGAAGCTTGGCTTGTTCAAGACGCTTGCTAGAGTTGATATATCTCACTTGGACTCTCTTTCTTACTCTCTCCCCTCCCTCCCCAAACTGGCCACCTCTCTCTCTCTCGGCTAGCCACCAACGGCGCCACCTCAGCCCGTGTGGCTACTATTTTGCCGGCCAGAACCATCACCGAGTGCTGCTATGACCTCCCGTCGCCGTGCGCCACCCGTTCGATTTGTTTCCACCGTCAATCCGAGCCCCGCCGAGCAAGACCAGCCTCACTGGTTCTGTTTTGCTGCTGTCCGGCCGCCGCCGTCGTTTCGTGTCTTTTTTAGACTGAGCCACGCGTAGCCCTCGCAACCGTCGTCATGCCTGTGTCATCGGAATCGTTCCCTGGTGAGTTTTTTTCCCTAATCCCTTGATTAGTATGTTAAACTTGATTAGGCTAAGTATGCTTAGTACTAATTAATTAGGGATTAGTTGATAGGTTATCTTGATAAGTGATAAGTGGACTTGATAGGTTATCAAGAATGCGATAAGCTATCGATAATTTATGCGATAAGCTATCGGGGTTGTTAGTGATAAGCTATCGTCATTTATGTGATAAGCTATCGAATTATATTATCTGTATTTTTGTGTAGTACTAATACTAATTTATGATTGCATTATGCGTGAATCGTGATGCCTACGTTGGGAATTACCATATAAATTGGCTTGTATAGCTAATTAGATTGAACGGCTACTTTCAAGGAAAGAATTATGGATACCTAAATATACTTAGTTTGATGATTTAATTACGTGTATGTGATCACGTGTGATTTATTTACTACATTTTTGGCATGAGAGTTGCATTAAGTTGAGAAACGCCTGGATAAGCCGAAAGACCCCCGTATGGAGACGGGCGTGCCCTCAATCGACCGTAATGGATCGAATGGATAAATGCCTGGATGAGCCGGACGACCCCCGCATGATGATAGGCGTGCCCTCGATCGACCGTAATGGATCGAATGGATAAATGCCTTGATGAGCCGAAAGATGCCCGTATGAAGATGGGTGTACCCTTAATCGGCCATAATTGATCGAATAGATAATTGCCCGGTTGAGCCGGAGGACCCCCGTGTGAGGATGGGCGTGCTTGAGTGGCCGTGATAATTAGAACGCGCTTGAGTGCACTATGAACGAGAATGTCGACAAGCATTCTGATTACGTTCTTTACTTATTGTATTATATTGCTTATGGTGATTTATAACATGCAGGGCGTGTACCAAGGCAATGCAAGGTTGACTATGAATGTATGATGGTATGTTTGTGCGTATTGTACTGTATTGCATATATTAGGTGCATCTGAGCTGAGTTGACCTGCTAATCGAGGTTTAGGTCGATAACTCGCTGAGATTTATCTCATTGTAGTTGTTGTTTAAATATTTTCAGACCCTCGAGTATGAATCGACCACCTATGCATTTTGGTATGCCCATGGATATGGGTACAATAGTGGTAGATTATCCGGTGGAACCAGATATGACGTATCAAAAGCATTTGACTACCGTCTGGGTTGATGAAGGGTTAACTATGTGGCAACCACACGAGTTCGTAGCTTGGTTCCCTAGGGTGGGGGATAGGCTGTTTGGTTCGATTAGAGGTTTCGATGGACCCCCCGCTGGTGGCCCTAGAGATGAGATTTGGGATCCTATGAATCTCGACCCTCCGGACGGAGCTGTTTCTAATCTAGAGATCGATTCGTATGGCATGGAATCCGATACTGAAGAAGAGGAGTCCGACCCGGAGCCTCCTCCTAGTTATGGTCAGCTATGGTGATAGGCACTGTATGCTTATCTTTTTGGGCTGCCCTTTTGTAGCGAAGTTAGGTTAACCCAACCACCCAATCCCTTTTTGTATGTGTGGTCTGTTGGGAAGCAGCCTTGTGATAGGCTTATATATATTGTAATCTTCCTAAGGTTAACAGTAAATAAATAAAAAGATTTTTGCTGTTGATGTTGGTTGTTTTCCTTCTGACTATCCCTACTGTAATGTTTGTCTGGAGAAGTGAATCGTTTTCACATGTGCTTAATTGAAAGATAAAAATAAATGGGTCGGTGACGCTTCCTGGGACGTCGCAACTTAACGATCGAGGAAGGATGTGGTGTGTGGCGTTTGGATTTGTGGGCATCTAGAAACGAAGTTCTTCTTGCATGAGCTAGAAAACAAAGTGATTCACACGATCCATTGCTTGAGTTAGAGTCTATAGAGTACGGGTAAGCTGTCTACGATGATGGATCATGTCGATTTCGTTAAATTGAGCTTGAATTTGATGTCGTCTGGGGTAGGGTGTTCGGCCAAGAGGCCTTGCGTGTGCGTGGTGTCGTGTAGTTCACCTGTGGTTGTGGTCGTTTGCTTGAGTTGGCATGATGAAGTGCATTCGTGATCTTGTGGTCTTGTGTGGTTCCGTTTCGATGTCAGGTTTATTCATTAAAGAATCCAAGCACGCGAATGCGAGTGGTCAAGTACGTTTGTGATGGTCGTCATGCTTGGTGGATTATGAGAATGTGTGGTTGCATTGAAAGTGATAATGATTGAGATATCTGTCGGCCAACGTCCTGATGTGTTTGATTATATGTCCGCCTATGTCCGGACGATTCCCCATGGGAGCTTGAGTGTAAGTTGGGAAGTCCACGGCTTGTATCCCGTTGGAATGGAGCCCCAGAGTAAGGGAATCGAGGCCAGTGTCCCTCGGATAGAATTGAGGCCTGTGTCCCTCAAGATTCCCATGGCCGGTGTCCCATGGACGATGAATTGGGGTAAAACCCAGAATCGAGGCTTGTGTCCCTCGTTGACGTTAAAGAGGCCTGTTTCCCTCCTGTGTCCCTCTTGTAAAATGAAAACGGGAGCTGAATTGACAAAGAACGAAGCTCGGGCCGCCTCCTTTCTTCCTTGACGTCGTGCGGTCGAGCGGGTGGAGGAGGAGGGAGCGAACGTCGGGCTTGAGGGCTGAGGTCGTCGGGGACGTCGTCAAGGGATGGAGGACCACCGCTATCCCCTTCGATGGCAAGCTTGAGCAAAAAGAGGAAGGGCACGAAGTGGGAGGGTTCTCGACTACGGGGTGGATTTCACGAGGATGAAGAAGAAGAAATGAGGGGAAGAGAGAGTAGAGAAGGGGGGGGGGGTATTTACAGGGTGAGGTGGGTAGTAGTGTAGACTAGAGGCGGTGGAGTTTCCGGAACCAATTTCACGTCGACCCGTCGTACGAACTCTGAACCAAAAGACTGAGCTCAACAGTCCAAAACTTATCATCCATATTCGACGGTCTAACCACTTCATTTCGCCCGTGATTAAACTTCTCAAGGTATAATAATCTCTCATTCTTGTCCATTCGTTCGACAATTACCGCACTCTTCACTTCATTTCATCCAATATTAATCACTTCACTCATTGAATTAATTCGACGAAAAAATCCGGTTGTCACAGTATGGAAACCCAAATTGTACTGAACTGCCGATACCCCTACCAATTGTTGGGGTTATCCCACATTGGTTGTGGAAAGGGCTGATGGTCAGTTTATAGGTGTGAGGGAAAGTCTCATCTTTTGAGCTAGCTTTTAGGATAAGAGAGGCCTAAGACTAACCAATACTAGTATCAAAGCCCAGGTTATCAACAAGTCTTGACCCAAGAGTCACACGAGAGAGATACGGATTGTTGCAGCTTCCGACCCATGGCCCGATGTGTGAGGGGGAGATTGGTTGGGTTATCCCGTGGAAGGGGCTAGTGGTCAATTTATAAGTGTGAGGAAAAATCATATCCTTTGAGCTAGCTTTTAGGATGAAAGAGGTCCAAAATCACCCAACACCAATTACATATTTTTTCCTTTAGGTTTAGGCCAAAGTCAATCCTACGTGAGGGGGTTTTTACAATATTTAGATACTAAACTACACATTCGTCTAACAACTTATGCATTTAGAATATTTAACAACGGTCCTACAAAGTTTCATGTAAACATATTGCGCCATGAATCGATGATTTGTTTTCGAATCTGGCTTCCATTCAACGCTTGATTATGAATAGCAAACAAATTTTAAATTATGACTAGAGAAACATTTTTCAATTTTTAGCGAAAACCAACAATATGTCTGGCACTTCACTGCCACGAGAATTGCTCGACATAACTGATTTATATGAGTTTTAACCCAACGAGAGAATTCTTCATATGAGTTTTAACCCTACGAAACTTTGTCCACATGACTAATATATATTCTTTGGGAAAAGGACACGTTTCGTGCTAAAAGTTGTGTACGGAGATTACTTTGATGCCAAAAATTTCAATCGGATCACTTTAGTGCCAAGTTTTTTGAAAAACGATCACTTTGGTGCCAAGTCCAATTTGCTCGCCGGAATTCTGACGTGGCATTATTTTATTAATAATTGGGGCTAACGTGGCTCCGACGAGGTCTAGTCAGTAATTAAAAAAGGTAAAATTGAAAAAAAAATACTAAAAATAAGAATACAAACTTAATCAGTTTACAAAAATAAAATAAAATAAATCTAAAAATTGGACAAAAAAATCAAAAGATACAAATTTTATTTAAAATAAATTGAAAAATTAGGTTAAAAAATTAAAAAAAAAAGAGTAAAAACTCCTTTTTTTTTAAATAAAAATTTTAAGGTTTTTTATTAAAATTTTAAGCGTATTTTTATTTTTTGTAATAAATTTTTTAGTTTAAATGAATTTAAATTTTAGCTAATTTTTAAAATTGAATTTGATTTATTTTAATTTATTTTAAAGTGCATGAGTCCACGTGGACTCTTTTTAAAAATGTCATTTTACATTAAAAAATTAATTATTAATGGCACATGGCACTTTTGGCCGGAAAATTTCGCCAGAAGCACAAAAGTGATCCTTTTGTTTTCGATTTGGCACTAAAGTGATCCTTTTATCTTCAATTTGGAACTAAAGTGACCCGATTGAAACTTTTGGCACCAAAGTGATCTCCGTACACAACTTTTGGCACCAGAAGTGTCCTTTTCCCTATATTTTTGTGAATAATTTTTTAATGGATAGAATTAGGCAACAATTTGAAGTAAATAACTCAATTTTTTCGTGAACCAATCATATACTCGGTCGGCATGGGAAACAACGGCTACCTTCATGCCTCAGTACTACTCCTCGATCAACCAGTTCACGCCCGACCAATATGCCGATGAGCTCATTCAGCAGTACTCTCAGCAACTAAGGTTGTAGCATTTCTTTTCCTTTCTCTTTGCACTATAACATGTAAAATTTGTACCTTTTTAACATGAAGAGATTAATCTAGGGTAGACAATGGCCCATATCATTGGTAATGCCATAATTCTACCATGGCCAAGAAGAATTACTTAGTATCTAAACTTTTACCTCTCTTTCACAAGAAATTCTTATTTTTCATAGCATATATATAGATTTTTTTTTTAAAATTCTGCAGTGTCTTTTTCTGAACTTTTTCTGATCTCCCTTCGCGTTGGCACAGAACAGTGCTGATGGAACCCCATGCGTGGAGAGGATCAACGTCGCATGTCAAACATTCAACAACAAGCGCAAGTTGCTCGTCGATCAGCTCAACAACTATTTCGCCGATGCTAGATTTATTTACGTTGACACTTATGTAATATTCCAAGATCTCATCAATCGACTTGCAAGTTTCGGTGGACCTTCTTCTATCTTCTTAGACAAGTTAATAGTGAAATTGGAGAAAAAAAAATTGATGTTAGAGTCCATTGAGAATCAACGGGTACTATAATTTGCTCATTGAAATTCAATACATTTTCGTTTTTGTGTCAAATTTCAGGTTTTAGAGTGACAAATGCCGGTTGTTACGGTGTTGGTAGGAACAATGGCCAAATCACATGCTTTCCCCTTCAGACCCCCCGCCAAAATCGAAACGGGTATCTGTTCTTGGACGTGTACCACCTGTCGGCTATGTTGCACCGACATGCCTCCTAGGGAAATGTTCATGTGTCGGACACGTGTCGGCATCTGACACGTGCCGGACACGCTCGGTCAACCGAAGGGACTCTCTTGTCCGGGGTTAAGGTAGGTCAAAATTAAAAAGACCCAAATTTTTTGACCAAATTTCTACCTCTCCTCTCAATCTCGCATTCTCTCTTTGACTTCTCGTGCTCTCGGCTCTATCGCCAATCTCCTCTCTTTCTCGTGTCATTGCTCTCGACTCTGTCGCAACTAGCCTCCCCTGGACGCCTCACGGCTCGCCGGCCTAAGCTTGCCGCCTCCCCTCACCTTAGGCCCTCAGTTCACCTCCTCTCGCGGCCTTGTTGCCTCCCCTCGCCGGTCTCTCCTCAGCTCGCTCGTTTGTTTCGTTTGTTGAAGTGTGCGAGCATTGATTGCGATTATATCTTTCCTTTTCACTTTCTCTCTCTTTTCGTTCAGGACACGTGGCATCTGCTTCTGGCCAGCTTTGAAAAAAACATGGGAAAATAATTTACCTGTTGGGACTGGTTAAAATGCAAATTAGTCTGTATTATTTTCATTTTTTGTCCTTTTCCTTAATTATAACGCCCGACTACGGTTTCGATGAAAGGCTAAAACGCCGACGAGTGCCTCACGTAGTAGGTTACGACTTTCCATGTGGACCAATAGTGAGGCTGTCTTATCCGAGGGTTATTTCATTGTTATCGTGGTCCCGTCTTTCTAGTTTCCATTTCTTTTTTTGCCTGAACTCCGTGGTCAAACATTTGGGCTTTTTCCAGAGGAGTAAGTAAAATCATGTGTAAGATCCGAATAAGTTTCGTTTGTTTTTTGTTTTCCACTTATTATTAAATGTTAAATCTAATGATGGAACGTGATTGTGGATTGCTTATTTTTTTCCCCTCCAAGTTTTATGGTTTATTAGAATGAAATGTGGTTGAATTTTTCAATTCGAAACACTGGTGGAATTGTTCTTTAGCCTTACATGCATTTCTTATTTGTGTTCTTTATCATGATGTTATTATTATTTGTTGGTAGTTTGTTTGTAAAACAAACGAAGAGGTGCCTTGTCTCACTTGACGGTTATTTTATTTGTTCAATTGACGAATGGACACGAGTGTGTATCTGTTCAATTGATGGTTATTTTCTAAGGCACTCTTACAACCTTTGAACGGTCGTGTCTATTCAATTGGCGGTTATTTTCTAAGGTATTCTTACAACCTTTGAACGGTCGTGTCTATTTAATTGGCGGTTATTTTATAAGGCACTCTTACAACCTTTGAACGGTCGTGTCTATTCAATTGGCGGTTATTTTCTAAGGCACTCTTACAACCTTTGAACGGTCGTGTCTATTCAATTGGAGGTTATTTTCTAAGGCATTCTTACAACCTTTGAACGGTCGTGTCTATTCAATTGGCTGTTATTTTCTAAGGCATTCTTACAACCTTTGAAAGGTCGTGTCTATTCAGAAATAACTACCGATTCAGACATGAAAAAGGTTTGATTGAATGTATAGTTTCGAACATGAAGAGGTATGTTTGAACTATCCGTTATTGGACACGAAGAGTTGCAAATTTTAGACAAAGATTGTTTTCAAACAATGAGAAGGTGTATGAGAATTAACACCTTTTCGGATGCGAAAAGGTGTGTTCTTTTCTCATTACATATTCAACTATTCTGCTCATTGTTCATAATTCAATTCTTCTTCAATTTTCGTTCTTTCCAAAAAAAGAGAAGTACAACCTTCGTTTTCTATTGTTTCCTAGAGAGTTCTTGGAGAAATATTAGAATTGCTATCTAATATTCTCGCTTGAGACTCTGTTGTATCCTGGAGGATTTTTGTCGGTAAACATTAGCAACGTTGTGGGGCAAATAATTCCTTAAAGAGAGTGCTATCACACCTCAGAGTCTGATTCCTTTGTTCATCCTATTCGGCACCATTTTTACTAACAATTTTAAGGAATTATTCGTTCAATAATGGAGTCAGAATCAATCAAGGTTATGAACCAGGATATGGTGAAACTGGACCGGTTCGATGGCAACAATTTCGCTCGCTAGAGAGACAAGATGATGTTTCTCCTCACTGCTCTGAAGATTTCCTATATCCTCGACCCCAATTTGATGACTATAAAGGATCCGGCGCCTACCACTAAAGGAGGAGAGCCTTGTGCAAGAGAAGTTGAAAGGGTCAACAAGGAGAGGAAGAAACGTGAGGAGGATAAATTGCTATGTAGAGGGCATATTCTGAACACACTATTGGATCGGCTATATGATTTGTTCACCGAGATGAAATCAGCCAGAGAAATTGGAATGCTCTCGAGTTCAAATACAAAGCGGATGAGCAAGGTACGAACAAATATCTGATTGCCAAATATTTTGACTTCAAGTTCATTGATACTAAACCCTTATTGGAGCAAGTCCATAAATTACAAGTACTGGTAAATAAAATTCGTGCCCTCAAGATAGATATTCCAGAATCCTTTCAAGTTGGAGCAATTATTGCAAAATTGCCTCCAAATTGAAAAGATTATGGAAAGAGGATGCTACACAAGTCGAAGGAGATCACTTTGGATCAAATACAGAAGCATCTTCGCATTGAGGAAGAGTCACGTTTACGTGATAAGTCTGTTTTGAATGATACCAAAGTGAATGCTATGGAGGGAAACGGATTTCAATCCAAAACCCACCAGAACTTGAAACGCAAGAGAGGGCAGAATTTTAAGAAGCCGCGGAAGAAGAAAAAAGGTTGTTGCTTTGTTTGTGGCAAGGAGGGTCATTATGCAAAGGAGTGCATGCATCGCAAGAGCATATTCAAAGACAAGAGCACTCCAACAGTAAAGGCAGATGCAAATATGGTTGAAGAGAATTATGTGGCCACGGTTTCAACCAAGTTTGCGAACATGAATATTTCTGAGAAAATTCATGATTTTGTGGCCATGATTTCTGAAATCAATTCTGCCACTATCGAATCTACTTGGTGGGTGGATTCTGGTGCAACGGTGCACATATGCAAGGATCGATCAATGTTCAAGCACTTTGAAGAGACCATTGAATTGCATCTTCAAGAGGTCGAGATGGTAAATAAAGCTCATGCAAAGGTTGCTGGCAAAGGCACAGTCATTTTAGATTTTACTTCTGGAAAGAAGGTTTCCCTTCTTAATGTACTGTTTGTACCCGAAATCAGAAGAAACCTAGTTTCTGTTGATTTGATTTGTAAAAGGGGATTTCGGGTTTTGTTTGAGTCCGACAAGGTTATCCTGTCGAAGAATGGGCTGTTTGTGGGAAAGGGTTACGCCAATGAAGGCATGTATCAATTGAGTATCAATAATAGTATTGTGTCTTCTGCCTATATTGTTGATTCTCCTCATTTATGGCATAGTAGGTTAGCACATTTAAATTTTCGCTATTTACATAATATAAAAAAGTTAGACTTGATAAATTTTAATGGCGAATTTGATAAATGTGAAATCTGTGCTAAGTCCAAATTGACAAAGAAATCATTTCCTAGTGTTAATAGAAATTCAAATTTATTGGATTTGGTCCATAATGACATATGCAAATTCAACGGCATGCTAACATGTCGTGGTAGAAGGTATTTCATAACCTTTGTGGATGACTGTAGTAGGTATTCATATGTCTATCTCCTAAGATCAAAGGATGAAGCATTTACCATGTTTAAGAAATATAAGGCTGAAGTGGAAAATCAATTAGAAAGGAAAAAGTCCTTCGTTCAGATAAAGGAGGAGAATATTTCCTAAATGAATTTTCAGCCTTTTGTGAATAACATGGTATTATTCATCAAACTTCAGCACCATACACTCCACAACAAAATGGTTTGATTGAAAGAAAGAATATGTCTTTAGGAGAAATGATCAATTGTATGCTCTCAAACTCGAAGCTACCAATTAATCTTTGGGGAGAGGCTTTGCTTACTGCATGTTACATTCATAATAGAGTACCATCCACAAGAAATAACGTTAGCCCTTATGAATTGTGGAAAGGTAGAAAACCAAACCTGTCGTATCTTAAAGTGTGGGGGTGTTTGGCATACTACAGAGTACCTGACCCTAAGAGGACGAAACTTGATCCTAGAGCTATCAAAAGTGCTTTTATTGGATATGCTGAAAACAGTAAAGCTTATAGGCTTCTTGATTTGGAGTCAAACGTCGTTGTAGAATCTAGAGATATTGAATTCTTTGAGAATAAATGTTCTACGGATTCTGAAATAACTAAAAAAATAATGCTCAAATGCAAGATACGAATAATTCAGAATCCATAGAAACACACGTAGATTCTCATAAAAAAAACAAATGATTCTAAAGACATGACTGAGCCTAGGAGAAGCACTAAAGCAAGAAAAGCGAAGGATTTAGGTCCAGACTTTATTACTCATGTTTTTCTTATTAAAGGAGATAGAGATAATAACGTGGTAAATAAATACCCATTGGTATTAAATTTAGAAGACGATCCTAAAAGCTTTAGTGATGCTATGTCTTTTAGAGATGCTTCTTTTTGGAAAGAAGCAATAGATGATGAAATGGATTCAATTATGTCCAATAATACTTTGGTATTAGCAGACTTACCAAAAAGATCTAAACCTATTGGGTACAAGTGGGTTTTCAGGAGAAAATACAATTCTAATGGTTCTGTCCAAGCTTTTAAGGCTAGATTAATAGCCAAGGGTTATAGACAAAAAGAAGGGATAGATTATTTTGATACGTATGCTCCTATAGCACGTATAACATCTATTCGAATTCGTTTTTGCTTTAGCATCCATTTATGACCTTTGTGTTCATCAAATGGATGTCAAGACTGCTTTCCTAAATGGAGATTTAAATGAGAAAATTTACATGGAACAACTAGAGGGTTTTGTTCTTCTTGAAAATGAGAGGAAAGTATGTAAATTAGTTAAATCTCTTTACGGACTTAAGCAAGCACCGAAGCAGTGGCCTAAGAAATTTGATTCAGTCATACTGTCCAATGGTTTCAAGCATAATAGTGCTGATAAGTGTATTTATTCTAAATTCACTAAAGATTATGGAGTTTTAGCCTACTTATACATTGATGATATGCTTATCTTTGGAACTAATATGACTGGAGTCATCGAGACCAAGAAGTATCTAACTTCAAACTTTAAAATGAAAGATTTGGGTGAAGTAGATACTATCTTAGTTATTAAAGTTAAAAAACATAGTGGGGGTTATTCTTTGAATCAATGTAACTACGTTGAAAAGATGTTAAATAAATTTAAACATCTTGGTTTCAAAGAAATGAGTTCTCCGTTTGATACTAGTGTCAAATTAAATTATAATACTGGTAGAGCAGTAGCACAACTTGAATATGCGAGTGCTATAGGGTCTTTAATGTATGCGATGCATTGTACTAGACCTGATATTGCATTTTCCATGTGTAAGTTGAGTAGATACACTTGTAATCAAAGTATAGAACATTGGAATGCCATTACTAGAATTTTTGGTTATCTTAAGAGAACTACAAATTTGGGATTGTTCTATAACAATTATCTAGCTGTATTAGAAAGATACACCGATGCTAGTTGGATTTCTAGTGTGGGAGATAAACTTTCCACTTCTGGATGGATCTTCATGTTAGGTGGATGTGCTATTTCTTGGGCGAGCAAGAAACAAACATGCATAACTCACTCAACTATGGAATCCGAATTTATTGCTTTAGCAGCCAGTGGGAAAGAGGCTGAATGGATAAGAAATTTGTTGATGGACATCAAATTATGGCCTAGTCCTATGCCTCCTATTTCTATTCACTGTGACAGTCAAGCTACTTTAGCAAAGGCTTATAGTAGCATTTATAATGGTAAGTCTAGACATATCAGTCTATGACATGAGTACGTGAAACAATTGATTCAGGATGGTACCATAACAATTATTCACGTGAGGTCAAGTAAGAATCTGGCGGATCCCTTTACAAAGGCTCTTCCAAGAGATGTGGTAAAGGTGACCTCAAAAGAAATGGGGCTGAAACCCTTTGATTAAAATCACCAGTAATGGTAACCCGACCTAATACTAGCACATCACTAGTTATAAGGTTTAATGGGTAAAAACAAGTTACTGAAAGTAATTGTTTGATACTAACATTAGGCCGGACATGAGAAGTCAGTATCGTCTGTTACGTTTTAGAGGCTGAGTTATACTCTTAATGAAGTATAGTACCATTTAGTAACGTGTTTATAAGTAACAGAAACACGTGGAAATACTTCACTTATATGGGCTTAGAAGTGGTGCCGCTTCTTACGAAAGTTAGGGTTTCTTTCTAGAGAGCTCATGAAACAGGAACAAGCACAAGGCCATAATAGTGCTGAGTAATTATGAACTTCTCGCTGAAACAAGAGGTTAGTATAATGCGGTATGTCCGATTCTATTATTTAGAGTAACAAGTTTAAAGCCAAGCTACTTGTGACTTTGATAGAGTTTTGAGATACTTGCACTAAATAAAGGTTTAACTCGAAAGAGACCTTTATGTAGGTATATTAATCTCATGAAAATGTTGGCCGTATTTTTTTTAGAAATTTTATTTTTTATTTTTTATTACAAACAAAGTGGGGGATTGATGGTAGTTTGTTTGTAAAACAAACGAAGAGGTGCCTTGTCCCACTTCACGGTTATTTTATTTGTTCAATTGACGAATGGACACGAGTGTGTATCTGTTCAATTGATGGTTATTTTCTAAGGCACTCTTACAACCTTTGAACGGTCGTGTCTATTCAATTGGCGGTTATTTTCTAAGGCACTCTTACAACCTTTGGACGATCGTGTCTATTCAATTGACGGTTATTTTCTAAGGCATTCTTACAACCTTAAAATGGTCGTGTCTATTCAATTGGCGGTTATTTTCTAAGGCACTCTTACAACCTTTGAACGGTCGTGTCTATTCAATTGGCGGTTATTTTCTAATGCATTCTTACAACCTTTGAACGGTCGTGTATATTCAATTGGCGGTTATTTTCTAAGGCATTCTTACAACCTTTGAACGGTCGTGTCTATTCAATTGGCGGTTATTTTCTAAAGCATTTTTACAACCTTTGAAAGGTCGTGTCTTGTGATGTCCCGAAATTTTAAGGCCTATTATATGAATGATATTGGACTGTTGGAATTTAGTGACATTTATCGAACGCAGGAATCGTTCAATCTAGAGGACTTATATTCGTCGATTGAAGTGTAGTTAATTGTAGTTCGATTAGATTAGTCGCGCCGTAATTTAGTCTCTCCGAATTCCTTCGCGCCCGATCCGACCCTGAACCAAATATTCTGAACCAGTCCTAAATCGTCAGATTACCGAAATACCCTCAGATATTATTCATATACGCCATAAACAATTAATACCGAATGACCGTGGGTCCCACCTCAATAAATGCTAGTCAAATCTTACTTTTTGACTTTTGGCTATTTACCAAAATACCCTTGGACCAAGGAAATGACCAAATTGCCACCAAAGACCAATTTTCTCTCTCCTCTCTCTCTCTTCTTTCTTTCTCACTCACGGCAGCCCCTCCCCCTTGCTTCTCACATTGCCATCACCATCTTCATCTTCTTTACCTTGCCGCAGTTCACCGAGAGCCGCCGGACCGTTGACCACCTTCCTACCGCCGCGCCTAGCCACCGCCGCCGCGTGCCGCGCCCAACTGAGCCCCTTGCCGTCCTTGCCGCCGCTGTCCAACCCCTATTCGATCACCGTCCAGCTGCTGCCGCCGTCCAACCAAGCCGCCGGAGTCACCATAGCCTCGCCGGACCTTGGCCGAAGCTCCGCCAAGCTTGCCGCCCGCTCGCCGTGTCCGTTTGTCGTTGTTCGGCCGCTGTCCAGCTGCTATCCAGCAGCCGTTCGTCGTCGTTCGGGTGTCGTTTTGGAAAACCGACACCGTGGTTGCGTCCGGATCGACGAGACGAGTCCGTAGGGACCGCTGCCAGAATTTTCACCACTGCCGCCGCCGCTGCCGCCCTTCGCCGGTCGCGGCCGACCGTCGCCGCTAGTTAATTAGTGAGTTAACCCCTAATCCCTAATTAGGAAGTTAATTGCACTTATTAGGTTAATTAGTTAGTTACCATAATTAATTAGATAGTTACCGCAGTTAATAGATAGTTACCGTGGTTAAACAGTTAACTGTGGTTAGATTAAATAGTTACCATAGTTAGATTAAATAGTTACTGTGGTAGATTAATTAACTGATGTGGTTAGTTGAATTAACCGTGGTTAGGTGGAATAGTTACCATGGTTAATTGCCTGTTGTATTGTGTCGATAATTTATGGTGTCTGATCGTGGATCGGACTGAGTGTTGATTGCTCTTAAATGCTGAATGATCACACTAGTGTCGATAGACCATGTTAAATTGAAAATGATTATTCGCGTGACCAAATATGATTTTGAGCATGAAATTGGCCGTGGGCTAGGTTTGAGCATGATGTGAGTGTGGTTGCATAAAAATGAGATTTGGCTTAAGAGTCGGTAAGAAAATGCGAGGTCACGCATGGTTTTAATTGTGTCACCCTAACGTAACTGGGGGCACGAGCGATACCCTTGTTGACATGGGTCGCTGCCTAATAAGTCTGTGTGCCGGCGACGTACCGTCCGGGATTCCACGGCTTATTGGTTGCCTATCAGTCCGTGCCGGCGATGTATAGTCTGGATAACACGGCTGATGAGATGCCGGTCGCAACTTGTGTTGGTCCGTAGTCCCTCATGGAATTATTCCTAGTGTGTTCGCCTTAGGGAATTTGAGGGAGCCATCGGATGCCGTCGCTGTAACGTAGTAGGACGACGCCCGGTTAATCCGAAAGAGTACTAGCAGCGAGGTTGTACTTTGGCGAGAGTGGGTATCTCTTGGCCGTGATGACCGGAACACGTGTGTTGCATAGTGCATGAGTATTATTGAGTGTTCTGGTTGAGTGATTGGATGTTGTTTACGCGTTACCATGATATAATTGTTGTATGGCTCCAGGCGAGGTACGTTGCATGTGGTTGTTCTTCTGATGTTGTGTTTAGTTCGCTAGAACTATTAGATTGTCTACGTGAATCAACGTCCTAATCGGACTTAGGCGTTGACCCGCTGAGATTCATATCTCATGTGCTTGGCTGATCGCCTTTCAGGTCCTCGAGATGGCCGCGCGCCACGTTAGATTTGGCGTCCCGGTTGACCTAACGATGGTACTTCATCACCGTCATGTTGCCAATTCTGAGGACGTGTGGGAACAGCATGTCACGACAGTCTAGGTCGACGACGGTTGCCACACTATGTGACATACCTCTTTAAGGCCTAGTTCTTGTGTCAGGCTAGTGTTCTCATAGGACTGATTCGGGGGTTTGATGTACCCCTGGTTGCCGGTCCAATCGTCCAGACTTGGGACGCGACGGAGGCTGACATGCCGGACGGGGAGATCGTGGACCCAGATATGAGTTCTGAGGAGGAGGACCCAGATTCGCCACCTGGTTATCAGGGTTGACCCAGTGTTGTTGGCCCGGGGGTTTGGAGCAGCTGTGGAGGAGTTTTTGGAGGCCGTGTAGTATATAGTCGGTAGTATAGTAATAGTGTATCGGCTATAGTATGCCCTGACCCGACCCGATATCTTTTTGTGGGTCTAAGGGATCGGTCCAAGAAGAACTTGTGTAATATGTGGTTTTTCCTACGGACTATTCAGGATGTAAATAAAAGGTTGTTTGTTGTATTTCCTATTTGTCTATCCCTGTTGTTTGTTGTCTGGGGTTGTATTCGCTTCAGCATGTGCTTAATTATAAGATAAAAACAAATGGGTCGATGATTCACCTAGTACATCATCCTTTGACCTGACGTTTGGAAAGGATGGTCGCGCTCCCGGGATTCGGGGTGGGACATCCCCATTTTCGTATCAGAGTATGGTTTGTGGAGTAATAATATGCGCTGGGTTTGGGATAGTCAATAGGATTGAAACCCTATGCTTGTGTTTGCTGTTTGATTGTTGTTTAGTAGTTAACCTGAGTTCTCATTACATGTTGCTTTTGGTGAGCGGGAGTCCTTACGGTCCTGCAGGATGAGCAGCCGTAGTCGGAGAGCACCCCGTGGTAGGGCAACTCCGGTGGATCCCGAAATGGAGAGGGATCATGTCCCGAGAGTATCTACAGAAAGGGTAGCTCCAGTTGTTCCGGAAGCGGTTGGGAACCACGTTCCTACACCACGCAGAGGTAGACGAAGGGCCGCCCGAGCAAGACCCAGAGTGGGTAGGGTGGACGAACCGGAAATGTTCGAAGGAGGAGCAGCCCATGCAGATCCTAGAGTGGACGGGATTCTTCAAGCTTTGGAAGCCATGGGTAACCTGATGGGGAAGCAAATGAGGAACCAAGCTGCAGCTGCCATTCCACAGGAGGGTCCGTTAGCTGAAGACGGGACCCCCAGGCCTTAGACTCATAGATTGGTGGAGCAGTTTATGAAGCTTAAACCGCCAAGGTTTTCGGGAACTGGTGACCCGGAGGCTGCAACCTCATGGATGGAGGATTTGGAGAAGGCCTTTGCCTTGCTAGGATGTTCGGAGGAAGAGAAGGTAACGCTGGCTGTCTACCAACTATAGGGTAACGCTAGCTCGTGGTGGAAGGCCACGTAAGGGAGTGTGTTTCCCAGAGGTACGATCTCGGATTGGGGTGCCTTTGCGGAAGCCTTCAACGAAAAGTACTTCTCAGGTTGCACGCGAGAGCAGAAGATGGATGAGTTTCTGCAAAGTTTGCCGAGCTGTCCAAATATGCACCGAGAATGGTAGAGAACCCTGAGGATAGGGCGAGGAGGTTCAGAGATGGGTTGAAGCCGGAGATCAAGAGCGTGTTAGTGCCGTTCAACCTGAGGAACTACAATGAGCCGTATGAGAAAGCTCAGCTGGTAGAAAGGGATGTTGCTAAAAGGGCAACCGCATCTGGATCGCGATTTGCTCCTGTTGTGAGGGTTAATCGAAGGTTCGGTAAAGGACCAATGATGGGTAATAGGAATCCCATCCCGCCTAGCAGGAGGAATTTTATTGGAAAGTCGACGTTCCGTCCCGACATGGTATGTCCGATTTGCCGACAGAAGCACAGGCCTAGCTCGTGCCCAAGGAGGTCAGGTGCTTATTTTGGTTGTGGCAGGCATGGCCACCAGATCAAAGATTGTCCTCAGAGACAGATGGGAGGACAGTTGCGACAAGGAGGTCAGATGCAAGGGAACGTTCCGCAAAACTTTCAGAACCGACCGCCAGTACAAGGAAGGGTGTATGCTGTCACCCGAGAAGAGGCGAAAGACTCGCCAACCGTTTCAGGTACGGTCTTATTGCATAACCAAGTAGCTTATGCATTGTTTGATTCAGGAGCTTCCCATTCCTTTGTTGCTGCTTAGTTCGTTAAGCTAGCTAGCATGAGTACAGAACTGTTGAGATCAACTATTAGGATATCTACACCGCTTAAGGATAATATTATGGCTACAGTAGGATGCCCTAATTGTAGGCTGGTCGTAGATGGTCATGAGGGAAGGATAAATCTGATTGTGCTAGCTATGTTTGATTTTGATGTCATTGTTGTTATGGACTGGTTCATTGAGCAAAGAGCTGTTTTGGATTATCATAGTAAGACTATCCTATTTAACCCATTGAATGTTGTTAGTTTCAAGTTTGATGGAAATCGAGGGGGAACCTCGATCCCCTTAGTTTCATCGCTGGAAGCGACTCGATTGTTGGATGGAGGTTGCCAAGGTTATTTGGCGTCTGTTGTAAATGTGTTGGCTGAGGAGTTAAGGCTGGAGGATATTGTTGTAGTAAGAGAGTTCCCTGATGTTTTTCCGAAGGAGTTACTTGGATTATTGCCGGAAAGGGAATTAGAGTTTGTGGTTGAGTTACCCCTGGTACGGAGCCAATCTCAAAAGCACTGTATCGGATAGCGTTATCAGAACTCAAGGAACTGAAAGTACAGATGTAGGAGTTATTGGATAAAGGATATATCCGTCCAAGTGCGTCTCCATGGGGAGCGCCCGTTTTGTTTGTAAGGAAGAAGGATGGATCACTTCGTCTGTGCATCGACTACCGCCAGCTCAACCAGGTGACAGTCAAGAACAAGTATCCGTTGCCAAGGATTGACGATCTGTTTGACCAACTTCAAGGAGCTTCGGTATTCTCCAAGACCGACATAAGGACGGGATACCACCAGCTAAGGATCAAAAGGGAGGATGTACCAAAGACGGCTTTTAGGACGCGCTATGGTCACTATGAATTCACAGTAATGCCGTTTGGTCTAACAAATGCCCCAACCGCTTTCATGGACTTGATGAATAGGGTATTCAGTGAGTATTTGGAAAAATTTGTCATAGTGTTTATTGACGATATTTTGGTGTACTCTAAGAGCCCTGGGGAACATGAGCAACACTTGAGGACAGTGTTAGAGACTCTTCGAAAACACCAGTTGTTTGCTAAGTTTAGCAAGTGCGAGTTCTGGTTAGCTCGCGTAGCCTTCCTTGGTCACATAATTTCTAGAGAAGGGATATCAGTAGACCCAACTAAGATCGAAGCGGTTATGGATTGGCCGAGACCAACGTCAGTGACAGAAGTTCGGAGCTTCTTGGGTTTAGCAGGCTACTATAGACGTTTCGTGGAAAGGTTCTCCACGATTGCCTTGCCGTTGACACGTCTACTGAAGAAGGACGAGAGATTTGAGTGGACAGACAAGTGCAAGCGTAGTTTCCAAGAGCTTAAGCATAAGTTAACTACGGCTCCTGTTTTGACAATTTCGTCTGGTCCTGGAGGTTATGAGATTTATAGCGATGCTTCCTTCAAGGGACTAGGCTGTGTGCTTATGCAACATGGGAGAGTAGTTGCATACGCTTCTTATCAGTTGAGACCGCACGAGTTGAATTACCCGACGCACGATTTGGAGTTAGCAACGATCGTGTTTGCTCTTAAGATCTGGAGACACTACTTGGTCGGAGAAAGATTCCAAGTCTACACCGATCATCAAAGTTTGAAGTATCTGTTCTCTCAGAAGGAGCTGAACATGAGGCATCGCCGTTGGATGGAACTCCTTAAGGATTATGATTGTGAGATCTTGTACCATCCGGGAAAGGCTAACAAAGTTGCTGATGCGCTGAGTCGAAAGTCAGCGATTGCCCAGTTGATGGTCCGAGAGTGGCGTCTTCTGGAGGAGGTGTGAGATTCCGAGTTTAAGTTGGAGGTAGGCCGTCTGTTGAGTTTGATGGCTACATTAAGGATCGAGCCAGAGGTGCAAGTGAGGATTAAGACATTGCAATCGACGGATCCTGCCATTCAGAAAATCCTTCAAGAGGGCTCAGAGAAGAGAAAAGAAGATTTTCAGGTAGCTGAGGATGGAATATTGAAGTTCAGAGGACGTTTGTGTGTGCCGGCTGATGAGAGTCTTAGGGAAGAAATCTTATCGGAGGCACATCGTAGCAGCTACAGTGTTCATCCGGGTAGTATGAAGATGTACTAGAATCTGAGACAGTATTTCTGGTGGAGTAGCATGAAGACGGACATAGCCAAGCATGTGGCGAAATATCTAACGTGCCAGCAGGTCAAAGCTCAACATTGTAAGCCCGGAGGATTGTTACAGCCACTTGAGATTCCGAAATGGAAGTGGGAGCACATCACGATGGATTTCATGACAAGTTTGTTGAGGAGCCAAAGGGGCAATGATTCAATTTGGGTTATAGTGGACAGATTAACGAAGTCAGCACATTTCATCTCTGTGAGAAAGGACTTCGCTTTGGACAGGTTGGCAGATTTGTATGTACGTCTGATCGTACGTCTGCATGGTGTACTAGTGACGATCACGTCGGATCATGATCCTAGGTTCACGTCTACCTTTTGGAAAAGCTTGCAGATTGCGTTGGGAACGAAGCTGCAATTTAGTACGGCTTATCATCCGCAGACGGATGGCCAGTCTGAAAGGACAATTCAGACGCTTGAGGATATGTTACGGGCATGTGTATTGGATTTCAAAAGCAACTGGGAAGGATAGCTTCATTTGGTTGAATTCGCCTACAACAACAGTTATCAGCAAAGTATCAAGATGGCGCCTTTCGAAGCGTTGTATGGCAGGCCTTGTAGAACGCCAGTCTGCTGGGACGAAGTTGGTGAAAGGAAAATCACCGGTCCCGAGTTAGTGCAACAGTCATTGGATACAATGAAAATCATCAGAGAAAAACTGAGGACAGCTCAGAGCCGTCAGAAGAGTTATGCAGACAAATGACGCAGACCGTTGGAGTTCCAATAGGTGATCATGTCTTTCTGAAGGTGTCGCCTATGAGTGGGACATCTCGTTTTGGCAAGACGGGAAAGTTAAGCCCGAGATATGTAGGGCCGTTCGAGATCTTGGAGCGGATTGAATATCTGGCTTATCGTCTCGCGTTGCCACCGAGACTTGCTCAGGTACATGACGTATTCCATGTATCTATGTTAATGACGTACGAGCCGGATCCAGCTCACGTCTTGAGCTTTGAAGAGATTGAAGTGGATGAGCGCGTATCGTACGTGGAATGTCTGGTGAGGATCGAAGATCGGAAGGAGCAAGTTCTGCGAAACAAGACAATTTCGTTGGTGAAGGTTGTTTGGCAACACCATGAAACCGAGGGAGCGACGTGGGAAAGTGAAGAGTCGATGAGAAGTAGGTATCCTTTTCTTTTTGAGGTGATGTAATATTTTAATTTCAGGGACGAAATTTCCCAAGGGGGGAAGACTTGTGACATCCCGAAATTTTAAGGCATATTATATGAATGATATTGGACTGTTGGAGTTTAGTGACATTTATCGGACGTAGGAATCGTTCAATCTGGAGGACGTTAATCGTCGATTGAAGCGTAGTTAATTATAGTTCGATTAGATGAGTCGCGTCGTAATTTAGTCTCACCGAATTCCTTCGCGCCCTAGCCAACCCTGAACCAAATATTTTGAACCAGTTCTAAATCGTCAGATTACCGAAATACCCTAAGATATTATTCATATACGCCAGAAAAAATTAATACCGAATGACCGTGGGCCCCTCCTCAATAAATGCTAGTCAAATCTTACTTTTTGACTTTTGGCTATTTACCAAAATACCCTTGGACTAAGGAAATGACCAAATTGCCTCCAAAGACCAATTTTCTCTCTCCTCTCTCTCTCTTCTTTCTTTCTCACGCACGGCAGCCCCTCCCCCTGGCCTCTCACGTTGCCATCACCATCTTCATCATCTCATCTTCATCTTCATCTTCTTCACCTTGCCACCGTCCACCGTGAGCCGCCGGACCGCCGACCACCTTCCCATCACCGCGCCTAGCCCCCGTCGCCCCATGCCACGCCCAACCGAGCCCATTGCCGTCCTTGCCGCCGCTGTCCAACCCCTGTTCGACCGCCGTCCAGCTGCTGCCGCTATCCAACCAAGCCGCCGGAGCCACCACAGCCCCGCCGGACCTTGGCCGAAGCTCCGCCGAGCTTGCCGCCCGCTCACCGTGTCCATTTGTCGTCGTTGGGCAGCCGTCCAGCCGCTGTCCAGCCGTCGTTCGTCGTCGTCCGGGTGTCGTTTTGAAAAACCGACACATTGGTTGCGTCCTGATCGACGAGACGAGTCCGTGGGGACCGTTGCCGGAAATTTCACCACCGCTGCCGGAAGCCGCCACTGCAGCCGCCCTTCGCCGGTCGCCGCTGACCGTCGCCGCCAGTTAATTAGTGAGTTAACCCCTAATCCCTGATTAGGAAGTTAATTGCACTTATTAGGTTAATTAGTTAGTTAGCATAATTAATTAGATAGTTACCGCAGTTAATAGATAGTTACCGTGGTTAGATAGTTAACTGTGGTTAGATTAAATAGTTACCATAGTTAGATTAAATAGTTACTGTGGTAGATTAATTAACTGATGTGGTTAGTCATATTAACCGTGGTTAGGTGGAATAGTTACCATGGTTAATTGCTTGTTGTATTGTATCGATAATTTATGGTGTCTGATTGTGGATCGGACTGAGTGTCGATTGCGCTTAAATGCTGAATGATCACACTAGTGTCGATAGGCCATGTTAAATTGAAAATGATTATTCGCGTGACCAAATGTGATTTTGAGCATGAAATTGGCCGTGGGCCAGGTTTGAGCATGATGTGAGTGTGGTTGCATAAAAAATGAGATTTGGTTTGAGAGCCGGTACGAAAATGTGAGGTCACGCATGATTTTAATTGTGTCACCCTAACGTAACTGGGGGCACGAGCGATACCCTTGTTGGCATGGGTCGCTGCCTAATAAGTCTGTGTGTCGGCAACGTACCGTCCGGGATTCCACGGCTTATTGGTTGCCTGTCAGTCCGTGCGGGCGACGTGTAGTCCGGATAACATGGCTGATGAGATGCCGGTCGCAACTTGTGTTGGTCCGTAGTCCCTCCTGGAATTATTCCTGGTGTGTTCGCCTTAGGAAATTTGAGGGAGCCATCGGATGCCGTCGTTGTAACGTAGTAGGACGACGCCCGGTTAATCCGAAAGAGTACTAGCAGCGAGGCCGTACTTTGGCGAGAGTGGGGTATCTCTTGGCCGTGATGACCGAAACTTATGTGTTGCATAGTGCATGAGTATTATTGAGTGTTCTGGTTGAGTGATTGGCTGTTGTCTATGCATTGCCATGATATAATTGTCGTATGGCTCAAGGCGAGGTACGTTGCATGTGGTTATTCTTCTGATGTTGGGTTTAGTTCACTAGAACTGTTAGATTGTCTACGTGAATCGACGTCCTAATCGGACTTAGGCGTTGACCCGTTGAGATTCATATCTCATGCGCTTGGCTGATCGCCTTTCAAGTCCTCGAGATGGCCGCTCGCCACGTTAGATTTAGCGTCTCGGTCGACCTAACGACGGTACTTCATCACCGTCATGTTGCCAATTCTGAGGACATGTGGGAACAGCATGTCACGACAGTCTAGGTCGACGAGGGGTTGCCGCACTATGTGGCACTCCTCTTTAAGGCCTGGTTCTTGTGTCAGGCTGGTGTTCCCATAGGACCGATTCGGGGGTTTGATGTACCCCTGGGTGCGGGTCCAATCATCTAGACTTGGGACGCGATGGAGGCTGACATGCCGGATGGGGAGATCGTGGACCCAGATCTGAGTTTTGAGGAGGAGGACCCAGATTCGCCGCCTGGTTATCAGGGTTGACCTGGTGTTGTTGGCCCGAGGGTTTAGAGCAGCTGTGGAGGAGTTTTTGGAGGCCGTGTAGTATATAGTCGGTAGTATAGCAGTAGTGTATCGGCTATAGTGCACCTTAACCCGACTCGATATCTTTTTGTGGGTCTAAGGGATCGGTCCAAGAAGGACTTGTGTAATATGTTGTTTTCCCTGCGGACTAATTAGGATGTAAATAAAAGGTTGTTTGTTGTATTTCCTATTTTTCTATCCCTATTGTTTGTTGTCTGGGGTTGTATTCGCTTCCGCATGTGCTTAATTATAAGATAAAAAGAAATGGGTCGATGATTCACCTAGGACATCATCCTTTGACCTGACGTTTGGAAGGGATGGTCGCGCGCCCGGGGTTCGGGGTGTGACATGTCTATTCAGAAATAACTACTGATTCAGACATGAAAAAGGTGTGATTGAATGTATAGTTTCGAGCATAAAGAGGTATGTTTGAACTATCCGTTATTGGACACGAAGAGTTGTAAATTTTAGACAAAGACTGTTTTCAAACAATGAGAAGGTGTATGAGAATTAACACCTTTTCGGACATGAAAATGTGTGTTCTTTTCTCATTATATATTCAACTATTCTGCTCATTATTCATAATTCAATTCTTCTTCAATTTTCGTTCTTTCCAAAAAAGAGAAGTACAGCCTTCGTTTCCGTTTGTTTCCTAGAGAGTTCTTGGAAAAATATTAGAATTGCTATCTAATATTCTCGCTTGAGACTCTGTTGTATCCTGGAGGATATTTTCCGTAACCATTAGCAACGTTGTGGGGTAAATAATTCCTTAAAGAGAGTGCTATCACGCCTCAGAGTCTGATTCCTTTATTCATCCCATTCGACACCATTTTTACTAACATTATTGAGATAGGAGCAACAGTGAAGTGCTAGAATCAATACTTGATAGTTGTTTTGAGTTCTAGTATGAACCATCACAATTCAGTTTGAATTTGAACCAAACAACCAATGATTTATCCCATTTACTTTCGCTCGATTCCTCTTAGTACTTGGTTTTTGCTTCGTCGACAAACATAGTTTACTTGCTTAATTATCGCGTAAAATGCTTTTTAATTTGCAGTAAAAATAGACTTCGCCAACGAAAAAGCTTTTGAGCTGCTCAATATGCCAAAATTCAAATGTTTTTTTGTGTATAAGAACGTTTTCTTTTGAACTGCAATGAAAAGTTCGAAAAGGTTATTCACTTCTCCGGTTGAATTATGCGGCAAAATACATAGAAAGGTTATTGAAATTTGGAAATTGAAAATCAGAGCTAGTAGTGGAACAGTACAACAAGGAGTCTAAGTGACTATATAGAAGATTATTTCCCTCAACCAACCTACTCAATGGTCACACGCCTGGTTGAAGGGTAAGGCTCAAAGCTCAGAAGAATTGCTCTATATGTTTTTATGCCCATCTTAGAAGACTAAGTAATGGTAACCTATGAATAGAATGTGTGTGTGGTCGATTATGGACCTTTGATGGATTCATTGAGGTTTTACGATTGCTCTTCGATGACGTTCTTTAATTAATATGACCAAGTTATACAAAGATTAATATTGATTGGAAGGCTGTGGACAAAATTATGCTTACCTTAATACAGGTTCGAAATATTGGCAACCAAATACCACTCTCCGCAAAATCAAAACTTAGGCTTCGTTTGTTTAGGGAAAAAAGAACTATTTGGAGAATATCTGTTTTTCTAAACGATCGGTTCTATGAAAATATTTCTAGATAAAAATCCTTGTCGATAGTAAAAATGTTTTTAAAGGACTAATTACTTCAGGTGATATAAATGATCGAAAATATTTGCAAATGATTCATTTGTGGTGAATAAACGAAATCTTAGAGTACAGGGATTTCAAAATGTTGACTTGGTTTCATATTTTACATTGCTTATCAAACAAAAGAAGTTGAAGATACATGAAACAATTCAATAGTCAAACTCCATTATTTCCTCAAAACGTACTGCCATCCCAAATCATGTAGATTGAATAACATGTGCACACATTTTGAATCTCGGGCAGCTAATCCATATCTGGTCTACTAGACCAGAATTACTCTTGTGACAGAAATAAAGTACCTCAAGTAGAACATAAGTTTGACACACACACAAAAAAGAAAGAAAGTGGAACATAAGTTAGGAAAATTGTCAAAGATCCTAAACCTAATGTACGACGACCAATCCAATCATAAACCTTTTAATTATGTCAATTTAGTTCTAAATATTTTGATGTTTCACCAATTTAGCACTAAATTTTTTGACAACTTGCTAATTTAGACATTTCAGCCAGTTTTGGCCAAAATTAGCTGACGCGGATACCGGCTAGCGCTGACCTGGGCAATTAAAAGTTCTCTCTTATTTAGATAAAACAATACTAGGAGAACTGGCTTTGGATTAGCTGGGTTTCTAAGTGTACAAATACCTAGAGCATAGGCTATGCACATGATAATCAAGCTACACGATTGCAAGCACTGTACCTTTCAGGAAATAATGGAGTTTGACTATAGAATTTTTTTCATGTTTCTTTAGCTTCTTTTGTTTAGTGGGAAATTACAGAAAAGACACAAGTTTCTACTATGAAATGCCATTAGGTCGTAAACATTGTAAAATGTACAATTAAGTGAACGTTTCGCAATCAATGCAATCATCTTGATTTCGCAGTAAGTGGGATTGGGCTGCCGAAATTTCGTACCTATATCAAGTTAAGAATGATTTTGACCGTAGTCATGTAAAGTAACATGTGGTCTCCAAGCGATATATCAAATAATAAAACTCAAAGCTGACATAAAATCAAGTAAGAATCGATTTTAAATTAAAACCCTAATTCCAATTGTTATATCTTAAATCGAATCATTAAAACTACATAACAGCTTCAATGGATTGGGGTACAATCTAGAAAAGGACACTACAACTGTCATAATTTTCATACGGCGTCACTTTAGTAGTAAAAGTTTTCCCCTAATTACTTCATTGCTATATTAGAGAAAAACGATCACTTAAGTGTCTCGAGCTACAGAACCTGGCAAAAAGTTTCACGTGGTTTTTATTTATTTATGAAAAATGAAAGTCCACGAGGACAATGAGATGGCATTTTATCACAAATCGGGTGGATATACATCTGGTTTGTTCAAGAGTAGCGGACCCTTAAATTTTATACTTCAGAACTTGTAGTTCCTCTAATAAAATTTCACAGTTGCACAATCACAATCCATCCTTGAGGCTCTTGTGGTAGAGATGGATACTTGCGTTGGGCCATCAGTTGTGTTACAACCGAAGCTACGGGTCACCACCATCGTCCTGAGGAGAACACTCACTTTTATTGCTACACTCTCGGCTGCAAACATAGCAATGGTCATTGAAGATGATGATGAATTAAACATTGATAAACACTTCGGGGTTCAAATTGCCATTGAAGATCCGATTTTAGAATTTTATTTTAAATTGGATTTCACTCATCCTCCTTCAAGTACTAAACTAAATAATTTTATGGACAAATTGAAAGGCTTAGGACTAAATTGCCATTCGTACACTAGGTTTGGGACTCATTTGGTTATTTATCCCATAAACTAACACTCTAGATATTTGTATTGATTCTATCTTGTTTATCATGACAGTTTTATAAGAAAGAGAATTTTCTCATTACACACAATAAAGAAAAAAGGATGATATTGAATTTCTGACAATATTTTATGTAATTGACCATTAATTTCCTTCAAAAGGTCAATATGCTACTTGGATATTATCTGCCTTTTGTTTCGAGTATTTCTAGGTAATATCTCTTTGAAGTACACATTGTAACAATTTGTTTTTTGGTAGAGACATAGTAACAAATTCAAGTGACCTATTATAGAGTAATCCAAATTACTTATCTGGCCATAAATAATTCCCCAACAATGAAACCAAAATATAGTCATTGCAAATTCTTGTAATCTTCAAATCTTAATTTCCCAACTAAGACTCTTGCCCAATTTGTGCTTCCAATGGAGCTTATGTTTTGGATCTCTTGCTCAAAATACAACTACCTATTTTTCAAAGGCAAATGTGATGAGAAATATAGAGTTGAGCCTTAATAATGTGAAAACATTTATTTTCTTCTTCATATTGGAAAATTAACCCTTCCATAAAAAAATTATTCCTTTTCTTGAAAAATTAATTTTTTGGAATTTTTTTTTTTTTCGTAATACTAGATTTGATGATGCCTAGTTCACACCCCACAAACAAAGAAGCCTCCCGCATTGATGCACGGGCAATCTCTCTTCCGTCCAATGCTAGTCAGTTGTTATTTTTGGTCCCTTTCTTTCATCCTTTTTTTCGTCCTTTAACTTGCATCAGCCCAGCGGTAAATTTTAGTAAATTGTTTATTCGCAATGTCAATAAGTAATTTATAATTCAAAGTATTATAACTCACTTTGTTTTTGTATAATCCTTTTCATTAGGCCGTAAAAAAAAATTCAAGTGATCTATTTTAAAATATAAAGTAGTCCTCAAAATCAGTTGTAATCTTCAAATCTTAATTTCCAAAGTAAGCATTTTGCCTAATTTGTGCTTCCAATGTAGCTTATGTTTTAACTGTTTTGCTGAAAATACAAATTTCAATTTGGCTCTTTCATTATAAAACTCATTCATGGAGATTATTTTCAAAGCTAGATATGGTGAGAAATACAGAGTTCAGTCTTAAAAGTGTGAAAACATTTATTTTTGCACGAATTGGAAAATCAACCTAACCATCAAATAACTCTTACTTTTTCTGAAAAGTATATTTTGTGGAAGGTGACAACTCGAAGAGATTATCCCAAAAAATTGCATACTAGATTTAGCATCACTATCCCCTTATAAATACGTACATTCCTTTCATTATACTCACATTGAATTTGACATTCTATCACAACTTTACTATCTTCAAATTATTTTAGATTACTGTGTTTGATCATGGTAGGAAAAAGGACAAGAGGACGTCGGCCAATCCAGATGAGGCAGATTGAAAATGAGGGCGATAAGCTCATCACATTCTCCAAACGTAGATCTGGTATCTACAAAAAAGCAAGCGAGCTTGTAACCCTTTGTGGTTCGGAGGTGGGAGTAACAATATTCTCTCCTACCGGAAAACCCTACTCTTTCGCTCATCCATCTATCGACTTGATTGGAAACGGATTCCTCAATCAAAACCATCCGCAAAATGATAGTGTTGATACCTTGGTGGAGTCCTATCGTCGACTCCGGATTAATGAGCTCAACCAACAACAGGATGAGCTCGTTGATCAAGTCAAATCTGATAGGGCACGAGAAAAAATGCTGAAGCGAGTGACAGAAGGACGGGATGGCGAGGGGTGGTGGGAAGCTCCCATTGAAGAGCTCAACTTGGAAGAGCTCAAGCAAATGAAGTCGCAAATGTTGGAGCTCCAGCGGAATTTGTGGAGTTCCATTAGTCAAAGGAGTCAGGGAGCTACATCCATCCAAGGAGAAAGTTCAAATCGGAGAAACAATACTAGTGGACAAGCTTGAATAACTATAGCTACTAATCTTCATGCGTACTTATTTAGTCTTTTCAGTTGTATCTTACATTGATAAGATGTTATGGATGATTTTACTACATATTTGTTGTACTCGAATATGATATTACTACTATAAATTTCCAGCCCAGATATGACAATAAGAATGGGAGATTTGTTTTCTTGTGTACTTATTTAGTCTCTCAATCTGTGTTTTGTATAGGATAGGGGATTACGGATAATATTGCTAGACATTTCGCATGTGTTTTACGATTTTTTTTTTTTTTTGGTGGGAACATGTGTTTTACACGTTTGCAAGTGTAATTCTCCAAATTTTGTCTTATGTACAAGGTTTTTATTTTATTTTATATATACGATATTCATAAACTAACTTAAAGAGTTCTAGTATATGATATTCATAAACTAACTTAAAGAGTTCTAGTACAAAAGACTTGAATCAGACCAAAGTAAAGCCGAAAGGGATTTTCCGAAGGGTTGAACAACCAATAAAAGGTAATGTCCAATCATGTGAACTTTAGTGATCCAATCCGCTATCATATTAGTCTCTCTGCTACAATGGGCCAATCTCGAATTCGTGAAACCCATTAATAAGAGCCCGGCCACGGTGATAAGAGCACTCACTTTCTATGAACAATTATTTGCTCCTTGAAGAGTTTCAATCAAAAGTTCGCTGTCAGACTCCAACCGAAGTTCTCCCCTTTGTGAGCTTAAGTACTATAGGGTTTCGAGCAAAGCTAAGACCTCCATCTGCTCGGCTGAGCTTTTGCACTACCAGCCATAGCTTTAGATCACAACCCTATTTTGCAAGACTGTGACCAAATGGCAGAAAGCTTTAGTTTAGCAATAACGCAAAAGACCAGAATTGGCATAGGTGCAATAAGGAAAGAAATCCAAAATATGTCCGTTTGAAAAATAAACTTCATTAGAATTCATCATTTGTAAACTAGCAATCTAGATAATGTGAATAGTATTTATCTTAAACCGATCTTGTTTATCAAGATAGTTTTGTACAAAAGAGCATTTTCTCATTGTACATAATAAATAGCAAATGATTGTCGCGACCTAAAAATTAGATTCAGGCTAACGGATTATCAGGTTGATTATTTAACCTAATTCGGACCCTCCCAAGCCCTGCCAAATCGCAACTTAGGATATGATTTCATGTAAAATTATCAAATTGGAGCTGCCACCAATCTTTTATGGTAGGTAAATTAGAAACATAAATAAATTAACAAGAGAATTAATTTATTTTTGCGAACCAGAGAAAATAAGTCCGAAGGCTTGATTACATTAATTTGGAAAAATTAATGCCCTTTCGGTACCTGATTTCATGAAAAATCACTTTTATTTGAGTAATTGGGAATGATGACTCAGAAAATGGAATGACCGCACGTGATACTCGAGAATGAGAATTTTTATTTTTTCGATTTTTAATTTTTTTTTTCGAAAACTGACCAATTAAACAAACAAAAATTTGAACAAAAATAAAAAAATGCCCATAATGTACCTTTAATTTTCGAATTTTCCAAAAAATTAGCTCATACCCAAAGTTTAGGGTCGGAGTGGAATTTTATTCGCAATGTGCTCTTAGATTCGAGCTAGTAAGCGAATTGAAGATATAGAATAACATCGTCCATTTTGACAAAGGGCAGAACACAAAATTCTATATAAATTGCCATCCCATTCCACAAGATCGTGGCTAAGGCGTGCAATTTTATTTATCGAAGGGACAAGACACAGGGGAGCATACATTATGGGTATGTTTGTTTATAAATGTGCAAACTTTATAACAATCAAACAAACATGACTAAAGATGACTCAATTAAACTTAATTTCTTTTCATTTTCGGCAAAATAAGAGGGTTGGCCGAAATTCATGACGCGGGCCATGTCACGCCCGCATACCCTAGCGCTCGCCACATCCCTCTATTGTCGTCATACTCTAGGATCCGAATGACGACAGTATTAAATGAAATGCACACGCGGAAATAAATAAAGAACCCGGACAATCACAAAAGGTGCACTGGGACACCCCACACTAATATAACATTCATGCAACCAGTTATACAAATGATAAAAGTCAAAATACAATAAGCTACTTCTACAGTTCCACGACCAGTATTTAACGAGGAACAAGCAAAAGTGTCATAAGTCAAGGACCACTAGATTGAATTGTTGGTTCTGTCGTTATCCTCGTCTGGGTCCTCTTCGGGGTCGTATTCAGATGAAATACCGGATCGCAACTCAGTAGCATCCTCCTCAGAGTCAGAAACTTCAATTACTTCCATGTTCCCTTCAGCAAGAGGAATTCTCAGAGATATTCCTTGAACCAACCATGCTAATCTCCAACTCAACGTCGTCTCGGATAGGATGACACCAACTGGGCACTACTCCTCTAGGGACCTCTATTGGCTTTAGCGGACCTGTGGTAATGTTCCTAACCCAGCGATATCAAGCCTCAAAACGATGTGGTATCAAATGATCTTTCCCTTCTTCAACCTAGACGGTAGTACACTTCTTAATATATACAAATCCTCTACCATCAGGGAACTCTTCAAAAGTGGCGGTCATCTCCTTGGGGTCTCCCAGGCGGACGGGTAGCATCTTTAGGGTCTGGGGTCTAAAAAAAGGATCCCACGACGGGGTGAGAACAAATCTCAGAAAATTAACCCTAACCCTAGACTAAGCCACTAGTACCTCCAGACTACTTCTCAAATCAAGGACGCGCGACGGCGTCATTAAGCTCAATATATAATGGGTATAGACATGGCACATGAACAATATCAATTTGAAACACATTAGGCACATAAATCTATACATTGGCATATCATTCAATTACATTAATTGTGACATTATGAATTTCCTACCATTTTGAGACTATTGAATGAAGATTATCTACTGATGTAATTTAGTTTTATTTCGCTCGGATTTGATCAATCCTGAGTATACTGACCACAAGGGAAAGGCTAAAGCACGAGAATGTACGTGGACCTAGGAAACTCGAATGAGAATTGACATTTTGACCATAAGGATTCTCGAGGGAATATTTAGAGCAGTAAAGGTCGATCTAAGAACAATTATGGAATCCATTGCTAGTGTTATACGATTGGAGCGCGGGTGATTCCGCCTAACCAAAGTATAATTTGCGAAATTTTCCTAAATCGAACTCTGACGATCGAGACCTAAGGGACTAGCGATAAACCTCCGCAATTACATGACAACCAGACTTGAGATGAATCAGGAAATGGAATCTCGAAGCCTAAGAGTGATGAGAATCACTAAGTCGATACGTGTAATATCGCTGCAAAAGCCGCCTGTCAGTTTGAGATGAACTGAAGTTACGTTCGAAAGAAAATGAATCAGGAAATGGAATCTCAAAAATTGGAAAATGGAAATGAAGAATTCCAACATTTGATATGAAATTGGACGTCGCCTCATCGATAGTAGCTTGATTGGGAAAAATCAGAATTTTTGGACAAGTATAAAATGACCATTTTACCCCTCAAGCATTAATTTTTGCCATAAGTGATCCAAGGGGCATTTTGGTCTTTCTTTCCCCTTGGCTGCCGAAAATTGGATGAGAAAGGGTCAATGGAAGTCAAATTTTCTAGAAAAAAAAAGATTTATGGATAGGATTCAACTAAGATATTTGGACTTCATTTGACCCATGTGCTCTATTATTTTGTTTGGACCAAGCCAATAATGGAGACCAAGCTTCTCACATACTTTTTGACTTCAGTTGACCAGCCACTCTTGCTCTTCACGTTGCTGCCTTGCTGCTCTTTCATTTTCTGCACTTTCATAGAAAGTCGCTCAGCCCGACCAGCCCCGACGCCCTTCACTATTTCGGCCGTAACTCCTTCTGCCGACATCGGTTTAAGGTGAGATCATCTCCATTAGAAATCTTGTTGTCTTAGCTTTCTAGGAACATATTATGAGCTCAATTTGGCGTGGTATTTTTTCCCGTAGGTCTGATTGAATGGACAAAGGTCCAGTCGGGATTGAATCTGACCCGATTTGAGAGGGAGCTCTCTTACAACGGCTTCAAGAGCTCGTTTTGCTTCAAAATATTTGTGGGATGTTCTAGAGATATAGTACTTGACTTGGCTGAGTTGGAATGATAATTGTAGTTGAGAATTGATGGGTGTTCATAGCTGTTTTGAGATGGGTTTTAAAGAGCAGAATTTAACTATTTTGCACACTTGAAAGGATTTTATGAATTGGAGGTCTTCAAGGTGTTTGATTGGCTTCAAATTTTTGGTGGACATATTAGACATATATAATAAGGTTTTGACAAGTTGGTTTCCCATTAAATTGAAGATTAGAGTGAATTGTGGACTGATTAGTATGGATTAGAGCAGAACCAAATTGGTCCTGTTCTGGGGGAGATGCTGTCCGGTTCTGTTCGAGGCTGAATTGGGTGTCATCTTGTCTTGAATTCACCATTTAGACATGTGATGACGTATATTGAAGTGTTATTGATGAGTATGTGAAGTGGATTGATGATTAGATGTAGTTTTGTAGCTAAACGGCGCGATTGAACCTAAATAGCGGTCTGCCCTGTTTTGGACAGAATTGATTAGGGACTTGGACGCTTGAATTGGAGGTTGTGACTAGCTCGTTTGATTAAGTAAGTTACCCTTAACCCTTTATTAAGACATTAGGTTACTAAGGGACAAGTTTATGAGCCAATTGATTGATTTATAAGGCAAGTTATGCATGATCGATCGAATGGAATGACTATACAATATTTAATCTTCTGTATGGCACAAGAATAAATCATGCTTGAATTGGCGAGCGTTATGCTTGCTGACTTGATTGCATGGTGGTGCACTTTGTGTCGGGCCTTGTATAATGTGGCCTTGAGTATTCTCGTGTGATAGATCAAATGCTCGCTAAGTCGAGTTATACTCGATCATGAAGTTTATAAAATGAGAATTGTATTTGTGAACCCCTGGCCAATGGGAAATGTCTTGACTGTGAATGAATCTGATCGATTGAATTGTGAAGTCGTGGACTGTGGTAACCTGAGGCGTAATGACGCGGGTTATGAATTATTGGTACCCTGATGCGTTATTACGCGGGGTTTTGATATTATCCTGATACGTTAAACGCGGGATTTGACCTGATGCGTTATTACGCGGGTCTTAGCAATTATATATTAACCTGATGCGTTATTATGCGGGTAATGTGAAATACATCAAGTTAGCCTGATGCGTTATTACACGGGCCTTGTAGCAAGAAATAAGAATATTGTGCTAGTACGTGAGCTTGGTTTTGAATTATGGAATGCTTGATTAATGTGATTGAATGATATGCCAATGTATAGATTTATGTGCCTAATGTGTTTCAAATTGATATTGTTCATGTGCCATGTCTATACCCTTTATATACTGAGCTTAATGACGCCGTCACACGTCCTTGATTTGAGAAGTAGTTTGGAGGTACTAGTGGCTTAGTCTAGGGTGAGGGTTAATTTACTGAGATTTGTTCTCACCCCGTCATAGGATCCTTTTTTTTAGACCCCAGACCCTAAAGATGCTACCCGTCCGCCTGGGAGACCCCAAGGAGATGACCGCCACTTTTGAATAGTTCCCTGATGGTAGAGGATTTGTATATATTAAGAAGTGTACTACCGTCTGGGTTGAAGAAGGGAAAGATCATTTGATACCACATTGTTTTGAGGCTTGGTATCGCCGAGTTAGGAACATTACCACAGGTCCGCTAAAGCCAACAGAGGTCCCTAGAGGAGTAGGGCCCAATTGGTGTCATCCTATCCGAGACGACGTCGAGTTGGAGATTAGCATGGTCGGTTCAAGGAATATCTTTGAGAGAATTCCTATTGCAGAGGAGAACATGGAAGTAATTGAAGTTTCTGACTCTGAGGAGGACGAGGACGATGCTACTGAGGTGCGATCTGGTATTTCATCTGAATACGACCTCGAAGAGGACCCAGACGAGGATAACGACAGAACCAACAGTTCGATCTAGTGGTCCTTGACTTATGACACTTTTGCCTGTTCCTCGTTAAATATTGGTGGTGGAACTGTAGAAGTAGTTTAGGGTATTTTGACTTTTATCGTTTGTATAACTGGTTACATGAATGTTATATTAGTGTGGGGTGTCCCAGTGCACCTTTTGTGATTGTCCGGGTTCTTTATTTATTTCGGCGTGTGCATTTCAGTTAATATTGTCGTCGTTCGGATCATGGAGTATGACGACAGTAGAGGGATGTGGCGAGCGCTAGGGTATGCGGGTGTGACATACCCATTTGTTTGGTATCAGAGCAAGGTCGTCCTGACCCAAGTTGGTTAAGGATTGGAGTAATAAGGAGGAATGATTTCTGGATTGATTGGGTAGCGAGACCCTAGGAGGTTCGCTAGAGTTAGGCACGAAATGCATATCATTTGAGTTAGCGCATGTGATTGGCATATTGAAGTAGCATCATTGTGGATGTGTATGAGGTTACCAAGCTCCGTACTTAGCATTGAGTGTCATTGTTCAGTGGCATGTTTTGTGAATCAATGACTGATCGAGATTATACTAAGTTGCAGATGCGTCTGGGCTTGAGGTATGATGTGAACTCTTGGTCGATGTACTCTTGGTTGCCATTGAGTGATTGGTTGTTTATATGAGTAATTGTTTTCTTGCTGTGTGATGTAGAATCACTAGACTCGAGTAGTTGACTTAGGTCTCTAATTCCATGATGGAATTATAGTGATTCAGGTGTTGTAAGTCTGAGCAAGATGAATAGAGGATCTGGGAGACCAAGAGGAGGAGCGTCTAGTTTGAGGCCACGAGTAGTGGAGGACCCTAGAGTGGATGGGGTCATAAGGGCCTTGGAACAAATTAGAAACTTGATGGATAGACAGGCCCAGGATAGGAATGCTGATATCGCGCAGGCTGTCCAAGCTGCTTTGGCTGCTGCCAATCAGGCCAATGTGAATAATGGAAATGCTGGGAACAAGGGGAATAATATAAATGATGGGAATAATGGCTAGGATAATGAGGCCGGTCATGTTCAAGGAGGTGGAAATGCCAATCAACAGATGGGTCAGCTCGTGGAGCAATTTATAAAGTTGAAGCCAACCCAGTTTGATGGCGTTGGAGACCCAGAATTAGCACCTAGATGGATAGAGAAGCTAGAGAAGGCTTTTGAAGTCTTGAGATGTACGGATGAGGAGAAAGTACTCCTAGCGGTTTACCAATTGGAGGGTACCGCTAATGACTGGTGGAGTGCCACCAAGGGTGGAATATTTCTGGAAGGCACCGCCTTGACTTGGGCTGCGTTTACAGCTGCTTTCAATGATAAGTACTTCTCGGAGACTGCGCGAGAAAGGAAGTTGGTAGAATTCCAACAGTTACGTCAAAATCAATTGACTGTGGATCAGTATGAGGTTGAGTTTGCCAGATTATCAAGGTATACGCCGAGATCGGTTGAGGATCCACTTGAGAAGGCGCGGAGATTTCGAGATGGATTGAGATCAAAACTTCGCAGTCAGATGGTGGCCATGAACCTGAGAACTTATAAGGAAATCTACGAGCGAGGTCAGATGATAGAGAGGGACATGAAGGAAAGAGCTACTACATCTGGGTCACAGTTTACTCTGTCTCGAGATAATCGTCAATTCGGCAAGAGGCCGATGATAAACAATAGACGCTTCATCCCTCCTATGAAGAAGAATATTGGAAAACCACCGCACCAGTCGAGCTGGAATTGTCGTCTATGTGGTAGAAGGCATGCGAACGGGCCTTGCCCGATCAGAACATGTGCATGTTTCAAGTGTGGCCAGTTAGGTCATCAGATAAGGAATTGTCCGAGCTAAGCTCTAGGACCTAGACCTCAAGGTCAGCGACTGCAAGCGGGACCGCAGGCTACTGCTCCACATGACAATTTGAATAGGCCGCTAGCTCAAGGAAGGGTTTATAATGTGGCACGAAATTAGGCGGAGAACGCGTCTGGCGTGGTCACAGGTACGGTTAAATTATGCGATCATCCTGCCTATGCTTTATTTGATCCTAGAGCCTCGCATTCGTTTGTGTCTGCTCGGTTTGCTGATTTGGCGAGTATTAAATTGGAACCATTGGATGTGATGTTGCATGTTACTACCCCATTAAAGGATAAAGTGATTGTTTCGCTAGGTTGTGCGAACTGTAGCATAGTCGTTGGGGGTAACGAGGAAAGGATAGATTTGGTTTGCTGCCTATGTTTGATTTTGATGTGATTATTGGAATGGACTGGCTGAGTAGACAAAAAGCTGTAGTTGATTGTGGTAGCAGGGTAATTCATTTCTGTCCAGATGATCACCCTAGTTATGAGTTCGTAGGAAGTTGAGGAGGAATCTCGATTCCTTTAATCTCGTCACTTGAGGTGACAAAGTTGTTAGATGAGGGGTGCCAAGCATATTTGGCTGCAGTAATGGATACGACGTTCAGGAAATCTGAATTAAAGAATATACTAGTGGTACATGAATTTCCCGACATATTTCCTCAGGAATTGCCGGGTTTGCCACTGGAGAGGGAAATTGAGTTTGTACTTGAATTAACCCCTGGAACGGAGCCAATTTCAAAGGCACCTTATAGAATGTCCTTGTCTGAGTTAAAGGGACTTAAGGTTCAGATGCAAGAATTGTTAGATAAGGGATTTATTCGGCCGAGCGCGTCGCCTTGGGGAGCGCCAGTGTTATTTGTGAAGAAAAAGGATGGGTCATTACGATTGTGTATTGATTATAGGCAACTGAATCAAGTAACGATTAAGAATAAATACCCGTTACCGAGGATCGATGATTTGTTCGATCTGTTGCAAGGAGCCTCAACATTCTCTAAGATAGACCTGAGGACGGGTTATCATCAGTTGCGAATAAGGAAAGAGGATATTCCGAAAACGGCTTTCAGGACGAGATATGGGCATTATGAATTTACCGTTATGTCGTTCGGACTGACTAACGCCCCAGCTGCATTTATGGATTTAATGCATTGAGTATTTAAGGAGTATCTGGACCAATTTGTGATTGTCTTTATTGATGATATCTTGATTTATTTGAGGAGTAACGAAGAGCATGAACGACACTTGAGAGTGGTCTTGCAGACTTTGAGGGAACACTCGCTTTACGCTAAGTTTAGCAAATGCGAGTTTTGGTTGAACAAAGTGGCATTTCTTGGTCACGTGATATCTAGAGAAGTAATTTCAGTAGACCCTTCAAAGATCGAAGCAGTCATGAATTGGCCGAGACCTACGACAGTTACCGAAGTTTGAAGTTTTCTGGGACTGGCAGGTTATTATAGACGATTTGTGGAAAAGTTCTGGTCTATAGCTATTCCCTTAACAAGGTTGACCAAGAAAGATACGCGGTTTGAATGGACGGATAAGTGCGAAGGGAGCTTTCAGGAACTTAAGCGTCGTTTAACGACCGCACCAGTGTTAACGATCGCTTCTGGCCTTGGAGGATATGAAATTTATAGCGATGCCTCGCTAAAGGGATTGGGATGCGTGTTAATGCAACACGGGAGAGTTGTCGCTTATGCTTCACGACAACTAAGACCTCATGAAATGAACTATCCGACGCATGATTTGGAATTGGCTGGAATCATGTTCGCTTTAAAGATTTGGAGGCATTATCTGTGCGGCGAAAGATTCCAAATTTATACAGATCATAAGAGCTTGAAGTATCTGTTTTCTCAGAAAGAATTGAATATGAGACAGCGTCGTTGGATGGAGTTACTTAAAGATTATGACTGTGATATTTTGTACCATCATGGGAAAGCAAATAGAGTTGCGGATGCTCTTAGTCGAAAGTCAAGCATCGCACATTTATTGGTTAAAGGATGGTCCTTGCACGAAGAGTTAAGAGACTCCAAGTTTAAGTTAGAAGTTTGCCAACTGTCAAGTTTGATAGCAACTTTGAGAGTGGAACCGGAAATCCAAGACAGGATAAAGACCTTGCAATCTACGGACCCGAATATTCAAAAGATCCTTGAGATGGAAGTCGCGAAGAGAAAACCCAAGTTTCAAGTATCAGCAGATGGGATCTTGAAATTTCGCGGACGTTTATGTGTACTTGCTGACGAGGAACTTAAAGAAAGAATTTTATCTGAAGCTCATAGGAGCAAGTATAGTATCCATCCGGGTAGCACGAAAATGTATCAGAATCTACGTTAACATTATTGGTGGAACGGAATGAAAGTGGATGTGGCTAAGTATGTAGCAAAATGTTTGACTTGCCAACAGGTGAAAGCACAGCATTGTAAGCCTGGTGGACTGTTACAACCTTTGGAAATCTCGGAATGGAAATGGGAGCACGTTACTACGAATTTTGTTATGGGTTTACCAAGAAGTCAGAGAGGACATGACTTGATCTGGGTAGTCGTGGATAGACTGACTAAGTCTGCGCATTTTATACCTGTACGAAAGGATTTCGCGATGGACAGGTACACTAAGTTATATATGCGGTAAATAGTGCGACTTCATGGAGTGCCCGTAACAATCACTTCAGATAGAGATCCCAAGTTTACCGCGATTTTTTGGAAAAGTCTGCAAAATGCCTTGGGAACTAAATTGCAATTTAGTACGGCATATCACCCCCAGATCGACGGACAATCGGAGAGAATGATTCAGACATTGGAGGACATGCTGCGAGCTTGTGTCATAAATTTTAAAGGAAGTTGGGAAGATCAGCTGCATCTAGTAGAGTTCGCGTATAATAACAGTTACCAGTAGAGTATTAAGATGGCACCGTTTGAGGCATTATATGGAAGAGCCTGTAGAACTCCGGTATGCTGGGAAGAGGTTGGAGAAAGAAGCATAACAGGCCCCAAGTTAGTAGAACAGTCTGTTGAAGCGGTAAAAGCCATTACAGAAAGGTTGAGAGCAGCACAGAGTGGTCAGAAAAGTTATGCCGATAAGCGACGCAAGCCTCTGGAGTTTCAAGTTGGAGATCATGTTTTCCTTAAGGTGTTGCCAATGCGAGGTTTGTCACGATTCGAAAAGAAGGGAAAACTGAGTCCAAGATACGTAGGACCTTTCGAAGTTTTGGAAAGGATTGGAACTTTGGCGTACAGACTTGCTTTGTTGCCAAGCTTATCGCAAGTTCATAATGTGTTTCATGTGTCGATGCTGAGGAAATATGAGTCAGACCCGACTCATGTTCTGGATTTTGAAACTGTCGAAGTGGACGACAGAGTGTCGTATGTAGAAAAGCCAGTTAGAATCGAGGACCAAAAGGAACAAGTGTTGAGGAATAAGACTATTCCACTAGTCAAAGTAGTGTGGGAGCATCACGGAACTGAAGGCGCTACGTTGGAAAGTGAAGAGGCGATGAGACGTCAGTACCCCCATTTGTTTGATTAGTTGTAAGTTGTAGCAAATTTCGAGGACGAAACTTTTGTAACGGGGGAAGAGTTGTGACATTCTGAATTTCCTACTATTTTGAGACTATTGAATGAAGATTATCTAGCGATGTAATTCAGTTTTATTTCGCTTGGATCTGATCAGTCCTGAGTATACTGACCACAAGGGAAAGGCTAAAGCATGACAATGTACGTGGACCTAGGAAACTCGAATGAGAATTGACATTTTGACCAAAAGGATTGCCGAGGGAATATTTAGAGCCAGTAAAGTTCGATCTAAGAACGGTTATGGAATCCATTGCTAGTGTTATACGATTGGAGCGCGGGTGATTCCGCTTCACCAAAGTATAATTTGTGAAATTGTCCTAAATCGAACTCTGACGATCGAGACCTAAGGGACTAGCGATAAACCTTCGCAATTACATGACAACTAGAATGGCCATGACTTGAGTAAGCCTAAGAGTGATGAGAATCACTAAGTCGATACGTGTAATATCGCTGCAAAAGCCGCTCGTCAGTTTGAGATGAACTGAAGTTACGTTCGAAAGAAAATGAATCAAGAAATGGAATCTCGAAAATTGAAAAATGGAAATGAAGAATTCCAACATTTGATATGAAATTGGACGTCGCCTCATCGATAGTAGCTTGATTGGGAAAAATTGGAAGTTTTGGACGACAAGTATAAAATGACCATTTTACCCCTCAAGCATTAATTTTTGCCATAAGTGATCCAATGGGCATTTTGGTCTTTCTTCCCCCTTGGCTGCCGAAAATTGGATGAGAAAGGGTCAATGGAAGTCAAAGCTTCTAGAAAAAAAAAAAGATTTATGGATAAGATTCAACTAAGATATTTGGACTTCATTTGACCCATGTGCTCTATTATTTTGTTTGGACCAAGCCAATAATGGAGACCAAGCTTCTCACACACTTTTTGACTTCAGTTGACCAGCCACTCTTACTCTTCACGTTGCTGCCTTGCTGCCCTTTCATTTTCTTCACTTTCACAGATAGTCGCTCAGCTTGACCAGCCTCGACGCCCTTTACTATTTCGGCCGTAACTCCTTCTTCCGACATCTGTTTAAGGTGAGATCACCTGCATTAGAAATATTGTTGTCTTAGCTTTCTAGGAACATATTATGAACTCAATTTGGCCTAGTATTTGTTTCCGTAGGTCTGACTGAATGGACAAAGGTCCAGTCGGGATTGAATCTGACCCGATTTGAGAGGGAGCTCTCTTACAATGGCTTCAAGAGCTTGTTTTGCTTCAAACGTTTTGTGGGATGTTCTAGAGATATAGTACTTGACTTGGCTGAGTTGGAATGATAATTGTAGTTGAGAATTGATGGGTGTTCATAGCTGTTTTGAGATGGGTTTTAAAGAGCAGAATTTGACTATTTTGCACATTTGAAAGGATTTTATGAATTGGAGGTCTTCAAGGTGTTCGATTGGCTTCAAATTTTTGGTGGACATATTAGACATATAGAATAAGGTTTTGGCAAGTTGGTTTCGCATTAAATTGAAGCTTAGAGTGAATTATGGACTGATTAGTGTGGATTAGAGCAAAACCAAATTGGTCCTGTTCTAGGGGAGATGCTGTCCGGTTTTGTTCGAGGCTGAATTGGGTGTCATCTTGTCTTGAATTCACCGTTTAGACATGTGATGACGTATATTGATGTGTTATTGATGAGTTTGTGAAGTGGATTGATGATTAGATGTAGTTTTGTGGCTAAACGGCGCGATTGAACCTAAATAGCGGTCTGCCCTATTTTGGACAGAAATGATTCGGGACTTGGACGCTTGAATTGGAGGTTGTGACTAGCTCGTTTGATTAAGTAAGTTACCCTTGACTAAAGGACAAGTTTATGAGCCAATTAATTGATTTATGAGGCAAGTTATGCATGATCGATCGAATTGAATGACTGTACAGTATTTAATCTTCTGTATGGTACAAGAATAAATCATGCTTGAATTGGCGAGAGTTATGCTTGCTGACTTGATTGCATGGTGGTGCACTTTGTGCCAAGCCTAGTATAAAGTGGCCTTGAGTATTCTGGTGTGATAGATTCAATTCTCGCTAAGTCGAGTTATACTCGATCATGAAGTTTATAAAATGAGAATTGTATTTGTGAACCCTTGGCCAATGGGAAATGTTTTGACTGTGAATGAATCTGATCGATTGAATTGTGAAGTCATGGACTGTAGTAACCTGAGGCGTAATGACGCGGGTTACGAATTATTGGTACCCTGATGCGTTATTACGCGGGGTTTTGATATTATCCTGATGCGTTAAACGTGGGATTTGACCTGATGCATTATTATGCGGGTCCTAGCAATTATATATAAATATGATGCGTTATTACGCAGGTAATGCGAAATACATCAAGTTAGCCAGATGCGTTATTACGCGGGCCTTGTAGCAAGAAATGAGAATATTGTGCTAGTACGTGAGCTTGGTTTTGAATTATGGAATGCTTGATTAATGTCACGCCCATATACCCTAGCGCTCGCCACATCCCTCTACTGTCGTCATACTCCAGGATCCGAACGACGACAATATTAAATGAAATGCACACGCGGAAATAAATAAAGAACCGGGACAATCACGAAAGGTGCACTGGGACACCCCACACTAATATAACATTCATGCAACCAGTTATACAAATGATAAAAGTCAAAATACCCTAAACTACTTCTACAGTTCCACCACTAGTATTTAACGAGGAACAAGCAAAAGTGTCATAAGTCAAGGACTACTAGATCGAACTATTGGTTCTGTCGTTATCCTCATCTGGGTCCTCTTCGGCGTCGTATCCAGATGAAATACCGGATCGCACCTCAGTAGCATCCTCCTCGTCCTCCTCAGAGTCAGAAACTTCAATTACTTCCATGTTCTTCTCAGCAATAGGGATTCTCTCAGAGATATTCCTTGAACCGACCATGCTAATCTCCAACTCGACGTCGTCTCGGATAGGATGACACCAACTGGGCACTACTCCTCTAGGGACCTCTGTTGGCTTTGGCGAACCTGTGGTAATGTTCCTAACCCGGCGATACCAAGCCTCAAAACGATGTGATATCAAATGATCTTTCCCTTCTTCAACCTAGACGGTAGTACACTTCTTAAGGGTACGGACATGGCACATGAACAATATCAATTTGAAACACATTAGGCACATAAATCTATACATTGGCATATCATTCAATCACATTAATCAAGCATTCCATAATTCAAAACCAAGCTCACGTACTAGCACAATATTCTCATTTCTTGCTATAAGGCTCGCGTAATAACGCATCAGGCTAACTTGATGTATTTCACATTACCCGTGTAATAACGCATTAGGTTTATATATAATTGCCAGGACCCGCGTAATAACGCATCAGGTCAAATCCCGCGTTTAACGCATCAGGATAATATCAAAAACCCGCGTAATAACGCATCAGGGTACCAATAATTCATAACCCGCTTCATTACGCCTCAGGTTACCACAGTCCACGACTTCACAATTCAATCGATTAGATTCATTCATAGTCAAGACATTTCCCATTGGCCAAGGGTTCACAAATACAATTCTCATTTTGTAAACTTCATGATCGAGTACAACTCAACTTAGCGAGCATTTAATCTATCACACCAGAATACTCAAGGCCACATTATACTAGGCCCGGCACAAAGTGCACCACCATGCAATCAAGTCAGCAAGCATAACTCTCGCCAATTCAAGCATGATTTATTCTTGTGCCATACAGAAGATTAAATACTATATAGTCATTCAATTTGATCGATCATGCATAACTTACCTCATAAATCAATCAATTGGCTCATAAACTTGTTCCTTAGTAACCTAATGTCTTAATAAAGGGTTAAGGGCAACTTACTTAATCAAACGAGCTAGTCACAACCTCTAATTCAAGCGTCCAAGTCCCGAATCAATTCTATCCAAAATAGGACATGCCGCTATTTAGGTTCAATCGCGCCGTTTAGCCACAAAACTACATCTAATCATCAATCCACTTCACATACTCATCAATAACACATCAATATACGTCATCACATGTCTAAATGGTGAATTCAAGACAAGATGACACCCAATTCAGCCTCGAACAGAACCGGACAGCATCTCCCCCAAAATAGGACCAGTTTGGTTCTGCTCTAATCCACACTAATTAGTCCATAATTCACTCTAAGCTTCAATTTAATGCGAAACCAACTTTCCAAAACCTTATTCTATATGTCTAATATGCCCATCGAAAATTTGAAGCCAATCGAACACCTTGAAGACCTCCAATTCATAAAATCCTTTCAAGTGTGCAAAACAGTCAAATTCTGCTCTTTAAAACCCATCTCAAAACAGCTATGAACACCCATCAATTCTCAACTACAATTATCATTCCAACTCACCCAAGTCAAGTACTATATTTCTAGAACATCCCACAAAAATTTTGAAGCAAAACGAGCTCTTGAAGCCATTGTAAGAGAGCTCCCTCTCAAATCGGGTCAGATTCAATCCCGACTGGACCTTTGTCCATTCAGTCAGACCTACGGGAAAAACTACCGTGCCAAATTGAGCTCATAATATGTTCCTGGAAATCTAAGACAACAATATTTCTAATGGAGGTGATCTCACCTTAAACCAATGTCAGAAGAAGGAGTTACGGCCGAAATAGTGAAGGGCGTCGGGGTTGGTCGGGCTGAGCGACTTTCTCATCCAATTTTAGGTAGCCAAGGGGAAAGAAAGACCAAAATGCCCCTTGGATCACTTATGGCAAAAATTAATGCTTGAGGGGTAAAATGGTCATTTTATACTTGTCGCGCAAAAATTCCGATTTTTCCCAATCAAGCTACTATCGATGAGGCGACGTCCAATTTCATATTAAATGTTGGAATTCTTCATTTCTATTTTCCAATTTTCGAGATTCCATTTCCTGATTCATTTTCTTTAAAACGTAACTTCAGTTCATCTCAAACTGACGGGCGGCTTTTGCAGCGATATTACACGTATCGACTTAGTGATTCTCATCACTCTTAGGCTTACTCAAGTCATGGCCATTCTGGTTGTCATGTAATTGCGATGGTTTATCGCTAGTCCCTTAGGTCTCGATCGTCAGAGTTCGATTTAGGAAAATTTTGGAAATTATACTTTGGTTAAGCGGAATCACCCGTGCTCCAATCGTATAACACTAGCAATGGATTCCATAACCATTCTTAGATCGACCTTTAGTGGCTCTAAATATTTCCTCGGCAATCCTTATGGTCAAAATATCAATTCTCATTCGAGTTTCCTAGGTCCACGTACATTGTCGTGCTTTAGCCTTTCCCTTGTGGTCAGTATACTCAGGATTGATTAGATCCAAGTGCAATAAAACTGAATTACATCGGTAGATAATCTTCATTCAATAGTCTCAAAATGGTAGGGAATTCAGAATGTCACAACTCTTCCCATCTTACAAAAATGTCGTCCTCGAAATTTGCTACAACTTACACTTTCCCACGCAGCGTCTTTAGTTCCGTGATGCTCCCGCACTACTTTAACTAGTGGAATAGTCTCATTCCTCAACACTTGTTCCATTCGGTCCTCGATTCTAACTGGCTTTTCTACATACGACACTCTGTCGTCCACTTCGACAGTTTCAAAATCTAGAACATGAGTCGGGTCTGACTCGTATTTCCTTAGCATCGACACATGAAACACATTATGAACTTGCGATAAGCTTGGTGGCAAAGCAAGTCTGTACGCCAAAGTTCCAATCCTTTCCAAAACCTCAAAAGGTCATACGTATCTTGGACTCAGTTTTCCCTTATTTCCGAATCGTGACAAACCTCGCATTGGCGACACCTTAAGTAAAACATGATCTCCAACTTGAAACTCCAGAGGCTTGCATCGCTTATCGGCATAACTTTTCTGACGACTCTGTGCCGCTCTCAACCTTTCTGTAATGGCTTTTACCACTTCAACAGACTGTTCTACTAACTCGGGGCCTGTTATGCTTCTTTCTCCAACCTCTTCCCAGCATACCGGAGTTCTACAGGCTCTTCCATATAATGCCTCAAACGGTGCCATCTTAATACTCTACTGGTAACTGTTATTATACGCGAACTCTACTAGATGCAGCTGATCTTCCCAACTTCCTTTAAAATCTATGACACAAGCTCGCAGCATGTCCTCCAGTGTCTGAATCATACTCTCCGATTGTCCGTCGGTCTAGGGGTGATATGCCGTACTAAATTGCAATTTAGTTCCCAAGGCATTTTGCAGACTTTTCCAAAAAATCGCGGTAAACTTGGGATCTCTATTTGAAGTGATTGTTACGGGCACTCCATGAAGTCGCACTATTTGCCGCATATATAACTCAGCGTACCTGTCCATCGCGAAATCCTTTCGTACAGGTATAAAATGCGCAGACTTAGTCAGTCTATCCACGGCTACCCAGATCGAGTCATGTCCTCTCTGACTTCTTGGTAAACCCATAACAAAATCCGTAGTAACATGCTCCCATTTCCATTCCAAGATTTCCAAAGGTTGTAACAGTCCACCAGGCTTACAATGCTATGCTTTCACCTGTTAGCAAGTCAAACATTTTGCTACATACTTAGCCACATCCACTTTCATTCCGTTCCACCAATAATGTTGACGTAGATTCTGATACATTTTCGTGCTACCCGGATGGATACTGTACTTGCTCCTATGAGCTTCAGATAAAATTCTTTCTTTAAGTTCCTCGTCAGCAGGTACACATAAACGTCAGCGAAATTTCAAGATCCCATCTGCTGATACTTGAAACTCGGGTTTTCTCTTCGCGACTTCCATCTCAAGGATCTTTTGAATATCCGGGTCCGTAGACTGCAAGGTCTTTATGCTGTCTTGGATTTCCGATTCCACTCTCGAAGTTGCTATCAAACTCGACAGTTGGCAAACTTCTAACTTAAACTTGGAGTCTCTTAACTCTTCAAGCAAGGACCATCCTTTAACTAATAAATGTGCGATGCTTAACTTTCGACTAAGAGCATCCGCAACTCTATTCGCTTTCCCAGGATGGTACAAAATATCACAGTCATAATCTTTAAGTAACTCCATCCAACGACGCTATCTCATATTCAATTCTTTCTGAGAAAATAGATACTTCAAGCTCTGATGATCTGTATAAATCTGGAATCTTTCGCCGCACAGATAATGCCTCCAAATCTTTAAAGTGAACACGATTGCAGCCAATTCCAAATCATGCGTCGGATAGTTCATTTCATGAGGTCTTAGTTGTCGTGAAGCATAAGCGACAACTCTTCCGTGTTGCATTAACACGCATCCCAATCCCTTTAGCGAGGCATCGCTATAAATTTCATATCCTCTAGGGCCAGAAGGGATCGTTAACACTGGTGCGGTCGTTAAACGATGCTTAAGTTCCTAAAAACTCCCTTCGCACTTATCCGTCCATTCGACCCGCGTATCTTTGTTGGTCAACCTTGTTAAGGGAATAGCTATAGACGAGAACTTTTCCACAAATCGTCTATAATAACCTACCAGTCCCAGAAAACTTCGAACTTTGGTAACTGTCGTAGGTCTTGGCCAATTCATGACTGCTTCGATCTTTGAAAGGTCTACTGAAATTCCTTCTTCAGATATCACGTGACCAAGAAATGCCACTTTGTTCAACCAAAACTCGCATTTGCTAAACTTAGCGTAAAACGAGTGTTCCCTCAAAGTCTGCAAGACCACTCTCAAGTGTCGTTCATGCTCTTCGTTACTCCTCGAATAAATCAAGATATCATCAATAAAGACAATCACAAACTGGTCTAGATACTCCTTAAATACTCGATGCATTAAATCGATAAATGCAGCTGGGGCGTTAGTCAGTCCGAACAGCATAACGGTAAATTCATAATGCCCATATCTCGTCTTGAAAGCCGTTTTCGAAATATCCTCTTTCCTTATTCGCAACTGATGATAACCCGTCCTTAGGTCTATCGTAGAGAATATTGAGGCTCCTTGCAACTGATCGAACAAATCATCGATCCTCGGTAACGGGTATTTATTCTTAATCGTTACTTGATTCAGTTACCTATAATCAATACACAATCGTAATGACCCATCCTTTTTCTTCACAAATAACACCGGCGCTCTCCAAGGCGATGCGCTCGGCCGAATAAATCCCTTGTCTAACAATTCTTGCATCTAAACCTTAAGTTCCTTTAACTCAGACAAGGACATTCTATAAGGTGCCTTTGAAATTGGCTTCGTTCCAGGGGTTAATTCAATTACAAACTCAATTTCCCTCTCCGGTGGCAAACCCGGCAATTCTTGAGGAAATACATCGGGAAATTCACGTACCACTGGTATATTCTCTAATTCAGATTCCCTGAACGTCGTATCCATTACTGCAGCCAAATACGCTTGGCACCCCTCACCTAACAACTTTGTCACCTCAAGTGACGAGATTAAAGGAATCGAGATTCCTCATCGACTTCCTACGAACTCATAACTAGGGTAATCATCTGGACAGAAATGAATTACCCTGCTACCACAATCAACTACAGCTTTTTGTCTACTCAGCTAGTCCATTCCAATAATCACATCAAAATCAAACATAGGCAGCACAACCAAATCTATCCTTTCCTCGTTACCCCCAACAACTATGCTACAGTTCGCACAACCTAGCGAAACAATCACTTTATCCTTTAACGGGGTAGTAACATGCAACATCACATCCAATGGTTCCAATTTAATACCTGCCAAATCAGCAAACTGAGCAGACACAAATGAATGCGAGGCTCCAAGATCAAATAAAGCATAGGCAAGATGACCGCATAATTTAACCGTACCTGTGACCACGCCAAGCTCGTTTTTTGCCTCACCTCGTGCCACAGCATAAACCCTTCCTTGAGCTGGCGGCCTATTCAAATTGTCCTGTAGAGCAGTAGCCTGCGGTCTCGCTTGCAGTCGCTGACCTTGAGGTCTAGGTCCTGGAGCTTGGCTTGGACAATTCCTTATCTGATGACCTAACTGGCCACACTTGAAACATGCACCTGTTCTGATCGGGCAAGGCCCGTTCCCATGCCTTCTACCACATAGACGACAATTCCAGCTCGACTAGTGCGGTGGTTTTCCAATATTCTTCTTCACAGGAGGGATGAAGCGTCTATTGTTTATCATCGGCCTCTTGCCGAACTGACGATTATCTCGAGACAGAGTAAATCGTGACCCAGATGCAGTAGCTCTTTCCTTCATGTCCCTCTCTATCATTTGACCTCGCTCATAGATTTCCTTATAAGTTCTCAGGTTCATGGCCACCATTTGACTGTGAAGTTCTGGTTTCAATCCATCTCGAAATCTCCGCGCCTTCTCAAGTGGATTCAACCGATCTTGTTGCGTATCTTGATAATCTGGCAAACTCAACCTCATACTGATCCACGATCAATTGATTTTGACGTAACTGTTGGAATTTTACCAAGTTCCTTTCTCGCGCAGTCTCCGAGAAATACTTATCATTAAAAGCAGCCGTAAACGCAGCCCAGGTCAGGGTGGTGCCTTTCGAAAATATTCCACCCTTGGTGGCACTTCACCAATCATTAGCGGTACCCTCCAGTTGGTAAACCGCTAGGAGTACTTTCTCCTCATCCGAACATCTCAAGACTTCAAAAGCCTTCTCTAGCTTCTCTATCCATCGAGATGCCAATTCTGGGTCTCCAACGCCATCAAACTGGGTTGGCTTCAACTTTATAAATTGCTCCACGAGCTTACCCATCTGTTGATTGGCATTTCCACCTCCTTGAATATGACCGGCCTATTATCTTGGCCATTATTCCCATAATTTATATTATTCCCCTCGTTCCCAGCATTTCCATTATTCACATTGGCCTGATTAGCAGCAGCCAAAGCAGCTTGGACAGCCTGCGCGATATCAGCATTCCTATCCTGAGCCTGTCTATCTATCAAGTTTCCAATTTGTTCCAAGGCCCTTATGACCCTATCCACTCTAGGGTCCTCCACTACTCGTGGCCTCGAACTAGACGCTCCTCCTCTTGGTCTCCCAGATCCTCTATTCATGTTGGTCAGACTTACAACACCCGAATCACTATAATTCCATCATGGAATTAGAGACCTAAGTCAACTACTCGAGTCCAGTGATTCTACATCACACAGCAAGATAACAATTACTCATATAAACAACCAATCACTCAATGGCAACCAAGAGTACATCGACCAAGAGTTCACATCATACCTCAAGTCCAGACGCATCTGCAACTTAGTATAATCTCAATCAGTCATTGATTCACAAAACATGCCACTGAACAATGACACTCAATGCTAAGTACGGAGCTTGGTAACCTCATACACATCCACAGTATGCCAATCACATGCGCCAACTCAAATGATATGCATTTCGTGCCTAACTCTAGCGAACCACCTAGGGTCTCGCTACCTAATCAGTCCAGAAATCATTCCTCCTTATTACTCCAATCCTCAACCAACTTGGGTCAGGACGACCTTGCTCTGATACCAAACAAACGGGTATGTCACGCCAGCATACCCTAGCACTCGCCACATCCCTCTACTGTCGTCATACTCCAGGATCCGAACGACGACAATATTAAATGAAATGCACATGCGGAAATAAATAAAGAACTCGGATAATCACAAAAGGTGCACTGGGACACCCCCACACTAATATAACATTGATGCAACCAGTTATACAAACGATAAAAGTCAAAAGACCCTAAACTACTTCTACAGTTCCACCACCAGTATTTAACGAGGAACAAGCAAATGTGTCATAAGTCAAGGACCACTAGATCGAACTATTGGTTCTGTCCTTATCCTCGTCTGGGTCCTCTTCGGGGTCGTATTCAGATGAAATACCGGATTGCACCTCAGTAGCATCCTCCTCGTCCTCCTCAGAGTCAGAAACTTCAATTACTTCCATGTTCTCTTCAACAATAGGAATTCTCTCAGAGATATTCCTTGAACCGACCATGCTAATCTCTAACTCGACGTCGTCTTGGATAGGATGACACCAACTGGGCACTACTCCTCTAGGGACCTCTGTTGGCTTTAGCGAACCTGTGGTAATGTTCCTAACCCGGCGATACCAAGCCTCAAAACGATGTGGTATCAAATGATCTTTCCCTTCTTCAACCCAGACGGTAGTACACTTCTTAATATATACAAATCCTCTACCATCAGGGAACTCTTCAAAAGTGGCGGTCATCTCCTTGGGGACTCCTAAATGGACGGATAGCATCTTTAGAGTCTGGGGTCTAAAAAAAAGGATCCCACGAAGGGGTGAGAACAAATCTCAGTACATTAACCCTAACCCTAGACTAAGCCACTAGTACCTCCAGACTACTTCTCAAATCAAGGACGCCCGACGGGGTCATTAAGCTCAGTATATAAAGGGTACAGACATGGCACATGAACAATATCAATTTCAAACACATTAGGCACATAAATCTATACATTGGCATAACATTCAATCACATTAATCAAGCATTCCATAATTCAAAACCAAGCTCACGTACTAGCACAATATTCTCATTTCTTGCTATAAGGCCTGCGTAATAACGCTTCAGGCTAACTTGATGTATTTCACATTACCCACGTAATAACGCATCAGGTTTATATATAATTGCCAAGACCCGCGTAATAACGCATCAGGTTAAATCCCGCATTTAACGCATCAGGATAATATCAAAACCCAGCGTAATAACGCATCAAGGTACCAATAATTCGTAACCCGCATCATTACGCCTCAGGTTACCACAGTCCACGACTTCACAATTCAATCAATCAGATTCATTCACAGTCAAGACATTTCCCATTGGCCAAAGGTTCACAAATACAATTCTCATTTTATAAATTTCATGATCGAGTATCACCCGACTTAGCGAGCATTTAATCTATCACACCAGAATACTCAAGGCCGCATTATACTAGGCCCGGCACAAAGTGCATCACCATGTAATCAAGTCAGCAAGCATAACTCTCGCCAATTCAAGCATGATTTATTCTTGTGCCATATAGAAGATTAAATACTGTATAGTCATTCAATTTGATCGATCATGCATAACTTACCTCATAAATCAATCAATTGGCTCATAAACTTGTTCCTTAGTAACCTAATGTCTTAATAAAGGGTTAAGGGCAACTTACTTAATCAAACGAGCTAGTCACAACCTCTAATTCAAGCGTCCAAGTCCCGAATCAATTCTATCCAAAATAGGACATGCCGCTATTTAGGTTCAATCGCGCCGTTTAGCCACAAAACTACATCTAATCATCAATCCACTTCACATACTCATCAATAACACATCAATATACGTCATCACATGTCTAAATGGTGAATTCAAGACAAGATGACACCCAATTCAGCCTCGAACAGAACCGGACAGCATCTCCCCCAAAACAGAACCAATTTGGTTTTGCTCTAATCCACACTAATCAGTCCATAATTCACTCTAAGCTTCAATTTAATGCAAAACCAACTTTCCAAAACCTTATTCTATATGTCTAATATGTCCACCGAAAATTTGAAGCCAATCGAACACCTTGAAGACCTCCAATTCATAAAATCCTTTCAAGTGTGCAAAACAGTCAAATTTTGCTCTTTAAAACCCCTCTCAAAATAGCTATGAACACCTATCAATTCTCAACTACAATTATCATTCCAACTTAGCCAAGTCAATTACTATATGTCTAGAACATCCCACAAAATTTTTGAAGCAAAACGAGCTCTTGAAGCCGTTGTAAGAGAGCTCCCTCTCAAATCGGGTCAGATTCAATCCCGACTGGACCTTTGTCTATTTAGTCAGACCTACGGGAAAAACTACCGGGCCAAATTGAGCTCATAATATGTTCCTGAAAAGGTAAGTCAACAATATTTCTAATGGAGGTGATCTCACCTTAAACCGATGTCGGAAGAAGGAGTTGCGGCCGAATAGTGAAGGGCGTCGGGCTGGTCGGGCTGAGCGACTTTCTATGAAAGTGCAGAAAATGAAAGAGCAGCAAGGCAGCAACGTGAAGAGCAAGAGTGGTTGGTCAAGTGAAGTCAAAAAGTGTGTGAGAAGCTTGGTCTCCATTATTGGCTTGGTCCAAACAAAATAATAGAGCACATGGGTCAAATGAAGTCCAAATATCTTAGTTGAATCTTATCCATAAATCTTTTTTTTTTCTAGAAACTTTGACTTCCATTGACCCTTTCTCATCCAATTTTAGGTAGCCAAGGGGAAAGAAAGACCAAAATGCCCCTTGGATTACTTATGGAAAAAATTAATGCTTGAGGGGTAAAATGGTCATTTTATACTTGTCGCGCAAAAATTCCGATTTTTCCCAATCAAGCTACTATCGATGAGGCGATGTCCAATTTCATATCAAATGTTGGAATTCTTCATTTCCATTTTCCAATTTTCGAGATTCCATTTCCTGATTCATTTTCTTTCGAACGTAACTTCAGTTCATCTCAAACTGATGGGCGGCTTTTGCAGCGATATTACACGTATCGACTTAGTATTCTCGTCACTCTTAGGCTTACTCAAGTCATGGCCATTCTGGTTGTCATGTAATTGTGAAGGTTTATCGCTAGTCCCTTAGGTCTCGATCGTCAAAGTTCGATTTAGGAAAATTTTGCAAATTATACTTTGGTTAAGCGGAATCACCCGCGCTCCAATCGTATAACACTAGCAATGGATTCCATAACCGTTCTTAGATCGAACTTTACTGGCTCTAAATATTCCATCGGCAATCCTTATGGTCAAAATGTCAATTCTCATTCGAGGTTCCTAGGTCCACGTACACTGTCGTGCATGAGCCTTTCCCGTGTGGTCAGTATACTCAGGATTGATCAGATCCAAGCGAAATAAAACTGAATTACATCGGTAGATAATCTTCATCCAATAGTCTCAAAATGGTAGGAAATTCAGAATGTCACAGGCCACCTTCCTCACCAAAATTTAATTTCAAGAATTATCCATAAGGTTTGCGAGATAACACAGATGATTCTCAAGATAAATCAAATAACCATCCAACCACCAAACATTATCCATAAAATAAAATATCCACAAAAGATAGGCTTACTCAACGAACCATAGATCACAATTCAAAGCAAATAATCATCCACCAAGCAAACCAAATTCGGCCAATATGGTGAATATGCTGAAAATTCCAGATTTACATTTATAGAAAATTCAATTTTTCCAATTAATCTAATCTTGAGAAAAACGCCAAACAAGTTTTGATCTTCGAGAAAAGGGTTTTTTCAATCAAATTACATCAATTCTCAAAATATCCAAGCAATTTCATGATCGAATTAAATTAGTCCGGAAAAATTAGAATTTCTTAGCGAAAAAATTTGATTTTCAGTTCTTGATTAGAATCCAACTTTTACTTTGATCACAAATTCGCATTCACCCATGATAGTTTATGAACGTGCAAGCATGCTACCACTCAAACATCATGGATTTGCAAACCAAAGGGCAAAAGGATTACCTTTTTAGTGAAAATTCCAGCAAGCGCGCGTCTGAGATTCCTCACCCAAAACGATCCTTTTTGAGCCAATTCGTCACTGATTCGAGGCCTTGATGATACACACCTTACAGCATCTACTCCAAGTACTAATTTACTGAAAAATTAGTATTAAACAGTAAGGAATTGTGCAAAACAGCGAGCTAATGGCCCCTGAATAGCCCACGAAAATCTGCACAGAATGTTTAATAAAAATGGACTGGATGACCACTGTTTCGGCGCCAAACAGTAGTGCAAAAGGCCCAAATCAATAATAAATCAGGCCTCCCAAATCAACAAGAAATCTGGTTTGAATAGTGGCTCGAACTTACGCCGAAGAGCAGGTATTTTTGCGGATAAAACAACTGAAAAAGTGTCCTTCGAACCACCCTGAAACAAAGCTCAAACAGCGAGCAAAAAACCTAGATGAAACTGGCCTCAAGCAATGGAGATCGGCGGATTGTGGCGATGGTAAGGTATGGCAACGAAAGGGGTTGCTGCAATGTCTTTAAAATCTGCCGAGCCAGGATAAATTTTCGTTAGTCCTCATGCTCTTGCAATAACAAAGATTACTGACCTTTGAGATTTTTTGACTGAATTTGATTGGACTTCCTCTGAATTCGTAGACTTTGACCAACTAGGCTCCACGATCAGATCTTTTCCTTGTCCACCCTTTAGTGTTCCCTTGTATGAAGTGGAGATCCCGTCTGGTCGTGCGAGGACTTCAAGGTCGAAACCCAATCAATGATGTTGGACTGCTTCACGGGAAGAAGTTTCGCCCAAGAGACCTCCCACTCCTCCTTTGTGTTTTCTCACGTCCCTTTTCTAAAATAATCGCCGACCCCCATTCTCTAGGATAGCTTGGTTATTTATAGAGGATGAAGCTCACCAAAGCTCACCAATCCTAGTAGACGTATGACTCATTGTGGACCGTCGGATTGCTAATCCTAGTCAAAGTAGGATTGAATGTCGGCCGTTGGATCAAAAATCCTGATCCCGGAAGAGTCCAGATCAAGCAGAACTCTCGGTTATTAGAGTATAAGAAAGATAGAGTTTTATTATTTTAGGACTCTAATTTTCGAGATAATTATCTGAATTTAATTAATCATTTGAAGAGTCTAGATCCACCGGGAACCTTGGAATTTTCGGCCATGATGGGTTACAGTGATAGTGGCCGAAAATGAGGAGCTCTTGCGAGCTTGTCGTGTCACCTTGGGCACGAATCGGGCTCTAATTAATTAAATGAGTAATTAATTAAAGGCCTCACTTAATTAAAATGGGCTAATTTAAAATTTTAGGTCCAAACCCACATGAAATTCGGCCACATCATGTCCATGCCTTAGCTGATATTCATTTTTCTTTTTTTTTTCAAGCTCAATCACGTAAATTTCCGAGCTTAAATTTTATTTATTTTTATTTTTTTCTAAAAATATGCATTTAATTAAACCTTTTTCAAATAAATCATTTAAATGGACTCTATTAAGCTCAAAATAAATTGTAGAAAATTGGCACATCTTCCCATGCTCTGGCCGAAAATCTAACAATATGATCTGGTTTGGTCGCCTGTCAAATTAGAGCTCAATTGTCTCACCTTCGGCCTGAATGCAAAAAATGACTGACAGAAAATTTAAATATGCAGTGCATGAGAAATTATTTTTTGTGAAAACTAATTCTCATTTTTGTGCAATGTAAATGACAAAATCAAAATTTAGGTGTCAATAGGTACCCCTCTTTGAGTGGAGGCTCGTAGAGGTTTCGCTCAAAGAAAAATTTGAATCTAAATTTTGACAATGCAAATGAAATGGATGATGATTTTTTTTTTTTGTGGGGAGTCTCAATCCCATTTTCTATGTAAACGAAATGATGCATGATATACAGGACTGTAAATAACATGTGTTAAGATCTTTCTACTCCAAAGAAATGAATTAGAGAAACCTGCACATGGATCGCACCTGAAATATCGGTTACTAGACACCTCATGATGCTGATGATTCTCTTGATTTTCAAGCTTGCAAGGATCTCAAGGTACTGGGGAATACGAAAGGTGCGCGTTGTACGAATCTCAATTCAGCAAGAACGCGACAATAAACTCAAGTTCTGTAAAGGATATGAGGGATGTGTCGCCAATCTCACAGGGTGAAATTACATCAAGATATGCATAAAAGAGATGTGTCGCCAATCTCACATGGCGAAATCACATCAAGGTGTGCATAAAAGGAATGTGTCGCCAATCTCACAGGATGAAATCACAACCAAATATGCTGCATAAAAAGGATGTGTCGCCAATCTCATAGGGCAAAATCACAATCAAGGTATGCATAAAAGAGATGTGTTGCCAATCTCACAGGGCGAAATCACATCAAAGTGTGTATGAATTAGAAGGAAGACGTGTCCGCGAATCTCACAACGCAAAATCACGTCAAAGGTTTTGTGTCGCGAATCTCACAGCGCAAAATCACAAAAAGAAATGTGTGTCTGAGATGAGTCAGAACAAGCACATAAGAGGTGTGCGCATGAGATAAGTCAGGTCAATACACAAAGGAGTGTGTGCCTGAGATGAGTCAGGTCAATACAAAAAAGGGGTGTGCGCTTGAAATGAGTCAAGTCAGTACACAAAGGGTGTACGCCTAAGCTGAGTCAGGTCAATATACAAAGGGGTGTGGTGCTTGAATCCTATAAAGTGAACACGGAAAGGAGTGAAAATGATAACTTGAATCAGCAAAAAAAATTCGAATTCGGAAAGAGTTTAGAAAACTTACATGAATTTTCTAAGTTAATGGTCGAGAAGTAGAGAGGTTGACTGCGTCATGCTTGAGGATTTGGAAGATTACCTGGTGGGCACTTGCCAACATGGCCTGTTCATTCGATAATCCTTAGATGAATTTCGAGACCTCGGAAGGCAACTCGAACATCAGGAATTACCTGTCAGACAGTGTCAGAGGTAACATGTGCAAGCATACACGCTAGAATTCAATCGGCTCATGCAAAACTATTCAGCTGAGTTTGCAATGATTAGAAATAAAATGTGTACAATTCATAATGTAGTTCATGTATAACTACTCTGTCAAGTTTGCATTACCAATTCTGTTCAGGGAGGTTATCAAGTCGTGAATACCTCGAATATAGCCTGAATGGGGGACTTCAATCCGAAAAGACTTTCTCTCCCTCTTGAGAAAAGCTATTGATCCTGACTGCAGGATTCAAGAAAATTACTCAATCTTACCATCATCGCATTCGACAAGGGTCTGAATCTATTTAATTGATGTATTTCTTTAGTTCATGCGTCTCTTGAGTGTGAGATTTTCGTGGGATCACTGTCAACTTTTCTAAAAGCTTAAGCTTTTAGGTAAATGCGTGACTTAATATTTAATTATTCTAACACTCCCCTTGTACTAAGTCTGATTTTTTTACCTAGTACTAAGTGTGGAAATATATTATTGGGGAGTCAAATGAGGCCTAGTGTGACGTCCCGAAGTTTCAAGGCCTATTAAATGAATAATATTTGGACTCTTGAAATTGAGTGACATTTATCGGACGCGAAATTATTCGATCTGGGAGGCTTTGATCATCGACTAAAGCATAGATATTTGTAGTTTATTTAGTTTCGTCGCGCTGAATATTATATCGTCGTTTTTCCTTCGTGCCAGAGCCTAACCCTGAACCAAATATCCTAAACCAGTCCTGATTTATCAATTTACCGAAATACCCTCAGATATTATTCATATACGCCAGAAATAATTAATATTGATTGACTCGTGGGCCCCACCTCATTAATGCAAAGTCAAAATATCCTAAATCACTATTCACCTTTTTGACTTTGGCAATTTACCAAATTGCCCTTTGACCACTCTCTCTCCTCCATGGCCGGCCACCCCCTTCCCCTCACTCTCTCATTTTCACTTTGGATCACCATCTTCATCTACATTTCTCCATCTCCTTCGCCGTCGCCGCTTGCCGTTTCCCTCCCCCCGCTCGCCGAACTGCCGTGCGCCGCGCCAACTAGCCCCTATCGCCCCTGCCCAGCCGCTGTCCAGATGCTGCCACCGTCCAGCAGAGCCGCCGGAGCCCCTACTATGCCACCGGTACTGCCGCGCCGCGCCGCCGAGCCCTCCGCCGCCCTTTTCCCCGCCGTTCCGTCATCGTCGCGTTGCCTGGACAGCCACTGCCCTTGTCCGTTTTTTGTCGTCCGACCGTCTTTATCGCAAACCATCGCTATTGTTGCATTCGGAGCATCGATACGAGTCCGTAGGACAGCTGTCGAGAAATTCCGTCGCCGTCACCACTACTGCAGCCGCTGTTCACCGTCCACCGCCAGTCGCCGCCCATGCCGAAGTGAGTTAACCCCTAATCCCTGATTAGGCCGTTAATTACACTTAGTAGTTACTTAGATAGTTACCGTAGCTGATTAGTTAGTTACCGCAGTTAATTAGATAGTTATCGCGGTTAGATAGTTAACTGTGGTTGGCTTAAGTAGTTACTGTAGTAAATTTAATTAGTTATCGTGGTAGATTAATTAATTGCTGTGGCTAGTTGGATTAATCTTTGGTTAGGTGGAATAGTTACCATGGTTAATTGCCTATTTTATTATGCTTGGTAATTATTGGTATTTGATTGGGGATCGAGCTGAGTGTTGATTGCGCTTAATTGCTGAATGATCACACTAGTATCAAGATGTCATGTTTATCTGAAATTGAATATTTGTGTGACCAACTATGGATTTGAACATGAAAATGGCCGCACGCCAGGTTTTGATCATGATGTGAATGTGACTGCATTGGACTAAATTGGGATTAAGAATTGGCTTGTTTGCCAGTGGTGAATGTGTGGTTACATGATGGATTTAATTGTGTCACACTAAGGTAACTGGGGACACGAACGATACCCTTGTTGGCATGGGTTGCTGCCTAATAAGTCTGTGTGCCGGTGACATACTATCCGGGATTCCACGGCTTATTGGTTGCCTATCAGTCCGGGGGTTTGAGGTACCCTCGGGTGCGGGGCCAGTGGTTCAAACGTGGGACGCGATGGATTTTGATATGCCGGATGGGGAAGTCGAGGACTCGAGTTCTAGTTCTGGGGAGGAGGACCCTGATTCACCGTCAGGTTATCAAGGTTGACCCGGTGTGGTTAACCCAAGGTGCGAGTTGAGCTGTGGAGGAGCTTTTTGGAGGCCGCCTTGTTTGATAGCCGGTAGTGTAGTAGTATGTATCGACAGTAGTTCGCCCCTGACCTGACCAGGTATCTTTTTGTGGATCTTAGGGATCGGTCCGAAGATGGACTTGTATAGTAGACGCTTCCTCGTGGACTAATCGTGTTTATAAATAAAATGTTGTTGTTGTTGTTGCATCTCCTGCTTTTCTATCCCTATTTGATTTCTTGTCTGGAGTTTGATATCGCTTCCGCATGTGGTTAATTGAAAGATAAAAAGAAATGGGCCGATGACATACTTAGGATGTTATCCTTTGACCTGAAATTAGGAAGGGATGTTCGCGCGCCTGGTGTTCGGGGCGTGACATCCCCATTTTGGTATCAAAGTAAGGTCAGCCTAAACCATATGATCTTGGCCTGGAGTGATAAGGTGCGATGAGTTTGGGATAGTTAGTAGGATTGAAACCCAACGTATGTGTTTGTTGTTTGATTTATTCCTAGTCGTTGTCCTGAGTTCTTATTGCGTGTTACCTTGGGCGAGCAGGAGTCCTAAAGGTCCTGCATAATGGGCGATCGTAATCCGAGGGGTAGGCCCAGAGGAAGGGTAGCTCTGGCTGGTTCTAGCGGGGACAGAGTTCATGATTCGGGAGTACCTAGAGAGGGGCCAATTCAAGAAGATCCCAAGATGAACGGGATTCTTCAAGCTTTGGAGACCTTAGGAAACATAGTGGGGCAACAAGCAAGGAACCAAGCTGCTGTTGCCGCTCCACAAGAGAATCCGTGAGCTTAGGACGGAGTTGGAAGGCCCCAGACCTATAGGCTGGTGGAGCAGTTTCTGAAGCTCAAGCTACCGAAGTTTTCTGGAACAAGTGACCCAGAGGATGCAACCTCATGCATCGAGGAGCTGGAGAAGGTGTCCGCCTTGCTAAGGTGTTCGTCGGAGGAGAAAGTAATGCTGGCCATTTACCAACTGCAAGGTAACGCTAGCTCGTGGTGGAAGGCCACACAAGGAAGAGCTTTTCCCAAGGGTGTGGTCCCGGAGTGGAATGCCTTCGTGGAAGCCTTCAACAGGAAGTATTTCTCGGATTGTGCACGAGAGTAGAGATGGATGAATTTCTGCACCTTCGTCAGAATCAACTGTCCGTAGATTAGTACAAAGCGAGGTTCTCTGAATTGTCCAAATATGCACCGAGGATGGTGGAAAACCCCGAAGATAGGGCGAGGAGGTTCCAAGATGGATTGAAACCAGAGATCAAGAATGTATTAGTACTGTTCAACCTGAGAGACTATAATGAGCTGTATGAGAGAGCTCAATTGGTAGAAAGGGATGTTGCTGAAAGGGCAGCTGCATCTGGACCGCGGTTCGCTCCTACTATGAGGGATAACCGAAGGTTCGGTAAAGGACCAATGGTGGGTAATAGGTATCCCATTTCGCCTAATAGAAAGAACGCAGTTGCGAAGCCAACGTTTCGCCTCGACCTCGTGTCAGACCTGCTGAGAGAAGCATGGGACAGCCACGTACCCAAGGAGGGCGGATGCTTGTTTTGGTTGTGGCAGGCATAGCCACCAAGTCAGAGATTGTCCTCAAAGACATATGAAAGGACAAATGCAGCAGGGAGCTCAGATGTGAGGTAATGTTCCGCAGAACTTTCAGAACCGACTGCCAATATAGGGAAGGGTATATGCTGTCACCCGCGAAGAGGCGAAAGATTCACCGGCAATTTCAGGTACGGTTTTTCTGCATAACCAAATAGCTTATGCTTTGTTCGATTCCAGAGCTTCCCACTCCTTTGTTGCTCAACAGTTCGTTAAACTAGCTGGCATAAGTACAGAACCATTGAGATCAAGTTTTAGGATATCTATACCTCTTAAGGATAATGTTATGGCTGCAGTAGGATGTTCCGATTGTAAGCTGGTTGTAGATGGTCATGAGGGAAGGATAAATCTGGTTGTGCTAGCTATGTATCATTTTGATTTGATTGTTGGTATGGATTGGCTCACTGAACAACGAGCTGTGTTGGATTATCATAGTAAGATTATCCTGTTTAACCCATTGAAAGGGGTTAGTTTTGAGTTTGTTGGAAGTTGAGGGGGAGCCTCGATTCCCTTAGTTTCGTCGCTAGAACCGACTCGGTTGTTGGATTGTGGTTGCCAAGGTTATTTCGCGTCTGCTGTTGATGTGTTGGCTGAGGAGTTAAGGTTGGAGGATATTGCTGTGGTAAGGGAGTTCCCTAACGTCTTTCCTAAAGAGTTGCCTGGATTGCCGCCGGAAAGGGAAATAGAGTTCGTAATTAAGCTAGCCCCTGGTACGGAGCCAATTTCAAAGGCACCGTATCGGATGGCATTGTCAGAGCTCAAGGAACTGAAAGTACTAAAGCAAGAATTGCTGGATAAAGGATTTATCCGCCCCATTGCATCACCATGGGGAGCGCCTATACTGTTTTTAAGGAAGAAGGATGGATCACTTCGTCTGTGTATCGACTATCGTCAGCTCAATCAGGTGACAATCAAGAACAAGTATCCATTGCCGATGATTAACGATTTGTTCGACCAACTTCAAGGAGCTTCGGTATTCTCCAAGATCGACCTACAGAAGGGATACCACCAATTGAGAATTAAGAAGAAAGATGTACCGAAGACGGCATTTAGGACGCGCTATGGTCACTACGAGTTTACGGTGATGCCGTTCGGTCTGACAAACGCTCTAGCTGCTTTCATGGACATAATGAATAGGGTGTTCAAGGAATATTTGGATGGATTCGTCATCGTATTTATTGAGGACATCTTGGTCTACTCGAAGAGCTATGAGGAGCATGAACATCATTTGAGGAAAGTATTGAAGACTTTTCGTGAACATAAGATGTTTGCCAAGTTTAGCAAGTGCGAGTTTTTCTTGACTCGAGTAGCGTTTCTAGGTCATGTGATCTCTGGAGAAGGGATATCTATGGACCCCGCCAAGATTGAAGCGGTCATGGATTGGCCGAGGCCGACAACAATTACAGAAGTTCGAAGTTTCTTAGGATTGGCAGGCTACTATAGGCGCTTTGCGGAAAGGTTCTCTGCCTTAGCCTTGCCTATGACAAGACTGTTGAAGAAAGATGAGAGATTCATTTGGACGGATAAATGTGAGCGTAGTTTTCAAGAGCTTAAGCAGAAGCTAACTACGGCTCCTGTTTTGACAATACCGTCTGGTTCGGGAGGCTATGAAATATATAGCAATGCGTCTTTCAAACGATTAGGCTGCGTGCTTATGCAACACGGAAGAGTGATTGCGTATACGTCTCGTTAGTTAAGGCCGCATGAGTTGAATTATCCGACGCACGATTTGGAATTAGCAGCGATCGTGTTTGCTCTCAAGATTTGGAGGCATTACCTGATAGGAGAAAAGTTTCAAGTTTACACTAATCACTAGAGTCTCAAGTACCTATTCTCTCAGAAGGAGTTGAACATGAGATAGCGTCGATAGATGGAGCTTCTTAAGGATTATGATTGCGAGATCCTGTACCATCCGGGGAAAGCTAACAAGGTTGTTGATGCGCTAAGTCGGAAGTCTGCAATTGCTCAGTTGATGATCCGGGAGTGGCGTCTCCTAGAAGAAGTGCGTGATTCAGAGTTTAAGCTAGAGGTAGGCCGTCTGTCAAGTTTGATGGCTACGTTAAGAGTCGAACCAAAAGTGCATGCGAAAATTAAGGCCTTGCAATCAACAGATCCTGAGATTTAGAAGATCCTTTAAGAGGACTCAGAGAAGAGAAAGGACGACTTTAAGGTAACTGAGGATGGAATACTGAAGTTTAGAGGACGTTTGTGTGTGCCTGCTGATGAAGGCCTTAGAGAGGAAATCTTGTTAGAAGCACATCGTAGCAGTTACAGTGTTCATCTGGGTAGCACGAAGATGTACCAGAATCTGAGACAGTACTATTGGTGGAGTGGTATGAAGGTCGACATAGCCAAGCATGTGGCGAAATGTCTGACGTGTCAACAAGTCGAAGCACAGCATTGTAGACCTGGAGGACTGTTACAACCGCTTGAGATCCCAGAATGGAAGTGGGAACACATCACGATGGATTTCGTGACTGGGTTACCAAGGAGCTAGAGAGGGCATGATTTGATCTGGGTTGTGGTCGATAGATTGACAAAGTCAACGCATTTCATCCTAGTGAGAAAGGACTTCACTTTGGAAAGATTAGCAGATTTATATGTACACCTGATCGTACGTCTTCATGGAGTGCCTGTGACGATCACTTCTGTTCGTGATCCTAGGTTCACCGCAACATTTTGGAAAAAGCTTGCAGATTGCTTTGGGAACAAAGCTACAGTTTAGCACTGCCTATCATTCTTCAGACAGATGGCCAGTCTGAGAGGACAATTCAGACACTCGAGGATATGTTGCGAACATGTGTATTGGATTTCAAAGGTAACTGGGAAGATCAGCTTCACTTGGTCGAGTTCATCTACAATAATAGTCTAAGTATCACGGACACGGACACGGACACGGGACACGTGACACGACACGACACGACACGCCGACACGTCATTTCAAAAAAATAGAAATTTCCGACACGTGAAGGACACGTTGTATATTAAATAAATATTTTTTTATGAATATATGATACATTATTTTTTTCTGATATTTTATAATAATGGAGAATTTAAAAAAAAAACTCTTATAATAAAAGAAAAATTCTATCATGACTGACTACACCTTTAATGCCCCACGCTCCTCTCTCATCATCTTGCGTCTTCCCCAGACTCTCTCCTCTCTCTCTCATTACTTTTGAAAAAATCATCACACTTCCCAAGCTGACAAGCTCTCTCTCCTCTGTCCTCTCGTCTTCCCCACGCTATCTATCCCCTCTCTCTCTCTCTCTTTAATTTTTTGAATGCACACACCTCACCTCTCTCTCCTCTCTGTCTCGAGAAGCTAACAACCCGACGACGACGACCGTGATTTGGCTGCCTCGTCTCTTCTCCGGCGCTCTCTTGCTCTGTCCTTCGCCGCTCGTTCGCTGTTTGCTCCTGTGCACATGAAGTTCATCTCTTCTCGGGCGCTCGCTGCTCGCTTTCTGCTCGTCACGCCCTCCTCTTCCACCTACAACTTTGCGCTCCTGTCTTCTCCTCCAGATCTGCGGTTTGCCCGCCCTCCAACACCCTCCTCCCCCTCTCTTTATCTTCGCTTTTCCCTCTCTCCTTCCTCATCGACTCGCGTATCCGCAGCGTGTCGCTGACGTTGACCACGTGTCGGACCTCCGACACGCGTTGACCACGTGTCCGATGCGTTTCGGAGCGTATCGGGCGCATGTCCGTGTCCGACACCGACGCGGTGACTTGCTGGGCGTGTCGGTGCTTCATAGATAACAGTTACCAATAGAGCATCAAAATAGCACCGTTTGAAGCATTGTATGGGAAACCCTATAGAATGCCAGTTTGTTGGGACGAGGTCGGAGAAAGGAAGATCACTGGTCCTGAGTTGGTGCAGCAGTCTTTGGACACTGTCAATGTTGTCAGAGAAAGGCTTAGGACAGCGCAGAACAGTCAGAAGAGTTATGCCGACAAGCGGCGTAGACCGCTGGAGTTTCAAGCAGGCGAGTATGTCTTTTTAAAGGTGTCGCCTATGAGGGGGACATCTCGTTTCGGCAAGAAAGGGAAGTTGAGCCCGAGATATGTTGGGCCGTTCGAGATCTTAGAGCGGATTGGGAATCTGGCTTATCATCTCGCGTTGCCACAAAGACTTGCTCAGGTATATGACGTATTCCATGTATCGATGTTGAGAAAGTACGAACCGGATCCACCTCATGTTTGAGCTTTGAAGAAATTGAAGTGGACGAATGTGTGTCGTACGTGGAACGTCCAGTAAGGATCGAAGACAGAAAAGAGCAAGTATTGCAGACTAAGACAATCCCTTTAGTTAAGGTGGTTTAGCAACACCATGGAACAGAAGGTGCAACATGGGAGAACAAAGAGACAATGAAGAATTTGTACCCTTTTCTGTTTCAAGTTGTATAATGTATTAATTTCGGGGATGAAATTTCCTAAGGGGGAAGAGTTGTGACGTCCCGAAGTTTCAAGGCCTATTAAATGAATAATATTGGGACTCTTGGAATTGAGTGACATTTATCGGATGCCGAATTGTTCGATCAGGGAGGCTTTGATCATCGACTGAAGCGTAGATATTTGTGGTTCATTTAGTTTCGTCGTTTTTCCTTCGCGCCCGACCCTAACCCTGAACCAAATATCCTAAACCAGTCCTGATTTATCAGTTTACCTAAATACCCTCAGATATTATTCATATACGCCAGAAACAATTGATATTGATTGACCCGTGGGCCCCACCTCATTATTGCAAAGTCATAATATCCTAAATCACTATTTACCTTTTTTACTTTGGCAATTTACCAAATTGCCCTTTGACCACACTCTCTCCTCTCTCTCTCCTCCATGGCCGGCCACCCCCTTCCCTTCACTCTCTCATTTTCACTTTGGATCACCATCTTCATCTCCATTTCTCCATCTCCTTCGCCGTCGTCAACCACCACCGAGCCAACGCCGTCCGCCGCCGCTCGCAGTTTCCCCCGCCCGCTCGTCAAACGTTCGTGCGCTGCGCCAACCAGCCCTTGCCGCCCTTATCCACCAGTTGTTCAGCCTTCGTCCAGCCGCTGCTGTCTTCCAGCAAAGCAACCGGAGCCCCTGCCGTGCCGCCGGTGCAGCCTCGCCCCCCGCCGAGCCCTCCGCCGCCCTTTTTCCCGCCGTTTCGTCGTCGTCGCGTCGCTTGGACAGTCGTTGCCCTTGTCCATTTGCCATCGTCCGAGCGTCTTCGTCGCAAACCGTCACCGTGGTTGCGTTCGGAGCGTCGAGACGAGTCCGTAGGACCACCGCCAAAAACTTCACTTGCCGCCGCCGGAAACCACTGCCGCCACCGCTCACCGCCGGTCGCCGCCGACCGGCGCCGCCCGTGCCGAAGTGAGTTAACCCCTAATCCCTGATTAGACTGTTAATTACACTTAGTAGTTAATTAGATAGTTACCGTAGCTGATTAGTTAGTTACCGCAATTAATTAGATAGTTACCGTGGTTAGATAGTTAACTGTGGTTAGATTAAGTAGTTATTATAGTTAAATTAATTAGTTACCGTGGTAGATTAATTAATTGCTGTGGCTAGTTAGATTAATCATGGTTAGGTGGAATAGTTACCATGGTTAATTGCCTATTTTATTGTGCCTGGTAATTATTGGTATTTGATTGTGAATCGAGCTGAGTATTAATTGCGCTTAATTGCTGATTGATCACACTAGTGTCGAGATGCCATGTTTATCTGAAATTGAATATTCGTGTGACCAACTGTGGATTTGAACATGAAAATGGCCGCATGCCGGGTTTTGATCATGATGTGAATGTGACTGCAATGTACTAAATTGGGATATAGAATTGGCTTATTTTTCGGTGGTGAATGTGTGGTCACACGATGGATTTAATTGTGTCACACTAACGTAATTGGGGACACGAGCGTTACCCTTGTTGGCATGGGTCGCTGCCTAATAAGTCTATGTGCCGGCGACGTACTGTCCAGGATTCCACGGCTTATTGGTTGCCTATCAGTCCGTGTCGGCGATGTATTGTCCGGATTCCCACGGTTGATTAGATGTCGGTTGCAATTTGTGTTGGTCCGTAGTCCCTCCTGGAATTATTCCTAGTGTGCTCGCCTTAGGAAATTTGAGGGAGCTATCGGATACCGTCGCTGTAACGTAGTAGGACGATGCCCGGTTAATCCGAAAGAGTACTAGCAGTGAGGTTGTGCTACGGCGAGAGTGGAGTATCTCTTGGCTACCAATAACTGGAACACGCTTGTTGCATAGTGCTTGAGTACTTGGATGCCTGAGTTATTATCGTGTGTTCTAGTTGTATACCTTGATCTGCTGTGTTTGAATGCTATGAGATATATGTTGTGTGGCAGAAGGCAAGGTAAGTTGGATGTGATTGTCCTTTGGCTGTTGGACTTAGTTGCCCGATGTGTTTGACTACTTGAGTGAATCAACGTCCTAATCGGACTTAGGCGTTGACTCGTTGAGATTCATATCTCATATGCTTTGGCTAATCGCCTTTCAGGTTCTCGTAACGGCAGTGCGCCACGTTAGGTTCGGTGTTCCTGTCAACCAATCCACGGTCCTTCATTATCGTCACGTCACTAATTTTGACGACGTATGGGAGCAACACGTGACGACCGTCTAGGTTGATGAGGGGTTGTCACACTATGTGGCACACCTTTTCAAGGCCTAGCTCGTTCGTCAACGTGATGTTCTCATCGGATCGATTCGGGGGTTTGAGGTACCCTCGGGTGAGGGGTTAGTCGTTCAGACGTGGGACACGATGGATTTTTATATGCCGGATGGGGAAGTTGAGGACCCGAGTCCTAGTTCTGGGGAGGAGGACCCTGATTCACCGCAAGGTTATCAAGGTTGACCCGGTGTCGTTAACTCGGGGTGCGAGTTGAGCTGTGGAGGAGCTTTTTGGAGGCCGCCTTATTTGATAGCTAGTAGTGTAGTAGTGTGTATCGGCATTTGTTCGCCCCTGACCCGACCCGGTATCTTTTTGTGGGTCTTAGGGATCGGTCCGAAGATGGACTTGTATAGTAGATGCTTCCTCGTGGACTAATCGTGTTTATAAATAAAATATTGTTGTTGTTGTTGCATCTCCTGCTTTTCTATCACTGTTTGATTTCTTGTCTGGGGTTTGATATCGCTTCCGCATGTACTTAATTGAAAGATAAAAAGAAATGGGTCGAAAACATGCCTAGGATGTTATCCTTTGACCTGACGTTAGGAAGGGATGTTCGCGTGCCTGGGGTTCGGGGCGTGACACCTAGAAAGATTTGAACTGAAGACATCCTACTCTGATACCATGTGAGATTTTGGTGGGACCACTGCCAACTGTTTTAATATCTTAAGCTTTTATATGAAGGCGTAGCTTAATATTGAGTACATGAACTTTGAAACTCTATAAGTTGATTTGATTTATTTTTCATTCCAAGATGTTCGAACAAGATTCGAAGAAGAAATACCTCTCATCTTTTCACTTCAATTTTTCTCTAAGTGTGTCGATTTCGAGAAGTGTTCGACAGAGTCCTGTTTGCATAGTGCTAATTCAAACGGGTACGTGGTGTTTTATATTGGGAGGCATAGTTTGTGAAGCTACTCAGCACCATTGGCAAGAACTAATCGCTATAAGGAGATTCGATTAGCCGTACCTCATTTCCTATGTAATTTTGTTACAATTTTATAGAAATTTGATATGTAATTGTATCTTCACTTTGCTCATTGACTTGATCATTATTTAAGTTGTTATCGCCTTCTCCATGTTATTATTTTTTCTAATTACAACAAGCAGTGCTACGTATTTCCCTAATATGTTACACATTATTTTTCCAACAAATAAGACATACACTGTGTTAATATGCTCTTATAAGTTCAATCGTGATGAATAAGAAGTACATCATGCACGGATCAACTCTTTCACTCGTTTATAATGCTCTCAGACTCGTTTTGTTCAATATTCTAAAATGGTCATTGTGTTAACATAAAAAGCACTTGAAGCATGTAAACACAAGCAATCATTTTTAGAAACAAGAGTTCATATTTCAAAAGTTGTGTTGTGTAAGCCATTTAATTAACATGTTATGTTTGGGTTTTAATATGGTGAGATAGTTACTAACCCTTTTGTGTCGGATTAAAATTAGATTAAATAAGGTGCCATCGAGAGAGGATACATAAAAAGCTCCGGGAGGAAATTGAATCAATAACAAAATGAGAATGGAGTTGAACAAAATTAATGATAAGTCATAGATTAAGTGGCATATTTGGCCACATCAGGAGATTTCATCAATGATTTCAATGAAAGGACCACATTAAATCACTTTTTAGGTCCAAGGATGATGATGAACAAAAAAACAATGTTCAAGGATAACGTTGGGCATTGAGTAGAAATTCAAGTATTACTTATGTCATTTTCCCTTATTTAAAAGTAAAAGATGTCCTCAAAATAGATATTCAGTGCCGGGGACTCTAATGGCTGGAACGGTTGTCCAGAGAAGCCGGCTATTGAGTTGCCAACACCCACGCCCAAGTCACCAAAGACAGGCCTAGGTCCCTTGAGAAAAGCCCTAGGTCCCCCGAGGTGAGAACAGTGTCCCACTCCCAATCCTCAGTAATCGAGCCCAGGACTTTGGCTTGGCGCTTTGGTCCTTTGAGGTTGACCCCAAGTCTTCAACAACCTTGGCCTGGGACCCCGATAGCCTCGCCCCCTTAGTGCTCAAGTTAAGCTCAAGTCCCCAACGACCATGCTCGTGTCCCTTGAGGAAGGACAGAAGTCTATCGAGGCCAAGCTCGGAACTTTAGTGCCCATGCCTAGTCCCTCGCAATCAAGCTCAATTCCCATGTGGAGAAGCTTAGGTCCCTTGCGCTTGGACTTAGGACCCCAACAGCTAGACCTGAGTCCCCTGAGGTCGGGCTCGGGTCACACATCTAGGCGCCCTAATTTAGGACCCAAGGTTGTACTTGTAGCTTTTCCTAAATATGGGATTCACAACTTCCCTACAATAGAAAATAACTCCAATATTATTTGCAAAATACAACCAAACATAGGACAATGAAATCCTTGAAAATAAATCCTTTGAGAATACTTTCCAGAAAAATTATCTTTTTGTCAAACGAATGGATCCCAATAGAGAAATGATTTATGTGATGCTCTCGCTTATTACTTTGAGCGCAAAGCATCATAAGACTCATATTGTCCGTTTTGATCTTAGATATTAATTTTGGTCTAAATCTTCTTGCCCCCCTTCGCTGTGACCATGTTGTCTAAAAGAGATGTTTTTTTTTGGTAAAGATAAGAAGTATATTAACTAATCAAAGCGCAAATTACAAAGAGAGGTACCCGACAAAACAACCTCGCACACGAAACGACACTAGAAGTGTCATGACGGGTGTATGGGTGTCGAGGGTAAACAAAACAAAGAAGAACGAGGGGGTAGGAACCCCATCGAACAACACAGAGGTGACCAATGGCCAAACAATGGCCAAAAAGCAAGAAAAAAGCCAGAGGGGCTCACAGCAGCTGCAAATCAACCAAAAACAGACGGAGAAAAGCCCCAACCAACTTGCATCCTCCGGTTACGAGGGGTGTCATAGACATGTTTGAACGTCAAGGCCTTGTCCTTGACAATCTTTACGAGGTGCTTCTTCAAAGCAGGCATGAAATGGGACTAGTTTCTAAAGAGAATATGGTTCCGAACAATCCATATCATATGACATAAGGCACCAAAAGAAAAACGTGCAATGCATTGGTGGAATTGCTCTCCACTAAGATGCTGAATAGCCCATTGGAGATTATCCTGCCACGAATGATTATGCCAAGCCAAATTACATTTAGCGGCCCAAAAGAGAATAAGGGACCTGGTGTTTTTGCACCCAAAGAAGAGGTGATCGATCGAATTCGGCCTGCACCGACAGAAGGCACATACACCATTCAATATCCTGCGGTAGTTGAGCAAAACTACCTAAGTTGGGAGCCTATTGATGGTAATAAGCCAAAGAAGAAAAGCATGCCGAGGGGCAATGCAACAGTCCCAAATAAAGCGATGCCAAAAGACAACCTGCCCTCTGCGTCTGAGAAGGCCCCAAGCGGAGGCAATAGAGAAGACACCCGAGGGGTGGCCCAACCAAAGGAAATGATCGCAGCTATTGGGAGTAATAGATGGGGGAGCGTCAGACCAAGAGGCCATAGTGATCATGACTAGAGATGGTTGAGGAACAGAGGAGAGGAACTCCAATACCGTAGCCTTCCTCGCGACACCAGAATGGTAAATATCCCTATCATTGAACAGCTTATGGAGGAGCCCTCTAGGGTGCCAAGAATCAAACCAAAAGGAGGTAGTACACCCATTACCAATCCGCCACCGAAAGTGTAAATAAAAATCTGGTCGGAGGTCCAAGATTTTCTTCCAGGCCCAAGAGCAACATGTCGGTTTAGCAGCGACCCAGAAGTTTTTGTTTTTCAGGAAGGTAATGTGTATCCATTTACACCATAATGACTCTTTATCCGTAAAGAGTATCCATATATGCTTAAGCATGGCAGCACGAATCAAAAAGCCGACGAATACCCAATCCACCTTCTTGTTTAGGGAGGCACACATCTCTCCACGGGACTCTTGTACCACCTGCACCCAAGTCCGGGCCTTTCCACAGAAACTGTTTGAGGATCATCTCAATTCGCGATAGTATAGACTTGGGAAGAGTAAAGACACTAGCCCAAAAGACATGGATAGCATGAAGGACCGATTTAATAAGTTGCAAGTGGCCACCAAAAGAAAGAAAACGTTGAGACCAGGATTGTGCTCTTACGGTTATAGAGTTCACCAAAGAGTTACAGTCCGCCTTGCTAAGCCTAGATGAAATAATGGGTACCCCTAGATAGCGAAAAGGCAGCGTACCTTCCTGAAACCCGAGAGAAAGCCGCAGCTGGGTCCGTAGATCTTCGGAGCCGCAAAGAAGGATATCTCACTTTTGTTCACATTAGGCCTCAAACTAGACCACATAGAAAACTTGTCAAGACCATCCTTGAGTAGAGAGATGAAGCCGTATTTGCTTCAGTAAAAAGGAGGACATCATCAGCAAAAACAGATGAGATAACCGAGTGGGTTTGCACCGCCAAAAGAATTTGAAACCTGGCAGTCGGCTCTGAGCATTGAGAATGCCTGTGAATATCTCCATAACAAGAGTGAATAAATATGGAGACATAGGATCTCCTTGACGGATGCCCCTTCTGCTGGAGAAAAAGCCATGAAATTCACCATTGATAGAAACGGAGAACTTGGGAGAGCTAACACAGGCTATAACAAGCGTGATAAACATAGTGGGGAAGCCAAAGGAACGCAACACCAACTCTAAGAAGTCCCAGTCCATAGTATCATAGGCCTTTTGGAAATCGACTTTGATGGCACACTTAGGCAGATACGGCTCATGCTGGAACCCATAGAAATTTTCTGGGCAAGTAGAATGTTGTCACTAATCCGACGGCCCTTAACAAAAGCATTTTGGGGAGGGCTAATAAGAGCAAGTAAAATAAACGCAAGCCTATTAGCCATGATCTTGGTAATGCATTTATAAACCGTATTGCAACAAGCAATAGGCAGAAAGTCATTCATGGCCGTAGCGTTGGGGACCTTAGGTACCAGCGAGAGAATGGTCGCATTAGTCTCCCCAAGCAAAAGGCCAGTATCAAAGAAATCCTTGATAGCCAAAGTGACAGACGGACCAATAATGTCCCAGGTGGCTTTGAAGAAATCGACATTAAAATCATCAAGCCCCGGAGCCTTGCCTGTGGCTAATGAGAACATCGTGTTGCGGATTTCAATATCCGATATAGGCTGAGAGAAGTATAGAAACTCATTAGAGTCTAGAGATTGCGTAACAATTGAACGTACTTCCAGGAGAGAGGGTAGGGCATGCCGAGAGGTTGAAGCAAGCAAATCCTCGAAGTATGAAACAATGTGCTGCTGCACCAACGGCGGATCAGTAAAAAGGACGCCCGAGTTATCCACAACTCTGAGGATTCTATTACCAAGGTGTCGTTTGTTCACAAAATGGTGGAAATACTTGGTGTTAAGACCCCCTTCTTTAAGCCATTTAATCCTTGATTTTTGTCTAAGAAGGCTTCCTCTTGAAAACGGAGATCTAAGAAGCTACGCAGCTGCTCTTTTTCGAGGTCAGCCATGGACATCTAGGGCAAGAGAATCTTGGGTGGAGGATAAAGCAGACCTAGCATCGAAAGTACGTGCCGATATATCAGAGAAAGAGTCCCTATTGAGCTATTTGAGGCGAACTTTAACAATCTTGAGCCTACGGCACAAGATGAACATAGGAGTTCCAATCAACTGGATGTCCCAAACCTGCGTAACCATAGTCAAAAAAGAAGGGTGAGACATCCAATAGTTGAAGGACTTAAATGGCTTCATGGATTTCAAGGGAGGCACAATTCGGATGATCATAGGGGTGTGATCGGAAACCTCGAGGCCAGGAACGAAGCCTCGAAGAAAGAGAAGTCTCTACTCCACTAGGCGTTGATGAGGACTTGGTCAATCTTCCTTTGCTTACGAAGAGCGCTAGAGAAAGTCGACCAAGTGAATCTATGTCTAGTATACCTGAGGTCCTCAAGGCCGGCTTGAACTAAACAATGTCCAAACTCATCAAAAGCGGGTATCCAACCATTAGAACTGCCAATCCTATCCGATGGGTCTCTGATCGCATTGAAATCCCCGCAGATGATCCAAGGAGAGGCAGCAAATTTACACTGGTTTGGACAAGATCAGACCACAAAGGACGTCGAGAGACAAAAGTGTGGTCAACATACACAACCGAAAAGCAGCAGGCCTCATTAATGGACAAAAAACGCAGCTGCCCATGAATGACTTGAGCGGATGAAGTGCACACATCAAACACAGCAAACCGAGGATCCTAGCTAACCCAAATCCTACCACAAGGAGAGAAATTGTAATTAGCAATCCACTTCCAACCCGGCAGCAAAGTAGTAGAGATGTTCACGAACCGAGGCAAAGGAACCTTCGTCTCAAGAATACCAATACAGCAGAGGTTGTTGGACCGCACCAGGTTTCTGATTTCAGCCTGTTTCAAGGGATCACCGAGACCCCTAATATTTCATACCCCTATAGATATATATGCAGGGGAGAGTGGATGTTACCGTCACTTTTGGCTACCCCTTCTCTTTTTGGAAGATGGTTTGGCCTTTTTAGCAGGACTAATGCTGCTATCAGAATTCATACTGGGTTGCGTTTGATCTATCAAAGGAGAAGGATGGGATTCCATCTATTTACCAAGGTCAACGACCAAACCTAGATGCACCGCAGATTTCCTTCGGGTATTAGTATGGACCGCAGGGGGGGATCCTCCTCCACATCACTGCCAATATTGCCAACCACCTTCCCAACAATATTCTCTGAGTCAGACGAAGCCACAGAAGTAGCACGAGACGGATCAGGGATAGCCAATAAAGTGTTCTGAACAGAGGAGAAAGTAGGGTCATCCACCAGATTCTGAGCTGCAGCGTGTAAAGTAGGATCAGACAGTGTCCCAATAGCATCAGCATAAATAGCAGCATTAGGCAAAGGGTGAGGACTACTTGAGCCCCTGCCAATAATCTTCCAGATGCCCTGAGGATGGGAGGGCAGAGTGGGATCAGCTACTAATAATGCCTGGGCATCATGAACAGCATTGGTGGTAGGGCATTTGTGGCCAAAGGTGCCACACTTCATACACGACATTGGTTTCCATTCAAACTCGACCTTAATTGAACGAGTAGAATCATCATCCAAAAGGACTTCGACACAGTCACAGAGAGGCTAAGTAGCGTTGATTTCATTGCAAACACGGGGATAGTTGATCATTTTCATCTTCTCCATTTGAAGATCTACATATAGGAGTTTACCAATAGCACTAGCCATCGCACTAATCCCTTGAGCAGACTACAACGAGTAGGGAATAGATCTCATCCAAACCCAGACAGGCAGCGTCTCATGTTGGCCTCTCTTGAGGTCCATTAAAGGGTGCCACTGTTGGAGAATAAGGGGCACCCTTGCAATAGTAATAGGGCCGTTCATCATCATGGATGTGGAAAAAGTAGAATCCATCATCGTTGGCCATAACATTAGACAGATGTACACCCCACACATTCTTAACAGCCGACTCGGAAAGCTTGAACGGTATTTTTTTCCCAACATAATATCCAACTAGGCATTCTTTCCACTTCGGAGCGGCAGCCTCCAGAATATCATCAGTAATTCTAACAACAGTTCTATTACCGACATTAGAGGGGGGGAATGTAGGTAAGATTGTACCCCTTTTCAGCCGATTTGGTGACAGTAGCCCAAGAGCGCTGATTGTGGTGGGTCCCATCCAAAGGAGCACGAAGGGGTGGCTTAGATGATGCCCTACCCCAGCTACGACTACGCCTATTGGGGCGCAGTTCTTGTTGATCTTGATTTGCACCAGAGGAAGAACCAGCTCCCTTGGATATAGCCGCTGCCTTGCCCTTCGTAGGAGAACCAGTAACACTGGAGTGCTAGAGAGCTTCGGAGGGATCAAAACGAACACCAGAAGGTTCACCTTGCTGAGCTTGGTTCAGAGCAAAGGATGTTCCAGCAACCATCGGGCCAACAGAAGCAGAGGAAAACTTCACCTTAGCAGGGTGAACAGTAGCAACGGAGCTTGGGGCTACTTCAGTCGGACCAAGACTCATACTAGATAGATGCTTGGACGGAATCTTAGTTTGTTTGGCTTTTGCCATTGCCCCAGAGGGCTTCAACGGGAGGGACTCGTCGCGAATCAAGGGACCATCGGCCATAGAAACCATCACACCATATCTGCCGTGGCGTCAGCAGGGCAACACCAACCAGAAATCCCAACGAAGAAAGACGAGAGGAAGGCCAGACGACCTCTAACACAAAGTTTCAGACGAAACCAACGGATGGATCCTAGGAAATCGCATGAACTTAGGACGAGGAACAGTGTCGCACACCAGGGAACTGAGAAAACCGAGAGAGACTAAGATGAACAGTAGCAAGCGCTTGAAAGTTTTTTGTCTGAAAGAGATGTTAATAGCTCCAATGGGCTGATTCATTGAAGGCTGTGACCTGAATCATCCGTTGAGTTTTGATTGTTGATCGTTTCTCTCTAAGAGGGACTAGCCCCTGTTGACACCCAAAAGTAGTCTGGAAGTCAATGGGCACATGCCTGGCACGCGAATGGTAACAAGCACGTTAATGGCGCGAGAGTCATGATAATCACATGCACATCACGTGAATATCGACGTCTACATATCAGCGTAATCGACGAGCATGGAGATAAACATTCAATAATTTTCGCCAAAGCCATTATACCCAGTTGTCAAAGTTACGACGACGGATAATTGGTAGTGTTAAACATTGGCAAGGATTAAGACTTTGAAATATCGTTTTAAAGTTGGAAATTAACGAGACTCTGGTACCGAAGGCTCACGTTTGTTTTTTTGGAGGGAATAGTTATTACTCAGAGGGAAGACCATGGTTACAAGGGAGAAGATCGGGTAATAGTCGGCACACGACGAGAGTGTAGTTCGAGGACATGGACGTAAGAACATAGGAACATGAGGATAATCGATAGGAGTTATGCGAAGGAATGAAACCGTTGAGAACCGTCAAGAAACAATTACCATAAAGCCATTATAAATACCATCAGTTGCTCATTCAGGAATTCGCCCCACCCTCCTCTCTCTGCACAAATCAAGTAAAGTTATCTTCTTCTTCTTCTTTTGCATTGCAATTTAGCTTTTTGTAGTTGGAGCATTCAAATTCACGTCGTTGATTAAATTCTAGCGTGTATCTATATCTTGAGTGTTGTGTCATTTAGATTCCAGTATAGATTGTCCACATCTGGTTATGTTAAGTCTGTATTACCAAACCTTGCCATTGATTGTATTCCGACACAGTTTGAGTCTGCACAAACTCTGTTCAAATTGAATTGGCTGTTGCTTGTTTGCCTCTGACGCTTTTTGTCCGGAATTGTCCCAAGGACCTCGTCCTCTTTAATTAAGAGCCGAAGAACGACTTTTGGTGAAAAATATTTCTTCGTGGAAGACATTCATAGCGACACATCTTTTTAGCACCTCCAGTGGGATGAACTGTGGTTGATTTGAGGAAACGCAATGGGTCTTACTAGGCAGAACCTGATCCTAATAACACAAGTGGAGGAGGTAGAACCTAATCCAATGATGACATCCACAATGAGGAGAATTGTGGAGGAGTGTTAGAATGACACAAGCACTTACATGGCGAAGCACCTTTCCGACGTGATCAAGCCATTGATTATCAACACTCTCTAGGAGTTTGTTCAAGGACAACAAGGGACTTCGTTCATTCCAGCCTAGGCACAAGCTAATCTTGCTCATACCACACCTACAAGTTATGTACCTGCACCTTCTACGGCTCAGATTACTTTTGGTACATTAGGACAGGTGTTATAATAAAAAAATTATTTTTATAAAAAAAAAAGTTTACAATTTTGTAGAAAAATTACAAAAATTCAATTGTATGAAAGTGTTTTAGCAATATCATTTTTCTTAATAAATTATAAGAAATCAATATTTCATGATTTGGTTAAATAATAAAGTATTTAAGTAATATGAGTCGGGCATGGGTTGAGTATGGGTTGGATCGGGTATAGGTCGTTAAATTTGTACTGTATGAATATGGGTCAAAACGGGTTAAATGGGTCAATATGGGTCGGACCATATTCAACCCTACCCAACTCATCCTTTTGACACCTCTAATGGTTGCCAACATATCCCACAATATTTCCTTCCTTCTTGTTGAATCAAAGTAACCATGTGCCCACAATATTCTTGTTGCCAAAAACCTCATATATTCAGCCCATATTTTCAAGATCATATTTGTCATATCGTCTGGTTTTCTAAGTTTGACTAATAAACCAATTTTCCAAATTGACACCCCATATTCCATTATTTTCGGCCACCATGAAGAAATAATAGGCTCAATTTGATTTTTCACCTATGGGCTTAGTTTAATTAATTCCATTAAGCTTAGAACATCTTGGCCTTAAATCCCTTAGCTGCTGTGCAACACAATTATATGGGCTTCATTGAAATGCTCCTGATATTTTTATGTAGAGGTCATGGTCAATTCCTAGTTTACCTATGCAATAAATGACTAAATCGGTCACCAAATTTTAAGTCTCAACAGTTGCTCCTCTTTGACGGGGAACTCATAGAGGTTTCATTCAAAGACAGACTATGCTATGCAATGATAAAATTAATCTTTTTTTTATCGGGAACATGAATCTTAATGAGTCAACACCCATTTTCTAGTGCAATGTGATGTGATGAAAAAGCATATGATAATGCAAAGATAAAAAACGCACCTACAGTTACTTACTTGGAGATCTAGGAGGGGAACAATTTTGTAAGCCTGACAAGCATCTGGCATTTTCCTGAGACATTGAAATGCTTGAGGATTGCTGAAAGTCTTCAGGTATCTGAACTCATCCCAGATATTTGGAAAGATTCTTGGCTAAATACCTAGATTTCTAGATTTCTCTTTAGGTATTCGAAACGGTTAGCCAAAACACTTAGTAATCATCCTAGATATTTTAGAGGCTTCTTTAAGTATTATCTGGAATTCATCCCAGTCACTTGAAGTGATTGATTCAATAAATACCTAGATATTTAAAGATTCAACTAGTAAACACTTAGAATCATCCCAATAGTTTGAAATTCCTCAACGAAATATCTAGATTTCTCATTAGATATTTAAAAAGTTGACTTAATACCTAGACTTCTTCTGAGGTATACAAAAGATTTAACCGATAAATACCTAGATTTTTCCTTTGGCATGTAACGACCGAATTGATAATCAATTAGAAGTCATCCGAAGGGTTCAAAAATATCTTATTGAAATATCTAAATTTCGCCTTAGATATTCAAAAAGGTTTCCTAAGGAATTACCTAGATTTCTTCTTAGGCATTTGGAAGGTTTTTTTTAACGAAATACCCAGATTTCTCCTCAAATATTTGAAAAGTGTTTTCAAATATCTAGACGTCTCCTCAGACAGTCGAAAAGTGCTTTTAGAGAATACATGGATTTCTCCTCAAGTATTCAATTTTTTTTTTAACATAATATCTAGATTTCTTTTTCGATATTCGAAAAGTGTTTTTACTAAATACTGTAAAAATGTATGGATTTCTCCTCGGATATTTAAACGTATTTTTACGACCGTAAAAATATCTGGATTTCTCCTCAGATGTTTGAAAAGTGTTGTTACCAAATACTTGGATTTTTCCTCAGGTATTCGGAAAGTATTTTTACGAAATATTTCGATTTCTAGTGTTTTAACGAAATATCTGGATTTCTCCTCATATATTCGAAAAGTGTTTTGACAAAATACGGACTTCTCCTCAAGTATTTGAAAAGTGTTCTTACGAAATACATAGATGTCTCCAAAGGTATTCCAGAGATTCAAAAGTATTTGGACAACATGAGGCTTCAGAGAGCAACTCGAGTGTTAGGAGGTCCTTGGTCTCCGAAGAATATTACATGTTGTTGACACCTAAATTTTGATTTTTTTTTTTAGTTATGGTCCATAAAAATTAGGAATTAGTCTTAGTTCCTACAAAAAAAATAATTAATTTAATTAGCATGCATTGCATATTTTATTTAGTTTGCATTTGCATTTTTTGGACCGGCAACAGAAATTAAGCTTAAATTGGAGAGCGATGGACTCAGGCCCGCATGAAAAATTCGGCCAAGTACGAGTAGGTAGCGCCGAAAATTTCAAAGTTTGGACCTATTTTCAAATTTCATTCGACCCATTTTTGCTCATTTAAATGATAAGGCCTTTAATTAATTACCCATTTAATTAATTAAAGGCTTAATTGGAGCCCAAAATGAGCGATAAGCCCACACTTCAGGAGAAATTCAGCTGGCCCATTGCTCCCTCTCTTATGGAAAACAATTCAAGGAGTTTTAATACATTAGGACTCTTGAAAATCTGAATTTCTAAGAGTTTTAAGTAATTAGGACTCTTAAAAATCAGAATTTCTAATCCTACTGTAAAAAACTAATCCAATGGTTAGAGTTCTAATCCTACGGTCATTAATTAATCCTACTACTAGGACTAAGACTCACCTAAAGTCTATAAATACTTGGCTTAGTTTAGGGTTTTGGGGAGGGCTATTCCATACTTTCAAGAGCAGAAAATTCAGAGGTGACTAAAAAAGAGTTTGAAGGCTCCCCCAGTGGTTGAGCTCTCCTCTTTCGGTCCACCTCTACTCGAGTTCTCACTGAGTGGCCATCGCACTAGCAGCTCTAGCTTGATGCCAGCAGCTGCGTCATCCATGGTAGCTCCAGTCCACCACCCTTTCCGCCATCCACGCTGCCTCACCTCCACCCTGCTATCGTGCCCCATCATAGCTCGACCAGCCCCGTCTCAACTACCACCCAGCAAAACCAACAGCTCCGCCTCTCACCCCAACGTCACCTGGTCGCGGTTCAGCCCTCCCAAGCAGCTTCGTCAGTTAGCCGCCTCGGCTGCCCATCTACACCGGCCCCATCCAACTCCCTAATCAGCCCCGTTGTAACGATTGATCAGTCCTGGTGTTCCTTACCATTCGAACATTGATTTTCCTAGGTTCTGGGGGGTTCGTTTTGTTGGGATTCGGAATCCCGGAACATGGGCATGGGCAAATAAAAAAAAATGAGTGCAGCGAAAATACAACCCATACACGTATCTCTAGAGGCGTCATTCGCGCGTTTCAATCGAAAATCAGATTGAACAGAGAGGGTTAACGGCTTACCTCTCGTAGCGTACCTAATGCAGCTTGGTTCAAATGTTCTTCTGTTCCAGTCTCACAAGCGTCGGACCTCTAGTTCAGACACATCACCAATTGATGAATGAAAGACGGAGCTTTTGAAGATCACCACCTTGATTGTGCTAGCAATCCCTTGGTGATATCAGTTAGAACGATAGCATAACGGTAACAAGACGAGGGTAAGGATTCAAGAGGAGGTTTTTATCTGACGATTGTCGTTGTATTAATGAACTGACGTCAGCTATATATAGCGAAAACGGAAGCAGACTAGTCAGCTTAGGGGGGACACGTGTCCGACAATGTCCCTTAGGGATGCTCCCTTTTGGCCTTTTTCTCCGTCCTTTTTCTCGTCCAGACCCAGTTTCTCAAGTATATGGCTCAATCGGAACCTTGTTCAAATGATTGCAAATATATTTGAAATACCGTCTTCCTCGTTCAATATCATCATATATTGGTTATGATGTGTGACATCCCTAGGTTCATCACTAAGCTAGCAGTAAGACATGCACTAACACATTAGTACTTTCAAGAGAACTGATTGTCCCGATTAGCTTCCAAGTCTTACAAGCCATGAGTGACAACTAACAATATGTCACGGCTACCCAGACAGTGTGAACGCTTCAAGAACATAATGAACCTGTCAACTTTGGCTACAATGTAATTTAATCCTTCTGTCTTACCATGCTCCTGATCGAACAAAGGCCATGGAATATTTGTCAAGCCACCAATTCGATCATATGCACAAATCTAATTGACATTCATTTATACGAGACATGAACCATTCATTTTCGATTACGACCTAGGCCGAGGACTTCAATGCAATGTCACGATTAAATCGCATAGGACATCAACCTTGTATGTAACAAGAAGACAGATTCTATTTTGCGCACACATGTGACTTCGTATGTGAACTAACTACGACCATTAAGTACAGAGACGGATCAACGAACTGGCAATACGCGCACTTGGGAACCATAGCCATCAAACACACAAGTCAATACTATGCCTCAGGTCTAAGAACTATGTACACAAGACCAAAGCATGAACGATTTAGACATTGACCACGCTCGAAGCTTCCATGTTTGCTAATTGTTCAATGCGTGCCACGTTCAGTGCACTTGTCCGGTACAAGCACCTATGTTCGAACTCGGGTATCATAATACCCAATGACTTGTGACTCGTCATTCCTTTAAGTATCCAATACTTAATGGTGAAGTTACGAACACACCGATCTCAACAGGATTATTTATCATGCCCCGACCCTCAGGCACGCGACAACCCTTCCAAACGTCAAGTAAGAATGATAACATCCCCGGAATGTCATCAACCTAATTCTTTTTATCTTTCAATTAAACACTAGCGGAAGCAATATAGAATCCTAGACAAAAATAAAGGTAGGGATAGACAGTAGAAGATATATCAAACCACAACACCACAATCATTTTATTTATATACAGTTAGCCCAAGGGGAAACGATCCGTTCTACAAGCCCATCTTCAGGGCCGTTTTCTATTACCCACAAAAAGATACTAGGTCAGGTCTAGGGGCTAACTAATACCACCAAAAAGCTCCCACAAAAAGGGACCTTCACAGCTGCCCCAACTCACTGACCATCGTCACCATGCCCGAAGGGGTACTCCTCTGGATCAGACTCTAGATCAGACTCGGGGATCCTCCACCTCCTCGTCCGGCATATCGAAGTCCAATGAGTCCTAGGCTCGAACGATCGGAGTCCGACACGAAGGTCCCTCAAACCCCTGGGTCGGCCCATAGAGATCATCGCCGTGAAGCATGAACCAGGCTTTGAAGAGATGGGCCACCAAGTGGCCCAACCCTTCATCAATCCATACAGCCGACACGTGCTGTTTCCACACCCGATCCTCACCTGGATCCGGATGACGAATAATACGAGCAGACTGGTCGGTGGGTACCCCGAACCTCACGTACCTCTCCACCATACTTAAGGACCTGTAAAAACGGTTAACTATAACGAATGAGATAAAAAACTGAATGAGTCGCCTAAGTCCGATTAGGACGTCGATTCACTCAGGCGGCCTAAACACGCAACAACACAACGATGGCAGATCAATAGCATGCGATGCACGCCACTCTCTAGCTACCAAATAGTGGCACGGCCTAACGGCCAATAAACAACCACATGTAACTCACCTTGCCTTGAGCCACATAGTAGATATCTCATGGCAATAAATCACAATAGGTCAAGGTACACAACTAGAACACACGTCAACCATTCAGGCACCCAGGCACTATGCAACATGCATGTTCCGGTTATTAATGCAAGAGATACTCCACTCTCGCCACAGTACAGCCTTATTACTAGTACTCTTTCGGCAAAACCGGGCATCGTCCCACACCGTTCCGGCTACGGCAACCGATAGCCTTCTCAGGACCCCCGAGATAGACATACCAGGATTTCCTATAAGGAACTTCGGCCCATCACAAGCTGTGGCCGACATCCGATCAGTTGTGTAGTTCCGGACTGTACGTCGCCGGCACGAATTGTCGTGCAACCGATATGTTGTGAGATTTCGGACTGTACGTAGCTGGCACGAACATATCAGGCGACGAACCCATCAAGAGTACCGCCTCATGTCCCCCAGTTACGTTAGGGCGACGAATAACCATCGTGTGACCACACAAATACACTGGGCAAACAAGTCAATTCTTACTTCACATTAGCCCAATATAGTTACATTCACGAGTTGCGGGTTGACGGGGACTAGCGGCGGTTGAGGGCGACGTGGCTCAGCGACCGCAGAGGAGGGCGCGGCGGCGCGCGATGGAGCTTGAAGGTGGGTGAAAATGAAGGATTGAAGCTTGAAGAGGGTGAGGTGAAAATGCAAGAAGAGAAATGGAGAGGGGGGGAGTAATCTGCCGTGGGGGTGGGGTGAGAGGAGAGAGAGAGAGGAGAGAGAAAGTGAGGGTAAAAAGCTAAAAAGCCAAAAAAGTCAAAAAGTTGAAAAGTAAAAATAGATATTTTGACTTGCATTTATGGTGTGGGTCCCGCAGTCAAATCCGCATTTATGGCGTCTAGATTATATGAATAATATCCGAGGGTAAAACGGTAATTTGATAATTCAAGACTGGTTAGACATTTGGCTCAGGCTACTGAAGGTATTTCGTTCAAGGTTAAGCTCGGGCCCGAAGGAAAACGATACTAATATCTACGGGCGCGACGAAACCAAACGGACTCTATTAATCTACGCTTCAGGGGCTACTCACAGCCCTTCAAAATAACCAATTCCGCGTCCGATAATTGTCACTCAAATTCTGAAAATCAGATATTATTTAATTCACAAGCCTTGGAATTTCAGGACGTCACAACTTTTCCCTCCTTAGGAAATTTCGTCCCCAAAATTAAAACATTATACAACATCAAACAGAAAAGGGTACTGGCTCCTCATAGCCTTCTCGCTTTTCCACGCCACTCCTTCTGTTCCATGGTGTTGCCAAACCACTTTAACCAGAGGGATCGTTTTACTCTACAGCACTTGCTCTTTCCGGTCCTTGATCCTCATCAGACGTTCCAAGTACGACATGCGCTCATCCACTTCAATCTCTTCGAAACTCAGCACGTGAGCTGGATCAGGCTCATACTTCCTTAACATCGATACATGGAATATGTTATGTACCTGAGCAAGTCTCGGTGGAAACGCGAGACGGTAAGCCAAATGTCCAATCTGTTCTAGAATCTCGAACGGCCCAACGTACCTCGAGTTTAACTTTCCCTTCTTGCCAAAACGAGATGTCCCTCTCATAGGCGACACCTTCAGGAAAACATGATCGCCAACCTAAAACTCTAAAGGCCTACGCCGCTTATCGGCATAACTCTTCTAACGGCTCTAGGCTATCCTAAGCCTCTCTCTGATGACCTTGACAGCATCCAATGACTGTTGTACCAATTCTGGACCAGTAATCTTTCTCTCGCCAACGTTGTCCCAATAAATTGGCGTTCTACAAGCCCTACCATACAGCGCTTCAAAAGGTGCCATCTTAATACTCTACTGATAATTGTTGTTGTAGGTGAACTCAACCAAATGAAGTTGATCTTCCCAATTACCCTTGAAATCCAACACATAGGCTCGCAACATATCCTCGATCGTCTGAATCGTTTTTTCTGATTGACCATCAGTCTGAGGGTGATAAGCCGTACTAAATTGCAGCTTCGTTTCCAAGGCAGTCTGCAAACTCTTCGAAAAGGTGGCAGTGAATCTGGGATCACGATCTGATGTGACCGTCACTGGCACTCCATGAAGACGCATAATCTGACGCACATACAAATCAGCAAACCTGTCCAAAGCAAAGTCCTTTCTCACTGGGATGAAAGGCGCTGACTTCGTCAATCTATCTAGCACGACCCAAATCGAATCATTGCCTCTTTGACTCCTTGGCAAGCCTGTCACGAAATCCATCGTGATATTCTCTCACTTCCATTCCGGAATCTCGAGCGGCTGTAACAGTTCTCTAGGTTTACAGTGCTGCGCCTTTACTTGTTGACATGTCAGACACTTCGCCACGTGTTTGGCTATGTCAGCCTTCGTGCCACTCCACTAAAAGTACTATCTCAGATTCTGATACATCTTCGTGCTACCCGGATGAACACTGTAACTGCTACGGTGTGCTTCCGATAAGATTTCCTCCCTAAGACCTTTATTAGCAGGCACACATAAGCATCCTTGAAACTTTAGTATTCCGTCCTCAGCTATCTTAAATTCGTCATTTCTCTTCTCTAAGTCTTCTTGAAGAATCTTCTATATCTTAGGATCTGTTGACTGTAAAGCCTTAACTCTTCCTTGTACTTCTGGCTTAATCCTCAAGGCAACCATCAAACTCGACAGACGGCCTACCTCCAACTTAAACTCTGAATCTCGCACTTTCTCCAGGAGACACCACTCCCGGACCATCAACTGGGCAATCGCTGACTTCTGACTCAACGCATCAGCAACCTTATTAGCTTTACCCGGATGATATAAAATATCGCAGTCATAATCCTTGAGAAGTTCCATCCAACGGCGCTGTCTCATGTTCAACTCCTTCTGAGAGACTGGATACCTAAGGCTTTGGTGATTGGTGTAGACTTGGAACTTTTCTCCGACCAGGTAATGCCTCCAGATCTTAAGAGCAAATATGATCGCTGCCAACTCCAAATCGTGCGTCGGGTAGTTCAACTCATGTGGTCTCAACTGACGAGACGCGTATGCAACCACTCTCCCATGTTGCATAAGGACGCAGCCTAATCCCTTGAATGACGCATCGCTGTAGATCTCATAACCTCTAAGACCAGTCGGTATCGTCAACACAGGAGCCGTAGTTAGCTTATGCTTAAGCTCTTGGAAACTACGCTCACACTTATCTATCCATTCGAATCTCTCGTCCTTCTTCAACAGACGCATCAACGGCAAAGCTATTGCGGAGAACCGTTCCACGAAACGTCTATAATTGCCTGCCAAACCCAAAAAAATTCGAACTTCTATAACTGTCGTCGGCCTCGGCCAATCCATGACCGGTTCAATCTTGGCGGGGTCCGTAGATATCCCTTCTCCGAAAATCACATGACCAAGGAAAGCTACGCGAGCTAACTAGAACTCGCACTTGCTAAGCTTAGCAACCAATTGATGTTCCCGAAGAGTTTCTAAAACTGCTCTCAAATGCTACTCATTCTCCTTAAGTTCCTTGAGTAAACCAAGATGTCGTCAATAAGCACAATGACGAATCTGTCCAAATACTCCTTGAACACCATGTTCATCAAATCCATGAAAGCGGCTGGGGCATTTGTCAGACCAAACGGCATCACCGTAAACTCTTAGTGGCCATAACGCGTCCTAAATGCCGTCTTCGGTATATCCTCCTTCTTAATTCTCAACTGGTGGTATCCTGTTCGTTGGTCGATCTTGGAAAATACCGAAGCTCCATGAAGTTGGTCAAACAAATTGTCAATCCTCGGCAACGGATACTTGTTCTTGACTGTCACATGATTGAGCTACCGATAGTCGATACACAGACGGAGTGATCAATCTTTCTTCCTCACGAACAACACAAGTGCTCCCCATGGGGATGCACTAGGACGAATGAATCCTTTGTCCAACAACTCTTGCATCTGCACTTTCAGTTCCTTGAGCTCCGACAATGCCATCCGATATGGTGCCCTTGAAATCGGCTCCATACTAGGGGCTAGTTCGACTACAAACTCTATTTCCCTCTCTGGCGGCAATCTAGGTAACTCCTTCAAAAAAAACATCCAGAAACTCGCATACTACAGCAATATCCACCATCCTTAGCTCCTCAGCCAACATATCAGCAACCGACGCCAAATAACCTTGGTAACCACAGTCCAACAACCGAGCCGCTTCCAGTAATGAAACCAAGGGGATCGAGGCTCCCTCTAGGTGCCCAACAAATTCAAAACTAACCTCATATAGTGGGTTAAATAGAATGACCTTACGATGGCAATCCAGCATAGCCCTTTGCTCAGTGAGCCAATCCATACTCACTATCAAATCAAAATCAAACATGGCCAGCACAATCAAGTCTATCCTTCCCTCATGGCCATCTATAACCAGCTTACTACTAGGGCAACCTACTGCAGACATTACACTATCCTTAAGCGGTATAGAAATCTTAAAGACTGTTCCCAACTGTTCCGTACCCAACTCGGCTAACTTAACAAAATGCTCAGCAACGAAAGAATGGGAAGCTCCCGAGTCAAACATGACATAAGCTACTTGATTATGCAAGAAGACCGTACCTGAAACGGTCAGTGAATCCCTCGCCTCTTCCCGGGTGACAGCATACACCCTTCCTTGCATTGGCGGACGGTTCAACAGAACATTACCTCGCATCTAACCTCCTTACTGCATCGGCATCTGCCTTTCCAACTGTCTCCGCGGGCAGTCTCTAACCTGGTGGCCATGCTGACCATAACCAAAACAAGCACCTACCCGACCAAGACACGGAGCTGATCCATGCCTCTACTTACAAAGCTGGCATACACTGTTGGGGTGATACACCGGCTTCCCGACAGCATTCCTCCGGTTGGGCGGGATAGAGAACCTACTTTCCATCATCAGCCTCTTGCCGAAATGGCGATTATCCCTTACCGCTAGAGCAAATCGCGTTTCGGATGCGGCTGCTCTTTTTGCTGAGTCTCGCTCTACCATCCGGGCCCTTTCGTACAACTCATTGTAGTCTTACAAATTCAGCGGCACCAGTACACTCTTAATCTTGGGCTTCAGCCCATCTCTAAACCTCCTTGCCCTATCCACAAGGTCTTCTACCATCCTAGGTTCATACTTGGACAACTCAGCAAACTGGGCCTTGTACTGATCCACTGATGACTGATTCTAGCGTAGGCGCAAGAATTCAGTCATCTTCTGCTCTTGCGCCCAGTTAGAGAAATACTTCCCATTGAAATTTTTCACGAAGGCATCCCACATCGGGACCACGCCTTCGGGGAAAGCCCTCTCTTGCGTGGCCTTCCACCACGAGCTAGCGTTACCTTACAGTTGGTACATAGCTAGCGTTACTTGCTCTTCCTCGGAACACCATAGCAGGGCGAAGACTTTCTCCAGCTCCTCGATCCACGAGGTTGCAGCCTCTGGGTCACCTATTCCAGAAAACCTCGACGGCTTGAGCTTCAAGAACAGCTCCACTAGCTTGTGAGTCTACGGTCTTCCAACTCCGTTTCCAGCTAATGGGCCCTCTTGCGGAGCGACAGTAGTAGCTTGGTTCCTTGCTTGCTGTCCCACTATGTTTCCCAAGGTTTCCAATGCCTGAAGAATCCCGTTCATCCTGGGATCCACTGGAGTTGCTCTCTCTCCAGGCACTCTCGAATCACGTACTCCATCCACGCTGGGACCCGCCTGAGATACCTTCCTTTGGGCCTACCTCTCAGATTACGGTCGCCCATTTTGTAGGATCTTAAGGACTCCTGTTCGCCCAAGGGCAACACGCAATCAAAACTCAGGACAATAATCTAACAGAAATAGAACAACAAACACAAGTACAGGATTTCAATCCTACTAACTATCCCAAACCCAGCGCACCTTATCACTCCAGGCCAAGACCACATAGTACGGGCTAACCTTGCTTTGATACTAAACCGGGGATGTCACGCCTCGACCCTCAGGCATGCGATAACCCTTCCAAACGTCAAGTCAGAATGATAACATCCCAGGCATGCCGATATACCCAATTCTTTTTATCTTTCAATTAAATGCAAGCGGAAGCAACATAGAACCCCAGAAAAAATAAAAGCAGGGATAGACAGTAGAAGATATATCAAACCACAACAGCACAACTATTTTATTTATATATAGTTAGCCCAAGGGGAAATGATCCGATCTACAAGCTCATCTTCAGGGCCGTTTCCTATGACCCATAAAAAGATACCAGGTCAGGTCTAGGGGCTAACTGCTACCACCAAAACGCTCCCACAAAAAGAGACCTCCACAGCTGCGCCAGCTCACTGACCGTCGTCACTAGGCCCAAAGGGGTACTCCTCTAGATTAGACTCTGGATCAGACTCGGGATCCTCGACCTCCCCGTCCGGCGTATCAAAGTCCAACAGGTCCCAGACTCGGACGATCGGAGTCCGACAAGGAGGTCCCTCAAACCCCCAGATCGGCCAATAGAGATTATCTCCGTGACGCATGAACCAGGCTTTGAAGAGATGGGCCACCAAGTGGCCCTACCCTTCATCAACCCATACAGTCGTCACGTTCTGTTCCCACACCCAATCCTCACCTGGACCCGGACAACGAATAATACGAGCGGACTGGTCGATGGGTATCCCGAGCCTCACGTGCCTCTCCACCATGCTTAAGGACCTATAAAAATGGTTAACTACAACGAATGGGATATAAATCTTAATGAGTCAACGCCTAAGTCCGATTAGGATGTTGATTCACTCAGGCGGCCTAAACACGCAACAACACAAGGATGGTAGATCAATAGCATGCGATGCATGCCACGCTCTAGCTACCAAACAGAGGCATGGCCCAACGGCCAAAAAATAACCACATGCAACTCACCTTGCCTTGAGCTACACAGCAGATATCTCATGGCAATAAATCACAACAGGTCAAGGTACATAACCAGAATACACGTCAATTATTCAGGCACTCAAGCACTCAGGCACTATGCAACATTCGTGTTACAGTTATTAATGCAAGAGATACTCCACTCTCGCCATAGTATAGCCTCACTGCTAGTACTTTTTCGGTAGAACCGAGCGTCATCCCACATCGTTTCGGCGACGGCAATCGATTGCCTTCTCAGGACCCCCGAGACGAACATACCAGGATTTTCTGTAAGGAACTTTGGCCCATCACAAGCTGCGACCGGCATCCGATCATTCATGTAGTTTCGGACTGTACATCGCCGGCATGAACTGTTGTGCAACCGATATGTAGTGGGATTCCGGACTGAACGTCGCCGGCACGAACATATCAAGCGACGAACCCATCAAGAGTACCGCCCCATGCCCCCCAGTTACGATAGGGCGACGAATAACCATCGTGTGACCACACAAACACGCTAGGCAAACAAGTCAATTCTTACTTCACATCAGTCCAATGCAGTCACATTCACGAGTAGGCTCAAAACTCGGCTAACATCCATTTTCATGCTCAAAATACACAATTACTCACGTGTATATTCATTTCCAATTAAACATGGCATTTCAACACGAGTGTGATCATTCAGCGAATTCGCGCAATCAACACTCAATTCCAATCAGCAATCAATTCAAACAATGATTAGATACCGATTATTTAATACTAGATAAATATCTAGGCACAGACTGTTTATTCCACCAAAGTTAATAAACCAGTCCGATTTACTCACGTTAAAGCAGACAATTAACTATGGTAACTATTCCACCTAACCATGGTAATTCAACTAACCACAGTAATTAATTATTCTACAATGGTAGCATATATCTAACCATAGTAACTATTTAATCTAATCACAGTTAACTATTTTAACCACGGTAACTATCTAATTTAACTGTGTTAACTAACTAATCAATTACGATAACTATCTAATTAACTACTAAGTGTATTAATGGTCGAATTAGGGATTAGGGGTTAATTCACTCGACGACTGGCGGCGATGATCGGCGGTGATCTGCAGCAAGTGGCGGCGGTTGGCGGTGAGCGGCGGCGGTCGATGGCAATGGCGGCGAACGGCTCAACGGATTCGGTTCGACGCCACAAACGCGGCTACAATGACGGCGGACTACGGTGACACTCGGACAATGATGAACCCGCGATGGTAAGCCACTGGAATCATAGCGCAACGATGACGGCGAGCTCAACAGACAGGCGAAGGGCGACGGTGAGGCGGCGCGGCTGCATCGGCGACTCCGGCGGGGCTTCGGGAGCCAGCGGCTCAGCTGGGCGAGCGACGGCAGGGGGTTGATGGGGCTTTGACGGAGGGGTCTCGGGTCAGTGGGTGGTTGTCGGTTCAATGGAGGCGACGGGTTGGCGGGAACTAGCAGCGATCAAGGGCGACGTGGCGCGACGGCGGAGGAGAACGCGGCGGAGCTTGGAGGTGGGTTAAAATGGAGGATTGAAGCTTGAAGAGGGTGAGGTGAAAATACAAGAAGAGAAATGGAGGGGGGGAGTAATCTGCCGTGGGGTTGGGGTGAGAGGAGAGAGAGAGAGGAGAGAGAGAGTGAGGGTAAAAAGCAAAAAAGTCAAAAAGTCAAAAAGTAAAAATAGATATTTTGACTTGCATTTATGGTGTGGGTCCCGCGGTCATATCCGCATTTTTGGCGTCTGGATTATATGAATACTATTAGAGGGTAAAATGGTAATTTGATCATTCAGGACTGGAGGAATGAACACGTCTTTGCTATTAATAAAACATATAATTGAAATATGACTGAAAGTACAACTAAAATCCCTAGTATGTAACCATTACATGCTTGCTTTAGGGCATACAACTAACAATCTCCCACTTGCACTAAAGCCAACTAGTCTGGTACCTCAAATCCATTTTGTCAATGTGTCTTTCAAATAAAGACTGAGGCAAGGCCTTAGTGAAGGGATCTGCGACGTTTTCTGCTGAGGCTATTTTCTGCAAGGCCATATCGTCTCTCCCAATAATCTCTCTAATAAGATGGAAGCGTCTCTCAATGTGCTTGGATTTCTAGTGAGACCTCGGTTCCTTAGCTTGAGCTATTGCCCCATTATTGTCACAAAAGAATGTAATCGGCTGCTCAATGGAAGGAACTACTCCAAGTTCAAAAATGAACTTCTTCATCCAAGCGGCTTCCTTTGCAACTTTAGAAGCTAATACATACTTTGCTCAGTGGTGGAATTAGCAGTTGTGCTCTGTTTGGAACTCTTCCAACTAACTGAACCACCATTAAGTGTGAAGACAAACCGAGAAGTAGACTTGTAGTCATTAGGATCTGATTGAAAATCGAAATCAGTATAAGCTTCAACTTTGAACTCTCCTTCTCTATATATTAAGAATAAATCCTTAGTCCTTCGTAAGTACTTAAGAATATTCTTAACTGCCATCCAGTGCTCTTCCCCTAGATCAGACTGATATCTGCTAGTAATGCTTACATCATGTGCAATATTAGGTCTCGTACATAGCATTGCATACATTATGCTTCCAATAACGGATGCGTAAGGTATCTTTACCATCCGCTCTCTTTCTTCAGGAGTGTTGGGACACATTTCAAACCGCGTTAATCCTCTTTTGGAACATTGCATGTTAAACCGCGTTAACTTTTTATCTATGTACGCAGACTGCGAGAGGCCAATCAATCGTCTCGATCTATCTCTATAGATCTTGATACCTAAAATATAGGTTGCCTCTCCTAATTCCTTCATGGAGAATTTCTATAACAAGAATAATTTTATCGATGATATCATCGGTATATCATTCCCGATCAAAAGTATATCATCGATGTACAGAACTAGAAATGCAATTGCGTTCCCACCGACCTTCTTATATACACAAGGTTCATCAAGATTCTTGATGAAGCCAAATGATTTGATTACTTCATCAAAACGGATGTTCCAACTTCTGGAGGCTTGTTTGAGTCCATAAATGGATCTCTTAAGCCTACACACCTTTTGACTTTTACCATTGGATTCAAAACCCTGTGGTTGTTCCATATAGATGTCCTCCTCAAGAAAACCATTTAGAAAAGCCGTTTTAACATCCATCTGGAATATCTCATAATCAAGGTGTGCAGCTATAACCAACATAATCCGAATGGATTTTAGCATGGCTACAGGTGAGAAAGGTTCTTCATAATCGATCCCTTGTTTTTACCGATATCCTTTCGCCACCAGTCGTGCTTTGTAAGTTCCAACTTGACCATTAGCATTCATCTTCCGCTTGAAGATCCATTTGCAGTCGATTGGTACAATACCATCAGGCAAGTCAACTAAAGTCCAAACTTCGTTGGAATACATTGAATCCATTTTGGATCTCATGGCTTCCAGCCATTTACCAGAATCGATGTTCGACATCCTCCTCATAATTGTTAGGATCACTCGGCTAATCACTATCATTTACAATGAATAATGGTTGAATATCTTCGACCGAGTGTCCATAATGAACAGGTGGACGAGACGTTCTCGCACTTCTCCTAAGAGGTTGTGTATCAGAGGCTCCAACTAAATCAGAGATCGGTGTCTGAACTTGATTATTTGGTACTTCATTATTTCTTCTTGTAAGACTATTTTCTGCCCAGCACCACCTTCCTGGATAAACTGATTCTCCAAAAAAGTAGCATGCCTGTTGACCGAAACCCTTTGGCCAAAGTGAAAATAGAAATAATATCCAAGAGTCTCCTTTGGATATCCAATGAAGCGACCTTTTTTCAGACCTAACCTCCAACTTATCCATTTTTAGCTTCTTGACGAAAATTGGACAACCCCAAATCTTAATATGATTAAGACTTGGTTTCCTACTAGGCCATATCTCATAGGGCGTAGTTGGAACAGATTTGGACGGCACTCTGTTCAGTAAATATGCAGCTGTCTCAAGGGCATATCCCCAAAGGGATATAGGCAAATCAGTGTAACTCGTCATAGATCGTACCATATCTAATAAAGTACGATTTCTTCTTTTAGATACACCATTATGCTCTGGAGTTGCAAGACGTGTCCATTGTGATAAAATGCCATTATCTTTAAGATAGTCTAGGGATTTAGTACTAAGGTATTCACCTCCTCGATCAGATCAATGAGCCTTAATATACTTTCCCATCTATTTCTCAACTTTAGCCCTGTATTCCTTGAACCTTTCAAAGGATTCAGGTTTATGCTTCATTAAGTATAAATAACCATACCGTGAGTGATCATCAGTAAAGGTAATGAAGTAAGAATAACCACATCTAGGAGTTTCATTAATTGGTCCACATACATATGCATGTATTAATCCCAATATGTCAGTAGCTCGCGCCTATGTCCTACAAAGGGTGGTTTGGCCATTTTTCCTAGAAGACATGCCTCACAAGCTGAGTATGGTTCAAAACCAGACGGATTAATGTATTCATCATTACTCAACTTGTTGATTCTGTCTTCTCTAATATGACCTAATTGGAGATGCAAAACATACTTTGGATTTGGACTATCTTTAGAGCGTTTAGTTATAGCATTTACATCATGATCTATTTGCTTATTGACATTGGTAATCGCAATACCAGACATTGTAATGGTATACATATGGTTAGTTAATAAACTAGAACCAACACATATTCCGTTATGAAAAATAGAACATACATCATTAGCAAAAGAAAATTCATAATTCTCTTTACTCAAACGAGGTATAGAGATGATATTCCGTATAGCATTCTCATAATGCAAACAGTTTTAAAAAACTAGAACATGTCCAAAGGGTAAACATAAACGAAAACTCCCTATAGCTCATGTAGCAACTCTTGCTCCATTTGCAAATGTTAGGACAATCTTATTTATCCCCAACATCCTGCTTATTTCTAGATTCTGCAAAGACATACAAACATGTGACGTTGCATCAGAATCTAGAACCCATAAGGTGGATTCAGCACTAACCACAATGATAGTTTCAATAAGCATAGACACCATACCTTCATAAGATTGATTCTTGGGCTTGACCTTCAAGCTTGCGAGGTACTTCTTACAGTTCCTCATCCAGTATCCCATGACACCACAATAATGACATTTCCCTTTTTCAATCTTGGGCTTGACTCACAGCAGCTTTCAAAGGCTTCTTTGATTTCTTTTTCCTCGAAACCATCTTACTATTTGAAGAAGAAGCTTTAGCCATAGCCACTACATTTGGCCTCGTGTTGTGTATTTCCTTCTCATAAACTACCAGCATACTATGTAACTCAGCAAGAGTTTTCTCCATCTTATGTATGTGGAAGCTTTGGACAAAACCATAGAAGGAATCGGGCAAAGATTGGAGGATCAAATCCACAGCTAACTCATTATCCATAATAAGATTCAGGATAGCCAATTCTTCTATGTGCCATATCATTTTCAAAACTTGATCATTAACTGATGATCCCACAGCCATCCTCATACGGTACAATGCTTTAGATATCTCATCACTAGAGGTTCAACCATTTTCATCAAAGAATTCCTTCAAGTGCAAAATGATCGACCTAGCATCTTCCATGCTTTCATACTTCTTCTGAAATTCATTATTCATCGAAGCCAGCATATATGACCAAACCTTTAAGTCATCCTCATGCCACTTATCATAAATGACACGTTCGACTTGGGTCCCACCCTCAGGGAAAGAGGTTGTCATTTTTTCATCAAGCACATACCCAAGTTTTTTTTGAATTGATAACAATTCTCAAATTTCTCAGTCAGTCGGTGAAATTGGGTCCATTCAAACAATTCTTGTCAAGAATCGAAGCGAGCGGGTTTGTGTTCACCATTTTCAGAGTAATAATATATCTGTGCAGAAAATAAATTGTTAGCCGTTGTCTTTCAAAGTAACTATTTCTATTTGGCCTTTAAATGAAATAGATAATTCTACTAAATTTATATCGAATTCCATACTTCTTAAAATAAGAAATGGAAATCTTTATTGTGTAATGATTACTAGTGGGTATTGGAGTCCCACCAGTTCATAGTTCACCTCACCTAACAGTTATTGGTGTTCTATGAACTCAGTGAGTGAATCAACTTATTCAACACATCGTATGCGAGTCCCAATCATAACCTTGACCTCTAGACCATGAAAGTCTTACTTGATAGTTATTAACTTCACGATCATAGTTAAATCTAGCCCATCGTCTCATGCAAGTATTGAAAACACAAATGATCCCCTCACCTGACAGTTATTGGACATCGTTCGGCTCCAACCGCACAACATCATATACTTAATGGAGTGGTCCAATATTATGAATGACAATTGACCCCTATGTATCCATACCCAGTCAATCAACCACTATAACATTGGATCAAACCACGACGATGGAAGGCCACGAGTCCGAAACCTGTTACGACTTAATTTATTAAAAGAAGGTATGGGTCATTATTCATGGTCTCACCTTGCACATTTACCAGTTTAACATGCTCAAATAAATAAATAGATGTCAATTGCATAAACATCTATCCTACGTGGTGATCATGGAATTATGTTTAATGAGTCTCGAACCAATGAGATCGCATTTAACCATTATATCACCATCCTTCCTCAGATAAGCAATTAATTCATAATTTAAAGCTTTGGAAGGCACAAACAAAATTCTGCAATGAATTAAATTAATAGACGAGCAACGCAAGCCCCGTCCATAAATTGACGCTAGAAAAACACCTTTCACATGCGTGATTCTAAGCGGTAGCAGCGTTCTCACCTTTAGATTCATAGCCACGAATCTTTTCGTAGAATTCATACGTATATGTTGACACCTAAAATTTGGTTTACCTTTTCAGTCACTATCATTTGCATATAAAATTAGAATTAATCTTAGTTCTTACCCAAAAATCAAAAAATCAAAAAATCAAATCAAACCACCCATGCATTGCATTCGTTTCAAATTTTCGGCTAAAGGTTTGAGAGTGCGGACCGAAGTTTCCAAGATTATGGGAGCTCAAATTCCAAGATTGTTGGAGCCGGTATCTCCAAGATTGTGGGAGCTCAAAATTTCAAGATTCTTAGAGCTCAGAATTCAAAGCTTGCTTGAACTCAAGATTCCAAGATTGTTGGAGTTCATTTTTTGAATCTGATTAAGCTTATTTGAATAGCTAACTTTAGAAAAGGTTTAATTGATTTGATAGAGGCTCGATTTGAAAAGAATGATGAAGCGAGCCCTAGATGGCCTACAAGTGTAGAAAATTCGGCCGTGATCACGTTCACTCTCGTGATTAGGTTCACTCTCGATCATGATCACTCTCACTCTCACATGGCCGAATTTCACCCCTCTAATGGCCAATTTTTTTGAGGAAGTTTAATTCATTATTACTCTTCATTATTCTGAAAATTAAGAGTTTTAAGTAATTAAAACTCCTAAAATTCAGAATTACTAATCTAAGGGCCCTAAGTTAATCCTACTCTAGCTAGGACTATCCAATGGTCCATAATAACTCCTACTATAGCTAGGACTAACATTGGTCTTAACTCTATATAAGTAACCTTAGCTCTAGGGTTAAAGGGGGCCATTCCATTGAATACACGGCCGTAATAGAGAGCACAGTAGCCTTTGAGAGAGATCATGAGGGGCGATTGAGAATACACGATAGAAAGTTTCCACGATGGGGCTTGCTTTTTTTCTCTTCCCTGCTGAATGAATTCGTGTCACCTGTGCATAGAAAACGCCATGGAAAAACCAGAGGAGGGAGCCACGAGCACATGGTGCACATTGCGGAGAAAGAGGACTTCTTCATCGTTGACATAGGCACGTAACTACCATCCCAAAGTTTTGCCGATCCGCAACGAATCCTGCCCAAGCTAAGAGTTGTGATCGTGGGTCCAAGAGTTGGGCGAGAATCTACATCCAGATATGGCGGCGACCATCCGCGAATCAGTTGAATCCCGATGAGTTCCTCACTGTCCATAGAGTCGAGTCACCGCCGATCCGTGCCACGAAGCCGAGCTGAACAGCCCCGTGGTGCCTGACATCCCTGACGCTGATAGAGACCCCTTGGTGCCCTCGGCGAGCCTCCAAGTCCCAGCGGCGACCAACGACTCGCTGTCTTCTTAGTCCCGAAGTTTACTGTTCTTGCAGGTTCGTGCGAGATCGACTCTTTGTTGACGAACTCGAAATTCCACTTTAATGTCAAGGCTACCTTGTTGTTTTTCCTACTGGACTGATCATCAAGGTTGGCAAGAAGAAAGACGCTCCCGAATTCCCTATGGATTTCCGAACCTCCACCTGTTTACATGATTCCTCCGCTTGATCATAATTCAACACATGATGGGGGGAAGATTGAGAGCAGAGGAATCCACTCACATTGAGGCAATTCAGAACGTGCCCGAAGAGGAGGCCATAAAAAAGAGATCTTGGAGCTTTCACGTTTTGAGAGTTCTCATTATTATCATCATCTAAATTGCTGATAATTTTGCTTATTAACCGATTGCTTGTTTTGTGCATCTCCAAGGTTTAACACTGTGAGAGTGTCTATCATTCGAGCCCTGTTTCACCCTCTGCACCATCCGTCATGAGCATCCCTCCGACCAATCGCTGCATTGAGCCAACACCGCATCGTGGCTACACGTTTGGTCAAATCTATTTTCGTTGTTTGCAGGTCTTCCAGGCCTGCCTAACAGGGACACACACAATTGAACATACACGGCACGTTGTGAGGAGAACGAAAAAGGGAGCGCCCACCCAAAGGGTACTCTTGAAGATCATCGGCACAGACTGCACAATGGAGGAGAAGAAGACAAAAATCATCTACAACAGAGAAGAGGACATGGACAAAAAAGTCAAGGGAAGTGGTCTTCTTTCTCTCTTTTAACTTAGCCTTGAGCGAGATCTCAATTTGGACAGCACCATTGGCAATTCTTCACTTACCACCCATCTAGTGACATTGGTGAACGAAGAAGCTCCAACGACGAGCGGTCCATACTGGCACGATCCCGACCACTACCATCGTGGCACTCCAAGAGACATCATCGAACTTCCTGAGGCGCAAGCAATCAACTAAGCAGCTGCCCACTTGTTAGTTCTTTCTTATGCATGTATTTGGCGAGCACTTTGCTCAACGTCCTTGCTGTTTTTGCAAGCCAAGACCAGCTCGTGTGGCAACGAGCTGTTGTGACCAGCCCCTCGTAGCCACGGAGCCCCACTCCAACAGCACCTCCACGGCAAACTAAGTGCGGCCTTAGAGATCTCCCGCAGCCTTGTTGACTCGTGGTTATTACTTCCACCTATTGATCCGCATGACGACGACGGCGAATCCTCCAAGCAGTGACGAGTTGCTGCTCCAAGTCGTGGTTTTCTTTAATGGGCAATCAAACCAATGAAATTTTCGGCTTCTGTGTTACCTCCAATGCTCTTGCTCTCTTTTGGTTTCCCTCGCAGGTCTGCTGATTGTCAACAAGCTCTAACCGAGCTCTCCTCAGTCTAGTGAATTGAAGTCATGTGGAGTGCTAGAGTCAACAAGAATAACAACAAAAGAAAAGATGAAGAAAGAGGCCAAGCGGTAGTGATCAAAAGGCCAACGAAGCACCACGTGGGAACTACCTCTCTCGGTCTTCACCCCTTCACCTGAGACCTTACGAAAGATACGTTTTTAATCGCTGAGCACAGCCGCAATTGAAGCCCCCCGATCAGTGAAGATCTGCTGCAAGTCCACCCCCACCGACCGGTCCAAAGTCGAGAACTTGGCGCACAGGTTTCGTGCAAATTCAAATTAGGCCAGGCAATCTCGCAAGGTTTCGGCAGGTCCTCTTGGAAATTATCGGGGAACCCAGGCGTCTGACATCAGCACATATGGTGAGGTTCAGCCAATCCAAGCTCAATTCTAGTGCGAATCAAGCTCAAAAGGAGCAACTTTGAGGTGATTTTCCAGCAAGTGGAAAGTGCAGATATTTGGGGCAAAACAAAGGTAACTTTCTAGACTTTTGATTGCAAATCAATGCTTATTTGATTGGGAATTTGCATGTATGTTCTTGATGTTCAATGAATTTATATGATTTGCAATTGAAAACAAAAGTTCAAACCTTTTTTTATTAAACAAAAAATTCTCAATTGATTATCAAAGTAGAAACATTCCTAATGTTGCTTTGATGTATTGCCTTCAATCGGCCATGTTATGCCGTCCACAGCCTGGAGTCGTTTGAAACGCTTTACATTTTAGTATATGAAGATCAATTGACTGATTTTACGGCACTTTTCCCATGGACGAAATTTGATTCATTGAGGGGCAAAAAAACTAAACCTAAACCCGAACGTATTCTATCCATAGCCATTCGGGTACGATCCGTTCGGATTAATAAAAAGGGAAGTTAGCCAATTCGATTTATAACCGCTTAGATTCGATTCGCTATCTTCTCAAATCAAATTTTGGATTTAGAGAAGTTGGATTTTTTGAAAATTCAAGAGGAGTGTCCATGGATTGTATTGTGATTATCATGTTATTGATTTGGATATTCATGATTTTCTTTGGATCATTATCATTTCATGCTAAAAAATCCTGAAAATTTTAGAAAGATATGGTTTCTTAGAAACCCTATCTAATTGAAATTTTAGGAAATATAAGCTTCTTAGAAACCTTATCTCATTGGAAATTTGGAGTGAAAATCAAGATAAAGGATCGTATATGCATATCTTAAAAAGTTCGAAAAATTCTTTAAAAAATACCAAAAAAAATTCTGCTCATTATCTCATGTCCTCTTCGCATGCTCGCATATCTCATGTCATCTTCGCATACCCGCATATCTCATGTCATCTTTGCTTGCTTGCACATCCATGTTTGCACAGTCATTGTTTGCATATTGATTGTTTCCATGTTTGCATATCATGTTTTCGAATATCACTTGCATGTTTTTATATTATCTCATATCATGTGCACATACCCCATTTTCGAGTACCATTGCATTTTCGCTCCACCATATTTTTCTAAATATCACACGTCATCTTTCCCGCATTATGCACAAGCTGCTATATCATGTTGTTGCATAGTTCATTCTTTGTCATGTCGTATGCTAATACATTGCGTGTCATTGTTCACCATGCCGTAATTTGATTATGCTTTGCCATGCCATTACCATGTCATTGTATTTTTGCATGTCTCATGTTCATATTATGTTCGCATATTTGCACGTTTCATATGCCATGTTCGCATATCAAATGCTTGCATGCCACCATGATTTTAGTTATATTCGCATATTGCATGTCCTTGTCATCGCATTTATTCTGCATGACCATATAAATTAGTTTTGCCATGTCATTGAATTCGCATGTTTAGTCTAATGGGATACATGGGTGTTTGCACGTTGCTCATTGTCTTGTCTTGCATCACTTCTTGTTTTGATGTCATGTCAACTTGCATGTTCTTTTTAATTAAATTAGCTAATTTTGCGTGTAGGGAAATTGATCCTAATTTTCGCATGTTATTCATCTTGGGGTCAATTTTTGCATAGTTGACTTGTTTGAGTGAGAAATTGTATGTTGCTTAGGGTAGCTATAATTTTCGCATTCTATGGAGTTTGCATATCTTTTTCATCCGTTTGCATGTCGTCTTGAATATTGCACTCATGAGTCATTAGCACGATTTTCATTGCATTCATACATTCACCTAAACAAGTGAAAACACAAAAAGAACACCTCACTTGAGCTTAAAATTCAATCAAGCTTGAGTTGCCAAATTAGGACTTCCATGAAATTTAAGGTACCAAAAGGGCATTAGTTTTAACTAACTAGTGTAATCAAGTCTCCGATCCTTTAATCTATGGTTCGTAGAAGTAAGGTATTTCTCCCGATACTTTGCTTAGGTTTCTAATCAACCTACCAAGAAATGATTAATGGCGACTCCAAACTTTAAATCATCTGAACATTAAATTCAAAACCAAAGTTGCGATTTGGTAGGGCTTGGGAGAGTCCGTATTAGATTAGCCGTTTGATGAACCTAATAATCCATTAGCCTAAGGAAACTCAATTTTTTTAGGTCGCGACAGCTTGGCGACTCCATTGGGGACTTGCTTTGATTTTTTGAAAAAATTAAGCCTTAATTGGATTACTTGAATTTTTCGAAAAAATTAAAGGCCTTAGTGGACTTAGGCCGACGAAAACTTGATGGATGTCTTGCTTTTGGCGATTTTGTTTGGAACTTACTCTATAGGTGTTATATGTTTTTGCAGACATGGAGTGATAAGGGGTGGAGTTGATTGTTGACCCTTTGTTTTGCAGAACGGAGTTTGGAATGTATGTCTTGGGTTATATTGAAGTGTTGAATGCCATAAACTGTTACGCATGTCCTTTACTTGTTTGCATACACACTTAGCACACTTACCCGCCATTGAACCCGAATGGCTAGGTTTAGGATGGTACTTGAGTGGGGACACTTCGGCCATCACCATTTGGCCCGAGTCGCCCTTCTCAAGTCCCGAACTTTTCAAATTGATGCCAAGAGTTACCACCCCCGGCATTAACCATTATGATGCGGGTCGTTACTTGGCTAAGCCGGATGTCTACGGGGATCCCAAACTCAATCACAAACTAACGTGGTTCGGTCTGGACATCCTTGGGGCTCCACTTTTGTCAAGTCATGCTAGATAGAAATCGAACCTCACAAAGCATTACATGTGCATGTCTTTGTGATTGGCATTATTTTGGGTTCTAAAGGCGGTATTCTCTTAAACCCTTCTCTCTCATTCACTTACTTTTCAAGTCGGTCCATGACATTATTAGGTGAGTCAAGTGTCTCAAGCTAAATAGAGTCATGTTTAGTTTGCATTCTGCATTGCTATTTTTCAGATATACCTTGCTGCTTTGTATGAATTTTTTTATTTCCTTCCGGCCATTTTTGGGTCCCGACCATTGAATAAACAATGTTTGGAAGATCTTAACCTATCATTTATAAAATTTTCAGATCGATCCATCATTGTTTCTATTCTTTACAGAATTGATAATGAAGGTAAAACAACCTGCGTATTCAGAAAATTTCAGACACCTGTTTTGTTTCACCATTTTCCACTAATAAAAGTGCCTTTTTGAACGAAGTCAAAACTTGAAAGTGGTAGGATGGGCTGTGAACTAGCAAGCTGAAAATTTTCGGGCATTAATTCTCAATTTTGATGACCCATTTATCCCTTAAACAGAAACCGGACGAACCAGTTTTCTGAACAAAGTTTTCTGAAAGATGCATTAAAATGTACCGATTTGTACGTTTTTTTCCAGAACTTAAAACATGAAAGTTTTTCATCACCCTCTCGGCTATGTGTCAATAAATTTTGGAATTGTTTCAAGTGTTCTACGAATTAACATGAATTTTGTACCAAAAGTGGACGAAACTGGGAATTTCTGAAATGAAGCATTGATGCCATATCTACACTTTGACTTTCCTACATATTGCATTCAATTGAAAAGAGTCTAGGCACCTTTCATGGACTAACTGTTCCTTCGTATTTCATGCTCATTCATTCTTTACCCTTTTTTTAAGGTGAATATGGATCGCCAGCCGTCAGCCATTCTTATGCAGCCACAAACAAAGAGATAGGGAGAAATTGTTCTCGGTTGTCTCTTTGATGTTCTCGGGTTCCCTCAGTGATTTATGGGTGCTTTCAATGGTGTCCTCAAGCAGCTTCATGTGTACAACAACAATGGCCAGCACTTACGTACAAGATGAGCACAAGAGGATTGATGGTCGATCTTCACAGAAGGCCAAAAAGGCTTTCAGACTGCCTTCGATGTCTTCGTGGCTGCTTCCACAGTCCTCAATGGGGCTGCTATGTCATGAAGCAATTCTACGGGAGCTTCCAGATCGTGCACCAAGGACATGCGAGTTTCGTCCAATAATCTGAGCGAGCCACCCAGCCACTGTCCAATTGCACTTGCCCTGCTTGAGACATTACCTAGCCAGGCAATTCTGCTGCCACCACGCCAAGACAGCTCCTACGTGCACCGCTCATTCACAATTGAAAGAAATAGCAGACCCATCATTGGATCATCGAGTGGTTTGGTCAAATTAAAGGTCAAGGTTATGGTGAAAGGTCCTTTTAGATGCGGTGCCCATTGTCCAACACCTACAGCCCTTGAAGTCTGTTGAGCGACAAAGCTACAGCAATATTGGTTATCCATTTGGATCAATCCAACAATTCTAGTGCCGGTCCAGTCTTACTGTGTTCGTTGATGTAGAATTTTTGACACTCACCAAGCTGCGACACATCAAGGCGTGGATTCCACAAAGGGGAGAGATACACTGACACACTTGGGGAATTGTGATGGGTAGTTCTTATGAGAATTTCATCTTCATACCCCACTAATACATTTTCTCTTTTCCAGAAATCCTGTAGAGTGAAAGGAGTCTAGAAGGAAAAAGAAAAAAAAAGTGTCTTTTTCCTCTTTGTATGGATGGCCTGAGCTTCCACCCCCGAAAAAAGAAGAAGAAAAATTACGAGGCGTCGAAAGAAAAAAGAGAGAACGAAAGAAAACGGGAGTTGAGAGTAAGAAAAGCAAAGGCGGATCCCATAGAAAATCCCGGGCGAAAAAAGCAAAGTGCCTATCAAGAGCAAGGCCAATACCGATTCAATCCTTGTTCATTTGTAAAGTACTTTTGAATTTTGAATGTACATTTTTGTATGTTATTCTTCTTGTAAATTCCAACGGGGGCTGGTTGTAAAGAAGACTCCCTAGAGAAGTCAGTGCAATCCCCGGCAAAAAACTACCATCCTTTAGCAATGATGGTATTCATTGAAATCAAATCCAGAAGACCATGATCGGTGACAAGTCAGCGATGATCACCAACATCAAACCCTTATCATATACATTTTCTGAGCCAAAACGAACCTTTTCGTTTCTTAGTCCCCAAACCTAACCTACGTTACAACCCTTCAAAGTCTCTTCTGATTAGGGCACTTGAGTTAACGTAGAGTTGAATAATTTTAAGCATCGCTCGAAGAAGTTCGAGCAAGATTATTCTCTCTCATTTTTGCAGGATTTTTTGTCACGCCCCGCGTCCCGACGAGCACGCGATATCCCGAAACACATCGCTCCGATCGAATAACAATGCGACATCCCAGGACAAGTCGCCGACCCATATCGATACTTAATCACTTAGAAATGAACGCTAGAGGAAGCAAATGAAAACACCTAGACAAAAATTCAAACAGTAGGATAGAGAAGAGAGAAAACAGGAAAATAAACCATCATATAAATATGCCAAGGTTCAAGTTACAGACGCGGACAACACCAGGAGCAGCCATCAACTACAAAAGGGTACCATGGCCCACTAACCTATATCCACTACTAGGATATACCAAAAAGGCGAGGAACACTGTCCTAGTCTTCAACCTTCATCATCACCATACATCGGCTCCTCTTCAGGATCAGACTCCACTGGCTTCTCGGCACGCTCCGACCCCTCAGGCTCAGTGTCCGGGTCAGTAACTTCACCATCCCACGGCTCACACTCAGTAGGGTCCAACTCCATGGGATCACTATGGTCATCCTCGTCATACGGTACGCTGTAAACTTCAAGAGGTTCACCCCTCCCTTCTTCAGCTCCTCTAGTCCATGCCAAAAACTCATGACTCTTCCAAGCTCCATTTCCTAAGTCTATCCTCACAATACTAGAATGTCTATAGAACACCCTACCATCACCTAATACATACTTTGTCGCTATATGATCGATACGCCTCGGTATCCTAAAGAGCGGTGATGAAGCCATAATCAAGGACGGGGTTCTGAAAGGTATGGGAATACAACAATGAGAATAAATCTCAATAAGCTAACCCCTAAGCATCGCTTAGGATAACGGTACCTCCAAGCCAACCTAACATGCAGTTTCAAACCCAACCAGTCTACTAACTCAGCCACATCAGACAACAGAACACATGCCCACTAAACACTCCAAAGTCAAGTGTTTCGTCAAGAGTAATTCAAAAACTAATAAATCAATCAATCTAGCTTACAGCTTAATTCCAATGCACTCATCTATGCATAGCAACAAGTTCAATACATATATAGTCAGAACGAAGAACGACCCGCGTTTAAGGCCTCAGGTCCGGGCTACAACCCGCGTTTAACGCATCAGGCATGTAACCAACTGTCTCATTAGACATTATATCCCGCGTTTAACGCATCAGGATTAGCTCAACTGCCCGCGTCATAATGCATCAGGGATTTAACGACATGAATATCATAATCTCCATTTCTAAACATACCTCGCGTAAACACGCGTCAAGGCAAGAGTTCATGCATTCAAAATATACCGGCTATGCAGCTAATTACCCAAAAGCTAAGCATGGCATAAGTTCCGCAATAATTTCGCGATTGCACCAATTCCTTCCCAAAATGCTTATTAAGCAAAAACAAGCAATCAAGCCACAATTGGCACATCCGGGCTATATGGCCGAATACACATACACACGAGCACATTGCAAACTCATCAATTTAATCATTGGCACAAGATCACCATCAAATCAGCCCCTACTTCTCATGTGCACAAAATTACTCAAACTAGCTTAAACTAAGCTATTTGCAAACATGAGTCGATCTAAGTATTTCCGAACCTTCCAATTGATCATCCCACTACTCTAAACCACAAGACAAGTCCCCAAGATCATCTTAAACTTCAATTGAAATTCGGATAAGCCCATGAACAGTGATAATCTTCGATGAATAGTGAACTTCTTTAATGAATAGTAAATTTCTTCAATGAACAGTACTTCCGAAATCTTAAATCCATACCAATCCATCTCTAAATAGGTCCAATCATCCATTTCTAACACCAAAATTCATGTACCAAACTCTCAAGATCATCCAAGCCCTTTTTCTCATTTTCGGATTCCCCCTGTGAACAGTAACCCGACGCCCAAAAATTCACTAATTCCACTCCTAAACATGCTCATTAGTACTACATTAGACTACACAAGGATTATGGGGTTTGCTTACCTAAATCCAAGCTTGAAAACCACAAAAATCACCCAAGTGCAGCCCCCAAGTCTCCACGGCAGCACGGCGAGCTGGGCGGCGGCAGAGTGAAGGCTGAACGGCGGTGACGTGAGGGCTGGACCGGCGACGGCATGAGGCTAGACGGCAGCGGCGTGAGGCAGCTGGTCGGTGGCGCGAGGCGGAGGAGGGGAAAGGGAGAGTTCGGCCAAGGGGGAGGGAGAGAGTACAAGAGAGGAGAGAGAAGGGCAAGAACACATCCCACTTGATCTTAGGCTTAGCTTGAGTGGGAGTAGGTGAGAGTTGGTCTTGGAATTTCAAGAAGTGACTTGATTGGGGGTGGTTGATGGGGTTTCAAAAGTTCAAATTCCCATAAATAATTTTGGTTCTTGCAAATAAATGTCTGAAGGAAAAACTGGCGATCTACAAATGTCGGGACTGATCGGGAATTTTGGCATAGGCGATCCATTTGGCTAGCCACTGAACTCAAAACCCAAATGAAGCGACGTCCAAAACATTAGTCATGAAATTCTTGATAGTTCGATATCCAATTCCGAGGTCTAATTCGCGGTCTACACCAGTCGATTGCAACTTTAAAATATCTCAAACTGACGGGTGGCTTTTAGGAGTTACGCGTATCGACCTGCGATAGGTCCACGTACTTAAATTCCTAGTTAGCCTTTCCCTTACGGTCAGTCATCTCGAGAGTGATCAATTCCGAGTGAGATAAATCTAGAGTGCAATAACAAGATATCCATTCATTCATAAATCCTGAAAAATGGGTCGAATTTCAGAATGTCGCAACTCTTCCCCCTTACAAAAATTTCATCCTCGAAATTTACAACAAAACTAATTATCCAAATAAATGGGGATGTTGACGCCTCATTTCTTCTTCGCTTTCCCATGTGGCTCCTTCTGTCCCATGGTGCTCCCAGATGACCTTCACTAGCTGAACTGTCTTGTTCCGCATAACCTGTTCCCTTCTGTCGTCTATCCAAACCGGTCTCTCCACATACGAAACTCTGTCGTCCATTTCAATGACTTCATGATCGAGTATATGAGTCGGGTCATGCTCGTAGTTCCTCAGCATCGACACGTGAAATACATTGTGAACCTATGACAAATTCGGCGGCAAGGTAAGACGATAGGCTAAAGTCCCAATTCGTTCCAAAATCTCGAATGGACGTACGTACCTTGGACTTAATTTCCCTTTCTTTCCAAATCGAGATAAACCTCGCATTGGTGAAACCTTAAGGAAAACGTGATCTCCTTCTTGGAATTCCAAAGGTCTACGTCTCTTGTCTGCATAACTCTTTTGACGACTCTAAGCAGTCCTCAATCTGTCTCTGATAGCCTTTACTACCTCAACTGACTGCTGAACCAACTCTGGACCTGTCACACTCCATTCTCCTACCTCATCCCAGCACAATGGCATTCTGCAAGCTCTGCCATACAATGCCTCAAACGGTGCCATTCTGATACTTTGCTGATAGCTATCGTTGTACGCAAACTGGACCAGATGCAGCTGTTCTTCCCAACCCCCTTTGAAATCTATTACACATGCCCTCAACATGTCCTCGAGTGTCTGTATTGTCCTCTCTGACTGTCCATCTGTCTGCGGGTGATAAGCTGTACTAAACTGCAGTTTCGTTCCCAAGGCGGTCTGCAAACTCTTCCAAAAGTTGGAGGTGAACCTAGGGTCATGGTCCGAAGTGACAATCACCGGCACTCCATGATAGCGTACTATTAGTCGCACATACAAGTCAGCCAATCTTTCCAAGGAGAAATCCTTTCGCACGGCAATGAAGTGTGCAGACTTAATCAACCTATCTACCACGACCCAAATTGAATCATTGCCCCTCTGACTCCTTGGCAAACTTGTCAAGAAGTCCATCGTGATATGCTCCCATTTCCACTCCGGGATCTCTAATGGTCGCAACAGTCCACCAAGCTTACAGTGTTGAGCCTTCACTTGTTGGTAAGTCAAGCACTTGGCCACATGCTTGGCCACATCCACTTTCATTCTATTCCACCAATAATGCTGACGTAAGTTCTAATACATCTTCGTGCTGCCCGGGTGAATGCTGTAGTTACTCCGGTGAGCTTCTGAGAAAATTTCCTCCTTAAGTCCTTCTTCATTGGGCACGCACAAACGTCCACGAAACTTCAATATCCCATCCTCGGATATTTGGAAGTCAGGTTTCCTCTTAGTTGCATCCATTTTTACAACCTTCTGGATATCGGGGTCCGTAGATTGCAATACCTTAATCTTCATTTGAATCTCGGGCTCTATTCTCAAAGTAGCCAACAAACTCGAAAGGTGTCCTACCTCAAGCTTGAATTTCGAATCTCTTATTCCTTCGAGCAAGGTCCATTCCATAATCATCATATAGGCGATGATCGATTTTCGACTAAGTGCATCCGTAACTTTATTAGCCTTCCCAGGGTGGTATAAAATGTCGCAGTCGTAGTCCTTAAGCAATTCCATCCAGCAGCGTTGCCTCATATTCAGTTCCTTTTGGGAAAATAAGTACTTCAAACTCTGATGATCCGTGTAGATCTAAAACCTTTCCCCAACCAAATAGTGCCTCCAAATCTTTAACGCAAAGATGATCGCCGCAAGTGCCAAATCATGCATCGGGTAATTCAGCTCATGAGGTCTCAACTATCGCGATGCGTATGCAACAACTCTACCATGCTGCATTAGAATGCATCATAATCCCTTTAGCGACGCATCACTAGAGATCTCAAACCCTCCGGGACCGGATGGTATTGTCAACACTGGTGCAGTCGTCAGCTTATGCTTAAGATCTTGAAAACTCCTTTCATACTTATCCGTCCATTCAAACCTCGTTTCCTTCTTCAATAGACGTGTTAAGGGAGTAGTTATCGCGGAGAACCTTTCCACGAATCGTCTATAATAACCTGCCAGACCTAGAAAACTTCGAACTTCTATCACCGTTGTCGGACTTGTCCAATTTGCAACTGCTTCGATCTTCGTCGGATCCACCAAGATCCCATCTCCTGATATTATATGACCTAGAAACGCTACCCGATTGAGCTAGAACTTGCACTTACTAAACTTGGCGTACAATGCGTGTTCTCTTAAGATCCGTAGAACCATACTTAAATGTTCCTCATGTTCCTCCGGGCTCTTCGAGTATACCAGGATGTCATCGATGAATACTATGACGAATTGATCCAACAACTCCTTGAATATCCGATTCATCATATCCATAAAGGCAGCTGGGGCGTTGGTCAATTCAAAAGGCATGACGGTAAACTCGTAATGTCCATATCTCGTACGGAATGTCGTCTTCGGTATGTCCTCCTTCTTGATCCTCAACTGATGATAGCCCGTCCTTAGGTCTATCTTGGAGAACCCTGATGTCCCTTGCAATTGATCGAACACGTCGTCGATCCTCGGCAGTGGATACTTATTCTTGATGGTCACCTGATTTAACTGCCGATAGTCAATGCACAATCGCAATGACGCGTCCTTTTTCCTAACAAACAGTATTGACGCTCCCCATGGCGACGCACTGGGACAAATGAATCCCTTATCTAGCAACTCTTGCATCTGAATCTTCAGCTCCTTCAATTCTGATAAAGCCATCCTATAGGGCGCTCTAGAGATTGGCTCTGTCCAATTGGTCAACTCGATTACGAATTCCACTTCTCTCGCATGTGGCAATCCCGGCAATTCTTGAGAAAAGACATCGGGAAAATTGCGCACCACGTCTATGTCCTCTAGCATTGATTCCTTAATCGACGAATCCACAACAGATGCTAGGAACCCTTGACACCCTTCATCTAGCAACTTAGTCACTTCAAGTGACGAGATCCAAGGGATCGAGGTTCCTCCTCGGCTCCTCACAAATTCATATCTAGGATGACCAATCGAATTAAATTGGATCACCCTGCTACCACAATCCATTACAGCCCTTTGTTTTACTAGCCAATCCATTCCTACTATCACATCAAAGTCATACATATCTAATACTGCCAAGTCTATCCACTCATCTCTACCACCAATGTTTAATTTACAGTTCGAGCATCCTAATGAAATCAGCACATTATCCTTTAGGGGTGTGGTAACATGCAGCATTACTCCTAACGATTTCGATTCAATTTCAGCCAACTTCACAAACTAAGCAGACACAAAGGAGTACGACGCTCCCGGATCAAATAAGGCATAAGCAGTATGATCACATAAAGAGACGGTACCATGATCACATAAAGAGACAGTACCTGTGATCACGCCTAAAGCATTCTCTGCGTCCTTTCGCTCCACAGCATAAACCCTTCCTTGAGCTAGCGGTCAGTTCTGATTGGTCAACGGTGCGGTTCCACCTTGCGGTCCCATTCGGGGTTGTTGTGGTTGGAATCGCGGTCTTGTAGTCTAACTCGGACAATTCCTTATCTGATGACCCATCTAGCCACAATCAAAGCATGCTCTCATCCTACTAGGGCAAGGACCATTTCCATGCCTCCTACCACAAGATCGACACACCATGCCAGATTGGTATGCCGGTTTCCCAAAGTTCTTCTTGACAGGCCGGATAAAACGCCGATTTCCTTCCATCTGTCTCCTTCCAAAGTGGCGGTTATCCCTCGCAGGCGCATACCGCGACCTAGATGCGGCAGCCCTCTCATTCATGTCTCGCTCAACAGCTTGAGCCCTCTCGTACATCTCGTTGTAATCCCTCAAGTTAATGAGTATCAGCTGGCTGCGGAGTTTCGGTTTCAGTCCATCACGGAACCTCCTTGCTTTGTCTAGCGGGTGCTCGACTATTCTTGGTGCAAACTTGGACAGTCTGGCAAACTCGGCCTCATACTGGTCAACTGACATTTGATTTTGACGAAGCCGTAGAAACTCTGTCATCTTCCTTTCTTGTGCTGTCTCTGAGAAGTAATTCCCATTGAAGGCTTCTACAAAGGCTGTCCAGTTCGAAACTGTACCCACAGGAAAAGTCATTTCCTTAGTGGCCTCCCACCAATCATTTGCATTATCCTGCAGCTGATACACTGCTAGTGTAACCTTCTCCTCCTCAATGCACCCCAGAAGTGCAAAAGCTTTCCTTAGCTCTTCGATCCAACGAGAGGTAGCCTCCGGATCACTCTTTCCATCAAACTTAAACGGTTTCAGCTTCAAGAACTGCTCCACCAGTTGGTGCATCTGACGATTCCCATCTCCGTTTCCTTGGTTTCCACCATTAGCTCCGTTAGCAGCAGCGACGGCAGCCTCAGCAGCTTGAGCGACAGCGGCAGCTCATTCTCGAGCCCACCTCCCCATCAGATTTCCAATTTCCTCCAAGGCTCTCAAAATTCCATCCACTCTAGGATCTTCCGCCTCAGGTCTTGCTCGCGAGCTAGAAGCTCCATTAGTTCCTCTACCACTTCTGCTCATTCTCACCAGAATCTCACAAATTTAAACCTGCTATAATTCCGCCAAGGAATTAGAGACCTAAGCCAACTACTCAAGTCTAGCACATCTAAGCAGCAGATCACAACAATCACCACAAAACAAGTAACCACAATGCAAACAGTCACGAGTACTCAACCAACACATATCATTCTCTTACCTCTGCTCCAGTAGCACCTACAACTTAGTACCACCAACCACAAGCATGAACTCACATAACATGCATAACGTGCCTAATTCTAACGAACTACTAGGGTCTCTCTATCTATTACCCTCAAAACCATCATTCCTTATCACTCCAAGCTTCGACCAAACACAGATCGAGCTGACCTTGCTCTGATACAAATTCAACAAGGATGTTACGCCCCGCGTCCCGATGAGCACGCGACATCCCGAAACACATCGCTCCAGTCGAATAACAATGCGACATCCTAGGACAATTCACCGACCCAGATCGATACTTAATCACTTAGAAACGAACGCTAGCGAAAGCAAATGAAAACACCCAGACAAAAATTCAAACATTAAGATAGAGAAGAAAGAAAACAGGAAAATAAACCATCATATAAATATGCCAAGGTTCAAGTTACAGACACGGACAACACCAGGAGCAACCATCAACTACAAAAAGGTACCATGGCCCACTAACCTATATCCACTACTAGGATATACCAAAAAGGCGAGGAACACTGTCTTACTCTTCAACCATCGTCATCACCAAACATCGGCTCCTCTTCAGGATCAGACTCCACTAGCTCCTCGGCATGCTCCGACCCCTCAGGATCAGTGTCCGAGTCAGTAACTTCACCATCCAACGGCTCACACTCAGTAGGGTCCAACTCCATGGGATCACTATGTTCATCCTCGTCATACGGTACGCTGTAAACTTCAAGAGGTTCACCCCTCCCTTCTTCAGCTCCTCTAGTCCATGCCAAAAACTCATGACTCTTCCAAGCTCCATTTCCTAAGTCAATCATCACAGTACTAGAATGTCTATAGAACACCCTACCATCACCCAATACATACTTCGTCGCTATACGATCGATAAGCCTCGGTATCCCAAAGAGCGGTGATGAAGCCATAATCAAGGACGGGGTTCTGAAAGGAGTGGGAATACAACAATGAGAATAAATCTCAATAAGCTAACCCCTAAGCCTCGCTTAGGATAATGGTACCTCAAAACCAACCTAACATGCAGTTTCAAACCCAACCAGACTACTAGCTCAGCCACATCAGACAACACAACACATGCCCACTAAACACTCCAAAGTCAAGTGTTTCGTCAAGAGTAATTCAAAAACTAACAAATCAATCAATCTAGCTCACAGCTCAATTCCGATGCACTCATCTATGCATAGCAACAAGTTCAATACGTATATAGTCAGAACGAAGAACGACCGGCGTTTAATGCCTCTAGTCCGGGCTACATTCCGCCTTGAACGCCTCAGGCTATAACCAACTATCTCATTAGACATTATATCCAGCGTTTAACGCATCAGGATTAGCTCAACTCCTCGCGTTATAACGCATCAGGGCTTTAACAACATGAATATCATAATCTTCATTTCTAAATATACCTCGCGTAAACACGCGTCAAGGCAAGAATTCATGCATTCAAAATATACCGGCTATGCAGCTAATTACCCGAAAGCTAAGCATGGCATAACTTCCGCAATAATTCCACGATTGCACCAATTCCTTCCCAAAATGCTTATTAAGCAAAAACAAGCAATCAAGCCACAATTGGCACATCCGGGTTACATGGCCGAATACATATACACATGAGCCCATTGCAAACTCATCAATTTAATCATTGGCCCAAGATCACCATCAAATCAGCCCCTACTTCTCATGTGCACAAAATTACTCAAACTAGCTTAAACTAAGCTATTTGCAAACATGAGTCGATCTAAGTATTTTCGAACCTACCAACTGATCATCCCACCACTCTAAACCACAAGACAAGTCCCCAAGATCATCTTAAACTTCAATTCAAATTCGGATCAGCCCATGAACAGTGTTTTTCTTCGATGAACAGTGATAATCTTAAATGAATAGTGAACTTCTTCAATGAATAATAAATTTCTTCAATAAATAGTACTTTCGAAATCTTAAATCCATACCAATCCATCTCTAAATAGGTCCAATCATCCATTTCTAACACAAAAATCCATGTACTAAACTCCCAAGATCATCTAAGCCCTTTTTCTCATTTTCGGATTCCCCCTGTGAACAGTAACCCGACGCCTAAAAATTCACTAATTCCACTCCTAAACATGCTCATTAGTACTACATTAGCCTACACAAGCATTAGGGGGTTAGCTTACCTAAATCCAAGCTTGAAAACCACAAAAATCACCCAAGTGCAGCCCCCAAGTCTCCACGGCAGCAGCGGCTAAGGACGGCAGCACGGAGAGCTGGGCGGCGGCGGAGTGAAGGCTAAACGACGGTGACGTGAGGGCTGGACCGGTGACGACATGAGGTTGGACGGCGGCGGCGTGAGGCGGCTGGTCGGTGGCGTAAGGAGGAGGAGGGGAAAGGGAGAGTTCGGCCAAGGGGGAAGGAGAGAGTGCAAGAGAGGAGAGAGAAGGGCGAGAACACATCCCACTTGATCTTAGGCTTAGCTTGAGTGGGAGTAGGTGAGAGTTGGTCTTGGGATTTCAAGAAGTGACTTGATTGGGGGTGGTTGATGGGGTTTCAAAAGTTCAAATTCCCATTAATGATTTTGGGTCTTGCAAATAAATGTCTGAAGGAAAAACTGGCGATCTGCAAATGTCGGGACTGATCGGGAATTTTTGCACAGGCGATCCGTTTGGCTGGCCACTGAACTCAGAACCCAAATGAGGCGACGTCCAAAACAATAGTCATGAAATTCTTGATAATTCGATATCCAATTCCGGGGTCTAATTCGCGGTCTACACCAGTCGATTGCCACTTTAAAATATCTCAAACCGATGGGCGGCTTTTAGGAGTTACGCGTATCGACCCGCGATAGGTCCACGTACTTAAATTCCTAGTTAGCCTTTTCCTTACGGTCAGTCATCTCGAGAGTGATCAATTCCGAGTAACATAAATCTAGAGTGCAACAACAAGATATCCATTCATTCATAAATCTTGAAAATGGGTTGAATTTCAGAATGTCACATTCTTGACTTGTAAACTCGGAGCAGATGATAAAGACTTCTTTTTCAATGGCCTTGACTCGACAGAGAGTCCCATTTGGCAAACCGTTGGCCTAGCCCTCTTTATGGTCCTAATCAAGACCTCCAGATCGACTCGATCATACCAATTGCGAGATTACTCAAACCCTTGTTGAATGCGATGATGGTAAGATTAAGTGATTTCTCTTGAATCCTACAGTCATGATAAACAGCTTTTCTCGAGAGTGAGAGAAAGCCCTTTCGAACTGAAGTCTCCCATCCAGATTACATTCGAGGTATTCACGACATGAAAACCTCCCTGAACAGAATTGGTAATGCAAACTTGACAGAATAGTTATGCATAAACCACATTATGAGTTACTACATCATACACAAACTATTTCTAATCATTGCAAACTCAGCTGAATAGTTTTGCATGAGCTGATTGAATTCTAGCATGTATGCTTGCACATGTTACCTTTGACACTGTTTGACAGGTAATACATTCATGATGTTCAAGTTACCTTTCAAGGTCTCGAAATCCATCTAAGGATTATTGAATGAGTAAGCCCTGTTAGCAAGTGCCCACCAGGCAATCTTCCAAATCCTCAGGCATAACGTAGTCAACCTATTTATTCCTCGACCATTAACTCAGAAAATACAAGTAAGTTTTCTGAACTCTTTCCGAATTCGGCAAATTTTTGCTGATTCAAGTTATCATTTTCACTCCTTTTCATGTTCGCTTTGATGTGATTCAAGCAACACACCCCTTTGTGTATTGACCTGACTCATCTCAGGCGCACACCTCCCATGTGTATTGACCTGACTCATATGAGGCGCACACTCTTTTGTGTATTGACCGGACTCATCTCAAGTGCACACCCCTTTGTGTATTGACTTGACTCATCTTAGGCGCGCACCCTGTTTGTGTATTGTTCTAGTTCATTTCAGACGCACAAACCCTTTTTGTATTTGCACTGATAAGCTTAGTGTGGTACATCTCTTGATGTGATTTCACGCTGTGAGATTCGCGACACATCTCTTTTTTTGTGATTTCGCGCTGTGAGACTCGCGACACAAATCCTTTGATGTGATTTCGCGCTGTGAGATTCGTGACACATTCCCCTTTTTGTGATTTCGCGCTATGAGATTTGCGACACAAAACCTTTGATGTGATTTCGCGTTGTGAGATTAGCCGCACATCCCTCCTTTTGTGATTTCGCGCTGTGAGAATCACGACACAAATCCTTTGATGTGATTTCGCGTTGTGAGATTCGCGACACATCCCCCCTTTTTGTGATTTCGCGACACAAAACCTTTGATGTGATTTCGCGCTGTGAGATTCGCGACACGTCCCATCCTTGATGTGATTCCGCGCTGTGAGATTCGCAAACACATCTTCTTTATTTATATGCACCTTGATGTGATTCCGCGCTGTGAGATTCGTAGACACATCTTCTTTATTGATATGCACCATGATGTGATTCGGTGCTGTGAGATTCGTAGACACATTTTCTTTATTCATATATGTACCTTGATGTGATATCGCACTGTGAGATTCGTAGACACATCTTCTTTATTCATATATGCACCTTGATGTGATACCGCACTGTGAGATTCACAGACACATCTTCTTTATTTATACATCCTTTGACGTGATTTCGCGCTATGAGATTCGTGACATGTCTTTTGAGAATTCAAACTAATTTTTCGGTTCATGATTGATTCGCTCTCGTGATATCGAAAAATTCAATATATCTTGCGCGGTCTTGCATCAGAATGAGAGTTTTGGTAACAGATGCGCCCCAGTACCTTGAATCCACAAAAAAAAAAGCTTGGAAATCAAGGGAATCACCAGCATCATAAGGTGTCTGGTAAGACCGATGTCTCATGTGCAATCCATGTGCAGGTTTCTCTAATCTGTTTCCTTGGAACGGAGATGGAGTCTTAGCACATGTTATTTATAGTTCTGCATGTCATGCATCATTTTATTTGCATTATCAAAATTTAGGTTCAATTTTATCTTTGAGTGAAACCTCTACGAGCCTCCACTCAAAGAGGGGCAGCCGTTGACACCTAAATTTTGATTTACCTTTTCAGTAATTATCATTTACATATAAAATTAGAATTAATCTTAGTTCTTACAAAAAAAAAACAATCAAAAAATCAAATCGAATCACCCATGCATTGTATTCCCATCGACGGTAAGGAATTGAGCTGAATTCGATAGGCGGTTTGGACAGAGATTCGTTTCAAATTTCCGGCTAAAAGTTTGAGAGTGCGGACCGAAGTTTCCAAGACTATGGGAGCTCAGATTCCAAGATTGTTGGAGCCGATATCTCCAAGATTGTGGGAGCTCAAAATTTCAAGATTATTAGAGCTCCGAATTCAGAGCTTGCTTGAACTCAAGATTCCAAGATTGTTGGAAATTCCAAGATTGTTGGAGTTCATTTTTTGAATCTGATTAAGCCTATTTGAATAGCTAACTTTAGAAAAGGTTTAATCGATTTGATAGACGCTCGATTTGAAAAGAATGATGAAGCGAGCCCGAGATGGGCTACAAGTGTGACGTCCCGGAATTTCAAGGCCTATTATATGAATAATATTGGACGGTTGGAATTGAGTGACATTTGTCGGACGCGGAATCATTCGATTTGAAGGTCGTTAGCCGTCGATCGAAGCGTAGATAATTATAGTTCGATTAGATTAGTCGCGCCGTAATTAGTCTTCGCCGTATTCCTTTGCGCTTGCGTCGACCCTGAGCCAAATATTCTGAACCAGTCCTAAAATCGTCAGATTACCGAAATACCCTCAGATATTATTCATATACGCCAGAAACAATTAATACCGAATGACCGCGGGCCCCGCACCATAAATGCCATGTCATATCACCTTTTTGACTCTTGGTTATTTACCAAAATGCCATTTGACCCATGAAATTACCAAAATACCCCTAAAGACCACTTTTCTCTCTCTTCCATTTTCTCTCTTCCCTTTCTCTCTCTTCCTTCTTGGTTTTCTCACGTTGGCTGCCCACCCCCTCCATCTTCACGTTCCACCATCTTCTTCACCGTTCCATCATCTTCATCGTCGCCGTGGACCGCCGCCGCTCCGCCGCCGCCCGCCGAGCCACCGGCCGCCCGTCCCGCGCCCCGCCTAGCCCTCGCCGTCGCCGTGCCGACCCAGCCGAGCCGCTGCCGCCCCTGTTCAGCCGCTGCCCGTCGACCGCCGAGCCTTGCCGTCGACCGCCAAGCTTCACCGGAGCCCCCTAGGACCCGCCGGACCTTGGCCGTAGCTCCGCCGAGCTTGCCGGCCGCTCGTTGGGCTCCGTTCTCGCCGTTTAACCTCTGTGCAGCCGCTGTCGAGCCGCCGTTCGTCATCGTCCGGTTGTCGTTTTCGTAATCCGACACCGTGGTTGCGTCCGGATCGACGAGGAGAGTCCGTAGGAGCGTCGTCGGAAAATTCGCCGCCGCCGTCGCCCATTTAGGAGTGAGTTAACCCCTAATCCCTGATTAGACCGTTAATTGCACTAATTAGATTAATTAACTGCTGTGGTTAGTTGAATTAACCGTGGTTAGGTGGAATAGTTACCATGGTTAATTGCATGTTGTTGTGCCTAGTTTGTGGCGTCCGATCGTGGATTGGACTGAGTGTTGATTGCGCATTAAATTGCTGAATGATCACACTAGGGTCGAAATACCATATTAAATGGAAATTGATTATTCGCGTGATCGATTGTGAAGTTGAATGTGAAAATGACCGTGGGCCAGATTTGAGTGTAAAATTGGCCGTGGGCCAGGCTTGAGTGTGAAAATTGCCGTTGGCCGAGTTTGAGCATGAAAATGGCCGTTGGCCAAGTTTGAGCATAAAATTGGCCGTGGGCCAGATTTGAGCATAAAAAATGAGATTTGGCTTGAGAGCCGGTTTTGAGCGCGAGGTCATGCAGTTGTTTCACCGTGTCGCCCTAACGTAATTGGGGGCACAGGCGATACCCTTGTTGGCATGGGTCGCTGCCTGATAAGTCTGTGTGCCGGCGACGTACAGTCCGGGATTCCACGGCTTATTGGTTGCCTGTCAGTCCGTGCCCGGCGACGGACCGTCCAGATTTCACGGCAGATGAGAAGCAGGACGCAACTGGTGTTGGTCCGTAGTCCCTCCTGGAATTATTCCTGGTGTGTTCGCCTTAGGGAATTTGAGGGAGTCATCGGATGCCGTCGCCGTTAACGTTGTGAGACGACGCCCGGTTAATCCGGAAGAGTACTAGCAGCGAGGCTGTGCTTTGGCGAGAGTGGGGTATCTCTTGGTCGGCTGACCGGAATGCGTTTGTTGCATAATGCATGACCATTGCTGAGTGTTCTGGCTGATTGGTTGATGTATTGTTTATTTATTATTATGTTGTATCTGTCGCATGGCTCCAGACGAGGTACGTTGCATGTGGTTGTTATTCTGAGGTTGAGACTAAATCGATAGAATGGTTAGGCCGTGATCAACGTCCTAATCGGACTTAGGCGTTGACCCGTTGAGATTCATATCTCATGCGCTTTGGCTGATCGCCTTTCAGGTCCTCGTGATGGCCGCGCGCCACGTTAGGTTTGGCGTCCCGATCGAAATCACGACGGTACTTCATCGCCGTCACGTCGCTAACTCTGAGGACATATGGGAACAACATGTCACGACAGTCTGGGTTGACGAGGGGTTGCCACACTATGTGGCCCACCTCTTTAAGGCCTGGTTCATGTGTCGGACTGGTGTTCCCATAGGACCAATTCGGGGGTTTGATGTACCCCTGGGTGCGGGTCCAATAGTCCATACTTGGGACGCGACGGAGGCTGAAATGCCGGATGGGGAGATCGTGGACCCAGATCTGAGTTCGGAGGAGGAGGATCCAGATTCGCTGCCTGGTTACCAAGGTTGACCCGGTGTTGTTGGCCCGGGGGTTTTTGGAGAGGCTGCGGAGGAGCTTTGGAGGTTGTCTGTGTATAGCTGGTAGTGTGGTAGTAGTGTATCGGGTAGTACGCCCTGACCCGACCCGGTATCTTTTTGTGGGTCTAAGGGGATCGGTCCGAGGAGGACTCGTGTAATTATGTGTGTATTGTGAATTAACCAAGCAAGTAATGAAAAGGGTTTGTTGTTGTGTGTTGTTGTTCCTATTATTTCTATCCCTGTCGTTGTTGTCTGGGGTTGTTGTTCGCTTCCGCATGTGCTTAATTATAAGATAAAAGAAATGGGTCGATGATTTGCCTGGGACATCATCCTTTGACCTGACGTTCGGAAGGGATGGTCGCGCGCCCGGGGCTCGGGGCGTGACATCCCCGTTTTGGTATCAGAGCATGATTTGTGGAGTGACAAGGTGTGCTGGGTTTGGGATAGTTGATAGGAATTAAACCCTGTGCTTGTGATTGTTGTTTGATTGTTGTTTAGTAGTAGACCTGAGTTCTCATTACGTGTTGCTTTGGGCGAGCAGGAGTCCTTACGGTCCTGCAGATGAGCAACCGTAGCCGGAGAGTGCCCCGAGGTAGGGCGACTCAGGTGGATCCCGATATGGAGAGGGATCATGTTCAGGGAGTACCCGCGGAAAGGGTAGCTCCAGTTGTTCCAAAAGCGGTTGAGAACCGCGTTCCTGTTGCTCGCAGAGGCAGAGGAAGGGCCGCCCGAGCAAGACCCAGAGTGGGTAGAGTGGTTGAACCGGAAGTGCCCAGAGAAGGGGCAGTGCATGCAGATCCTAGAGTGGACGGGATCCTGCAAGCGTTGGAAACTTTGGGTAACCTGATGGGGCAGCAGATGAGGAACCAAGTTGCAGCTGCCATTCCACAGGAGGGTCCGTTAGCTGAAGACGGGATCCGCAGACCGCAGACTCACAGATTGGTGGAGCAGTTTATGAAGCTTCAGCCGCCGAGGTTTTCGGGAACTGGTGACCCGGAGGCTGCAACCTCTTGGATGGAGGATTTGGAGAAGGCCTTTGCCTTGTTAGGATGTTCTGAGGAAGAGAAGGTAACGCTGGCTGTCTACCAACTGCAGGGTAACGCTAGCTCGTGGTGGAAGGCCACGCAAGGGAGTGTGTTTCCCGAGGGTGCGATCCCGGAATGGGGTGCCTTCGCGGAAGCCTTCAATGGGAAGTACTTCTCAGATTGCGCGCGAGAGCAGAAGATGGACGAGTTTCTGCATCTTCGTCAGTATCAGTTGTCGGTGGACCAATATGAGGCAAAGTTTGCCGAGCTGTCCAAGTATGCGCCGAGGATGGTAGAGAACCCTGAGGATAGGGCGAGGAGGTTCAGAAACGGGTTGAAGCCGGAGATCAAAAGTGTGTTGGTGCCGTTCAGCCTGAAGAACTACAATGAGCTATATGAGAAAGCTCAGCTGGTGGAAAGGGACATTGCTGAAAGGGCAACCGCATCTGGATCGCGGTTCGCTCCTGTGGTGAGAGATAACCGAAGGTTCGGTAAAGGACCGATGATAGGTAATAGGAACCCCATCCCGCCTAACAAGAGGAACTTTGTTGGGAAGTCGACGTTCCGTCCCGACGTCGTATGTCCGATTTGCAGGCAGAAGCATGGGCCTGGTCCATGCCCAAGGAGGTCGGGTACCTGCTTTGGTTGTGGCAAGTATGGCCACCAAATCAAAGATTGTCCTCAGAGACAGATGGGAGGACAGATGCAACAAGGAGGTCAGATGCGAGGGAACATTCCGCAGAACTTTCAGAACAGACCGCCAGTGCAAGGAAGGGTGTATGCTGTCACCCGGGAAGAGGCGAAGGACTCGCCGACCGTTTCAGGTACGGTCTTATTGCATAACCAAGTAGCTTATGCATTGTTTGATTCGAGAGCTTCCCACTCCTTTGTTGCTACTCAGTTTGTTAAGTTAGCTGGCATGAGTACAGAACTGTTGAGATCAACTGTTAGGATATCTACACCGCTTAAGGATAATGTTGTGGCTGCAGTAGGATGTCCTGATTGTAGGCTGGTTGTAGATGGTCATGAGGGAAGGATAAATCTGATTGTGCTAGCTATGTTTGATTTCGATTTGATTGTTGGTATGGACTGGCTCATTGAGCAAAGAGCTATTTTGGATTGTCATAGTAAGACTATCTTGTTTAACCCATTGAATGGGGTTAGTTTCAAGTTTGTTGGAAATCGAGGGGGAACCTCGATCCCCTTAGTTTCGTCGCTGGAAGCGACTCAGTTGTTGGACGGAGATTGCCAAGGTTATTTGGCGTCTGTTGTAGATGTGTTGGCTGAGGAGTTAAGGCTGGAGGATATTGCTGTCGTAAGGGAATTTCCTGATGTTTTTTCGAAAGAGTTGCCTGGATTGCCTCCGGAAAGGGAAATAGAATTTGTGGTTGAGTTAGCCCCTGGTACGGAGCCAATCTCAAAGGCACCGTATCGGATGGCGTTGTCGGAACTCAAGGAATTGAAGGTACAGATGCAGGAGTTGTTGGATAAAGGATATATCCGTCCAAGTGCATCTCCATGGGGAGCGCCAGTTTCGTTTGTGAGGAAGAAGGATGGATCGCTTCGTCTGTGCATCGACTACCGTCAGCTCAACCAGGTGACAGTCAAGAACAAGTATCCGTTGCCAAGGATTGATAATTTGTTTGACCAACTTCAAGGAGCTTCGGTGTTCTCCAAGATCGATCTACGGACGGGATACCACCAGCTAAGGATCAAGAGGGAGGATGTACCGAAGACAGCGTTTAGGACGCGCTATGGTCACTATGAATTCACAGTGATGCCGCTTGGTTTAACAAATGCTCCAGCTGCTTTCATGGACTTGATGAATAGGGTATTCAGTGAGTATTTGGACAAATTCGTCATAGTGTTCATTGACGATATCTTGGTGTACTCTAAGAGCCCTGAGGATCATGAGCAACACTTGAGGACAGTGTTAGAGACTCTTCGGAAACACCAGTTGTTTGCTAAGTTTAGCAAATGCGAGTTTTGGCTAGCTCGCGTAGCCTTCCTTGGTCACATAATCTCTGGAGAAGGGATATCAGTAGATCCAACCAAGATTGAAGCGGTCATGGATTGGCCGAGGCCGACGTCAGTGACAGAAGTTCGGAGCTTCTTGGGTTTAGCAGGCTACTACAGACGTTTCGTGGAAAGGTTCTCCGCGATAGCTTTGCCGTTGACACGTCTACTGAAGAAGGACGAAAGATTCGAGTGGACAGACAAGTGCGAGCGTAGTTTTCAAGAGCTTAAGCAGAAGCTAACTACGGCTCCTGTTTTGACAATACCGTCTGGTCCTGGAGGATATGAGATTTACAGCGATGCTTCCTTCAAGGTACTAGGCTGTGTGCTTATGCAACATGGGAAAGTAGTTGCGTATGCTTCTCGTCAGTTGAGACCGCACGAGTTGAATTACCCGACGCACGATCTGGAGTTAGCAGCGATCGTGTTTGCCCTTAAGATCTGGAGACATTATCTGGTAGGAGAAAGATTCCAAGTCTACACCGATCATCAGAGTTTGAAGTATCTGTTCTCTCAGAAGGAGCTGAACATGAGGCAGCGCCGTTAGATGGAACTTCTTAAGGATTACGACTGCGAGATCTTGTACCATCCAGGAAAGGCTAACAAAGTTGCTGATGCGCTGAGTCGGAAGTCAGCGATTGCCCAGTTGATGGTCCGGGAGTGGCGTCTTCTGGAGGAGGTGCGAGATTCAGAGTTTAAGTTGGAGGTAGGCCGTCTGTCGAGTTTGATGGCTACATTGAGGATCGAGCCGGAGGTGCAAGCGAGGATTAAGATATTGCAATCGACGGATCCTGCCATTCAGAAAGTCCTTCAAGAGGGCTCAGAGAAGAGGAAAGAGGATTTTCAAGTAGCCGATGATGGGATATTAAAGTTCAGAGGACGTTTGTGTGTGCCGGCTGATGAGAGTCTTAGGGAAGAAATCTTGTCGGAGGCACATCGTAGCAGCTACAGTATTCATCCGGGTAGTACGAAGATGTACCAGAATCTAAGGCAGTATTATTGGTGGAGTGGCATGAAGACGGACATAGCCAAGCATGTGGCGAAATGTCTGACATGCCAGCAGGTCAAGGCTCAGCATTGTAAGCCTGGAGGATTGTTACAGTCGCTTGAGATTCCAGAATGGAAGTGGGAACACATCACGATGGACTTCGTGACAAGTTTGCCGAGGAGCCAAAGGGGCAATGATTCAATTTGGGTCGTAGTGGACAGATTGACGAAGTCAGCACATTTCATCCTAGTGAGAAAAGACTTCGCTTTGGACAGGTTGGCAGATTTGTATGTACGTCTGATCGTACGTCAGCATGGTGTACCAGTAACAATCACGTCGGACCGTGATCCCAGGTTCACGTCTACATTTTGGAAAAGCTTGCAGATTGCGTTGGGAACGAAGCTGCAATTCAGTACGGCTTATCATCCGCAGACGGATGGCCAGTCTGAAAGGACGATTCAGACGCTTGAGAATATGTTGCGGGCATGTGTATTGGATTTCAAAGGCAACTGGGAAGGACAACTTCATTTGGTTGAATTCGCCTACAATAATAGCTATCAGCAGAGTATCAAGATGGCGCCTTTCGAAGCATTGTATGGCAGGCCTTGTAGGACACCGGTTTGTTGGGACGAAGTAGGTGAAAGGAAAATCACCGGTCTTGAGTTAGTACAGCAGTCATTGGACACAGTGAAAATCATCAGAGAAAGACTGAGAACAGCTCAGAGCCGTCAGAAGAGTTATGCCGACAAAAGACGCAGACCATTGGAGTTTCAAGTCGGTGATCATGTCTTTCTAAAGGTGTCGCCTATGAGAGGGACATCTCGTTTCGGCAAGAAAGGAAAGTTAAGCCCGAGGTATATTGGGCCGTTCGAGATTTTGGAACGGATTGGAAATCTGGCTTATCGTCTCGCGTTGCCACCGAGACTTGCTCAGGTACATGACGTATTCCATGTATCTATGTTAAGGAAGTACGAGCCGGATCCAGCTCACGTCTTGAGCTTTGAAGAGATTGAAGTGGATGAGCGTGTATCGTATGTGGAACGTCCGGTGAGGATCGAAGACCGGAAGGAGCAGGTCTTGAGAAACAAGACAATTCCAATGGTGAAGGTTGTTTGGCAACACCATGGAACCGAGGGAGTGACGTGGGAAAGTGAAGAATCGATGAGGAGTAGGTCTCCTTTTCTTTTTGAGGTGGTGTAATATTTTAATTTCGGGGATGAAATTTCCCCAAGGGGGGAAGAGTTGTGACGTCCCGGAATTTCAAGACCTATTATATGAATAATATTGGACGGTTGGAATTGAGTGACATTTGTCGGACGCGGAATCATTCGATTTGAAGGTCGTTAGCCGTTGATCGAAGCGTAGATAATTATAGTTCGATTAGATTAGTCGCGCCGTAATTAGTCTTCGCCGTATTCCTTCGCGCTTGCGTCGACCCTGAGCCAAATATTCTGAACCAGTCCTAAAATCGTTAGATTACCGAAATACCCTCAGATATTATTCATATACGCCAGAAACAATTAATACCGAATGACCGCGGGCCCCGCACCATAAATGCCATGTCATATCACCTTTTTGACTCTTGGTTATTTACCAAAATGCCATTTGACCCATGAAATTACCAAAATACCCCTAAAGACCACTTTTCTCTCTCTTCCATTTTCTCTCTTCCCTTTCTCTCTCTTCCTTCTTGGTTTTCTCACGTTGGCTGCCCACCCCCTCCATCTTCACGTTCCACCATCTTCTTCACCGTTCCATCATCTTCATCGTCGCCGTGGACCGCCGCCGCCCGCCGAGCCACCGGCCGCCTGTCCCGCGCCCCGCCTAGCCCTCGTCGTCGTCGTGCCGCCCCAGCCGAGCCGCTGCCGCCCCTGTTCAGCCGCTGCCCGTCGACCGCCGAGCCTCTCCATCGACCGCCAAGCTTCACCGGAGCCCCCTAGGACCCGCCGGACCTTGGCCGAAGCTCCGCCAAGCTTGCCGGCCGCTCGTTGGGCTCCGTTCTCGCCGTTTAACCTCTGTGCAGCCGCTGTCCAGCCGCCGTTCGTCGTCGTCCGGTTGTCGTTTTGGAAATCCGACACCGTGGTTGCGTCCGGATCGACGAGGAGAGTCCGTAGGAGCGTCGCCGGAAAATTCGCCATCGCTAGCCGCCGGTCGCCGCCCGTTTAGGAGTGAGTTAACCTCTAATCCCTGATTAGGCCATTAATTGCACTAATTAGATTAATTAACTGCTGTGGTTAGTTGAATTAACCGTGGTTAGGTGGAATAGTTACCATGGTTAATTGCATGTTGTTGTGCCTAGTTTGTGGCGTCCGATCGTGGATTGGACTGAGTGTTGATTGCGCATTAAATTGCTGAATGATCACACTAGGGTCGAAATACCATATTAAATGGAAATTGATTATTCGCGTCATCGATTGTGAAGTTGAATGTGAAAATGACCGTGGGTCAGATTTGAGTGTAAAATTGACCGTGGGCCAGGCTTGAGTGTGAAAATGGCCGTTGGCCGAGTTTGAGCATGAAAATGGCCGTTGGCCAAGTTTGAGCATAAAATTGGCCGTGGGCCTGATTTGAGCATAAAAAATGAGATTTGGCTTGAGAGCCGGTTTTGAGCGCGAGGTCATGCAGTTGTTTCACCGTGTCGCCCTAACGTAATTGGGGGCACAGGCGATACCCTTGTTGGCATGGGTCGCCGCCTGATAAGTCTTTGTGCCGGCGACGTACAATCCGGGATTCCACGGCTTATTGGTTGCCTGTCAGTCCGTGCCCGGCGACGGACCGTTCGGATTTCACGGCTGATGAGAAGCCGGACGCAACTGGTGTTGGTCCGTAGTCCCTCCTGGAATTATTCCTGGTGTGCTCGCCTTAGGGAATTTGAGGGAGCCATCGGATGCCGTCGCTGTTAACGTTGTGGGACGACGCCCGGTTAATCCGGAAGAGTACTAGCAGCGAGGCTGTGCTTTGGCGAGAGTGGGGTATCTCTTGGTCGGCTGACCGGAACGCGTTTGTTGCATAATGCATGACCATTGCTGAGTGTTCTGGCTGATTGGTTGATGCATTGTTTATTTATTATTATGTTGTACCTGTCGCATGGCTCCAGACGAGGTACGTTGCATGTGGTTGTTATTCTGAGGTTGATACTAAATCGATAGAATGGTTAGGCCGTGATCAACGTCCTAATCGGACTTAGGCGTTGACCCGCTGAGATTCATATCTCATGCGCTTTGGCTGATCGCCTTTCAGGTCCTCGTGATGGCCGCGCGCCACGTTAGGTTTGGCGTCCCGATCGAACTCACGACAGTACTTCATCGCCGTCACGTCGCTAACTCTGAGGACATATGGGAACAACATGTCACGACAGTCTGGGTTGACGAGGGGTTGCCACACTATGTGGCCCACCTCTTTAAGGCCTGGTTCATGTGTCGGACTGGTGTTCCCATAGGACCGATTCGGGGGTTTGATGTACCCCTGGGTGCGGGTCCAATAGTCCAGACTTGGGATGCGACGGAGGCTGAAATGCCGGATGGGGAGATCGTGGACGTAGATCTGAGTTCGGAGGAGGAGGATCCAGATTCGCCGCCTGGTTACCAAGGTTGACCCGGTGTTGTTGGCCCGGGGGTTTTTGGAGAGGCTGCAGAGGAGCTTTGGAGGTTGTCTGTGTATAGCTGGTAGTGTGGTAGTTGTGTATCGGCTAGTACGCCTTGACCCGACCCGGTATCTTTTTGTGGGTCTAAGGGGGTCGGTCCGAGGAGGACTCGTGTAATTATGTGTGTATTGTGAATTAACCAAGCAAGTAATGAAACGGGTTTGTTGTTGTGTGTTGTTGTTCCTATTATTTCTATCCCTGTCGTTGTTGTCTGGGGTTGTTGTTCGCTTCCGCATGTGCTTAATTATAAGATAAAAGAAATGGGTCGATGATTTGCCTGGGACATCATCCTTTGACCTGACGTTCGGAAGGGATGGTCGCGCGCCCGGGGCTCGGGGCGTGACAACGAGTGTAGAAAATTCGACCGTGATCACTTTCACTCTCGTGATCACGTTCCCTCTCGATCATGATCACTCTCACTCTCACATGGCCGAATTGCACTCCTCTAATGGCCGAATTTTTTGAGGAGTTTTAATTCATTAGGACTCCTAATTGTTCTGAAAATTAAGAGTTTTAAGTAATTAAAACTCTTGAAATTCAGAATTACGAATCTAACGGCCCTAAGTTAATCCTACTCTAGCTAGGACTTTCCAATGGTCCATAGTAACTCCTACTCTAGCTAGGACTAAGATTGGTCTTAACTTTATATAAGTAACTTTAGCTCTAGGGTTAAAGGGGGCCATTCCAATTAATACACGTCCGCAACAGAGAGCACAGTAGCCTTTGAGAGAGATCATGAGAGGCGATTGAGAATACACGATAGAAAGTTTCCACGATGGGGCTTCCTTTTTTTCTCTTCCCTGTAGAATGAATTAGCGTCACCTGTGCATAGAAAACGCCATGGGAAAACCAGAGGAGGGAGCCATGAGCACATGGTGCACATTGTGGAGAAAGAGGGCTTCTTCATCGTTGGCTTAGGCACGTAACTACCATCCCAAAGTTTTGCCAATCCGCAATGAATCCTGCCCAAGCGAAGAGTTGTGATCGTGGTTCCAAGAGTTGGGCGAGAATCTACATCCAGTTATGGCGGCGACCATCCGCGAATCAGTCGAATCCCGATGAGTTCCTCGCAGTCCATATAGTTGAGTCACCGTCGATCCGCGCCACGAGGCCGAGCTGAACAGCCTTGTGGTGCCTGACATCCCTGACGCTGATCGAGACCCCTTGGTGCCCTCGGCGAGCCTCCAAGTCGCAGTGACGACCAACGACTCGCTGTCTTCTTAGTCCCGAAGTTTACTGTTCTTGTAGGTTCGTGCGAGATCGACTCTGTGTTGACGAACTCGAAATTCCACTTTAAAGTCAAAGCTACATTGTTGTTTTTCCTACTGGACTGATCATCAAAGTTGGCAAGAAGAAAGACGCGCGCCCGAATTCCCTATGGATTTCCGAACCTCCACATGTTTACATGATTCCTCCGCTTGATCATAATTCAACACATGATGGGGGGACGATTGAGAGCAGAGGAATCCACTCACATTGAGGCAATTCTGAACATGCCCGAAGAGGAGGCCACAAAAGAGAGATCTTGGAGCTTTCACGTTTTGAGAGTTCTGATTATTATCATCATCTAAATTGCTGATAATTTTGCTTATTAACCGATTGCTTGTTTTGTGCATCTCCAAGGTTTAACACTGGGAGAGTGTCTGTCATTCGAGCCCTGTTTCACCCGCTGCACCATCCGTCATGAGCATCCCTCCGACCAATCGCAGGAAAATTTCCAATCAGGCGAAATTTTTTTTTTACCAAAACAGGTTGAAAAAAAAAATTACCAGATCGGGTGCCGCTCGGCAGTCACACTGCCGAGCGGGCTGCTGGGCCAGCCCCTGCGGCCCGATCGGCAGTTTGGCTGCCGAGCGGACTAGTCGACCAGCTCCGGCAGCCCACTCGGCGGTTTGGCTGCCGAGCGGGTCGCCGACGCAGGCCCACCGACCCGCTCAGCAGCCACACTGCCGAGCCTGGCCCGAGGCGCCCAACTAGTTTTTTTTTTTTTTGAAAATTTCATAAGAAAAACTATTTTTTTATAATTTTTTTTATTTATAATTTTGTTCTTTTTAAGCTGATTTTTATAATATAATTATCAATATTTAATTACTTAAGATATATAATTATAACATTACAATAAATTCACATATATAATATCGACATCGAACAGAAGAACTGAATAAATATCGCACAATTGGGATATTGTAAAAAACACAGGATTTTCATAATAGATAACAAATTAACTGCAGTTATATGTACTAATGACGTCGTCTTTCTACATGACCTCTTGTTCCACAATGAGGTTGTCTACGTTGATCGAAAGGTCGGTGTTGTACCGACGAGAATGAGGATCCGGCTGAGTAGGATATGTCAATGACGAAGGCATATCTTGTGAAGATATGCCATATCCTACTATAGGAGGAACTGGATAAAAATGAGGAAAATCGGATCCATATTCTGAAGGAGAACTAGCTTGCGTCTGCGGATGTGGATCGTCAAATGTTTCGACAAACTAGGTGAACCCTGCATCGAAATGCTGACTGAACCCCGGAGTGAACTCGGAAGCGAAATCCGTCGTATGATATTCCATGGAATAGGGGACGACATCATCATGTGGATGAGCTCGAGGAGTCCTCCGGGTCATCCTTCTCGTCCGACCCAACGGGTGCTGCTGTAGTTGCTGGTTGGGGTGCTGGCATCATTGTTAGTCGCCTCTCCTCATTCTGGGCATATAACATTGCTCTAGCTATCGTCCTCACTTCTGCCCAAGCCTGAGGAGATAGACCGATCGAATCCATGATATGCACGATCTGTTCGACCCCGTCACCCTAGTTACGATATGAAAATTAACAAAAGTTATCAAACGCCAATAATTTATGGTACTTAAAAATAAGTAATGAATTAAATTGAAAGTGCTTGCACGAACCGTTGATCCCATTGCGGCTCCCGCAATAGAAATCCATTTCTGTGTATGTCGACGGAACCACTCCATATATCCTGAATGAAAGTGGAGTGCTTCCGTTGTAATTCTACCCTAGACTATACGTTCGGCACGTCTGTCCGACAAACTGATCAACCGTCTGTGCCTATCCTCCCAATTTGTCCTAGGTGGCGTGTTATCAATATCATGCAAGACAGTATGATCGTGGGGACGTCTAGGTATTGGCTGCTGCAAACCAAACTGCTGAAGTACTCGGTCTGGATAGTGCCACTCAACTCCAATGATAGATGAATGGGACCTTCGACCTCCAACAGTCTTCTCCCTGTAGGTAATAATCCGATACCTCATCTTCAATGCCGACGTAGGGCTCCCAAATAATCTATCATCATAATGAAACACATCAAATTAACCGAAAAATTAATTTAAAAAGTAACACGATATTAAACTGGCTCGTTGATATCATTACTTACATCTTCGGACCCCATTCGATCAAGTTGGTACCGCAAATGTGACACAGTATGTGTGGGGACGTTAGTTGTAGGTCGGCCTCGACTCCAGCTGCATGAACAGAAAACGTCAGATTTTCTTGTATTATACGCCCTGCAAAGAATTAATGACGGACGAACTGAAAATGCAATATATCACATACCAACTACCAAAAGGAGCATTTGGGAAAGGAGCACCATAAGTCAGAGTAGGGGAGACACATTTGAAGCGCTCCCACACCCAAATCTGCAGTACATGTAGGGCACCGCCAATTTGCTTCGCATCCAGGTCAGTTGCACTGCATAGCTCTCGATACAACCACACTAGTACTGCTGAACCCCAACTGTACGGCGTAGGGGCCTCGATGTTTGCCAGTAGTGGGAGAAACAACAAACTAACTCGAGCACCTGATTTGTTCGAGAAAATAGATCCTCCAAGCAGGCGGAGATTGAATGGCCTAGCATGCTGCACAATGGTGACATCATCGGCATATGCTGGAAGATTTTCAAAGTGGTCACTCAACCATTTTAAACCAATCTTTGTGCCACGCAATTGATCTGGGCGAGCATCAAGCAGTTGACCACAAAGAGCGCCCCAATTCCAATTAGTAGGGCAGTAACTGCAATTCCATTGGTGGGAAGCCTTGTGATCATCGCAATATCCTGCAGTGTGATCGTAACTTCACCTTCCGGCATATGGAAGATGTGAGTCTCGGGCCTCCATCGCTCGACCAATGCTGTAATCAAATGCCAATCAAGCTGTACAAATCCCATCTTATAAATATCGTAAAATCTCGAATCTTGCAGATAATGGGCTATGCACGGATTGAGTTCACCTACGTGTAGCGACGCTCGCTGACATCTAAGGACTGCAGATGCATGTATCTGTGAAATGTCAAGTGAAATGTTAGTGACAATTTTCATAATGCCGTTATAAATGACAAATGTACTGCTAAATTCCTCAGTTATCGTAGCATCCCATACGGCTTGTGATCTATGTTGGGCCTGCCCAATAAGTAGTGAATCATCCTCAGACCCAGGCTGAAGGTGAGTTATTTGTGCCATATCAACAAAATTGTGAAGAATCGAAAAAATTTCGTGATTTTAATGAGTCATCGAGGAAGAGCGCAAAAGATGAGTGAGTGACCGAAAGAGAGTTGAGGGAGTGAGAGAGGAGAGTTGAGGAGTGAGGGAGGAGAGCCTTCAGCTATGCTTAAAAAAGCAAAGCCGAAGCGCTTGGGGAGAGGGGGTTCTGCCCCCTCCGCATTTAGCGCTGCAACTGCAGCACCAAATGCGGAGGAAGCAATGCATTTTTTGCAGCGCTTGGGGGGCCCAAGCGCTGAAAAAATGCAGCGCTTGGGGCCAACTGACGGAGCAAGAAAGCAAAACTCGGAGCAACTCCAAGAAACTCGAAAATTTCGATTCAATATTAATACTGTGATAATCCTCAATTACAGAGACAGACATCCTATATAGCGATAGGACTCCTATTGGAAATCGAATAAGTAAAGATAACATCAAATAAACTGAATCTAATCTAATCAAATAGAATATTTAAAATTAAAGATAATTACGAATTTCCTAAGACAGAAAAATGCTAGAAAACCTATCCTGACGACTCCGATATACCAAAATCCATCGTAAGTCATAGCAGAGCAATGAGTTCGAACCAGACGGCCGTTTCGCTTCAACCGACCAATTTTGAACGCAATCCGAGGTCGTCGGAACCAAAATCCAAAAAACTACCGAGATTTCCGACGATCCTGACGATCACGTAATTCTAAATAATCGCACGCCAACTGTTCTACATCAATTGCAGCGCTTGGGGGGCCTTCCCCTTCCCAAGCATGCACAAATGTATGCTGCGCGGGGCCCCTCCCGCTGCACACTTTTGTGCAGTTTGGGAAGGGGGGCAGTGCTGCAGCACCTTCACGGGTGCTGCAACACCTCTTCGGGGCTTTGCTTAAAGTAGAGTCCGAACACCTTCTGTCCTTACTCTCTCTCCCTCGTCTCGGCAACTCTCACTCTCTCTCTCTCGCCTCAGAGTCGTGGTACTCCTTTCAACGTCATCCACGTGTAGTCAAATTTTAGTCGTGATTGGTGTTGACTCCTCCTCTAACCGTTAACCTTTTGCAGATTTTGGTTGACATTATTCGAGCACCCACAGACACTTTCTGAGCTGTTGTTCAGTCTGGGCCGAGCCTCCAAATTCAAAGTTCAATTTTGGAAACGTTATCTCGAAAATAGGTAACTATCTTTATCTCAAGATCAATTTTTCCAAAAGTCATTCCTTCATGTTGTATACTATAGTCTAAATCAAATATTATACTTTCATTTGATTCAATTTTCATTTAAAAAAATCACTACACTTTAGTCTTGCCTAAATTCTTAAAATTGTGATAGCAATTTTAAGATATTCGAGTATCTTGATTTATCTCTTGCCAAAATCAAAAGATTGCCAATCGAGAAAATATTGCCTAAGTGGAGTAGATCTGAAAATCTTCTGAATATAGTAAGGATAAAAAAAATTATTTTTCTATTTACAATCTTTTTCAAGAAAACCATTTCAACCATAAGTCATAATTTCGTTGAACTTGAAAAAACCTGATTTATAAGTCTATGGTTAACCCTTTGTTTTGCAGATTTGGTGAATATTAATTTTTGTTTTTGAAGCGCTGATTGATATAAAATGTTATGTATGCTTTAGTGTAATCGCACTACACCACATCAGTTTGTGACCAAATCCGGGTCACCCAATAGTTTTAGGATGGTATTTAAATGGTTCTTTAACCTTGGCGGTAAGGCTTCATTAAGGGTTATCCCACTTGGATCCCGAATTCTTCAAAAAATGGCTCAAGGGTTGTTCTCATGCACGTGAGGCTATGATGCATGGGTGTTGCCCTTGTCGACCGAACTAAGCCGAAATGATTGGACTTGACTAGTCATGACTACGTATGCGAGGCGACAACTAGTCATGATAAACGTGCACGAGGCTGTGACATGTCATTCCGTCCTTCATTTCACTTTGCTAAAAGAAATAAAATTTAAAACCACGACTCATGTGTATGTCTCTGTGTTTGCCATTTCACGTCTAAGTGCGGTCACTTATTATCCCTTATCTCCTGTCTCTCATTTTATTTTGGGTCGGTCCATGATTTAGGTTGATTTATTTGGCACGTAATCTATATACCAATGGGTCGCAACGATATCCATTTCATGCCTACTCCGAAGCTAGAGCTCAAGAAGCTATGGGATCAATTGAAGTTAGATGGGCAGCAGTATGTGCTCAAGTGCATTGGATTCATGTTACCGATCCTCGACATAGATGTTTAGAGCGGAATCATGCATGCACTTGATCATTTCTGGTGCCCTGAGACGTCCACGCTCGTATTAGGTAAGTTTTTTGAGTTCACCCCCACTCTGGAAGAATACGGTATTGCCATTGGAAAGTCGGTTGAGATGGATATAGTTGAACCACCCATTCATGTGGACCCTTCGGTATTGCTTGCTGAATTTTTGAATTTAACTAAAAAAACAATTGAAAAGATTTTGAAAAGTAATTGTCAAGCATGTCCATTATCTTTCCTCATTCATTGTTTTGAAAATAACTCTGACCACATGAGATCTAAGATTTTTATCTTAGCCTTTTTTGGGCTTATTATTTTTCATTCCGTCAAAATGCTATTGATCATGTGATAGCTTGGATAGTAAAACAAATATGTGGTGGAGTTAGCTTTCTAAACACTATTTTGGCCGAAACTTTCATCTCATTGACACGTTTCAAGAAAGAGGAAGATGAGAAAAAAAAAGATAAGACTTTTAGAGCCTCAATTGAGCTTTTACAAATTCGATTTTTCTCACACCTTTCTCAATTTGGTGAAAAAATGACTATGTTTGAAATGGGCATGACTGATAATCCTATTTTAAGGTTTAACCAAATACAAAATGAAACTAATAGTATGCACTATACACAATGGGTTAATCTCTTCAAGGATCCAAACTCTAACATCTTCCTTTGGCAAGCCGTATGGTTCGGAGTTATTGAGGCTCGACTTTACCAAGGCAATCAGAAGCCCGTACCGTTGATGGGGGTTTATGGAGCAACCAGTTATCAGCCTCTACGAGTTGCACGATAATTTCGAGTTCTACAGGATATCCCACCTCCACTTGGGCCCAATGAATTCCAAGTCCAATTCGAGAAGGACGAGAACTACAGAGTTGAGCTTAGGCGTCATTCTGAGGCTTGGAAGAAGTCTGAAAATCAGAAGCTGATTTGGCTCGCAGACGAGCTCATCGGAAGAATGAAGAGGCACTTTGCCACGACCCGATATATTCAGTATCATACCATCCCTCTCGAGATACTCCTGAAGATCCCGGTTGTGACGGAGCAGCATACCCGCCAAACCCAAATCAGAATCAGCGAACAAAAGGCTATGAAGGCCCAGGAAATGGCAGATGCTTTGGCTAAGGAGAATGCACGACTACGGCGCGCTTTGAAGGCCCATTCGTCTATAGATCATGTGGCCTCTAAGAAAAGAAAGATCATTTGATTTCATGTTTTGTTTATGGGCTTGTTGCATTTCATTTTTAGGGTGGAATGTTAATTTCCTTTTACGTTTCTCGTTTCATGTCGGATTATTGGAATTTTTCTGATAATAAATGCTGTACTTCATTTGATATATTGATTGTTGTAATGTTTAGTAAAATGTAGGTGCGAAATAATGTATAATTTCTTTAGCAGAATGTCGGCTACATCTTTTGCTATTGTGCATTGGGGAGGGAGAATAGTGCAAAAAGAATATGGACATGATTACGAAGGCGGACAATCTACTTGGTTCGAGTTTGCAAACGTATGCACATTTGATGCGTTACGTGCTACGATTGAGAGCGCGTTGAATATTACAGGAAACCAGTACATTCATAGCCTGATGTTTAGATACCCAAATGTAACACAAGGTTTTGTCGTATATGATATTATGGACGTGTATGATGATAATACAGTTCGGATGATCTAGCAGTTTGCACTTCAGACTGGTGGAACGGTTCGTAGTGTTTTATGTAACTGTATATGAAAATCAAGTGATAAATAATTACCATGTGGGGGAAAGTTCTAATGCTGGTGAAGAAGAAGATGATGTGCATGATCGGTACGTGGAGTCCGATCAAAATGATGATAATGATGCTGATGAGGTTAGTGATGAAGAAGATATTGGTTGGATGGACACCGGTGAGAGTGATGAAGAAGATGTGGGAGGTGAAGAAGAAGATATCGGAGGTGACGATATGGGAGATTACTACAACACCCATTGCAGTAATCTCATAGTGCCATTGGTACATCCACCGCCCTATTCGGATATCGATTTTGATATGATGCAAGTTGATAAGAAGGGGCAAGCCGTACGGTACGGTATTTGATCCATCAAAAGAATTTGCAATTGGCATGGTATTTCCATCACGGGACGCGGTGCAGTCGGCTGCGAAAGAGTATTCTATGAGAAGAAATCATCAGTTTCTCTATGATGTGACAAAGAAGAGAGAATATGTGATCAAGTGTGGTAATCCAAATGGACCGTGCGGTTGGAGGCTCCGTGTGACGATTAAAGTGGGTGGCATTTCTTGGAAAATAAGTAAGTACAGTGGGCCACATACATGCATTAATATACAAACGTCACGAGATCATCCGCACCTTGATCAAAGTACTATCTGTCGCTTTATACAAGAAATGGTCGCCACCCAACCGGATGTCAAAATCAAGACACTGATAGCGGAGATTCAAGACAAGCTGCAATTACAACCTACTTATCGTAAAACCCGGAAGTCCAAACAAATGGTGATTGCCAAAGCATTTGGAGGATGGGATGAGTCATACTGTAGGTTGAGGAGGTACATGAACGAAATTGAGCAAATGAATCCAGGTTCTCATTTCGTGATCGAGGATCGCATGAGCCCAGATCAGAGCTGCACGATTTTCGACCGAATGTTTTGGACTTTCAAGCAGACGGTTGAAGGCTTAAAAAGTTGTTGTCCCGTGAAATTTATCGATGGTACTTTCTTGTACGGAAAATACCGATGAACTCTCCTTTGTGCGTCTTCACTTGATGGCAACAATCATAATTTCCCGTTGGCATTTGGTGTGGTCGATCGGGAAAATGTTGACAATTGGCGGTGGTTTATGAATATGTTGCGGACATATGTCACCAGCAGGGATGATATTTGTGTAATATCAGACAGACATATCGGGATTCAGCAAGCAATGGAGACAGAAGAGTGGCGTCCTCCATATGCCCACCATAGATATTGCATTCGTCACATTGTCAGAACTACAAAAAACATTTCAAAAATGACGATGGCAAAAGGCATCTTGAGATGGCAGGTAAATATTGAAATTCGTAAATTTGAGGAAAATACATGTTCATAAATTTTAGTGCAAAGTACTAATTATTATTGTAATATACAGCTTACGCGAATCTACGACGGAAGTTCAATTTAATCATGAGCTGAATTAGGGAGTTCGATACACCCACAGCTGACTGGTGTGATCAGATTTCAAGAGAGAAATGGACAAAGGCTTATGATGGAGGGAGGAGATATGGATCGACGACGACAAATTTCGTTGAATTAGTCAGTGGGAAGCTGAAACCCATTCGTGGTCTACCAATAACAATCATGGTCGAGAAGATATTCTTCCAGCTGGTCAAATATTTCGACACGAGGAGAACGATGTAGAGGAGGCAGAAAAACAACGGATGGATATTTACGCAACTTGCGGGGTGAAACGCTCCGGAAAAATAGTGAAACTACAAATAAGCATCACATAAGATGTTTCGATTCTATAAGAGGGGTTTATGAAGTGACAACTGGATGTGATAGAACCAAAGGATCTGGGGGCAACAGATAAAAAGTGCAACTAGACGTGCGAACGTACACATGTGGGAAATTTGAACAGCTGAAAATTTCTTGTTCCCACATAATTGCAGCATGTCAAGTACATGCAATTGATTACCGTGCATTCATAGATGAATGCTATACATTGGACAAAACCCTTCAGTCATATCGGTACATGTTTCATCCGTTAGGGCATCATGGTTATTGGGATGAACCTAATGAGCTGCCATTAATGCCCGACCCGAGCCGTATTAGGAAGAAAGGAAGACCTCGTGCATCCCGGATACGTAATGAGATGGACTGGAGAATGCCGAGCGGTAGCGATTCGCGTAACCATTGCACCATCTATGGGGAATCAGGGCAAAACATTCAAACCTGCGCAAGCAGATCGGCCTAAGAATAGATTACAGTTGTGTCAATTATGTAAATTAGTTTGATGAAATTTTTGCAATGTTATAATATCGTTCAAGAAACATATTTATTAAGTTCATTTTTTCGTGATTTTTATATTAGATGTGTGAATTTTTTGTAATATTACAATATCCCAATTGCGCAATATTTATTCAGTTCTTCTATTCTATATCGACATTACATATGTGAATTTATTGTAATGTTATAATTATTTATCTTAAGTAATTAAATACTGATAATTATATTATAAAAATCAGCTTAAAAAGAATAAAATTATAAATAAAATAAATATTATAAAAATATGGTTTTTCTTATGAAATTTTCAACAAAAAAAAACTAGTTGGGGGCCTCGAGCCCAGCTCGGCAGTGTGGCTACTGAGCAGGCCGCCGGAGCCGGCCGACCAGCCCGCTCGGTAGCCAAACTGCCGAGTGGGCCGCTGGAGCCGGCCCAACAGCCCGCTCGGCAGTGTGACTACCGAGCAGGGTGCGAGCGGCACCCAATCTGGTAATTTTTTTTTCAACCTGTTTTGGTAAATTTTTTTTTTTCGCCTGATTTGGAAATTTGCCCCACCAATAGCTGCATTGAGTCAACACCGCATCGTGGCTACACGTTTGGTCAAATCTATTTTCGTTGTTTTCAGGTCTTCCAGGCCTGCCGAACAGGGACACACACAATTGAACATACACGGCACGTTGTGAGGAGAACGAAAAAGGGAGCGCCCACCCAAAGGGTACTCTTGAAGATCATCGGCACAGACTGCACGATGGAGGAGAAGAAGACAAAAGTCATCTACAACAGAGAAGAGGACATGGACAAAAAGATCAAGGGAAGTGGTCTTCTTTCTCTCTTTTTACTTAGCCTTGAGCGAGATCTCAATTTGGACAGCACCATTGGCAATTCATCACTTACCACCCATCTAGTGACATTGGTGAACGAAGAAGCTCCAACGACGAGCCGTCCATACCGGCACGATCCTGACCACTACCATCGTGGCACTCCAAGAGACATCATCGAACTTCCTGAGGCGTAAGCAATCAACTCGACAAGTCTTAGTCCAACTAAGCCGCTGCCCACTTGTTAGTTCTTTCTTATGCATGTATTTGGCGAGCACTTTGCTCAACGTCCTTGCTGTTTTTGCAAGCCAAGACCAGCTCGTGTGGCAACGAGATGTTGTGACCAGCCCCTCGTAGCCACGGAGCCCCACTCCAATAGCACCTCCACGGCAAACTAAGTGCTGCCTTAGAGATCTCCCGCAGCTTTGTTGACTCGTGGTCATTACTTCCACCTATTGATCCACATGACGACAACGGCGAATCCTCCGAGCAGTGACGAGTTGTTGCTCCAAGTCATGGTTTTCTTTAATGGGCAATCAAACCAATGAAATTTTCGGCTTCTGTGTTACCTCCAATGCTCTTGCTCTCTTTTGGTTTCCCTCGCAGGTCTACTGATTGTCAACAAGCTCTAACCGAGCTCTCCTCAGTCTAGTGAATTGAAGTCATGTGGAGTGCTAGAGTCAACAAGAATAACAACAAAAGAAAAGCTGAAGAAAGAGGCCAAGCCGTAGTGATCAAAAGGTCAACGAAGCACCACGTGGGAACTACCTCTCTCGGTCTTCACCCCTTCACCTGAGACCTCACGAAAGATACGTTTTTATTCGCTGAGCACAGCAGCAATCGAAGCCCCACGATCAGTGAAGATCTGCTGCAAGCCCACCCCCACCGATCGGTCCAAGGTCGAGAACTTGGCGCACAGGTTTCGTGCAAATTCAAATGACGCCAGGCGATCTCGCAAGGTTTTGGCAGGTCCTCTTGGTAATTATCAGGGAACCCAGGCGTCTGACATCAGCACACGTGGTGAGGTTCAGCCAATCCAAGCTCAATTCTAGTACGAATCAAGCTCAAAAGGAGCAACTTTGAGGTGATTTTCCAGCAAGTGGAAAGTGCAGATTTTTAGGGCAAAACAAAGGTAACATTCTAAACTTTTGATTGCAAATCAATGCTTATTTGATTGGGAATTTGCATGTATGTTCTTGATGTTCAATGAATGTATATGATTTGCAATTGAAAACAAAAGTTCAAACCTTTTTTGATTAAACAAAAAATTCTCAATTGATTATCAAAGTAGAAACATTTCTAATGTTGCTTTGATGTATTGCCTTCAACCGGCCATGTTATGCCGTCCGCAGCCTGGAGCCGTTTGAAACGCTTTACATTTTAGTATATGAAAATCGTTTTTGCTTTGATGATTAATTGACTGATTTTACGGCACTTTTCCCAAGGCCAAAATTTGATTCATTGAGGGGCAAAAAAACCTAAACCTAAACCCGAACGTATTCTATCCATAGCCATTCAGGTACGATCCGTTCGGATTAACAGAAGGGGAAGTTAGCCAATTCGATCTATAACCGCTTAGATCCGATTTGCTATCTTCTCAAATCAAATTTTGGGTTTAGAGAAGTTGGATTTTTTGAAAATTCAAGAGAAGTATCCATGGATTGTATTGTGATTATCATGTTATTGATTTGGATATTCATGATTTGCTTTGGATCATTATCACGTTTGGTGGATTATTACCCTATCTTGTTTGAATTCCATGCTAAAAAATCCTGAAAATTTTAGAAAGATATGGTTTCTTAGAAACCCTATCCAATTGAAATTTTAGGAAAGATAAGCCTCTTAGAAACCTTATCTCATTGGAAATTTGGAGTGAAAATCAAGACAAAGGATCGTTTTTTCATATCTTAAAAAGTTCGAAAAATTCTTTAAAAAATACCAAAAAAATTCTGCTCATTATCTCATGTCATCTTCGCATGCCCGCATATCTCATGTCATCCTTGCTTGCTTGCACATCCATGTTTGCATAGTCATTGTTTGCATATTGATTGTTTCCATGTCTGCATATCACGTTTTCGAATATCACTTGCATGTTTTTATATTATCTCATATCATGTGCACATACCCCATTTTCGAATACCATTTCATTTTCACTCCACCATATTTTTCTAAATATCACACGTAATCTTTTCCGCATTATGCATAATGTGACGTCCTGAAATTTCAAGGCTTATGAAATGAATGATATTGGACTGTTGGAAATTTAGTGACATTTATTGGACGCAGAATCGTTCAATTTGGAAGACTTTGATCAACGACTGAAGCGTAGATATTTATAGTTCGTTTAGTTTAGTCGTGCCGCAGATAATTCTCGTCGAATTTCCTACGCGCAGCGCTCGACCTTGAACCAAATTTGTCAGTTTACCATTCCTCCCTCAGATATTATTCATATACGTTAGAAACAATTAGTACTGATTGACTAGTGGGACCCACCTCATAAATGCCATAGTAAAAAATCACTATTCACCTTTTGACCTTAGCTAATTACCCTTTGCCCTTATGAACACTTTCTCTCTCCTCATTCTCTCTCTCTCTTCTCACTCTCTCTCCTCTCTTGAACCCCCACGGCAGCTCCACCTCTCTCCCTCACGTTCACTCTCATCTTCTTCACCGTTATCTTCACGCCGCCACCGTGAGCTGCCGCCGTCCGCCGCCTCACGCCTCACCCAGCCAGCCCCTACCGCTCGCCTCAACCGCTCCCCAGCCACTACCACCGCTAGCCAGCCACGACTGGAACCCCTCCGCCTCTATCCAGCCGATGTTTCGCCTCTGTCCAATTGCTGCCGCTGTCCAGTAGAGCCGCCGGAGCCCCTGCCGTGCCATTGGTGCAGACGCGCCGCCTCGCCGACACCCTCTACTCGTTCGCCGAACCTGTCGTCGTTATTTTGTCACGTGAACAGTTGCTGTCCAGCCTCCGTTCGCCATCGTCCGAGTGTAGTCATCGCGAACCGTCGCCGTGGTTGCGTCCGGAACGTCGAGATGAGTCCATAGGACTGCTGCCGCCGCCGCCGTCGCCAGTTATCGAAGTGAGTTAACCCCTAATCCCGGATTAGGTTATTAATTACACATAGTAGTTATTTCGATAGTTACTGTAGCTGATTAGCTAGTTACCGCATTTAAATTAGATTATTTCCGTGGTTAGATAGTTAATTGTGGTTAGATTAAATAGTCACTGTGGTTAGGTTAATTAGTTACCGTAGTATATTAATTAATTACTGTGGCTAGTTGGATTAATCATGGTTAGGTGGAATAATTACCATGGTTAATTGCCTATTTTATTGTGTCTAATATTTATCGATGTCTGACTGTGGATCGAACTGAGTGTTGATTGCGCTTAATTGCTGAATGATCACACTAGTGTCGAAATGCCATGTTTATCTGAAATTGAATATTCGTGTGATCAATTGTGGATTTGAACATGAAAATGGCCACAGGCCGGATTTTTATCATGATGTGAATGTGACTGCATTGGACTAAATTGAGAATAAGAATCGGCTTGAGTGCTTGTGATAAATGTGAGGTCACACGATGGCTTTGATTGTGTCACCCTAACGTAACTGGGGACACGAGCGATACCCTTATTGGCATGGGTCGCTGCCTAATAAGTCTGTGTGCCGGCGACGTACAGTCCGGGATTCCACGGCTTATTGGTTGCCTGTCAGCCCGTGCCGACGACAGATAGTCCGGATTACCACGGTTGACTAGATGCCGGTCGCAACTAGTGTTAGTCCGTAGCCCACCTGGATTTATTCCCAGTATGCTCACCTTAGGGAATTTAAGGGAGCTATTGGATTCCATCTCTCTAATGTAGTAGGATGACGCCCGATTAATTCGAAAGAGTACTAGTAGTGAGGTTGTACTATGGCGAGAGTGGGGTATCTCTTGGCCTTTGATAACTGGAACACGCTTGTTGCATTGTGCATGGTTTATAGCTAAGTGTTCTGGTTGAGTGATTGATCTGTTGTTTATTCCTTGCCATGAATTATCTGTCGTATGGCTCAAGACAAGGTAAGTTGCATGTGATTATCTTTTGGTTGTTGGGTTTAGCTCGTTTGATTTGTTGGACTGCTTGAGTGAATCAACGTCCTGGTCGGACTTAGGCGTTATCTCGTTGAGATTCATATCTCATACGCTGTGTCAGATCGCCTTTCAAGTTCTCATAATGGCAGTGCGCCGCGTTAGGTTCGATGTTCCCATCGACCAATTCGCGATCATTCATTATCGTCACGTCACCAATTCTGACGATGTCTGGGAGCAACACGTACCACCGTCTGGGTCGATGAGGGGTTGTCACACTATGTGGCACACCTTTTTAAGGCCTGGTTCGTTCGGCAAGGTAATGTTCTCATCCGACCGATTCGAGGGTTTGAGGTACCCTTGGGTGCGGGGCCGGTCGTTTTGAAGTGGGACGTGATGTATTCGGATATGCTGGATGGGGAGGTCGAGTACTCGAGTCCTAGTTCCGATGAGAAAGACCCTGATTCACCGCCAGGATATCAAGGTTGACCCGGTGCCGAAAGTCAGCGCGCGAGTTGAGCTGTTGAGGAGCTTTTTGGAAGTCTACCTTGTATGGTAGTTGTTTGTGGTAGTTAGCCTTGACTCGACCTGGTACCTTTTTGTGGGTCTTAGGAAGCGGCCCAACGATGGGCTTGTATAGTTGGCGTTTCCCTTTGGCTAGCTGGTATATAAATAAAAAGGTTTGGTGTTGTTGTGGTGGTTGTATCTCCTGCTTTTCTTTCCCTGTTGTATTATTGTCTGGGGTTGTTGTTGCTTCCGCAGGTGCATAATTGCAAGATAAAATGAAATGGGTCGATGACATGCTTGGGATGTTATCCTTTGACCTGACGTTTAGAAGGGATGTTTGTGTGCCCGGGGTTCGGGGCGTGACATCCCCATTTTGGTATCAGAGCATGGTTTGTGGAGTGATAAGGTGCGCTGGGTTTGGGATAGTTAGTAGGATTTGAAACCCTGTGCTTGTGTTTGCTATTTGATTGTTGGTCAGTAGTAAATCTGAGTTCTCATTATGTGTTGCTTTGGACTTGCAGGAGTCCTTACGGTCTTGCAGAATGAGCAGCCGTAGTCGGAGAGCGCCCTGAGGTAGGGCAACTCAGGTGCATCTCGAAATGGAAAGGGATCGTGTCCCGAGAGTACCCAGGGAAAGGGTAGCTCCAGTTGTTCCTGAGGTGGAAAAGAACGGAGTTCCTGCAGCGCGCAGAGGAAGGGTCGCCCGAGCGAGACCTAGTGTGGGTAGGGTGGATAACCCGAAAATGCCCAAAGAAGGGGTAGTTCATAGAGATTCCCGAGTGGATAGTGTCCTGCAAGCCTTGGAAACCATAGGGAACTTGATGGGGGCAGCAAATGAGGAATCAAGCTGCAACTTCCATTCCACAAGAAGGTCCGTTAGCTAAAGACGGGATCCGCAGACCGTAGACTCACAGATTAGTAGAGCAGTTTCTGAAGCTCAAACCGCCGAGGTTTTTCGGGAACTGGTAACCTAGAGGCTGCAACCACGTGGATTGAGGATTTGGAGAAGGCCTTCGTCTTGTTAGGATGTTTTGAGGAGGGAAAAGTAACGCTGGCTATCTACTAATTGCAGGGTAATGCTAGCTCGTAGTGGAAGGCCACGAAGGAAGTATGTTTCTCGAGGGTGTGGTCCCGAAGTAGGGTGCCATCGCGAAAGCCTTCAACGGAAAGTACTTCTCAGATTGTGCTCGAGAGCAGAAGATGGATGAATTTCTGCACCTTCGTCAAAATCAGCTGTCCGTAGATCAGTACGAAGCAAGGTTCGCCGAATTATCCAAGTATGCATCGAGGATGGTGGAAAACCCCGAGGATACGGCAAGGAGGTTCCGAGATGGGTTGAAACCAGAGATCAAGAGTGTGTTAGTACTATTCAACCTGAGAGACTACAACGAGCTATATGAGAGAGCTCAGTTGATAGAAAGGGATGTTGTTGAAAGGGCAGCCGCATCTGGACCGCAGTTCGCTCCTGCTATGAGGCATAACCGAAGGTTCAATAAAGGACCAATGGTGGGTAATAAGTATCACATTCCGCCTATCAGGAAGAACACTGTTGGGAAGTCGACGTTTCGCCCCGATATCGTGTGCCCGATTTGTCGATAGAAGCATGGGTCATCCCCGTGCCCAAAGAGGACAGGTGCTTGTTTTGATTATGGCAAGCATGGCCACCAAGTCAAAGATTGTCCTTAGAGATAGATGGGAGGACAGTTACAGCATGGAGATCAGATGCGAGGGAATGTTCCGCAGAACTTTCATAACCGACCGCCAGTACAAGGAAGGGTGTATGCTGTCACCCGCGAAGAGGCGAAAGCTTCACCGACCGTTTTAGGTACGGTCTTCCTTCATAACTAACTAGCTTATGCTTGTTTGATTTTGGAGCTTCCCACTCCTTTGTTGCTGAACAGTTCATTAAGCTAGCTGACATAAGTACAGAACCATTGAGATCGGTTTTTAGGATATCTACACTACTTAAGGATAATGTTATGGCTACAGTAGGATGTCCTGATTGTAGGCTGGTTGTAGATGGTTATGAGGGAAGGATAAATCTGGTTGTGCTAGCTATGTATGATTTAGATTTGATTGTTGGTATGGACTAGCTCATTGAACAAAGAGCTGTTTTGGATTGTCATCGTAAGACTATCCTGTTTAACCCATTGAATGGGGTTAGTTTCGAGTTTGTTGGGAACCGAGGGGGAACCTCAATCCCCTTAGTTTCGTCGTTGGAAGCGACTCGGTTGTTGGATGGTGGTTGCCAAGGTTATTTGGCATCTGCTGTTAATGTGTTGACTGAGGAGTTAAGGCTGGAGGATATTGTGGTAGTAAGTGAGTTCCCTGATGTCTTTCCTAAGGAGTTGCCTAGCTTACTGCTGGAAAGGGACATAGAGTTCGTAGCTGAGTTAGCCCCTGGTATGGAATCGATTTCGAAAGCACCGTATCGGATGGCGTTATCGGAGCTTAAGGAGTTGAAAGTGCAGATGCGGGAGTTATTGGATAAAGGATACATCCGTCTAAGTGCATCTCCGTGGGGAACGCCTATTTTGTTTGTGAGGAAAAAAGTTGGATCACTTCGTCTGTGCATCGACTACCGTCAGCTCAACCAGTTGACAATCAAGAACAAGTATCCGCTACCAAGGATTGACGATTTGTTTGACCAACTTCAAGGAGCTTCGGTATTATCCAAGATCGACCTAAGGACGGGATACTACTAGTTAAGGATCAGAAAGGAGGATGTACAGAAGATGGCTTTTAGGACACGCTACAGTCACTATGAGTTCACAGTGATGACGTTTGGTCTAACAAATGCTCCAGCTGCTTTCATGGACCAGATGAACAGGGTATTCAGTGAGTATCTAGACAAATTCATCATAGTGTTTATTGACAATATCTTGGTGTACTATAAGAACCTTGAGGAGCATGAGCAACATTTGAGGACAGTGTTAAAGACTCTTCGGGAACACCAGTTGTTTGATAAGTTTAGCAAGTGCGAGTTCTGGCTAGGTCGCGTAGCCTTCCTTGGTCACATAATTTCTGGAGAAGGAATATCTGTAGACCCAACCAAGATTGAAGCGGTCATGGATTGGCTGAGACGGACGTCAGTGAAAGAAGTTTGGAGTTTCTTGGGTTTAGCAGGCTACTATAGACGTTTCGTGGAAAGGTTCTCCACGTTAGCCTTGCCGTTGACATGCCTGTTGAAGAAAGACGAGAAATTTGAGTGGATAGATAAGTGTGAGTGTAGTTTCCAAGAGCTTAAGTAGAAGCTAACTACGGCTCCTGTTTTGACAATACCGTCTGGTCCTAGAGGTTACGAGATTTACAGCGATGCATCCCTCAAGGGACTAAGCTATGTGCTTATGCAACATGGGAGAGTAGTTGCATACGTTTCTCGTCAGTTGAAACCGCACGAGTTAATCCGGAAGAGTACTAGCAGTGAGGCTATACTGAGGCGAGATTGGCGTATCTCTTGGCCTTTGATAACTGGAACATGCTTATTGCATTGTGCATGGTTTATGGCTGAGTGTTCTGGTTGAGTGATTGATCTATTGTTTATTCATTGCCATGAATTATCTATCGTATGGCTCAAGACAAGGTAAGTTGCATATGATTGTCTTTTGGCTGTTGGGCTTAGCTCGTTCAATTTGTTGGACTGCTTGAGTGAATCAACGTCCTGGTCGGACTTAGGCATTATCTCGTTGAGATTCATATCTCATACGCTGTGGCAGATCGCCTTTTAGGTTCTCGTAATGGCAGTGCGCCACGTTAGGTTTGGTGTTCTCGTCGACCAATCCACGATCATTCATTATCGTCATGTCACCATTTCTGACGATGTTTGGGAGCAACACGTGACGACAGTCTGGGTCGATGATAGGTTGTCACACTTTGTGGCACACCTTTTTAAGGCCTGGTTCATTTGTCAAGGTGATGTTCTCATTGGACCGATTCGAGGGTTTGAGGTACCCTTGGGTGCGGGGCCGGTGGTTCAGACGTGGGACGCGATGGATTCGGATATGCTGGATGGGGAGGTCGAGGACCCGAGTCCTAGTTCCGATGAGAAGGACCCCGATTCACCGCCAGGATATCAAGGTTGACACGGTGCCGAAAGTCAGCGCTCAAGTTGAGCCGTGTAGGAGCTTTTTGGATGTCTACCTTGTATGGTAGTTGTTTGTGGTAGTTAGCCCTGACCCGACCTAGAACCTTTTTGTGGGTCTTAGGAAGCGGCCCGACGATGGGCTTGTATAGTTGGTGTTTTCCTTTGGCTAACTGGTATATAAATACAAAGATTTGGTGTTGTTGTTGTGGAGGTTGTATCTCATGCTTTTCTATCTCTGCTGTATTATTGTCTGGAGTTGTTGTTGCTTCCGCATGTGCATAATTGCAAGATAAAATGAAATGGGTCGATGACATGCCTAGGATGTTATCCTTTAACTTGACGTTTAGAAGGGATGTTCGCGTGCCTAGGGTTCGGGGCATGACACACAAGCCGCTACATCATGTTGTTGCATAGTTCATTCTTTGTCATGTCGCATGCTAATACATTGCGTATCATTGTTCGCCATGCCGTAATTTGATTATGCCTTGCCATGCCATTACCATGTCATTGTATTTTTGCATGTCTCATGTTCATATTATGTTCGCATATTTGCACGTTTCATATGCCATGTTCGCATATCACATGCTTGCGTGCCACCATGATTTTAGTTATATTCACATATTGCATGTCCTTGTCATCGTATTTGTTCTACATGACCATATAAATTAGTTTGGCATGTCATTGAATTCGCATGTTTAGTCTAATGGGATACATGGGTGTTTGCACGTTGCTCATTGTCTTGTGTTGCATAACGTCTTGTTTTGATGTCATGTCAAGTTGCATGTTCTTTTTAATTAAATTAGCTAATTTTGTATGTAGGGAAATTGATCCTAATTTTCGCATATTATTCATATTGGGGTCAATTTTCGCATAGTTGACTGGTTTGCGTGAGATATTGTATGTTGCTTAGGGTAGCTATAATTTTCACATTCTATGGAGTTTGCATATCTTTTTCATCCGTTTGCATGTCGTCTTGTATATTGCACTCATGAGTCATTAGCACGATTTTCATTGCATTCATACATTCACCTAAACAAGTGAAAACACAAAAAGAACACCTCACTTGAGCTTAAAATTCAATCAAGCTTGAGTTGCCGAATTAGGACTTCCGTGAAATTTAAGGTACCGAAAGGGCATTAGTTTTAACTAACTAGTGTAATCAAGTCCCCGATCCCTTAATCTCTGGTTCATAGAAGTAAAGTATTTCTCCCGATACCTTGCTTAGGTTTCTAATCAACCTACCGAGAAATGATTAATGGCGCCTCCAAACTTTAAATCATCTGAACATTAAATTGAAAACCAAAGTTGCCAATTAGTAGGGCTTGGGAGAGTCCGTATTAGGTTAGCCATTTGATGAACCTAATAATCCATTAGCCTAAGGAAACTCGGTTTTTTTAGGTCGCGCCAGTAAAATGAAACTAACAACAGATTTTCGATTCAAATTGATTTTGTTCTATTTCCTTGCTAAATTGATTATAACAATCAACTTCCATAGGCCACGTAATAGAAAATAATTCTGTAAAACAAATTGGTCGACTGCAAGAATTACTATTAACCAAAATCAATTAAACACACGAATACACCTAAGGATTTGCTCTGATACCACTATTGGGATTCGAAATCCCGGAACGTGTGCACGGGCAAATAAATTAAAACAAAAAAAAATGAACGCAGCGGAAATAGAACCCACACACGTATCTCTAGAGGCGTCATTCGCCTGTTTCAATCGACAATCAAATTCAACAGCAAGGGTTAATGGCTTACCTCTTATAGCGTGCCTAACGTAGCTTGGTTCAGATGTTCTTCTGTGCCAGTCCCACAAGCGTCGAACCTTTAGTTCAGATACACCACCAATCGACGAACGAAAGACGGAGCTTTCAAGGATCACCACCTTAATTGTGCTAGCAATCCCTTGGTGATATCAGTTAGAACGAGGGCGTAATGGTAGCAAGATGAGGGTAAGGATTCAAGAGGAGGTTTTTATCTGACGATAGTCATTGTACGAATGCACTAACGTCAGCTGTATATAGCGAAAATGGAAGCAGACTGGTCAGTATGAGGGGACACGTGTCTGACACGTGTCTGACACGTGTCCCCTGCGCTTGACACGTGTCCCTTAGGGATGCTCCATTCTGGCCTTTTTCTTTATCCTTTTTTCTTGTCCGGACCCAATTTCTGAAGCATATGGCTCAATCGGGACCTTGTTCAAATGATTGCAAACATATTTACAATACCGTCTTCCTCGTTCTATATCATCATATATTGGTTGTGGTGTGTGACATCCCTAGGTTCATCACTGAGCTGGCAATAAGACATGCACTTACACATTAGTACTTCCAAGAGAACTGATTGTCCCGATCAGCTTCCAGGTTTTACAAGTCATGAGTGACATCTAGCAATATATCACGGCTACCCAGATAGTGTGAATGCTTCAAGAACATAATGAACCTGTCAGCTTTGACTACAGTGTAATTCAATCCTTCTGTCTTATCATGCTCCTGATCAAACAAAGGCCATGGAATATTTGTCAAGCCACCAATTCGATCATATGCACAAATCTAATTGACATTCATTTATATGACACATGAACAATTCATTCTCAGTTACAACTCCGGCCGAGGATTTCAATGCAACGTCACGATTAGATCGTATAGGACATCAACCTTGTATGTAATAAGGAGACATATTCCATTTTGCGCACACGTGTGACTTTGTATGTGAACTAATTACGACCATCAACTACAGAGACGGATCAACGAACCGGCAATACGCGCACTTGTGAACCATAGCCATCTAACACACAAGTCAACATCGGGCCTCAGGTCTAAAACTATTTACACAAGACCAAAGCATGAACGATTTAGACATTGACCACGCTCGAAGCTTCCATGTTTGCTAATCGTTCAATGTGTGTCACGTTCAGTGCACTTGTTCGGTACAAGCACCTGTGTTCTAACTCTGGTATCATAATACCCTGTAACTTGTGACTCATCATTCCCTTAAGTATCCAATACTTAATGGCGAAGTTACGAACACACCAGTCTCAACAGGATTATTAATATCCATTCAATGATCCATTGACCGGGAATAGTTTAAAGATTCAGTCTAACTGCGAACCTGTCACACATATTTTTAATGTCTCAAGAATAGGTTTAGTCATAACTGATCTTATGGAATCATTCATCTAAATAATGGGACAGATGGATGAACACGTCTTTGCCATTAATAAATCATATAATTGAAATATGATTGAAAGTACAACTAAAATCCATAGTATGTAACCATTACATGCTTGCTTTTGGGCATACAACTAACACATTTTGCTAGATATTCGGAGATTAATTCGCCACAAATCAAGTCAAAAATAGCAGTGTCTTGGGCGATTTTTACTCTTGGTTTAGTGCAGATTTTTGCTAGGCTTTTTCCAAAGGTAATCCCTTGTCCCTTGGTTGGAATTTGCATATGCTCATGAATCATTCTTGAGTTCACTTTTTTTTTTGTAATCAAGGTTAAAAAAATGATTTTTTAGTAAATAAACATTGGTGCTCAAGTTTTCTCTATCAAAAGAATAATTTTTTGCCAGCTCAATCATAAAGTTTGGATTTTCATTGAAAAGCTCGAAACTGTACTTGGATTAAATTGGATTGATTCATGATTATTGACATGCTTTTCTGAATAAAAAACCCTAATACAAAATTAGGAAAATCTTTTTTCTTAAAAGGTAACGTGTTCCCTAAATCAGACAAGTCCTATCCATGATTATTCGGATATGATCCTTTGATTTAGTGGAAAACGGGAAGTTAGTCGACCCAATCTATGACCATTTAGATTTAGTCCGCTAATTTGGATAAGCCGACTTTGGATTAGGAATGCAATTTTTCGAAAAAATAAAAGTGGATATTCATGGATGATCTTGTTTCTTTGCTTTTCCTTATCTTATCGGGATTATTGGACCTTTGATGTATATCTTTTTGATTGAATTCCATATATGATAAAATTCCTAAAATATTTAGTAAGATACGGTTTCCTATAAACCTTATCTAATTAAACTTTAGGAAGATAGGATTTTTTTACGAATCCTTTCTCATAAATTGCTTGGAATAAAATCAAGAGAATCAAATCATTGATGGGCATCCTTTTGTGACGTCCCGAAATTTCGAGGTCTGTAAGATAAATAATATTAGGTTTTTGAGGTGTAAGTGACAATTATCGGACGTGATTTTTTATTTCATCTGGAAGGGAATTCGAAGACCCTAAAGCGACAGTCAGAGGAATCAAGCTAGTTTAGTCGCGCTGTAGAACCTAGCGTCGAGATCCTTCGCGCCAGAACCCGACCCTGACCAAAATTGCCTTTAGTCGTTTGGGCCAAATAACCAATTTCTGTCCCACATTAGCAAAGTACCTTTTTACCCCTAGAAATTATGCATAAAAGATAAAGAACATTAATGTTGACTTAACCCTTGGGCCCCATCTCATAAATGCCCATCTCTTCAAGTCAACTCCCACCTTTTCACTCACCCATCATTTTCTCTTTCTCTCTTTTACATTCTCCTCCCTCATCTCTCCCTTACTGTCGCCCCTCCTTCCTCCGACGACCACCGCCGCCGCTGGCCACCGTCACCTCGAGCTCACCCTCCGTGCACCGTCTTCGTCCTCCACCGCGCTGTTCCTCCACTCGCCACCTCCCCCGAGACCCGCGGCACCCCTCACCCTCGAGTCACCCCCCTCCGTGCACCCATCGACCCGCCACGTCCTTCCTCCTCCGCTGTTCGCTCACTCGCCGCTCCTTCATCACCCCCGTGAACCGTCCGTGAGCCGCTCATGCTGTCCCCGTCGCCGTTTGCTCGTTCGCTGCCCTCAGTCGCCCTCCGTCGTCGCATACCTCAGCGACCCATGGATCGCCCTCCACCCGCCGTCGTCGTCGTACTGCTCCCGTGAGCCGCCGCTGAGCGCTTGCAACCCGCGCCCCTTCTGAGCCGTTGTCGCCGTACCGCATGCGCCAGCGAAATGCCACCGTTGTTCTCTCATTGTTCCGAGCCGCCGGCGAGTCGCCATCGTTCGTCGTTGCCATTGTAGCCGTGCCATCGCCCGTCGCCGCCGCTCGCCGCCGCCACCGTCATCGCCCGATCGTTGTTTGTGAATTAACCCATAATCCCTTATTGGGTCATTAATTGCACTTAGAGTTAGATTAGCTTAGTTTAATTATGGATTAGTTAGTATAAGGTTTAGGTAGTTTAACAGTGGTTAGGTTAAAGAGTTAACTGTGGTTAAAGTAGATTAACTATAGTTACTTTAGATAACTGTAGTTGATTTGGATGATCGTGATCGATTAATTAGCTGAGGCTGGGTAACTTAATTATCGTTGGGTTAAATTAGCTGTTGTGGAGATAAATAGTTAAGTCGGGATAATCAACTGCGTCCTTTGAGCATAAACACGGCTTCCAGCAAAGTTTTGAGCACGACTATGATTGTGATTGCATTGGACAAAATGTGAAGATATGAACTAGCTTAGTTGCCTAGCGTGCTTGTGTGGTCACACGATGATTGAGCGTCTCCCTAATGTAACTAGGGATGTTAGCGGTACCCTCAATGGCTTGGGTTTATCGCCTAATATGTTTGTACCGTGTGGACCGGAATTACACGACTTATCGGTTGCCCAACATTTCGTGCCGGCGGGAGTTCGGAATAACACAGCTGATCAGATGTCGATCGCAGCTTGTGACGGACCGAAGTTCCTTATCGAAAAGCCTGGTATGTCCGCTTTAGGGGTCCTGAGAGACTATCGGTTACCATTGCTGGATGGAGCGAGACGATACCCGGTCCTACCGGAAGAGCACTGGCCGTCAGGCTGTGCTATGGTTGAGAGTGGTGTATCTCTCGCGTTAGTAACTGGTACACATGTATTGCATTGTGCATGAGTTATTGATGAGTGTTTTGGTTGTGTGCCTTAGTCTGTATGTGATTGATTGCCATGTGGTTACTGCTGTGTGGGCTAAGGCGAGGTAAGTTTGGATGTGATTGATGATTGGCTATTGAGATATGTGCCTAACCATTTGGTAGCTAGAGCATGGCATGAATCGCACGATATTGATCTGGCATCGCTTTATACTGCATGTTTAGGCAGCCCTGAGTGAATTGATGCCCTGTTCGGACTTAGGCATTGACTCACGAAGATTTTATATCTCATTTGTCATTGTTAAATGTTTTTAGGTCCTTAGTATAGAGGTTCGCCCGGTAAGGTTTAGGGTGCCACTCGACTAGTCTTTCGATATCACATACTATCCGATTTCGGATTCGGATCGCATTTGGGAATGCCACGTGACGACACTCTGGGTCGAAGAGGGGATGGAGCACCTAGTGCCTCATTGCTTCAAGGCCTTGTTTGTTTGCCACGGCGATGCTCTCCACGGGCCCATTCATGGGTTTGAGGGACCCCCGACTACGGCCTCGACAATAAGAACATGGGACCTGATGGACATCGATATCCCGGACGGGGAAGTGGTGGACCCTAAGGCTGACCCGGAAGAGGAGGACCCTGAGACTCTACTTGGCTACCGCTGCATCTGAGTAGGAATGGAGTTGGAGACCCCTATTTTTTCGATGGAGCTTTTGGAAGTTGAGTTAACCCCTCACCCTGACCCGGTATCTTTTTGGTGGTCTTAGGAAGCAGCCCTGAAGAGTGGACTTGTAGATATTTTCGCTTTTTGGGGTTAAGTATATATAAATGAAATGATCTTTTGCTACTGTTGGTTGTTGTCTTCCTACTGCCTATCCCTGTTGTTTATATTTTTGTCTAGGGTAATAGAACGTTTCACATGCGCTTAATTGTAAGATAAAATGAATGGATCGATGACGTGCCTAGGACGTAGTCCTTAATGACCTGAGGCGTTTGGTAGGGTTATCGCGTGCCTGGGATTCGGGGCGTGATATCCCCGCTCGAGGTGGTATCAGAGCAAGGTTAACCTGATCCGCTTGGTCATGGCCTAGAGTGATAATGTGCGCTGGGTTTTGGTATAGTTAGTAGGATGAAAACTCTGTGCATGTGTTTGTTGTTAGAATTTTAAGTTGTGGCCAGATGCAAGGAAATGCTCCGCAAAACCACTAGAATAGACCCCCGGTGCAAGGAAGGGTGTATGTTGTCCCCCGGGAGGAGGAGAAGGATTCGTCGACCGTTACAAGTTCGGCCTTCTTGCATGTTCATGTACCTTATGCTTTGTTTGATCCTAGAGCTACGCATTTGTTTATTGCTGAGCAATTCGTTAAGTTAGTTGGGTTGAGTCCGAAATCGTTGGGAACGGCCTTTAAGATTTCTACGCCGCTTAAGGATAGTGTAATGTCTGCGGTAGGTTGTCCTAGCTGTGAGTTGGTTATAGATGGTCACGAGGGAAGGATAGACTTAGTTGTGCTGGCGATGTTTGATTTTGATGTTATTATTGGTATGGATTGGCTTACTAAGCAAAGGGTTGTGATAGATTGCCATCGTAAGACCATTCAGTTTAACCTGCTAGATGAGGTTAGTTTTGAGTTTATCGAAAACCGAGGAGGAACCTCGATTCCCTTAGTTTCGTTGCTGGAGGAGACTCGTTTGTTGGATGGTGGCTGTCAAGGATATTTAGCGTCTATGGTTAACGTGTCGATTGAGGAACCAAGGATGGAGGATATCGTTGTGGTATGCGAGTTTTCTAATGTCTTTTTGTAGGAGTTGCCAGGGTTGCCGCCAGAAAGGGAAATAAAGTTTGTGATTGAGTTAGTCCCTAGGACAGAACCGATCTCCAAAGCACCGTATTGGATGGCGTTGTCGGAGCTTAAGGAATTGAAGGTGCAGATGCAAGAGTTGCTTGACAAAAGATTTATCCGCCCTAGTGCGTCGCCTTGGGGAGCGCCTGTGTTATTTGTAAGGAAGAAGGATAGATCGTTGCATCTGTGCATTGATTACCGGTAGCTCAATCAGGTGACAATCAAGAACAAGTACTCGTTGCCAAGGATCAACAATTTGTTTGAGCAATTTCAAGGAGCTTCGGTATTTTCCAAGATAGACCTACGGATGGGATATCATCAGTTGAGGATTAAGAAAGATGACATACCGAAGACGGCATTTAGGACGTGTTATGGTCACTATGAGTTTACCGTAATGCTGTTTGGTCTAACAAACGCCACTGCTGCTTTATGGATTTGATGAACAGGGTGTTCAAGGAGTATTTAAACAGATTTGTCATTGTATTTATCAACGATATCTTAGTGTATTCCAAGAGTTTTGAGGATCATAAGCAGAATCTGAGATCGGTAATGGGAACTCTTTGGGAGCATTAGCTGTTTGCCAAGTTCAGTAAGTGCGAGTTTTGGTTAACCCGTGTAGCTTTCCTAGGTCATGTGTTTTCTAGACAAGGGATATCTATGGATCCGGCCAAGATTGAAGTGGTCATGGATTGACCGAGGCCGACGATAGTGACAGAAGTTCGAAGTTTCTTAGGATTGGCAGGCTATTATAGGCGTTTCGGGGAAAGATTCTCTACAATAGCCATGCCGTTGATGCGACTATTGAAGAAGGACAAGAAATTTGAGTGAATGGATAAGTGCAAGCACAGTTTTCAAGAGCTTAAGCACAAGCTAACTACGGCTCATGTTTTGACAATACCGTCTGGTCCCGGAGGTTATGAGATTTATAGTGATGCGTCGTTTAAAGGGTTAGGCTGCATTCTTATGCAACATAGAAGGGTAGTTGCATACGCATCTCGTCAGTTGAGGCCTCATGAGTTGAACTATCCGACGCATGATTTGGAGTTAGCAGCGATTGTTTTTGCTCTCAAGATCTAGAGGCATTATCTAGTTGGAGAAGGTTTCAAGTTTACACCGACCATCAGAGTCTGAAGTATCTATTCTCTCAGAAGGAGCTGAACATGAGGCAGCGCCATTGGATGGAGCTTCTTAAGGATTATGATTGTGAGATTCTGTATCATCCGGGTAAGGCTAACAAGGTCACAGATGAGCTGAGTCGAAAGTCAGTGATTGCTCAGTTGATGGTCCAAGAGTGGCGTCTTCTGGAGGAAGTGCGAGATTCAGACTTTAAGCTGGAAGTACGCCGTCTATCAAGTCTAATGGTTGTGTTGAGGATTGAATCGAAAGTACAAGCAAGAGTTAAGGCTTTACAATCGACGGATCCCGCTATTCAAAGAATCCTTCAAGATGGCTCAGAAAAAAGGAAAGCCGACTTCCAAGTAGCCGAGGATGGGATATTGAGGTTTCGAGGACCTTTCTATGTGCCCTCTGATGAAAGTCTTATGGAGGAAATCTTATCGGAGGCACATCGTAGCAGTTACAGTATTCATCCGGGCAGCACGAAGATATATCAAAACCTGAGGCAGTACTTCTGGTGGAATGGTATGAAGGCTGACATAGCCAAACATGTGGCGAAGTGTTTAACGTGCCAGCAAGTCAAGGTGCAGCATTGTAAGACTGGTGGACTACTACAGCCACTTGAGATTCTAGAGTAGAAGTGGGAGTATATCACGATTGTAATGAGTTTGCTAAAGAGTCAGCGAGGCAATGATTGGATTTGGGTTGTGGTGGATAGATTGATGAAGTCTACTCATTTCATCGCCGTGCGAAAGGACTTCGCTTTGGATAGGTATGCTGAGTTATACGTGCGTCAGATAGTGCATCTTCATGGAGTGCTAGTGACGATCACATCAGATCGTGATCCCAGGCTCACTGCCACCTTTTGGAAAGTTTACAGACTGCATTGGGAACGAAGCTGCAGTTCAGTACGGCTTATCACCCGCAGACGGATGACCAATCTAAAAGGACAATTCAGATGCTCGAGGATATGTTGTGAGCCTGTGTCTTGGATTTCAAGGGAAGTTAGGAGGAACAACTTCATTTGGTCGAGTTTGCCTACAACAACAGTTTCCAACAGAGTATCAAGATGGCACCATTCGAAGAGTTGCATGGAAGGGCCTGTAGGACGCCAGTTTGTTGGAACGAGGTTGGTGAAAGGAAGATCACTGGTCCTGAGTTGGTGCAATAGTCGTTGGATGCTGTCAAGGTCATCAGGGAAAGACTCAAGACAGCTCGAAGCCGCCACAAGAGTTATGCCAACAAGCGGCGCAGACCTTTGGAGTTTCAAGTGGGTGATCATGATTTTCTAAAGGTGTCGCCTGTGCAAGGGACGTCTCATTTTGGCAAGAAAGGAAAGTTAAGCCTGAGGTATGTTGGACCGTTTGAGATTTTGGAGCGGATTGGAAATCTGGCTTATCTTTTCGTGTTGCCACCGAGACTTGCTTAAGTGCATGACATTTTCCATGTGTAGATGTAGAGGAAGTATGAGCCCGATCCAGCTCACCTGTTGAGTTTTGAAGAGATTGAAGTGGATGAGCGTGTATCGTACGTAGAATGTCCGGTGAGGATTGAGAACAGGAAAGAGCAAGTGCTGTGGAACAAGACGATCCCTTTGGTTAAGGTGGTTTGGCAACCTCATGGAACAGAAGGAGCGACGTGGGAAAATGAGGAGGTTATGAAGAGTGAGTACCCTTTTCTTTTTGGGGTTGTGTAATGGTTTAATTTCGGGGACGAAATTTCCTAAGCAGGGGAAAGTTGTGACGTCCCGAAATTTCGGGGTTTGTAAGATAAATAATATTGGATTTTTGAGGCTTAACGGATAATTATCGGACGCGATTTTTTATTTGATCTGGAAGGGATTTGGAAGACCCTGAAGCGTTTGTCAGAGGAATCAAGCCGGTTTAGTCGCGCCATAGAACCTTGCGTTGAGATCCTTCGCGCCTGATCCCTACCCTGATCGAAAATGCCTGCAATCGTTCGTGCCAAGTAACCAATTTCTGTCCCGCATTAGCAAATTACCTTTTTACCCCTAGATATTATGCCTAAAAGATAAAGAACATTAATGTTAAGTTAACCCTTGGGCCCCACCTCATAAATGCCCATCTCTTCAAGTCAACTCCCACCTTTTCACTCACCCATCACTATCTCTCTCTTACTTTCTCCTCTCTCATCTCTCCGTTGCCGCCGCCCCTCTTTCCTCCTCCAACCACTATCACCACTGGCTGCCGTCCCTTTGAGTTCATCCTCCGTGCGCCACCCTCGTACTTCGCCGCGCCGTTCGTCCGTTCGCCACCTCCCTCGAGACCCGCGGCACCCCACACCCGTGAGTCACCCCCCCTCCGTGCACCCATCGACCTGCCACCTCCTTCCTCCTCCGCCGTTCACTCGGTCGCCGCTCCTTCGTCACCCCCATGAACCGTCCGCGAGCTACCCGCGCTGTCCCCGTTGCCGTTTGCTTGTTCATCGCCCTCCGTCGCTGTCCATCGTCACCTAACGCCACAACCCATAGATCGCCCTCCACCCGTCGTCATCGCCGAACCGCGCCCGCGAGCCACCGCCATGCACCCGCGCCGTTGCTACACGCCCGAGCCCGCGAGCCGTCGCTACTATTCACCCGTCGTCCTGGGCCGCCCATGAGTCGCCGTCATTCGTCGTCGCCGTTCTAACCGCGCCACCGCCCGTCACCACCACCGTCGTCGTCGCCGGACCGTAGTTTGTGAGTTACCCCATAATATCTAATTAGGTCATTAATTACACTTAGAGTTAGATTAGCTTAGTTTAATTATAGATTAGTTAGTTTAACCGTGGTTAGGTTAAATAGTTGATTGTGGTTAGAGTAGATTAACTATAGTTACTTTGGTTAACTATAGTTGCTTTGGATGATCTGATCGGTTAATTAGCTGAGGCTGAGTTAGTTAATTATCGTTGGGTTAAATTAATTGTTGTGGGAATAAATTGTGACATTCTGAAATTCGACCTACTTTTCGGATTTATGAATGAATGGATATCTTGTCGTTACATTCTAGACTTATCTCACTCGGAACTGATCACTCTCGAGATGACTGACTGCAAGAGAAAGGCTAACTAGGAATTAAGTACGTGGACCAATCGCGGGTCGATACGCGTAACTCCTTAAAGCCACCCGTCAGTCTGAGATATTTTAAAGTCGCAATCGACTAGAATAGACCGCGAATTAGACTCCGGAACTGAGCATCGAATTTTCAAGAGTTTCATAGCTATTGATTTGGACGTCGCCTCATTAGGGTTCAGTGTTCGTTGACCAGCTATACCGATCGTCCGAACTAAAATTTTCGGCTATCCTAAAGTTGTAGATTGTCGATTTTTTGTTTCGCGGTATTCATTTGCAAGAGCCAAATGCTTTGATGGGAATTTGAACTTTTGAAAACCCATTCAACCACCCCAAGTCACTTCTTGAAACCCCTTTACCAACTCTCACCAACTCACCCACTCCCACTCAAGCTAAGCCTAAGATCAAGTGAAGTGTGTTTTTTCCCTTCTCTCTCTCTCTCTCTCTCTCTCTCTCTCTCTCTCTCTCTCTCTCTCTCCTCTCTTCCTCCATTCGGCCGGCCAAATCTTCCTAAACCCGAGAGGCCGTTTTCCCATTTTTCTGACACGTCCGACTTGGAATCGCTCGTTTGAGCTCGTCTGGAGGGCGAATCGAGCTCTGTTTTCGTCTATGCGACCATAAGATTAAGGGCTACGAGGATATGAAGCCTGATCATCGAATAAACCATTGAATTTTCGTGGAACTGAGCTGCATGGAGGATGATCGTGGAAGACTCAGCGCGTTCCCCTTCGATTCAAGCTTAATCGCAAGTAAGCCGCTCCCTAAACCTTGAGTAGGCTAATGGGTAACTACTAGGCTTGATTAGGAGATGATTTAGTGGATTTTAGGGGCTGCCATGGTACTGTTCATCGAAGGATTTCACTATTCATCGAAGGAAATCACTATTCATCAAAGATCCGAAACTTAGAAACGGCTTAGAATGATCATAGGAGCTTGCTATGTGGTATCTTGAGGCTTGATGAGTGTTATTGAGGTGTTAGATGGAGTGGATCGTGGGGGAACGATACTCGTGTTTGGAAAAATGAGATTATGCCTAGAAATGAGATTATGTGTGCATGTGCAAGTTAGAGGCTGAGTTAATTGTGCCTTGTTCCGCATTGCATGTTTATTGAATGCTTAATGTGCAAGTGTGATGATGTGTTCGGCCAAGGGGGCCCGGTGCGCCATGTGTGGCTTGAATTGCTTGAATGTGAGTCGTGCGCGACCGTAGGGTAAACCGTCGCTTTTAGATCGAAGTGTGTGGCATGTGTACGGCTTGATACCTTAGTTTGGTTGTCATGTGGTCCATTGAGTGGACGTTGTGGTTCGACTGTGTAGCTTAGCCTTGATGCGTGTTTACGCGAGGTACGCTTGAAATTGATGTTTATGATGTTCATGTGCTTGAGACCCTGAGGCGTTATGACGCGGGGCTTGTTGTTTGATATTATGCATATATGAATGTCTGCTTAAACCTTGAGGCGCCTATATGACACGGGGAATATGAGTATTATACCCTAAGGCGTTGTTACGCGGGGAACCCTGAGGCGTTATTACGCGCGGTGTTGAGCCAATCCTGAGGCGTTATTACGCGGGATGTGGCGCCTGACGAGGCATTGTATCGCCCATGAACTTGATGCGTTAAACGCCGGTCGTTATTCATCCAGATTATATATGTCACGCCCCGAACCCGCCGAACTCGTGGACATCCCATCTGGCCGTTTTTATTTTAGATTGGCTTCCAGGATCCTTCGGCCCACAATTTCGAAAATCCATAAAACAGGCGGAAGCAAGTAAACATCTCCATACATCAATACAAACAAATGACTTAGGACAAGAGTGGTATACATCACATATCTGTATGATACACTTCAATTGATACAGCGGTCAAATATCGATGGTTCAATCTTAATCCACAAAACCCAACAAAATCCATAAGGCCACATAATGTATTATATTCATTCGACCAACTAATTTCTCGAACGTCAATCCTTGGCAAACTTGGTGTTCCATCGCCTGATACCTGAAAAATGTTAATCCCTATCGGGATGAGATATAAATCTCAATAAGGTCACCCATAAGCCTCGCTTAGGATAACGGTACCTCCAAGCCAACCTAACATGCAGTTTCGAACCCAACCAGACTACTAGCTCAGCCACATCAGACAACAGAACGCATGCCCACTAAACACCCCAAAGTTAAGCGTTTCATCTAGAGCAATTCAAAAACTAACAACTCAATCAGTCCAGCATACAGCTCAATTCCAATGCACTCATCTATGCATAGCAACGAGTTCATATATATATAATTTGGATGAATAACGACCAGCGTTTAATGTATTAGGTTCATGGACGATTCAATGCCTCGTTACGCGCCACATCCCGCTTCATATAGGCACCTCAGGATTGGTCCAACACCCCGCGTAATAACGCCTCAGGGTATAATACTCACATTCCCCGCGTCATATAGGCGCATCAGGGTTTAAGACTTTCACATTCCCCGCGTCATATAGGCGCCTCAGGGTTTAAGCAGATATTCATATATGCATAATATCAAACAACGAGCCCCGCGTTATAACGCCTCAGGGTCTCAAGCACATGAGCATCATAAGCATTAATTCCAAGCATACCTCGCGTAAACACGCATCAAGGCTAAGCTACACATTCGAACCACAACGCCCACTCAATGGACCACGTGACAATCAAGCTAAGACATCAAACCATACACATGCCATGTACTTCGATCTAAAAGCAACGGTTTACTCTACGATCGCGCACGACGCGCATTCAAGCAAATCAAACCACACATGGCGCACCGGGCCCTCTTGGCCGAACACATCATCACACGTGCACATCAAGCATTCAACAAACACGGCACGTGGAACAAGGCACGATCAACTCAGCCCCTAACTTGCACACGCGCACAAAATTTCTCAAATAAGCTCAAACTAAGCTATTTGAGAACACGAATCGACCTAAGTAATTCCGAACCTTTCAATTGATCCTCCAACCACTCTAAACCACAAGACAAGTCCCCAAGATCATCTTAAACCTCATTTCAAATTTGGATCAGCCCATGAACAGTGAAAATCTTCGATGAACAGTGAACTTCTTCAATGAATAGTGCTCCGAAACTTCATAACTATGTACATCAACCTCTAATGGACCTAACTAACCATTTCTAACATCCAAAATATCTTTCCAAGCTCCCAAGGTCATCCAAACCATTTTTCTCATTCTCGGATTTCTTTGATGAATAGTAACCCGACGCCCAAAAATTCGCTAATCTCACTCCTAAACATGCTCATTAGTACTACATTAGCCTACACAAGGATTAGGGGGTTTGCTTACTTGAGATTAAGCTTGAATCGAAGGGGAACGCGCCAAGTCTTCCACGATCAGCCTCCGTGCAGCTCAGTTCCACGAAAATCCAATGGTTTATTCGATGATCAGGCTTCAGATCCTCTTAGACCTTGATCTTATGGTCGTATAGGCGAAAATGGAGCTCGATTCGCCCTCCAGACGAGCTCAAACGAGCGATTCCAAGTTGGACGTGCGTAGAAAAACGGGAAAACGGCCTCTCGGGTTTTAGGGAGATTTGGCCAGCCGAATGGAGGAAGAGAGGAGAGAACGAGAGAGAGAGAGAGAGAGAGAGAGAGAGAGAGAGAGAGAAGTGCAAGAACACACTTCACTTGATCTTAGTCTTAGCTTGAGTGGGAGTGGATGAGTTGGTGAGAGTTGGTAAAAGGGTTTCAAGAAGTGACTAGGGGTGGTTGATGGGGTTTTCAAAAGTTCAAATTCCCATCAAGACATTTGGCTCTTGCAAATGAATACCGCGAAGCAAAAATCGACAATCTGCAACTTTAGGACAGGCCAGGAATTTTAGTTCGGACAATCAGTATAGCTGGCCAACAAACACTAAACCTCAATGAGGCGACGTCCAAATCAATAGCTATGAAACTCTTGAAAATTCGACGCTCAGTCATGGAGTCTAATTCGCGGTCTAAACCAGTCGATTGCGACTTTAAAATATCTCAGACTGACGAGCGGCTTTTAGGAGTTACGCGTATCGACCCGCGATAGGTAGACGTACTTAAATTCCTAGTTAGCCTTTCCCTTGCGGTCGGTCATCTCAAGAGTGATCAGTTCCGAGTGAGATAAGTCTAGAGTGCAATGACAAGATATCCATTCATTCATAAATCCCGAAAGTGGGTCGAATTTCGGAATGTCACAACTCTTTCCCCCTTAAAGAAATTTCGTCCTCGAAATTTGCAACCTTCTAACCATCTAGTCTTTTGGGGCATCGGCACCTAATCGCTACCTTGCTTTTCAAAGTAACTCTTTTCATCAATTGACACTTCCATAGCATTCTTGACTGAAGACCTTTTCAGAGCATCATATTAACTCAAGCTCCATGCCTATCACCATCATCACTAACCTATCGCAAGAATGTACTCTTTGGAATTCATACCATTTGGCGTATAACTCCCCCTTCAAACGTCCTTTCGTACCATCAGAGATTCAAGGCTTTATTCACGGTTACTTCCGCAGTAATTCACTCTCGATTCCTTTCAAAAATTTCGAATGATCATAGTAATCTATCGACCTTCAACATCATGTCTCTTTCTTGTCGATATATCTAATACTTGACCACATGTTGGACTAACCCAAATTTACAATCCAAACCATCGATAGTCTTAAGGAAAATCTTAGCACACCTTTGTGCCACCCCAAGGGACACCATAATTCTCCCTTCGAATTTCCAATGAGGTCATTTCTTTAAGTTCATCTTCAATATTGGACTCATACTTTCGTCCATGAGACCTCAAGGGTTCTATTCTCAATTCCAAAGTTTCCTTCCCAAGCATCCAGAAATCTGGATTTTCTCCCTGCTCTATTTACCTCCTTAATCCCTTAGATATCAGGGTCTGTTCATCCTAACATCTCAACTTCCTTTCTGACCTTTAGGCTTGATGCTTCAGGTAGCCATCAAACTAGTTAATTGGCAAACTTCCAATTTAGAAGTTGAACCTCTTATTTCTCGAGGGAAGATCTCTCCCTCCATCACCAATTACACATTGCTCAATTCTCAATTATAAGCATACGTTAGTTAATCCACCCTTCCTTAGCGATATGGGTATCGCAGCAATAATACTTGGGTAATCCCTTCGTTCCACGTGGCTTTCCTTCAATTCCCTTTAGGCAGTCAGTGCTCTCAACCTTTTGTAGTTCACTTAACGTTGAGGTCTTCCTTTATACGAGCAACGCTCCCATATCCATAAGCAATTTCATACATCAGCGTTGCCTCTCATTCAATTCCTCTCGAGAAACTACTACCCGATTTTCTTGTGGTAGATATAGACTCAAAATCCCCTTCCAACCAACAATGTTTCCCAAACTTTGTCGCGAGGACATTAGCAAACCAACTCCAATCATACACTGAGCATTCCAACTCATAAGGTTTTATTGTCACAGCGCATTCGCACAGCCCACTTCAGATTGCCTTGTTACGCCTTAATTTCTCCCTTCCACATCACGTCATTATGATTCTCTTGATCCCTTTGATTCACACGATAATACTATTAACAGCTTAGTCATCAACTTGACTCAAGTCCTCAAAGACTCTTTTCACGTTCATTCGTCTACTCGCGTTACATCTCGTCCTTGGCCTATTCATCAATGGGACAGCTCTCGTGGGGAGTCCTCCCAAGATCCGTCTATAACAATCCATCAATCCCAAGAAACTTCAAGTTTCAGCAACTCACTTCGACCATAGTCGATTAATCACTCATTCCAATCCTCAAAGGCTCCGTAGGGATTTCATTTCCCACAAATCTCACGACTGAGGGATCTTACCTCATCAGGTCCACAGCTCATGCTCTTCCCATTTAGCATACAACGAGCATCTCCTTAGAGTCCATAGGATACTCTTAAAAGCTGTTCATGTTACTTATGACTCCATAAATGAGTCCATTCATCGTTTCTCAAGACGGTAACAACCAATCCAATTATTGCTTGGATACTCAAGCTGACTATCATCAGTTTCTTGTCACTAGGCGTAGAACCGTTCAAATTGTCCTTTCTACATCTCACTTAAGAGCTCAAACCTTGGCCCTCTGTTGTTAAGGGTCTCCACTTGGACCATACAATATTTTGTTCCTTTTTGTCATTCTTTCCTCAGGAAGCATTAGTGCCTTGACCTCTTGGTTCCACAACCAACTAATGCGACCTTATCTCGATTTCATCCATTCAACTGGACATCAACATGTCTTGGAATTCAATGCTGTCTACAGGGCAGTTTCTCGGACTTCAATTTCAGGAATCATCCAAGTTTTGGGTCTTCTTTATCAGTTCAGACGCTCAATCTTAATATTAAGACAGTTAGTATTTTCTCTTCCTTCCACACTAGGGTCTCTTTCCCCATGAAAGAAACTATATACTTCAGTGGCATTCTCTTACTTCGAATCCCCCTCGTCCTTCCCATTCCATAGGACGTCAATCTCGGAGTCTATGTCAACTGTAGTGTTTGTACTACAAGATTCAGATGCCACCATACTCGACATTCTCCTTCTAGAGACTCAGTCACCTCAGGTGACAAGGTTCCAAGGAGTCGAGGTTCGTCCTTAATCACCATAAATCCACACTTTGAACATGCAATCTGACTTCCTCAAGTCATTTTGTAATTACACTGTAAACGTTCTTTTCGCTTACTCAACCATTCAATAAAATCACGGATAGCCAGGACTATCAAATCCATTCACTTTCCTTTCCCTCAACGACCATCTCATGGTCCAATCGCCCTTTAAGAATGACACCCTACTCTTTAGGGTAATAACACACAATGTCACTTCTAGGGGTCCCGATTCATCCTCAATCAATCCTATTTTATTCAACAAGATCAAACAGTTGCCATAACTTCTTCCTTAACTTTCCTCACGACGGAAGAAACAAAACATCAATCTCTCATTACGAGCCTTACGCCAAGGTAATAGCCTTTTCTCGTAGGCACATTCCATGTTCCATAATGAACATTTCTTTGCTCGTAATCCATGAGTAGGAGTTCTCTCATTCATATGTTTTCTAATCATCCGCTCCCTTCATTGAAATCCATTACAATTCCTCAGATTCAGAAATAACAACTAGCCACAAGGCTTCCAAATTCGAATCTACTCAGGGACTTCATATCTTATTCAAAGAATCCTTGACCACCTTTAACATATGCTTAAACGACTTTGAGAACTTTGTCTCACATTGGTCGATCGTCCTTAGATCCTTGCAAGATTATTAGGATCCACACAACCTTTGCTCTCAAGCAACCCCAGGAAGGTACTTCCATTAAACAACTCAATGAAGGCGATCTGGACAGGTACCATGCCTTCAAGGAAAACTCTTCATTTGGTGACATTTCACTAATTATCAATAGTCTCTTAAGGCTAATAACTGCCAGGGTCACTTTCTTTCTTTAGTGCGCCCAAAACTTCTAAGGTTTTCTCACGAAACCCTCAATTCGGAGGGAGGCAGTTTCAATTTTACTTTCTCCATCGAACCTTAGTTGACCTCAACCTCGTGGTCCATCTCACAAGCTACTCAAAACCCTCGCGGTTCTTCCCACACCTTCAATTTAGAAAAGAGTAACTCATAGTCACCTTTCTCGTGACTTCCATCACTTAACTCATCATCACTAATATCTGTCACCACAGTGACTAGGCACAATGGCAGCTCCTCCTCGAGCTTGCCTACCCATCAATTTTTCTCATTTCTATTTAAAATTCTCGTGACCCCTTATTCCACTTGGGTCTCGCATAATTAGCAAATCGAGCCACATTCTCTTCCAGGACTTATACTCCAGTCGCTCATCTTTACTCAATTCTCATGATCTATCTCAGTTCTTAGATCTTCTCATATCTCGCATATACGAGCCAAGTGCTCCTCTAGAGACCGTACTTTGGTCGATCAACCTTATTAGGTTCTCACGTCACTTGAACCACTGTGATGCCCTCCAGGAATCAAAGACTTAAGTCATCTACTCAAGCCTAGCAGTTTCAGGCTGCTCATCTCATCATTCATCACCAGCAAGCAACCATCCAGTGGTTCTCAAACAACTCCTAGCTAGTTGTCCATTATCCAAGGATTCCAAATCATCCTTAAGCAACAACCACACATCAAGCAAGCCTCAACGAGGCAACTTCTTAGTTAACAGCCCTTTACTAGGCAAGCCTTAACTAGGCCAAAACTCAACTAGGTCAGCACCAAGCAAATACTCAAAGTGTCATTTCAATCGTTCATGCCATAAATCTAGGTATTTGCCACCCTAGCATAATCACAACAAGTTACCTCAATCTCAACAGGCATCAGATCAATGGATTATAAACTTCTCACGCTGTCTAATCTCTCAGTTAGACTTTAACCATAACAATCACACGATGCCCATTACAAAACATGCCCAACAGGCCAAACGCAAACATCACTTTTTCCTTTCAATCGGCATCCACAGCTAAGCACGAAGCTTTCAACCATGCCAATCACAGGCGTCATTACAAATGCCAGGCCACTTTCGAACATTCACTTGCAAATTAATCCCTGGTCATACATCTCTCAACCACAATCAGACTCAACTTGATACCCAGGCTTTCCCTTTCAATTTATGACTTGGGTCTTTCCTACCTCCTTACTATCTTAGAAGCCTGTCAGGAGCCGCTCCTTGTCCAGACCTCTCTGTCCCGGCGATCACTCCCCGCCCTCATCAGACCTGGTCGTTGCAGGTTGTCCCAAGTCATACATCTACGGAGGAAGCCCCGTTCCACACGTCACATACCATGCTTCATCACGATTTTTAGGTATCCCATCAACTCGTCCTATACCAAGCGACAGTTTATTAAGTCTGATAGTGATAAGCTCATGTGTACACCCTCATCAACTTTCATTTCATATCCACAAACACATGCACATCATGTTTGTTCTCACCACTTGTCATACCACACTCATCTTCAAATCGATTCTTATCTACTGAAGATTTTTAATTCCATCAATGACCGTCACATCTCATCGATTAATCACCTATATTCCATCATATACCTCAAGTCTAGTCGCTATTCAAGTTGAATCCATATGCATTGGATCAGAGCTGGCCTTTAATCCCTATATTCCTTGTTCGCTTCCTTGTATACGTCTCATCTCATATCATTCAAGGTTGTCAATAACAACCGATAACTAAAACCATCATGATATAACGCAATTCAAGTCTGAAGCTACTAATACTAGTCGTCTCTTTATAACTCATATTCCTCAAGTTTGGTCATTGACTAACCACAGTCAAAATTATGTAATCCAATTGACCCTTCATTCATAAGCAATTCTCTGCTAACCTCAGGCACAATTTCTACCTCACTCACAACATCACTCAAGATCATCAATAAAACTCGATGCTAAAACCATTAGAGTGCACACAAGTTCAAGCCTATAATCCTCAAGCTTCAGTGATTAATGCTTAATCCTAAAGGTCTCACGATCTAATTGTCCTCAAGTCATCACTCCTTATCACTCCAAACCTCAATCACATCGGATCGAGCTAACCTTGCTCTGATACCAATTCAACGGGGATGTTACGCCCCGATCCAATGTGATTGAGGTTAGCAGAGAATTGCTCATCACTCCTTGTGAATGTTCGAAAGTGGCCTGGCATTTGTAATGACGCCTGTGATTGGCATTGTTGAAAGCTTCATGCTTAGCAGTGGATGCCGTTTGAAAGGAAAAGTGATGTTTGCGATTGGCCTGTTGGGCATGTTTTGTAATTGACATCGTGTGATTGTTATGGTTAAGGTCTAACTCAAAGATTAGACAACGTGAGGAGTTTATAATCCATTGATCCGATGCCTGTTGAGATTGAGGTAGCTTGTTGTGATTATGCTAGGGTGGCAAATACCTAGATTTATGGCATGAACGATTGAAATGACACTTTGAGTATTTGCTTGGTACTGACCTAGTTGAGTTTTGGCCTAGTTAAGGCTTGCCTAGTAAAGGGCTATTAACTAAGAAGTTGTCTCGTTGAGGCTTGCTGGATGTGTGGTTGTTGCTTAAGGATGATTTGGAATCCTTGGATAATGGACAACTATCTAGGAGTTGTTTGAGAACCACTGGATGGTTGCTTGCTGGTGATGAATGATGAGATGAGCAGCCTGAAACTGCTAGGCTTGAGTAGATGACTTAAGTCTTTGCTTCCTGGAGGGCATCACAGTGGTTCAAGTGACGTGAGAACCTAATAAGGTTGATCGACCAAAGTACGGTCTCTAGAGGAGCACTTGGCTCGTATATGCGAGATATGAGAAGATCCAAGAACTGAGATGGATCATGAGAATTGAGTAAAGATGAGCGACTGGAGTATAAGTACTGGAAGAGAATGTGGCTCGATTTGCTAATTATGCGAGACCCAAGTAGAATAAGGGGTCACGAGAATTTTAAATAGAAATGAGAAAAATTGATGGGTAGGCAAGCTCGAGGAGGAGCTGCCATTGTGCCTAGTCACTGTGGTGACAAATATTAGTGATGATGAGTTAAGTGATGGAAGTCACGAGAAAGGTGACTATGAGTTACTCTTTTCTAAATTGAAGGTGTGGGAAGAATCGCGAGGGTTTTGAGTAGCTTGTGAGATAGACCACGAGGCTGAGGTCAACTAATGTTTGATGGAGAAAGTAAAATTGAAATCGCCTCCCTCCGGATTGAAGGTTTCGTGAGAAAACCTTAGAAGTTTTGGGCGCATTGAAGAAAGAAAGTGACCTTGGCAGTTAATAGCCTTAAGAGGCTATTGATGATTGGTGAAATGTCACCAAATGAAGAGTTTTCCTTGAAGGCATGGTACCTGTCCAGATCGCCTTCATTGAGTTGTTTAATGGAAGTACCTTCCTGGGGTTGCTTGAGAGCAAAGGTTGTGTGGATCCTAATAGTCTTGCAAGGATATGGGGACGATCGACCAGTGTGATATAAAGTGCTCAAAGTCGTTTAAGCATATGTTAAAGGTGGTCAAGGATCCTTCGAATAACACATGAAGTCCCTGAGTAGATTCGAATTTGGAAGCCTTGTGGCTAGTTGTTATTTCTGAATCTAAGGAATTGTAATGGATTTCAATGAAGGGAGCGGATGATTGGAAAATATATGAATTAGAGAACTCATGCTCATGGATTACGAGCAAAGAAATGTTCATTATGGAACATGGAATGTGCTTGCGAGAAACGGCTATTACCTTGGTGTAAGGCTCGTAATGAGAGATGGATGTTTTGTTTCTTCCGTCGTGAGGAAAGTTAAGGAAGAAGTTATGGCAACTGTTTGATCTTGTTGAATAAAATAGGATTGATTAAGGATGAATCGGGGCCCCTAGAAGTGACATTGTGTGTTATTACCCTAAAGAGTAGGGTGTCATTCTTAAGGGGCGATTGGACCGTAAGATGGTCGTTGAGAGAAAGGAAAGTGAATGGATTTGATAGTCCTGGCTGTCCGTGATTTTATTGAATGGTTGAGTAAGCGAAAAGAACGTTTAGAGTGTAATTACAAAATGACTTGAGGAAGTCAGATTGCATGTTCAAAGTGTGGATTTATGGTGATTAAGGACGAACCTCGACTCCTTGGAACCTTGTCACCTGAGGTGACTAAGTCTCTGGAAGAAGAATGTCGAGTATGGTGGCATCTGAATCCTGAAGTACAATCACTACAGTTGACATAGACTCCAAGATTGACGTCCTATGGAATGGGAAGGACGAGGGGGATTCGAAGTAAGAGAATGCCACTGAAGTATATAGTTTCTTTCATGGGGAAAGAGACCCTAGTGTGGAAGGAAGAGAAAATACTAAATGTCTTAATATTAAGATTGAGCGTCTGAATTGAGAAAGAAGACACAAAACTTGGATGATTCCTGAAATTGAAGTCCGAGAAACTGTCCTGTAGACAGTGTCGAATTCCAGGACATGTTGATGTCCAGTTGAATGGATGAAATCGAGATGGGGTCGCATTAGTTGGTTGTGGAACCAAGAGGTCCAGGCACTAAAGCTTCTTGAGGAAAGAATGACAAAAAGGAACAAAATATTGTATGGTCCAAGTGGAGACCCTTAACAACAGAGGGCCAAGGTTTGAGCTCTTAAGTGAGATGTAGGAAGGACAATTTGAACGGTTCTACGCTTAGTGACAAGAAACTGATGATAGTCAGCTTGAGTATCCAAGGAATAATTGGATTGGTTGTTACCGTCTTAAGAAACGATGAATGGACTCATTTATGGAGTCATAAGGAACATGAACAGCTTTTAAGAGTATCCTATGGACTCTAAGGAGATGCTCGTTGTATGCTTAATGGGAAGAGCACGAGCTGTGGACCTGATGAGGTAAGATTCCTCAGTCGTGAAATTTGTGGGAAATGAAATCCCTGTGGAGCCTTTGAGGATTGGAATGAGTGATGAATCGACTAGGGCCGATGTGAGTTGCCGAAACTTGAAGTTTCTTGGGATTGATGGATTGTTATAGACGGATCATGGGAGGACTCCCCACGAGAGCTGTCCCATTGATGAATAGGCTAAGGATGAGATGTAACGCTACTAGATGAATGAACGTGAAAAGAGTCTTTGAGGACTTGAGTCAAGTTGATGACTAAACTGTTAATGGCGTTATCGTTTGAATCAAAGGGATCAAGAGAATCATAATGACGTGATGTGGAAGGGAGAAATTAAGGCGTAACAACGCAATCTGAAGTGGGCTGTGCGAATGCGCTGTGACAATAAGAGCTTATGAGTTGGAATGCTCAGTGTATGATTGGAGTCGGTTGGTTAATGTCCGCGCGACAAAGTTTGGAAAACAGTGTTGGTTAGAAGGGGATTTTGAGTCTATATCTACCACAAGAAAATCGGGTAGTAGTCTCCCGAGAGGAATTGAATGAGAGACAATGCTGATGTATGAAATTGCTTATGGATATGAGAGCGTTGCTTGTATAAAGGAAGACCTCAACGTTAAGTGAACTACAAGAGGTTGAGAGCACTGACTGCCTAAAGGGAATTGAAGGAAAGTCACGTGGAACAAAGGGACTACCCAAGTATTATTGCTGCGATACCCATATCGCTAAGGAAGGGTGGATTAACTAACGGATGCTTATAATTGAGAATTGAGCAATGTGTAATTGGTGATGGAGGGACAGATCTTCCCTTGGGAAATAAGAGATTCAACTTCTAAATTGGAAGTTTGCCAATTGACTAGTTTGATGGCTACCTGAAGCATCAAGCCTAAAGGTCAGAAAGGAAGTTGAGATGTTAGGATGAATAGACCACGATATCTGAGGGATTAAGGAGGTTAATAGAGCAGGGAGAAAATCCAGACTTCTGGATTCTTGGGAAGGAAACTCTGAAATTGAGAATAGAACCCTTGAGGTCCCATGGACGAAAGTATGAGTCCAATATTGAAGATGAACTTAAAGAAATGACCACGTTGGAAATTCGAAGGGAGAATTATGGCGTCCCTTGGGGTGGCACAAAGGTGTGCTAAGATTTGCCTTAAGACTATCGATGGTTTGGATTGTAAATTTGGGTTAGTCCAACATGTGGTCAAGTATTAGATATATCGACAAGAAAGAGGCATGATGTTGAAGGTCGGTAGATTACTATGATCATTCGAAATTTTTGAAAGGAATCGAGAGTGAATTACTGCGGAAGTAACCGTGAATAAAGTCTTGAATCTCTGATGGTACGAAAGGACGTTTGAAGGGGGAGTGATACGCCAAATGGTATGAATTCCAAAGAGTACATTCTTGCGATAGGTTAGTGATGATGGTGATGGGCATGGAGCTTGAGTTAATATGATGCTCTGAAAAGGTCTTCAGTCAAGAATGATATGGAAGTGTCAATTGATGAAAAGAGTTACTTTGAAAAGCAAGGTAGCGATTAGGTGCCGATGCCCCAAAAGACTGGATGGTTAGAAGGTTGCAAATTTTGAGGACGAAATTTCTTTAAGGGGGGAAGAGTTGTGACATTCCGAAATTCGACCCACTTACGGGATTTATGAATGAATGGATATCTTGTTGTTGCACTCTAGACTTATCTCACTCGGAACTGATCACTCTCGAGATGACCGACTGCAAGAGAAAGGCTAACTAGGAATTTAAGTACGTGGACCTATCGCGGGTCGATACGCGTAACTCCTAAAAGCCGCCCGTCAGTCTGAGATATTTTAAAGTCGCAATCGACTGGTTTAGACCGCGAATTAGACTCCGGAACTGAGCGTCGAATTTTCAAAAGTTTCATAGCTATTGATTTGGACGTCCCCTCATTGGGGTTCAGTGTTCGTTGGCCAGCTATACCGATCGTCCGAACTAAAATTTCCTGCCATCCTAAAGTTGCAGATTTTCGATTTTTTGTTTCACGGTATTCATTTGCAAGAGCCAAATGCCTTGATGGGAATTTGAAATTTTGAAAACCCCTTCAACCACCCCAAGTCACTTCTTGAAACCCCTTTACCAACTCTCACCAACTCACCCACTCCCACTCAAGCTAAGCCTAAGATCAAGTGAAGTGTGTTCTTGCCCTTCTCTCTCTTCCTCTCTCTCTCTCTCTCTCTCTCCTCTCTTCCTCCATTCAGCTGGCCAAATCTCCCTAAACCCGAGAGGCCGTTTTCCCCTTTTTCTGCGCACATCCGACTTGGAATAGCTCGTTTGAGCTCGTCTGGAGGACGAATCGAGCTCCGTTTTTGTCTATGTGACCATAAGATTAAGGGCTACGAGGATCTGAAGCCTGATTGTCGAATAAACCATTGGATTTTCGTGGAACTGAGCTGAACGGAGGCTGATCGTGGAAGACTCGTCGCGTTCCCCTTCGATTCAAGCTTAATCTCAAGTAAGCCACTCCCTAAACCTTGAGTAGGCTAATGGGTAACTACTAGGCTTGATTAGGAGATGATTTAGTGGATTTTAGGGGCTGCCATGGTACTGTTCATCGAAGGATTTCACTGTTCATCGAAGGAAATCACTATTTATCGAAGATCCGAAACTTAGAAATAGCTTAGGATGATCATAGGAGCTTGCTATGTGGTATCTTGAGGCTTGATGAGTGTTATTGAGGTGTTAGATGGAGTGGATCGTGGGGGAACGACACTCGTGTTTGGGAAAATGAGATTATGCCTAGAAATGAGATTATGTGTGCATGTACAAGTTAGAGGCTGAGTTGATCGTGCCTTGTTCCGCATGGCATGTTTATTGAATGCTTAATGTGCAAGTGTGATGATGTGTTCGGCCAAGGGGGCCCGGTGCGCCATGTGTGGCTTGAATTGCTTGAATGTGAGTCGTGCGCGACCGTAGGGTAAACCGTCGCTTTTAGATCGAAGTGCGTGACATGTGTACGGCTTGATACCTTATTTTGGTTGTCATATGGTCCATTGAGTGGACGTTGTGGTTCGACTATGTAGCTTAGCCTTGATGCGTGTTTACGCGAGGTACGCTTGAAATTGATGTTTATGATGTTCATGTGCTTGAGACCCTGAGGCGTTATGACACGGGGCTTGTTGTTTGATATTATGCATATATGAATGTCTGCTTGAACCCTAAGGCGCCTATATGACGTGGGGAATGTGAAAGTCTTAAACCCTGAGGCGCCTATATGACGCGGGGAATGTGAGTATTATACCCTGAGGCGTTGTTACGCGGGGAACCCTGAGGCGTTATTACGCGGGGTGTTGAGCCAATCTTGAGGCGTTATTACACGGGATGTGGCGCCTGACGAGACATTGTATCGCCCATGAACTTGATGCGTTAAACGCGGGTCGTTATTCATCCAGATTATATATATATATATATGAACTCGTTGCTATGCATAGATGAGTGCATCGGAATTGAGCTATATGTTGAACTGATTAACTTGTTAGTTTTTGAATTGCTCTAGATAAAACGCTTAACTTTGGGGTGTTTAGTGGGCATGCGTTCTGTTGTCTGATGTGGCTAAGATAGTAATCTGGTTGGGTTCGAAATTGCATGTTAGGTTAGCTTGGAGGTACCATTATCCTAAGCAAGGCTTAGCGGTGAGCTTATTGAGATTTATATCTCACCCCGATAGGGATTAACATTTTTCAGGTATCAGGCGATGGAACACCAAGTTTGCCAAGGATTGACGTTCGAGAAATTAGTTGGTCGAATGAATATAACACATTATGTGTCTTATGGATTTGGTTGGGTTTTGTGGATTAAGATTGAACCATTGATATCTGACCGTCGTATCAATTAAAGTGTATCATACAGATATGTGATGTAAACCACTCCTGTCCTAAGTCACTTGTTTGTATTGATGTATGGAGATGTTTACTCGCTTCCGCCTGTCTTATGGATTTTTGAAATTGTGGGCCGAAGGATCCTGGAAGCCAATCTAAAATAGAAACGGCCAGTTGGGATGTCCACGAGCTCGCCGGGTTCGAGGTGTGACATAAATAGTTAAGTCGGGCTAATTAGCTTTAGTCGGGATAATTATCTATTACTTAATTAATTATTATAGGATGCCGATTGAATAATTGCTGAGTGCCTTAGGTGTTTAATTGCGTAGATCTGATGAGTGATCACATATGTTGAAATATCATGTTTAACTGGAATCGAACGTTCGTGTGATCAACAACATCCTTTAAGCATGAAAACGGCTTCCAGCTGAGTTTTGAGCATGACCATGATTGTGATTGCATTGGACTAAATGTGAAGATATGAACTGGGTTGGTTGCCTAGCGTGCTTATGTGGTCACACGATGGTTGAGCATCACCCTAACGTAACTGGAGACATTAGCAATACCCTTGATGGCTTGGGTTCGTCGCCTGATTTGTCCGTGCCATGTCAACCGGAATCACTCGACTTATTGGTAGCCCGACAGTTCGTGTCGGCGGGAGTTCGAAATAACACGGCTGATCAGATGCCGATCGAAGCTTGTGACAGACCGAAGTTCCTTACCGGAAAGCCTGGTATGTCCTCCTTGGGGGTCCTAAAGAGCTATCGGTTGTCGTCGCTAGATGGTGCGGGATGACGCCCGGTTCTGCCGAAAGAGCACTAGCGGTCGGGCTTTGCTGTGGTCGACAGTGGAGTATCTCTCGCGTTAATAACTGGAACACGTGTGTTGCATTAGGCATGAGTTATTGATGAGTGTTCTGGTTGTGTATCTTGGTCTGTATGTGATTGATTGCCATGTGGTTACTGCTATGTGGGCCAAGGCGGGGTAAGTTTACATGTGATTGATGATTGGCTGTTGAGATATGTGCCTAACAGTTTGGTAGCTAGAGCGTGGCGTGAATCGCACGCTATTGATCTGTCTTTGCTTTATGCCACATGTTTAGGCAGCCCTGAGTGAATCAATGCCCTGCTCGGACTTACGCGTTGACTCACGAAGATTTTATATCTCATTCGTCGTTGTTAAATATTTTTAGGTCCTTAGTATGGAGGTCGCCTAGTAAGATTTGGGGTGCCACTCGACTAGTCTTTCGATATCATGTACTATCCGGTTCTGGATTTGGATCGCATTTGGGAACGCCATGTGACGACACTCTGGGTCGAAGAGGGGATAGAGCACCTAGTGCCTCATTGCTTCAAGACTTGGTTTGTTCGCCACGGCGATGCTCTCCACGAGCCCGTTCGTGGGTTTGAGGGACCCCCGACTCTTGCCCCGACGATCCGAACATGGGACATGATGGACGTCGATGCCCCGGACGAGGAAGTGGTGGACCCTGAGCCCGACCTGAAAGAGGAGTACCTTGAGACTCTGCCTAGCTACCGCTGCATCTGAGTAGGAGTGGAGGTGGAGACTCCCTTTTTTGGATGGAACTTTTAGAAGTAGAGTTAACCACTCACCCTTACCCGGCATTAGGAAGCAGCCCTGAAGGGTGGGCTTGTAGATGTTTTCGCTTCCCAAGGTTAACTATATATAAATGAAATGATCTTTTGCTGCTGTTGGTTGTTGTCTTCCTACTGCCTATCCCTATTGTTTAGATTTTTGTCTGCGGAAGTAGAACGTTCCGCGTGTGCTTAATTGTAAAATAAAATGAATGGGTCGATGACGTGCCTGGGACGTCGTCCTTAATGACCTGAGGCGTTTGGTAGGGTTGTCGCGTGCCTGGGATTTGGGGCGTGACACCTTAAGTTGCCGAAAATTCATGAGAACATACGAAAGAATTCATTTGCATATCATACATTTGCATATCCCATGCTGATTTGTTTCAAGTTTGCATATTTCATGTCGCATGTTTGCATATTTGCATACCATGTCTTCGAGTATCACCTTATTTTGCCTACCATGTTTTTGAATATCACATCTGGCATGTCATGTCATTACCATGTCATATTTTGCATCTTGCATGTTCACATGTCTATGTCATATTCACTTGTTATTATGCCATCTCACATTATGCTATGTCATGTAGTATCATGTTTAGGTTTATTCGTCATAGGTTAGTTAATGAAATTTGCATGTTTGGACCGTTTGAGCTAAAATTGCATGACGTTTAGCTAGATAAGATTTTCGCATGTTCTATTGCTTTTGCATGTTATCTCATGGTTGCATTAATATTGCGTCATTTTTGCATGTTTGAATTGGTTAACTAAGCTTTTTGCATGTATGATAGAATTGCATATCATTGTTTGCCATGCATCATATTTTCGCATAAGCATAAAATCCATATCATTTATTCACATTATTCATACATTCATTAAGTAAGAGAAAATCCAAAAACAAATTGCTCCATTTGAACTTAAAGCAAAACCAATTTAAGTTGCCAAACTTAGAATTTTTTCATGAAATTTAAGGTACCGAAAGGGGATTGATTTTAACTAATTAATGTAACCAAGTTCCCAAACTTAAAAATCTCTGGTTCGTAGAAATAAAGTACTTCTCCCGATACTTTATTTAGGTTCCTAATCAACCTACCAAGAATGATTAGTAGCGACTCCAAACTTTAAATCATTGGAATATAAATCAAAGTTGCGATTTGGTAGGGCTTGAGAGAGTTTGTATTAGGTTAGTCATCTAATTAGCCTAATGATCCATTAACCTAAGGAAACCGATTTTTTTTTAGGGTGCGACACATGTCAGACACGGTTAGAGTCAATATGTATGCATTCATCAAAGAGTTAAACAATCAAGGCTATTCTAGAACGCTCATATCAAAATTCATTGAGATTTTTATCAACTTAATTGAGGTATATGCATAACATTTCAGCATGTTTGCATCACCAAATTTCCACAACAGACAATTTCTACTCATAATGTGGATTTCTTGAAATTGCTAAATGAGAGATTTTCAGTCTGAAAGGGCTTTTCACTCGCTCTCATTTAGGAAGGATAATTAGTTTCGTCCATTGATGTGGGAATATGAGAATCACTTGATCTTATTATTGTCATCATGTTGACAAGGGTCCTAGTTTTCTTGCAAGCAGTCCGAACTTACCAATCTGAAAAGTCTTCTAATAGAATGGTAATGCAAGCTTGGTCGGCGGCTTAGCAAAATGGATAATTCATTTCATGGCTTTGAAAGAAATATTCTGCATCATCTTAAGTGGGTTTACAAGTCAAGAAACCTGCAAAATGTGAGAAACAATCTTGTGTGCACTTCTTTGGGTGAAGCTTTTAACATTTGAATCTGTAACTTTTTCCTCTAGAAGGTGTGTTCTTAATTATATGCCATTAATCCATGTGATGAGTGATTGAATTTTCAAAGGCGGCTTTGTCCCATATTGTACTACCAATCAGTTTAGCCTTCCTTGATCTCAAGTGATCATCAAGTTCATGACTAGTGCAAATGAAAAATATACGCGACTTCAAGATAGTGGAACTCCTTGTATTAAAACAAAAAGGGATCAAATACCAAAGGGAAACCTTTCGTGAAGTTCTCTTTTTATACAGAAATCAAGGCAATAGAGATTTGTTCGCCCTAGGATCCTTGTTACCTCGCTTTCATGCATACATTGCTTCTTTAACAAGTGTCAAGGACTTAGACTTCGATTAAAATTTTGCCAAAGTTTTAGTACATAAAAATTATCATGGATGGCTAATGATAGTACGAAGTTATTCGACCACTCAAGTGTCCCTATTGATGCAACCCGTTCCCGCTTTCAAGTCGAATGCGTTCAACCAAGAAGATCAACCCGTATTCAAGAACGATGAACCTCTCATCAAAGTCCGAGAGTCCTCCATTCAAGTTCAACATTGATAATTCAAGAGCCTCATCGATAGTCTTCTTCATAAAGACTTTGTCATCTCCTATGCATTGGAAGCCTACAACAAGACACCTCGAGACAACCACAAGCATTGATGTATTTAATAGCTTCTAGTTTCTAAGTATTTCTAGTTTCTATGCGCTTTAATTTCTGGAATAGACTTTAGTCTTTTGTTCTTCATTTATTTGGCTATAAAAGGCCATCAAGTTTCTGTAGATAGATAGACAAATTTGATTAATGAAAAGTGCCTTGTGCATTTCATTGAACCTTGAAGAGTTCATACCCTTGAAAACCTAGAACAGTTTCCACTCCGTCCTAGAAGAGTCGGAGCTTTTCCAAGTCTGCATCCTTGAAGAGTTGTAGCCATCAATCTAGAAGAATTAATACCCTATTGACTTCCTTGGAGGCCTAGAAGAGCAACCATTGAAGTTCCTATCCTTTTCTTATTCTGTTCATTCACGAACCTTCCACTTCAACCCCACCATTGACACTTCTAAACTCTTTATCTCAGAAAAATTAAAATAGGAAACTTGTAGATCTATGAGTCCTCGAAATATTGGCGTTGGAATCAAGTCATTCCAACCTATATTGACAGAGCTACGTCCATTTTCCCGATATCGCGCATAACTAGAATTTCTGATTATGTTTGTGTGAAGTCACTCTCCCGATCCAATTATTTTGGTAGTCATACAGGGACTGCATCATTTGGTATGAGAGCTTTGGAGGAGAGGATAATGCCTCCAAGACAAGCAAGACGTCGAGGTGGCAGAACCATTCCATTGAGCGAAGTGCACACACTTGCTGAGAATTTGCAGCAGCATATGCAACAACAAATTGATGACTTGACCCGAGAAGTTCAGCGTATGAGGCTGAGACAAACAACCATTCACCCGATTCTAGAAGCAAAGAATCCAATGGTGACTCTTCTTCTTCAGAAAGTGTTCAATCTTTTCCCCGAAGAAGGAATGCTCCACATCGTGCACGAGAAGTTTGTGACCTAGATTGGGAAAAGGAAATCAAGAGAGATGTTCCAAAATTCTCAGGTATTGATTCTGCTGATGAAATTATCGATTGGTTGACACTTGTGAATGAATTTTTTGATCATAGGAATGTGCCGGATGATCGTCGACTTGGCTTCATTGCTATGTGATTTTGAGGCAATGCTATAGCTTGGTGGAGACGTGAGAAGAAAACTCGCAAATCTGTTGGCAAGGCTCCAATCACTTCATGGAGAAAAATGGAGGACAAGAATCGAAAGTGTTTCCTTCCTAAGGGATACAAATGAGAGCTCTACCAACGGTACCAAAATCTGAGGCAAGGTATGCATACGTTAGACCAATACACCAATGAGTTCAACTTGTTGGTGATTTGCAACAACATTCAAGATCCGAAGGAGGTGCTTGCGAACAAGTACTTGAATGGTCTACAACTTCATATCCAAGATGCTTTGGAAGTCCTTGACATTTGGGACTTGGGCGATGCACATCAACGGGCCCTCAAAGTAGAGCGATCTTGCCCTAGGAGACAGCAACTCTCTACATCGCCAAACCAAGCGACTAGAAGTACCATCGACACTGCCGAAGTTGTTCAAGCTATGGCAAAACTTGTTAGTGAGCCTTAGACTCAGCAAAACATTTCAAAACAATTAACTACAATTGATGTGCGTTGTTATTCTTGTGGAGAAATGGTTGATCGTGCTATCAATTGTCAAAACTACAAGAATCGACCACACGGTAAAGCTTTCTTTGCGGATAATGAGTCTAATGAGAATACGGATGATCAACTTGAAAAGTAATTGAAAGATAATGAAATTGCTGCTAAAGATGAACATGTAATTCATGCTGATTCCGGCGAGCTTCTCATGGTGAGAAAGATTTTCCTTAGTCATGAAGATAACACTGGAGTTCAAAATCAGGTCGCTGATGCTCTTAGTCAAAAGAAGAGCTTGCCCTATACTATGCAATCTATTGTTCTTCGATTTAACTCTTTTTAGAAGACCCCTATTTTTCCAAGTTCATTCCGGATGTGCAAGACAAGAACCTTGCTGATTTTACTTTATGTGATGGCTTCCTTTTCAAAGGAAATTGTCTATGTGTACTGGATTGCTCTCTTCAACAAAAGGTGATCGATGGTAACCCCCGCTCTTGGGAGACATGATTGTCACTTGGAGAATTTGCATATAATTGTTCGATAAACCGTAGCATCGGATATATTCCCTTTGTGATTATATATGGACGAGAACCGAAGACCGGTCTTGATCATGCACCCATTCCTTTTGCTGAAAAGCCGATCAATAAGGTGGATGATATTGTTCCTCATATGAGGATAGTTCATGAAGATGTACACCAACGGTTGGAGAGCAAAGCTGAGTCCTCTAAAAAGGATGTCGATAAGCGGCGGCGTGTCTTTGAACCATGAGATTTTGTTTGGGCTTATTTACCACCAGAGCGTCATCCTATTAGAAGTTACTACAATCTTAATGATCAACAGCTTGGTCCACTTGAATTTCTTGAGCGCATCAATCCTAACGCATATCGGATAAGGCTTCCTTATCATATGAGTACACATGATGTGTTCAATGTTTGGTATTTAACACCTTATGTGGGTGATTCTTCCCACAAAAATGATTCGAATTTAGGGACGAATTCTTCTAAAGAACGGGACATTGATGCAGCCCATTCCTGCATTTATGTCGAGCGCGCTCAACCAAGAAGATCAACTAGTATTCAAGACGACGAACCTCTCATCGAAGTCTGAGAGTCCCGCATTCAAGTCTCTGCATTCAAGTTCAACATTGATAATTCAAGAGCCTCATCTTCTTCATAAAGACTTTGTCATCTCTTATGCATTAGAAGCCCACAACAAGACACCTCAAGACAACCACAAGCATTGATGTATTTAATAGCTCCTAGTTTCTAAGTATTTCTAGTTTCTATGCGCTTTAATTTCTAGAATGGACTTTAGTCGTTTCTTCTTCTTTTGTTTGGCTATAAAAGGCCATCAAGTTTCTATAGAGAGACAGACAAATTTGATTAATGAAAAGTGCCTTGTGCATTTCATTGAACCTTGAAGAGTACATACCCTTGAAAACCTAGAAGAGTTTTCACTCCGTCCTAGAAGAGTCGGAGTTTTCAAAGTACACATCCTTGAAGAGTTGCAGCCATCAATCTGGAAGAATTGATGCCCTATTAACTTCCTTGGAGGCCTGGAAGAGCAACCATTGAAGTTTCTATCATTTTCTTATTCTATTCATTCATGAACCGTCCAGTTCAACTTCACCATCGACACTTCTAAAATATTTATCTCAAAAAAATTAAAACAAATAACTTGTAGATCTACGAGTCCTCGAAATATTGGCATTAGAATCAAGTCATTCCGACCTATATCGATAGAGCTAGGTCCGATCTCCCGATGTCGCATAGAACTGAAATTTCTGATTGTGTTCGTGTAAAGTCACTCTCTCGATCCTATTGTTTTGGTTGTCATACCGGGACTGCATCATTTGGTATCAGAGCTTTTGAGGAGAGGACAATGCCTCCAAGATAAGCAAGACGTCGAGGTGGCAAAACCATTCCATTAAATGAAATGCACACGCTTACTGAGAATTTGCAGCATCATATGCAGCAACAAATTGATGTCTTGACCCAAGCAGCATATGAGGGCTAAGAAAAATAATCCTTCACCGTATTCCAGAAGCGGAGAATCAAATGGTCACTCTTCTTCTTTGGAAAGTGTTCAATCTTTTCCCCGAAGGAGGAATGCCCCGCATCTCGCATGAGAAGTTCGTGAGCCGGATTGGGATAAGGAAATCAAGTGAGATGTTCTAGAATTCTCAGGTACTGATTCTACTGATGAAATTGTCGATTCGTTGACACTTGTGAATGAATCTTTTGAGCATAGGAATGTGCCTGGATGATCGCCATGCTGGCATCATTGCTATGTGATTCCGAGGCAATGCTATAGCTTAGTAGAGACGTGAGAAGAAAACTCACCAATCTATTGGCAAGGCTCCGATCACTTCATGGAGAAAAATGGAGGACAAGATTTGAAAGTGTTTCGTTCCTAAGGGATACAAACGAGAGATCTACCAACGGTACCAAAATCTGAGGCAAGGTATGCGTACGGTAGACCAATACACCAATGAATTCAACGAGTTGGTGATTTGCAAAAACATTCAAGATCCGGAGGAAGTGCTTGTGAACAAGTACTTGAATGGTCTACAACTTCATATTCAAGATGCCTTGGAAGTCCTTGACATTTGGGACTTGGACGATGTACATCAACGGGCCCTCAAAGTAGACTGATCTCGCTCTAGGAGGCAGCAACTCTCTACATCGCCAAACGAGCAACTAAAAGTACCATCGACACCGTCAAAGTTGTCGAAGCTACGACAAAACCTGTTGGTAAGCCTTCGACTCAACAAAACATTTGAAAAGAATCAACTACAATCGATGTGCGTTGTTACTCTTGTGGAGAAATGGTTGATCGTGCTATCAATTATCGAAACTACAAGAATCGACCAGACGGTAAAGCTTTCTTAGCGGATAATGAGTCTAATGAGAACACGTAGGATCCACTTGAAAAAAGAATTGAAAGATGATGAAATTGCTCCCGAAGATGAACATGTAATTCATACTGATTCCGGCAAGTTTCTCATGGTGAGAAAGATATTCCTTAGTCCTGAAGATAACACTGGAGTTCAAAATCAGGTCGTGTGACGTCCCGGAATTTCAAGGCCTATTATATGAATAATATTGGACGGTTGGAATTGAGTGACATTTGTCGGACGCGGAATCATTCGATCTGAGGATCGTTAGTCGTCGATCGAAGCGTAGATAATTATAGTTCGATTAGATTAGTCGCGCCGTAATTAGTCTTCGCCGTATTCCTTCGCGCTTGCGTCGACCCTGAACCAAATATTCTGAACCAGTCCTAAATCGTCAGATTACCGAAATACCCTCAGATATTATTCATATACGCCAGAAACAATTAATACCGAATGACCGCGGGCCCCGCATGATAAATGCCAAGTCATATCACCTTTTTGACTATTGGTTATTTACCAAAATGCCATTGGACCATTGAAATTACCAAAATGCCCTTAAGACCACTTTTCTCTCTCTTCCATTGTCTCTCTCCTCTCTCTCTCTTCTTCCTCTTGCATTTCACGTTGGCTGCCCACCCCCTCCATCCTCACGCACACTTCATCTTCTTCCTCAAGCCTTCGCCGAGCCACCGCCTTTCCGCCGCCCCCCGCTCGCGCCGTCGCCGCCCGTCCCGCCCCCGCCGAGCCACCGGCCTCCCTTCCCACCGCTCGCCGACCCCAGCCGGGCTGCTGCCGCCTCTGTTTGGCCGCTGCCCGTCGACCGCCGAGCTTCACCGGAGCCCCCTAAGACCCGCCGGACCTTGGCCGAAGCTCCGCCGAGCTTGCCGGCCGCTCGTTGAGCTCCGTTTCCGTCGTTTGGCCGTTTTCCAGCCGCTGTCCAGCCGCCGTTCGTCGTCGTCCGGTTGTCGTTTTGGAAATCCGACACCATGGTTGCGTCCGGATCGACGAGGAGAGTCCGTAGGAGCGTCGCCGGAAAATTTACCGCCGTCGCTGCCGCCGCCGCCGCCGCTCATCGCCGGTCGCCGCCGACCGTCGCCGCCCGTTTAGGAGTGAGTTAACCCCTAATCCCTGATTAGGCCGTTAATTGCACTAATTAGAATAATTAATTAGTTACCGTAATTAGATTAAATAGTTACCGCAGTTAATAGATAGTTACCTGGGTTAGTTAGTTAACTGTGGTTAGATTAATTAGTTACTATAGTTAAATTAAATAGTAACCGTGGTAGATTAGTTAACTGCTGTGGTTAGTTGAATTAACCGTGGTTAGGTGGAATAGTTACCATGGTTAATTGCATGTTGTTGTGCCTAGTTGTGGCGTCTGATCGCGGATCGGACTGAGTGTTGATTGCGTATTAAATTGCTGAATGATCACACTAGGGTCGAAATGCCATATTAAATGGAAATTGATTATTCGCGTGACCAATTGCGATTTTGAGTGTGAAAATGGCTGCTGGCCAGGTTTGAGTGTGAAAATGGCCGTGGGCCAGTTTTGAATGTGAAAATGGCCTTAGGCCGAGTTTGAACATGAAAATGGCTGTTGGCCGAGTTTGAACATGAAAATGGCCGTTGGCCAAGTTTGAGCATGAAATTGGCCGTGGGCCAGGTTTGAGCATAAAAAATGAGATTTGGCTTGAGAGCCGGTTTTGAGCGCGAGGTCATGCAGTTGTTTCACAGTGTCACCCTAACGTAACTGGGGGCACGGGCGATACCTTTGTTGGCATGGGTCGCCGCCTGATAAGTCTGTGTGCCGGCGACGTACAGTCCGGGATTCCACGGCTTATTGGATGCCTGTCAGTCCGTGCCCGGCGACATACGGTCCGGATTTCATGGCTGATGAGATGCCGGTCGCAACTGGTGTTGGTCCGTAGTCCCTCCTGGAATTCCCTGGTGTGCTCGCCTTAGGGGTCTTGAGGGAGCCATCGGATGCCGTCGCTGTAACGTAGTAGGACGACGCCCGGTTGATCCGGAAGAGTACTAGCAGCGAGGCTGTGAGAGTGGGGTATCTCTTGGAGGGCTGACCGGAACGCGTTTGTTGCATAATGCATGACCATTGCTGAGTGTTCTGGCTGATTGGTTGATGCATTGTTTATTCATTATTATATTGTACCTATCGCATGGCTCCAAGTGTACGTTGCATGTGGTTGTTGTTCTGAGGTTAAGCTTAGATCGATAGAATGGTTAGGTCGTGATCAACGTCCTAATCGGACTTAGGCGTTGACCCGCTGAGATTCATATCTCATGCGCTTTGGCTGATCGCCTTTCAGGTCCTCGTGATGGCCGCACGCCACGTTAGGTTTGGCGTCCCGATCGAACTCACGACGGTACTTCATCGCCGTCACGTCGCTAACTCTGAGGACATATGGGAACAACATGTCACGACAGTCTGGGTTGACGAGGGGTTGCCACACTATGTGGCCCACCTCTTTAAGGCCTGGTTCATGTGTCGGACTGGTGTTCCCATAGGACCAATTCGGGGGTTTGATGTACCCCTGGGTGCGGGTCCAATAGTCCAGACTTGGGACGCGACGGAGGCTGAAATGCCGGATGGGGAGATCGTGGACCCAGATCTGAGTTCGGAGGAGGAGGATCCAGATTCGCCGCCTTGTTACCAGGGTTGACCCGGTGTTGTTGGCCCGGGGGTTTTGGAGAGGCTGCGGAGGAGTTTTGGAGGCCGTTTGTGTATAGCTGGTAGTGTAGTAGTAGTTATCGGCTATAGTACGCCCTGACCCGACCCGGTATCTTTTTGTGGGTCTAAGGGGGATCGGTCCGAGGAGGACTCGTGTAAATTATATGTGTATTGTGAACTAATCAAGCAAGTAATGAAAAGGGTTTTGTTGTTGTTTGTTGTAGTTCCTATTCTTTCTATCCTTGTCGTTGTTTGTCTGGGGTTGTTGTTCGCTTCCGCATGTGCTTAATTATAAGATAAAAGAAATGGGTCGATGATCTGCCTGGGACATCATCCTTTGACCTGACGTTAGGAAGGGATGGTCGCTCGCCCGGGGCTCGGGGTGTGACATCCCCGTTTTGGTATCAGAGCATGATTTGTGGAGTGACAAGGTGCGCTGGGTTTGGGATAGTTAGTAGGAATTAAACCCTGTGCTTGTCTGTGCTGTTTGCTTGTTATTTAGTAGTAAACCTGAGTTCTCATTACGTGTTGCTTTGGGCGAGCAGGAGTCCTTACGGTCCTGCAGATGAGCAACCGTAGCCGGAGAGTGCCCCGAGGTAGGGCAACCCAGGTGGATCCCGATATGGAGAGGGATCGTGTTCCGGGAGTACCCACGGAAAGGGTAGCTCCAGTTGTTCCTGAAGCGGTGGAGAACCGCGTTCCTGTTGCTCGCAGAGGCAGAGGAAGGGCCGCCTGAGCAAGACCCAGAGTGGGTAGAGTGGATGAACCGGAAATGCCTAGAGAAGGGGCAGTGCATGCAGATCCTAGAGTGGACGGGATCCTGCAAGCGTTGGAAACCATGGGTAACCTGATGGGGCAGCAGATGAGGAACCAAGCTGCAGCTGCCATTCCACAGGAGGGTCCGTTAGCTGAAGACGGGATCCGCAGGCCGCAAACTCACAGATTGGTGGAGCAGTTTATGAAGCTTCAGCCGCTGAGGTTTTCGGGAACTGGTGACCCGAAAGCTGCCACCTCTTGGATGGAGGACTTGGAGAAGGCCTTTGCCTTGTTAGGATGTTCTGAGGAAGAAAAGGTAACGCTGGCTGTCTACCAACTACAGGGTAACGCTAGCTCATGGTGGAAGGCCACGCAAGGGAGTGTGTTTCCCGAGGGTACGATCCCGAGTGGGGTGCCTTCGCGGAAGCCTTCAACGGAAAGTACTTCTCGGATTGCGCGCGAGAGCAGAAGATGGACGAGTTTCTGCATCTTCGTCAGTATCAGTTGTCGGTGGACCAATATGAGGCAAGGTTTGCCGAGCTGTCCAAGTATGCGTCGAGGATGGTAGAGAACCTTGAGGATAGGGCGAGGAGGTTCAGAAACGGGTTGAAGCCGGAGATCAAAAGTGTGTTGGTGCCGTTCAGCCTGAAGAACTACAATGAGCTATATGAGAAAGCGCAGCTGGTGGAAAGGGACATTGCTGAAAGGGCAACCGCATCTGGACCGCGGTTCGCTCCTGTGGTGAGAGATCAACGAAGGTTCGGTAAAGGACCGATGATGGGTAATAGGAACCCCATCCCGCCTAACAAGAGGAACTTTGTTGGGAAGTCGACGTTCCGTCCCGACGTCGTGTGCTCGTTTTGCCGTCAGAAGCATGGGTCTGGCCCGTGCCCAAGGAGGCCAAGTGCTTGTTTTGGTTGTGGCAGGTATGGCCACCAAGTTAAGGATTGTCCTCAGAGACAGATGGGAGGACAGATGCAACAAGGAGGTCAGATGCGAGGGAACATTCCGCAGAACTTTCAGAACCGACCGCCAGTGCAAGGAAGGGTGTATGCTGTCACCCGGGAAGAGGCGAAGGACTCGCCGACCGTTTCAGGTACGGTCTTATTGCATAACCAAGTAGCTTATGCATTGTTTGATTCAGGAGCTTCCCACTCCTTTGTTGTTGCTCAGTTTGTTAAGCTAGCTGGCATGAGTACAGAACTGTTGAGATCAACTGTTAGGATATCTACACCGCTTAAGGATAATGTTGTGGCTGTAGTAGGATGTCCTGATTGTAGACTGGTTGTAGATGGTCATGAGGGAAGGATAAATCTGATTGTGCTAGCTATGTTTGATTTCGATTTGATTGTTGGTATGGACTGGCTCACTAAGCAAAGAGCTGTTTTGGATTATCATAATAAGACTATCCTGTTTAACCTATTGAATGGGGTTAGTTTCAAGTTTGTTGGAAATCGAGGGGGAGCCTCGATCCCCTTAGTTTCGTCGCTGGAAGCGACTCGGTTGTTAGATGGAGGTTGCCAAGGTTATTTGGCATCTGTTGTAGATGTGTTGGCTGAGGAGTTAAGGGAGGAGGATATTGCTGTTGTAAGGGAATTCCCTGATGTTTTTCCGAAGGAGTTACCTGGATTGCCGCCGGAAAGGGAGATAGAGTTCGTGGTTGAGTTAGCCCCTAGTACGGAGCCAATCTCAAAAGCACCGTATCGGATGGCGTTGTCGGAACTCAAGGAACTGAAGGTACAGATGCAGGAGTTGTTGGATAAAGGATATATCCGTCCAAGTGCATCTCCATGGGGAGCGCCAGTTTTGTTTGTGAGGAAGAAGGATGGATCACTTCGTCTGTGCATCGACTACCGTCAGCTCAACCAGGTGACAGTCAAGAACAAGTATCCGTTGCCAAGGATTGATGATTTGTTTGACCAACTTCAAGGAGCTTCGGTGTTCTCCAAGATCGATCTACGGACGGGATACCATCAGCTAAGGATCAAGAGGGAGGATGTACCGAAGACAGCGTTTAGGACGCGCTATGGTCACTATGAGTTCACAGTGATGCCGTTTGGTCTAACAAATGCTCCAGCTGCTTTCATGGACTTGATGAATAGGGTATTCAGTGAGTATTTGGATAAATTCGTCATAGTGTTTATTGACGATATTTTGGTGTACTCTAAGAGCCCTGAGGAACATGAGCAACACTTGAGGACAGTGTTAGAAACTCTTCGAAAGCACCAGTTGTTTGCTAAGTTTAGCAAATGCGAGTTTTGGCTAGCTCGCGTAGCCTTCCTTGGTCACATCATTTCTGGAGAAGGGATATCAGTAGACCCGACCAAGATTGAAGCGGTCATGGATTGGCCGAGGCCGACGTCAGTGACAGAAGTTCGGAGCTTCTTGGGTTTAGCAGGCTACTACAGACGTTTCGTGGAAAGGTTCTCCGCGGTAGCTTTGCCGTTGACACGTCTGCAGAAGAAGGATGAAAGATTCGAGTGGACAGACAAGTGCGAGCGTAGTTTCCAAGAGCTTAAGCAGAAGCTAACTACGGCTCCTGTTTTGACAATACCGTCTGGTCCTGGAGGATATAAGATTTACAGCGATGCTTCCTTCAAGGGACTAGGCTGTGTGCTTATGCAACATGGGAAGGTAGTTGCGTATACTTCTCGTCAGTTGAGACCGCACGAGTTGAATTATCCGACGCACGATCTGGAGTTAGCAGCGATCGTGTTTGCCCTTAAGATCTGGAGACACTACCTGGTAGGAGAAAGATTCCAAGTCTACACCGATCATCAAAGTTTGAAGTATCTGTTCTCTCAGAAGGAGTTGAACATGAGGCAACGCCGTTGGATGGAACTTCTTAAGGATTACGACTGCGAGATCTTGTACCACCCGGGAAAGGCTAATAAGGTTGCTGATGCGCTGAGTCGGAAGTCAGCGATTGCCCAGTTGATGGTCCGGGAGTGGCGTCTTCTGGAGGAGGTACGAGATTCAGAGTTTAAGTTGGAGGTAGGCCGTCTGTCGAGTTTGATGGCTACATTGAGGATCGAGCCGGAGGTGCAAGCGAGGATTAAGATATTGCAATCGACGGATCCTGCCATTCAGAAAGTCCTTCAAGAGGGCTCAGAGAAGAGAAAAGAGGATTTTCAGGTAGCCGATGATGGGATATTAAAGTTTAGAGGACGTTTGTGTGTGCCGGCTGATGAGAGTCTTAGGGAAGAAATCTTGTCGGAGGCACATCGTAGCAGCTACAGTGTTCATCCGGGTAGTACGAAGATGTACCAGAATCTAAGGCAGTATTATTGGTGGAATGGCATGAAGACGGACATAGCCAAGCATGTGGCGAAATGTCTGACATGCCAGCAGGTCAAAGCTCAGCATTGTAAGCCTGGAGGGTTGTTACAGCCGCTTGAGATTCCGGAATGGAAGTGGGAACACATCACGATTGACTTCGTGACAAGTTTGCCGAGGAGCCAAAGGGGCAATGATTCAATTTGGGTCATAGTGGACAGATTGACGAAGTCAGCACATTTCATCCTAGTGAGAAAAGACTTCGCTTTGGACAGGTTGGCAGATTTGTATGTACGTCTGATCGTACGTTTGCATGGTGTACCAGTGACAATCACGTCGGACCGTGATCCTAGGTTCACGTCTACCTTTTGGAAAAGTTTGCAGATGGCGTTGGGAACGAAGCTGCAATTCAGTACGGCTTATCATCCCCAGACGGATGGCCAGTCTGAAAGGACAATTCAGACGCTTGAGGATATGTTACGGGCATGTGTATTGGATTTCAAGGGTAACTGGGAAGGACAGCTTCATTTGGTTGAATTCGCCTACGACAACAGCTATCAGCAGAGTATCAAGATGGCGCCTTTCGAAGCATTATATGGCAGGCCTTGTAGGACACCAGTCTGTTGGGACGAGGTTAGTGAAAGGAAAATCACCGGTCCTGAGTTAGTACAGCAGTCATTGGACATAGTGAAAATCATCAGAGAAAGACTGAGAACAGCTCAGAGCCGTCAAAAGAGTTATGCCGACAAAAGACGCAGACCATTGGATTTTCAAGTCGGTGATCATGTCTTTCTGAAGGTGTCGCCTATGAGAGGGACATCTCGTTTCGGCAAGAAAGGAAAGTTAAGCCCGAGGTATGTTGGGCCGTTCGAGATTTTGGAGCGGATTGGAAATCTGGCTTATCGTCTCACGTTGCCACCGAGACTTGCTCAGGTACATGACGTATTCCATGTATCTATGTTAAGGAAGTACGAGCCGGATCCAGCTCACGTCCTAAGTTTTGAAGAGATTGAAGTGGATGAGCGTGTATCGTACGTGGAACGTCCGGTGAGGATCGAAGATCGGAAGGAGCAGGTTCTGAGAAACAAGACAATTCCATTGGTGAAGATTGTTTGGCAACACCATGGAACAGAGGGAGAGACGTGGGAAAGTGAGGAGTCAATGAGGTCTAGGTATCCTTTTCTTTTTGAGGTGGTGTAATATTTTAATTTCGGGGACGAAATTTCCCCAAGGGGGGAAGAGTTGTGACGTCCCGGAATTTCAAGGCCTATTATATGAATAATATTGGACGGTTGGAATTGAGTGACATTTGTCGGACGCGGAATCATTCGATCTGAGGATCTTTAGTCGTCGATCGAAGCGTAGATAATTATAGTTCGATTAGATTAGTCGCGCCGTAATTAGTATTCGCCGTATTCCTTCGCGCTTGCGTCGACCCTGAACCAAATATTCTGAACCAGTCCTAAATCGTCAGATTACCGAAATACCCTCAGATATTATTCATATACGCCAGAAACAATTAATACCGAATGACCGCGGGCCCCGCATGATAAATGCCAAGTAATATCACCTTTTTGACTATTGGTTATTTACCAAAATGCCATTGGACCATTGAAATTACCAAAATGCCCTTAAGACCACTTTTCTCTCTCTTCCATTGTCTCTCTCCTCTCTCTCTTCTTCCTCTTGCATTTCACGTTGGCTGCCCACCCCCTCCATCCTCACGCACACTTCATCTTCTTCCTCAAGCCTTCGCCGAGCCACCGCCGCTCCGCCCCCCGCCGCTCTCGCCGTCGCCGCCCGTCCCGCGCCCGCCGAGCCGCCGGCCTCCCTTCCCGCCGCTCGCCGACCCCAGCCGGGCTGCTGCCGCCTCTGTTTGGCCGTTGCCCGTCGACCGCCGAGCTTCACCGGAGCCCCCTAGGACCCGCCGGACCTTGGCCGAAGCTCCGCCGAGCTTGCCGGCCGCTCGTTGAGCTCCGTTTCCGTCGTTTGGCCGTTTTCCAGCCGCTGTCCAGCCGCCGTTCGTCGTCGTCCGGTTGTCGTTTTGGAAATCCAACACCATGGTTGCGTCCGGATCAACGAGGAGAGTCCGTAGGAGCGTCGCCGGAAAATTTGCCGCCGCCGCCGACGCCGCCGCCGTCGCTGCCGCCGCCGCCGCTGCTCATCGCCGGTCGCCGCCGACCGTCGCCGCCCGTTTAGGAGTGAGTTAACCCCTAATCCCTGATTAGGCCGTTAATTGCACTAATTAGAATAATTAATTAGTTACCGTAATTAGATTAAATAGTTACCGCAGTTAATAGATAGTTACCTGGGTTAGTTAGTTAACTGTGGTTAGATTAATTAGTTACTATAGTTAAATTAAATAGTAACCGTGGTAGATTAGTTAACTGCTGTGGTTAGTTGAATTAACCGTGGTTAGGTGGAATAGTTACCATGGTTAATTGCATGTTGTTGTGCCTAGTTGTGGCGTCTGATCGCGGATCGGACTGAATGTTGATTGCGTATTAAATTGCTGAATGGTCACACTAGGGTCGAAATGCCATATTAAATGGAAATTGATTATTCGCGTGACCAATTGCGATTTTGAGTGTAAAAATGGCTGCTGGCCAGGTTTGAGTGTGAAAATGGCCGTGGGCCAGTTTTGAATGTGAAAATGGCCGTAGGCCGAGTTTGAACATGAAAATGGCTGTTGGCCGTGTTTGAACATGAAAATGGCCGTTGGCTAAGTTTGAGCATGAAATTGGCCGTGGGCCAAGTTTGAGCATAAAAAATGAGATTTGGCTTGAGAGCCAGTTTTGAGCGCGAGGTCATGCAGTTGTTTCACAGTGTCACCCTAACGTAACTGGGGGCACGGGCGATACCCTTGTTGGCATGGGTCGCCGCCTGATAAGTCTGTGTGCCGGCGACGTACAGTCCGGGATTCCACGGCTTATTGGATGCCTGTCAGTCCGTGCCCGGCGACGTACGGTCCGGATTTCACGGCTGATGAGATGCCGGTCGCAACTGGTGTTGGTCCGTAGTCCCTCCTGGAATTCCCTGGTGTGCTCGCCTTAAGGGTCTTGAGGGAGCCATCGGATGCCGTCGCTGTAACGTAGTAGGACGACGCCCGGTTGATCCGGAAGAGTACTAGCAGCGAGGCTGTGAGAGTGGGGTATCTCTTGGAGGGCTGACCGGAACGCGTTTGTTGCATAATGCATGACCATTGCTGAGTGTTCTGGCTGATTGGTTGATGCATTGTTTATTCATTATTATATTGTACCTATCGCATGGCTCCAAGTGTACGTTGCATGTGGTTGTTGTTCTGAGGTTAAGCTTAGATCGATAGAATGGTTAGGTCGTGATCAACGTCCTAATCGGACTTAGGCGTTGACCCGCTGAGATTCATATCTCATGCGCTTTGGCTGATCGCCTTTCAGGTCCTCGTGATGGCCGCACGCCACGTTAGGTTTGGCGTCCCGATCGAACTCACGACGGTACTTCATCGCCGTCACGTCGCTAACTCTAAGGACATATGGGAACAACATGTCACGACAGTCTGGGTTGACGAGGGGTTGCCACACTATGTGGCCCACCTCTTTAAGGCCTGGTTCATGTGTCGGACTGGTGTTCCCATAGGACCGATTCGGGGGTTTGATGTACCCCTGGGTGCGGGTCCAATAGTCCAGACTTGGGACGCGGCGGAGGCTGAAATGCCGGATGGGGAGATCGTGGACCCAGATCTGAGTTCGGAGGAGGAGGATCCAGATTCGCCGCCTTGTTACCAGGGTTGACCCGGTGTTGTTGGCCCGGGGGTTTTGGAGAGGCTGCGGAGGAGTTTTGGAGGCCGTTTGTGTATAGCTGGTAGTGTAGTAGTAGTTATCGGCTATAGTACGCCCTGACCCGACCCGGTATCTTTTTGTGGGTCTAAGGGGGATCGGTCCGAGGAGGACTCGTGTAAATTATATGTGTATTGTGAACTAATCAAGCAAGTAATGAAAAGGGTTTTGTTGTTGTTTGTTGTAGTTCCTATTCTTTCTATCCCTGTCGTTGTTGTCTGGGGTTGTTGTTCGCTTCCGCATGTGCTTAATTATAAGATAAAAGAAATGGGTCGATGATCTGCCTGGGACATCATCCTTTGACCTGACGTTAGGAAGGGATGGTCGCTCGCCCGGGGCTCGGGGTGTGACAGGTCGTTCATGCTCTTAGTCAAAAGAAGAGCTTACCCCATACTATGCAACCTATTGTTCTTGGATTTGACTATTTTCATAAGTTATATCAAGAAGATCCTTATTTTTCCAAGTTCATTCCGAATGTGCAAGACAAGAAGCTTGCTGATTTTAATTTATGTGGTAGCTTCCTTTTTCAAAGGAAATCGTGTATGTGTACTAGATTGCTCTCTTCAACAAAAGGTGATCGATGATAACCCCCGATCTTGGGAGACATGCTTGTCACTTGGAAATTTTGCATATAATTGTTTGATGAACTGCACCACTGGATATAGTCTCTTTGTGATTATGTATGGAAGACAACTGAAGGCTAGTCTTGATCATGCACCCATTCTTTTTGCTGAAAAGCCGATCGATAAGGTGGATGATATTTTCCTCAAATGAGGATAGTTCATGAAGAAGTGCGCCAACGGTTGGAGAGCAAAGCTGAGTCCTCTAAAAAGGATGTTGATAAGCGGCGACATATCTTTGAACCATGAGATTTTGTTTGGGCTTATTTACCACCGGAGCGTCATCCCGTTAGAAGCTACTACAAGCTTAATGATCGACAGCTTGGTCCACTTGAATTTCTTGAGCCCATCAATCTTAATGCATATTGGTTAAGGCTTCCTTATCATATGAGTGCCCATGATGTGTTCAGTGTTCGGTATTTAACACCTTATGTGGGTGATTCTTCCCACAGAGATGATTCGAATTCAAGGACGAATTCTTCTAAAGAAGGGGAAAATGATGCAGCCCATTCCCGTATTCAAGTCGAGCGCGCTCAACCAGGAAGATCAACCCGTATTCAAGAACGACGAACCTGTCATCGAAGTTTGAGAGTCCCGCATTCAAGTCTCTGCATTCACGTTCAACATTGATAATTCAAGAGCCTGATCGAAAGTCCTCTTCATAAAGACTTTGTCATCTCCTATACATTGGAAGCCTACAACAAGACACCTCGAGACAACCACAAGCATTGATGTATTTAATAGCTCCTAGTTTCTAAGTATTTCTAGTTTCTATGCGCTTTAATTTGTAGAATAGACTTTAGTCTTTTTTTCTTCTTTTGTTTGGCTATAAAAGGCCATCAAGTTTCTATAGAGAGACAGACAAATTTGATTAATGAAAAGTGCCTTGTGCATTTCATTGAACCTTGAAGAGTTCATACCCTTGAAAACCTAGAATAGTTTTTCACTCCGTCCTAGAAGAGTCGAAGCTTTTCAAAGTCTGCATCCTTGAAGAATTGCAGCCATCAATCTAGAAGAATTAATGCCCTATTGACTTCCTTGGAGGCCTAGAAGAGCAACCATTGAAGTTCATATCCTTTTCTTATTTTGTTCATTCACGAACCATCCACTTCAACCCCACCATCGACACTTCTAAATTCTTTATCTCAAAAAACTCAAAACACGAAAGTTGTAGATATACGAGTCCTCGAAATATTGGCATTGGAATCAAGTCATTCTGACCTATATCGACAGAGCTACACGTCCATTCTCTCGAGGTTGCACAAAACTGAAATTTCTGATTGTGTTCGTGTGAAGTCACTCTCCCGATCATATTATTTTTGTAGTCATACCGGGACTACATCACCTATATGATATGACTTGTGGACCTCACTCATCCGTGAAATAGGTAAAGGTCTAATGTAACTTTGAAAATGATTTTAGAATGAGTTTCATGACTACTATGATATGAAGGACCAATCCAATTTGAAAAATATGCTTGGCTTGTTTTGAGCAAATCCAGTCGCTATTTTCAAGCTTCTTCCAAAAAAAAATAGAGGGGAGGGGGGGGGGGGGTTACATTAACTGGGATGCAATTTCAAGAGATTTACATGAAAGTACCTAATGGATTTTTTCAAAGGAGAAGCAAATGATGGACTGGCATAAGGCAATTTTGATTTTCACTGTGAAAAATGGGTCTCATGTATTATTGGCAATTGGGCCAAATGACATGTCAAGGCCCAATAAAGTCTTAAAATGGGCTCACGCTCAATGAGTAGATCCAATGCATTTAGAATACTTATAGCAATGGGCTTTGAAAAATGGGTCCACTTGAGCAGTGTAAAGATCAAAGGAAAGGGTTCATAAACAACAGAAAATAATTAAATGGCGAAAATAAATATCACGAGAGAATGGGTTAGTGGCAATATAACAAAGTATAGACATGCACATGAACTGGTGAGGTTTCACGCCTAAACTAAAAGGCTCTACAAATGAGGCTAAGAGGATGATCTTGTTGGGGCTAACGAACAACCTAGAAGGGAGGGTTGAATAGGTTGAATGGTGATGTTTTAAAAGTTTTGCTGAATAACAAAAGATCCCTAGTGATAATGATTACGTGCAACAAACTAGTTTGTGTGATGCTGATAAGTAAAGTCAGAGTATAGAAAGTAAATCACATACAGATGTATAGTGGTTCGGCTTATGAGTAAGCCTACATCCACTCTTAGACTAACAGCATTAGCAGCGATTGGATTCCACTAGTAATTAGCACTCGAGATTACAACTAGCAAGTGTCGTTCCTATATCATGGTAGATCACACTATCAGGAAACAAACATTGCTCTTACATTTGTATCAATACTGAGGGATATTATAGTGAACACAGAGAAGGAGCAGTGATGCTGGTTGCACGGGGCACTTGAGAGTGTGTGCGATATTCTAAATATCAATTACGTTCTCTCGTTGGTTTGCACTCTCACTTCGGTTCAGCAGAATTGCTTCTTTGGCCATCCTTCTCCTTATATAGACCTTCAGCCTTCACATTAGCCATTAGAGGTCTTCAAGGATATGTAGCTGGCCACCAAGGACGCACATCTAGGCATCAAGCACACTAGACATCCTTATCCGCATGGGAGACCAAATATTACTGATCCAGGCAAGAGATAAAAATGCATTGGTCCTGGTTGGAGAGAAAAGGTACATCCCAAGTCAGGAGGTCAGGTAGTACAATTTCAGTCCTTATCAAAAGATCAAGTAGTACAACTCCTCTCGGATGGTACACTATTCATCCGTGTTGTGCACAGTGTCAGCTATCAGCAGTTCTTCTGCAATCTTCGTCTATGGAATCTAGAGCGTTAAACGTATCTATTATGAATTATCAATAGTCATAATGGACAGTGAATATCACACCATTGCAACACCAACTCTATTACTCTTGTCACACCCCGAACCCCGGGCGCGCGAACATCCCTTCCGAACGTCAGGTTAAAGGATGATGTCCCAGGCAAATCATCGACCCATTTCTTTTTATCTTTCGATTACGCAAGCAAGCAGATACAACCCCAGACAACATACAACAGGGATAGGCAAGTTGGAGATACAACAAACCCTTTTATTTATATACTTGATTAGTCCATAAGAGAAGCATATATTACACAAGTCCATTTTGGACCGATCCCCTTAGACCCAAAAAAAAATATCGGGTCGGGTCAGGGCGGACTACCGCCGATACACTACTGCTACACTACCGACTATATACAAGATGGCCTCCAAAAACTCCTCTACAGCTCCTCCACACCTCCGGGCTAACGACACCGGGTCAACCCTAATAACCAAGCGGCGAATCTGGGTCCTCCTCCTCAGAACTCGGATCTGGGTCCTCGACCTCCCCGTCTGGCATGTCAGAATCCATCGTGTCCCAGGTCTAAACGATTGGACCCGCACCCGAGGGTACATCAAACCCCCGAATCGGTCCTATGAGAACACCAGCCTAACGCACGAACCAGGCCTTGAAAAGGTGTGCCACATAGTGTGGCAACCCCTCATCGATCTAGACGGTCGTCACGTGCTGTTCCCACGCATCCTCAGAATTGGCGATATGACGGTAATGAAGTACCGTGGTTAGGTAGATAAGAATGCCAAACCTAACGTGGCGCATGGCCATCTCGAAGACCTGAAAGGCGTTCAGCTAAAGCGCATCAGATATGAATCTCAGCGGGTCAACGCCTAAGTCCGATTAGGACGTTGATTCACGCAAGCAATCTAACAATTCTAGCGAACTAATCCCAACATTCGAAAGACAACCACATGCAACATACCTCGCATTGAGCCATACGACGTATATAACATGGCAGGGAAATACGCAATAAATCAGTCAATCAACCAGAACATTTAGCCAAAGATCATGCACAATGCAACAAGCGCATTCCGGTCATCAGCAGTCAAGAGATACTCCACTCTCGCCGTAGCACAGCCTCATTGCTAGTACTCTTCGGATTAACCGGGTGTCATCCCACAACGTTCACGGCGGCGGCATCCGATAGCCCCCTCAAGACCCCTAAGGCGAGCATATCAGGAATCATTCTAGGAGAGATTATGGACCAACACAAGTTGCGACCGGCATCTAATCAACTGTGGTAATCCGGACAGTACGTCGCCGGCACGAATTGACAGGCAACCAATAAGCCGTGGAATCCCGGACGGTACGTCGTCGGCACACAGACTTATTAGGCAGCGACCCATGCCAACAAGGGTATCGCTCGTGTCCCCAGTTACGTTAGGGTGACACAATAAAACCATCGCGTGACCCCACATTCATCACAGGCACTCATGCCTATTCACATTCGCAATGCAATCACACTCACATCATGATCAAAACCCGGCCTGCGGCCATTTTCATGTTCAAAACCACAATTGGTCACGCGAATATTCAATTCCCATTAAACATTGCATATCGACACTAGTGTGATCATTCAGCATTTAAGCGCAATCAATACTCAGTCCGATCCACGATCAGACATAGCAATTATCGGGCACTGTAAAATAGGCAATTAATCATGGTAACTATTCCACCTAACCATGATTAATCCAACTAGCCACAGTAATTAATTAATCTACCATGGTAACTATTCACTAACCATAGTAACTATTTAACCTAACCACAGTTAACTATCTAATCACGGTAACTATCTATTAACTGCGGTAACTCACTAATTAAACTACTAAGTGCAGTTAACTGTCTAATCAGAGATTAGGGGTTAACTCACTTCGACACTAGCCGCGACCGGCGACTTCGGGCGAGTGGCGGCGGTCCGGCGGAAAATTCCGGTGAACGGTCCTACGAACTCGCCTCAACAATGCAAATGCGGCTACGGCGATGGTTTGCAACGAAGACACTCGAACGACGGCGAATGGGGAAGGGCAGCGGCTGTGGCGATGAAGGCGGAGCTCGAAACGAAGCGGAACGGGCCAGTTCTCCACGACCAACCTCTGATCTGACCAAACCCACGAAGTTCCAGAAACTTCCTCGTAGTCCTTGATCTGACGGTCGCGTAGGCGAAAACGGAGCTCGATTCGCCCTCCGGACGAGCTCAAACGAGAGATTCCAAGTCGGGCGCGCGCTGAAAAATGGAAACACGGGGCTCTCGGGTTTGGGCTCGCGGAACTCTGGGCGACGGCGGCTTTGGTCCAGCAGCACGGCGGAGCTTTGGCGAGCACGGCACACGGTGAAGGGGCTAGGGCGCGAGTGGCGGGGGGTGGTGAGCGGTCCGGCGAACGGTGGACAGCAGTGGTAAGGTGACGATGAAGATGAGGTGATGAAGATGATGAAGGTGAAGTGTGCGTGAGAATGGAGGCGGAAGGGGCTGCCGTGGGTGAGGAGAGAGAGAAGGAAGAGAGAGAGATGAGAGAGAAAATGGTCTTTGAGGGCATTTTGGTCATTTCCATGGTCCAAGGGCAATTTGGTAAATAACCATGGTCAAAAAGCAAGATTTTACTAGCATTTATTGAGATGGGGCCCACGGTCATTCGGTATTAATTGTTTCTGGCGTATATGAATAATATCTGAGGGTATTTCAGTAATCTGACTATTTAGGACTGGTTCAGAATGTTTGGTTCAGGGTTGGCACGCGCCCGAAGGAATTGGGCGAGAATTATCTACGGCGCGACTAAACTAATCGAACTACAATTAACTACGCTTCAATCGACGATCAACATCCTCCAGATTGAACGATTCCGCGTCCGATAAATGTTGCTAAATTCCAATAGTCCAATATCATTCATATAATAAGCCTTGAAATTTCGGGACGTCACAACTCTTCCCCCCTTGGGAAATTTCGTCCCCGAAATTAAAATATTACACCACCTCAAAAAGAAAAGGGTACCTACTCTTCATTGACTCTTCACTTTCCCACGTCGCTCCCTCTGTTCCATGGTGTTGCCAAATAACCTTTTCCAACGGAATTGTCTTGTTTCGCAGAACCTGGTCTTTCCTCTCTTCGATCCTCATCGAACGTTCCACGTACGATACACGCTCATCCACTTCAATCTCTTCAAAGCTCAGGACGTGAGCTGGATTCGGTTCGTACTTCCTCTACATAGATACATGGAATACGTCATGTACCTGAGCAAGTCTCGGTGGCAACGCGAGACGATAAGCCAAATTTCTAATCCGCTCCAAGATCTCGAACAGCCCAACATATCTCAGGCTTAACTTTCCCTTCTTGCCGAAACAAGATGTCCCTCTCATAGGCGACACCTTCAGAAAGACATGATCACCGACTTGAAACTCCAATGGTCTGCGTCGCTTGTCAACATAACTCTTCTGACGGCTCTGAGCTGTCTTCAGCCTTTCTCTGATGATTTTCATTGTATCCAATAACTGTTGCACTAACTCGGGACTGGTGATTTTCCTCTCACCAACTTCGTCCCAACAGATTGGCGTTCTACAAGGCTTGCCATACAACGCTTCGAAAAGCGCCATTTTGATACTTTGCTGATAGCTGTTGTTGTAGGCGAATTCGACCAAATGAAGCTGTCCTTCCCAGTTGCCTTTGAAATCCAATACACATGCCCGCAACATGTCCTCAAGCGTCTGGATTGTACTTTCAGACTGGCCATCCGTTTGCGGGTGATAAACCGTACTAAATTGCAGCTTTGTTCCCAACGCGGTTTGCAAGCTTTGCCAAAAGGTAGACGTGAACCTGGGATCACGGTCCGACGTGATCCTCACTGGTACACCATGCAGACGTACGATCAGACGTACAGAAAAATCTGCTAACCTTTCCAAAGCGAAGTCATTTCTCACTAGGATGAAATGTGTTGACTTCGTCAACCTGTCCACTATGACCCAAATTGAATCATTGCCCCTTTGGTTCCTCGGCAAACTTGTCACGAAATCCATCGTGATGTGTTCCTACTTCCATTCCGGAATCTCAAGCGGCTGTAACAACCCTCCAGGCTTACAATGCTGTGCTTTGACCTGCTGGCACGTTAGACATTTTGCCACATGCTTGGCTATGTCCGTCTTCATGCCACTCCACCAGAAATACTGTCTCAGATTCTAATACATCTTCGTACTACCCGAATAAACACTGTAGCTGCTACGATGTGCCTCTGACAAGATTTCTTCCCTAAGACTCTTATCAGCGGGCACACACGAACGTCCTCTGAACTTCAATATTCCATCCTCAGCTACCTGAAAATCTTCTTTCCTTTTCTCTGAGCCCTCTTGAAGGACTTTCTGAATGGCAGGATCTGTCGATTGCAGTATCTTATTCCTTGCTTGCACCTCCGGCTCAATTCTCAACGTAGCCATCAAACTCGACAGACGGCCTACCTCCAACTTAAACTCGGAGTCTCGCACCTCCTCCAGAAGACGCCACTCCCGGACCATCAACTAGGCAATTGTCGACTTCCGACTTAGCGCATCAGCAACTTTGTTAGCCTTTCCCATATGGTACAAGATCTCGTAGTCATAATCCTTAAGAAGTTCCATCCATCAACGTTGCCTCATGTTCAACTCCTTCTGAGAGAATAGATACTTTAGACTTTGATGATCGGTGTAGACTTGGAACCTTTCTCCTACCAGGTAGTGTCTCCAAATCTTAAGGGCAAACACGATCGCTGCTAACTCTAGATCGTGCGTCGGGTAATTCAACTCGTGCGGTCTCAACTGACGAGAAGCGTATGCAACTACTCTCCCATGTTGCCTAAGCACACAGCCTAGTCCCTTGAAGGATGCATCGCTGTAAATCTCATATCCTCCAGGACCAGACGATATTGTCAAAACAGGAGCCGTAGTTAGCTTCTGCTTAAGCTCTTGGAAACTACGTTCGCATTTATCTGTCCACTCAAATTTCTCGTCCTTCTTCAACAGGCGTATCAATGGCAAGGCTATCGCGGAGAACCTTTTCACGAAGCGTCTATAGTAGCCTGCTAAACCCTAGAAACTTCGCACTTCTGTCACTGACGTTAGTCTCGGCCAATCCATGACCGCTTCAATCTTGGTTGGGTCTACCGATATTCCTTCTCCAGAAATTATGTGACCAAGGAAGGCTACGCGAGCTAGCCAGAACTCTCACTTGCTAAACTTAGCAAACAACTGGTGTTTCCGAAGAGTCTCTAACACTGTCCTCAAGTGTTGCTCATGTTCCTCAGGGTTCTTAGAGTACACCAAAATATCGTCAATAAACACTATGACGAATTTGTCCAAATACTCACTGAATACCCCGTTCATCAAGTCCATGAAAGCAGTTGGAGCATTTGTCAGACCAAACGGCATCATTGTGAATTCATAGTGACCATAGCGCGTCCTAAAAGTCGTCTTCGGTATATCCTCCTTTTTGATCCTTAGCTAGTGGTATCCTGTCCGTAGGTCGATCTTGGAGAATACCGAAGCTCCTTGAAGTTGGTCAAACAAGTCGTCAATCCTTGGCAACGGATACTTGTTCTTGACTGTCACCTAGTTAAGCTGATAGTAGTCGATGCACAGATGAAGTGATCCATCCTTCTTCCTCACAAACAAAATAGGCGCTCCCCACGAAGATGCACTTAGACGGATCTATCCTTTATCCAACAATTCCTGCATTTGTACCTTCAGTTCCTTGAGCTCCGACAACGCCATCCGATACGGTGCCTTTGAGATTGGCTCCGTACCAGGGGCTAACTCAACCACGAACTCTATTTCCCTTTCCGGCGGTAAGCCAGGCAACTCTTTAGGAAAGACGTCAGGGAACTCACTTACCACAGCAATATCCTCTAACCTTAACTTCTCAGCCAACACATCTACAACAGACGCCAAATAACCTTGGCAACCACCATCCAACAACCGAGTCGCTTCCAGCGACGACACTAAGGGGATTGAAGTTCCCCCTCGGTTCCCAACAAACTTGAAACTAACCCCATTCAATGGGTTAAACAGGATAGTCTTACTATGACAATCCAAAACAGCTCTTTGCTCAGTGAGCCAGTCCACACCAACAATCAAATCGAAATCAAATATAGCTAGCACAATCAGATTTATCCTTCCCTCATGACCATCTACAACCAACCTATAATCAGTACATCCTACTGCAGCCATAATATTATCCTTAAGCGGTGTAGATATCCTAAAAACTGAACTTAATGGTTCTGTACTCATGCCAGCTAGCTTAACGAACTGATCAACAACAAAGCTGTGGGAAGCTCCTGAATCAAACAATGCATAAGCTACTTGGTTATGCAAGAAGACCGTACTTGAAATGGTCGGCGAGTCTTTCGCCTCTTCGCGGGTGACAGCATACACCCTTCCTTGTACTGGCGGTCGATTCTGAAAGTTCTGCAGAACATTCCCTCGTATTTGACCTCCCTGCTGCAACTGTCCTCCCATCTGTCTCTAACGACAATCTCTGACTTGGTGGCCATGCCTGCCACAACCGAAACAAGCACCTGACCTCCTTGGGCACGGGGCAGACCTATGCTTCTGTCGACAAAACGGGCACACGACGTCGGGGCGAAACGTCAGCTTCCCAACAGCATTCTCCCTGTTAGGCGGAATGGGATTCCTATTACCCATCATTGGTCCTTTACCGAACCTTCGGTAATCCCTCATGGCAGGAGTGAACCGCGGTCCAGATGCGGTTGCCCTTTCAGCAACATCCCTTTCCACCAGCTGAGCTCTCTCATACAGCTCATTGTAGTCTCTCAGGTTGAACGGCACTAACATGCTCTTAATCTCCGGCTTCAACCCATCTCTGAACCTCCTCACCCTATCCTCAGGGTTATCCACCATCCTTGGTGCATACTTGGACAGTTCGACAAACTTTGCCTCATATTGGTCCACCGATGACTGATTCTGGCGAAGATGCAGAAATTCATCCATCTTCTGCTCTCGCGCACAATCCGAGAAGTACTTGCCATTGAAGGCTTCCACAAAGTCACCCCACTCCGGGATCGCACACTCAGGAAACACACTTCCTTGCGTGGCCCTCCACCACGAGCTAGCGTTACCCTGCAGTTGGTAGACAGCCAGCATTACCTTCTCTTCCTCCGAGCATCCTAACAAGGCAAAGGCCTTCTCCAAATCCTCCATCCATGAGGTGGCAGCCTCTGGGTCACCAGTTCCCGAAAATCTCGACGGTTTAAGCTTTAGAAACTGCTCTACCAATCTGTGAGCCTGTGGTCTGCGGATCTCGTCTTCAGCTAACGAACCCTCCTGTGGATTACCAGCTGTAGCTTGGTTCCTCATTTGCTGCCCCATCAGGTTCCCCATGATTTTCAAGGCTTATAGGATCCCGTCCACTCTAGGATCTGCATGAACTACCCCTTCTCTGGGTATTTTTGGTTCATCCACCCTACCAACTCTGGGTCTTGCTAGGGCGGCCCTTCCTCTGCCTCTGCACGCTGCAGGAATGCGGTTCTCAATCGCTTCAGGAACAATTGGAGCTACCCTTTCCGTAGGTACTCTCGGGACACGATCCCTCTCCAATTCGGGATCCACCTGAGTTGCCCTACCTTGGGGCGCTCTCCGACTACGGCTACTCATCCTGCAGGACTGTAAGGACTCCTACTCGCCCAAAGCAACACGTGATGAGAACTCAGGTTTACTACTAACAACAATCAAGAAGCAAACATAAGCATAGGGTTTCAATCCTATTGACTATTCCAAACCCAGCGCACCTTGTCACTCCACAAACCATGCTCTGATACCAAAACGGGGATGTCACACCCTGAACCCCAGGCGCACGAATATCCCTTCCGAACATCAGGTCAAAGAATGATTTCCCAGGCAGATCATCGACCCATTTCTTTTTATCTTTCGATTACGCAAGTGGAAGCAAATACAACCCCAGACAACATACAATAGGGATAGGCAAGTAGGAGATACAACAAACAACAACAACAACAAACCCTTTTATTTATATACTTGATTAGTCCATAAGAGAAGCATATATTACACAAGTCCATCTTGGACCGATCCCTTTAGACCCACAAAAAGATACCGGGTCGAGTCAGGGTGCACTACTGCCAATACACTACTGCTACACTACCGACTATATACAAGGCAGCCTCCAAAAACTCCTCCACAGCTCCTCCACACCCCCGGGCTAACGACACCGGGTCAACCTTGATAACCAGGCGGTGAATCTAGGTCCTCCTCCTCAGAACTCGGATCTGGGTCCTCGACCTCCCCGTCCGGCATGTCAGAATCCATCGTGTCTCAGGTCTGAATGATTGGACCCGCACCCGAGGATACATCAAACCCTCGAATCGATCCTATGAGAACACCAGCCTAACGCACGAACCAGGCCTTGAAAAGGTGTGCCACATAGTGTGGCAACCCCTCATCGACCCAGACAGTCGTCACATGCTGTTCCCACACGTCCTCAGAATTGGCGAAATGACGGTAATGAAGTACCGTGGTTAGGTCGACAGGAACGCCAAACCTAACGTGGCGCACGGCCATCTCGAAGTCCTGAAAGGCATTCAGCCAAAGCGCATGAGATATGAATCTCAGCGAGTCAACGCCTAAGTCCGATTAGGACGTTGATTCACGCAAGCAATCTAACAATTCTAGCGAACTAATCCCAACATCTAAAAGATAACCACATGCAACATACCTTGCCTTGAGCCATACGACGTATATAACATGGCAAGGAAACATGCAATAAATCAGTCAATCAACCAGAACATTCAGCCAAAGATCATGCACAATGCAACAAACGCGTTTCGGTCATCAGTAGCCAAGAGATACTCCACTCTCGCCGTAGCACAGCCTCACTGCTAGTACTCTTCCAGATTAACCGGGCGTCTTCCCACAATGTTCACGGCGACGGCATCTGATAGCCCCCTCAAGACCCCTAAGGCGAGCATACCAGGAATCATTTCAGGAGGGACTACGGACCAACACAAGTTGCGACGGGCATCTAATCAACCATGGTAATCTGGACAGTACGTCGCCGGCACGGACTGACAGGCAACCAATAAGCCGTGGAATCCCGGACAATACGTTCGCCGACACACAGACTTATTAGGCAGCGACCCATGCCAACAAGGGTATCGCTCATGTCCCCAGTTACGTTAGAATGACACAATAAAACCATTGCGTGACCCCACATTCATCACAGGCACTCATGCCGATTCACATTCGCAATGCAATCACACTCACATCATGATCAAAACCCGGCTTGTGGCCATTTTCATGTTCAAAACCACAGTTGGTCACACGAATATTCAATTCCCATTAAACATGGCATATCGACACTAGTGTGATCATTCAGTATTTAAGCGCAATCAACACTCAGTTCGATCCATGATTAGACACCAGCAATTATCGGGCACAGCAAAATAGGCAATTAATCATGGTAACTATTCCACCTAACCATGATTAATCCAACTAGCCATAGTAATTAATTAATCTACCATGGTAACTATTCACTGACCATAGTAACTATTTAACCTAACCACAGTTAACTATCTAATCACGGTAACTATCTATTAACTGCGGTAACTAACTAATTAATTACGGTAACTCACTAATTAAACTACTAAGTGCAATTAACTACCTAATCAGGAATTAGGGGTTAACTCACTTCGACACTGGTGGCGACGGTCGGCGGCGACCGGCGACGGTCGGCGGCGACCGGCGGTGAGCGGCGACGGCGGCGGCTTCCGGCGAGCGGCGGCGGTCCGGCGGAAAATTCTGGCGAACGGTCCTACGGACTCGCCTCAACGCGAACGCGGCTACGACGATGGTTTGCAACGAAGACACTCGAACGACGGCGAATGGGCAAGGGAAGCGGCTGTGGCGACGAAGGCAGAGCTTGAAACGAAGCGGAACGTGCCGGTTCTCCACGACCAACCTCTGTTCTGACCAAACCCATGAATTTCCAGAAAATTCCTGGACAAAAAGTCCTCATATCCTCGTAGTCCTTGATCTTACTGTCGCATAGGCAAAAACGGAGCTCAATTCGCCCTCCGGACGAGCTCAAACGAGAGATTCCAAGTCGGGCGCGCGCTAAAAACGGAAACACAGGGCTCTCGGGTTTGGGCTCGCGGAACTCCGGGCGACGGCGGCTTCGGTCCTGCAGCAGGCAGAGCGTCGTCGAGCACGACGCACGGTGACGGGGCTAGGGCGTGAGTGGCGGGGGGTGGTCGGCGATCCGGCGAACGGTGGACGGCGGTGGCAAGGTGACGACGAAGATGAGGTGATGAAGATGATGAAGGTGAAGTGTGCGTGATAATGGAGGGGGAAGGGGCTGCCGTGGGTGAGGAGAGAGAGAAGGAAGAGAGAGAGAGGAGAGAGAAAATGGTCTTTGAGGGCATTTTGGTCATTTCCATGGTCCAAGGGCAATTTCCTAAATAACCATGTCAAAAAGCAAGATTTGACTAACATTTATTGAGGTGGGGCCCACGGTCATTCGGTATTAATTATTTCTGGCGTATATGAATAATATCTAAGGGTTTTCGGTAATCTGACGATTTAGGACTGGTTCAGAATGTTTGGTTCAAGGTTGGCACGGGCACGAAGGAATTCGGCGAGAATTATCTACGGCGCAACTAAACTAATCGAACTACAATTAACTACGCTTCAATCGACGATCAACGTCCTCTAGATTGAACGATTTCACGTCCGATAAATGTTGCTAAATTCCAACAGTCCAATATCATTCATATAATAAGCCTTGAAATTTCAGGACATCACAACTCTAAACTAACAAGCACATGCATTATCACTAGTCTTGTTTGTGAGTAACTTGGCTGACAATCTTCAGTGATGATATCCACTCAATGACTTGTTAAGGTAGCCACAATGACCTTAACATCTTTCATTAGTACCAAAGAAATCTAAGAACAGTGTCTCGACTGGTCTTTCCAAGCTGCCCTGATATATCCTCGTGGCACTTGTTCACTCGTCTATCACAACATTGTTTATCATCTTTGCTGACAATGTAGGGTCATTGATAATGGTAACTAAATTCACCATTTGCACTCATCATGATAAATATTAGAACTAAAGATTGTTTTGTGATCATCAATATATCATAGGGATGTTTTCCAACAGATTCGACTAGTCACAGTCTCACGTACTAAGGTCAAAACTGAAAGATTTTATGGGACCACTGCCAACTGTTCTAAAAGCTTAAGCTGTTAGATGAAGGCGTGGTTTAATATTTAATTACTCTAACACTCCCCATCACGCTTAGTCTGGTCTTTTTTGCCTAGTACTAAGCGTGGACATATTTCATTGGGGAGGCAAATAGGGGCCTGGAAAGATTTGAACTCAAGACCTCCTACTCTGATACCATGAAAGATTTTATGGGACCACTGCCAACTGTTCTAAAAACTTGAGCTGTTAGATAAAGGCGTAGTTTAATATTTAATTACTCTAACAGAAACATCTTAACTCCGAATCAGTCAAAAGGTTATCCTATAGTCACATAGTCTCACAGACAAAGATAACACTTTTGACACCAAGAAAGGATATTTGGGGTTGAGAAGGGCAACCTCCACTTTGTAGTCTCGCGATCGACATCGTATCCTTCCCAACACCATCGTAAATATTTCTGGACCACGGTCAAGGTCCGACGAAAGGATGACTATGTAAACGTGTAGTACTAAAACATTAAAAGCATGCACAGTAATCTATAATGTAGCTTCAATATTGAATTAGACATTCATTCTCAACACCTTCTTACAAAATAAGGGTTAAGAAACATTGCATTCCATATAACTATAATCTGCAAAAACATTTATTACTTGATTTATTGACTTCTATAAAAGAAAAAAAAGCGGTGCACAAAATCTTGTTTGGTTGAGTATCTTTGTTGGCCGCCCAGAAGAATCCCTTCAAACCGCATAGTGAACCTAAAAAGAAAATACAGTAGGACAAACAAGGGGAGTATCAAATTCTCCCTCTGTGAGTTTTCTAAGTGAGTTCTCTGTGAGAGATTGTGATAAATACTTGTGGGTTTGCTTTGGATGTAATTTAGGTATGGAAAACACTCGAGCACGAGTGAATGTAACTCTTTGATTCTCCGATTATTAGTAGATTATTTGCTATTGACTCCCTCCGTTGAGTAGGCATCAACACTCGGACCGAATCACGTAAATCTCTAGTGCACGTTATATTCCCCGCTTATTTCTCTAGTGATTTTGTATTGATTTAATTGCAAAATCAGGTTAGCTTTGATGTTATATCACAACACAATGATATTCTTGACAAGATTCGTGAACTAAGCCGGTCAGCTCGAGTGAAAATTCTTTTGCCAGGATACAATGCACAGATACTAGTCAATCTCACTTTGATTGCGTAATACGCCAAGGATGAATACGATTCTAAGTCTTGAAAGTGATAGTCAATATGGAGTAGATTTTTTTGATTGACAATGGAAGTGACGGACAAAGAGAATAGGGACAGATCAGTGAAGGCCATTCTTCGTTCGAATGGTCACATGAAGACCATTGTGGGAAGGCAAATTCATGTCTATCCACTAGTGTAGCTTCATTCCAATGGGAGGACGAACCTTAATCTCAAACAATCCCATACTTAATCCAATGTAGGAAAAATCCTATCCAAATTAAGGTAGAAGTGTGGAGTGAGTGAGCACGAGATCAAGTGAGGGCAAGAGAGAACGAAGAGAAAGTCACATAGGTGAGTTAGTCTAAGTATATTGTAAATCCATTTATAACCCATTTAAAACTTTCATTTATTGAATATAGTTAACCCACATAACAATTCAATACATCATATACGGGTTAAGAAATGTGTTTATGGCCCGTTTTGACATATTTACTTGAGACGGATGGTTAAGGGAAAAATGACTCGCTAGTCAACATTGGAGTCTCTGTCCCTCCACCTAAGACTCTAAGTTTTGTTCACATCTCAGTTCATCCTTTGTTTACATTTATTTTCATGCAAACAATTACATGGAAAATTATGCATTTACCCACACTTTTGTGCGTGGTATTTGAATAAAAGTATGTTATATCTACATATATATTTGGTTGTTTATTGGTTTAAGGTGTGTATATTCTTCAAGGAAATCATGGCAATGACATTAAGGAGGGAGAGGGAGATGGGGTACTAAGGGAGTGGGGTAGTTGGACAGAGTTATTGGGCTCTGCTGCACAGCTCATGGCTTTGCTTATTAGGCAACGCAAGGACTGAGAGAGATCAAATAGCAATCACATCCTTATTTATTTAGGCCGACAATCTTAACATACTTCCTCTACCCAGGGCCCCGTCCGTCAGTCACCTCTTTCGTCCTCTTTACTTGGAAACATCTGACCCCTTCAAGATCCACAAAATCAAAAGATATGAGTTCTCGCACTGGAAATACTTGTTGGTTCTTTTAAGGCACTGCTGAGCACTTATCTCGGCTAGCGAGAGCTCTTTAGGGCTTTACCATGGAGAGAGGAAACATAAAGATAGGATTTCACAAAACAATGATTCGCTCGATAGGATTCATGATCTATGCCAGTCAGTTCGGATGAAAATTCTGTTCCGAGGATACAACGCCCAAACACTAAGTCTTTCTCATTTAGATTGCGTACTAGGCCAAGGATGAATACGATTCTATGTCTCGAAAGTGGATGGTCAAAGAGAACAGGGACCGAATACGGATTGTAAGATTGTGTCAATATAATATCGACTTATTCGAGGTGCATGGAGAGAGTCAACATAAAGATAGGATCAGCTACAATGTTTTATAGGGAAAAAAAAAAGCTAGTATAGTTTGGTTTCTCAATGATCAAATTCAATTCTCATTATTTTCCTCACTTTGAATTGTCCTCATAACGTCAATATATGACTTCCCCTTAAGCTCACGAGAGAAGAGTCCTCGGAAGTAATCGGCAACGCCTATTCTCTTGAATAGTGCCAACTTGTCTGGTTTGATCAGGCTCGGTGCAGGACCCATTTCCCCTTCCAATTTCGGGCTATAAAATGTGGCGATTGAGAGCCTCTCCTTTATCGAGTTAACTGTTGCTCGGTACTCAATGCTATGATAGGTACCATTCGTCACAATCTGTGTCAATCATAAAACACAAACCTTTTTGTCAAATCTCTGATTAATTTTCTCAGACTATTTAGCTCATTCCACGTATTGCAATTCCGAAAAGATATACGTAATTACACACATTTTTTACACTCCATTATTGGTTATGTCCAACTGTGATTTTGTATTGATTTAATTGCAAAATCAGGTTAGCTTTGATGTTATATCACAACACAATGATATTCTTGACAAGATTCGTGAACTAAGCCGGTCAGCTCGAGTGAAAATTCTTTTGCCAGGATACAATGCACAGATACTAGTCTTTCTCACTTTGATTGCGTAATACGCCAAGGATGAATACGATTCTAAGTCTTGAAAGTGATAGTCAATATGGAGTAGATTTTTTTGATTGACAATGGAAGTGACGGACAAAGAGAATAGGGACAGATCAGTGAAGGCCATTCTTCGTTCGAATGGTCACATGAAGACCATTGTGGGAAGGCAAATTCATGTCTATCCACTAGTGTAGCTTCATTCCAATGGGAGGACGAACCTTAATCTCAAACAATCCCATACTTAATCCAATGTAGGAAAAATCCTATCCAAATTAAGGTAGAAGTGTGGAGTGAGTGAGCACGAGATCAAGTGAGGGCAAGAGAGAACGAAGAGAAAGTCACATAGGTGAGTTAGTCTAAGTATATTGTAAATCCATTTATAACCCATTTAAAACTTTCATTTATTGAATATAGTTAACCCACATAACAATTCAATACATCATATACGGGTTAAGAAATGTGTTTATGGCCCGTTTTGACATATTTACTTGAGACGGATGGTTAAGGGAAAAATGACTCGCTAGTCAGCATTGGAGTCTCTGTCCCTCCACCTAAGACTCTAAGTTTTGTTCACATCTCAGTTCATCCTTTGTTTACATTTATTTTCATGCAAACAATTACATGGAAAATTATGCATTTACCCACACTTTTGTGCATGGTATTTGAATAAAAGCATGTTATATCTACATATATATTTGGTTGTTTATTGCTTAAGGTGTGTATATTCTTCAAGGAAATCATGGCAATGACATTAAGGAGGGAGAGGGAGATGGGGTACTAAGGGAGTGGGTAGTTGGACAGAGTTATTGGGCTCTGCTGCACAGCTCATGGCTTTGCTTATTAGGCAACGCAAGGACTGAAAGAGATCAAATAGCAATCACATCCTTATTTATTTAGGCCGACAATCTTAACATACTTCCTCTACCCAGGGCCCCGTCCGTCAGTCACCTCTTTCGTCCTCTTTACTTGGAAACATCTGACCCCTTCAAGATCCACAAAATCTAAAGATATGAGTTCTCGCACTGCAAATACTTGTCGGTTCTTTGAAGGCACTGCTGAGCACTTATCTCGGCTAGCGAGAGCTCTTTAGAGCTTTACCATGGAGAGAGGAAACATAAAGATAGGATTTCACAAAACAATGATTCGCTCGATAGGATTCATGATCTATGCCAGTCAGTTCGGATGAAAATTCTGTTCCGAGGATACAACGCCCAAACACTAAGTCTTTCTCATTTAGATTGCGTACTAGGCCACGGATGAATACGATTCTATGTCTCGAAAGTGGATGGTCAAAGAGAACAGGGACCGAATACGGATTGTAAGATTGTGTCAATATATTATCGACTTATTCGAGGTGCATGGAGAGAGTCAACATAAAGACAGGATCAGCTACAATGTTTTATAGGGAAAAAAAAAAGCTAGTATAGTTTGGTTTCTCAATGATCAAATTCAATTCTCATTATTTTCCTCACTTTGAATTGTCCTCATAACGTCAATATATGACTTCCCCTTAAGCTCACGAGAGAAGAGTCCCCGGAAGTAATCGGCAACGCCTATTCTCTTGAATAGTGCCAACTTGCCTGGTTTGATCAGGCTCGGTGCAGGACCCATTTCCCCTTCCAATTTCGGGCTATAAAATGTGGCGATTGAGAGCCTCTCCTTTATCGAGTTAACTGTTGCTCGGTGCTCAATGCTATGATAGGTACCATTCGTCACAATCTGTGTCAATCATCAAACACAAACCATTTTGTCAAATCTATGATTAATTTTCTCAGACTATTTAGCTCATTCCACGTATTGCAATTCCGAAAAGATATACATAATTACACACATTTTTTACACTCCATTATTGGTTATGTCCAACATGTTATTCAAGATGGTTATTGCATACACAACTGTATAAACTTTTGTTTATAGAGATTATACATCTAAAGATATCTTGAAAAATGTATATGTAATTAGGTGGAACTCTGCCTCAAAACAATAGAGATAGGGTCGAAAATCTTTACCTCTAAAATGTCTCCCACATTGACGACGAAAGCATTAGGAAGGGGCTTGACAGGAATCCACTTGCCCTCATTTCGTATTTGGAGACCTTCCATTTCATTGACTTGGAGAAGAATGGTGAGGCCTATGGCGTCGGAGTGAGGGGTGAGGCCGATGACCAGCTCAGGTCGTAGACACGGAGGGTAATAGTTCATCCTAAAGGCTTGTAGGCCCTCATCAAACAGTTCTATCATCTCCTTGGTGTCCATCTTCAGAGCTTTCGCCATGAGAAGGAGAACCTTCATTGCAACGTCTCGGAGGGCCGAAGAGTATTCATCCAAGACATCTCTACATAATAATAAGATGATACAAATAAGAATTGGTTACAAAGTTGAGAGAGAAAGGTATTCTCACAAAATATGAGACATTGATACCAGTAGTTTATTTTTAATTAAGTAAATAATAGTTCATCTCGACGGTAAGGGATGTGTAGAAAGCACTGAGACAGGTTGTATATTCAACATTCACCATTTTGATAAAATTAAGGTATTCCTGAATATGTGCGCTAGTCTTGAAGGCAGTCTTTCACATGTGCTGCACATGTGAGCCCAATTCACATGCACCATTGGCTCCAATAAGTCTTTCCAATGGTACTTCTAGGGTCGAAATTCAATGAAACATAGCAGAAGATAAGAGTTATTCAAATAAAATTGTATCATGTAGGCACTCATGCGCGTCTTATATTCCACGCCATCTCTCTCTGGTTTCATGTTGCTCAAGTTCGAGTTGTTGCCTTAGTAGACTAATCTCACCAAAATCTCAAGCTAGTAGCACGTATTTTACGTCCATGTAGATGTAAATCAAAGTGACCATATTTGCACACGGAATGAGACACACCAATTACGTACATAGTGATGTTATATTGTAGCTTACGTATTAAAATGTTTCACCACAATACAGAATGAATTCTAATCTAACAAATCCTTTGCGTCCTTTCGTTTCCTTCGTGTGTTTAATATTGTGCTAAATATTTCTACATCAGGGCCATTGTTGGCAATTGATTTGGGAAGATATTCTGATTCCCAAAATCCCATTTCTAGTCAGCATGTCTCCGTCACTTTCCAAAAAGTGCCGGGTCCGTCCTCTCATCTTTTCTCGTTTACAAAAGTGAAATGCCTGAATCCCAATTTATAGAATTTTTTCCATGCGTGGTACTCGGATGGCGTTAACAACCATCTCATTTGCCCATGAAAAGCTGAAACGACTCCACATCTTTTGGCCTTTCTGGCTTAGCCATCGGCAAACTTTTCCACGTTCAAGAGCAAAGCAATAAATTGTTGTCTCTCTAGGGATACCCAAGTTGGTAAAAACTTATATTTCGTTTATTTCGCGCAAATTAAATTACTTGAAAAATATTTTCGTAAAAGTGATCGCTTATATTACTTGAAATAATTAGTTAATGAGAAATATTGTCATTGTCGGCAACACTTTATGTCCAAACAGTTTTCGTGAATGGTGAAAATATTTTTTGTTAAAAAGTTGGGATTTTTTTTATTTTTGGCCGCTAGTGTTGTGCTTTTTCGGATTAGATTAAAAATATGCTCTTAAACTTACAGATGTTCACCCAACATAATCAAACCATGGTCCGCCATCGCAGACCACTTTCGTCACCATTCTCTCTCTATCTCTCTCACTTACTAGGGGGGATTCGCGCATGTGGTCACCCAGCCTCTGTCGACCTTGAATCTAGGCTGATTGGGGGATGTCCATTACAACTTGAGAGAGAGATGGGAAAGTAGAAGAAAAGACAATTGGGACATAAATTGTACTACCCTAAATTTAAACAAACTGGATCTCATTGATATATGCATGAGAGAGAGAGAACCTGAAGGGAGAAGGAAGCATGGGAAAAAGGTGAGGTTTTCTCGAATGTCTGGGGAGGGACACCATGTAAAAGAGGTCGGCCCAATCAAGCTTCTGCTCCTCGGACACAACAAACGCCTGACCAAAACCCTCCAAGTCTCCTTCTTCTTGCCAAAACTTCCTTTTCTCCTCCATTGGAAGCTTGAAGAGCTCTTGTATTCCCAGCTTCACCTCTTCCACCAATGAACAACTCACTCCATGATTTATCAACTGCGTGCACAAAAAGGGATCGGTTAGCTTGAAAAGTTGATTCTCGGAAAAAAAAAAAAATCCGAACCTTTTGTCTCAAGTAGCCCTCACAAAAAGAAAATGCAAAAGCTACTCTTGTGAATTTTTACCTGGAAGAATCCCCAATCTCTGCATGCAACGTGCAACTTTTCAAGCTCGGAATCCATCAGATCATTGCTTGATGAGAGCTTGTTCAGGTCAATTATTGGTACTTTAAGTAACAAAGATTCATGATCATCTTCCATGAACGGATGATCTTGGTCAGTACGGATATAGCGAGCCGGGACTTCGGTTATGGCCTCTTTTGCAAACTCTTGAACATTTGGGACTGGAAGAGAACCACCAAGTTTTGTGCGATTCGCATCCATCAGTCGCAACGAGAGGATTGGATATGAAAACCTTAAAAGAGGAGGTTATGAGTTGTAGCATATATTTGAAGGTTTTTCTATGGCCGTAGGATGAAATGGAGGAGGTTCCTTATTTATAGTTGTGTCAAGAGTCCGTACATTTTAAGTCACAAGAACATGTCCAGTTGCAATGTGTAGTTTGTCGATAGAATGACACATCAAGTGCCAATATTTGTGTATGGTGCTCACTTTGGTGCCAATTTTATTTTTTCGATCACTTAACTACCATTTTTTTTAAACGATTATTTGAGTATCAACTCCAGTAAGCATCGTCGGAAATCTTACGTGGCATCTACGTGGCTCGCCGGAGGATCCCAATCAGTAATAAAAAAGCCAAAAATCAATAAAAAAATTTCATGTAATATTAAAAAAATTTAAAAAAAAGCTAAAAATTTGAAAACAAAATCACAAGTCGCTGGGGCGAGGGCTTGCATAGCCCTCGCTGCTGCCGCCCTACCATCACCGACAATGGCCGGTGAGGGTGGGGGATGAGTCGGCGAGGGTCGCCAGATCTACGAGGTCGAGCCCTTGCCAGCCATCGGCGGGGCTCGCTGGCCGCTGGCCGGGGGTTTCGGCGACCCTCGCAAGCCCATCCCCCACCCTTGGCCAGCCATGGTGGGACGGTGGTAGCGAGATTTTTAGTTTCCAGCTTATTTTTAAATTTTAATTTAACTTTATTTTTAAAAAAATTAGCTTAATGTGTAAAAGTCAATCCACATGGACGGAATTTTCTAAAAAAATGGCACATGGACTTATTTTTAAAAAAAATTGGCACGTGGACTGCCTTTTTAAAAGAAAAATCCACATAAAATTAAAAAATTAATTTAAAAATGCCACGTGGACTGTTTGGCCAGAATTTCTCGCCATTGGCACTTAAGTGATCATTTTTTTTTTCCGATTTGGTACTTAAATGAGCCACAAAAAATATTGGCACCAAAAAGAGCATGTGCACAAATATTTACACTTGAGGTGTCCTTGTGCCGTAGTTTATCATCATGTGATTTAGTCACATATGGAGAAACATCAAAATCGAAGCTAAATCTCACCAAAACGCACTAATTAGAAGTTAGGTTTGGACCATAGATTTCCCAAATCATATCTTGACTTTATCTTTACCTGAAAATGACATGGTCCATATTGGGCTGTTTACTGGCTTCTAGCGAAACGAAACCGCCAACTTGTAGAAGTAGGACTTCTTATAGATGTGATAACAAATTTTATACTAAAGGTTTTTTTTTTAACGCTAAATGATGTGGAATTTGTTTTGTTATAATACAGGACATGGGCGTGGAGACCCACTATCTAGCAGTCCATAAAACACTATGTAGATCTTATGAATCGGTTAACTTCAGGTTTTGGAACGTGCTGGTGGCCTTCATCCGTTTACATGCCGAAACTTGAATGAGTTACCTTCGAAATTCTGAGCTGGAAATACTTTGAAACCCCAACTGTGTCAACTTTGGGGGTGAATAATGTGACAATTTCTTATTAGGTGTTTAAAGAAGTCGATCATTCAATCCATGGACCAGCTTTCCAAAACTTCCCACATCGATTAATAAGCTCATTAAAATGTCATAGTACAACCATATTTTTCCTTACAAAATTGATTCACAAATAGTATGGCAAATTTCTTATTTATGTGTTCATTTACAGCTTGTCACATCTATTTATGTGGTCCCCTTCATGTTCCCGTAAAAGGGAAGACTTCTATAACCGCACGGGGTCACGGACCACACTACTTGTCCTAGATCAATTACACTTTCCTCAGTATAATTCAGTTGATAATTGAGACATGAGAGTGATGACAAAGAGTCGTAACCAATTTAAACCCATTGACAAAAACATATGACTGGCTTTCTTGCTTTTCTAGGATAGATTAAGACCCTTAACCGCCCATTCCCCATCACACTGATCACAAATCCCTCCTTGTACAAATCACTCCTTCCCAAATTTAAACTCACTGACAAAAACTTCTTTTAGCCAAATTAGTTGATAATTAAGCCATGACAGTGAGGACAAAGAGTCTTAACCAATTTAAACCCAATGAAAAAGACATATGACTGGCTTTCTTGCTTTTCTAGGATAGATTAAGACCCTTCACAGCCCATTCCCCAATACAGTGATCACAAATCCCTCATTCCCAAATTTAAACCCACTAACAAAAACATCTTTTAGCCAATTTAGTTGATAATTGAGACATGAGAGTGAGGACAGAGAGTCGTAACCAATTTAAACCCATTGAAAAAACACATTACTAGCTTTCTTGCTTTTCTAGGATAGATTAAGACCCTTAACCGCCTATTCCCCAACATAGTGATCACAAATCCCTCCTTCTCCAATTTAAATCCACTGACAAAAATTTCTTTTAGCCAAATTAGTTGACAATTGAGACATGAGAGTGAGGACAAAGAGTCGTAACCAATTTAAACCCATTGAAAAAAAAAATATTACTGGCTTTCTTGTTTTTCTAGGATAGATTAAGACCCTTAACCGCTCATTCCCCAACACAGTGATCACAAATCCCTCCTTGTACAAATCCCTCTCTCCCAAATTTAAATCCACTGATAAAAACATCTTTGAACCAATTTAGTTGATAATTGAGACATGAGAGTGAGGACAAAGAGTCGTAACCAATTTAAACCCACTGACAAAAATAAACGATTGGATTTCTTGCTTTTCTAGGATAGATTAAGACCCTTAACCGCCCATTCCCCAACACAGCGATCATAAATCCCTCCTTGTACAAATCCCTCATTCCCAAATTTAAATCCACTAACAAAAATATCTTTTAGCCAATTTAGTTGATAATTGAGACATGAGAGTGAGGACAAAGAGTCGTAACCAAATTAAATCCACTGACAAAAACATATGACTGGCTTTCTTGCTTTTCTAAGATAGATTAAGACCCTTAACCGCCCATTTCCCAACATAGTGATCACAAATCCCTCCTTGTACAAATCCCTCCTTCCCAAATTTAAATCCATTGACAAAAACATTTTTTAGCCAATTTAGTTGATAATTGAGACATGAGAGTGAGGACAAAGAGTCGTAACCAATTTAATCCCACTGACGAAAACATATGACTGGCTTTCTTGCTTTTCTAGGATAGATTAAGACCCTTAATCGCCCATTCCCCAACACAGTGATCACAAATCCCTCCTTGTACAAATCCCTCCTTCCCAAATTTAAACCCACTGACAAAAGCTTCTTTTAGCCAATTAGTTGATAATTGAGACATGAGAGTGAGGACAAAGAGTCGTAACCAATTTAAACCCAGTGACAAAAATATATGACTGGCTTCCTTGCTTTTCTAGGATAGATTAAGACCCTTAACCGCCCATTCCCCAGCACAGTGATCACAAAATCCCTCCTTGTTCAAATCCCTCCTTCCCAAATTTAAATCCACTAGCAAAAACATCTTTTAGCCAATTTAGTTGATAATTGAGAATGAGAGTGAGGACAAAGAGTCGTAACCAATTTAAACCCACTGACAAAACATATGACTGGCTTTCTTGCTTTTCTTGGATAGATTAAGACCCTTAACCGCAATTCCCCAACATAGTGATCACAAATCCCCCCTTGTACAAATCCATCCTTCCCAAATTTAAATCCATTGACAAAAATATCTTTTAGCCAATTTAATTGATAATTGAGACATGAGAGTGAGGACAAAGAGTCGTAACCAATTTAAACCCACTGACAAAAATATATGACTGGTTTTCTTGCTTTTCTAGGATAGATTAAGACCCTTAACCGCCCATTCCCCAACACAGTGATCACAAATCCCTCCTTCTACAAATCCCTCCTTCCCAAATTGAAATCCATTGACAAAAACTTCTTTTAGCCAAATTTGTTGATAATTGAGACATGAGAGTGAGGACAAAGAGTCGTAACCAATTTAAACCCACTGACAAAAATATATGACTGGCTTTCTTGCTTTTCTAGGATAGATTAAGACTCTTAACCGCCCATTCCCCAACACAGTGATCATAGATCCCTCCTTGTACAAATCCCTCCTTCCCAAATTTAAACCCACTGAGAAAAACATCTTTTAGCCAATTTAGTTGATAATTGAGACATGAGAGTGAGGACAAAGAGTCGTAACCAATTTAAACCCACTGACAAAAATATATGACTGGCTTTCTTCTTTTCTAGGATAGATTAAGACCCTTAACTGCCCATTCCCCAACACAGTGATCACAAATCCCTCCTTGTACCAGCAAAAGAGCAAGCGTTTTGTGCATGGAAAGAAAGTAGAAACAATTGCATGGTTATGAGATAAATGCTTGAAAACCTAGTCTAGTGAAATTTATTTCGTTGCCGTAACTGTTTGTGGCAACGAAACATTATTTTGTTGGCAAATGTTGTTAAATATTTTAGCTGTTTTGAAGTACTTTAAAATATCTGTGATAGAAGTTGTGACCACAATGAAAGACACCATTATTTTAATGGCAACATAACAGCTTTGTAACGGTCATATAACGGTTTTCTATTAGTCATATAACGGCCTTATAACGGCTTTGTAACGTATGATTTACTTCGTCATAAATCCTCCATTATTTTACAACGTTTTTATTACGGTTTCTTAATGGCTCTATTTTGTTTGAATATAAAAACCGAACTTCAGAAGACAATCTTGTCATGTACACCGATTTATAAAGGGAATATCATTTTCTTCTAAACTATTTCCTTTCCTTGCTGGGTTATACACATAACTTGTTCCTATTCCTTTTATTATTCTGTGCGGAATAAAGAAGAAGATCTATTGTATCTTGGGAGGATAGCCACCAGAAGCCTATCGAACCATGTTTCGTGCTCTGAAGGGCGAAATTATCCTTACGGATAGTGCTTACACACCTCATACATTTTGATATTATTTTCTCATCTTTTCCAATAGATTTCCAACATTTATTATTTTTCATGTTATTTTTCTAATAATCTTAACGATAATCTTTTGTTGTGCCTTACGACTGAGCCTAGATGTCATTCGGTGACATTGCAACTCGAGAAGCGATGCAGCGAGCTTGGGCATGTGTTCGTGTGAGCTACAGGTAAGGCTGAGCAACAGCGTGTGGGCAACAGATTCTAAGGACTTACTGAATGGAGTTCGAGGCGGCCACTTCTATTCTCCAAATTGTCGAAGAGAAAAATCATTGACGTTGTCTCATGGAATTCTATGGTGCTCAAGTAGGGATTGTAGGAGTTTGTTCATTTAGTTTAGAGGATTCCAATTCCAACGAATAAGCTAAGTCCAACATTTCGTTCTTTGATTTTCGGTAACCTTATATGTATGTATTTGTAGTTTACACATGTCGTACATATTTTATTCGCAGAGACGTTGGTCATTGAGACCAAAAGGAAGCACCATACACCGTCCCCATATTTGGTCCTTGCTTGTGGTATTTTGCCGATAGACTGAGTCATGCCGTTGCCGTCGACATTTCATCCCAACCCATCGCCGTCGAGCACAAAGGCTTTCTCCCGTTGTCCGAGTCTGTTTGACTTGGAAACAAAATAGGGTCACTATCATCAACTATGGCAAGGAGTACGTTCCTCTAATTCTCTCTCGTTTCTTTGCGAAAACCTGCTGAAAATCGTATGTGCGGGACGATTGTTTTTGGCATCACTTGATTTTTCTACAATTTGGTTTTCTGGTGAAACTGTGTTGGATGATTGGAGAAAATGTCGGCTTTGCATTTTTTGTTGGACTTTCAATTAAAGGGAGAGCGATCTGATGATGGTATATGTATCTTTTAGTCCGGGGAAACTCTCTATTTGTTGATCAATCTGTCCTGTTTCTTGTTTCTGTCTTTCTTGTGTTTGTTTGAAGAGAGTTAGCGGGCTTTCATTTTTTGTTGGACTTTCTTCTGTGATGAAATGAGCATTGAGATGTGAGGTATGTGGGTAATTTCACTAATTAAAAGATGGTGAAGAACTTTAAAGAACTTCAAGAAGTTCTGAGTGTTGAGAAAACCTTCCTTCTGAATATTTTGATTCTGACAAAATTTACCTTTTTTAGAAGGAATCTGGTTAATGTAAATAAACTTTTATTGCAAGAATGAACACGTGAACAAAAGCTTGTATTGTTCCAAATCTGGCATTCAGACTCAAGGAGTTGTTGTTGCATATTTGCTTCTAAGATAGTCAAGATCTATTATTCAGATGGAGGAAGATATTGCCTCTGAAGACTAAATATGGAGAAGACTTATGTGACACATCAGCAAGGATTTTACTAAAGCTCAGAGTCACTGTTCTAATCTGTTCAGATTTAGAGAGTCTCTTTGTACTTCTGAAGACTGCTTCTAAATTATGTTCAGACTCTACAGTATCTTTTTATCTAGATTTTGAAGACCCACGATTGGCAGGTTTTGATTTGGCCATGATTTTTATGGAGGTTAGTAAGATATGATTGGCAGGATTATTTTCCAATCAAATTCGGATAATATCCTCGATTGGATATTACCTTCTAGGATCAAGATATCTTGAAGATTTGAATTAACTCTACTTATAGAAACTAAGGATTTAGTTGTATGGGAGACTGAATCTGAAGGGTTCAAACTCTACTCTAACGGCTACTAAATCTTTCTTAATACAGTCTCATTCAATCAGGATTAGTGGCATTCAATCAGCGATTGAGGAGCGATCCTTTGAAGAACCTTGGTAATGGCTAGTTCGAGTTCGAAGGAGTATAAAGGAGATCAATGGTGACTGTTGCCGTGTGAGTTAAAAAAAAAGAACAAAAAATTTCAAAGTACTGAGTTGTTCAGATTCACATTCTCTTGTTCTCGAGAGCTGAAAAATTTCATTTTTGAGAGGTTTATTGTAAGAGTGATAAGTGTGACATCTCTTGTAACCTTTCAACGATTCATAGTGGAATCCAGCCAATTGGCTGTCTTCGTGGGAGAGTGACGTAGGCTTGTTAAGCCGAACCACTATAAACATTGCATGCAATTCTCTCTTACCCTAAACTCCTCTTGCTGTGTTTAGTTTATCTACACATCATTTTACTAATCTCATTCAGTTTGTGTTTTGGAACTGTTAAATTCTGCATTAAGTTTCAAAACTGTTCAGAATCACCTATTCACCCCTATGTGATATTGCTAGATACAACAATTGGTATCAGAGCCTGGTTGCTCATTATATTAAAGTATTTTACTTCTGAGTTAACAGTCTACTATGTCTAGCAACAATTTCACAGGAACATGTAACTCACATTATGGCAACAAACCACCATACTTTAACGGAAAGGATTACATTATATGGTGCAACAAAATGAAGTGGTTCTTCGAGGCATCAGATGATCTGATGTGGGATGTTGTTGTCAATGGAGTAGTTCCTGCTGTCACGGCAACTCCTTCGACAGGAAATGAAACAAATAAAAACACCAATGATACAGCAACACTACTAGACGCTGAAAGAGCCAAAAGACAAGGACTCGATTCCAAAGCTGTACACGTACTTTTCTGTGGACTATCCATTCCCTTATATAATCGTGTCACAGAAGAAGAATTAGCAAAAGCTATATGGGACAGACTTCATGCCACATATCAGGGAACTGACAGAGTGAAAGAAACCAATCTTAGCATTCTGCTAAGTGATTACAAAGCCTTCAAGATGAAGCCCATTGAGTTAATTGCTGAAATGATTGAGGGGTTTCAAATACTAGCAAGTGGTCTTGCGAGGCAAGGTGCTCTTATAGCTGAACCAATGCAAGCCAGAAAGATCCTTCGAGGACTTACAGTCCAATGGAATTACATCAAACCATCTATACAAGAATGTCAAACAATCAAACCTCTATCTATTGATGAGCTCGTTGGAACTTTGCAGTCATATGAGACTAAGCGTGCCAATAAAACAAGAGATTCAAAAGGTAAGAAGTCTATTGCTTTAAAATCTAAAATTGATTTTGAAGTGCTAGATTCAAAAGATGAAGATAAAGACGACTAAGAGCTTGCACTCATGGTGAAGAAATTTAGAAAGATGGCTCGAAAAGGTAGAAACTTTAAAGGGAGAAATCATTCAGACGGAATGATCAGAGACAATCAAGCAATGACAAACAGGAAAGCAAAGACGTAATATGTTTCCATTGTAAGAAGGCAGGACACATCAAACCCAACTGTCCACTTCTGAAGAAAAATAAGACCAAGTACGAGAAATACAAGAAGGCATTAAAGGCAGCAACTCTGAGTGATTCTGAAAATAGTGAGGATGACTATGCGAACATATGTCTCATGGCAAAGTCACATTCAGAATCAAACTCAGACTCAGACGTTGAGGTATATCCTTCTGAAATACCAGATGAAGTTTCTGAATACATTGAAGAGATATGTACGAACTATAAAGAAGCTCTCAAAAAGGTTTCAGTTTTGAAAAAGGAAGTTTCCTCCTTGTCGCCACCTAAAAAATAAATTTTTAGGTTAATGGATTACCAGATTAATTAAATTGAATTAACTAACCTAGCTCGAGCTCTCTCAAGCTCTACAAAATCGTGACTTAGGCTCATGTGATAAATCATAGCAAAACATTTTTTATTTATGGAGCCGCTACTAATCTTTTGTGGTAGGTAGATTAGAAACCTAAATAAAGTATTTGGGAGAAAATACTTTATTTCAATGCGAACCAGAGATTAAATAGATTTGGGGACTTGATTACATTAATTTTCAATTAATGCCCTTTCGGTACTCGATTTTCATGAAACGTCCTTAGTTTGATGATTAATTCTTTTTGGGTTTTCTCTTTATTAAATGCAATGCAAATGCAAACTAACTATATGACATGCGAAATGCAATGACGTGGCAAGATGACGTGGCAAATATGAATGACATGGAAAATATGACATACAACTATATGCTATGCAAAATGAATGACTTTTTGGGTATTTTTTTTTATGATTTTTGGATTTACGAAAAATTGATGTAAAATACTATCCTAGAGTCAAATAACAACTAATTTAATTTAAGAAACTAATTTCTCAAAGTCCTAAACTTTACTAGGGGTTATTTTACATGCAAAAGGTATGAGAAAACATGATTTAACTTAAGAAAATGTGACATCTTTTTTGGGATTTTTTCGGAATTTTATTAAACAAGAAAAAAAATAAAATTTGAACAAAAATAAACAATATGCCCATAAAACACCTTTTATCCGAAATACCGATTTTTTTGTTCACAACATTCCCCGAGATTGGGGTTAGCAAGTGAACGTATTATAGAATTACCGTCGTCCCTATATATATAGGGCAAACCTTGTAATTCTATGTAAGAATTAGCAATCCGCTCCTCAAGATCGAGGATTTGATGTCTAATTCACACATACGGGCACAATCGTACTTCGAGATTGAAGTCAGATGTTGCCTTTAATGTACGTTTACCGAGGGACAAGGCACAATTGGGAGCATGTGTTATGGGCAATATTGTTTACTAAAGTGCAAACTTTAACAGAATATGCAACAAATCACGATGAGATCATCCTTAAAGAAATATGTGATCTAATTTTCGGAAATCACGAGAGGATAATGACGAAGATTTATAACGATTCTGATTAGTAAACAAATATTTCAGTCCATGCTAAGCAATATCCATACCAATTCAAATTAGGAAACAAATAGATAATGATCAAGAGATCAAAATTTTCAATTCGATTTTCCTAATTCCAAAAATCCCACCAATACATGTGAATCAAGTTATCATCAAAATTCGAACATTCAAGGACACACATATATCATAACGTGATCAACCCAAGGTGGCAGCGCAAAAGTTGAGATTTTATGCGTAAAAACACTTGATCGATGGCACAAATAGACAAGAGAACTACGTGGAAAAAGGCATGGAATTTTACCTATGAAAGCCGAACAAGACTTGCACTGGAAAGGAACAATACTCGCCCAAAACGATGCTGTTCCGGACCCCGAACAGCAATGATAACGAGCCTTGAACAATAAGTATTCGATTCTAAGCCCGTAGCAAAACTTTGCACCTGAAAAAAAATGAGTAAAACCGAGAGAATAATGCTGTTTTGAGCGCGAAACAGGGGTAAAGCGAGTCCTCGAACAGCAGCAAAATAACCCGGGACAGCAAGGGTTTGAGCACCGAGACAGCAGGAAAATCAATGTCAAAACTGCAGCAAGAACAAAGGCGAAACAGCAGTCCAAACGCCCCTGGACAGTAGCACAAACCGCAACGGACAGCGGGCAGAGGCGCCGAACAGCAGCAAAGGACCTTTGAACAACGACCAGAGGCACCGAACAGCAGCGTGGGATCCTCGAACAGCAAGCAGAAGCGCTGGACAGCACCGTGGCAGCCAAAACAGCGAGCTACCGAACTCTCTCTCTCTCTCTCTTTTTCTCTCTTTTCTCACGTGAATGCTCTAGGATTTTTTAGAATAATTTTCGCGAGGTCCGAATCTCCCCCCCCCCCCCCCCCGCGTGAAGATCTTTAACCGACATATTGCCCCTGTTTCTTCCTTCAAACCCACGTCTAGCTGCTTGTGACCCAAATCAACACAAAAAAATTCTTTATTCTTTTACCCTTATGCTCAGAATTGCTATATCAAATCAAATCCCCCCCCTTTTTTTCGATTTCACTTAATTGACAATCTCCCACCTTTAGGATTTGGCCATGTAATGGCCTTTAATCTAAATTCTGCTTTTCGAGTGCTTAGTCCACTCAATAAGTCCACCTTCCATCGGTCCGAATTAAACGCAAAATGTAATGCATGATTGACAAAAAATTAAATATGAATGATGAATTATTATTTTTGGTAGGAATTAAAATTATAATTTAACTCCCGATTTTTATGCAAAATAAATTATTAAGGAAAAATCAAAATTTAGGTGTCAACAGCTGCCCCTCTTTGAGTGGAGGCTCATAGAGGTTTCCCTCAAAGACAAGTTGAACCCTAAATTTTGATAATGCAAATTATGAAGACTCTTTTTGCGGGAGTTTTAATCCCATTTTCTATGTAAATGAAATGATTCATGACATGCAAAATGCAAACAATATTTAACATGTGTAATGACATCTTCTTCCATTCTGGCGGAGTGCCGAGATAACTTACACATGGATCGCATACGAAATATTAGGCTTTTATCCTAAATACCTTGTAATGCTAAGGAGCGTCCTTAATCCTCCATCCTTCATTCTGGCGAAGAATTAGGTTCATAAGGACGAAGAGGCTCTTGATTCCCCATCCTGGTAAAGAATTAGGTTCTCAGAATCTGAAACTCTCGGTCCCCCATCCTTCGTTGTGGCGAAGAACTAGGTTTCCAAAATTGAATTCCTTGTTTGTCTCTCAGCAAGTCACCATGTGGACTATCAACCGTGAGTTGGTAAAATATTGATTTGAAAAGAGATGTGACGCCAGAGCTAATCGGTGTGAACACAAAGGGGATGTACCACCTGAGCTAATCAGGGTAAATACAAGGGATGTGACGCCTGAGCTAATCAGAACGAACACAAAAGGACATACCACCTGAGCTAATTAGAGTGAATACAAACGGATGTGATGCTCGAACTAATCGGTGCGAACACAAATGGGATGTACCACCTGAGCTAATCAGGGTGAATACAAAAGGATGTGACACCTGAGCCAATCAGTGTGAACACAAAGGGGATGTACCACTCGAGCTAATCAGGGTGAATACAAAAGGATGTGACACCTGAGCTAATCAGAACGAACACAAAGGGGATGTACCACCCGAGCTAATCAGAGTGAATATAAAAGGGGTGTAACACCTAAGCTAATCAGAACGAACACAAAGGGGTGTACCACCTGAGCTAATCAGAGTGAATACAAAAGGATGTGACGCCTATGCCAATCAGTGCGAACACAAAGGGGATGTACCACTCAAGCTAATCAGGGTGAATACAAAAGGATGAGATGATAACTTGAGCTAATCAAGTATCAAAATGACATAAAATCTTGGGGACAACTTGAGCTGATCAAGTGTCTATGAAAGGTAAAATTTTGAAGGGGAATCAGGAAACATACCTGAGTTCTTCTCCATTGGTCAAGAACAGCCAGCCTATATTGTACCTGACTTTTCATTTCATGCGCAAGATAAATTCATGAGATATGCTTCCTCAACAAAATTAGCTGATGTTAACAAACTTTATTGAGGAAGAATGTCAATTAAGGAAACCTGTCTTGTCCTTCTGACAATCTGATGACATTGAATGCGAAATTTTCAGTCAAAAAGGACTTCCACTCAATCTCTCATTAAAAGGCTACTTTACCCCGCCATTGATGCGGGTTTGAGAATCGCTCGAACTTACTTCATCGTGCTTGACAAGGGTCCGGATATTCTCGAAATCAGTATAACCTGACTAATCAGAGAGGTCTTTATGAGGGTTACAATGTAGGCTTGGTCGAAAGTTAAGCAATGGGGACTCTTGAGAGTTAAGGTGTGAAAGGATTGATATCCGTTGCATTGGGTTTACAAGTCAGGAACCCTATAAAATGAGATAGAAAAGTCTTGCTCGCACTTCTTCGAGCAACATTTATAAGCATATAAAACCTGCGTTAACTTGAGTGCCATAATCTGAAAAGACTTCGGTAAGGGTTGTAATGTAGGCTTGGGTAGGCTAGAAAATGAATGGCCTATTTATAACAAAGGGGTATATCGTGAACCATGGGAATTGGTGATCATCCCAACTTCAAGCTTCTACCACTGATTCTTGCTCTGACCATTGACATTCTGAGAACTACTGGTGTCTCTTAACAAATGTTCCACGGATTTCTTTTCTTTTGAGGAACTTTCTGAGGGGCTTCTTTTGAGGAAACATCCTTGGAAATAATTTTTGTCGAGGTCTCTCTCTCATCCATTTTTCTTTTTCTTTTTCTCTCTTTCTCTCTCTTTTTTTCTTTTTCGAATTCTTCCTCTTCTTTTCTTTCGAGAAAGCTTTCTCTCTTTTTTTTCTTTTTTTTTTCGAGAGAGATTCTTCTTCTTTTCTTTTCTTGAAAGAGATTGAGAGAGAGGACCTCATTTATTGGACTCATTTGCATATGGATTCTTCCGAAATTTATTTGCCCCCAAGTCACTTCATATTTCATTCATCCCGATGCTTTGAGATGATTTCCTTTGCTCATCATAGGAATGATCACTAATTGGGTTGAAATAAATCCATCGCTCAAATTGGGTAAGCAAAGAGTATAGTGTGTAGGGATATAGAAAGAAATGCTCTTTGTCATGTCTAAGGCACTCAAGCTAACGCAGAATTTGCATGCAATAAATATACTTGAAGATTGATGCAAGTGAAAGCAAGAAAATTCTAACCATTTCTGAACTTTATGAGATATTGCCCTAGTGTGAGGTTGTTTCTGATAGGGGTAAGAAATGAAACTCCGCACAAGGGGTTAGCAAAGGATAACATGTAGTATGTTTAGATAGAGGAAATGAATGCCTCTCTTCACCTTAGTCGTCATACTTTTCTCGAGATAACCCTTTACCTTGTCAACACGAAATTTTCATTCAACTTGCTCTGGGGATTAATATTCGGGATGTATATGGAGATGGGCTTGCCTTTCGTCATCCTAACATTTCTCATTCAATATGATCATTTCATTAGAACGGAAATAGATTACTTGACTAAAAATTCCTCAATAAAGATGAGTAACAGGAGGTGAAAAATCAATGTGTATAAGATTTCAAGCTCATGAAGTTCAACTCCAAATTGATTATTCACAAAAACAATGACTGATGCACAAATCAAGTGTAATCATGCACAAACCATGCAATATCTGAGGATTTTCCAAGCATACAAATTGTAATAATAACTTTTGATAGTTCCACTAAAGACTCACGCATCTGCTTGAACTATGCAAGTATACTCAGATTTGCATGGAAACCGGAAGGAAATGGGGATTGTGGATTGCCTCTGCATCTGCAAACAAATCTAGCAAGTTTGAGAGCATGCTCTAACTTGTTAAATGGCGACATCAATCATGGTCAGTCATATGCCCCTACAAAAAGAAAAAAATGAGCATCACCCTGAACATGGCATGAAACAGAAAAACATTCTCCCTTTTCCAAGTCAAGGTTCACTATCCATTTGCGCCACTTTCTGTCAAAATGGACCGCATCAGTTGGCCGTAGCTTTGCAAAGATCTGGGATTGCCCCCCCCCCCCCAAAAGTATGACAAATGTTAAAAATTTGGTCTCAGGTTTGACAAACGTTCCATCCAACACTTGCCCCTGCAAGAAGGAAGACAAAGTGCCATTTTCAGAATTGGTGAAGCTTAAGAAGAGATGTCACTTTAGGTACGAGGTTTTTGTGATCGGCTCTTCTGTATGTACCGCGTTTATGTTAAGTCAATACATCACTAACCTTACCAAAAAAAAAAAAAAAGAAGAGATGCCCCTTTTGAGATCGGGTAGCCTTGGCTTTGCCGCACCTTCCGTCACCTGATGCGGCGCGATCGATCAGGGATAAATATGGATCAATCTTTGACGGGCCAATGGCCTGATGTCAGGCTGGAACGAAATCAGCCAGGTCTTCTAGCTTGCTTCAAGGCTTGTATTTCATGTACGGGGCCGTCCGAAGATTGATCGAGCTGATGCATAATTGGAATTAAGAATCTGCCCCTGAATTAATTCTGAAACATATAGTAGGGTTAAACAATATGCCATCCATTTTGAAGATTTTTTTTCTTGGAAAACTCTTTTGTTTTCGAAAACCTCAGGACGAGAATTCTTGAGGAAGCCCAACCCTCAGTGCTTACCATGATGTATTTGTCGATTGTTGGTTATCGTCATTTGGTTGGTTTTGTATACCTCAGCAATATTCCAAAATAATGAAAAAAATTTGTAATTTTATTGATCATGAATCAATGAATTACATCTTATTGAATTCAAAATGCAGACAATTCCTCAATTGATAAACTTGACCCTAACAATAAATGAATCCTAGAAATTGAAAATACAACCTAGACACCTAGAAAGAAGGAAATATCCCACGCAAGGGATTGCATAAAATTAAAGAGGTTACTAATTCGGGTTTGCGCCCTCTTACTCAAAGGGTTCTTCAATTGCTCGCGTGATTTGGTAGTGGGTTATTCTGCACATTGGGCTTTGGTGGCTGAAATGTAAATGCTCCGGTTTCAAGTAGATCCTGGATGCGGTGCTTGAGCACTGGACAGTCGTCGACGGAGTGGCCCTGTTCACCTGAATGATAGTCGCACTTCTTTACAGGATCGTACTTGGGATACTTCGCGGGATTAGGACGTTAGGGCTCAGAGGACAACAGACCCTTCTTCCGTAAAACGACTGAGACTTGGGAAAGTGTCCCAGGAAGTGGAGTAAAAGTTCCGTTCTTTCGTTGATTCGTCCTCTGATCCTGTTGACCGTAGCCGGATGTCTGTTGAGGAGCAAACTGCACGTTCGGGACCTGAGCTGGTGACTTCTGCACATAAGTCATGTTGACTTCGGGGACATGCTCCTTATCTTTCTTAGCAAACCTCTTACTAGATGAACCTGACTCACCGTACCATCCCTTCTTGAGTCCAGAATCTATTTCCTCACCCATTGCGATCAACTGGCTAAAGGACTGGACGACTGTCACCAATATTCGCGAGCGAATTGGTTGCGGAAGTGTGGCCACAAACAATTTCATTAGATCACGCTCAAGAGGCTCGGCCATGATTTGGGACGCCATGTTCCTCTAACGGGTGGCATATTCCATGAGGGTCTCACCCCTTTTCTGTTCAGCCCGCTCGAAATCCTCCCGAGGGATGGTGATGTCGAGGTTAAATTTGAAATGCTTAATGAAAGCATTAGCCACCTCCTCCCAGGAATCCTTTCGGTTGATCTGGTGATTAGTGTACCAACGCATAGCAGTATCTTTCAAGCTCACCTGGAAGGTTTGGACCATCAGAGGTCCATTCGAGACATATTTATTCATGAGGCCTTGATACATCTCGATGTGTTGTACCGGGTTTGATGTGCCATCATACTTCTCAAAGGTCGGCATCTTGAATTTGTCCGGCACTTGCACCCTTGTGTATACGGACAGGTCGATCGGAGGGATGCTCTGGGTTCGCTCGACATCACGTAACCTCTGATCGAGGTTAGCCAGGAACTTAGCATTTTCATCTCTCGGGGCCGAAGGAGGTATGATGTTATGCAGAGGAACCTTGGCCGCAGGAGGTACGCTAGTGCCAGTCAAAATAATGTCGTCTAGTATAGATGGGTCGACATCCACTGCAGGGGCCTTGTCAATGCGAAGTCCTTGGCGTGTCGAAGGTGGGACCTCCGATTGAGAGCTAGGACTGGCTTGCTGTTGCTTGGACATGAAGTTCTCCATCGCCTAAGTCATCATAGTAGCCATATGTTCATTCAATGCATTCATATGTTCCTTCAACTTCTCCTCATGATGGCTATGATCTTAGCTTCGTCAGCCATTTTTTTTTTACTACCGATCGAGTATTGTGGGGATGTGGGGGATCCGTGGTAATTACCTACAAAAAATGCATTAGTATGATGAATGGGAATGACGAGTCGACCCATGGCTCTAGACCAGACTCACTTACACGACCTGACATGACTCACGACCATGACCAAGGAAAATTCCAGTTCTGTCGGGTTGTGGCAAGAAATTCATGAAAAAGCATGAAGTTGTTGAAACATCATCAAAATTTACGAACATGTAGCTGAGATGATGGAAAACAACTTTCATGTTTTGTACCGAGGCTAAAAGTGCACGGATCAGTACAGTTTAATGTTTCTTTGGAAAAATTTCGTCCAAAAAACTGTTTCGTCCAATTTGAGGGCTAGATGGGCCATCAAAAGTAAAAATTAAGGTCTGAAAATTTGTAGATTACTATTTAAAATCCCAATCTACCACTTTTATGTTTTGACTTCTTACGAAAAATCACTTTTACTAGTGAAAAATGGTGAAACAAAAACCGTACCGATCATTTCATGAAAACTCAGACTGTCTTCCCCTCACTTTAAATTCTTCAATAAATGGAAAACATCCTGTAGTGATCTCAAAATTTTACACATGATATATTAAGATCTTGTGGATGTTTCATGTGAAAAGGAGTTGTTCCAAAAGTGAGTGGAAAAGGGGCGGAAAAATCGTCGAATCCGCGAAGGTCAGTCAGTCAAAACACCCTGCAGTTTCTGTGTATCAAGAAAAACGTGACTTTGCCTCCACTTCATTCCAAGAAAATGAAGTCCTTTAGTTCTGAATTTTTTTATATGTTGAAGATCATTACGTTGCCTACGATTTGCGTTTAGAGTGTTCACTCTAACCTTGAACTTAGAATTTAGTAAAAATTACGGAACAGAATAAGGTGCAGAACCGAAGAAAACTGATGAAACTGCAATTAATGTGAAAACTATCTGATAAACTACTCAAAGTACGAAAATGAAAGTACGACATAGAAACCCCTAGACAATCAAACTATGAAAGTAAAGACATGACTTGACACGACAAAAGGATTGGTCTACTACTTCGAGGGAACATTCCCACTCTTCATCCACTTCAATGACAGAATCGCCTCTGCCGCCTTCCTTTTTTCCTGTTCCCATTCTCGCTGGAGGTCTTCCACCTAAGCATGAAGAGTAGCCGTAGGCCGCACCTCTGGGATTATTGGTCGTAAAGCTTCAGGAATCGAATGCTTCTTAATGTATGGAGGGGTGGCATGATACACCTTTTCATTGCCCAGCAACTCCTTCCTCGGTAACTTGAGCTTCACTGGCCGGCAAAAATCCCATAAGGTACGGACAGTAATAACCGCATGCTCATGGTCAGGGATCTTCTTGGTGAAGTCAAGCCGAACACACTATCACGCCCCGCATGCTACGAGCGCGCGACACCCCTCTGCTCCGGTCGATAAGAACGCGACATCCCAGGACTTGTCGCCGACCCAGATCAAGTGCTTAATAACTTAAAGCGAACACTAGCGGAAACGAAATTCAACACTCAGACAACAACAAGAGAGTGGGATAGAGAAGAGAGAGAATGCAAGGCACAACCAACCATTTCATAAAACATAATATGTACTTACACAAAAGTATGTATCACCCAAAAGCGACCACGCGCTACAAAAGGAATCGGTGGCCTCCTAACCTATATCCTCTACAGGGGATATACCAAAAGGGAGAGGGAACCTAACTATGTTTTCAGTCCCCACCATTAGACGACAACTCTGGCTCAGGGTCTGACTCCATCGGTTCCTCCTCTAGATCTGACTCCATTGGTTCTTCCTCGGGATCAGACTCCATGGGCTCCTCCTCAGGCTCGGACTCCTCAGGTCCAATGTCCGGATCTGAAACCTCTCCGTCAGGCGGCAAACACTGGATGGGGTCTAACTCCATGGGGTCCGACCCCCCGTCATCGACATTAGGCACATCAAAACCTTGTAGAGGACTATGCAACCCCGTCCCCTACTCTCCGAGACCACGCCATATGCGTGTGAGGGCTCCACTGATCCCCGCCTACATCTACCCATACTATACAAGAGTGCCTAAAATAAACTTCACCATCGCTCTTGGTGAACTTCGTCACAGAGCGCTCTACCTGCTTCGGTATCCCAAAACGTGGTGGCAGAACCATGCTTCTTCAGGGTCGGGGGTCTGAAAAGGTGGTTGGATACAACAATGAGATAAATCTCAATAAGCTACACCCTAAGCCTTGCTTAGGATAACACGTACCCTAGGCCTACCTAACATGCAGTTCTAACCCAACCAGACTAGCAGTTCAACAATACTAAGAGTCTGATACCACTAGATCACACCTGCCCTCTCACAGCTCAAGTACGCATAAGTGCAAACAAGGTACAACGGAAGCCAACAATCCAACCTATCCAAACTATGCTCTCCACCACATAGTATTCAACAATGCACCTCAGATATATATATGTATACCAGTCTGGATAAGACTCGACCCGCGTTTAACGGATCAGGTCAGCGCCACAACCTGCGTTTAACGCATCAGGTTCTTGGGCGATACAATGCCTCGTCAGGTGCCACATCCCACGTAATAACGCCTCAGGATTGGTTCAACACCCCACGTCATATAGGCACCTTAGGATTCCCCGCCTAATAACGCCTCAGGGTATAAGACTTTCACATTCCCCGCGTCATAACGCCTCATGGTTTAAGTAGATATTCACATATACATAATATCAAACAACGAGCCCCGCATCATAACGCCTCAGGGTCTCAAGCAAGCATATACATACTACAAAACTCGACGATTCAAGCAACCTCGTGTAAACACGCATCAAGGCTAAACCAGACATTGAATCCACATGCCCATTCCAGTGGCCACATAACAAGCTAGCTAAGGTATCAAGCCATACACATACCACGTACTTCAATTCCTAAACGCCGGATTACTCCCCGGACGCACACAAAGAACAAACAAGCAAATCAAGCCACGAATGGCGCACGAGGCTGTCATGGCCAAATCACCCTACACACGTGCACTACACATCCCAGTAATCAAACCGCACAAACCAAGGCACGCATGAAAACAACCCCTAACTTGCACACGCGCATATAAACTCAATTCAAGGCATAACCTCATTATCCAAGCACGAGTGTCGTTCCCCCACAATCCACTCCATCTAGCACTTCAATAATACTTATCAAGCCTCATAAAACCACATAGAAAGCTCCTATGATCATCCTAAGCCATTTCGAAGTTCCGGATTTTTGATGAATAGTGATTTTCTTCGATGAACAGTGAAATTCTTCGATAAACAGTACCATGGCAGCCCCTAAAACCTCTAAATCATCTCCTAATCAAGCCTAGTAGTTACCCATTAGCCTACTCAAGGTTTAGGGAGTTGCTTACTTGAAATCGAGCTTGAAAAACCACAAAACCGAGCAAGAACGGCCCCTCCAAGCCCCGGCGGCTCACGGCTGAACGGCGGCGGCTGCAAGGCTGGTCGGTGGTGGCTGGTCGACGGCAAGGCTCTAGCACGGCGGCGGCGGATGGGTGGTGATCCAAGCGGGCGACGGGCGTGAGAGGGAGAGGGAGAGAGAGTGATGTTCGGTCAAGGCAAGGGGGAGAGAGAGCAAGTGAGGAGAGAGAGAGAGAGAGAGAGAGAGAGAGAGCGAGAGAGAAGGAAGTTTGTTGGAGAAGCTTGGCAGTATTCCTTGATGGGACATAAAGTGGAAATTAGATAGGATTTCTTAGATTGCCTTTGGATAAGGTTGGGTAGATGAGATAGTGGGGTGGTTGAAGCATTAATAGAGATGAGACAAAAGCAATTAATGCTCACTAAATGCTCTTGGATCCTTGCTAATTAACAATCAGGGGTAATTCTGTAATCTGCCCACTCTAACTGACCTGCTAACACTGAAACCTCTGTAGCTTGACGGACCGATGAACACTGAACCAACTAAGGCGATGTCCAAAATATTAGTCATGTTACTCTTGAATATTCGATGCCCAAATTCAGAGTCTGATTCGCGGCCAAACTCGATCGACTATGACTTCATAAAATCTCAAACTAACGGGTGGCTTTTAGGAGTTACGCGTATCGACCCGTAATTTATTCAAATTTAGGTCCACGTACTTAAATTCCTAATTAGCCTTTCCCTTACGATTAGTCTCCTCAAGAGTGATCAGTTCTGAGTGAGATTACTCTAAAGTACATCAACGAGACATCCATTCATTTCATAAATCCCGAAAGTAGGTCGAATTTCAGAATGTCACACACACTCAACCTGGAGGGATGGCGGCAAGGTCTGAACAATTCCGTACTGACGTGCAACTCGAAGCAGATAATATTCAGTGGCCCCGATGAACCCAAGCAAAGGGATTGGTTTCGCGCCACTGCTTGCCAATCAAGCCATTCTTACTTTGAACCACTTAGCCTGCCATCGAAAATCCCTACGATCTGGATCCTCTAATAATCCTATCCACTTAGAAAAATGGTAATCTGGAATTTCATTTTGTTTTTCTTTGAAGACCATGATTGGGGGAGAAAAATTTCTGAGTTTTTTAATTGTTACAAGGTTTTGACATCCTTTGATATGAGAAAGGAACCATATTTGCAAAACTTCAGCCGAGCCTTTGAAAGTTCCAGATTTATCTCGCTTATACTTGTTCAGGGAAATAAAAGTTTCAGCCAATATTGTGTTGACGAAATTTTTCTCTTCACAAACTTGTTGAACTAAGTAAACTATCTCTGGATTAATAGATTTTTTGCAATGTGGAAATACCACTAATCCAAAGAAAGCAAGCAAGAAAATTTTATCCTTTTGTAATGAAGTAGCCTGATAAAAACATTCAGTCAAAAACGAGAAAAGGCAATTCCCGTAATTAGCTTTCAAAATTTTTCAAGCTTCGGCTACTTCTATTTTCAAAAATTCAGCAAGTAAGAGTGGAGGATCTGCACCAATGTATGGACCAATAGGTTCTGAATCTAAGGATTTTCCGATGAGCACGCTATATTCCTCTAAAGTTGGGGTAAGCTTGTGCTTACAGAATATGAAATTCGAGGTCTCAGGGCACTAGAAGTGGGCAATCGCCTGAATAAGCCCGGTGTGGATTCGTATCTCCATAAATGTACTAAACGCCCCAATCTGCGCTCCACATAATCACGAGCTACACTATCGAGCTAAGTAAGCCATCCGCCCAGTTCGGACTTGGGCATCAAAACGTTCTGAATGTTCTTGCATGCCATGAAGTAGTAAACCAAGACACGACCAACCTAATTGCCATGGACCGAGCAAAATAACACACAAAATAAGTAAATTACCAGAAAGGGATGGAAAAAGCTTACCCATCAACATTACAACAACCGCATAGACATAAGCATGAGGAGTGCAAAGTATGTGCCCCTTTTTCTTTTGAAAAAATTTCGAAATCTTAGGGACAAACTGTACCAAATTAAATTGGTCAATGTTCAGTCCTTAAGAGTCCATTAAGGCCAAAGGTCCATTCCATGCTATGAGATTATAGCCAGGATGGGTAGTCTTTAGTACCAAAGCTCGGGATCAAAGACGGGGTCACCCACTCCTCGTGATCGAGGCTAGGGAGATTCCCGATCTTGATACCATCCTAGATTATACTAAGTTTTGAAAAAAAATGGTGTAGTGCAAATAAATGAAAATTCATGCACAAGAGTTTATGACACCCAAGATGTTAGATTGCTATAGAACAAAATTATCAACCATTGAAGACAAAGGTTAGATAATCAGAGAAAATCATCACAACAACTAACAATAAAGGAAAATCAATCCCAACCACCAAACAAGAAAAATCAACATGAAAATCACTTAGGCCTAAGTCCACTAGGTCACTTAGATTTTTTCAAAAATTCAGAACACTCCATTAAGTCTTTTATTAATTTTTTTGAAAATTTAAATGCAGTCCCCAACGGAGTTGCCAAGCTGTCGTGACCTAAAAAATAAATTTTTAGGTTAATGGATTACCATATTAATTAAATTGAATTAACTAATCTAGCTCGAGCTCTCCCAAGTTCTACCAAATCGTGACTTAGGTTCATGTGATAAATCATAGCAAAACAATTTTTAGTTATGGAGCCGCCACTAATCTTTTGTGGTAGGTAGATTAGAAACCTAAATAAAGTATTTAGGAGAAAATACTTTATTTCAATGCGAACGAGAGATTAAATAGATTCGGGGACTTGATTACATTAATTTTTCAATTAATGCCCTTTCGGTACCCGATTTTCATGAAATGTCCTTAGTTTGATGATTAATTCTTTTTGGGTTTTCTCTTTATTAAATGCAATGCAAATGCAAACTAACTATATGACATGCGAAATGCAATGATGTGGCAAGATGACAAGGCAAATATGAATGACATGGAAAATATGACATACAACTATATGCTATGCAAAATGAATGACTTTTTGGGTATTTTTTTTATGATTTTCGAATTTACGAAAAATTGATGTAAAATACTATCCTAGAGTCAAATAACACCTAATTTAATTTAATAAACTAATTTCTCAAAGTCCTAAACTTTACTATGGGTTATTTTACATGCAAAAGGTATGAGAAAACATGATTTAACTTAAGAAAATGTGACATCTTTTTTGGGATTTTTTTGGAATTTTATTAAACAAGAAAAAAATGAAATTTGAACAAAAATAAACAATATTGTCCATAAAACACCTTTTTATCCGAAAAACCGATTTTTTTGTTCACAACATTCCCCGAGATTGGGGCTAGCAAGTGAACGTATTATAGAATTACCGTCGTCCCTATATACATAGGGCAAACCTTGCAATTCTATATAAGAATTAGCAATCCGCTCCTCGAGATTGAGGATTTGATGTCTAATTCACATGTACGGGCATAATCGTACTTCGAGATTGAAGTCAGATGTTGCCTTTAATGTACGTTTACCGAGGGACAAGGCACAATTGGGAGCATGTGTTATGGGCAATATTGTTTACTAAAGTGCAAACTTTAACAGAATATGCAACAAATCACGATGAGATCATCCATAAAAAAATATGTGATCTAATTTTCGGAAATCACGAGAGGATAATGCCGAAGATTTATAACGATTCTGATTAGTAAACAAATATTTCAGTCCATGATAAGCAATATCCATACCAATTCAAATTAGGAAACAAACAGAAAATGATCAAGAGATCAAAATTTTCAATTCGATTTTCCTAATTCTAAAAATCCCACCAATACATGTGAATCAAGTTATCATCAAAATTCGAACATTCAAGGACACACATATATTATAACGTGATCAACCCAAGGTGGCAGCGCAAAAGTTGAGATTTTATGCGTAAAAGCACTTGATCGATGGCACAAATAGACAAGAGAACTACGAGGAAAAAGGCATGGAATTTTACCTATGAAAGCCGAGCAAGACTTGCACTGGGAAGGAACAATACTCGCCCAAAACGATGCTGTTCCGGACCCCGAACAGCAATGATAACGAGCCTTGAACAATAAGTATTAGATTCTAAGCCCGTAGCAAAACTTTGCACCTGAAAAAAAGAGAGTAAAACCAAGCGAATAATGCTGTTTTGAGTGCGAAACAGGGGTAAAGCGAGTCCTCGAACAGTAGCAAAATAACCCGGGACAGCAAGGGTTTGAGCACCGAGACAGCAGGAAAATCAATGTCAAAACTGCAGCAAGAACAAAGGCGAAACAGCAGTCCAAACGCCCCTGGACAGCAGCACAAGCCGCAACGGACAGCGGGCAGAGGCACCGAACAGCAGCAAAGGACCTTCGAACAACGACCAGAGGCACCGTACAGCAGCGTGGGATCCTCGAACAGCAAGCAGAAGCGCTGGACAGCAGCAAGGGACCTCCGAACAGTAGGCAGAAGCGCTGGACAGCACTGTGGCAGCCAAAACAGCGACCTACCGAACTCACTCTCTCTCTCTCTCTTTTTCTCTCTTTTCTCACGTGAATGCTCTAGGATTTTTTAGAATAATTGTCGTGAGGTCCGAATCTCTGCCCCCCTCGTCACTTATGGTCTCCTTTTTATAGGCGAGGAGAGTTTTTGTTACGAAGGAAGAAATCAGATCTTAATTTCTTTTCATGAAGCTCAAAAGATATCACATCTTTGTCCTTTCCTTTCTTTCTTTCTTTCTTTTCTTTTTTTGCCTTTTTGCTCACGGATTTGGACGCGTGAAGATCTTTAACCAACATATTGCCCCTGTTTCTTTCCTTCAAACCCACGTCTAGCTGCTTGTGACCCAAATCAACGCAAAAATATTCTTTATTCTTTTACCCTTATGCTCAGAATTGCTATCTCAAATCAAATCCCCCCTTTTTTTTCGATTTCACTTAATTGACAATCTCCCACCTTTAGGATTTGGCCATGTAATGGCTTTTAATCTAAATTCTGCTTTTCGAGTGCTTAGTCCACTCAATAAGTCCACCTGCCGTCGGTCCGAATTAAATTCAAAATGTAATGCATGATTGACCAAAAAATTAAATATGAATGATGAATTATTATTTTTGGTAGGAATTAAAATTATAATTTAACTCCTGATTTTTATGCAAAATAAATGATTAAGGAAAAATCAAAATTTAGGCGTCTACACTCCTTAAAACAACAAGACATTTCTCAAAAAGACAAGATTGAGTTTTTGCAAAGGGAATTTCACCAAATCAAGGAAAATTGTGATTTGATTTTGAAAGAAAATGATTCTTTGAAAATCAAGATTGAAAATATTTCAAAGAGATTTTCACAAAGTTTGAAAATTTTGGAAAATATTATTTCCAGACAAGTTCCGTACGGTGATAAGTCTGGTCTTGGTTTCAAAAACGAAAATAATTTCAAAAACAAATTTCAGGAAACAAATGATAGGATTTCGCATAATCCTTCCAAATCTGCTTATCAACGGCATTTTTCATAAACAGTTTACAAAATCTTCTTATCCAATGCATTGTGTAAACTGTGGTGCTAGAAATCATGTTAGAAATAATTGCATGATGGTATGGAGACCTGTTAATAGAAAGATATCAACTGTGACTAATTCACATGGACCCAAAAGGATCTGGGTACCAAAGAAATAGTGAGTTACTCTCTATTTGCAAGTACTAAGGAAGAAAAAGGACAAATGGTTTCTGGACGGTGGATGTTCAAGTCACATGACTGGTGATCCAGAAAAATTTATTCAACTATCAGAATACAATGGTAGAAGTGTGTCGTTTGGTGGAAAGAACAAAAGGCAAAGTAGTTGGTCAAGGGACTGTAAAAATCAGAAATCTTATGATCAACGACGTCTCTTTAGTCAAAGGACTAAAATACAATTTGATCTCAGTAAGTCAACTATGTGATTCTGGATATCAAATTTGCTTTCAAGATTCAAAATGCTCAGGTGTTAGCAAAGACAAGAAGCAAACCTTCACTGGTCGTCGTCATGGAAATATTTACCTTGTAGATGTTCATTCTGAAGACATCAAGTATCTTATATCTATCAAGGATGAATCTGAACTATGGCATAGAAAGTTAGGCCATATCAGTATCAAGCACATCTCAAAGCTATCTTTCAAGAAACTGGTTCAAGGATTACTATAGACAAAGTTTGAGAAATCAGAACTATGTTCAGCTTGTACACTTGGGAAACAAGTAAGAAGTTCCTTTAAATCTATTAATCATGTATCAACTGAATGTGCACTACAGCTACTTCACATGGATATCTTTGGTCCTAACGGAACACTAAATCTTGGAGGTAAGAAATACTGCCTTGTTATAGTTGATGATTACTCAAGATTTACATGGGTTTTATTTCTTGCGCACAAAAACGATACCTTCTCATCTTTCTCCAAATTCTCTAAGAAGGTTCAGAATGAGAAAGGCTACTTTATCTCATGCATCAAAACTGATCATGGGGGAGAATTTGAAAACCAAAGCTTTTCTAATTTCTGTGATGATTTTGGAATTCAATATAATTTTTCTACTCCTTACACACCTCAACAAAATGAGGTAGTGAAAAGGAAAATCATTCTCTTCAAGAAATGGCGAGAACCCTCTTGATCGAAAGTAAAGTTGCATCGCATTTTTAGGCAGAATCTGTATCAACAGCTTGTTACATTTTAAACCGTATTTCTTTAAGTTCAATTATTAAGAAAACCCCTTATGAGCTTTATAAAGAAAGAAAACCAGATTTAGCATACTTCAGTGTGTTTGGTTGTAAATGTTTCATTCTAAATAATGTTAATGATCGAGTTGGTAAGTTTGATGAGAAGTCAGATGAAAGAATATTCCTAGGGTATTTAACAACGAGCAAAGCATACCGAGTCTACAACAAAAATTCTCGAGTTGTTGAAGAATCAATGAATGTCAAGTTTGATGAGAATATTCAGAATCAGAATGGTCAATCGGAATATGCTCAAGTTCTATCATTCCCTCAAAGTTCAGAACCAGTTGAAGACCCTGAAAAGAATCATGCTTCTGAAGAAATTCAGAATCAAGAAACAGATCAACAGACGACAGCAGAACTAGAAGAAACAGTGTCTGAAACAAAAGATCCAAATGTTACTCAAGACGAGAGATTCGATAAAAATTGGAAACATAAATTCAGTCATCCCAATGAGCTTATAATGGGCAGCTTGAATGAAGGAATCAAAACCAGATCGAAATTCAAGGAAGCAATGAGTAACATAGCACTTGTTTCTGAAATTGAGCCTAAAGGGATTGAAGAAGCTCTTGCTGATGAAAATTGGATCAATGCAATGCAAGAAAAACTTCATCAATTCAAGATCAATAATGTCTAGGAGCTTGTTTCAAGACCCAAAAATCGTCCCATAATAGGAACAAAATGGGTGTTCAGAAACAAGCTAGATGATAAAGGAGAGGTGGTCATGAATAAAGCAAGGCTAGTAGCAAAAGGATACTAGCAAGAAGAAGGAATAGATTACGATGAAACCTACGCACCTGTTGCCAAGTTAGAGGCCATAAGGCTACTTCTTGCTTATGCTTGTTACAATGACTTTAAGCTTTTTCAGATGGACGTAAAAAGTGCATTCCTGAATGGATACATCAAAGAAGAAGTTTATGTCAAACAACCACCTAGTTTTGAGGAACCAAGAGAAAAGGATCTCGTCTATTCCCTGAGGAAAGCTTTATTTGGCTTAAAGCAAGCACCTCGTGCTTGGTATGAAAGGTTAAGCAGCTTCCTATTTGAAAATATGTTTGTAAAAGGTAACGTTGATACTACTCTTTTTATTCAGAAGTAGGGTAATGATATTCTTCTTGTTCAGATTTACATTGATGATATTATTTTTGGATCTTCTATTGAACGTTTGTGCAAGAATTTCTCTAAAGCAATGCATGATGAATTTGAGATGAGCATGATGGTAGAATTGAGATTCTTTCTTGGACTTCAGATTCAACAAACCAAGAAAGGAACATTTATTCATCAGGAGAAATATGCTCTTGAGACTGTCAAGAATTTTGGTCTAGAGAATTGCAAGACGACGGAAACTCCAATGACCCATTCGTCAAAGCTTGATAAAGATGAACAAGGAAAAGAAGTTAATCAGAAGCTATATCACAGTATGATTGGCTCACTTTTATATCTCACAGCATTAAGGCCAGATATTCCATATAGTGTCTGCTTATGTGCAAGATTTTAGATAAGCCCACATCTATCCGCTATAAAAAGAATCATCAAATATATCGGAACATATCCAGCTTATGGACTTTGGTATTCAAAATATTTAGACTTCGTTCTGAAGGGATATTCAGATGCAGATCTCGCTGGTTGCAAGAATGACAGAGAAAGTACTTCTGGAACTTGTCAACTTATGGGAAATATGTTAATTTCTTGGTATTCTAAGAAGCAAAATATAGTTGCTCTTTCCATAGTAGAGGCAGAATATGTATCTCTTGGAAGTTGCTGTACTTAGATTCTATGGCTAAAACAGCAACTGAGAGACTATGGAGTTGAAAACTCGAATGTAGAAATCAAGTGTGATAACACAAGTCCTATAAAGTTGACAAAGAATCCAATTCTGCATTCAAGGCCGAAACATATCGAGATTAAACATCACCTCATACGTGATCATGTTCAGAATGGAGATATTCACGTTCAACATGTTGACACCAAGAATCAACTCGCAGATATATTCACTAAACCCCTCAATAAGGTAGCTTTCAATTACATTCACAATAAACTGGCTATCATTAATCTTTTCTCTTGAGTTATCTCAGAAATAGGATCTCTATCATTTTCAAAAGCACAATTCCAGAACGTTCATTTAGAAACAAGGGTCAGTTATTCATACCATCCTTAAATTTCGAGATATATGGTAATGCAAGGATTTAAGGTATATTTTCTAACTTCTATATATATATTCTGTTAATTGATTGATATAAAATATTGTCTTTGGATTGTTTTATTCGAATTTTATTCTAAATTGATTTTGTTTCCAAAGATAACCATTTTACAGTTTTCTTTTTTTTGTCAAATTTTATGAAAGAACTTGAACTATCACCTTGTCTGAGAAAACCCTATTCATGTCAGACCTCACTATCTTTTTCGTTTAATATCTCAGTTTTCTCTCTTTCAAGAAAACCCTTATTCTCTTTCCCTCTTCACTCAAAACTGCTCTTACTTTTTCTTCGTAAAAATGCAATCTTTTTCTTCAATGGCTCCTAAATCATCCTCCTCTGCGAAGAAGGACGTTGAGAAAAGCGAGCAACAAAGAGGATAATCGTCACAATTGACGAAAGGAAGGAAATCGAGGGATTCAACCCTAGTGAAAAGCACCACATCCGAAGAGAGAAGTAGCAATCAGATAGACACAGGTTTGTTTGAATATCTCTATGACGAGAGGGTTGCTATGGCTCACTCTATTAAGCCCCTATATGATACGTTCAAAGAACAGGGCTCTGGTAACGACATTATTGCTAAACTTCTAAATATTCACAAGTTTGCGAGTGAGGAAGATTTCCTGAAATTGCTGGATATGCCTCTTCGAATTGTTACTCCTATTACTGTTGAAATTCTTGAAAAAATTCTTGAGAAAGTCTCTAGGAAAGAGAAAGAAAAGGTTGTGGTCCCCGATGTTCCAAAACCTAAGAGGACCCCATCCAAAGGGGTAGTTATTCGGGAATCTGCTAAGGAAGAAAGTGAAGAAGAGACAAAAGGAAGGTTTGATGAAGACGATGATGTTGTTTACAGGAATTTTAAAAGGAGATTGTCTCGCTGTGTCAGAGACAAGAGTTTCAAAAATCATTATTTTTTGTCATAGAAGCATATGGATAGGTACAAGGCTTTGAAGGAGCGCGATGTGATGCCATACAGAGCTTTTGATGTGAAGTATTTCGACTAGGTTGGTGTCCCTATAAGTAGGCATCTGGAGGAGATGAACTTGAAAGATTTTGTGTCTGTCAAGGCACATGTTTTTCCTAACTTAGTGCTTACTTCTATTCCACCCTCTCAAGCACATAATCATGCACAAGGTAGTTATCGAATGTCTGCACCTAAAGGCCTCTTCAAAAATAGACATTTCAAAGTTTGAAGCAAAACTTATGTGGGCCTTACTTACTGGATATGATTTCTCTCTTGCGCACACCGTCCTACTCAATATGTATAGGACTGTACATAAATCAAAAGGCCAACTACCTTATGGAGGACTCATTTCCTTGATTCTGAAACACCACAAAGTGAAGCTTCCTGGAGAGCTGACCTAGAATCAAACTCCATTCATGCCAGCTGGTGAAAATATGATCTAGAAAATGGGGTTCAGATTAACTGATGGGAAGTGGTTCAATAAGAACAAAGAAGAAGTTCTGGTGGAGTTGGAGTCAGAGCAGACAGAGAGGTCTGCAAAAAGAATGAAGACAATGGCTACAAAAGGCAAAGAAGTCAGTGTTCAGAGTGATTCCTTAGAAGAAGAAGAGTCAGAGGAAGAAGCAGATGATTCGGGAGAAGATGAGGAAAAAACTCCCACTGTATCAGAAAAGGACACTACAAGTGTCAAATCAGATGAGAATGACCATGAGGATGGTCAAGAGGTAGAAGGTGAAGACACTGGCAAAACACATAAGAAGGAGGTTCTTGATCACAAAGAAGAAGACCTTCTCAAGACTCATGTAGAAGGAGAAGAAGCTGGAGAGACAACTGGTGAAAAGGCTAAAAAAGAAGCACAACTGGCTAAGGATGAGTATGTGGAAATAATGGAAGAACAACTGGATGACAGAACAACCATTGATGTTCTAGTTTCCAGAGAGAAGAAGAGGTCCTCATCATCATCTGAGGATATGGAGATTGACAAGGGAGATGAATTCCTTGTAACAGGAGTTAAGTCCACTGTAGACACTCTTGAAAAGACAGCAAAGATTCAGGGGGAGCAACCACAGAATGTAGATGCCTGTAATTTAGTACAAAATCAAAATGAATCTGCCGTTGAGGAACAACGTGAGGAACCAAAGACATGTTGATTAGACTGAAGAAATTCAGACTGATGTTGTTCAGAAGGAGAAAGCTACTAAGGAACCCAGAAGAGAGAAATCTGATGCTTAGGAGGAGCATTCTGTAGAGAAGATCACTGAAGAGCCACCCACTAAAATTGAATCTATTGTTGCACAAAGTGCTAAAGAGACTTCAGATGCAGCCCCTTCTCGAATTTAGGGGGAGAGCATTCTGAAGCATGACATGGATTCAGCATCTAAGGGAAAGGCTCATATGGAAAGGGAGGAAAGAACTAAGACTCCTACTAGGAAACTGAATCCAGAAGAAACCTTGAATGCTTTTATCAAGGAGTTGCTAGATATGAAGTCACTATAGAGTCTAGTTCAAAAGGATGTCGAAAAACTTCAGGTTGAGGTTATTCAGAGGCTGGATAAAATGGAAAAGAGGATTGAGAAGAAGCTAAGCAATTTTCAGGAAATACTTGAGAAGTATTGTTGCTTCTTCTGTTCAGAAATGGAAAGTCTGGGTACTTATACTTTGATCAGAGATGAGAGAATCAGTAAAGAGTTCCCAGAGACGCAAGCCCTTGAAGACTTCGCTGCACTTCTTGCTGGATCAAGCCGAGCGAATCAACGCAAGCCCGAAGGAGATAATCAGGAGGATGACGAGGAGCATGTTGATGTTCCCTCCTCTTCGACAAAAAAAACTCAACCCCCGTCTTCTTGAAAAATATTTTTCAAATAGTCTGTGTTTGACTTTGTTTTGTCTATGTTGGATGTCAATATTTGATATTTGTCTTTCTTTTGTGAACATATTCTGTCACTGCCCTATTATGGTCTAACTGCGTTGCTAGCTTAATAATATTTATATGGATTGCTACTATTTCATCCCTATTTGTTGATGACAAAAAGGGAGAGGAGCTATCTTTAATTGCAGATTGCAGGATTACAGGAATTACGCAGGGTTATAGGAATTACGCATACAAAATGCAAATGCATAACGCAATTGCAAGTCATCTTTATCGTGGAAGAAATTATTTTGCAAGTTAATTTGAAGTATCACGCTAAAAGCGACTTACGGTGATATTCTTCCACTCCTTAAGTGTATATATTTCACTAATATACTCTTCAGATGCACATTCTTTTGAAAAGTTTCACATGGCTTATAAGTTTATATTTTTGTGAAATCTTTTCAGACCTTAATGTTTAAACAAATACCTTTCTTAATCTACCTTTATTGAGGAAGTTTTGTCATTATAAAACAGGGGAAGATTATTAAAAAAACCTTCATTCTGAATATTTTAATTATGACAAAACTTACCTTCTTTAGAAAGAATCTGGTCAATGCAAATAAACTTTTATTGCAGTAATGAACACGTGAACAAAAGCTTGTATTGTTTCAAATCTGGCTTTCAGACACAAGGAGTAGTTGTTGCATACTTGCTTCTAAGATAGTCAAGATCTATTATTCAGATGGAGGAAGTTATTGCCTCTAAAGACTAAATATGGAGAAGGTTTATGTGACACGTCAGTAAGGACTTTACTAAAGCTCAGAGTCACTCTTCTAATCTATTCAGATTCAGAGAGTCTCTTTGTACTTCTGAAGACTGCATCTGAATTATGTTCAAACTTTGCAGTATCTTTTTGTCTAGATTCTAAAGACCCACGTTTGGCAGGTTTTCGATTTGGCCACGACTTTTATGGAAGTTTGTAAGATTTGGTTGACATGATTATTTTCCAATCAAATTAGGAGAATATTCTCGATTGGATATTACCTTCTAGGAATAAAATATCTTGGAGATTTGAATTTACTCTACTTATGGAAACTAAGGATTTAGTTGTATGGGAGACTGAATCTGAAGGGTTCAGACTCTACTCCAACGGCTACTAAATCTTTCTTAATACAATTTCATTCAATCAGGATTGGTGGCATTCAATCAACGATTGAGGATTGATCCTTTGAAGTACCCTGATAACGGCTAGTTTGAGGTCGAAGGAGATCAATGGTGACTATTGCCGTGTGAGTTAAAAAAAAGAAAAAAAAAATTCCAAAGTGCTAAGTTGTTCAGATTCACATTCTCTTGTTATCGAGAGTTGAAAATTTTCATCTTTGAGAGGTTTATTGTAAGAGTGATAAGTGTGACATCTCTTGTAACCTTTCAACGATTCATAGTGGAATCCAGTCAATCGGCTGTCTTCGTGGGAGAGTGGACATAGGCTTGTTAAGCCGAACCACTATAAACATTCAGTGCAATTCTCTCTTACCCTAAACTCCTCTTGCTATGTTTAGCTTATCTGCACGTCATTTTACTGATCTCATTCAGTTTGTGTTTTGGAACTATTAAGTTCTGCAATAAGTTTCAAAACTGTTCAGAATCACCTATTCACCCCCCCTTTAGGAGATATTGCTAGATACAACACTGAGAAACATGTCACTTGAGCTGGACAAAGAAGAATATGCCATCTCCAAGCAGCCTGCTCAACATGTTGTTGCTTCTATGAACACTTGGATTCAATGCTCAATTTGTTTGCGAGGTGATGTTTGCATTATGCTCATTCAAGTACGATGTTCTGAACAAGTTGCATCTATGTATGTTAAGATAGGAGAATTTTAGCCATTAGTCATGGCAATGGTGATGGTTGGCTAATTTGTGGACAAACTGATGGCTTATGTTCCTAGTTATGACATTTTTCATATTGCATATTTTGTCCATGGGTTGATTTGAACCACTTGTGGTCGTGAAAGCATAGATTTGAATGAGACAAAATCGGATAATGGATATGTGTTCACCTTGGTGGAGAACTGTAGTTTGGAAATCAACCAAACAAAAATTGTGGGAAAGACAATCCTGCTAAACCAAAAGTCAACTTAGTTGAAGCAGATGATTCTGATGACATAATTGTTGTGGTTATTTCCTAGGCCAATATGGTAGCCAATGCGAAAGAATGGATGGTAGACTCAGGTGCTACCAAGCATCTATGTAAAAACATAATGCTTTATCTTCCTACACTCTAGTAAGGGATGGAGAAGAAAGTAGTTATCATGATAATTTGAGAACTGCTTTAGCTCTTGAGAAAGTGAAAGAAACTGACACCTTAGGTGTCTATGCATTGTGATTGCCAAGTGGCAATAGCCATTACAAATCAACAATAGCCATTGCAAAGAATGAAACCTTAAATAGTATAAAAAGACACATCCAATTAAGATGTGATGTGATAAAGCAATTGCTTAAGATGGAATTATGTTCGTCAAATTATATGAAGTCAGAAGTGGACTCGGCCGATCCACTGACTATTCATCAAGTGGCAATAGCCATTGCAAAGCAACAATAGCCATTGCAAAGAATGAAACCTTAAATAGTATAAAAAGGCACATCCAATTAAGATGTGATGTGATAAAGCAATTGCTTAAGATAGAATTATGTTCATCAAATTATATGAAGTCAGAAGTGAACTTGGCCGATCTATTGACTATTCATCGAGGGTAATGGGACATAAGCTAGTTGAAGAAATTCAATAGTTATGGTAACCCAACCTATGTGATTGGCAATCCTATGAATTAGGTTTATATGGGTAATAACAAATCCGTTATTGATCTAGTGATGCATTATTGAAAATTTATGTCCCTCCTAAAGTGAGAATAGTGCAAGAATGCAAAGAAAAACAGGCTGAGCTAAGCACTTAATGAATTGCATAGCTATTATTGGCAGTGTATTAAACTGCAGAATATACTTGATGGAATTACCTATAAGTATGAAGTGAGGCCGCTCCTATGAGAGTTTTTGGCGAAAGTTCTAAAGCAATTATGAATAAACCAAGCACGCGCATGGCCTGTTAGCGTAAAACCATGTTGAACAACAAACTTTCCGGGAATATAATGTGATTGGTGAAAATCACAATTCACAAAAAGAAATTCTTGGTTAATAAAAGTTCCAAACTTTACCAATAATTTTGTGAATTATATTTCATTCTTTCTAGGGCTGGTTCATAGCCTAACAAGCACTATTTTCGATGTATTACGCTCCACAACCTAGCATTCTATTATTATGTTTTTCAAAACTTTTTGAAATATGTGGGCGATTGTTGGATATTTCAGCAGTTTTGAAATACTTTAAAATGGCTTTGATAAAAGTTATGATCGCAATGAAAGCCATCATTATTTTAACAACCGCATAATGGCTTTCTAATGGTCATATAACGATTTTCTAATGGTCATATAACGGCTTTGTAACGTGTGATTTATTCCTTCATAAATCATCCATTATGTTACAACAGTTTTATAACAGTTGCTTAACTGCTCTGTTTTGTTTGCACATAAAAGCAAAACTTTAGGGCAATCTTGTCATATACACCGTTTTATAAAGGGAATATCCTTTTCTTTGATAGTCTTTCCTTTCGTTGATGGGTTATACACATAGCGTTGATCCTGTTTCGGTATAAAGAAGAACGTCTGCTGTATCTTGGGAGGATAGCTGCTAGAAGCCTATCGCATTGATTTTCGTACTCTGAGAGGCGGAATTATCCTTAAGGAAAGCGTTTGCATGCGGTAGACATTTTGATATTATTTTCTCATCGTTTCCAACAGATTTCCAACAATTCTTGTTTTTCATATTATATCCACCAAATGTTACTGTGACAACCAAAAGATCCGTTGCCAAATCATACTATGGCAGCCAAATACATTCATTGTCATTTCATAGCATTTTTCGCAACAAAAAATTTGGTCGCCAAATAGTTTGAAACGAATTTTTGTGTGTGTGTAAAATGAGGCATTTTATATTTAATTTGAGAAAGTTAGATGACTAATTTAAGTTTTAAGTAAAATGATAATATATTATTTTATTTCTGATGTATTTATATATGAAAAGAATTATACGACATCGTTATGTCTTGAAAGTAACTTATTGTGTAGAGACTACCCAATTAGGTTAATATTACTATAGAATATATAGTATATCTTATTCCGTGAGCAATATATATAAATTACAAAAAAAAAATGCACACATAATGCGTATATGAAAATGTTTGACGCAAATGATTTTGCAAAATCTCCTTACAAATGGGATATCTAGAATATCTAAGCCCCAGGACACATAAAATATGAATAATGAAACATGAGGAAGAGTATACCCTGTAGTGACATAGCAGTTCTCCTAATCGGTACAAGATATGTAGATTATCAATGAAAGAAAATAAATTATTGAGACAATACAAAGAGACTGTACACATGTGTTTCAATAAAGAAAAATATTTCAAGTTTGAACTATTTTTGGTAGGTTGCTAATATGAAGGCTCCGTTTGTTTCATGAAAAATGTGATAGTTTTGAAAAATATTTTCTACAAAGTCATTTTCCAGGAAAATGACAATGTTTTCCGATTTTTGGCTGAAACCTGAAAATGAAGTTGAGCATATTTGTGACATTCTGGAATTCGACCCCTTTTCGGGATTTATGAATGAATGGATTTCTTGTTATTGCACTCTAGATTTATCTCACTCGGAATTGATCACTCTCGAGACGACTTACCGTAAGGGAAACGCTAATTAGGAATTTAAGTACGTGGGCCTATCGCGGGTCGATACACATAACTCCTAAAAGCCGCCCGTCAGTTTGAGATATTTTAAAGTCGCAATCGACTGGTGTAGACAACGAATTAGACCCCGGAATTGGATATCGAATTATCAGGAATTTCATGACTAATGTTTTGGGCGTCGCCTCGCTTAGGTTCAGAGTTCAGTGGCCAGCCAAACAGGTCGCCTGTGCCAAGATTCCCGATCAGTCCCGACATTTGCAGATCGTTAGTTTTCCTTCAGGCATTTATTTACAAGAGCCAATAATGGAGAAGATTTGAATTCCTTGTCTTTAGTCCATCAAAACCCCAAAAATCCCATGGCCAACTCTCACCAACCCACCTACTCCCACTCAAGACTCAAGTCCAAGAAGGGAATGTGCTCTTGCCACTCTCTCTCACCTCACTTGTCTCTTGCTCTCCCTCTCACCGAATCCTCTCTCTCCCTCAAGCTCTCACCCTCTCGGTTTTCTCTCGCTTGGCCGTCGGCCTTGCGCGCTCCAAGGACCGCCGCCGCGCTGCCGTACCGCCACCGCCTGCCAGCCACAACCTCACCAGTGTCCAACCAAGCTTTGCCATCCTTCTCGCCGCCGGACGCCGCCCGTTCAGTCGTGGAACGCCGGGTGCAGCCACGAAGAGAAAATGGGGCTATTTTGGGTCCATTTGGTGGTTTTTCAAGCTTAGATCAAGTAAGCAAACCCCCTAACCCTTGTGTAGGCTAATGTATTACTAATGAGCATGTTTAGGAGTGAAATTAGTGAGCTTTGGGGCGTTGGGTTACTATTCAACGAAGAAAATCGGGAATGAGGAAAATAGGTTTTGATGATCTTGGAAGCTTGGAAAGTGATCTTGAGTATTAGGGATGGTTAGTTAGGTTTATTAGAGGTTGATGTACATAGTTGTGAAGTTTTGGAACACTATTCATTGAAGGAGTTCACTGTTCATCAAAGGTTTGCACTATTCACGGGCTGATCCCAATTTGATTGAGGCTTAGGATGATCTTGGGGACTTGTCTTGTGGTTTAGAGAGGTTGGAGGATCAATTGGAAGGTTCGAAATTACTTATACCGACTTGTGTTCACAAATAGCTTAGTTTGAACTAGTTTGAGTAATTTTTGTGCACATGAGAAGTAGGGGCTGATTTGATGGTGATCTTGTGCCATTGATTTAAATTGATGAGTTGCAATGTGCTCGTGTGTATATGTGTTCAGCTATGTAGCCCGGATGTGCCAATTGTGGCTTGTTTGCTTGTTCTTGCTTGATAAGCATGTTGGGAAGAGTTGGAATCATTGTGGAACTATGCCATGCTTAGCTTTCGAGTAATTAGCTAAATAGCCGACATATTTTGAATGCATGAATTCTTGCCTTGACGCGTGTTCACGCGAGGTATGCTTAAAAACAGAGATTATGATATTCATATCGTTAAAGCCCTGATGCGTTATGACACGGGGAGTTGAGCTAATCCTGATGCGTTAAATGCAGGATATAATGTCTAATGAGCCAGTTAGTTACATGCCTGATGTGTTAAATGCGGGTTGTAATCCGGACCTAAGGCGTTAAACGCGGGTCGTTCTTCGTTCTGGCTATATAAGTATGAACTTATTGTTATGCATGGAGGAGTGCATTGGAATTGAGCTGTAAGATGGATTGATTGATTTGTTGGTTTGAATTGTGCTAGATGAAACACTTATCTTTGGAGTGTTTAGTGGGCACGTGTTCTGTTGTCTGGTGTGGCCGAGTTGGTAGTCTGGTCGAGTTTGAGTCTGCATGTTAGGTTGGCTTGGAGGTACCGTTATCCTAAGCGAGGCTTAGGGGTTAGCTTGCTGAGATTTATTCTCATTGTTGTATTCCCACACCTTTCAGAACCCCGTCCCTGAGTATGACTCCATCATCGCTTTTTGGGATACCGAGGCACATCGCCTGCATAGTGACGAAGTATGTTTTGGGCGATGGTAGGGTGTTCTATATACATTCTAGTACTATGAGGATAGACTTAGGAAATAGAGCTTGGAAGAGTCTTGAGTTTTTGGCATGGACTAGAGGAGCTGAAGAAGGGAGGGGTGAACCTCTTGAAGTTTACAGCGTACCGTATGACGAGGACGAACATAGTGATCCCATGGAGTTGGACCCTACCGAGTGTAAGCCGTGGGATGGCGAAGTTACTGACTTGGACACGGAGCCTGAGGAGTCGGAGCGTGCCGAGGAGCAAATGGAGTCTGACCCTGAAGAGGAACCTATGGAGTCTGATCCTGAAGAGGAGCCGATGTCTGGTGATGACGAGGGTTGAAGACTAGGATAGTGTTCCTCCCATTTTTGGTATATCCTAGTAGTGGATATAGGTTAGTGGGCCATGGTACCCTTTTGTAGTTGATGGCTGCTCCTGGCGTGCCCCGTGTCTGTATCTTGAACCTTGGCCTATTTATATGATGGTTGTTTCCCTTGTTTCTCTCTTCTTTACCCTATTGTTTGAATTTTGTCTGGGTGTTTTCATTTGCTTCCGCTAGCATTCGTTTCTATGTGATTAAGTATCGATCTGGGTCGGTAACTGTCCTGGGATGTCGCATTGATATTCGATCGGAAATATGTGTTTCGGGATGTCACGAGCTCGTATGGACGCGGGACGTGACATCCACGTTGAATTGGTATCAGAGAAAGGTTAGCTCGATTCGTGTTTGGTCGAAGCTTGGAGTGATAAGGAATGATGGTTTTGAGGGTAATAGATAGAGAGGCCTTAGTAGTTCACTAGAATTAGGCACGTTATGCATGTTGTGTGAGTTCGTGCTTGTGGTTGGTAGTACTAAGTTGCAAGTGCTGTTGGAGCAGAGGTAAGAGAATGATCTGTGCTGGTTGAGTACTCGTGACTGTTGCATTGTGGTTGCTTGCTTTGTGGTGATTGTTGTGATCTGCTGCTTAGATGTGCTAGACTTGAATAGTTGGCTTAGGTCTCTAATTCCTTGGCGGAATTATAGCAGGTTTAAGTTTGTGAGATTCTGGTGAGAATGAACAGAAGGGGTAGAGGAACTGATGGAGCTTCTAGAATGAATGGAATTTTGAGAGCCTTAGAGGAAATTGGAAATCTGATGAGGGGGCAGGCTCAAGAGCGAGCTGCCGCTGTCGCTCAAGCTGCTGAGGCTGCCGCCATTGCTGCTAACGGAGCTAATGGTGGAAATCAAGGAAATGGAGATGGAAATCGTTAGATGCACCAACTAGTGGAGCAGTTCTTGAAGCTAAAACCGTCTAAGTTTCATGGAAAGAGTGATCCGGAGGCTGCCTCTTGTTGGATCGAAGAGCTAAGGAAAGCTTTTGCACTTCTGGGGTGCACTGAGGAAGAGAAGGTTACCCTGGCAGTGTATCAGCTGCAGGATAATGCAAATCATTGGTGGGAGGCCACTAAGGAAATGACTTTTCCCGTCGGTACAGTTCCGAACTGGACAGCCTTTGTAGAAGCCTTCAATGGGAAGTACGTCTCGAAGACAGCACAAGAAAGGAAGATGATGGAGTTCCTACGGCTTCGTCAAAATCAAATGTCAGTTGACCAGTATGAGGCCGAGTTTGCCAGACTGTCCAAGTTTGCACCAAGGATGGTCGAGCACCCACTAGAAAAAGCAAGGAGGTTCCGTGATGGACTGAAACCGAAACTCCGCAGCCAGCTGATACTCCTTAACTTGAGGGATTACAACGAGATGTACGAGAGGGCTCAGGCTGTTAAGCGAGATATGAATGAGAGGGCTGCCGCATCTGGATCGCGGTATGCACCTGCAAGGGACAACCGCCACTTTGGAAGGAGACAGATGGAAGGAAACCGGCGTTTTGTCCCGCCTGTCAAGAAGAACTTTGGGAAACCGGCATACCAATTTGGCATGGTGTGTCGATTTTGTGGCAGGAGGCATGGAAATAGTCCTTGCCCTGGTAGGATGGGGGCATGTTTTAAGTGTGGCCAGATGAGTCATCAGATTAGGAGTTGCCCGAGTCAGACTGCAGGACCGCGATTCCAGCCACAACAACCTCGGGTAGGACCTCCAGCTGGAGCTGGGCCACAGAATAACTAGAACAGACCGTCGGCTCAAGGAAGAGTCTATGCTGTGGAGCGAAGGGACGCAAAGGATGCTCCAGGCATGATCCCAGGTACCGTCTCTTTATGTGATCATGCTGCTTATACCTTGTTTGATCCGGGAGCGTCGCACTCCTTTGTGTCTGCTCAGTTTGTGAAGTTGGCTGAAATTGAACCGAAACCGTTAGGAGTAATGCTGCATGTTACCACACCCCTGAAGGATAAGGTGCTGATTTCGTTAGGATGCTCGAACTGTAAGTTAAACATTGGTGGTAGAGATGAATGGATAGACTTGGCAGTATTAGATATGTATGACTTTGACGTGATAGTAGGAATGGATTGGCTGGTAAGACAAAGGGCTGTAATGGATTGTGGTAGCAGGGTGATCCAATTTAATCCGATTGGTCATCCTAGATATGAATTTGTGGGAAGCCGAGGAGGAACCTCGATCCCTTGGATTTCGTCACTTGAGGTGACTAAGTTGCTAGATGAAGGGTGTCAAGGGTTCCTAGCATCTGTTATGGATTCGTCGATTAATGAATCAATGCTAGAGGACATAGCCGTGGTGCGCAATTTTCCCGATGTCTTTCCTCAAGAATTGCCGGGATTGCCACCTGCGAGGGAAGTGGAATTCGTAATCGAGTTGGCCCCTGGGATAGAGCCAATCTCTAGAGCGCCCTACAGGATGGCTTTATCAGAATTGAAGGAGCTGAAGGTTCAGATGCAGGAGTTGCTGGATAAGGGATTCATTCGTCCTAGTGCGTCACCGTGGGGAGCGCCAGTACTGTTTGTGAGGAAAAAGGACGGGTCATTGCCATTGTGCATTGACTATCGGCAGTTGAATCAGGTGACCGTCAAGAATAAGTATCCACTGCCGAGGATCGACGACTTGTTCGATCAACTGCAAGGGACGGCAGTGTTCTCCAAGATAGACCTGAGGACGGGCTATCATCAGTTGAGGATCAAGAAGGAGGACATACCGAAGACAACATTCCGTACTAGATATGGACATTACGAGTTTACCGTCATGCCTTTTGGATTGACCAACGCCCCAGCTACCTTTATGGATATAATGAATCGGATATTCGAGTTTTTGGATCAATTCGTCATAGTGTTCATCGACGACATCCTAGTGTACTCGAAGAGCCCGGAGGAACATGAGGAACATCTAAGTATGGTTCTACGGATCTTAAGAGAACACGCACTGTACGCCAAGTTCAGTAAGTGCGAGTTCTGGCTCAATCGGGTAGCATTTCTAGGTCATATAATATCAGGAGATGGAATCTCTGTGGATCCGACGAAGATCGAAGCAGTTGCGAATTGGCCAAGACCGATAACGGTGACAGAAGTTCGAAGTTTTCTAGGTCTGGCAGGTTATTATAGACGATTCGTGGAAAGGTTCTCCGCGATAACTACTCCCTTAACACGTCTATTGAAGAAGGAAACGAGGTTTGAATGGACGGATAAGTGCGAAAGGAGTTTTCAAGAGCTTAAGCATAAGCTGACGACTGCACTAGTGTTGACAATACCATCTGGTCCCGAAGGTTTCGAGATCTATAGTGACGCGTCGCTAAAGGGATTAGGATGCGTTCTAATGTAGCATGGTAGAGTTGTTGCATACGCATCGCGACAGTTGAGACCCCATGAGCTGAATTACCCAACGCATGATTTGGAACTTGCGGCGATCATCTTTGCATTAAAGATTTGGAGACACTATTTGGTTGGGGAAAGGTTTTAGATCTACATGGATCATCAGAGTTTGAAGTACTTGTTTTCCCAAAAGGAACTGAATATGAGGCAACGCCACTGGATGGAATTGCTTAAGGATTACGACTGCGACATTTTATACCACCCTGGGAAGGCTAATAAAGTTACGGATGCACTTAGTCAGAAATCGAGCATCGCCTATATGATGATTAAGGAATGGACTTTGCTCGAAGGAATAAGAGATTCGGAATTCAAGCTTGAGGTAGGCCACCTTTCAAGTTTGTTGGCTACTTTGAGAATAGAGCTGGAGATTCAAATGAAGATTAAAGTGTCGCAATCTACGGACCCCGATATCCAGAAGGTTGTAAAAATGGATGCAACTAAGAGGAAACCTGACTTCCAAATGTCCAGGGATGGGATATTGAAGTTTCGCGGACGTCTGTGCGTGCCCAATGAAGAAGGACTTAAGGAGGAAATTTTGTCAGAAGCTCACCGGAGTAACTACAGTATTCACCTGGGCAGCACGAAGATGTATCAGAACTTACGTCAGCATTATTGGTGAAATGGAATGAAAGTGGATGTCGCCAAGCATGTGGCCAAGTGCTTGACTTGCCAACAAGTGAAGGCACAACACTGTAAGCCCGGTGGACTGTTGCGACCATTAGAGATCCCGGAGTGGAAATGGGAGCATATCACGATGGACTTCGTGACAAGTTTGCCAAGGAGTTAGAGGGGCAATGATTCAATTTGGGTCGTGGTAGATAGGTTAACTAAGTCTGCGCACTTCATTGCCGTGCGAAAGGATTTCGCCTTGGATAGGTTGGCTGACTTGTATGTGCGAACGATAGTACGCTATCATGGAGTGCCGGTGACTGTCACTTCGGACCGTGACCCTAGATTTACCTCCAACTTTTGGAAGAATCTGCAGACCGCCTTGGGAACGAAACTGCAGTTTAGTACAGCTTATCACCCGCAAACAGATGGACAGTCAGAGAGGACAATACAGACACTTGAGGACATGTTGAGAGCATGTGTAATAGATTTCAAAGGGGGTTGGGAAGAACAGCTGCATCTGGTCGAGTTTGCATACAACAACAGTTATCTGCAGAGTATCAGAATGGCACCGTTTGAGGCATTGTGTGGCAGAGCTTGCAGAACGCCAGTGTACTGGGATAAGGTAGGAGAACGGAGTGTGACAGGTCCAGAGTTGGTTCAGCAGTCAGTTGAGGCAGTAAAGGTTATTAGAGACAAACTAAGAACTGCTCAGAGTCGTCAAAAGAGTTATGAAGACAAGAGACGTAGACCTTTGGAATTCCAGGAAGGAGACCACGTTTTCCTTAAGGTTTCACCGATGCGAGGTCTATCTCGATTTGGAAAGAAAGGGAAATTAAGTCCAAGGTACGTAGGTCCATTCGAGATTTTGGAATGAATTGGAACTCTTGCCTATCGTCTTGCCTTGCTGCCGAATTTGTCACAGGTTCATAATGTATTTCACGTGTCGATGCTGAGGAAGTACGAGCCTGACCGGACTCATATACTCGATCATGAAGTCATTGAAATGGACGACAGAGTTTCGTATGTAGAGAGATCGGTTCGGATAGAGGACAGAAGGGAACAGGTTCTGCGGAACAAGACAGTTCAGCTAGTGAAGGTCATTTGGGAGCACCATGGGACAGAAGGAGCCACCTGGGAAGGCGAAGAAGAAATGAGGTGTCAACATCCCCATTTATTTGGATAGTTAGTTTTGTTGTAAATTTCGAGGACGAAATTTTTGTAAGGGGGAAGAGTTGTGACATTCTGGAATTCGACCCATTTTCGGAATTTATGAATGAATGGATTTCTTGTTATTGCACTCTAGATTTATCTCACTCGAAATTGATCACTCTCGAGACGACTGACCGTAAGGGAAAGGCTAATTAGGAATTTAAGTACGTGGACCTATCGCGGGTCGATACGCGTAACTCCTAAAAGCCGCCCATCAGTTTGAGATATTTTAAAGTCGCAATCGACTGGTGTAGACTGCGAATTAGACCCCGGAATTGGATATCGAATTATCAGGAATTTCATGACTAATGTTTTGGGCGTCGCCTCGCTTGGGTTCAGAGTTCAGTGGCCACCGCCTGCCAGCCACAACCTTACCAGCATCCAGCCAAGCTTTGCCATCCTTCTCGCCGCCGTTGAGCCGCCGGACGCCGCCCGTTCAGCTGTGGAACGCCGAGTGCAGCCGCAAAGAGAAAAGGGGGCTGTTTTGGGTCCATTTGGTGGTTTTTCAAGCTTAGATCAAGTAAGCAAACCCCCTAATCCTTGTGTAGGCTAATGTATTACTAATGAGCATGTTTAGGAGTGAAATTAGTGAGTTTTGGGGCGTCGGGTTACTGTTCATCGAAGAAAACCGAGAATGAGGAAAATAGGTTTTGATGATCTTGGAAGTTTGGAAAGTGATCTTGAGTGTTAGGGATGGTTAGTTAGGTCTATTAGAGGTTGATGTACATAGTTGTGAAGTTTTGGAACACTATTCATTAAAGGAGTTCACTGTTCATCGAAGGTTTACACTGTTCACGGGCTGATCCGAATTTGATTGAGGTTTAGGATGATCTTGGGGACTTGTCTTGTGGTTTAGAGAGGTTGGAGGATCAATTGGAAGGTTCGAAATTACTTAGACCGACTTGTGTTCGCAAATAGCTTAGTTTGAACTAGTTTGAGTAATTTTTGTGCACATGAGAAGTATGGGCTAATTTGGTGGTGATCTTGTGCCATTGATTTAAATTGATGAGTTGCAATGTGCTCGTGTGTATATATGTTCGGCTATGTAGCCCGGATGTGCCAATTGTGGCTTGTTTGCTTGTTCTTGCTTGATAATCATGTTGGGAAGGAATTGGAATCATTGTGGAACTATGCCATGCTTAGCTTTCGAGTAATTAGCTAAATAGCCGGCATATTTTGAATGCATGAATTCTTGCCTTGACGCGTGTTCACGCGAGGTATGCTTAAAAATAGAGATTATGATATTCATATCGTTAAAGCCCTGATGCGTTATGACGCGGGGAGTTGAGCTAATCCTGATGCGTTAAATGTGGGATATAATGTCTAATGAGCCAGTTGGTTACATGCCTAATGCGTTAAACGCGGGTTGTAACCAGGACCTGAGGCGTTAAACGCGGGTCGTTCTTCGTTCTGGCTATATAAGTATGAACTTATTGTTGTGCATGGAGGAGTGCATTGGAATTGAGCTGTAAGCTGGATTGATTGATTTGTTGGTTTGAATTGCGCTACATGAAACACTTATCTTTGGAGTGTTTAGTGGGCACGTGTTCTGTTGTCTGGTGTGGCCGAGTTGGTAGTCTGGTCGAGTTTGAGTCTGCATGTTAGGTTGGCTTAGAGGTACCGTTATCCTAAGCGAGGCTTAGGGGTTAGCTTGCTGAGATTTATTCTCATTGTTGTATTCCCACACCTTTCAAAACCCCGTCCTTGAGTATGACTCCATCACCGCTTTTTGGGATACCGAGGCGCATCGACTGCATAGTGACGAAGTATGTTTTGGGCGATGGTAGGGTGTTCTATATACATTCTAGTACTGTGAGGATAGACTTAAGAAATAGAGCTTGGAAGAGTCTTGAGTTTTTAGCATGGACTAGAGGAGCTGAAGAAGGGAGGGGTGAACCTCTTGAAGTTTACAGCGTACCGTATGACGAGGACGAACATAGGGATCCCATAGAGTTGGACCCTACCGAGTGTAAGCCGTGGGATGGCGAAGTTACTGACCCGGACACGGAGCCTGAGGAGTCGGAGTGTGCCGAGGAGTAAATGGAGTCTGACCCTGAAGAGGAACCTATGGAGTCTGATCCTGAAGAGGAGCCGATGTTTAGTGATGACGAGGGTTGAAGACTAGGATAGTGTTCCTCCCATTTTTGGTATATCCTAGTAGTGGATATAGGTTAGTGGGCCATAGTACCCTTTTGTAGTTGATGGCTGCTCCTGGCGTTGCCCGTGTCTGTATCTTGAACCTTGGCCTATTTATATGATGGTTGTTTCTCCTATTTCTCTCTTCTTTACCCTATTGTTTGAATTTTGTCTGGGTGTTTTCATTTACTTCCGCTAGCATTCGTTTCTATGTGATTAAGTATCGATCTGGGTCGGCGATTGTCCTGGGATGTCGCATTGATATTCGATTGGAGATATGTGTTTCGGGATGTCGCAAGCTCGTATGGACGCGGGACGTGACAATATTTTCCGTCGTTTGGTAAGGAAGATCAATAGATATACACTATTTGGGCGCTAGTGATTTGCATATGGGTAGCTAAGGAATATACACTATTCGGGCGCTAGTGATTTGTATATGGGTAGCCAAGGAACCCGACACGCGTACTGGGATCTCAGCCTGGATCCCTGAGTCTCAGACATGAGCACGGGCACTGGTCTTGGATCCATCAAAACCAAGCCCAAGAACTCAAAGCCTGTGCCATGCTCCCTGTCTCTCCAACCTCGGTCTATAGAGGTTGGGCCCAAGTCTCTGGCGCCCAGGCCTTGGTAGGACCTAGGCCCGGGACCCTAGCGATCAGGACTGAGAACTTGGCGCAGGGCCTTGATTGACCCACTGCGAATGGTTGTGGTGCAAAGTCAAAGAGTCTAAGGAAGAGCGTCTTCAACGGGGGCAATAGAGCAATTTTCCAAGCTTCGTAGCTGTATCGGGCTGACCATCTTTTGCTTTGGGCAAGCTCTAGAATTTTCCTTTCTTTATGTGCCATAAATTGCTGCAATTTTTTTTTTTTGGGCGAAAATTTGCTGCGATTTAATGGGGGAGAGAAATGTTTTTTTTTTTTTTGGGTCGAATGGGGAAAAATGTAGTTTACCAACTTAAAAATGATCATCAAGGGGGAAGAAGCGCTTTTATGTCGTGTCTCCGGATTTTAGCATAAATGTTGCGTCATATCTTATTTGAGCCTTAATTACTCATTTCGTCAGTAGGCGCGAGAGCTCGTTGCTTGCTAGCGTGCTAAGTTTCATATGAAGCAGCAAAATGCGTGAAACACTAACTGATAAGAGGTTTTGCAAAAACATGAATCGAACTTTTCACATCGTGGAGGAAAGTGCCATCATTTTACTACATCGTGGAGGAAAGTGCCATCATTTTACTACATCGTGGAGGAAAGTGCCATCGTTGAAAATTATTAGCTATTCCCATTAATCTGGTCTTTAGGTTTTTCATGCTGGTTTTTTTCTTTTCTTCATGGTGAACAATAAAATTAAGTCCACCTCCCTAATCCGATCTCAGGGACACCATCTATACTTAAAATTAGGCATTATGTAAGGAAGTAGTTCTTTATGGCAATTATGTTGCGTGAAATTAAAAGCTTGTGCTTCTCAAAGTGTAAATTGTGATATTTAAAAAAAAAACATTTTCTGCAAAGTCATTTTCCAAGAAAATGACAATGGTTTTCGATTTTTGGCCGAAACTTGGAAATGCAGTGGAGCATATTTTCCGTCGTTTGGAAAGGAAAATCTCATTTGATCTTCCTAAATAGACATACACTATTCGGACGCTAGTGACTTGCATATGGGTAGCTAAAGAACCCGACACGGGTACCGAGGTCTCAAGCCTAGATCCCTAAGTCTCAGACATGAGCATAGGCACTGGTCTTGGATCCATCGAAACCAAGCCCAAGAACTCAGTGCTTGTGCTTGGCTCCATGTTGCCCCAACCTCGGTCTATAGAGGTTGGGCTCAAGTCTCCGACGCTCGGTCCTTGGTAAGACCTAGGCCTGGGAACCTAGCGGTCATGTCACACCCCGCACTCGTCGGGCTCGCCACATCCGGCCTCGGTCGTTAAGTTGTGACGTCTCAGGTTGCGTCACTGACCCATTTATTTGATCTTTCAATTAAGCATATGCGGAAATGATTCACTTCCCCAGACAAACATATAGCAGGGATAGATGAAAAGGAAATCAACAACAGCATACAACAAACATTCGTTTTATTTAATTACTGTTAACCATGGGAGATTACAATATATGCATGCCTATCACAAGGCCGCTCCCTAGCGGACCACTCGTACAAAAAGGGGTGGGGGTGATCGGGTTAACCTAACTTCACTACACAAAAAGGCAGCCCAAAAAGATAAGCATACAGCGCCTATCACCACGCCTGACCATTATCGGGAGGAGGCTCCGGGTCGGACTCCAATTCTTCTGCCTCGGATGGATCGGACTCCATTTCTCCTGCCTCGGATCCCACGTCGCTCGGACAAGTGTCCGGATCAGTAACAGCTCCGTCCGGAGGGTCTAGATCCATAAGATCCCAAACCTCTTCTCCAAGGCTACTAGCAGGGGGTCCATCGAAACCTCTGATCGGACCATGCAGGTTATCCCCTTCCTTAACGAACCAGGCCAAAAAATCATGCGACTGCCACATGTCTAACCCCTCGTCAACCCAAACGGTTGACGAATGTTTCTAATACCACCTATCAGGTCCCACTTGATAGTCTACCACTATTGTACCCACCTCCATGGGCACACCAAAATGCATAAGCAACGATGGTCGATTCATGCTCGGGGGTCTGAAATATTTAATAACAACAACAATGAGATAAATCTCAGTGAGCTAACTACCTAAGCCTCGATTAGGAGGTCAACTCAACTCGGATGCACCTAACACATGCAAAACAGTACGGTACCCATAAACATGCCATCACACAATCATAGGCAACATTACCTTGCCTTGGCTCACGCCATGTGCGTTAAAACTCGCCATATGCAATATAATGCAATAAATAAACAACACAATCAGAACGCCCGTTGACATTCTCATTCACAGAGCACTCAAGCGCGTTCTAATTATCACAGCCACTCAGGCACGCCCGTCCTCACACGGGGGTCCTCCAGCTCAACTGGATAATCATCAATTCGATCAATTACGGTCAATCAAGGGCACACCCGTCTTCACACGGGGGTCTTCCGGCTTAACCGGGCATTTATCTATTTGATCAATTACGGCCGATCGAGGGCATGCCCGTTTCTATACGGGGGTCTTCCGGCTCAACTAGGCATTATTCCATTCGATCAATTACGGCCGATCGAGGGCACGCCTGTCTTTCTACGAGGGTCTTCCAGCTTATCCGGGCAATTATCCATTCAATCAATTACGGCCGATCGAGGGCACACCCGTCTTTTTGCTAGGGTCTTTCGGCTTATTCGGGCAATTATCCATTCGATCAATTACAGTCGATCGAGGGCACACCCGTCTTTCTACGGGGGTCTTCTGGCTTATCAGGGCAATTCTCAAAGTAATGCAACTAACATGCCATAATGTAGTAATAAATTACACGTGACCACATACACATAAAATTGACATATAAACTCGACACCTTAGGGTTTACTATTTAGGTGTCCACAATTCTAGCATAAAACAATCACGATATAGCATTAAAAACTACACAATAATATTAGTAAAATAAACCGATAGCTTATCACTTCAAACACCGATAGCTTATCATCAATTCTCGATAGCTTATCACTTAAACCATGATAGCTTATCATCTAAATCATGATAGCTTATCACCTAAACCATGATTGCCTATTACCAAAACCTTGATAGCTTATCACCTAAATCATGATAGCATATCACCAAAACCTTGATAGCTTATCACCTAAATCATGATAGCCTATCAACTAATCCCTAATTAATTAGCACTAAGCATACTTAGCCTAATCTAATCGCATCCTAATCAAGTTTAACATACTAATCAAGGGATTATGGTGAAAAATCACCCGCTAACAATTCTGAAGACACGGGCATGACGGCGGCGGCGAGGGCTACATGTGGCTTGGTCTGGAAACAACATGGCACGACAACAGATAACAGACAGCAGCGAAACAGCTCCGATGGGGCTGTTTTGGCGCGGCGGAGCTCGGAACGTTGACAAAAACAGCTCAAACGGGTGGCATACGGTCACGGGAGGTCACGTCGACGCTCGGTGGTGGTTTGGCAGGCAAAATGGGAGCCAAAGGAGGCTAAGACAACAGCTGGCCGAGAAAGAGAGGGAAGGGAGAGGTGATGGCCAGTTGGGGGGGAGAGAGAGGAGATAGAGAGTGATCCAAAGTGAGATATTTCTCTCTTGAATCTTCATCAACAAGCCAAGAACAAGATAGAAACCCTTCATCAATGCTCTTGCCTTCCAAGTCTTCTTCAATGATGTTCTTTTGTCTCTAGCTCATAAATGCAAGGAGGGTTGTGACGTCCTGGAATTTCAAGGCCTATTAAATAAATAATATTGGACTGTTGGAATTGAGTGACATTTGTCGGACGCGAAATCGTTCAATCTGGAGGACGTTGATCGTCGATTGAAGCGTAGTTAATTGTAGTTCAATTAGATTAGTCACGCCGTAGTTAATTCTCGCCGGATTCCTTCGCGCCCGCGTCAACCCTGAACCAAATATTTCGAACCAGTGCTAAATCATCAGATTACCGAAATACCCTCAGATATTATTCATGTATCCCAGAAACAATTAATACCGAATGACCGTGGGCCCCACCTCATTAATGGCAAGTCAAATCCACCTTTTTGACCACGAGAAATTACCAAAATGCCCCTTGACCTTGGAAATGACCATTTTGCCCCTAAGACCAAATTGTCTCTCTCCTATCTCTCTCTTCCTTCTCTCTCATGCACGGCAGCCCATCCTCACGCCCATTCCACCATCTTCATCATCTCATCTCATCTTCTTCTTCTTCTTCAAGCCATCGGACGGCCGACCCCCTCCCGCCGCTCATGCCGGTCGCCGCCGTTCGCAGCGCCCAGCCGAGCCTCCTGCCGCTGCTGCTGCCCCTGCCCAGCTGCTATCCGAGCTCAGCCGTACCTCGCCGTCGTTCGCCTCCAGACCTTGGCCGAAGCTCCGCCGAGCTTGCCGCCCATTCGCCGTGTCCGTCGTCGCCGTTTCGCCCAGTGAACAGCCCCTGTCCAACCGCCGTTCGTCATCATCCGGCTGTCGCCTTGGAAATCCGACACCATGGTTGCGTCCGGATCGACGAGACTAGTCCGTGGGATCGTCACCGAAAATTTGACCGCCGCCGCTGCTGCCCTTCGCCGGTCACCGCTGACCGTCGCCGCCAGTTAATTAGTGAGTTAGCCCCTAATCCCTGATTAGGTCGTTAATTGCACTTAATAGGTTAATTAGTTAGTTACCGCAGTTAATTAGTTAGTTACCGCAGTTAATAGATAGTTACCGTGGTTAGATAGTTAACTATGGTTAGATTAAATAGTTACTATGGTTAGTGAATTGTTACTGTAGTAGAATAATTAACTGCTGTGATTAGTTGGATTAACCGTGGTTAGGTGGAATAGTTACCATGGTTAATTGCCTGTTGTTTTGTGCCCGATAATTTGTGGTGTCTAATCGTGGATCGAACTGAGTGTTGATTGTGCTTAAATGCTGAATGATCACACTAGTGTCGATATACCATGTTAAATTGAAATTGAATATTTGCGTGACCAATTGTGATTTTGAGCAAGAAAATGGCCGTGGGCCAGGTTTGAGCATGATGTGAGTGTGGTTGCTTCAAAATGAGATTTAGCTTGAGAGCCGGTGGGAAAATGCGAGGTCATCGTGGTTTTAATTGTGTCACCCTAACATAACTGGGGGCACGGGCGATACCCTTGTTGGCATTGGTCGTCGCCTAATAAGTCTGTGTGCTGGCAACATACCGTTAGGGATTCCACGGCTTATTGGTTGCCTGTCAGTCCGTGCCGGCGACGTACTGTCCGGATTACCACGGTTGATTAGATGCCGGTCGCAACTTGTGTTGGTCCGTAGTCCCTCATAGAATGATTCCTGGTATGCTCGCCTTAGGGGTCTTGAGGGGGCTATCGGATGTTGTCGCCATAAACGTTGTGGGATGACGCCGATTAATCCGGAAGAGTACTAGTAGCGAGGCCGTACTGTGGCGAGAGTGGAGTATCTCTTGGCCGTGATGACCGAAACGCGTGTACTGCATAGTGCATGAGTATTGCTGAGTGTTCTGGTTGAGTGATTGGTTGTTGTTATGCATTGCCATGATATATCCGTCGTATGGCTCAAGACGAAGTACGTTGCATGTGGTTGTTTTCTGGATGTTGGGATTAGTTCGCTAGAATGGTTAGGCTGTGAATCAACGTCCTAATCGGACTTAGGCGTTGACCCGCTGAGATTCGTATCTCATGCGCTTGGCTGCCTTTCAGGTCTTCGAGATGGCAGCGCGCCACGTTAGATTTGGTGTCCCTATCGACCTTACCACGGTACTGCATTACCGTCATGTCGCCAATTCTGAGGACGTGTGGGAACAGCATGTGACGATCGTCTGGGTCGACGAGGGGTTGCCGCACTATGTGGCACACCTCTTTAAGGCCTGGTTCGTGCGTCAGGCTAGTGTTCCCATAGGACTGATTCGGGGGTTGGATGTACCCCTGGGTGCGGGTCCAATCGTCCAGACTTGGGACACGACGGATCATGACATGCCGAACGGGGAGGTCGAGGACCCAGATCCGAGTTCTGAGGAGGATGACCCAGATTTGCCGCCTGGTTATCAGGGTTGATCCGGTGTCGTTAGCCCGGAGGTTGTGGAGGAGCTGTGGAGGAGTTTTGGAGGCCGTGTTGTATATAGTCGGTAGTGTAGCAGTAGTGTATCGGCTATAGTGCGCCTCGACCCGACCCGGTATCTTTTTGTGGGTCTAAAGGGATCGGTCCAAGAAGGACTTGTGTATTATATGTTATTTTTCCTGCGGACTAATCAGGATGTAAATAAAAGGTTGTTTGTTGTATCTCCTATTTGCTTATCCCTGTTGTTTGTTGTCCGGGGTTATATTCGCTTCCGCACGTGCTTAATTATAAGATAAAAAGAAATGGGTCGATGATCTGCCTGGGACATCATCCTTTGACCTGACGTTTGGAAGAGATGGTTGCGCGCCCGGGGTTCGAGGTGTGACATCCCCGTTTTGGTATCAGAGCATGGTTTGTGGAGTTATAAGGTGCGCTGGGTTTAGGATAGTTAATAGGATTGAAACCATGTGCTTGTGTTTGATGTTTGATTGTTGTTTAGTAGTAAACCTGAGTTCTCATTACGTGTTGCTTTGGGCGAGCAGGAGCCCTTACGGTCCTGCAAAATGAGCAGCCGTAGTCGGAGAGTGCCCCGAGGTAGGGCAACTCAGGTGTATCTCGAAATGGAGAGGGATCGTGTCCCGCGAGTACCTACGAAAAGGTTAGCTCTAGTTGTTCCTGAAGCAGTTGAGAACCACGTTCCTGCAGCGCGCAGAGGCAAAGGAAGGGCCGCCCAAGCAAGACCCAGAGTGGGTAGAGTGGATGAACTGAAAATGCCTGGAGGAGGGGCAGTTCATGCAGATCCTAGAGTGGACGGGATCCTGCAAGCTTTGGAAACCATGGGTAACCTGATGGGGCAGCAAATGAGGAACCAAGCTACAGTTGCCATTCCACAGGAGGGTCCGTTAGCTGAAGACGGGATCCGCAGATCGCAGGCTCACAGATTGGTAGAGCAGTTTCTAAAGCTTAAACTGTCGAGGTTTTCGGAAACTGGTGACCCGGAAGCTGCAACCTCATGGATGAAGAATTTAGAGAAAGCCTTTGCCCTGTTAGGATGTTTCGAGGAAGAGAAGGTAACGCTGGCTGTCTACCAACTGCAGGGTAACGCTAGCTCGTGGTGGAAGGCCACGCAGGGAAGTGTGTTTCCCGAGGGTGCGATCCCGGAAAGGAGTGCCTTCGCGGAAGCCTTCAATGGAAAGTACTTCTCGGATTGTGCTCGAGAGCAGAAGATGAATGAATTTCTGCATCTTCGCCAGAATCAGTCATCGGTGGACCAATATGAGGCAAAGTTTGCCGAGCTATCCAAGTATGCACAGAGAATGGTGGAGAACCTTGAGAATAGGACGAGGAGGTTCAGAGACGGGTTGAAGCCCGAAATCAAGAGCGTGTTGGTGCCGTTCAACCTGAGGGACTACAATGAGCTATATGAGAGAGCTCAGCTGGTAGAAAGGGACATTACTGAAAGGGCGACCGCATCTTTACCGCAGTTCGCTCCGGTTATGAGGGATAACCGAAGGTTCGGTAAAGGACTAATGATGGGTAATAGGAATCCCATCCCGCCTAACAGGAGGAACTTTGTTGGGAAGCCACCGTTTCGCCTCGATGTTGTATGCCCTATGTGCCGACAGAAGCATGGGTCTGCCCCATGCCCAAGAAGGTCAGGTGCTTGTTTTGGGTGTGGCAGGCATGGCCACCAGATCAAAGATTGTCCTCAGAGACAGATGGGAGGACAGTTACAGTAGGGAGGTCAGATGCGAGGGAATATTCTGCAGAACTACCAGAACCGACCGCCAGTACAAGGAAGGGTGTTTGCTGTTACCCAGGAAGAGGCGAAAGATTCGCCGACCATTTCAGGTACGGTCTTTCTGCATAACCAAGTAGCTTATGCATTGTTTGATTCAGGAGCTTCCCACTCCTTTGTTGCTGCTCAGTTTGTTAAGCTAGCTAGCATGAGTACAGAACCATTGAGATCGATTGTTAGGATATCTACACCGCTTAAGGATAATGTTACGGCTACAGTAGGATGTCCTGATTGTAGGCTGGTTGTAGATGGTTATGAGGGAAGGATAAATTTGGTTGTGCTAGCTATGTTTGATTTCGATTTGATTGTTGGTATGGACTGGCTCACTGCGCAAAGAGCTATTTTGGATTGTCATAGTAAGACCATCCTGTTTAACCCATTGAATGGAGTTAGTTTCAAGTTTGTTGGAAACCGAGGGGGAACCTCAATCCCCTTAGTTTCGTCGCTAGAAGCGACTCGGTTGTTGGATGAAGGTTGCCAAGGTTATTTGGCGTCTGTTGATGATGTGTTGGCTGAGGAGTTAAGGCTGGAGGATATTACAGTAGTGAGTGAATTCCCTGACGTCTTTCCTAAAGAGTTGCCTGGCTTACCGCCGGAAAGGGAAATAGAGTTTGTGGTTGAGTTAGCCCCTGGTACGGAGCCAATCTCAAAGGCACCGTATCGGATGGCGTTGTCGGAGCTCAAGGAACTGAAGGTACAGATGCAGGAGTTGTTGGACAAAGGATATATCCGTCCAAGTGCATCTCCATGGGGAGCGCCCGTTTTGTTTGTAAGGAAGAAGGATGGATCGCTTCATCTGTGCATCGACTACCGTCAGCTCAACCAGGTGACAGTCAAGAACAAGTATCCGTTGCCAAGGATCGACCATCTATTTGACCAACTTCAAGGAACTTCGGTGTTCTCCAAGATCGACCTAAGGACGGGATACCACCGGCTAAGGATCAAAAGGGAGGATGTACCAAAGACGGCTTTTAGGATGCGCTATGGTCAGTATGAATTCACAGTGATGCCGTTTGGTCTAAAAAATGCTCCAGCTGCTTTCATGGATTTGATGAACAGGGTATTCAGTGAGTATTTGGACAAATTCGTCATTGTGTTTATTGACGATATCTTGGTGTACTCTAAGAGCCCTGAGGAACATGAGCAACACTTGAGGACAGTGTTAGAGACTCTTCGGAAACACCAATTGTTTGCCAAGTTTAGCAAATGTGAGTTCTGGTTAGCTCGCGTAGCCTTCCTTGGTCACATAATTTCTAGAGAAGGGATATCTGTGGACCCAACCAAGGTTGAAGCGGTTATGGATTGACCGAGACTGACTTCAGTGACAGAAGTTCAGAGTTTCTTAGGTTTAGCAGGCTACTATAGACGTTTCGTGGAAAGGTTCTCCGCGATAGCCTTACCTTTGACGCGCCTGTTGAAAAATGACGAGAGATTTGAGTGGTCAGACAAGTGCGAGCGTAGTTTCCAAGAGCTTAAGCAGAAGCTAACTACGGCTCCTGTTTTGACAATACCGTCTGGTCCTGGAGGTTATGAGATTTATAGCGATGCTTCCTTCAAAGGACTAGGCTGTGTGCTTATGCAACATGGGAGAGTAGTTGCATACGCTTCTCGTCAGTTGAGACCGCACGAGTTGAATTACCCGACGCACGACCTGGAGTTAGCAACGATCATGTTTGCTCTTAAGATTTGGAGGCACTACCTGGTAGGAGAAAGGTTCCAAATCTACACCGATCATCAAAGTCTGAAGTATCTGTTGTCTCAAAAGGAGCTGAACATGAGGCAGCGCCGTTGGATGGAGCTTCTTAAGGATTATGACTGCGAGATCTTGTACCATCCAGGAAAGGCTAACAAAGTTGCTGATGCGCTGAGTCGGAAGTCAGCGATTGCCCAGTTGATGGTCCGAGAGTGGCGTCTTCTAAAGGAGGTGCTAGACTCCGAATTGGAGGTTGGCTGTCTGTCGAGTTTGATGGCTACGTTGAGGATCGAGCTGGAGGTGCAAGCGAGGATTAAGATATTGCAATCGATGGATCCTGCCATTTAGAATGTCCTTCAAGAGGGCTTAGAGAAGAGGAAAGAAGATTTTCAAGTAGCTGAGGATGGAATATTGAAGTTCAGAGGACATTTGTGTGTGTCGGCTGATGAGAGTCTTAGGGAAGAAATCTTGTCGGAGGCACATCGTAGCAGCTACAGTGTTCATCCGGGTAGTACGAAGATGTACCAGAATCTAAGGCAGTATTATTGGTGGAGTGACATGAAGGTTGACATAGCCAAGCATATGGTGAAATGTCTAACGTGCCAGTAGGTTAAAGCTCAGCATTGTAAGCCTGGAGGGTTGTTACAGCAGCTTGAGATTCCGGAATGGAAGTGGGAGCACATCACGATGGATTTCGTGACAAGTTTGCCAAGGAACCAAAGGGGCAACGATTCAATTTGGGTCATAGTGGACAGATTGACGAAGTCAGCACATTTCATCCTAGTGAGAAAGGACTTCGCTTTGGACAGGTTAGCAGATTTATATGTGCGTTTGATCGTACGTCTACCTTTTGGAAAAGCTTGCAGACTGCGTTGGGAACGAAGCTGCAGTTTAGTATGGCTTATCATCCGCAGACGGATGGCCAGTCTGAAAGGACAATTCAGATGCTTGAGGATATGTTGCGAGCATATGTGTTGGATTTCAAAGGCAACTGGGAAGGACAGCTTCATTTGGTTGAATTCGCCTACAACAACAGCTATCAACAAAGTATTAAGATGGTGCATTTCGAAGCGTTATATTGCAGGCCTTGTAGAACGCCAGTTTGTTGGGACGAAGTTGGTGAGAGGAAAATCACCGGTCCCGAGTTAGTGCAACAGTCGTTGGATACAGTGAAAATCATCAGAGAAAGACTGAGGACAACTTAGAGCCGTCAAAAGAGTTATGCTGACAAACGACGCAGACCGTTGGGGTTTCAAGTCAGTGATCATGTCTTTCTGAAGGTGTCGCCTATGAGAGGGACATCTCGTTTCGGTAAAAAGGGAAAGTTAAGCCCGAGGTATGTTGGGCCGTTCGAGATCTTGGAGCGGATTGGAAATCTGGCTTATCGTCTCGCGTTGCCACCGAGACTTGCTCAGGTACATGACATATTCCATGTATCTATGTTGAGAAAGTACGAGCCGGATCCAGCTCACGTCTTGAGTTTTGAAGAGATCGAAGTGGATGAGCGTGTATCGTACGTGGAACTCCGGTGAGGATCGAAGACAGGAAAGAGCAGGTTCTGCGAAACAAGACAATCCCGTTGGTGACGGTTGTTTGGCAACACCATGGGACCAAGGGAGCAACGTGGGAAAGTGAAGAGTCAATGAAGAGTAGGTATCCTTTTCTTTTTGAGGAGGTGTAATATTTTAATTTCGGGGACGAAATTTCCCAAGGGGAAAGAGTTGTGGCGTCTCGAAATTTCAAGGCCTATTAAATGAATAATATTGGACTGTTGGAATTGAGTGACATTTGTCGGACGCGGAATCGCTCAATCTGGAGGACGTTGATCGTCGATTGAAGCATAGTTAATTGTAGTTCGATATGATTAGTCACGCCGTAGTTAATTCTCGCCGAATTCCTTCGCGCCAGCGCCAACCCTGAACCAAATATTTCGAACCAATCCTAAATCGTCAAATTACCGAAATACCCTTAGATATTATTCATGTACGCCAAAAATAATTAATACCGAATGACCGTGGGCCCCACCTCATTAATGGCAAGTCAAATCCACCATGTTGACCATGAGAAATTACCCAAATGCCCTTTGACCTTGGAAATGACCATTTTGCCCCTAAGATCAAATTTTCTCTCTCCTCTCTCTCTCTTCCTTCTCTCTCACGCACGGCAGCCCATCTTCACGCCCATTCCACCATCTTCATCATCTCATCTCATCTTCTTCTTCTTCTTCAAGCCACCGGACCGGCGACCCCCTCCCGTCGCTCGCGCTGGTCTCCGCCGTCCGCCGCGCCTAGCCCGTCGCCGTCCGCCGCACCCAGCCGAGCCTCCCGCCGCTGCTGCCGCCTCTGCCCAGCTGCTGTCCGAGCTCAGCCGTGCCTCGCCATGGTTCGCCAAGCCCCGCTGGAGCCACCGAGAGGCCCCCCGGACCTTGGCCGAAGCTCCACCAAGCTTGCCGCCCGTTCGCCGTGTCCGTCGTCGCCGTTTCGCCGCGTGAACAGCCCCTGTCCAGCCGCCGTTTGTTGTCGTCCGGGTGTCGCCTTGGAAATCCGACACCGTGGTTGCGTCCAGATAGACGAGACGAGTCCGTGGGATAGTCGCCGGAATTTGACCGCCGCCGCCGCCCTTCGCCGGTCGCCGCTGACTGTCGCCGCCAGATAATTTGTGAGTTAACCCCTAATCCATTATTAGGCTGTTAATTGCACTTAATAGGTTAATTAGTTAGTTACCGCAGTTAATAGATAGTTACTGTGGTTAGATAGTTAACTGTGGTTAGATTAAAAGGTTACTATGGTTAGTGAATAGTTACTGTAGTAGAATAATTAACTGCTGTGGTTACTTCTTATCCTTTCATTTTTTAGGTTTGTTCCTTTTACAACATTTGATTTAGGAACCATTCTGCACCCAATTTGAGCATCAATTTTGACATTCTAAGATACCCAATTTGGTCACATGGCCTCGTAAAACGTACGAATTAAACCAAAAATGGTTAATCTCGATAGATTTAAGCATATGAATATTCGTTGCGATCGCTGGATCGAGTCGATCAAATTTAGTTTGAACCATCTCAACTCATTCCAACCTTTTGACAACGTTTTAGCAAGAAACGCTTAGTCAACGCGTGATTTTCTACCCACCTTGCCCCTTGACCGAAATATCCTTGAAGGAATTGCCCAAAATGCCCTTGGATATTCAAATTTCTTGAATGTGAGCCATTGGATCAAATGGATAGCTAGGATATAATCTCAAGGGGACTATATATGCATTTTCCCTCCAAAATTCAAAAGAGGGGCTCATTTTGAATCATGTGTGCAGAAAATTCATGGAGAATCTCTCTCTCTCTCTCTCTCTCTCTCTCTCTCTCTCTCTCTCTCTCTCTCTCTCTCTATCGATCGATCGAATTCCCTCTCTCACCCAAACCTCCCTCTTGGCCGATCATTTTTTGCCGCTTTGCCGGCCAATCGGCGATCATCTTCGGTGATCCATCACCACTACGAGCTCCCTTACATCTCCTCCTAGCCGGTTGTAAGCATCACAAATGTCGAAGATCATCGGAAGGTGCCGATCGCTGCCTTGTTCCGTCACGGTTGAACCACCGGTTTGTACACCGGTAGTCGTTCAACTCGCCGATCATCACTGTTTCGGCGTCCTCCGGTGATCCAACGGCGAACCTCAACATGCGATGATCATCTCCAATGTCTCCTAGAAGTTGCTATGGCAGCCGATCATTTACTTGACCACCGATCATCACCTTTTCTTCTTCATTCTTATTAGTTCTTCGGTTTTCTCTTGAATACCGAGACTAATCTTTTGTTTCACATCATATTTTCAGAGATTGAGCTGCGTTTCAGTGCCTAGATCGCCGACTAGCTCAACTTCGAGCTCAAGATTCGTTCATCAAAAGGTAAGTGCATCAAACTCTAGTCATTTCAATACTCTAGGTAGTGGATTGGAGGATGAGCATATATGCCGAATCATGAGGTGAATCGGAGGTGGTGTTGATATGTATTGCTGCTAGATGATAATATATGCTGCTGTGATTAATGATTTTACATGATTTTGATGATTGATGATGTTTTGGTGCATGTTCTTACACTGCTACTTTCGGATCAGAATGCATCTCAAGTTTGTGACTCGTTAATCCATCCTTAAATGTTGAAATTTCAGAAAACTTTGTTCTAGAGATTCGCAGATAAAATCATTTTTCTAAATTTAAGCTTTGGTAGGAGAACATTTTTCGTTGTTTAGGAAAATATTTTCTGTTGATTCATTTTCCTAAATGATCCAAACGCCGAAAAATGAGGAAAATACTTTCCCATAAAATGCTTTTTGTGAAACAAACGGAGCTGAAGACTGTTATAAAACACAATTACATAATGGTCAGGTCGACATATCCTACAAAAGTAAAATTGAAAAATAAAAAGATATAAAGAAAGAAAATGTTGTGTAGTTTCATTGTGTCTCTATCAACAATGTCATTTATAAGAACCAAAGTTTGTCAAATTAGGAAATTAAACCAATCTAAAAGTGCAGTGATTCCCGGGAAGTCTATAGCCACGGACAAAATAGTCGTTGACAAACAAAATCTACAAGATCGAATATGAAATTTCGTTGCTATAGCTTCTAATCGCCAGCGACCAAAACAGATTTTCGTGACTACAAGAAGAGCAGTAGCAGCAGCGATGTAAATATTCATTTCTAATGATAAACTTGTATCCACAAATATTTTTTTCATTGCTGTAGATAGTTTTCTTGTAATTGAATTATTTTCTTGTGAATACCTGATATGTGTGAGACGAGGATATTGCCATATTCAATAGATATTAATCGAATACTCAAAGGCTACGTTTGGTAGTCAAGATAAAATACAGGATATGATACAATTTATCCTATCCTGTGTTTGGTTCCTGCTCGGGATATGATACAGTGGGATATAAGGGGGATAAAGCGTGGATATAATTATCCTATGGGAGAGTGGGATAAAGGTGGATATGATTTCTTTTGTTCATGGCATAAAAACTATTTTTTCTAAATAATAAACTTCTTATCTAATAAAATTAAAATAATAATTAAACTTAAATATATTTGAATTCTAATGTTAAAAAGAAAACTCAAAATAACAAAAAATAATAATTTTCATTTTTATTTATTCTAAATCTTATGTATAATTTAATTTATTTCTTCTTTATAATATATAGTTTGTATATATACACATATACCTAGTTTCTATATCATTACATATTTTAAGTATAATAGTATAGTTTGTTATTTAATAAATTTTTATTAAGAAATGATGGAAGGTAATCAAAATAATGATAAAAAGAGATTTATAATTAAAAAATAAGTAATAAATGAAGTAAAAGAACTCAGATTTTAAGTGAACATATTCAAACTTGAAAATGATCTTTCTAATTCTCGAAAAATGAGATGCAATGAAATTTCTAAAAAAAATTAGCATCTCCATCTCCTTCTCCTCTATATCTCTAGTTCATTTTGAAGTTTCATGACTGCTTTGTAATTTTTTATTTCACGATAAAACTCTACGAATATAAAGAGAGTCAAACCTCCTTCTCCTCCGTAACTTTTCATAGTCGCAAAGGTGAATGGTTATATTTTCTTTCTCTTACTAGATTTGGCAGTGAATTGTGAGAGATTCTTATGGTCTCTGTTTGTGCATTTTCAAATTCAGTTACATCGATATGTCGTAAATACCAAACAATGAACATGATATGATATGAACATATCCAGCTCTATTACTGCGATTCACCAAATAGTGGATAAGACATGGCAAAATTCCTGGATTTCATATCCGATCCTATCCAATCCTATTTTGGCTAGAAATCCGGACAACCAAACGCAGCCAAAAGACTCTAAACAACACGCATTTGTCAGTTGTGAAATTTATTGATGAAAGTTGAGATTGAGACCATATATTGATTTGTACTGAGAGATATTATCTATCCAATCAAAAGGAAATAGATTATTAGGTGATGCCATGCTTAATGGGATTTCTCGAATCTCCCGATGTATAGTTCTTGAGGGATCAATAATTGTTGGATCACAAATAAATTATACCTCATTTACTGTTTATTGCATCCACACCATATTTAAAACGATTTCCAACTTTTGTGTGCACTCTTCAATTATCAATATCACATGACTAAAAATTAGGTGTGATCGGTTTCTAGTCCAATCAGGTTCCGGGGCGGTCCCACGGAACTGCTTATATGTCATCTCCCTGCCATGCCGTATGGAGTTGATTTTGTCTGAGAAGGAAGAACCTGTGAAGATGGAGGTGGGTCTCTTTAGTGTACATACAAAGTAGTTGAATATTGTGACGATCTTTTAATTACCCCAGTTATCTTTTATACAGCTGATTTGTTGAGTCATTTGAGTTTTCAGCCGGAGACTCAGTTGGCCACTAGCAAGTCCAAGAGGTCACAGGCTGAGGACTTCTGCATGAACTCCAAATGAACCAGGACACACCCAACAGAGACTCCCGTTCTCTCAGGCCTTCTTTTTGGAGAGAGTTGTTTCAGTTTTCCCCATAGAATGTACTCTGGATTTTTGGAACAATGTGATTTTTCCGTCAGCTGTTACTTCCAATTCACAGAAGGTACGACGGCTTTTCTTCTGAGCTTGACTTACCTGAAAGACTGACAAGCAACAGTGTCCCTGTTTGGTCCGGTCCGGTCGGTCCGATTCCCATTCTGGAACTGGAAAACCGAACAGCCCGTCACCGGTTCCGATTTTATGGAACCAGGAATTAGACTAGCGCCCCTAGGAATCGGAATGAATAGGCCGGTTCGGTCCGGTCTGAGTGGTTCCCGATTCGGTCGGTTATTTTTGCTCATCCCTACTAAAAATACCCATAGTTTCAGTATAAAAGAAGTGAAGAACAAACTAGATATGATGAAAAAAAAAAAAGTTTCTCTAAGTAGTTACGCAACAAACCTTCTATTTTTCATTTGACACGTATTTCACCTTTGAAATTCATATCTCTATTATCCTAGTGAAATTAACGTGTACCCATTCATTTTCTATCCCTAGAGTCACTCGAAAACGCCAATTTACGTAGTGCCTCCTATATTGGTCACCTTAGGAAGTGAAGACAAAGAATTGTTGCTTTCGGTGGTTCATTCATGGGTAGGTGAGATGATTGTTCAAAACAGTTTATATTCTGGCGACTGCTATTGGTAGATTTGTCCACAAATTACAGCTGGCCAAATCAAATGGAGATTATGATGAGATTATTCTATTAATTGGAGAAATCTAAACAACCATTAGAATGATTGCAGGTCGCTTGTTCGAGAAAGACCAATCCAATCAAGGTGAGATATACAGATTGTGAGGCTATATGAGTTTCTATCATCTCCTAACTGTTTTTTGGGAGGCTTGTTACCCGTTCGATTGAAAATATTTAAGTCAATCTCGACCATTCATTGAAATCCTTGGAAATGTTTACAAGTGCATTGGGGTAGGACGTGCTAGATAACAGGAATAATTTCTCGAAGTACTAGATTGAAATTTCACCAAAAAAATTTAGGACTAAATTGACAAAATTTAAAAGTTTAGGACTGATTTGACATCCGTACAATAGGTTGAAGATGTTGAGAAAACCTTTCCCTCTGAATGTTTTAATTCTGACAAAACTATCCTTCTTTAGAAAGAATCTTGTTAATGCCAATAATCTTTTATTGCAGAAATGAACATGTGAATAGAAGCTTGTATTAATCCATTTCTGGCGTTAAAACTCAAGGAGTAGTTGTTGCATATTTGCTTCTAAGATAATCAAACATCTGCTATTCAGATGGAGAAAGATATTGCCTCTGAAGACTAAATATAGAGAAGACTTATGTGATACATCAGCAAGGACTTTACCGAAGCTCAGAGTCACTGTTCTAATCTGTTCAGATTCAGATAGTCTCTTTGTACTTCTGAAGACTGCTTCTGAATTATGTTCAGACTCTGCAGTATCTTTTTGGCTAGATTCTGAAGACCCACGTTTGGCAGATTTCTAGTTTGGCTGCGTTATTTATGGAAGTCTGTAAAATTTGATTGACAGGATTATTTTCCAATAAAATCAGGAGAATATCCTCTAATCGGACATTACCTTCCATGAACAAGATATGTGACATCCCAAAATTCGAACGTTTATAAGATAAATAATATTGAATTTTTGAGGATTGAGGGACAATCGATAGACGTCGAATTATAGAATTAAAAAGGGGATTGGAAATCCTAAGGCATTGGACCAGGGAAAGCGAGCCAAGATAATGGAGCCGTCGAATCGAAGCATCGAGACCATTTGCGCTCGAGCCTAGTCCTAGCAGAACCTTAGAAGTAAATTTACCATTTTGCCCCTAAATGTAAATTTACGATTTTACCCTTTGCCTTGAAAATATCATTTTTCCCTTGATGTCAAATGACCAAAATGCCTCAACCTTTATGCCAAATGACTAACCTACCCCTTGTTGTGAAATGACCAAATTGCCCTAGATATTTTCATATGAGACAAAAATCATAAATGACAATTAAGCTTGTGGGCCCCACTTTCTCTCTCGTCTGTTCCTTCTTCCCCAAGTTGCCGTAACTCTCTCTCTCTCTCTCTCTCTCTCTCTCTCTCTCTCTCTCTCTCTCTCATTTCTCTCTTCCCCTTCAATTTTCGTGGAAGCCCTCCCCTATCCCGAGCTCCCTCTCTTTCTCGGATTTCTGCGCGCGCCTGGGAAGAAATCGTCCATTTGAGCTCGTCCAGAGGGAAAATCGAGCTCCGTTTTCTCCTACGCTACCGTAAGATCGAGAGAAACTCAGATTTTAAGGCTGATCATCGAATAAACCATTGGATTTTCAAGGGTTTGGGCAGAAGAGAAGCTGGTTGGTGGAGACCCGGTTCGTTCGACGTCGATTCAAGCTCCGCCGCTCATCGTTCGTCGCCGCACCGCCACGAGTTATCATCGCCGGATGATTTATTTGTGAGTTAACCCCTAATCTCTGATTAGGTTGTTAAGTACGCTTAGGGATAGATTAATTAAGTTAATCGTGGGTTAGTTTAACCAAATTGTGGTTAGGTTAGTTTAACTGAGATTAGGTTAATTAGATAACTTTGGTTAGATTAGAATAACCATAGTTATTTTAATTTAACTATAGTTGCTTTAATTAACTATAGTTATTCTGGTTGACTGTGGTCGGGTTAATTAGCTGATGTAGACCTAGTTAATTATTGTTCTGCTGATTATCTGATGTGGTGTTAATTAATTAAGGTCGAATTAATTAATTATGGTTAGGCTAATTAACCTTAGTCCAGATAATTAATTATTATTGGGCGCTGATTGAATAATTGCTGAGTGCCTTGGGTGTTTAATTATGTAGATCTGATGAGTGATCACCTATGTCAGAATATCATGTTTAACTGGAATCGAATGTTCGTGTGATCACATGTGACCTTTCTACTGCATCTTTGAGCATGAAAACGGCTGCTAGCCGAGTTTTGAGCATAATTGTGAATGTGACTACATTGGACTAAAAGTGAAGATATGAACTGGCTTGGTTGCCTGGTGTGTTTATGTGGTCACACAATGGTTGAGCGTTACCCTAACATAACTGGGGACATTGGCGATACCCTTGATGGCTTGGGTCCGTCACCTGATATGTCTGTGCCGGTGGGAGTTCGGACGCACATGGCTTATTGGATGCATGATAGTTCTTGCAGGTGGGAGTTCAACATCACATGACTGATCGGATGCCGGCCGCAGCTTGTGACGGACCGAAGTTCCTTACCGGAAAGCCTGGTATGTCCGCCTTGGAGGTTCTGAGGGGCTATCGGTTGCCATCGCTGGATGGAGCGGGACAACACCTGGTCCTGCCGAAAGAGCGGTCGGGCTGTGTTGTGGTGAAAGTGGAGTATCTCTTTCATTAATAATTGGAACACGCGTGTTGCATTGTGCATGAGTCGCTGCTGAGTGTTCTAGTTGTGTGCTTTGGCCTATTTATATGTTATTGCCATGTGATATCTATTGCGTGGGCCAAAGTGGGGTAAGTGTGCATGTGGTTGCCTATTGTTCGTTGGGCCGTGTCTCTCTGTTTGGGTAGCTAGAGCATGGCGTGCCTTGCACACTATTGATCTGCCATTGTTCTTGCGTTGCATGTTTAGGCTGCCTGGGTGAATTGACGTCCTAATCAGACTTAGGCGTTGACTCACGGAGATTTTATATCTCGTTTGTTATCGTTAACCATTTTCAAGTCCTTAGCGTGGAGGTGGAGACTCCTTTTGCTGGAGCTTTTAGAAGTAGTGTTAACCCCTTACCCTTACCCGATACCTTTTTGGTGGTCTTAGGAAGCAACCCTGAAGAGTGGGCTTGTAGTTGTGCTTGCTTCCTTAGGTTAACAGTATATAAATAAAATGGTCTTTGCTGCTGTTAGTTGTTGTTGTTTCTCCTACTGGCTATCCCTATTGTTTATTTCTGTCTGGGGTTGTTATTCGTTCCGCGTACGTTAATTGCAAGATAAAATGAATAGGTCGATGACATCCCTAGGATGTTGTCCTTTTGACCTGAGGTGTTTGGTAGGACTGTCGCGCTCTTGTGTGTCGAGGCGTGACAAGATATCTTGGAGATTTGGATAAACTCTACTTATGGAAACTAAGGATTTGGTTGTATGGGCGATTTGATCTGAAGGGTTCAGACTCTACACTAACGGTTACTAAAACTCTCCTAATACAGACTCATTCAATCAAGATTGATGGGATTCAATTAGTGATTGAGGAGCGATCCTTTGAAGGGCCTTTGTAATGGCTAGTTCGAGGTCGAAGGAGTATAAAGGAGATCAATGGTGACTATTGCCAAGAGAGTTCAAGAACTTAAAAATTCCAAAGTGCTGAATTATTCAGATTCACATTCTGATGTTCTCGAGAGCTGAAAAATTTCATCTTGAGAAGTTTATTGTAAGAGTGATAAGTGTGACATCTCTTGCAACTTTTCAATGATTCATATAGTGGAATCCAGCCAATTGGCTGTCATCGTGGGAGAGTGGACGTAGGCTTGTTAAGCCGAGTCATTATAAACATTGCGTGCAATTCTCTCTTACCCTAAACTCCTCTTGCTGTGTTTAGTTTATCTGCACGTCATTTTTCTGATCTCATTCAATTTGTGTTTTGGAATTGTTAAATTCCGCATTAAGTTTCAAAACCATTCACAATCACCTATTCACCCCCCCTTTAGGTGATATTGCCAGATACAACAGATTAGAGAGAAATAAATAAGCTGGTGGAGACTTACTCCACTACATCTTCCTAAGCAAATTCGTTACAAGAATTATTAATCTTGAGAAAATCACCAAATCACCTTTAGGTGATATTGCTAGATAAAAGAATTGGTATCAGAGCAAGGTTGGTCGTTATATTGAAGTGTTTTACTTCTGAGTTAACGATCTACTATGTCTAGGAACAATTTCTCCAGAACAGGTGACTCACATTATGGCAACAAGCCATCATACTTTTCTATTCACTATCCATTCCCTTATATAATCGATGTGGGATGTTGTTATCAATGGAGTAGTTCCTGTTGTCACAGCAACTCCCTCGACTGGAAATGAAATAAATAATAACACCAATGCTACAGCAACACTATCAGACGTTGAAAGAGCAAAAAGACAAGGACTCAATTCCAAAGCTGTACACGCACTTTTCTGTGCACTATCTATTCCCTTATATAATCGAATTGCAGAAGAAAAATTAGCAAAAGCTATATGGGACAGACTTCATGTCACATATCAAGGAACCGACAGAGTGAAAGAAACTAATCTCAGCATTCTAGTAAGTGACTACGAAGCCTTCAAGATGAAGCCCGATGAGTTAATTGCTGAAATGATTGACAGGTTTCAAATACTAGCAAGCGGTCTTGCAAGGCAAGGTACTCCTGTAGCTGAACCGATGCAAGTTAGAAAGATCCTTCGAGGACTTACAGACGACTGGAATTACATCAAGCCATCTGTTGACACCTAAATTTTGATTTTTCCTTAATCATTTATTTTGCATAAACATTAGGAATTAACTTTAATTCCTACAAAAATAATCATTTTGGTTTTCATATTTAATTTTAGCATGTGTGCATTACATTTGCATTTTATGGTGCATTTTATGGGATAGGTAGCATAAGTGAACCCAAAATTGAAATGCGGACCGGGCCAAAAACCCATTGAAAATTCGGCTAAGGCATGAGGGAGTTTTCGGGCTTAATGAGCTGAATTGAATTCATGTGATTAAGGCCAGGATTTATTTAATTGAGCCCGTGTGTTTAATTTGAGCTTTAATTAAAGGGACTTTGAGCTTAAGTTAATGGAGCCCATGGGGCCGGCAATTGGCTTTACAGGAAGGGATTAGACCTAATGTTACCCTATAAAAGAGCTCTTAGTCTTCACGCACAGAGAGGACACACAATTGAAATACGCGGCAGTTTTTAGAGAGAGGGTCTGGAGAGAGAACGCTACAGAACATGGCCACACAAGAGGAGAATTCGTGAAAGAGAGAGAATCCATTGCACTACAGGCCAAAGGAATTCATCAACAAGGAGTCCCTAACATTGGCAGAAGATCATATGTGTGGAAAGCTTCGGTGCTACCACTCCTTGCATGCGCAAACCCCTTGCCAAGTCAAGTCGAGCTGAATCTGTTACGAAACAGTCCCATCGTGATCGCCAGGAGGCATCCATCATGTTCAAAAGGGAGTATCTTGGCCTCTAATTTTCTTTCTCTGTTGGTATATTTTCATGATTGTTGAGTCCCACTAAGAAGCCACGGTTTTTTTTTTTTTAGGTGACGCGTGGGTACAGGAAGATTTTGAAAAGGAGAGGACTTTCACTGGGAACTCTCTCATCGAGCTCAACGATACGCGTACGAAGGTGAACATCCAAACCAGCGAGCCAGCAGACCCGACACCAATCGAGACCTTCCCCAGAGCCTGTCGTCCGCCGCTGCCTTCGTCACGTCATCGACGACCACCGCGGCGAGTCCTTAATTACCACGAATTTGTGATTAAAGAAGACTTTGGCTTGCTTAGTAGATTTTCCATGAAGACGTTGTGGCAACTACTTGCACATCCACGAGCACCAAAACCGTCGTACCAACAGTCGCTCAAGCCCCCTACATTGATGAGCCCACTACTGCCCCGAAACCATGACGATTCCTCTTGGCTGAGTTGATTGACGTTGTCCTCCATCACAATATTGCTAGCCTCGATGAATGCTCATGGTTTTGTTTCTACAGGTTCTAGTGCCTGTTCAAAGCGCCACCGATCCTTGAACGACCATCGCTGTGACCCGAGAGGCTTCACTGTTGACAAATCGCCGGTCGCCCTTTGCTAAGACGTGATGCCACACAGCCCCACGACGACGCCGCATGGCACGCTGAGTCCATCACCAAATTGCGCATTCACCTTGTTCAGTCCGAGAGGCGTACTCCAAACTCATGCAAGAATCCACTGGGGTATTATGGGTTGAATGAAAGACCACGTTCGGCCAACACTGCAGAGGAGGTCGTACACAGAATCCGGTGATATTCGACCCTGTGCGTTACCATGCTAAAGACAATAAAAGTCTGAAGAATGATGGACTAATGCGGTGGAGTCCTTTCTTTTCTTTGGTTGGATTTTGTTTTTTTTTTGTTTTTTTTTCGTTTTCTTTTTGTTGTGTTATTGCAGATTCATTCGCTAAATCATATGTCAAAGCTTCTGAAACTTCAAGATATTTTTAAGATTACGTTCCTGATTCTGGAGCATTCTCACTTGCTGAAGTTGGAAGTGGATTAGTTACAACTTGTTGCCGAGCCCGCACTAAGAAATCATGGCTGAATTGGCAAGGTGGACTCGGTCCTAATTTTTTCCATCGTTTTGACTTCGTGGGAGGCTTACATGGTGAAGGGTATAAGGAGATAACAGGGAGTCGCAATCTTTGTTTTCATCCTCCACTACTATTTTACTTGATTGTTCTCCCACAGAATTTTCCACACAAGTTGACCACCCAAAACCGTTGAAGCTGATCCCGCAAGACGAGTCCGAGAATTGGCGAGTCGATACACGGGATCCATTCAATTTTGGCAACATTATCTCGGAATCATGTAATGATCTTTGTCTTGAAATATTTTGAGAATTGCTTGCTTAATTTAAATGTCAAGTGAATATGGATTGATTTTCGGATATCTATGTGATAATTGCTCAATTCGAATTTTGAGCAAATCTTGAGGATATTATGCCTATCTCTAGAGTATTCGATATCTTTTGTTGCTCAATTTAAAATATCTAAATCTCAAGCATATCTTTTAAATATTGTGTTTATCTCGAATAATAATTTGCAAATATTTAAAAGATGTGATCTTCGGCGGATAGGGAAAGTGGTCCTACATTCAATTTTCGACCACCCCTTGTTATTTTTTCAAAAATTATAAATAAGGGTGGTTGACTCTGCTTCTCGCCTGGTTCATTTTATTTCTCGTCTGATCCTGTTTGTTTGATTATTATAAAGTTTGCACATTTATAAACAAACATGCCCATAATGTATGCTCCCATGTGTCTTGTGCCTTCGGTAAAATAAATAAAATTGCATGCCTTAGCCACGATCTTGTGGAATGGGACGGCAATTTGTATAGAATTTCGTGTTCTGCCCTTTGTCAAAAGGGACGATGTTATTCCATACCCCCTAATTCGCTTACTGACTCGAATCTAAGAGTACGTTGCGAATAAAGTTCTACTCTAGCCCTAATCTTTGGGAATGAGTGAATTTTTCGGAAAAATTCGAAAATTAAAGGTACATTATGGGCATTTTTGTTTATTTTTGTTCATCCTTTTGTTTGCTTATTTTTGCTTACTAATTTTCGAAAAAATAAAAAAATAAAAAAATCATTTGCATGTCATATAGTTTTAGATCATACTTTGCCATGTCATATAGTATAGTTTGCATTCACATTTTCTCAAAGAAAAAATAAAAACAGTTCACTTCATCAATCTAAAGGGATTTTTCATGAAATCTGGTACCGAAAGGGCATTAATTTTTTCTAAATTAATGTAATCAAGTCTCCGGACCCATTTTCTCTGGTTCGTGGAAATAAATTAATTCTCCCGTTAATTTATTTAGGTTCTAATCTACCTACCAAACAAAGATTAGTGGCGGCTCCAATTGAATTAATTTTGCATGAAATCATACCTAAGTTGCGATTCGGTAGGACTTGGGAGGGTCCGAATTAGGTTAGTTAATTAACCTGATAATCCGTTAGCCTAATTTTAGGTCGCGACAGCTTGGCGACTCCGCTGGGGACTGAAGTTTTTAATTTTTTCGAAAACTTAAGGGAGCACAGAATTTTTGATTTTCGGAAGATTAAATTTAATTTTTCGAAAAAATAAACCCTTTGGAAATTTTCGAGAAAATAGAAATTTGCTTGTGGATTTAGGCCATTTGATTTTCGCGATTTATCCTTGACTGTGGATTCTCGATTGTGGATGCTTCTTGATTTTTGGACTACACTTTGGTGGTTGTGAATTATCTTGTTCATGGTTTGGGGTTGTCTTGATTGATCATGGTTTGTCCTAGAATTTCTAATCATTTCTTGTAGGTTTACTTGATTTTTGGCATTGAATTTAATTGCTTTATTTTAATGCGATATGCCATGATTGAATGAATTATACCTGTCGTGCATGACATGCATTGCATTGGACCTTAAAATGTTAGATGAGCCTAGGATGGTGTCTGGGCAAGACTCTTCCTGACCTCAGGATGGAGGAGTGGATGACCTTGCCTTTGACCCCGACTATGTCAAGGTTCCCCGCACTGGCCTGAATCTAATGGCACGAGAGGAATTCTTGATATCCACTAAGCTTAAAGGTGCTAAATAAGGACCCGAATCAACGGGTACGATTTGCCCTTTAATGCTCTAAAAACTCGGCTAATAATGCATGTATGAGCATCATTCCGCTTGTCTTTGAATCCATCATGGTCGTTTTGTTATGCAAGTACTCGTTTTTATCCTGAGTCGGTCCATGGCTTAGGTGAGTCGTTGTATTGGTCTATCACTTCATGGGGCTCGACAACATCCGCACTATTATTATGTCCAAGGCTGACCTGGCTAATTGGGTGGTCGAAGCATATGAGGGATTATCATGGCGAGGAAAGCACTCAGGTGATCAAAGGCGAACCGGACCATCGAAGCGTCCCCGGGAGTGATAGACTTAGTCCGGTCCCGTCGAGTCATGTCTTTTCGTTTATGTTATTTCTATTCTAGTTGGTTTGTTTAGGGTGTCACGGTCGTGGGTTTTTCATATGTTGCACTCTTACTTCAATTTCAGTTTAATGTAGGGTTCCGATTCTGGACGACCTTGTTCCGTTGTGAGATTTTTATTTAGCTCGGATCTGGCACTTCTCATCTTCATAAGAAATGTTTTTAAGGCCATAATCTATCACGTCAAAAAATTTCACACCAATCCGATGTATTTTCTATTTATTATGGAATTAATGGTCGAAATGGACTGGGCCAGGATTTCACTTGTTTTCTGATTACAAGCTTGTTTTGCCGCTCAGCCCCATTGAACGAATTTTTTCGTCAAACCACAAAACATGAAAGTTGAAGGTTGGTATTTGAAATAGAGACCTACAAAATTTTGGACTTTAATTCTCATTTTTAATGGCCCTTTCGTTCTTTAAACAAAGGTCGGACAAAACAGTTTTCTGGGCCACATTTTTCCAAAGGAGTATTAAACTGCATTGATCCGTGAATTTTCATCCTTGGAACAAAACATGAAAGTTGTTCAACATTATCTTGGTTACATGCTCGTAAATTTTCGTGATATTTTGATCATTCCATGATTTATCGTGAATTTTCTCCCACAACTCGATGGAACTGGGATTGCCTGAATCACAGTCATGAGTCAGGTCAGGTCGTGTGGGTCAGTCTGGTCTAGAGCCATGGATCAACTCATCATTTCCACTCATCATACTGATCATATTGATCTACTTTTTAGGGTAATTTTCCACCGATACCTCACTCGCTTAGTGGCAAGGAAAATGGCCGACAAAGCTGAGATTAATGCAGCAATGCAAGAGGCTCTGAAGGAGCAGATGGATGCCATGAACGAACAGATGAATGGTCTACTTAATCTCACTGAGAGTATTTTTTGCTTGTTGAAGCATCTGGTCAAGGAAAATCAAGCACCTTCTCCATCCGACACCAATTCCTCTTTTGGTGTGCCCGGTTCGGATCCAAAGAGTTCTCTTGACTCGATTAGGTTCAACCGATATCTTGGCCCCGTCGTCTCTGATCAACGACATGCCACTCAGATGTCTCAGCACCATGACCACCAGAAGCATGTCATCCCGGACCGAACCCCAGTCCCGAAGGGAAGAGAGTTCGCTCAAGTCCCTACGACCATATCCATCATCTAGCCCATATTGCTGAAGAAAGGATTAATCCAGAGGGAAAATGAATTTTCGAGGATTGAAGATGCCCACAGTTTTGATCGAGACAAATCTTGTGACTTCCATTGCGGTCGCACCGGCCACTCACTAGAACAATGCTTCACATTGAAGACCCGGATCCAAGACATGATTGATGCGGGAGATCTCACATTTCTCACTTGGGAGTATTGTGATGGAAACCCAGACTTACCGGTAGTCCTAAGCATGTGGTCGGAACATCCCAATCGGGTCAAACACGAAGGTAATAAGGAGATATGGAACACATTAGGGCAACCGAGTGGAGGATACAATTTCATGATCAAGTATTCTACACCTCCGAAACATAAGGCCTATCCCCGGGTTGCTACCTGGGATACTTGGGATGATTGACAGTCGACCAGAAATCGGTTGGAGCTACTCTTCAGCGCCATCATCAAGCGAGCTCCCTAAGCGTCAGGCGAAAGTCCATTTACTTTCTTGCACTCCCCTGCATGGGAGATTTTATTTGCTTTCTATGATTTTTCATTTCCATTCATATTGCACTCTTAGGATTTCCCTTTCAATGTCATTGTAATTCGATTGATGCATGATCAATAAAATTACAAGGTTTTTCATTACATTTTGGAATCTTGTTGAGGCATACTAAACCAACCCGATGACGATAACCAACATATGAAAATTTGTCATCCATGGTAAGCGCTGAGGGTTGGGCTTCTCAAGAATTCTTGTCCCGAGGTTTTCAAAAACAAAAAGGTTTTTCGAGAAAAATCTTTGAAAATGGCTAGCATGCGGTTTAACCCTGTTTTTCCTACTAATCCATTTGCTATATGTTTCAGAATCAATTCATGAGCAAGGGGGGAGATTATAGACTCCAACTATGCATCGCTCGATCGATCCTCAGACAACTCCCTGAGTGTGTTTTGAGCCTCGTGGCTCACAATCGAGCCGGAAATTCTTGGCTAATCCCAGTTCATCAATTAGTTGAGGTAGATCCGTGCTTCGCCAACAATCATTGCTCGTGCCAAGCAATTGAGCTACTGGTCAGTTTGAGTATGATTGACATCGGCCCAACCAAGTCAAAACGCCAGAAGAGCATGATATAGTCATCCTTGGCTACAGAGGATATCATGAATGGATCGAGAAAGGATTGGCCTATCACATTGATGTATCAACCACTATGATGCTTCAATCCTGGCTAGGAACAACACTAATAGCAAGCCAAGGCTATCTCTGAACGGGCGTTGGTGCCCACAATAGCTCTGTAGCCGGTTATTCATCAGTGCTCGACTAGACCAATCAAACGCACAACGATCCTTGCATCGAGTCTCAACATCAGCCGTCGTCGATCCCTGTATCGGTCGGCGCTACCTTTGGCTGTCTTTTGATCAACCCCGTATTGATCCTTGGGGCAATCCTCGATCGATCCCTTGGTCGATTCATCAGTAGCACTACCCTAATCGAATATCAAGCAGGACTAATGCTTTTGAGAATGGCTTGGGCCAGTAGAGGATCGTCTACAAAGTCTTCATCCCTAGATGATTCAAGACCTTGCCACGACTAAGCACAAGGGGGGAATCTACAGTCGCAGATGGTTTGTCCCTTGATAAAAAGATATCCAACATGGTCGTGATTCAGATTGATTGGGGCAAGTCCGACTTTATGAAGTGCACAGGTCAACTCAACACCAGTTCATCGGCCAGTCAAGGTCGATTCATGCTTCGTCCTCGACCGATCCTCTGATCATGCCATGACAGTCGACGAAAGACGGGACACAATCAAGGCCGCCTGATCTCAAAGGGAGTATCTCTTGCCAGACCCGATCATTTCTGAAAAATGACTTTTTTTTTTGTCCTTTTGCAGGTGCCAAGGATCGGGTATGGAGATAAGTCATTTACCAAAGCTCGGAATCGAATTCCGAGCATTGGCCATGTCTGGGGGAATCCCACATTTTGGCAAAGCTATGGCCATCTGACATACCTGTCTTAATTGAAAATGGGGCAAACCGACAACAAACCCTGACTTGGGAAAGGGAGTATGTCTTCTTTAAACTCATTTGGTTTTAGGGATAACCTTCTACTATCTATCTTGCAGGAGCATATGACCGACCATGACGGTCATCATGGTTGAACGGCCAGGACATCTTGAGTCTTTACTCGATCTACTATTCAGGCAT